>CAWUFW010005827.1:0-1261211 GCA_963921515.1 Calotriton arnoldi | reverse complement strand
CACCACCTTACCCAGGCTGCAGTAGCAGACCTGTGGTGTCAGTTTGGATGGCCTACCAGGGGTGGCATAATACATGCTGCAGCCCCTGGCAGGCCTCTGAGGTACCTATGCCCTTGGTACATAGTATACCATATACTAGGGACTTACAAGGGCACTCCAGATCCCAATCAGTGATGTGCCTAAGGCACATGGAGACCCTTTTAAAGAGGAAACAGCTAGGCTGGGGTTCTGAATAGCAGGGCCCCAGCCAGACTAATGTCGAAAACCAGTGAAGTATCAGCAAAAAGTGGGGGTACCCCTGTGAAGCAGATCCTACTCTCCTACACAACCCCCCAAACGTAGGGACATTAAACTAACCTTGCCCAGTTAAGTCTTCATGTTCTAAGTGGAAATACCTAGAGAGTCCATCTGCATTCGCATGGTTACTCCCAGGCCTATGTTCCACTGTAAAGTCCATCCCCTGTAGGGAAATGGACCACCTAAGCAGTTTGGGGTTTTCACCCTTCATTTGTTTTAGCCATAAGAGGGGCTTATGGTCTGTCTGAACCAGGAAGTGTGTACCAAACAAGTATGGCCTCAACTTCTTCAGAGCCCAGACCACAGCAAAGGCCTCCCTCTCTATGGCTGACCAACGTTTCTCTCTAGGGGTCAGCCTTCTGCTAATAAAAGCTACTGGCTGATCCTGACCTTCTTCATTCAATTGTGACAGTACAGCCCCTACCCCCAATTCAGATGCATCAGTTTGAACAATGAACTTCTTGGAGTAATCAGGACTCTGCAGAATTGGAGCAGTGCACATGGCCTGCTTGAGGTCATCAAATGCCTTTTGACAGCTAACTGTCCACTGAACCTTTTGGGCATTTTCTTAGAAGTTAAGTCATTCAAGGGTGTCACTATTGATCCATACCCCTTGACAAATCTCCTATAGTACCCAGTCAGGCCTAAGAAGGCTCTCACCTGAGTCTGGGTAGTGGGAGCAGTCCAGTCCATGATGGTCTGGATCTTGCTCTGCAAAGGTTGAACCTGGCCTCCACCCACAAGGTGGCCCAGGTACACAACCTGACTCTGCCCTATCTGGCACTTAGTGGCCTTGATAGTCAGGCCTGCCTTTTGCAGGGCCTGTAAAACATTCCTGAGGTGGACCAGGTGATCCTCCCAGGTGGAGCTAAAGACAGCAATATCATCTAGATAAGCTGCACTATAGGCCTCCAGTCCTGTGAGAACTGTGTTCACCAACCTCTGGAAAGTGGCAGGTGCATTTTTCAGACCAAAGGGCATCACCACAAATTGATAATGCCCACTAGGGGTTGAAAATGCTGTTTTGGGCTTTGCAGCATCAGCTAGTCTGATCTGCCAGTAGCCAGCTGTTAGGTCAAATGTGCTGAGATATTTGGCAGAGGCCAAAGTATCTATGAGCTCATCTGCCCTGGGTATTGGATGGGCATCAGTCCTAGTGACTGCATTGAGGCCCCTGTAGTCTACACAAAACCTCATCTCTCTTTTCCCACCACTGGTGTGAGGTTTAGGTACTAGGACTACTGGACTAGCCCAAGGGCTATCTGAGGGCTCAATCACTCCCAATTCCAACATCTTCTGGACTTCAGTCCTGATACAGTCCCTGACATGGTCAGGTTGCCTATAAATCTTGTTTTTAATAGGCAGACTGTCCCCAGTGTCCACTTCATGAGTGCACCAGGTGGTCTGACTGGGTGTCAGAGAAAACATATGTCTAAACTGATTGAGGACTTGCCTGCAATCAGTTTGTTGCTGGGTAGTGAGGCTGCCTGCCAAGGCTACACCATCAACTGACCCATCGTCAGGGTTCTGTGAGAGCAGGTCAGGGAGTGGGTCACTCTCTTCCTCCTGCCCTTCATCAGTAGCCATGAGCAAGCCCATGTCTGCCCTGTCCACATATGGCTTAAGTCTGTTGACATGGAGAACCCTGTGGGGACTCCTGGGTGTTCCCAGGTCTACTAAGTAAGTGACCTCACCCTTCTGCTCAACAATAGTGTGGGGTCCACTCCATTTGTCTTGGAGAGCTGCTGGGGCCACTGGCTCCAACACCCACACCTTCTGTCCTGGCTGGTAAACAGTTAGGACAGCCTTTTGGTCATGCCAGGCCTTTTGAAGTTCCTGGCTAGCCTCAAGGTTTTTGGTTGCCTTTTTCATGTACTCAGCCATCCTGGAGCGGAGACCAAGTACATAGTCCACTATATCTTGCTTTGGGGGCTTGAGAGGTAACTCCCATCCTTCCTTCACCAAGCACAGTGGACCCCTCACAGGGTGGCCAAACAGAAGTTCAAAAGGGCTGTAACCAACCCCCTTCTGAGGCACCTCCCTATATGCGAATAAAAGGCAGGGCAAGAGTATGTCCCATCTACGCCTAAGCTTTTCTGGGAGCCCTTTAATCATGCCCTTCAAGGTTTTGTTGAATCTCTCAACTAAACCATTGCATTGTGGGTGATAGGGTGTGGTGAACTTATAAGTAACTCCACACTCCTTCCACATTGCCTTTAAGTACCCAGACATGAAGTTTGCACCCCTGTCTGATACCACCTCCTTAGGAAAGCCCACTCTTGAGAAAATTCCCAGGAGGGCCCTTGCCACCACAGGTGCTGTAGTGGTCCTAAGGGGTATAGCCTCTGGATACCTGGTGGCATGATCCACTACCACCAGTATAAATCTGTGCCCAGATGCTGTTTGGGGATCCATGGGACCAACAATGTCAATCCCTACCCTCTCAAAGGGCACCCCCACCACAGGTAGTGGTATCAGGGGGGCCTTTGTAGTGCCACCTGCTTTGCCACTGGCTTGGCAGGTTACACAGGAGCGACAAAACTCCTTACTGTCTTCAGACATGTGGGGCCAGTGAAAGTGAGGGACAATTCTGTCCCAAGTCTTGTTCTGGCCCAGGTGTCCTGCTAAGGGAATATCATGGGCTAGGGTCAATAGGAAGCCCCTGAACTTCAAAGGTATTACCAACCTCCTGGTAGCACCAGGCTTGGGGTCTCTACTCTCTGAGTACAGGAGTCCATCATCCCAATACACTGTATGGGGACCACTAGCTTTCCCAGCAGCCTCAGCAGCAGCTTGCTGTCTGAGGGGTTCAAGGGAGGGGCAGCTCTGCTGCTCCTGGCTCAGATCTGCCCTAGAAGGTCCCCCTGTCCCCAAGAACTCAACCTGGTCAGGCTCAAGTTCCTCTGGGACAGTTCCTTCTTCAGGGCTGAGATCATCCCCCTCAAGGGACTGATCTTCCTCCTGAGCCAAGGGGGAAGGCACTGCCTTAACCCTACTACTCCTCCTCTTGGAAGGCACTTGGTCCATTCTTCCAGAATCCAAGGCCTGTTCAGTTTTAGACAGTTTAGCTTGTGACCTGGTCACAGCAAACACATCTGCAGGGATCCCCAGCATTTCTGCATGGGTCCTGAGCTCCACTTCTGCCCAAGCAGAAGTCTCTAAGTCATTGCCAAGCAAGCATTCGACTGGTAGGTTTGCACTTACCACAACCTTCTTAAGGCCAGTTACCCCTCCCCAGGAGAAGTTAACAACTGCCAGAGTATGGTCTGTTCTGACATTGCTAGCATTGGTCACTTGGTACATTTCACCAAGTATAACTTGCCCAGGTAGCACAAGGTCTTGTGTCACCATTGTGACACTTGCCCCTGTGTCCCTAAATGCCAAAGCCTCTCGTCCATTGATTAAAGGCTGTTGTCTGTACTTGCCCAGATTACTGGGACTCACAGTGGAGGTCACATCCATGCCTCCATCACAGACTAACACAGCCTGAGTCAGTTCCCTGACTAAGTCAGAGCCCAACTCAGTTCCCAGGGTGAACCCTACTAAACCCTTGGCTGGAGCACTTCCACCAACTGTACTAGGGGGAACAGGTGCCTTAGGGGCATTGGTGGATGCTGGACTGGAGTCTTTGGACTTGGTGCAATCACTGGTCCAGTGGGTCTTTTGCTTACAGACCTTGCACCATGGTTTTCTTTGGCCTTTACCCTTGGTAGACTGGGAATCCCCACCAGAAGAAGATTTTTGGGGGCCTGATGAAGACTTTTGATCTTTACCCTTCTCCCCACCCTTGTCAGAGTTCTTAGCATCTTGCTTCTTGGTTTCCCCACCTTGGTTCTGTACCTTCTGCTTCACCCTGGTTCTGACCCATTTGTCTGCCTTCTTTCCCAATTCTTGGGGAGAGGTCAGATCAGAGTCAACCAGGTACTGATGCAACAGCTGGTTTTGACAGTTATTAAGAATCTGCTCCCTCATTATCAGATTATACAATCCTGAGAAGTCACACACCTTACTGCCCATCAACCAGCCTTCCAGAGCCTTGGCAGAACAATCCACATAGTCTACCCAGTCTTGAGTCTGTGCTTTTTGGGTGTCTCTGAACTTCAACCTGTACTGTTCAGTGGTTAGGCCAAACCCATCAATAAGAGCACTCTTCAAGACCTTGTAATTGTCAGCATCCTCCTCTCTAACAGTGAGGAGCTTGTCTCTACCTTTGTCAGCAAAGGAGAGCCACAAGATTGCTGCCCACTGCTCCTGAGGGACCTTCTGTACTTTACAGGCCCTCTCTAAAGCAGTTATCCATTTGTGGATATCATCCCCACTCTGGTAGGGAGGGACAATCTTGCTCAGGTTCCTATGGTCATAGGACCTTTCCCTATCTCTAGGGACATGGCTGCCACCATGGGACTCTAGTCCCAACTTTCTTCTCTCTTTAAGGAGATCTAGGGATTCTCTATCTAAAGCCAATTGCTTCTTCCTGATCTCCAGTTGAGTTTCCTCATACTGGACCAGTCTCTTTCTTCTCTCATGAGAGGATTCCCTCCTGTGAGAAGAAACAGAGCTCCCTATTGAGGTGCCAGAGTGGTTAGACTCCTGAGAAGGAGACCTAGACTTTCTGAGCACACTCATAATCCTTCCTGGGGGACAAAGGTGTGGTTCTCCAGATCCTCATCTTCATCTTCCCCAGAAGGGATTGGGTTTTCCAGGTCAGGGTCATTGTCACCCTCCTGGTCAGTTTCAGAGGGGGCTGGGGGTAGTAGTACCCCTGGCCCCTTCCTCATCTGCTGGCCCACCCTCTGCTCCTACCCCTTCAGTCTCTGAGGACTTACTAAGATCATAAGCCACCAACAACTCCTGGAGGTGTTGGGTGGTGGGACTTTGGCCTGTCCTTAATTTCCTCACGTTACACAAAGCTCTCAGTTCCAAGAATGGGAGTGTGTCATACTTGGAGGGGGAAGCTCAATGGCTTCCTGCAGGGCATCTCTAGATCCTGCTTTTAAAGACATTACTAGTGTGGTGTGGTGTATGCACTACCTACTCTAGTGTGGCCTACTAAACTCTCTTGAGTTGTAGAAAGGGTTGTGCTATCCCTTAACACACAACTCTAAGTTCAGTAGAACTTACTGATATTCTAAGCTTAAATTATATGTACCTTAGGTACCTTTAGTGGTTTTCAGTTGATCAATTCAATTGAGATTATCTGGTAAAACAATAGCAAGCTGGAATCCCACACGCTGCACACCAATGTGAGAAGTTGGCCTGGCATATGCTGTCCACTAATTATAGTGGGCACCTTGCACCAGTCCAAATCGACTCTTATGGTAGGTAGGTTAAAGACAACCTTATTGAAAGCTATCCTAGTGGTAGCTGTGGAGAGCAGCCTTCAGGCTAAGTCTTGAAGGAATGTAAAGCAGCTTGTTTTACCAGTCTATAATCTCTTGAGTGACCAAATGAAAGAGCACCACACCAGGTATATATTCAAAATATATGTATTTATTACTAAACACACCCCTCTAGTCTCTTTATGAGGCTAGAGTTCGAAGTACATAGGTTATAAGATCTTAAATCACAGTAATAGCACAAATACACGTTTGGGCCCTAGGGGCGTACCAAACCATATACCAATAAAGTGGTATACGAACCACGACTGAACTAGACACTAGGCCTAGAGCCTCTAGAAGTGCTTGGACCACAAGGAACCACCCAAGGTAGTGACACAGGGGACCCACGGGAGACGCGTGCAGTGTAAATACACAACCGCGATACGCCGTTGACTTCTATGGAGAAAGTCGGGATCGGGAAAATAGAGGAAAGGGACACTTAAAAGAGGACTAGGACAAAACCCTTTGAGATCTAGGACTTTGAAGAGTCTCTACCCACTGGAGCACCGGAGTACTCGTGTTACCTCACCCAGGGAAGCCGGGTGCATAGGTGCCTTTCGGGGTCGGGTTTCGTCGTCGGTTCTTATGGCGATCTGCTGCAAAGTGCTGCTGGCGACCAGGAGAAAAGTGTCCGGGTGGATCCAAGAGTGGATCGGAGTTCTGAAGAACCTGAAAGCAGAGGGGACAGAGTCTGGGTCACTAGCCAGTGACCAGGAAGGCGATGGACAGATGCCCACCGATGTCGAGTGCTTCAGGTGCGTTGACGGTCGTCTTGACTCTTCAGCCACGAGGTCCAGGAGGCGTTGTCGGCGACCAGGAGCAGGATTCGGGCTGGTACACGATGTCTGTCGAGTGCTGAGGTGTCGGCGACCAGATTGGACCCAACAAGCCTTGGCAACGGCAAGTCTCGATGTAGATGAAGATCGTCGATGGTGCAGACCAGCAAGGTCTGGGGAACTCACCCAGCAAGGGTAAGTGAGGGCAGGCCTGGAGCAACCAGACTGCCAAGTAAAGAAAAGATTGGCCTTCGGTAAGGGCTACTAGCCAACGGGCTAGCGACCGCGAAGGAGCCTCGTGACGCCGCACGTGGAGCTGGCTTACAGGACACTCGTGGAGTGGAGGCCAGTGATCTTCGGTGCAGGTGGTGCTGGAGGCTAGGGCTACTCGGAGCCCAAAGCACGACTTCTTGGGAGACCCAGAAGATGGTGCACTTGCAAGTGTGCTCGGTGTCCAGGGGTCACGGTCTCAAGTCACCCACGATAGCCACGGGCCTCAGCTTTGCTGGGGACTCAGGGTAGCCTCGGGGAAGTCTGAGAATCCACCTCTGGTGATGCGATGACTTCGGCGTCCGACGGGAGCTTCAGTGATGCGAACCGGACAGATGCTTCTTTGGTGCCTGCCAAGCAGGGGAGTCACTCCTTGACCCCAAGGGAGATTCTTCAGTCCTCTAATCGTGAGTAGAGCGTCGAAGGTCCAGGATTCTGTTTCAGAGTTTCGTCCAGGTATAATCTAAAGTCCTAAGGACTGGGTTCCTACCTTTATTCTAAAAATAGGGGATGGACTACTCTGTGGCCCCACCTATGGGTGGGTCAGGGCAGAGGGGTGGCTACACCCCTTTCCTTTGTCCAGTTCGCACCAAAGCAGGGGCTGCAAGCCCCTGATCCGGTTTGAACTGGGGTATGCACAGGGACACCAAATGTGCCCCCAGTGCAGGACTTCAAAGCACCCGAAAGTGCTCCCGCCCAGCCCCAATACACATTGTCCTGTCTGGGGAGGTGGTCACACCTCCCTGGGACAGGAAACCTATTGTCCAGGCCTCCCCTGCCGGAGTTTCGTCCAGCAGCAGGAGGCCAGACTCGTGTCTGTGGCAGCAGCATCCATTTTGTGATGCCAGGGCTCTGGGAAGAAGTTACCGGACTCGTCAGAGTTAACATGCCTTTCCCTCTAGAAGGGTGGAATGCTACCCCCGCCGCCAGGATTGGCGGGGGGTAGTATTCCAAGATGTTTGACACCAAACACGACATGTTTTGGTGCAGCCATTCCATAGTTAGCATTTTACCGCGAGGATATAATGCGCTTTAAGAGTATATGGTCTAGGCTGCACTACAAACAGCATCAGAGATGGTCTCCGAACGCTGCAGAGGGGCCCTGCTCATGCAGGGGCACCCTCTCACATAAGAACCATGCACTCTGCCTTTAGGATTGATAAGGCCTGCCTTAGGAGTGACTTATAGGTTTATATGTGTGTATGCATTTAGTGATATAGGTAACCTATACCACAGCAAGGGGTGCATGCACCACCTTACCCAGGCTGCAGTAGCAGACCTGTGGTGTCAGTTTGGATGGCCTACCAGGGGTGGCATAATACATGCTGCAGCCCCTGGCAGGCCTCTGAGGTACCTATGCCCTTGGTACATAGTATACCATATACTAGGGACTTACAAGGGCACTCCAGATCCCAATCAGAGATGTGCCTAAGGCACATGGAGACCCTTTTAAAGAGGAAACAGCTAGGCTGGGGTTCTGAATAGCAGGGCCCCAGCCAGACTAATGTCGAAAACCAGTGAAGTATCAGCAAAAAGTGGGGGTACCCCTGTGAAGCAGATCCTACTCCCTACACCCAGCACAACCCCTACACTGCCCGAACACCACTGCACTGCCCTAAACCCTGAAACACCACCCCCAGCACGACCCCCTACACTGCCCGAACACCACTGCACTGCCCTAAACCCTGAAACACCACCCCCAGCACGACCCCCTACACTGCCCGAACACCACTGCACTGCCCTAAACCCTGAAACACCAGCCCCAGCACGACCCCCTACACTGCCCGAACACCACTGCACTGCCCTAAACCCTGAAACACCAGCCCCAGCACTGACCCCCTACACTGCCCGAACACCACTGCACTGCCCTAAACCCTGAAACACCAGCCCCAGCACGACCCCCTACACTGCCCGAACACCACTGCACTGCCCTAAACCCTGAAACACCATCCCCAGCACGACCCCCTACACTGCCCGAACACCACTGCACTGCCCTAAACCCTGAAACACCAGCCCCAGCAAGACCCCCTACACTGCCCGAACACCACTGCACTGCCCTAAACCCTGAAACACCACCCCCAGCACGACCCCCTACACTGCCCGAACACCACTGCACTGCCCTAAACCCTGAAACACCACCCCCAGCAAGACCCCCTACACTGCCCGAACACCACTGCACTGCCCTAAACCCTGAAACACCACCCCCAGCACGACCCCCTACACTGCCCGAACACCACTGCACTGCCCTAAACCCTGAAACACCACCCCCAGCAAGACCCCTACACTGCCCGAACACCACTGCACTGCCCTAAACCCTGAAACACCACCCCCAGCACGACCCCCTACACTGCCCGAACACCACTGCACTGCCCTAAACCCTGAAACACCAGCCCCAGCACGACCCCCTACACTGCCCGAACACCACTGCACTGCCCTAAACCCTGAAACACCAGCCCCAGCACGACCCCCTACACTGCCCGAACACCACTGCACTGCCCTAAACCCTGAAACACCAGCCCCAGCACGACCCCCTACACTGCCCGAACACCACTGCACTGCCCTAAACCCTGAAACACCAGCCCCAGCACGACCCCCTACACTGCCCGAACACCACTGCACTGCCCTAAACCCTGAAACACCACCCCAGCACGACCCCCTACACTGCCCGAACACCACTGCACTGCCCTAAACCCTGAAACACCAGCCCCAGCACGACCCCCTACACTGCCCGAACACCACTGCACTGCCCTAAACCCTGAAACACCAGCCCCAGCACGACCCCCTACACTGCCCGAACACCACTGCACTGCCCTAAACCGTGAAACACCAGCCCCAGCACGACCCACTACACTGCCCGAACACCACTGCACTGCCCTAAACCCTGAAACACCACCCCCAGCACGACCCCCTACACTGCCCGAACACCACTGCACTGCCCTAAACCCTGAAACACCACCCCCAGCACGACCCCCTACACTGCCCGAACACCACTGCACTGCCCTAAACCCTGAAACACCACCCCCAGCACGACCCCCTACACTGCCCGAACACCACTGCACTGCCCTAAACCCTGAAACACCACCCCCAGCACGACCCCCTACACTGCCCGAACACCACTGCACTGCCCTAAACCCTGAAACACCACCCCCAGCAAGACCCCCTACACTGCCCGAACACCACTGCACTGCCCTAAACCCTGAAACACCACCCCCAGCACGACCCCCTACACTGCCCGAACACCACTGCACTGCCCTAAACCCTGAAACACCACCCCCAGCAAGACCCCCTACACTGCCCGAACACCACTGCACTGCCCTAAACCCTGAAACACCACCCCCAGCATGACCCCCTACACTGCCCGAACACCACTGCACTGCCCTAAACCCTGAAACACCAGCCCCAGCACGACCCCCTACACTGCCCGAACACCACTGCACTGCCCTAAACCCTGAAACACCAGCCCCAGCACGACCCCCTACACTGCCCGAACACCACTGCACTGCCCTAAACCCTGAAACACCAGCCCCAGCACGACCCCCTACACTGCCCGAACACCACTGCACTGCCCTAAACCCTGAAACACCAGCCCCAGCACGACCCCCTACACTGCCCGAACACCACTGCACTGCCCTAAACCCTGAAACACCAGCCCCAGCACGATCCCCTACACTGCCCGAACACCACTGCACTGCCCTAAACCCTGAAACACCACCCCCAGCACGACCCCGTACACTGCCCGAACACCACTGCACTGTCCTAAACCCTGAAACACCAGCCCCAGCACGACCCCCTACACTGCCCGAACACCACTGCACTGCCCTAAACCCTGAAACACCACCCCCAGCAAGACCCCCTACACTGCCCGAACACCTCTGCACTGCCCTAAACCCTGAAACATCACCACCAGCAAGACCCCTACACTGCCCGAACACCACTGCACTGCCCTAAACCCTGAAACACCACCCCAGCAAGACCCCTACACTGCCCGAACACCACTGCACTGCCCTAAACCCTGAAACACCACCCCCAGCACGACCCCCTACACTGCCCGAACACCACTGCACTGCCCTAAACCCTGAAACACCAGCCCCAGCACGACCCCCTACACTGCCCGAACACCACTGCACTGCCCTAAACCCTGAAACACCAGCCCCAGCACGACCCCCTACACTGCCCGAACACCACTGCACTGCCCTAAACCCTGAAACACCAGCCCCAGCACGACCCCCTACACTGCCCGAACACCACTGCACTGCCCTAAACCCTGAAACACCATCCCCAGCACGACCCCCTACACTGCCCGAACACCACTGCACTGCCCTAAACCCTGAAACACCACCCCCAGCATGACCCCCTACACTGCCCGAACACCACTGCACTGCCCTAAACCCTGAAACACCATCCCCAGCATGACCACCTACACTGCCCGAACACCACTGCACTGCCCTAAACCCTGAAACACCACCCCCAGCAAGACCCCCTACACTGCCCGAACACCACTGCACTGCCCTACACCCTGAAACACCACCCCCAGCACGACCCCCTACACTGCCCGAACACCACTGCACTGCCCTAAACCCTGAAACACCACTCCCCAGCAAGACCCCTACACTGCCTGAACACCACTGCACTGCCCTAAACCCTGAAACACCACCCCCAGCAAGACCCCTACACTGCCCGAACACCACTGCCTGCCTAAACCCTGAAACACCACCCCCAGCAAGACCCCCTACACTGCCCGAACACCACTGCACTGCCCTAAACCCTGAAACACCACCCCCAGCACGACCCCCTACACTGGCCGAACACCACTGCTCTGCCCTAAACCCTTAAACACCAGCCCCAGCACGACCCCCTACACTGCCCGAACACCACTGCACTGGCCTAAACCCTGAAACACCAGCCACAGCACGACCCCTACACTGCCCAAATACCACTGCACTGCCCTAGAACCCTGAAACACCAGCCCCAGCACGACCCCCTACACTGCCCGAACACCACTGCACTGCCCTAAACCTTGAAACACCAGCCCCAGCACGACCCCCTACACTGCCCGAACACCACTGCACTGCCCTAAACCCTGAAACACCCCCCCCAGCACGACCCCCTACACTGCCCGAGCACCACTGCACTGCCCTAAACCCTGAAACACCAGCCCCAGCATGACCCCCTACACTGCCCGAACACCACTGCACTGCCCTAAACCCTGAAACACCAGCCCCAGCACGACCCCCTACACTGCCCGAACACCACTGCACTGCCCTAAACCCTGAAACACCAGCCCCAGCACGACCACCTACACTGCCCGAACCCCACTGCACTGCCCTAAACCCTGAAACACCACCCCCAGCACGACCCCCTACACTGCCCGAACACCACTGCACTGCCCTAAACCCTGAAACACCACCCCCAGCACGACCCCCTACACTGCCCGAACACCACTGCACTGCCCTAAACCCTGAAACACCACCCCCAGCACGACCCCCTACACTGCCCGAACACCACTGCACTGCCCTAAACCCTGAAACACCACCCCCAGCACGACCCCCTACACTGCCCGAACACCACTGCACTGCCCTAAACCCTGAAACACTACCCCCAGCAAGACCCCCTACACTGCCCGAACACCACTGCACTGCCCTAAACCCTGAAACACCACCCCCAGCAAGACCCCCTACACTGCCCGAACACCACTGCACTGCCTAAACCCTGAAACACCACCCCCAGCAAGACCCCCTACACTGCCCGAACACCACTGCACTGCCCTAAACCCTGAAACACCACCCCCAGCATGACCCCCTATACTGCCCGAACACCACTGCTCTGCCCTAAACCCTGAAACATCAGCCCCAGCACGACCCCCTACACTGCCCGAACACCACTGCACTGCCCTAAACACTGAAACACCAGCCCCAGCACTACCCCCTACACTGCCCGAACACCACTGCACTGCCCTAAACCCTGAAACACCACCCCCAGCACGACCCCCTACACTGCCCGAACACCACTGCACTGCCCTAAACCCTGAAACACCAGCCCCAGCACGACCCCCTACACTTCCCGAACACCACTGCACTGCCCTAAACCCTGAAACACCAGCCCCGGCACGACCCCCTACACTGCCCGAACACCACTGCACTGCCCTAAACCCTGAAACACCACCCCCAGCACGACCCCGTACACTGCCCGAACACCACTGCACTGCCCTAAACCCTGAAACACCAGCCCCAGCACCACCCCCTACACTGCACGAACACCACTGCACTGCCCTAAACACTGAAACACTACCCCCAGCAAGACCCCCTACACTGCCCGAACACCACTGCACTGCCCTAAACCCTGAAACATCACCACCAGCAAGACCCCCTACACTGCCCGAACATCACTGCCCTAAACCCTGAAACACCACCCCCAGAAAGACCCCCTACACTGCCTGAACACCACTGCACTGCCCTAAACCCTGAAACACCACCCCCAGCACGACCCCCTACACTGCCCGAACACCACTGCTCTGCCCAAAACCCTGAAACACCAGCCCCAGCACGACCCCCTACACTGCCCGAACACCACTGCACTGCCCAAAACATTGAAACACCAGTCCCAGCATGACCCCCTACACTGCCCTAACACCACTGCACTGCCCTAAACCCTAAAACACTACCCCCAGCAAGACCCCCTACACTGTCCGAACACCACTGCACTGCCCTAAACCCTGGAACATCACCCCCAGCAAGACCCCCTACACTGCCCGAACACCACTGCCCTAAACCCTGAAACACCACTGCCAGCAAGACCCCCTACACTGCCCGAACACCACTGCACTGCCCTAAACCCTGAAACACCAGCCCCAGCACGACCCCCTACAATGCCCGAACACCAATGCACTGCCCTAAACCCTGAAACACCACCCACTGCACGACCCCCTACACTGCCCAAACACCACTGCACTGCCCTAAACCCTGAAACACCACCCCCTGCATGACCCCCTACACTGCCCGGACACTACTGCACTGCCCTAAACCCTGAAACACCACCCCCAGCACAACCCCCTACACTACACGAACACCACTGCACTGCCCTAAACCCTGAAACTCTACTCCCAGCAAGACCCCCTACACTGCCCGAACACCACTGCACTGCCCTAAACCCTGAAACATCACCCCCAGCAAGACCCCCTACACTGCCCAAACACCACTGCCCTAAACCCTGAAACACCACTCCCAGCAAGACCACCTACACTGCCTGAACACCACTGCACTGCCCTAAACCCTGAAACACCACCCCCAGCACGACCCCCTACACTGCCCAAACACCACTGCTCTGCCCAAAACCCTGAAACACCAGCCCCAGCACGACCCCCTACACTGCCCGAACACCACTGCACTGCCCTAAACCTTGAAACACCAGCCCCAGCACGACCCCCTACACTGCCCGAACACCACTGCTCTCCACAAAACCCTGAAACACCAGCCCCAGCACGACCCCCTACACTGCCCGAAACCCACTGCACTGCCCTTAACCTTGAAACACCAGCCCCAGCATGACCCCCTACACTGCCCGAACACCACTGCACTATCCTAAACCCTGAAACACCACCCCCAGCACGACCCCCTACACTGCCGGAGCACCACTGCACTGCCCTAAACCCTGAAACACCAGCCCCAGCACGACCCCCTACACTGCCCGAACACCACTGCACTGCCCTAAACCCTGAAACACCAGCCCCAGCACGACCCCCTACACTGCCCAAACACCACTGCACTGCCCTAAATCGTGAAACACCAGCCTCAGCACGACCCCCTACACTGCCCGAACACCACTGCACTGCCCTAAACCCTGAAACACCACCCCCAGCACGATCCCCTACACTGCCCGAACACCACTGCACTGCCCTAAACCCTGAAACACCACCCCTGCACGACCCCTACACTGCCCGAACACTACTGCACTGCCCTAAACCCTGAACACCACCCCCAGCACGACCCCCTACACTGCACGAACACCACTGCACTGCCCTAAACCCTGAAACACTACCCCCAGCAAGACCCCCTACACTGCCCGAACACCACTGCACTGCCCTAAACCCTGAAACATCACCCCCAGCAAGACCCCCTACACTGCCCGAACACCGCTGCCCTAAACCCTGAAACACCACCCCCAGCAAGACCCCCTACACTGCCTGAACACCACTGCACTGCCCTAAACCCTGAACCACCACCCCTAGCATGACCCCCTGCACTGCCCGAACACCACTGCACTGCCCTAAACCCTGAAACACCAGCCCCAGCACGACCCCCTACACTGCCCGAACACCACTGCACTGCCCTAAACCCGAACACCACTGCACTGCCCTAAACCCTGAAACACCACCCACAGCACGACCCCCTACACTGCCCGAACACCACTGCACTGCCCTAAACCCTGAAACACCAGCCCCAGCACAACCCCGTACACTGCCCGAACACCCCTGCACTGCCCTAAACCCTGAAACACCAGCCCCAGCACGACCCCCTACACTGCACGAACACCACTGCACTGCCCTAAACCCTGAAACACTACCCCCCAGCAAGACCCCCTACACTGCCCGAACACCACTGCACTGCCCTAAACCCTGAAACATCACCCGCAGCAAGACCCCTTACACTGTCCGAACACCACTGCCCCTAAACCCTGAAACACCACCCCCAGCAAGACCCCCTACACTGCCTGAACACAACTGCACTGCCCTAAACCCTGAAACACCACCCCCAGCACGACCCCCTACACTGCCTGAACACTACTGCACTGCCCTAAACCCTAAAACACCACCCCCAGCACGACCCCCTACACTACACGAACACCACTGCACTGCCCTAAACCCTGAAACACTACCCCAACAAGACCCCCCACACTGCCCTAACACCACTGCACTGCCCTAAACCCTGAAACATCACCCCCAGCAAGACCCCCTACACTGCCCGAACACCACTGCCCTAAACCCTGAAACACCACCCCCAGCAAGACCCCCTACACTGCCTGAACACCACTGCACTGCCCTAAACCCTGAAACACCACCCCCAGCACGACCCCCTACACTGCCCGAACACCACTGCTCTGCCCAAAACCTTGAAACACCAGCCCCAGCACGACCCCCTACACTGCCCGAGCACCACTGCACTACACTAAACCCTGAAACACCACCCCCAGCATGACCCCCTACACTGCCCGAGCACCACTGCACTACCCTAAACCCTGAAACACCACCCCTAGCACGACCCCCTACACTGCCCGAGCACCACTGCACTGCCCTAAACCCTGAAACACCAGCCCCAGCACGACCCCCTACACTGCCCGAACACCACTGCACTGCCCTAAACCCTGAAACACCAGCCCCAGCACGACCCCCTACACTGCCCGAACACCACTGCACTGCCCTAAACCATGAAACACAAGCCTCAGCACGACCCCCTACACTGCCCGAATACTACTGCACTGCCCTAAACCCTGAAACACCATCCCCAGCACGACCCCCTACACTGCACGAACACCACTGCACTGCCCTAAACCCTGAAACACCACCCCCTGCACGACCCCCTACACTGCCCGAATACTACTGCACTGCCCTAAAGCCTGAAACACCATCCCCAGCATGACCCCCTACACTGCACGAACACCACTGCACTGCCCTAAACCCTGAGACACTACCCCCAGCAAGACCCCCTACACTGCCCGAACACTACTGCACTGCCCTAAACCCTGAAACACCACCCCAGCACGACCACCTACACTGCACGAACACCACTGCACTGCCCTAAACCCTGAAACACTACCCCCAGCAAGACCCCCTACACTGTCTGAACAACACTGCATTGCCCTAAACCCTGAAACATCACCCCCAGCAAGACCCCCTACACTGCCCGAACACCACTGCCCTAAACCCTGAAACACCACCCCCAGCAAGACCCCCTACATTGCCTGAACACCACTGCACTGCCCTAAACCCTGAAACACCACCCCAGCACGACCCCCTACACTGCCCAAACACCACTACACTACCCTAAACCCTGAAACACCACCCCCAGCACGACCCCCTACACTGCCCGAGCACCACTGCACTGCCCTAAACCCTGAAACACCAGCCCCAGCACGACCCCCTACACTGCCCGAACACCACTGCACTGCCCTAAACCCTGAAACACCAGCCCAGCATGACCGACAACACTGCCCGAACACCACTGCACTGAACCCTGAAACACCACCCCCTGCACGACCCCCTACACTGCCCTAACACCACTGCACTGCCCTAAACCTTGAAACACTAGCCCCAGCATGACCCCCTACACTGCCCGAACACCACTGCACTACCCTAAACCCTGAAACACCACCCCGAGCACGACCCCCTACACTGCACAAACACCACTGCACTGCCCTAAACCCTGAAACACTACCCCCAGCAAGACCCCCTACACTGCCCGAAGACCACTGCACTGCCCTAAACCCTGGAACATCACCCCCAGCAAGACCCCCTACACTGCCCGAACACCACTGCCCTAAACCCTGAAACACCACTGCCAGCAAGACCCCTACACTGCCCGAACACCACTGCACTGCTCTAAAACCCGGAAACACCAGCCCCAGCACGACCCCCTACAATGCCCGAACACCACTGCACTGCCCTAAACCCTGAAACACCACACACTGCACGACCCCCTACACTGCCCAAACACCACTGCACTGCCCTAAACCCTGAAACACCAGCCCCAGCACAACCCCGTACACTGCCCGAACACCCCTGCACTGCCCTAAACCCTGAAACACCAGCCCCAGCACGACCCCCTACACTGCACGAATACCACTGCACTGCCCTAAACCCTGAAACACTACTCCCCAGCAAGACCCCCTACACTGCCCGAACACCACTGCACTGCCCTAAACCCTGAAACATCACCCGCAGCAAGACCCCCTACACTGTCCGAACACCACTGCCCTAAACCCTGAAACACCACCCCCAGCAAGACCCCCTACACTGCCTGAACACAACTGCACTGCCCTAAACCCTGAAACACCACCCCCAGCACGACCCCCTACACTGCCTGAACACTACTGCACTGCCCTAAACCCTAAAACACCACCCCCAGCACGACCCCCTACACTACACGAACACCACTGCACTGCCCTAAACCCTGAAACACTACCCCCAACAAGACCCCCCACACTGCCCTAACACCACTGCACTGCCCTAAACCCTGAAACATCACCCCCAGCAAGACCCCCTACACTGCCCGAACACCACTGCCCTAAACCCTGAAACACCACCCCCAGCAAGACCCCCTACACTGCCTGAACACCACTGCACTGCCCTAAACCCTGAAACACCACCCCCAGCACGACCCCCTACACTGCCCGAACACCACTGCTCTGCCCAAAACCTTGAAACACCAGCCCCAGCATGACCCCCTACACTGCCCGAACACCACTGCATTGCCCTAAACCTTGAAACATCAGCCCCAAGCACGACCCCCTACACTGCCCGAACACCACTGCACTGCCCTAAACCTTGAAACACCATCCCCAGCACGACCCCCTACACTGCCCGAGCACCATTGCACTACACTAAACCCTGAAACACCACCTCCAGCACGACCCCCTACACTGCCCGACCACCACTGCACTACCCTAAACCCTGAAACACCACCCCCAGCACGACCCCCTACACTGCCCGAGCACCACTGCACTGCCCTAAACCCTGAAACACCACCCCCGGCACGACCCCCTACACTACCCGAACACCACTGCACTGCCCTAAACCCTAAAACACTCCCCCAGCACAACCCCCTACACTACCCACACACCACTGCACTGCCCTAAACCCTAAAACACTACCCCTGCATGACCCCCTACACTACCCAAAGACCACTGCACTACCCTAAATCCTACAACACTACCCCCGCACGACTCCCGACACTACCCAAAGACCACTGCACTACCCTAAACCCTAAAACATGACCTCCTACACCACACAACCACTGCACTACCCTAAACCCTAAAACACTACCCCCTACACTACACAAACACCACTGCACTACCCTAAACCCTAAAAAAACTACCCCCAGCACGAACCCCTACACTATCCAAACACCACTGCACTACCCTAGACCCTAAAACACTACCCCCAGCAGTACCCCCTACACTACCCAAACACCACTGCACTACCCTAAACCCTAAAACACTACCCCCAGCAGTACCCCCTACACTACCCAAACACCATTGCACTACCCTAAACCCTAAAACACTACCCCCAGCAGTACCCCCTACACTACCCAATCACCACTGCACTACCCTAAATCACTACCCCCAGCACGACCCCCTACACTACCCAAACACCACTGCACTACCCTAAACCCTAAAACACTACCCCCAGCACGACCCCCTACACTACCCAAACACCACTGCACTACCCTAAACCCTAAAACACTCCCCCAGCACGACTCCCTACACTACCCAAACACCACTGCACTACCCTAAACCCTAAAACACTACTCCCAGCACGACCCTCTTCACTACCTAAACACAACTGCACAATTTGTTACAGGCGTTGCAATGCAGGCCTGTGGTTCTTACTGGAAGTACCTGGTGGGCTAGTTGGGCCCCAGGGACCCTCAGGATTCAATGTGACCTAATCCCCCAACTTAAAACGCTCCACGGGGCGCGTTTGCACAGTGGTGAAGGGAGGGGGCGGGGCCTCAGGTGACATGTGCGCAAAAACACCCTGTGGTGCGTTTAAGTTGGGGAATTAATTCCCTTTGAATCCTGAGGGACCCTGGGGCCAACTAGCCCACCAGGTACCTTCAGTAAGCACAACAGAGTTGCGTTGCAGAGAGGTGAAAAGGTGCATGGCCTCGGAACGCTCTCTGCAACTCAGCTCTGTGGTCCTAACTGTATGTACTTGGGGGCTAGTTGGGCCCCAGGGACCCTCAGGATTCAAGGGGACTTAATCTCGCAACTTAAAACGCGCCACGGGGCGCGTTTGCACACATGTCACCTCAGGCCTCCCCTCCGTTCACCACTGTGCAAATGCGCCCTGTAGCGCGTTTTAAGAGGTAGTTTTAATCCCCCTGCCCTATTATGTACTAGGGACTTGCAGAAGAGGTCATGCTAATCACAGGGGTACCCCAACGCATAGTGTTCCCTAGTGTATGTAGGTGTTTTCACTGTATTCTAAGTGTCTTTTAGCATAGCACTGGCTCTGGTTAGTCAGAGTCAGTTACCACCAGTACCCGTCTGAAAAAGTTGTGGGCACAGGATGATTTTGCAACAAGGCCTCTTTCTGCTCCTCTGTTGGTTATTTCTGCACATCTTTTGCTTCTTTCTGCGCGTTTTTTCTTCTTTCATCACATGTCCTACCTCTGTAGGCATAGTTAGAAACTAGCATTTAAAAACCTTTGAAATTCACTTAAAAATCATAGGTTTCAGGCACGTTATAGTTAGAAATTAGCATTTAAAAACCTTTGAAATTCACTGAAAAAACCATAGGTTTCAGACACGTTATAGTTAGAAATTAGCATTTAAAAACCTTTGAAATTCACTGAAAAACCATAGGTTTTAGGGGTTATAGTTAGTTGGACATTTCACTCGTACAAAACCATAGAAATTCCCCGTTATAGTTAGTTCAGCTAACTATAACTCGCGCCCGCAATGCACTGCTGATGACGTCACATATTACATCACTCATGACATGGTCAGTGACATCACTGATGACATCACTGATGACATCTTCCATGTGATAATTTCATGCATCTTCTCACACCCTAATATAACTTTTAATACACCCACTCTAAATTACAGACTGCCATTCTCAAAACCATAGACACTCCAACACCAAAAACTACATACCCACTCACTGATTCTTAGGTCTACACACACATCCACTCACTCACCCGTACAGTCATACTTACGGTCACTCAGTACAGGACTATCATATGCACTCATACACCTATATAAACACTCACACACCGCCACTCATCCATAGAGGTACTCACACAACTAGTCAGTCATGCAAAAAATTTATCACACACCCATTTACTCACCTATACAGTTATACACACACCAGCTCACTTACTCATACAAATACTAGCACATTCTTACGCTCTTATACAATAACTGATACAAGCACACACGCATCCATACAGCCACTCTCACTATCACACACTCTCACTTATAGCCATTTAGATACTCTAACACACATATATACTGCCTTTTACATATGTAGTTACTCGCACATGTACCACTGAGATATACATTCACTCACTAACACACCCATACACACACTCACCCACCCAAGCAGTCCATCACAGATGCACTCTTGAAATCATGCACCCAGTGAATCACCCACTCACACATCTATGTACAGTCACACACACCCCACCCACTCAAACACTTAGGCAGCCATACAGATACTCAGAGAACCAATCAATAACCCATATACACACTCATGTAGCTATTCGCAAATCCATGCATCCACTTACACACCAACAAACAGACGGATACAGACATTCACACAGTTTAGTCACTAACCCATGCATTCAGTAAGATACGTTTAATCACTCACTTGTAGAGTCAGTCACTCACTTACTAAATCATCCATTCAGTCACTTATACACCCACTCATTCTTCAATACGCCTTTCCCTATATATATTAAACATATTTAAACTTTACAGAAACACACAGTCACAGGATGATGTCATCAGTGATGTCATTTGAAATGTCATCAGTGATGTCACTGACCATGTCATGAGTGATGTAATATGTGACGTCATCAGCAGTGCATTGCGGGGGCGCGAGTTATAGTTAGCTGAACTAACTATAACGGGGGAATTTCTATGGTTTTGTACGAGTGAAATGTCCAACTAACTATAACTGTCCCTAAAACCTATGGTTTTTTCAGTGAATATATATATATATATCTTTATTCTTGCTCCTGGTTGAAACAGTGGGTGAAATGTGATACAAAGAGCGTGGGTCCATACTGTAGTTAGTTTCACGGGTCTATTCGTCAAGAGGAAGGGGAACATTTTTTTTTGCAGACTGAGGAATTGTTTAATGCTAGCTTGATTTTCAAATATTGCCAAATATGCTTCTTCCAGTATACACGTACTTATTGACTCTCAAGGAGGAAGGCACAGGTGCTGATATCACAGGGCAAATGTTTTTTGGTCTCAGCTAGACAGCGCATACACTGTCTCTTCGAGACATGTTGTTTACAGTTTGTGAGCTACAGCCCGCCCTCAGGCTTATTATTTGTTAGCTGCAATGTCACTCTCATATCCTTTGTTGCAGTCTGCCATAGCATGCATGAATCATGCCTCTTTTTGTGTTTGTCCCTCTCCTAGAGCATGGCCCAAGTATTTGTGTCCATCCCCTGCTCCCGTTTTTGGAGCTACTTTTTTATTTGTGTTTAAGCACTCCATACAAGTGTTTGTGTTTTCACTCGCTCATTTCCCCTCCCACCCCATCTGCTTCTTTTCTGTCTCACCCTCCTGCTCCATTTGTTTTTTCTTTAGAATTTGTCAATATTGCAGTTGTTTGCCTGGAGCAACGCAAAATTTATGCAACGACAAAAAATTACACAAAATGAATATGTTTTATTAACAAAATTCCTTAATTTAAAACACCTTTCAATCATTTGAAACTGGATAGTTGGGTTTTCTTAAGTGTACCTGCAATGGGATAAATGTGTCCTGGGCCGTAAAAGTATTTTTTTTACTTGTCAAAACAAATTGGTTACACAGCTTTTGATAATGGAGAGGAATGTGCACTTCATCGTAATAATGCTCCACTACCTCATGGCACTGTTGCCCCTCCCTCTTCATCGCACTACTGCTCCTCCATTTTCATGGCACTGCTTCTCCCCTTTCCTCCATGCGTTACTGCTCCCCTTCTTGATCACATTGAACTCCACCCCACTCCAATCTACCCTACTGCACCCCACTTTAATCTGCCCCAATCTACCTCACCCCAGTCCATCCCACTCCAATCTACCCCACTAAAATCTATACCATTTCAATCTACACCAATCTATACCATTCCAATTTACTCCAATCTACCCCACTCCACTCTACCTCAACCTACCCCACTCCAATCTACCCCAATCTAACCCACTTCAATCTACCCTACCAGTCTATCCCACTCCAGTCTACCCCACTAAAATCTACAGCACTTCAATCTACACCAATCTATACCACTCCAATATACTGTACTCCAATCTATCTACCCCACTCCAATCTACCCTACTCCAATCTAACCCATTCCAGTCTACCCCATCTACTCCACTCCATCTACCCCATTCCAATGTACCCCAATCTACCCAGCTCCAATCTACCCCAACTCCTATCTATCTCAGTATACCCAACTCCAATCTACTCCAATCTGCCCCAATCTACCCCACTTCAATCTACCACAATCTATCCCACTCCAATCTACCCCTCTCCAATCTACCTCACTCCAACGTACCCCACTCTAGTCTACCCCACCCATCCTATCCCAATCTACCCCACCCATCGTACCCCAATCTACCCCAACCCAATCTACCCCAATCTATTCCACTCCAATCTACCCCAATCTACCCACCCCAGTTACCCCACCCTAATCTATCCCACTCCAATCTACACTAATCTACCCTACTCCAGTTTACCCCAATCTACCCACTCCAATCTACTCCAATTTACCCCACCCCTATCTATCCCACCTCAATCTACCCGGTCTACCCCACTTCAATCTATCCCACCCTATCTACCCCACTCCAATACAACCCACTCCGATCTACCCCAAACTACCACACCCCAATCTATCACACTCCAATCTATCCCAATCTACCACAATCTCCCCCTCCAATCTACTCCACACCAGACTACTTCATCCAACCTACCCCAATATACCTACTCTGATCTAACCCACCCAATCTACCCCACTTCATTCTACCCCGCCCCAATATACCCAACTCCAATGGACTCCAATTCAATCCATCCCAGTCTACCCCAGCCAATCTACCCCATTCTACCACACCCCAAGCAACCCCATCCAATCTGACTAACTAGAGTCTACCCCATCTACCCCAATCTACGGCAGTCCAATTTACCCCCACTCTACCCTACTCCAGTCTGCCCCACTCCAGTTTACCACAACCTACCCCACTCCAATCTATCCCTCTCTACCCCACTCCAATCTACCCCTTCCTACCCCACTCCAATCTACCCCATTCCAATGTACCCCAATCTACCCCACTCCAATCTGCCTCAACCTACCTGACTCAAATCTACCCCAATCTACCCCAGTCTGCCCCAATCTATACCACCTCAATCTACCCCACCCCAGTCTACCTCAGTCTGCCCACCCTAATCTGCCTACCTCAGTCTACCCAACCTACCCCACTCCAATCTACCACACCCCAGTCTATGCCAATCTACCACACACAATCTATCCCACCCAATCTATCACACTCCAATCTACCCCACCCAATCTACCTCAGTCTGCCCACCTCAATCTCCACCACACCCCAATCTACCTCAGCCTACACCACTCCAATCTACCACATCCCGGTTTACACCAAAATACCATACCTAATCTGTCCCACCCAATCTACCACACTCCAATCTACCCCACCCCAATCCACCACACTCCAGTCTACCCCAATCTACCAATATACTCCACCCCAATATACCTCGCCAGTTTACCCAATTTACCCCACCCCAATCTATCACACCCAACCTACCTCAATCTGCCCCACTCCAGTCTGCCCCATCTACCCCACTCCAATTACCCCAATGTACACGCTCCAATTTACCCCAATCTGTCCCCCTACAATCTACCCTACTCCAATCTATGCCAACCTACCCCACTCCAATCTACTGCATTCCAATCTACCTCACTCTAATTTACCCCAATCCAATCTACCCCACTCTTCCCCACTCTAATTTACCCCAACCTACCCCACACCAATCTACCCCAATCTATCACACTCTACCCCTCTCCAATCTTCTCCACAACAATCTACCCCACTCCAGTTTACCCCACTCCAATCTACACCACTCCAGTCTGCTTCTATCTACCCAATCTACCCTACTCCAACTAGTCCTGTCTACCCTACTCTAATCTACTGTAATCCAATCTTCCTCAACCTACCCCACTCCAATCCATCCTAATGTACCCTACCCAATGTACCCCACTCCTATCTACCCCACCCAGCCTACCCCAATCTATCCCACCCAAAGGTACTCCGCCCCAATCTACCCCAACCTGCCCCAGTGTACCCACCCCAATCTGCCCCAATTTACCCACTCCAATCTATCCCAGTCAGCCCCAATCTACCCCACCCCAATCTGTCCACTCTAATCCATCCACCCAATCTCCCCACCCCAATCTACTCTACCCCAATCTACCCTAATTTACCCTACCCCAATTTTCCCCACCCCAAAATCTACCCCAACCTACCCCACCACAATCTACCTACCCCAATCTACCCCACTCCAATCTACCCTAATCTATCCTAATCTACCCCACCCACCCCACTCACTTTTAGCCAATCTGAACAGCAGCCACATTGGTGCACAACATGGGTAAAACACATTGATAAAGCCAATAGTTCTCTCGTAGGCCTTTCATTGCCAATGCGTATTTCTTCTATACTGCTGTTTAGAGTTGCCAAAGCTTAATGTTAAAGAGAACCCTTCTTCAGCTTCATGACATCCACTTCGTTTGTAAAGTAAAGAGATACTGAGGCCAAGACAGTGTTTGGAGGTAGAATCCGGGATTTTTCTTTTAGCACTCAACCATTGTTTATGAACAAGATGATGTTTTTGGCTTCTTTTCAGTGCACTTATGTCTTTTCCCTCTTTAAAGACTCTTCAGCAGAACCTCTATTCTCCACATAGGGTTTTCCAGCATGCTAGACTAACATGTGTGCTCTCATGAAGTGCTGAAATACTCTATATCTGCTCACTGCCAGTGATACTGGTAAAGATATTTTAAAGAATTTCAGCGCACAAGTCCAAGATCTGTGTTGTTTTAACCATGATTCTGATGTTTCGGGATTAGTGGGATCAAAATAAAGAGCTTTTAGAGAAGCGGTGTAAGCAGGTTGAAATTATTGCACTTCTGTTTAAAAAAAAGTCCAGCCTTGTTCGCTTTGCCGGTGCTTGTTTAATTGATGTAATACGGATTCTGAGGTTGCTGAGAAGTACCTTTAGTTGTAATCATCCCATAAATCGATGCTGGCATGTTTTTATATATGGGTGTATGTTAAAAAGAAAGAATTCAGAGACTACTTCCACAGTATGTGCAGCACACTACTGCATAATGGGCCCTTTCTTGCCACATAATTTAGACTTCCCTGCTTCATAATGTGGTACTTCATTGATGCATAATTCCAGTGCCCCTGCACATGTCTTTTCTGGTTTGAGGCAAAGACTGGTGTCTCTCCACACAAAGCATCTTATATCTGCTGCCAGTTTACAAAGACCTCTTTGATTTATTCCTAATGGAATTAACCTTAATACATGTCCCAGATACGGCCGGACTGGCTGTACCGGACATCGGGCGTTTCCCCAGTAGGCTGGTAGGGTGGGCGGCCGGTTTTGTTACTGGGGGCCGTTTTTGTAGCAAAGCAGTTTTGAAAGCACAGAGTTCCTTGTATATCCAGTAGCTTTCAAGCAACAATAAAAGTGTCAAGATAACTCCAGTGATCAGGGATTTAAGTGGGATGAAAAAACTGGGGGGGTCTCTCGAAGGCACGTGGCATACGTAATTAAGGGTTCGGCTTAAAAAAACATAAGCTAAAAATCTGTGCTTAGCATGGTGTGCCGCCTGACTGGTATTTTGCTGCTTCTGTCATTGCATCCAAATAATATAATGCAACAAGTAACAGTACACCTACAAGCCAGGACTATAGGTTTTGTCAATGGTTGTTAATGAATTCATATTTAAAACTGAAAATGCTTTCGTTCTGAAATTATGAGACTGTGAAACAACTATAACAAGTCTCTTTGCCTTACTTCAAAGGCAGTGAAGGGTGGTACTGCTGCAGAGTTAAGATTTTTTTTTTTACCCTGAGGGTGAGGGCAAAAATGGAGAGCCCGATAGGGACCCATCTCAGTACCTACTTTTTTAGAACTGCCAGTGCTGAGCACCGTCAGGACCCGGCCCACTTAAAACCCTGCCATTTATTCATGTACCGTATGGGGACTGCTCTGAAAAAAAGTGCCAGGGCTGCTTTGGGTCCCCAGTCTGGCCCTGGTCCCAGAGTGACATAGTTAGCCCTTCACATTTCTGTAAATTTGTGGTTGTCGTGCCTCTTAGGCCATCTCTTACTAGGCCCACAAGGTCATGGTTCAGTTGTTACCCACAGTACTTCATCCATGCTGTGATTCATCTCATCCAGACAGGATTCAGGAATTTAAGTGGAAAATCCCACCTAGCTTAAAATAGTTTTGTGGCTTGAAAATTATACGAACCCTTCAGTTGTGGCCACGAGATATTCAGTTGCTGTCTTCATATCCCACAACGTTAGCATGACATTTTTGCGAATAACTGATCATCGAACTCACCCGTTAGGCGACATCATGTTTACATTACGTGTAGGACATCAATCAATCAAGGGTTGGTAAAGCACAACTACTGACCCGTGAGGGTCTCAAGGCGCTGGGGGGAGGTGGGGAGCAGATCCGTCTAAGTGCTGGGGTCATTGGAAGAGCCACATCTCGAGGTCCTTCCTGAACTGGGGTAGCGTGGGAGATAGTCTGAGATGGAGGTCATGACAAAAGGTTCAGGTGGTAATATAAAAAGTAATGGTGCCATGTCATAATTCTGCTCTTTACCGCTCATAAATCAAAGTGGCCTGGTATGTTTTCTCTACAATTAACTCACAGTGTTGGATTTTAATGAATTAACGAGGCCTTTAATAGTATGCTTTTCCTGGAATTTAAGTAAAAGGACCAAATCACATTTTTTAATCATTTGCCACGATTTGTGCTAATATTTTTGTCAACATCAATAAGCGCAATAGGGTAGTTGTTACAGCATAGTAATAGCTACTTACTACATGCTTTGTATAATACAGACTTTGTAGACTTTCTTCACTTTTTGACCTTTCTGGGCACATTCACAGATAGTTATATCGCTTCCCCTATTTTCCAGTTCTGGCGGTTGGATGCAGATATACTGTCAATGCTGGACCCAAAGAGGCACCTTGTTGTAAGGTGGAACTTCAGTATGTCATACTGAGGCTCTGGGGAGGTACATTGTGGTTGCGTTAGCTGACTAGAGGCAGTTCCTCTATGACTGGTGAAGGGAGAATCACGCTGTTTGCTGGTGTCTAATAAATGAAGACTACAAGGTGATCCCTTGCTGTGGCGGAATCATCTTTACACACCTTTCCCCTTTAAGGGGACACTGCTCGGTCACATATTAGACAGGAAGTGTAAAATGCAATACTATGTAAATACATTATTATGAAATATAAGTAACAGCTTTAAAAATCAATAAAGAAATGTAAAAAAATATTAAGCGGCAGAGGTGGAGGCAGTGATGCCAAAGGAGATTAAACGAAGCAAGGACAATTATCAGTAAAAAGTCATTAAGATACAATTAAAGTTTGTGTTCTTGCTAATTCCGCCCTCCACCAGAATTCCCAATAATCTGTATCTTCAGGAGTCCCTCTTGTAAATGATATGCGGTTGACACAATACTGGAGAATGGTTTGAGTAAAATTCTCCTGTTACAAAACTCTTCTACCCGTATCTCCTTTCAGGTTCACTCCTCATATCTGTGCAAATCAAGGCTTCCTCTTGGGGTTGTCTCTCTCTTGCCTACTCTTTCTGTCAAATCTGCTGTCAAGAATGGATCATTCTGTATAGTTCAAGAAATGAAGGATTCAATTACATTACATGCATTACAAAATATAAATGTAGATCCATGTCTTTGTATCTTTTCATTGCAAGATATACATGTTGAGCCTTTTTGTTTCCTGTTGAGGGTGAAGCATTGCTTACTTTGCAGAAATATTGTTGATATAATGTGTGTATGTTTCTCTGACCTCAAGATGGCAGCAAGTGCTCCTGACATCCACAAGCCACCCCCCCTTTCGGCATTGTCCTGATGCTGTCTCTTAGGAGGTGCATTCATTTTTTGTAATCCCACCTGGGGCCGTATTATGAATACTGTGCACTTGACCTGTTTGCGCCATGGGGCACCTTTCAAAAGGTGAGCCAGGCACAAACAGGGACAGTTCACTGTATTACAAAGAATGGGCTACCCTGGGGCAGTGCACGTAGTGCACAGGGATATCTTCCACATCAAGCAAAAAGTGACAGTTGTCCCGCCCTGGAAGTGATGTCACTTCTATTACCAGGACTTCAAGGCCCCTGGGGCCCTACACGGCAGTGACGTCACTTCGGGGGGGGGGGAGGGGGTCACGTGACCGTGTTGGGTTACAAGTGTTGTGGCATTAGCCTGGTCACGTGCACGTCACATGCTCATGGTTCTACCACGTGGTTAGGGCTATGGGGCAGCCCTCAAAGAACCGGAGCCCCATTTTTTTTAATGCTAAGAATACATATAAGGAGCCCCATAGCTGCCTATGCCAAACCCAGGAGCTGCCCTCCAGAAAGAGATTGCTCGTCATTATGAAGAGATACAGCAACCTCATCAAAAAGACGCCCTCTGATGGTGGTTTGAATACTATTGATAGATATTATGGTAGCCTGACACCAGTGGCAATGGAGCAGAACGTGCAGCAGAGCGACCTTAAAGAGGGTGGTCACAATGTCACCGGTTTTGACGAGGAGCTCTGCTGGCAGTTGGAAACGCTCAGCCTCAAGGATTTGCTGCAACTAATATCCCCTATTAAGGGCTCCAGCAGCGAAGCCTCGAATAACAAAGCAAATGCTGAAAACAATTTCATCAACATGGAAGTTGGTGAAGAATCTATAACGGCTCCTAGCTCACCGGGCTATGAAGAAATGGGGTTTCTGGAGGAATCGGCTCTGGAGGCTATCGTCGTGCAACAGCCGCGCACAAGCTCCTACACCGGTTATGCCACGATGGACCTCAGCGACTCTCAAGATTTTGAATAGTCTGTCTTTCTTTCTTTTTTGAACTATAGAAAGCATCAGCAAAAAGAGCTATGGTAGAGGGGACATCGGCAAAGGTTAACGCCATACATTTTTACTGCTTATGCTGTTCAAAACAGACTGAAAATTCCACAATTCAAAACAAAAAGACGCGTAAGAAATGTGTTTTACCTATAATATCACAGATTTTGAAAAGGAAGCTCCAGGCGCACCCTATCATGCCATATGGCCTTTAAAGGTTTTGCTGCGATTGTTGTGAGCGTGTGTGTCAAATGTGACTATTATAACCTCTCTTAAGGCCAGAAAATTAATCATCCACAGCAGGAGGCTCAAAAGTGTCTACATGTCTCATACTCTTCAAGAACAATCTGTCATATATATATCTTGCCAGACCCAAACAAAGTTTATAAACTGTTAAGGTTAGTGTATGGTTTGTCCGAGGAAAAGAACAATGTCCACCTTGATATGATTACGGTCTTGTCGACCATGCTCAAAGAGATCGAATGTTTGAGTGAGACAAGCTCAAAACTCTCGTATGCAAGGTTTGTGTATGTATTTTGTTAGAAGGATGGCAGAAAGGGCTATAGAAAGACTTATGTGCAATATTTATTTAAAGAATTGATGAGTCCGCTCTTTATCCCCCGAAAACTGTTTTAAAAAATGATGAGTCCACCGGTATTGTGTCATTATTGTATTATTTAACATTACATACTTACTCACTTTTAGGCCAAGCATCAGAATGTCGGTGCGCAAGATGCTTCTGAGTTATGCCCAGGATACATATGTATTGCCAGATTGGTATATGTTTTGCTTAAAGAAAGAATAGCTGAAATACAACCTGTAACTCTGCGCTATCTGAAGCTTGGTGAACTGCGCAAGGGACAGCAGTGTGACAGACCTGCTTGCATACCCAACTGGTGTATCAATGCATGGCTACCTACAACGGATGAAAATCGGAGCTTGCACAAAAGTCGTATGAGGGAGTTAATATTATCACCGACGACCAGCTCACATATCGCCTTGGAGCGTCTGACCGAAGATTATTTCAGAAATAAAGGTTTTGGTTTGTAGGACAGAGACCTGTATGATCTTTTGAATGCCATCAGTATCCTGAGTGTACAAAGTTATAGCAGGGGTGAGCAGGAAGTCCTGTCTAGAGCCGTTGAGTTTATAGCTGTAAAAATATCAAAAGTTGTGACGCTGAGGCAAATTATCTGTCGGGCCCCTAGTAATGTATGTAGCATGTGTCATATTATGTATACACAGTGAAAAGTCAGCAAACTGTCCAACAACAACGACAAGACGTGTACCATGAAACTAACAATCTTTTTATTTTTTATTTATTTTGATAAAACGCCCTTACACAGAATCATTGCCTTTCATTACATGGGATGCAGGGGCTGATGACATGTCAGGCGATGGGTTAAGGAAGCTTTATTATGATACAAGCGGGGCCGGAAGCGCCGAAGCTCTGTTTGGAAGGGCTCTAGTTGAAAACAAGCCAGTAAACAGAGAGCAGGTGAAGACCTGGTTATGTGGGGAAGAGGCGTATTCACTCCACAAGTCAGCCAGGAGGCATTTTAAGGTGAGACCAACCATCGTAAATGCGCAGCTCGATTATCAATGGCAGGCAGACATAATCAGTCTTCAAGATCTAGCCAAGCATAATAACAGAGCTCAATATATTTTAACGGTAATAGATGTATTGTCCAAGTTCGCCTTTGCAGAAGCGCAAAGTGATAAAAGTGGTTCTAGCGTCACCACGGCCTTTAAAGCCATCTTCAGGGGGGGACGTGGCCAAGATGGTGACCGAGTGAGACGTGCATCTGTGTCTCTCCGGCGCCATTGACATTTAGCAGCGTAATCGCAGTCCGGTGCCTACCGTTTTGACGGGGAAGGTACTTTGTAAGACCGGTAACCCATTCTTGCCCATGTCACTAGGGTGATACGGCCACGCAAGCTAAGTTTGCAGCGGATGCGGGAAGATTGCGGCCGGGCCTGTGTTGCGGAGCTGGAGCCCATGGCCCCTGACGGTGAGGCAGAGAGCAGCTGCTACCACAAGCCCCGGCGGACCTGCTGGCCCCAAGCGCCCCCCCCCCGGAGATACACCAAGGCATAGCCCACGCACCGCGGGCCTACAAGTAGACACCGCCCAAGCAAGGAGGCCCAACAGCTGCAAGCGAACCCAGCGGCACCAAGCAATGGTACGTTGGTGTTAGGACACCCACGAGAACCCCTGCACGAGAAGCGCTACCGCAGGGGGGGCCCCCGGAAGGCGCTAACAAGCCCCACGTGGAGGATTGGCCCGGCGCTTCACTTTGCGGCCGGGGCCTGGGTGAATATACAGGAGGCACAAGGGAGGGCTTGAGATCGTGGAGCCCCTCATCGTAAGCCACTGACGCCAGGGGACGCACGCTCTGGTTGAGGAATCTAAAGCGATGGGGTGGGGCCCACGCGGGCCGCCAAGAGCATAGCGAAACAGGTGCAAACACCCCAGCGGTTGGATCTTCGCGTGAGCGTGCTGTGCTTGCACTGATCAGCAACAAGGGGCTTGGGCCTGCAACAGGACTGATCTGCCCGCTGCAAAGGGACACAGAGTCACCTTCTGTGGGGAGAGAGTGGGAAGCCCCGGATTTAAGCAAAGAGTGACAGAGAGGCGGGTGGATTTTCGACGTGCTCCTGGCGTGCAGCACCCTGCCTACACACTGCCAACTGACTGCAGCTATATGCAACTCCCCCAAGGTGGTCTAATATAGGTTGTCTAGTGGCGTTAACCCGCAGGCGGTCTGCAGGGACCAGGAGGAAAGGGACAAGCTGTGCCCCACAGTAAACGGAGGGCTCTGAGACACCCAGCCTAGGGGACATCGCCAAGAGAGAGTGTGCGCTAGACCAAATTAAGTAAAAGACAACCTCACAACTGAGTGGGGCCTCCTCTGGCTTCCCACCTCCCAACAGCCACGAAACATAGCACCAATGGCAGCCGCCAGGATTAAAAAAGACAGGTCTGTAAAAGACATGCTGGTGAAACAACCACTGGCGAGCACCACTGCGAGCGTACCCACAGGGGACAAAGATCAAAAAGAGGGAACGGAAGCCCCAGATGCCCCAGCGACCAAAGCCTTCATGACCACGCTATTTACCTCTCTCCGTGAAGACCTGCTCTCAATGCAAACAACTCTCAGCGGACCTGAAGGACATCAGAAAGGACCTGGGAGAGATAGGGGACCGAGTCGCCTCCCTAGAGGAGCGAGTGACTGTGAGAAGTTGGCCTGGCATATGCTGTCCACTAATTATAGTGGGCACCTTGCACCAGTCCAAACAACCCCTTATTGGAGATAGGTTAAAGACAACCTTATTGAAAGCTATCCTAGTGGTAGCTATGGAGAGCAGCCTTCAGGCTAAGTCTTGAAGGAATGTAAAGCAGCTTGTTTTACCAGTCTATAATCTCTTGAGTGACCAAATGAAAGAGCACCACACCAGGTATATATTCAAAATATATGTATTTATTGCTAAACACACCCCTCTAGTCTCTTTATGAGGCTAGAGTTCGAAGTACATAAGTTATAAGTTATTAAGTCACAGTAATAGCACAAATACACGTTTGGGCCCTAGGGGCGTACCAAACCATATACCAATAAAGTGGTATGCGAACCACGACTGAACTAGACACTAGGCCTAGAGCCTCTAGAAGTGCTTGGACCACAAGGAACCACCCAAGGTAGTGACCCTTGGGACCGACGGGAGACGCGTGCAGTGTAAATACACAACCGCGATACGCCGTTAACTTCTATGGAGAAAGTCGGGATCGGGAAATTAGAGAAAAGGGACACTTAAAAGAGGACTAGGACAAAACCCTTTGAGATCTAGGACTTTGAAGAGTCTCTACCCACGGGAGCACCGGAGTACTCGTGTTACCTCACCCAGGGAAGCCGGGTGCATAGGTGCCTTTCGGGGTCGGGTTTCGTCGTCGTTTCGAATGGCGATCTGCTGCAAAGTGCTGCTGGCGGCCAAGAGAAAAGTGTCCGGGTGGATCCAAGAGTGGATCGGAGTTCTGAAGAACCTGAAAGCAGAGGGGACAGAGTCTGGGTCACTAGCCAGTGACCAGGAAGGCGATGGACAGATGCCCACCGATGTCGAGTGCTTCAGGTGCGTTAACGGTCGTCTTGACTCTTCAGCCACGAGGTCCAGGAGGCGTTGTCGGCGACCAGGAGCAGGATTCGGGCTGGTACACAATGTCTGTCGAGTGCTGAGGTGTCGGCGACCGGATTGGACCCAACAAGCCTTGGCAACGGCAAGTCTCGGTGAAGATGTAGATCATCGATGGTGCAGACCAGCAAGGTCTGTGGAACTCACCCAGCGAGGGTAAGTGAGGGCAGGCCTGGAGCAACCAGGATGCCAAGTAAAAAGGATTGGCCTTCGTTAAGGGCTACTAGCCAACGGGCTAGCGACCGCGAAGGAGCCTCGTGACGCCGCACGTGGAGCTGGCTTACAGGACACTCGTGGAGTGGGGGCCAGTGATCTTCGGTGCAGGTGGTGCTGGAGGCTAGGGCTACTCGGAGCCCAAAGCACGACTTCTTGGGAGACCCAGAAGAGGATGCACTTGCAAATGTGCTCGGTGTCCAGAGGTCACGGTCTCAAGTCACCCACGATAGCCACGGGCCTCAGCTTTGCTGGGGACTCAGGGTAGCCTCGGGGAAGTCTGAGAATCCACCTCTGGTGATGCAATGACTTCGGCGTCCGACAGGAGCTTCAGAAATGCGAACCGGACAGATGCTTCTTTGGTGCCTGCCAAGCAGGGGAGTCACTCCTTGACCCCAAGGGAGATTCTTCTGTCCTCTAATCGTGAGTAGAGCGTCGAAGGTCCAGGATTCAGTTTCAGAGTTTCGTCCAGGTATAATCTAAAGTCCTAAGGACTGGGTTCCTACCTTTATACTAAAGATAGGGTTGGACTACTCTGTGGCCCCACCTATGGGTGGGTGAGGGCAGAGGGGTGGCTACACCCCTTTCCCTTTGTCCAGTTCGCGCCAAAGCAGGGGCTGCAAGCCCCTGATCCGGTTTGAACTGGGGTATGCACAGGGACACCAAATGTGCCCCCAGTGCAGGACTTCAAAGCACCCGAAGTGCTCCCGCCCAGCCCCAATACACATTATCCTGCCTGGGGAGGTGGTCACACCTCCTGGGACAGGAAACCTATTGTCCAGGCCTCCCCTGCCGGAGTTTCGTCCAGCAGCAGGAGGCCAGACTCGTGTCTGTGGCAGCAGCATCCATTTTGTGATGCCAGGGCTCTGGAAAGAAGTTACCGGACTAGTCAGAGTTAACATGTCTTTCCCTCTAGAAGGGTGGAATGCTATCCCCGCCGCCAGGATTGGCGGGGGGGTAGTATTCCAAGATGTTTGACACCAAACACGACATGTTTAGGTGCAGCCATTCCAAAGTTAGCATTTTACCGCGAGGTTATAATGCGCTTAAGAGTATATGGTCAGGCTGCACTACAAACAGCATCAGAGAAGGGTCTCCGAACGCTGCAGAGGGGCCCTGCTCATGCAGGGCACCCTCTCACATAGGAACCACGCACTCTGCCTTCAGGATTGATAAGGCCTGCCTTAGGAGTGACTTATAGGTTTATATGTGTGTATGTATTTAGTGATATAGGTAACCTATATCACAGTAAGGGGTGCATGCACCACCTTACCCAGGCTGCAGTAGCAGACCTGTGGTGTCAGTTTGGATGGCTTTCCAGGGGTGGCATAATACATGCTGCAGCCCCTGGTAGGCCTCTGGGGTACCTATGGCCTTGGTACATAGTATACCATATACTAGGGACTTATAAGGGCACTCCAGATTCCAATCAGAGATGTGCCTAAGGCACATGGAAACCTTTTACAGAGAAAGCAGATAGACTGGGGCCCTGAATAGCAGGATCCCAGTCCAACTAAGTCATAAACCAGCAAAACACCATAAAAAAGTGGGGGCAACCATATAGTCAGATTCCACCTTCCTACATAACCCCCCCCAAACGAAAGGAGATAAGGCTAACCTTGGCCAGTTGAGCCTTCATTGACTAAGTGGTCATATAAGGAAGCACCTGCACTAGCATGGTTGCCCCCTGTCTTATGGTCCACTAAGCAATCCCTCACCTTAAGGGTATGAGAGGGTCTCCACCATGGGGAATCACTACCTGTGGTGTGCTTAGGTAAAGTACAAGGCTGTTGAGGTGTCTGAGTAGGGAAGTGAGGCCCTAGGAATGTTGGCCTCAGATTCCTCAGATCACTAGTCACCAGGTATGCCTGTCTTTCCATGACTGAGTTGCACTTTGCTCTAAGGGTCAACCTTTGGCTGCCTACAGCTGGGGGTTGGGTCCCTTTGGATGGACTACTGGAGGGACAGGGCAGGTTTGGAACCTTCAGGTCCCAGGTTTGCCCTTGCCTACCAGAGTCCTTCTGGGGGAGGTCCCTACATAAAGGCATGGGGGATCCCTCAGTGTGTAGAGGAGTTTTCACCTGGCTAGGGCTACTAGACTGGGTGCCCCTAATCTGCTGATAGGGGGTTCCTCTGGACAGGGGGCCCTGGGGGTCCACTGACCTCCCTGACCTCTGCAGCCCTGGGCTGGCTGAGGCAGGGTAGAGAGGGGCAGGTTACCTGCTCCAGACTGGGTACCACCTTGGAAGGGTCCTCTGCCATCAGGGGTGTGGCCAGGCCAGGCCTGACTACCTCTGGGGCAGTTCCTTCACTAGGGGTAGGGTCAGTTCCCTGAGGAGGCTGACCCTTACCTACTGTCTGGGGGGAAGAAGACTTTTCTTCAACCCTTGTGCTCTCTTTTGGGGGAGAAAGGGCCTTTCTTTCAGGCTCCATCTCTCCAAATCCTTGGGCTGGGGCTGTGGCCATCACAGCCCCACTAACCTTTACAGGGACGCCCAACATCCTAAGATGGGTTTGGTGTTCAACTTCAGCCCAGGCTGAAATTTCTAAATCATTGCCCATCAGGCAATCTACAGGTAAGGTGGGGGACACTGCCACTCTCTTTGGGCCTGTGACCCCCTCCCAGCTGAGATTGACTATGGCCATGGGGTGATCTGTTCTGACACCATCAATGTTGGTCACCTGGTATTTAAACTCAGGTAAAAGCTGGTGAGGGGGACTAGTTTCCCTGCCACCATGGTGACACTAGCCCCTGTGTCCCTAAATGCCACAGCTTTCTGACCATTAATCATTGGCTCCAGTCTGTACCTGCCCATTGCTGTGGGACCCATGGTAAAGGTGGTAAATCCTACACCACCATCAGAGTCAGAGGAGTCTGTTGAGGGGTCCCTGTCTGAACCAGGGCCCACCTCTGTTCCTGTTGCAAAAGCACCTAACTTTTGGGTGCACTACTCCCAACTGGAGGGTTACTACTGGTAGTACCAGGAGGGGTGGTAGTAGTTGTGGGAGGAACATTTTCTTTATTGCCAATCCTGGGGCAACTGGGATCAGTTTTCCAGTGCCCAGGCTTTTTACAGACATGGCAATATGGTTTCTTTTCAGGAGAGGAAGGAGTTTGGGACCCACCCCCAGAAGAGGAATTTTGGGGCCCTGTAGTGGACTTATCCTTAGATTTATCCCCACCTTTCTCTTGGGACTTAGTAGAATCTTTCTTCTGGTCACCACCCTGATTTCTAGTTTTTACTCTGGTTCTGACCCATTTGTCTGCCTTCTTTCCCAATTCTTGGGGAGAGGTCAGATCAGAGTCCACCAGATACTGGTGCAAAAGCTGGTTTTGACAATTATTAAGGATCTGCTCCCTCATAATCAAATTGTACAATCCTAAAAAGTCATGCACTTTGTTGCCATGTATCCAACCTTCCAGAGCCTTTGTAGCACAATCTACAAAATCAACCCAGTCTTGAGTCTGTGCTTTTTGGGTATCTCTGAACTTCAACCTGTACTGTTCAGTGGTTAGGCCAAACCCATCAATAAGAGCACTCTTCAAGACCTTGTAATTGTCAGCATCCTCCTCTCTAACAGTGAGGAGCTTATCTCTACCTTTGTCAGCAAAGGAGAGCCACAAGATTGCTGCCCACTGCTCCTGAGGGACCTTCTGTACCTTACAGGCCCTCTCCAATGCAGTTATCCATTTGTGGATATCATCCCCACTCTGGTAGGGAGGGACAATCTTGTTTAGGTTTCTATGGTCATTAGACCTCTCCCTATCTCTAGGGATATTGCTGCCACCATGGGACTCTAGTCCCAACTTTCTTCTCTCTCTAAGGAGATCTAGGGACTCCCTGTCTATAGCCAGTTGCTTCTTTTTGATTTCAAGCTGAGCTTCCTCATATTGAACCAGCCTCTTTCTTCTCTCATGAGAGGATTCCCTCCTATGAGATGAGACAGAGCTCCCTATTGAGGTGCCAGAGTGGTTAGACTCCTGAGAAGGAGATCTAGACTTTCTGGACACACTCTTAATCCTTCCTGGGGGACAAAGTGGGGATCATCCTGATCATCCTCATCATCTTCCACAGGAGGGATTGGGTTATCCAGGTCAGGGTCATTGTCACCCTCCTGGACAGTCTCTGAGGGGGGTCTGGGGGTATTGGTACCCCTGGCCTCTTCCTCTTCCTCTGCCCCACCCTCAGCTCCTACCCCTTCAGTCCCCAAGGGCTTACTAAGGTCATAAGCCACCAACAACTCCTTGAGGTGTTGGGTGGTGGGGCTTTGGCCTGTCCTTAATTTCCTCAAGTTACATAAAGCTCTCAATTCCAAGAATGGGAGTGTATCATACTTGGAGGGTGGAAGCTCAATGGCTTCCTGCAAGGATTCTCTGGATCCTGCCCTTAAAGACATTACTAGTGTGGTGTGGTGTATGCACTACCTACTCTAGTGTGGCCTACTAAACTCTCTTGAGTTGTAGAAAGGGTTGTGCTATCCCTTAACACACAACTCTAAGTTCAGTAGAACTTACTGTATTCTAAGCTTAAATTATATGTACCTTAGGTACCTTTAGTGGTTTTCAGTTGATCAATTCAATTGAGATTATCTGGTAAAACAATAGCAAGCTGGAATCCCACACGCTGCACACCAATGTGAGAAGTTGGCCTGGCATATGCTGTCCACTAATTATAGTGGGCACCTTGCACCAGTCCAAACAACCCCTTATTGGAGATAGGTTAAAGACAACCTTATTGAAAGCTATCCTAGTGGTAGCTATGGAGAGCAGCCTTCAGGCTAAGTCTTGAAGGAATGTAAAGCAGCTTGTTTTACCAGTCTATAATCTCTTGAGTGACCAAATGAAAGAGCACCACACCAGGTATATATTCAAAATATATGTATTTATTGCTAAACACACCCCTCTAGTCTCTTTATGAGGCTAGAGTTCGAAGTACATAAGTTATAAGTTATTAAGTCACAGTAATAGCACAAATACACGTTTGGGCCCTAGGGGCGTACCAAACCATATACCAATAAAGTGGTATGCGAACCACGACTGAACTAGACACTAGGCCTAGAGCCTCTAGAAGTGCTTGGACCACAAGGAACCACCCAAGGTAGTGACACAGGGGACCCACGGGAGACGCGTGCAGTGTAAATACACAACCGCGATACGCCGTTAACTTCTATGGAGAAAGTCGGGATCGGGAAATTAGAGAAAAGGGACACTTAAAAGAGGACTAGGACAAAACCCTTTGAGATCTAGGACTTTGAAGAGTCTCTACCCACGGGAGCACCGGAGTACTCGTGTTACCTCACCCAGGGAAGCCGGGTGCATAGGTGCCTTTCGGGGTCGGGTTTCGTCGTTGTTTCGAATGGCGATCTGCTGCAAAGTGCTGCTGGCGGCCAAGAGAAAAGTGTCCGGGTGGATCCAAGAGTGGATCGGAGTTCTGAAGAACCTGAAAGCAGAGGGGACAGAGTCTGGGTCACTAGCCAGTGACCAGGAAGGCGATGGACAGATGCCCACCGATGTCGAGTGCTTCAGGTGCATTGACGGTCGTCTTGACTCTTCAGCCACGAGGTCCAGGAGGCGTTGTCGGCGACCAGGAGCAGGATTCGGGCTGGTACACGATGTCTGTCGAGTGCTGAGGTGTCGGCGACCGGATTGGACCCAACAAGCCTTGGCAACGGCAAGTCTCGGTGAAGATGTAGATCGTCGATGGTGCAGACCAGCAAGGTCTGTGGAACTCACCCAGCGAGGGTAAGTGAGGGCAGGCCTGGAGCAACCAGGATGCCAAGTAAGAAAAGGATTGGCCTTCGTTAAGGGCTACTAGCCAACGGGCTAGCGACCGCGAAGGAGCCTCGTGACGCCGCACGTGGAGCTGGCTTACAGGACACTCGTGGAGTGGGGGCCAGTGATCTTCGGTGCAGGTAGTGCTGGAGGCTAGGGCTACTCGGAGCCCAAAGCACGACTTCTTGGGAGACCCAGAAGAGGATGCACTTGCAAATGTGCTCGGTGTCCAGGGGTCACGGTCTCAAGTCACCCACGATAGCCACGGGCCTCAGCTTTGCTGGGGACTCAGGGTAGCCTCGGGAAGTCTGAGAATCCACCTCTGGTGATGCGATGACTTCAGCGTCCGACGGGAGCTTCAGAAATGCGAACCGGACAGATGCTTCTTTGGTGCCTGCCAAGCAGGGGAGTCACTCCTTGACCCCAAGGGAGATTCTTCTGTCCTCTAATCGTGAGTAGAGCGTCGAAGGTCCAGGATTCAGTTTCAGAGTTTCGTCCAGGTATAATCTAAAGTCCTAAGGACTGGGTTCCTACCTTTATACTAAAGATAGGGGTTGGACTACTCTGTGGCCCCACCTATGGGTGGGTGAGGGCAGAGGGGTGGCTACACCCCTTTCCTTTGTCCAGTTCGCGCCAAAGCAGGGGCTGCAAGCCCCTGATCCGGTTTGAACTGGGGTATGCACAGGGACACCAAATGTGCCCCCAGTGCAGGACTTCAAAGCACCCGAAAGTGCTCCCGCCCAGCCCCAATACACATTATCCTGTCTGGGAGGTGGTCACACCTCCCTGGGACAGGAAACCTATTGTCCAGGCCTCCCCTGCCGGAGTTTCGTCCAGCAGCAGGAGGCCAGACTCGTGTCTGTGGCAGCAGCATCCATTTTGTGATGCCAGGGCTCTGGAAAGAAGTTACCGGACTAGTCAGAGTTAACATGTCTTTCCCTCTAGAAGGGTGGAATGCTACCCCCACCGCCAGGATTGGCGGGGGTAGTATTCCAAGATGTTTGACACCAAACACGACATGTTTAGGTGCAGCCATTCCAAAGTTAGCATTTTACCGCGAGGTTATAATGCGCTTAAGAGTATATGGTCAGGCTGCACTACAAACAGCATCAGAGAAGGGTCTCCGAACGCTGCAGAGGGGCCCTGCTCATGCAGGGGCACCCTCTCACATAGGAACCACGCACTCTGCCTTCAGGATTGATAAGGCCTGCCTTAGGAGTGACTTATAGGTTTATATGTGTGTATGTATTTAGTGATATAGGTAACCTATATCACAGTAAGGAGTGCATGCACCACCTTACCCAGGCTGCAGTAGCAGACCTGTGGTGTCAGTTTGGATGGCTTTCCAGGGGTGGCATAATACATGCTGCAGCCCCTGGTAGGCCTCTGAGGTACCTATGCCCTTGGTACATAGTATACCATATACTAGGGACTTATAAGGGCACTCCAGATTCCAATCAGAGATGTGCCTAAGGCACATGGAAACCTTTTTACAGAGAAAGCAGATAGACTGGGGCCCTGAATAGCAGGATCCCAGTCCAACTAAGTCATAAACCAGCAAAACACCATAAAAAAAGTGGGGGCAACCATATAGTCAGATTCCACCTTCCTACAGTGACTAGCAGAGATGAAGAGCTGGAGATGATGCAGCAGGAAATTCTGCGACTACGTGAGCATCATATTGAATTACAAGCAGCCGCGGAGGATTTAGAAAACCGCTCACGAAAAGCAATGTGCGCATCAGAGGAGCGCCATCCAGCGCACAAGGCTAAGACATTCGCAAATACGTTCTCGCCCTCTTCAAGCAGGTACTTGGTGATGAGTACTCCGAAGACATCCAGATCGATAGAGCGCACCACGCCAGACATCCTGGTGTGCGTACATGACTTCCAGATTAAAGAAAACATAATTCGCCAAGCCAGGAAGGCCCACCCGATGCAGTTTAGGGGCATATGCTGACATTCTTCCCGGACCTTTCCCTAACCACACTCTTCCAAAGGAGGGAGTTTCGGGCCGTCACAGCACATCTTAGGGAGAAAGGGATCTCATACTCATGGGGCCACTCTTTTCGCATCATCTTCCGATACGAAAGCAAGCTTTGGCAGATTAAATCCCTAACACAAGCACAAGAGGTCCTGGGTCTTCCAGCAGAGTCACCTCAGGACCGAAAAGGCAGGCACGTGAAGATTCTGAAATGAAAAGACTCCAGCTGGCATCGAATCAGAGGGCCATCTGCTAGCCACAAACCCGACCTTGAAACAATAGCCAATGAAAGAAAAGCGGTGATCAACACATTGGCCAGCTCACCGGATTGTCCAGCCTCCCCCTGAGGTGTTAGTTCTGGGCTCCGGATTCCGCACAAGCAGATGGCGCCGGCTGACTCGCACCCGGACAGTCCTCCCCCGAGAGTCAACCAGGCGACTAAAGAATGCCTACCACCATGAGAGGGGCAGAAGGCAGCCGGCGCACCCCCCAAGACCCCTCTCAATTTGACGAACTGATGTCATCAACTGAGATAAGACTGTTTGTTAGTTCTTTCTGTGGGGGAAATTATTGCGATTTGTTGTGGAATTGTTATTGTTTCAATGTTTTTTTCTTTTTATCCTCTCCTCCACACCAATGTTGGACATTGAAGTCTAGTGGGCAGGGCAAGGGCATTTGCAGAGCTACCAGGCCTGGCGCGGTACATTGCCTAAGCAAGGCAAAGCTTGCGTATATCATTGTTGGGTAAAACCCTAAAGATTGTAAGTCTCAATGTTCAAGGCCTTAATCACCCAGTGAAGCGCTCAGCGATCTTGTCCCTCCTGGAGAACTCCCAGGGGGACATTTGCTTTTTACAATAAACCCACCTATTGCAGCGAGATGTCCATCGCATGCTATCCCAGTGTTTTCCGCTGAAGCTGTGATCCTAAAACACATCACAGAAGACCAATGGGGTAGCAATCCTCTTTAGCGTGAAATTCAGCGGAAAACTAATCTCTACAGTAGCAGAAATTAAAGGGCGAGTGGTCAGGATTCAATGGGAGACCTCCCAACTCAGGCTTGCTAACATTTACACCCCGAACACACACCAGGAGCAATTCATATGCAAAGCCCTCGGTGACATCATGAAGTCCGCTGACGCTGCTATTCTGGTGGGTGGAGGTCTCAACCTGGTTATAGACGCAAACCTAGATCGCTCAGGGCAACGCCACGCACAATCAGGGACCTTCTCGGCGGAGGGTCAGCGCTGGCTCTTAGACCACGGCTTTCATGATATCTGGCACAGTCACCACCCAGACACACGAGACTACACATACTATTCGGCAGCACATAAAACGTACGCGTGAATAGACCACTTCTTAGCCTCATCATCACTGACTCCAAATCTCTCTGACTCCACCATATAACCTCTCTCTCTCTCTGACCATGCCATGATCACAGTTTCATCACAACAGAGTACGCATTCCCCACACCCAACGCAATGGCACCTAAGGGACAGCCTCTTGCAATCCAAATTCACAGAAGAAAAGATCCGCGCCCGAATCTTAGACTATCTGAATATTAATGACACAGGAGAGACATCCTTAGCTGCTGTATAGGAAGCCTTAAATCAGTAGTTAGAGGAGAATGCATAGCGCTCTCGGCGGGAGAAAACAAACTACGCCGGGAGAAAAGGCAGAATATAGAGCAGGAAGTAAGGGAGCTGGAAACAATACATAAGCGTACTGGAGCACCAAGGATATGGAGGGAACTAGAGAGGAAAAGTCTCCTGCTGCGACGTCTGGACTTAGATAGAGCCGAATACGTGCTCTTGAGGCTTCGTCACAAATTCTTTCTAAGCAGCGACAAATGTGGAAAAATGCTGGCACAAAGGCTTGGAGCAAAGACGCTGGCACCATCGATTCAGTCCATAAAAACTGCTTCAGGGGATTTAGTGCATGTCGACCGTGAAATAGCGGGCGTGTATCAAAACTTCTATCAGACCCTATACTCGGAAGAGGATACCACTCAGAAATTTTTCTGCTCTTTTCTGAGGGATATACCTGTCACCAGACTGCCGGCAGCCACCGAAGAGCAGCTGGACCAACCAATTTGCATTGAAGAGGTGATCACAGCCATCGCACACCTCCAAGTGCACAAAGCCCCGGGCCCTTACGGGTTCACGGCTCAATTTTACAAGATGTTCTGCCCAGAATTGGCACCACTACTGACGCGACTAGTTCATTCCTTCCTGGAGACAGGCTCACTAACTGACTCGATATTGGAAGCTTCGATATCAGTTATACTCAAGCCAACGAAAGACCCGACAGAATGTGGTTTGTACCGTCCCATTTCCTTGTTGAATATAGACGCCAAAGTATTTGCCGGAATCCTAGCGGCTTGGTTGAATTCGCTGATGGCGGGTTTGATAGACCCTGACCAGTCTGGCTTTATCCCCACCCAACAAGGGGGAGATAACACAAAGAGACTTCTACACCGCATAGACGTTATACATAGATCACAGAAAGAGGCGGTGCTTCTCTCCATCGACGCCAAAAAGGCATTTGACCGGGTGAGATGGTCTTACCTTTTCGACACGCTGCAACATTTTGGATTCGGGGAGCGTTTCATTAAATGCGTTAGCTGTATATACCATGCTCCGAGAGCCTTTGTCCGGGTCAATGGAGAGTCCTCGCATCGGTTCCCCATAGCAAGAGGCACCCGGCAAGGATGCCCCCTGTCACCACTCCTTTTTGCACTATATACAGAGCCGTTCACGCAAAAAATCTGTGACAACCCTCGGATCAGTGGTATTAAGTTTGGAGCGGACACCCATACTATCAGTCTATATGCTGATGATGTGATTCTCTCACTGACGAACCTACAAACATGTCTTCAGGCCCTGCTAGCAGATCTAGAAAGCTTCGGGAAGTATCGGGATTCAAAGTGAATCTAAGTAAATCTCAGATCTTAAACCTCTCTGTGACCCCTGACCGGAAAGGCCAACTGAAAAGAACGCTTCCAGTGACATGGGCGGAGCAGTCCATAACGTATCTGGGCGTTTTGCTGGCCCCCACCATACCCAAGACTCTGACTATGAATTATTTGGCCCTTGTGGCACAGACCACGCATGCTCTGAGCAGCTGGGGCCGATTGGGGCTGGCTTTGTTCGGAAGGGTGGCGGCAGTTAAAATGATGGTCTTACCACGCATCCTGTATACTTTTCAAACCCTTCCTTTGGCTCCCCCCCCACAAGGGTAGTCCAACCTCTGCAGCTGGCCATTAACAAATTCATCTGGGGAGGGAGAAGGGCCCAAATAGCCCTTGCCCAGTTAGCGCAACCTAAGCGGGAGGGTGGGTCTCCCCCTGATACATAGATACTTGCAGGCAGTACACCTCTGTTACATAATTGAATGGAACTGACCTTTATCAGAAAAATACTGGTCCTTTATGGATCAGACGGTCGTGGGGATCAACATATGGAGGGAGGTTTGGCTCCCACGCAATTATAGGGCGTGGGGCCTGTACTCCTCTCCAGTAACATTGCACATGATGAAAACGTGGGATAGAGTGGCATGCACCAAGGGCCTGATGTCTTTCCCTCCCTATGACCCCAATCACAGGGAACCCTGACTTTCCTCTGGAGCGCAATTTGGCAGTATTCGATAGATGGCGAGACAGGGCTGTAAGCGCATAGGTTCCCTATTCGATCCTGATGGTTTGATCCCCTTTGATCAACTGAAACAGGACTATGAACTCCCCCAATCGGATATGTTCCAATACCTTCAGCTGCGCCATTGGGTCACGGGTCCCACATACCAAGCGGCGGCGTAGCGAAATCTGATGGTCTTTGAGAAATGGCTAGTGCGCAAGCAGGATGTCAAACACCTTATATCTGAACTATATGTGATGCTGACCAAAAACATGGGAGAGGGCCGCACAAAGGGACAGCAGCGGTGGGAGGAAGAGCTGGGGTGGGTGTTCTTGGAGAAGGAATGGAAGGACCTGTACTTCAGAGCTTGTCATACAGCGCACAACACAGCAGGGGCAGAATCAACATACAAAGTGCTTTCTTATTGGTACCTTACCCCGGCACGCATTCACCGCTGGGACAAAAGCCGTTCTGAGAAATGCTGGAGGTGGTGCAGTCAGACAGGCTCACTAGTCCACTTGCTTTGGCACTGCCCCAAGTTAGAGCGCTTCTGGGGGGCAGTCCTAGATGACATAGATAGAGCATTTGACACTGCAATCCTGTGCTCTCTGGCATACACGCTCCTGGGACTCCCGAACCCACGGAGATTTCCCCTACTCTCCTTAAGAGGCCGACAAATGGCTCTTGTGCTGCTGGCTGCACGACAAGTAATCTTAGCTAGATGGGGCACACCGACCATCCCGGACCATGTGACATGGTTACATAAGCTGTGGCAAACCCTGGTAATGGAAGGCATGTCAATGGTGGCGGATCACAAAGAGGAGAACTATAGTGACCTTTGGTCCCTATTCATATAGATCCTCTCAACTGTATTGCGGGAAGTCACTTGCCCCCAATATTTGCGTATCCTGCGACTCCTTCACCGCAGAGAGGGAACTATCGAAACTTCCACTGGTAGTACCTAAGCGAACACCTTTCACAGACTGAAGAGGATGGATAAACTTACCCAATTACCTGGGTTGGCGTCGCTGGGTTGTGGAGGAAAGGGGAATGAGGGAGGGGGAAGGATGTTCCTTTTCGATAATTATTTATATTTCCTTTTTCTCTCTTTATGTTACTATATGCCTTACAAGATTCATGATCACTGCCTGCCCTCTGGGTTGTTGGCATACAAGCTGTGTATTCCACTTACTGTTGACACGCTGCTGGCCCCAGGGTTGTAGGCACGTAGCTGTGTTAGAACTGAGAATCTTTCAATAAACAGAATGGATCCATAAAACCATCTTCAGGAAAGGGCGATCCCCTCAAATACTGTAAACAGACGCCGGAAAAGGATTTTTAAACAATTTGTTTCAAAAATTATTAAAACCGCGCTCTGTTCATAATTTCCTAACACACATGGAGGTAAAAGCTGCTGTTATAGAGCGTTTTAGCAGAAGTTTAAAATAAATCTAAGATGTGGAGATATTTCACAGCCTTCAACACCTATCAATATGTGAATGTTGTACAGGCGTTTATAGATGCTTATAATGCCAGTTATCACAGAACCATCAAAATGTCTCCAGTAGAGGTAACAACCGATAATTCCTTAGCGGTGTGGAGATTGGTGCACGGGAGCCTTTTGCTTCCATGGCAAAGAAGTCTCTTTTAAAAGAAGGTGATCATGTTAGGGTTTCAAAGTTGAAAGGGGTTTTTACCAAGGGCTGCCAGCAGAATTTTAGCAATGAAATATTTATAGTGGAGAGAGTGGACCTTAAACAAGGTATATATATTTACAGGTTAAAGAACTACGATGGCAAAAGCGGTGTTGTGTGCGTTTTACAACGAAGAGTTACAAAAGGTACCGGACGATCCACACAGGGTCTACAGGGTTGGAAAGATTCTGAGACGGAAAAGTAGCGGGGCAAACAGTCAGGCTTTTCTCAAATATAGGGGGTGGCCTGAGAAATTTAACAGTTGAGTGCTGGCCAGCTCCTTGTAGGGTGTGTGAATACAGAGGGCTCCCTGAGGGCAACAATATGGAGACAACAACATTTTATATTACCTTGCCATCCAACGCCTCGAAGGACATGTTCCTGTGAAAATCACATTTCTAATTATATTGTGAAACTGACTAAACCTCTGGACCGAAAAGGGGACAGGTAGGTAGCCCTAATCGAAATCTATTCCCAAGAACATGGAATATATTTACAATGATCAAGGCCAAATTTACTATAATAAGTGATCAGGACCCATTGAGCATCCACGCTGACTTTCCTCACAGCTATTACCCCAGCATTGTGGCCGTTGTCGAGGCCATCAACAAATCCATAGCCAGCATCAAAATGTATCTGACTATTCAGCTAGTATTAGATAACGTTAGGAGGAAGGTGTTTCTTAAAATTTCAAATTGCAATACAGAGTTTAGCTGTATGGGTAAATTAAGAAGAGTTTTAGGAACAGTACAACATATAAAAAGCCAGGTAGAGTTGGACCCTATGTGCCCCGATATTAATGGAGGTTTCTATACACTCTATGTGTATAGTGACATTGTAGAGTCACAGAGTATTGGGGATAGTTATTCACCATTGTTAAGATGGGTCCAGGTGAAGGGGGAAAATAGCACGGTGATTAATATTCAATATATCAAACATGACTACGTAGCAAATTCTAAAAAACATTTTTACACTATGTCGGTCGTGATCTTCGACAATCAATCTGAGCAGGTGTCCTTTAAATACGGGAAAGTTATTGTTAAGCTTCAATTAAGGCTGTGGCGTGACAGCGAACATTAAGAAGTCATCATGGTTATCATGAAAACATACAGCGACCCTGCTTTGTACAGGGACTATTACAGACACCAAGCTGGATATGGAGAGCTACCATTCTTTCGAGGGGCTCCTGTTATGTACAGGGCGGGATTTGGCGTTTTTTCCGTAGTTTGTTTAGAAGAGCTTTGCCTTTCTTAAGAAGAGGCTGTGAAATTCCAAAACCCCACGTTAAATCCGTGGCTTTGAACATTGCCCAGGATGTGGTGGGATGTGTGACTTCTGCTGTTGCCGAACGCATGAACAAACAACCACAAGAAGGAGCGGGCCTTGTGTACAGGCCAAGCACTAGTATTAAAAGGAAGCGAAGGTCTTCAAGGCATAGGGGTCCGCCAGCTCCCTATAAAAAAAAGGAGGCACTCTTCAAAAAGCGCTCACAAAAGAAGACCAGTAAGGCGGAATAGAGCCTCAAGGATTGCTTACGCCATCGCAACCATGTTTAATCAAGTGAACATTACCCTCACCGATCGACTCATCACGCAAAGTGATAACATGTATGCCTACAGAGCCGACACTCAGAGTATTCTAAATTACAACTGCGACGCCCTGGACACACAGCTTTCAGCAGTGCTCTTCTACAGGGATACTTATGCACATTTTGAAGACAAGGAGCTGGACAGTGACTTTCAAGGTTTTGTAAAAAGAGCAAGCTTTGCCACCGACAGAAGACATTTGACCTCCTCGGGCATATACATTCTGACCTTTTCTTCCAAGATAAACTGCTCATCAATGGTATCGATCTGAAGATCAAACTTAACCGCAACAAGGACTCGTTCTGTCTTATCAGCGGGGAAGCGGAACAGTATAAACTGGTCATACTGTCCGCTAGTTTATTTGTAGAGAGAGTGCAAGTATCCCCAGACGTCCGATTGGCTCACGCCGAATCCTTACAGCTATAGAACGCCAAGTACGTTGAGGAGCTCTGAAGATATTCAGCATCCCAGCTGGTACCAGATTAATCCAGCAGCAAAATGTATTTTTGGGGCAACTACGAAACTTATTATCATCGGTTTTATCGACAACCTCAAACCCTTTCAACTTCAAACACTACGACATCAACTACGCCTCACTGTTCCACGAGAGGGCTGTAATTCCTGTAAAACCATACACACCCAGCTTTGGAGACTATAATTTTATCAGGGAATATCTGGGCCTGGTTTCGATAACCAGGAAGCACCTGCGTGACTAGTGAGTCATCGTTTCAAGATAAGGATAGGGGACACATTGCTCGCTTTCGATTTGACCCCTGGCATGGAAGATGGCGACCACTACAACTTGATCAAAATGGAAATCTAAAAGCAGAAATACGTTTTAGTCAGCCCTTGGCTACGAATGGTTGCATTCTCTGTATTTGACAACGACATTCAGATCAACTACGCCCGGCAAATTTTGTTTGACTATCTTTAAAATATTGCAAAATGGACACTGTTCAGATTCGGGATTTCTTAAGTCATCATAAATACACGAAGACATTTTTAGGTGTTTTTCCAAGCGACACTCTACCTGGTGAAATAGGGCCCGAAAGACCCCGCACGCTTGTCTTTAATGCAGATCCGCGCTACATGGAAGGAACTTACTGGGCAGTCCTGTTTTTAGATAAAGACAAGGTTACAGTATTTGACAGCGCAGCGGCGTTCCTTGAATATAGCATCTGTACAAAACCTATATTCAAATATGTAAAAAAAAACTGCTGCAAGGGTGAAGTATAACAAAATACAGGTACAGGATTCTCTCGTCGTCACATGTGGGGAGCATTGTATATATTTTATTAGTAAAATGTCTGAGGGTTTGACGCTTAGAATTTTGTAAAATCTAAACGACCTAGTTAACTGTGACAGTATTGTTATGAAATATGTGAAAGAAAACGCTAGGTCTACATCAAGCACTGTTAAAACAGAATACGCAGTTTGTCAAATGTGTAAGGTCGTGTAACACCTCTTATGTGTAATGGTGACTGTCTAAAATAAAAGAATAAAAACTTTAATGCAGACTCGGTATCTTTATTCTGACGCAGGGACACACATTTAAAATGTTTTTAAAAGATGACAGAAACACTTTGAAAAGTGAAAAGGTTTATTTACAAAACTGTTATTTTCATAGTCCAAGCATCACAGTGATAAACTTACTAAAGAAATAAAAGAAGAAAAACGTCAAAATGTTAACTATGGCACAACTATATATGCAAATTCAGGCACACATATACATAGGTTCAAAAGTCAGAAGAAACATCAGACATTTAATCGCATGTTTATTTTGAGCAATGTCTGTTTTTTTAGGTTCCAGAGACAGAGCCTCTGTGCTCCAAGAGGGGGATAGCCGGGGAAAGAAAGGGGATGCTGGCATCTTAGGGAGAGGGTTAAAATCAACAGGTGTTGGAGTACTTGAGGGCCTGTAAGTGAAATCTTTCAAATTTTCAAGCCGCCTGTATTCAGCATTACTGACGATCGTTGAGCGAATGTTAAGTTCTGCAGAGGCTCACAGAAACTGTTCCCAACCTCTAGGTGCTTTCTGGAGCGAAAGCATTTTGGGGTGCGTAAAACCTTTGACTAGGTCGTACATGTGGGATCCAACTACCAGTTGACCTTTGTAGAGGAATACGCCTCTCTCATTCCATGAGGACAGGTCTTTTGAAGCTGACATTTTACTTAGCAACATTTGACTTATATATTTTTAAAGTTCTTCAGCAATGATGTCTGAGGATGGTGGTGGTTCTAGAGGCTGTTCAGAGTCATGGGCAACCTGTTGTTTCCAGCATTCCACTGCCTGTAATATTTTTCTAAGTTTTGAAGAGCGCTGGAGTACAGACCTGCTTTGTCGTAAGGTACGCTTCAAAATGTCTTTAATCTTGGCATCCAGGCGCTGCGTCTCATTTTTCCCGATATCCCAGGAGTCGCCCATAGATGTCCCCAACTGTTCCAGCTGCTGCTGTGGTGCCAAGTACATCTTTTGGGCATAATCCATCAGTTTCCGGTTAGAAGGCTGGTAGTTAGCGGTATAGCTAGGCCAAACAAAGAACCTATATAACCTCCCGACTGCTTTACCAGTTTCTTCTTAGAAATGAGGGAAGCCATTTTATTACTGAGCTTCTTGATAAGGTGGCACTTCTTTTTCAAAACACTGAACTGGCTCTCTGATATAGGGACATTACCTTTTAGAGTGTTTAGGGCGATTTCTGAAATGGCAGCCACTAAATCATGCGAAGCCGCACACAGGATGGCCTTTCTTTGCTGGGGGCTAGCAATGACTAGCATTTTTAGAGGGCTAGATTATGGCGTAGTCGAGCCAACATGGTCAATACCGGGTATTATAGGGTCTAGAGTGTAAATGTTACGGGAGATTCTTTAACGATTCTTTTTATAGGCTTTGGGCTTGGTTTTAAGTGTGTAAGCGATGGGGAGATCGGGTTGGAAAATACCACCACACAGTCTGTAGTCTTCTAGAGTGTTAGGTTTTAAGTCTACCAAGTAACCGTGGGGTTTCTCAGTGGCATCGTTAAAGGCTTCCAAGAAAAACAGTGTTTCAGGGGTACAACTGTTTAGCTATCTGTTGTTTGTCTCTGGGGTGTTTAAATAAAACCAGGTATGAGGCGTTAAGAGCTATATAACGACTGCTGTTACCTTCGTAAAACAAGTTCTGCACTATGTAACATATGCTTACATTGCAATGGTATGAATATTAAGTAAAAGCTTTCTCTATCTCAGGGTGATCCCCACCTTCGCTCATAAGGTCGTCTACAATCACCATGTTTATAAGGCCTATAGGTAACAATGCATCGTCGTTGAGATTATTCGGTATGCCTTCTATAAATTTGATGTGTGGGAACCTTAGGGATAGTTCTGTATAAAGATCTTGACAGTACGAATAAAGCCATACAATATTGTTAGGGGTTTGGGATAAAACACTGTCAGAATTGATTTTGACTCTGTTGTTTACATTTAAGGTGATGCCTTTGACTTTCATACATACTGCATTGTTAGAAGTTCTGTAAGACAATAGGTCTTGAGCCCGGATGACGTGAACTGGACTATATGCTCATCCTTTTCTAGCTCACTGGTCAAATAGGTAATCACTGAGTTGTGGTTCTTCATCCTCTAATTTGTTCACAAAAATAACAGAGTCGGTATCATGATACAGACTCTATTCCTGAAGTTTATCCATCACGTTGTACAGCTCTAAATGAGCTTGAGCGGTTGTGAAATAGCCTATGAAGATGTTTATATTGTTGAAAGTTGGGGGGTACTCTTTTGTGTACTTCCAACACAGCGCTGCGGTTTCGTCATCGATAAACTCGCAGCTGGACACCTCGTAACATGGCGCAAAAAGATATTTAAACAGTTCGCCAGGAGCTGTGATGATGGTCTTGTTTGACAAGTTTGTACACTGTGCGAATTTTCACCGTAAGAAATTGAGGCAGAGCTTGGCTAGTTGTCTGGCGGGGTCAAATTCGATAAACTCGGGTCTCAAAGATATACCCTTGCAAGCATATTAATCATCGATGTATTTTTGTTTTGAGGCCTCTATAATCCACCATTCTGGAAACACCGATGCCTCCTGCTTGTCTCTGAGAAATAAGTTAATATACTCAGGAAAGAGTTGGGTTGTAGTCCTCCCAAAGTACCAAATCTTGTGTATTTTTCCTTTCTCTAGGGCCCCCTGTACCTCAATGCTACACCAGGTCCCTTTGAGCACCCTTTGCTTGTCAGTGTGTCTGCTCTCGTTAGTCTCTTGACTGTCAGCGCATGTTCGACACAGGGGGGACATTAGCTTACCATCGACTCTGTACGGTAGTACAGGGAGGTAAAGCCTCTGGGGTGGGTAGACTTGACATTTTACTAACCCAAAGTATTTGTCTATGGATTTAAATTACCTATAGATGATGCTGGGTTGACCTAAGGGGTATAACTTCATCTTGTTCACAAATGGACACAGACTCCTGAAAGCATAGTAATGTATTTTCTCACCCACTCCCACGGCCCTGTACAACTGTATAGCGTTTGTACAACCCCCAAATAAGGCGTCACAGGGCTCCAAAGGTTCGGGTAACTAATTTCTCTTAATGAAGGAGCAGAGCTCCGCATCTGATGTTAACATATTTAGCCACTCAGGCTCCCAGAGGGATCCCAGAAAAAAAACACTGTTTTCAACATATTGCGCCTTTAACAGAGTACGCCTGTGCAAGTGTTCAAATTTGGTACCTAATATCTTATTAAACTCGTGGGATTTGTAGCAGTGGGGACAATCGTGATAAAAGCAACTGTTGTATTCCAAGGCCGTTGGCACGCCATCAATTACCGTGTACCCATCTAGGAAATAAGAGCCTACATGGTATTCACCACCCTGCAAGGCGTGTTGGAAGAAGATGTTTTCCTTGTCAGACGTACATGAGCCATTGAATAGAGGAGGTAGAATAATGCTTCTGTTTACCGTTATAGAGGTCGGGACACTAGAGCTATGCTTTCAGGTTGTAGAAACATGCTTGTAGATAGACATACACATGGAAGCCAGCGTGACAAGTTGAAAAGGTTCAATTTACTCTATGGATTTTGTCATCTCGGCAGTATCGGTTTCAGAACCTTTTTTTGTTTTGTCATCTCTACATCGTCTCTGAAGAGACTGCAAGCTTTTCTCAAGATCTTTACATCTGCCACATTACTGTCAGTAAGCTTCCAACTCGGTTTGAAAATGAAACTTCTTTTTGTGGTTTTCACCATATCACTGTAGAAAACTCTCCTTCACTCCGGCATCATACACTCAACTCCATAGCTGTCTGGCGGAGGCATGCGACCCTCATAATTCTCATTCGCCCAAGTGTTAAAAAAGTGGGGGAAATACCCTTTACAACCAAGAAAACCAAAGGCTTTTGGCAACTTGATCAATTTCGTGGGCAGAAAATTTGTATGTAGCCGTTAGCAGCATCAGTTTGGAGCCCTGGGTGATGAGTTCTACAGACATCTTTTCACTTATCATATTTTGCAAAATAAAGAACAAGTCATACACTTTTGAGTTATGGGCCATCAGGGTATAACTTTAGAATTTTGTCTACATGAATGTGCTAAGGAATTTGTTCACACAAGAAGAGTGTTCTAACTCTCAGTTTTCTTCCAAAGTTAGATGGTGCGTGAAAATATAGTTAAGTTGGTGCACTCCAGGCTCTGGGGTGTACTTCATATCGAACACTATGTAGTCTTCTGTTTTGGTCTGGGGCCAACCTTTAGTCATGTAATACGTGTTCTGTTCCCGGAAGAAAAGACGCCTTACACCGGGGGCATTTCATACCTTTGCATTCGTGATCGGTGGCTGTGTAGTGCCCACACCCCACACAGTCTGTTTTAGGGATGCACTAAATAACCCCAGTGTGTATGCTCAAGCAGTTTTGCGAGTGACAGAATAGATTACATCTGGGACATCTCACCCTCTTATTTTCGACTACAATGCAACCGTCCCTTTGACACATTTTACAATGCATTTCATTCTGATGAGCTGTCAGTGTGTTGTAAATGTGATCACAATGGATGCACACATACTTGTCTCCTAGAAAACCCTTCGGCGTTCAAGATACTGTAAAACTGATTTTCATGATAGAGAATGGAAACCTTACTTTTTACAGGCTCTCCAGTTGTGAAGTACTTCCACAATCCGCTGCAGTGAAGAACTATTATTGTGACAGGAATATAGTTCTCAAAAAGACAGTTCTCCAAAGCCTACCAGTCTGTCAGGAGTATTTCAAGTGCAGCATGGGCTTCAACTGCTCTAGACAGGACAACCTCGTCGGTAGTGCTGCGATCCATTAGTAAGCAAGCAATGCTAGCTGCTAGACACGTGTTGGTCGGGCTGGTGTTAAAGTTGAGCAACCATTGCTGCTTTTTTTCAATACTCTTTAAAGATCTGGAAACGCCCCCCTTTCGACCTTGAACAAGGGCGACTATTCTGAAGGTCCCAAATGCTGCTATTTCTGCTATACTCTGTAAAAGTTTAGAGAGGTTTTCTAAAAATTCCACAGCGTCAAACATATTGCGGGGTGTTCGTCTGGTGAACAAGGGGCTGTCAATACCTTCCCGTGGAAGTGGAGCTCAAAGAAATCATTTGGCCCCACTTTGCATTTGTACGGCCTGGTGAATAGCTAAAAGCCCATGATCAGATGCATTTATGCATGCGAAGTTAATAAAATGGAATTCTTCGTAATACTCTGTCGTGGTAAATCTCTCTACATTTCGCCGGTACCTTCTGACACTCTCTAAAACACCAACTCTGAATCCTCAGATTGGGGGTTTGCGTTTGATGTTGAGCTCTCCAGCGAATCATTTTTGGGGGGCTGACTGATTCTGAGGCAGTGCGGCAGTGTATTTTTAAGCCTTCATGTAGCACAAATTTTGGCTTTCTTTAATTTACTGATTAAAAGCCTACGCTGCTTGGCGCTATTAGACCACTTTTGTTTTTTACCGGCCCACCCGTTTTTAGGCAGCATCCCAGAGCCTCTCAGCTTTGCCTTGTGAACACTTGAAATGCCTGGAGCTCCTGCAGCCCTCTCCTAAATTTGTGTTTCGGGGTCCAATCCGTGCCATTTTAGGATGCGCTGTCATGGAATTTGGAACTTTTAGGACCTGTCTGCGAGATTCTAATTTCTTTTTGGCCATGCGGACTCATAAGAACCATCGTACTTATCATAAGGATGTCTTGTACCTTCCTTTTATATTTGGAACTTTGGACTGAGTTATAAAAAAAGCTGGAACCCCCGCTCTTTAGGATGCACTGCAGACCTCATCAAGATGAGATAACCGCTACGTCTGCAACGGCAGATTCGCAAGATCGTAACACCTCTCTTCTATTCCTTTGTACCCTCTGGATTATGTCCCTCTGTACATCCCCCAGGGGTCGGTTCTCGGTTTCTGTCTTCCATAGTTTTATGGTCTTAGAGTTCAGATTGAATTTTTGTTTTCTGACATCCTGGTCCATGTCTTTCATATATGATCCTAGTGTTAAAAACCCATGTTCTGGGGCATTATCTGTGACAATAGGGTTGAGGCATATATTACCCTGAATCTCCCCGAGCACCGCTCTCGGGCTACCCCCACTAACACCGTTCTGAAGGTCTGGAATTGGGGGGATCAAAAAAAGCATTCCTAATCCGAACACCCAGCATAGCTTCCGGCGGCTGCTCCTGAGGGCGCCTCACCGATATACTCTGCTTCAAAGCTCTGATTATGACATCTACTCCATCCTGTACTGCTGTCGGGGTATGTTGAGGCGGGTGATGGAGGTTTTACACTTGACGCGGGGCTGTTGGGATCGTACGCCCCTGGAGGTGTAACTGGTGACATAGGATATGGTGAATTTAAATGTTGGTCATAATAGCTCTGCGCGTTAGAGGTGTAGGATGCGCTGAGGCTGGGAACAGGTGGCTGCTGCCCCCTCAGGGTCTACATTAGAAGGAACACTGTGAGCGGCTGCAGTGCCGGCTGGTGTTTTGGAACTCGATGGCACCCCTGTCAGGCCCTTGAGAAATCCTGTACCTACATAAGAGGTCCATTTGAGAATGATCGTTTTCAAGCCCTTCATCAACTAGGGTTTGTGAAATTTATATATGGGAGTATGGCTCACCAGTTAGCCCCCTGAGAAGTCCTATACATGCATAATACGGGTCCTGGTCTGGATAATCGTTTTCAAGCCCTTCATCAAATAGGGTGATTTTTATACATGTGTCTGCTTTTAGATGATCGTTTTCAAGCCCTTTGTCCCAAAGGCTATGTGAGATATTTATAGTCGGTTTTGGGGATCCTCTGAGCACATCGACATTCACCCACTCAAATGGTGAACATTTACCTGCATGAAGATTATGGGGACATGGCTGCGTGGTAACTGTTTTTTAAGAATAGATCTAAAGGGATGGTTGTAGGTCCGACACTGTTTTTTTTTCTTCCTCTTTAAGGAAAGGTGACTTGATTTTGGTTTGTTTAGCATGATATCTACTTCCTGGTTTTTACATGGCCCTGGCTGTCGGATCTTTGTGGTGTCCTTTAGCGGCATCAACATATTAACCTTTTGTGGTACTCCTGAGCCAATCTTTCGTGTTGGCTCTACGATAGAAACAAAAAAAAAATACACATTAGTAAAAAAAAAAAAAAAGACTTAACGGCTCTTTACAACCTTATGATATCAATCGCTTGTCTAGCTATCGCTTCACATTCTTTATAGCACTTACCAGATGCTGGAAGAACATGATGCTTGAGACAAAAATACATTAGGGTTCTTTTGGCGCTACATTTTGTAAAACACACCTGCTTTGCCCCTTTGTGGAACCCCTTTCTTTGTAGCTGGTCACTCTATAGACCTCGAAGACTTCCTTTTTTAAAACTAGGATGCGACCCTTCTAAGACTCGTTGAGGCTCCATCCACCCCTTTTGCTCAGGGGTCTACCTTTTGCTGAGGTTTGGCGTAATTGTGTGCTTGCAGTGGAACTGTGAAAAAAAAGAATCACTGTCACATTTCCAATAGAATACACTGATTTAGCACACTCTCTGAGGGCACGATGAAATCTTGGAGGGGGCGGGTGTTTGGACTGTACGGGATAATCATTACACATCCTTTATACAACAAGGCCATCCCTTTATTCACCTGTAATAGCAGGGTTATGCTGGACACTGTGTTTTAGCACATCAACAGCTAGCTGCACTTCCGCCTCATAACCTGTAAAAACCTGCACACAAGAATACCTATTAGAAAAAGTCTGCAATGTTGAAACAATAAGGTTAGCAACGGTGTCAGAACAATAGTGTTCTAAATAGCTATACCTTGTTGAAATTTAACTGTTTCCTCATGGCTCCATGTTAATTCTGGGCGACCCTGTGTGCAGAGCAGACAGATTTGGTTTAAAACAGCTCTACCAAACAGTGCCTGTCCTATTTGATTGAGACATTTAAAAAACATGTGTTGTTCACAGTATAATAAAATAATTTACAGTTGTTGGAACAAGCATTCTTAACAAGCTGCGTAGCCAGCAGGTTTACTTAAAGCAGGGGCTTTGAAACGGCACTAAACAGTTTGGGAGTCTAAGCACAGGGACTGCGTTAGCTATTTAACATTAAACAATTACAGCAAATATTGAAGAGCTAGAGTATTCAGCGCAAAAAATAAAATAACACAGCCCTTTCAGTTTTGAAATCCTTACAGTTCCAGCTGTTTGGGGATGGTGTATACAAGGCTCTGATTCTAAAAGACATTCGCTCCAACCCTTGGAACTACCCCAACTCTGACTATAGAGTCAGCTCCCCCTAAACCGCCACCCTTCAGCCTCCCCTGTTCCTTTCCTGTTCACCACCATGCTGAGGCCTTTGTCACATCCAACGCCTCAGGCCGTGGCCTGTTGCAGCCTGCATTGCAGTCCGTTTCAAAGCCTGCTGCCGACCTTTAATACCCGTCAAACCATGGTTTAAACACCAGATTTTATTTGTTCATTTTTGTAAATGCAAATTTTCACGTGGCCTGCAGCCTCTTAAGCTAATGCAACACAATGAAACAAACGATTTACTTCAGCTACCGTTCCCTAAACCGCAACTGAGGTCCTTGAGCACTCTCAGTTAAAAGAAATAGCTGTCCCTATGACAGCCATGTTTTACATTCACACACACACTCTCTCTCACTCTCGCTCTTTCTCTCTCTCTCCCTCTCACCTTTACATATCTTTTAAAGTTGCTAGAACTGGCATTCTTAACAAACTGTGTAGCCCCAAGGCTAGTCAATGCTGGGGCTTTGAGACTGCGCTAAACAGTTTAGACGTCTGAGCCCATGGGCTGCGTTAGATCTTTAAACATCCTTACAGAATTGCACAAAGCATATTTAAAATCAACACACATTTTACCTCAGAACAATTTATACTATTACACAGACCATTAAACATTTTCAAGTAAATATTCAAGAGCTAGAGTCTTCTACCAAAACATAAAACAACACAGCCCTTTCATTTTTTAACCCCTTTGCTGCTAGGCCTCACCGCCCCCGCCCCTCCCCCGTGCTAAGCCTTTTTTGGGCAATTTGGGGTAGTTCGCGCTTCGGCCCCTGTAACGTTTTGTCCACATAAGGCTTCCACGCCAAATTTGCGTCCCTTTCTTACAACATCTTGAGGATTCTAAAGGTACCCGGAGTTTGTGGACTCCCCTGGAGTGGACCCAACAATTAGCCAAAATACATTGGAAACATTGGATTTTTTAGCTAAATTAGAGGTTTGCCGGATATTCTGGGCAGGAAAACGTTGGGGCATCCACGCAAGCCATACCTCCCTGGACTGCCCCGGCTGTCTACTTTTCAGAAATGTCTAGGTTTAGGTAGTGAATGAATTAATTTTTATTGTATTTAGTTATTTAAAACCATTACAATACTACATATTGATTATCAAAATATTATCTAAAATAAAAGAGCTAAAAACATTTTCAAGTGCTAGTTTTCAGAAAGACATAATTTAACTAAAAAAACACATTTTAAATACCAAGAATAATTCATTACTCCAGGGCTGTAGTTTTGTAAAATAAAGTATAACCAATCTTCTTAGTCCTATATATTTGAAATTTCCTTAAATAAAGGGGTTATAAACTCCACTCCCCTACACGCAAGTGCGGCTGAGCATCTACTTAGCCAGGTGATAACGGCTTGCCGGCATGTACGAATTCCCATATTTATGAATAATGATTTCAGAAGAGTTTTCCTTTACAGTAAGGGAACGGGACAAACACAAAATAGATTAATTAATGATTCACTCTTATGTCCACATAGTCTGCAAGAAAGGTTCTCTGGCTGTTTTTTCCAGGATGGAACGAGGTCTTTAGTTTCCATAATACCAAACCGGAATAACATAAATTGATGTTTAAATCTTAATGAGAAATGTTCTGCCAGATACCGTTGAGGACCTATGCTGGAATTCGAATGTATTACTGTCCAAGCATGTCTCCTTAGTGCAAAAGCATTTTTATCTGTTACATTTGATGGCCTTCCCACTGCAGATCTTAATACTTGCTTGAAAGATGCCTTTCCCATTTGCGCTTCCCAAGCTTCACGTATGCCTAAATCCTTAATAGATAAAATTAAATAACTTCCCCAGGGTCCCTCTGTAGTACTAGACAGTTGATCCTCTATTTCCTTCCAGCATAAATAGCTGATAGACCCTTTTTCTGCTGCTCTCAATCTCCAACACAATCTTATAAAATCACTGTCACACTGGTATTTCTGATTTTTTAATCCAAACTCTAAACTTATTTGTGCGGGTGAGACTGATTTTGGAATATTAAATACGGCTCTGTAAACATTTATTTGGCTTCTAGTCAGCGTATCTATTTCAGAACCCCACATAATTTCTGTACCATATGATAGTGAAGGTAGTAACCGGGCCTCCATAACCTTAAGTAAATGGGTCAACGATTGACAGTTCAATTTTTGTTTTAGTATTTTGAAGCCATATGTTAATTATTTTGCCTCAGCCTGGATTGATAGCAAGTGGGGTTTACCGGTCATTTGCTTATCCATAATAAACCCCAAATATTTATAGGAGCGTACTTCCTCCAATTTGCTTCCTTCCAACCACCACGCATGATTTTTGAACTTAAAATCCACCAACCGGATCCCCTAAGTTTTATGTAAATTCAGATCAAGTCCCTGTTTTACCATATATTTATTGAGGGCATTCATACTCCGTTGTAAACCTATTGGTGTTTTACTTAATGGGACTATATCATCCACATATTGTAGACAGCCCAACTTCTCTTCCGCAAGCAATGGTGGTTGATTATTTTCTAAGTCCAAAGCATCTGCAAGATCTGATAAGTATAAATTAAACAGGCTTGGGGCCAAAACACATCCTTGTTTGAGACCTATATATGTTCTGATTTTAGAGGTTGCACGACTTCCATTCCCTATTTTAACTTGGGCCCATGTTTGCATGTATAGTTCCACAATTGCCCTTAATAAATTTTCCGGTATTCCCCAATCTTCCAATTTTTTCCATAGTCGACATCTAGGTACATGATTGAAGGCAGATTTGACATCGATAAAACATGCAAACAAACAAGTTTTTTCTGTTTCGCCTTCTCTATTAGCAGGGTTAAGGCTGTAAGATTGGTCAATGTCCCCATTCCTGCTCTGAATCCTGTCTGGAATTTTGGTATTAGTTGTTTTTCTTCCATCCATATTTTTAGGTGTTCCATTAAACAGGATGCATAGAGTTTAGACTCAACATCACTTAATGCTATAAGCCTGTAATTGCTGGCTGTTCCTGGATTACCATTTTTGAATATGGGCTGAATAATGCTACCTTTCCAGGACTTCGGTATCTGATGTGTGTAGAAGAGATCGTTAAACGTTGGAGTTAAGTATTGGGCCCAATAATCTATGTCTGTTTTAAATAAAGCATTTGGAATACCATTTGGACCTGGTGCTCCCTCAAATTTTAATCTTTTTATTATTCCTTTAAGTTTGTGTGTACTGCCCAATAGGGTCATTCAATTTTCCTTTATATGGGAGGATACAGGCACATGCATCAAGGTAGGATTTTGCGAGTCCTTAATTGCGATTATTAAGGAATCGCAATTAAGGATTCGCAAAAGCCTATGCATGTAGGAATCGCTATAAAAATAGCGATTCCTACATATTCCTTATTTGCGACTCACAAATTGCGAGACGCAAATAAGGAATGGCTTCCCATTCATTCCTATGGGCCTACAGGCCCATAGGAATGAATGGGAAATTGCATGCTCAATTTGCGAGTACCAATTGGTACTCGCAAATTGTACATGCAATTTCAAGGTGCAAGGGTGTCAAAGGACACCCTGTTGCACCCCTGAAATTGATCTGTGCACAAATGTTGCGCACACACATGTCCCAAGGACATGTGTGTGTGTAACTACTAACTTTGAAAAATGCACTTTAGTGCATTTTTCAAGTTTTGCAAATTACCATCAAGTTCAACTTCATGGTAATTTGCGCCCCTAATAGCGAAATCGCTACTTCAAAGTGGTTCTTGCATTGCATTTAAGGAATCGCAAAATGCGATTCCTTAAATGCTATCGCAATTTGAGAACTCGCAATTAATTGCGAATTCTCAAATTGCGAGTGCCTTGAACCTTGATGCATCACAAATGCCATTTTTGCGGGCGCAAACGGACGATTTTTGCGAATCGCACCGTTTGCGCTCGCAAAAATGGTTGATGCATGTACCTGTTAATTCCTCTTTACTTTCTTGTGTCCCTTGAGTAATATTACAAATGACCTGAGACTACAGAACATCATTATCGTCCAATGTTCCCGGCATTAATTTACAAATCTCCTGAGATGATAATATATCATTAATGTTCTTTGTTCCCGCAGCTGAGTACATTGTAGAGACGTAGGCTTCCCAAGTTGCTGTATCTATTCCTGCATTAACTTGTCGCTCCTTTCCTAATACTAGACCATTTACTATTTGCCAGAATGTTTTGCTATTTTGTTGTTTACTTGACTCTAGAAGTTTATTCCATAAATCTTCGGAATATCTTCTTTTCTCTTCCCAGCAACTTTTCTTGTATTTAGTTTTTAGTTTTTGTAAATTCTGAAGCGAGATGGTGGTGGGTCTTATTCCTCGTCTTTGAGCCTGTGCCACTACTCTGGCTTCTCTTGTTATTTGAGCTTTTTGCCTGCGTAATTCTTTGTTATTCCTGGGATTCTTTATACTACCCCCTCCATCTATATATTTTAGCTGTTGGGCTTTTAATGGGAATTTAGCTAGCAGCAAATCTCTCAAATATTGCCACTCTGTTACTCTATTCTTGAAATCTGAATCCCCTGCCTCTTGCAGAGAATTGCTTTTTATACACTCAATTGATCCAGCAGCGTGATAGACTTCCGCCATTATTTCCTTAATCCTCTCACCTCGCCATTTTAAGCGTTTTAAATCAAATGTTATCGGTGGAGACATTAAATTATTTGTGATTGGAATATGTGTATTATTATGATGGATCCCAATTAATTGCGGGAAATGATCACTGTCTGAACGTGGTTGGATGTAAAAATATTCTACATCAGGTAATGCAGCCTCATTAATTGCAGTATAATCAATGTTGGAACTTTTTGTGCCACTTACAAAGGTAATCAATGCCGGGGAATCCCCCACTGAATTTCCATTTAGAATTCCGAATCCTAGTTTCTCCAATTTGTTCCTAAACATAACCCTGATCCGATTATTCCCCTTTGTGCCAGTTTTGCTAAAATCTGTATTAAAATCCCCACTTATCAGTATTATTACTGAATTATATTGCTGCTGCAATGATTTTAATGTTTTAATCAATATTGCCATATAAGCCTCTTTCTTTGCTTTATTCGGATGTAAATAAACGTTTATGAGCAACAGAACCTTACAAGGCTTATTTGTTCCCTTTGTGATAACTTTGATAACTTGAAGCCAGTTAAGACCCATATCCAATTGCTCCGTAACCCAATTGTATTTAATTGAGCAATAGGTAGTGAGATCTCCTTCTGGGTGACCATATTTCTGGGATTTTTCCGCTGGGCAATGAAACCCTACATATCCCACTATGTACAGTGCCTCCATGCACCATGTTTCCTGTAGAAGAATGAGATCATAATTCTGCAAAAAGGGTCTTGTATCCTCCCCTTGTAAGATGTTACTCAAACCATGTACATTCCATGAACAGATATTCAAAAGGGGTAGTTGTGATTCGATTCTTCGAACTTCATTGTCAGGATCTACTAAGAATTACGTCCATGTGTTGCCTTTCCCCCCTCTGGCTATGAATGAGCATATGAGCTTTCTGTCCGTAATCCATGGTGTCTAGGGAGCTTTTATTCAAGGTCTTCAAAATGGTTAAATTTTCAAGCGATCTTGTTTTATTTCCTGATCCCACTGCTCCCCTTAACACTGTGCCTCTTGATGCGAGTAATCCTTCTCTTATTGTGACAGGTAGGAGAGGACCAGGATATCTCAGAGGTTCATATTTTTGTAACTCGATACCCCATGAATTAAAGGGGAGTTGTTTTTCCATTATTTGTTCTTCTATAGCTGTCGTCGCCCAGGTTGTAAGGGTTGCTTCTCTATCATTTCTATGAGGATGTGGTCCAAATTCCACTGAAGACAAGTCTATAGAGGAAATGTATGTTAACTCTTCAATTTCATTTATGAGTTTTATAATGGTTCCTCTGTTTAAGGTATCAAAAGCCTCCCTTTGAATTATAATTAGGGATGAATAGCACTTTATTTCCCTGAATGACGTACTCATCTTTGTGAACGGACCTCATTGTCCCTCTGTCCTCTTGAAGATCAATATGCTTGATTTGTTGAGATGCTGTTGTATTATTTTCAAGGAAGACAATCGGTTGTTGTATTTCTCCCATTGAGGAGTCAAAAATTGACCCCGTCTGGGTTAGGTAGGTTTCCCTAGATGGCCGCCGAGCCCAGGACCAAAAAAGCAGGTGACCCCCTTTTAAAACCAGGTCGGTTTGTGATAGGTAATTTTGATGTCTCCACAATATGTTTTGGGCCTTTCCCTGCCGCGGGTACTTGGCCCACCCACACAAGTGAGGTACCATTTTTATCGGGAGACCTGCGGGGATGCTGGGTGGTAGGAAATTTGTGTTAGCCCAGTGATCCCACATCTTTTCTACACAGAAAAGTGAGAAAAATGTGTTTTTTTAGCTAAATCTGAGGTTTGCAGGGGATTCTGAGTAGGAAAACGCTGGGGGATCCACGCAAGCCATACCTCCCTGGACAGCCCCGGCTGTCTACTTTTCAGAAATGTCTTGGTTAGGTAGGTTTCCCTAGATGGCTGCTGAGCCCGAAACCAAAAACGCAGGGGACCCCCTTGCAAAACCAACTCGGTTTGAGATAGGTAATTTTGATTTCTCTACAATGCGTTTTGTGCCCTTCCCTGCAGCGGGTACTTGGCCCACTTACACAAGTGAGGAACCATTTTTATCGGGAGACCTGGGGGAACGCTGGGTGATAGGAAATTTGTGTCAGTCCAGTGATCCCACAACCTATCCACACAGAAAAGTGAGAAAAATATGTTTTTTTAGCTAAATTTGAGGCTTGCCGGGGATTCTGGGTAGGAAAACGTTGGGCGATCCACGCAGGCCATACCTCCCTGGACTACCCCAGCTGTCTAGTTTTCAGGAATGTCTGGGTTAGGTAGGTTTCCCTAGATGGCGGCTGAGCCCGGGACCAAAAAAGCGGATGACCCCCTTGGAAAACCAGGTTGGTTAGTGATAGGTAATTTTGATGTCTCCACAATACGTTTCGGGCCCGTCCCTGCTGCTGATACTTGGCGCACCCACACAAGTGAGGTACCCTTTTTATTGGGAAACTTAGGGAAATGCTGGGTGGTAGGAAATTTGTTGTTTCTTTCTGAAGCATGAAAATTATGGCACAGTAATGCAAGGACAATGTGACAGTCACATTTTGAGGTTTGCAGGACATTGTGGGTAAGATAACTTGTTGGGATCCACGAGAGAGACATCACCATGTACTCCCTGGGTGTTTAGTTTAGGAAAATATCTAGAGTTAGTAGGTTTTTCCTAGAAGGAATGTACACCTTGGCAGAGAAAGACAGGAAAGACAAATATTACTGCACAATCATCTATTCCTCAAGCACACACACATACTGGTTGAATTTGGCAAGAGGGTGAGTGATGGTTCAGTATATAAACTTTTATTAACAAGAGATTTCACAAAAATGAAATGCACGGTCAGTAATTGAGAGGACAAAAAACTGTACCAGTCTAGATCAATGCCACTGTTTTAAGTGATAGTCAGAAGAAGTATCTATAATCTTGACTGTAAAACATGATGAAGTACTGTGCATTTTACTTGCTATTGGTTGTGTACCACTGAAAAATGGCAATAAACAAAGTTTAAAAAAAAAAACTGTACCAGTGACTCACAGCTCATGAGCGGTAAAGCTGCGTCAAGGCCCCAACAGCTTTACAGGCCATTCACACACCTTTTGTACGAAATACACACAAGACCATTCACACCACCAGGCCCGGAACCAACACATTACAACATTCACAAAAAATGGACAATGTACACCCTGCTAGAGACAGACAGAAACGACAAATATTACTGCACAACCATCTATTCCTCAAGCACACACACATACAGGTTGGATTTGGTAAGAGGGTGAGTGATGGTTCAATATATAACATTTTATTAATAAGATTTCACAAAAATGAAATGCACTGTTAATAATTGAAAGGACAAGAAACTGAATCATTGACTCACAGCTCGTGAGCTGTAAAGCCATGACAAGGCAACAATCTCTTTACAGGCCATTCATATACCTTTCATACATGTGACACATACAAAACCAATCACACCGCCAGCCGCGGGCCCATCACATTACAACACTCACATCAGCAGACAGATCCATTCAAGGGCCCATCACTTTCACACGCCCCCATGCCTGGCACAGCAACCACACCAGCTGATGGATTGTGTGTACTAGTGTTTGGCTACCAGTGTGTGTAGTGACCAGCAGCAAGTCACTACTCAGACACAGCCAGCCAAGCGCCAGTCGATGCACACCACCAGCCAAGCACGAGTTCATGCACACTGCCAGCCAAGCGCCAGTCCACGCACACCGTCAGCTAAGCGCCAGTCCACGCACACTGCCAGTCAAGCGCCAGTCCACACACACCGCCAGCCAAGCGCCAGACCACACACACCGCCAGCCAAGTGCCATTCCACGTGCACCGACAGCCAAGCACCAGTCCACGCACACCGCCAGTCAAGTGCCAGTCCACGCACACCGCCAGCCAAGTGCCAGTCCACGCACACTGCCAGCTAATTGCCAGTCCATGCACACCGCCAGCCAAGCACCAGCCTACACACACCGCCATCACCTTTAGGGGTTTTTTAATATATAAAAAAACACAAACAAGTTGTAAGTAGATACAAATCTGCAAACACAAAAGCTGAAACTAAATACATCGCACTAATGCCAACCTTGAAACTGAACAAAAAATATAAATAGGCTTTCCTATTTACCACTCATGTATGTTCCCAAAACTTATTTTGCGTGTGGTACATTTGAAAACAAGCAGGCACACACAGCGCAGGGTTAGAAGGACACTCGGAGCAGTACATACGAGTCTCCTTCCCCGTACCTTTTCACCAACAGACTCTACATCTCCTACTTGGTAAGTCTTTTATGGGCGTGGGAGGAATGTGATCAGGAAAGTGTTGATCTTTCAATCTATCCATATCCTCCACCACTCCAACTCTAGCAACACTTGCCTGTTCCACTACAACAAGGCTGCCTATCACAGACTCCTGAAACTTAACAAAAGTAATTGTTGACTCAGGACAACAATCCTTAAATACAACAAAAGCATTAAAGGTTGCCAAGTGGAAAATATGGATAGCCAACTTCTTATGTCAAATGTAAGCCTTACGAAGAGCAGTGTAAGGTTCCAACCTCTGATCTACTCTATCAACACCACCCATGTGCCTATTATAGTCTAAAATGCACACAGGTTTTCGCACTTCAGCAACCTGACTACAAACAGTCACAGGTGAAGTGCTTTCATCATGGATGGTAGTCAGCATGTAGACATCTCTCCTGTCTGCAAACTTCACAGCTATAAGTTCCTCACTACGCAATGCACTGCACTGGCCCCGCTCAAGCTTTTGACAAACAAGATCTTTTGGGAAACCTTTACGGTTAGAGCGGATTGTGCCGCAAGCAACAGTGTCATCTGTGGCCAATTCCCTGAACAACTGCATACAAGTGCAGAAGTTATCTACATACAAATGGTGACCTTTGTTAAAAAGTCCTCTACCAAGGTCCCACACAATTTTCTCACTCACTCTTAAAGTGGACGGACAACCAGGGGGGTCAATCCTGGAATCCCTACTGGTGTACATCCTGAAATTAGAAACATATCCAGTCCTACTGTCACACAGCATATACATCTTAATTCCATAGGGTTCCCTTTTGCTAGGAATGTAAATCGATCTACAAAGTGATGAATGCCAGGCCGAATCTTAAAAATACAGTCAAAAGGTGATCTCATGGCAATGCTAAACCATTATCGACAAAATGCAGCATCCTAAGCAAAAGCAAATACCGATCATGACTCATGATTGCCATAAATATAGCTGTTGCCATCAAGGGACTAGTAGACCAATATGAAGACATCGATGGCTTCCTTATCAAGCCCATCAAAAAAGTTAAACCTAAGAACTTCTTCAACTTTTTCAGATTTATGGGATTTCACCGGGTAGATCTAGAGTGGGGCCTAAGTCTGGCACTGTTGTTCCTCAAATACTGTTTAGCATACAAATTATTCTGCTCAACAATCTCCGCCTAAAATACATCGTCCATAAACAACTGAAAACATTTTAGAGACAAAAGATTTTCCATTTCCACTCTACACCCTGGGACACCAGTAAAGTCAGGCAATGCCAGCTGCACCATGCCTGGAGCAACGCAGAGGTCAGCTCTTCCAGTAGGAAGCCTTGCAGCCACAGGCTGCAGCCCAGGTGCCTCTTGCTGCATTATCGGCACATCAATGTCCTCCTCTAAAACAGGCACTTCATCTGCACTAAGAGTGGCTTAATCATCCAATAATTCCTCATGGACAGAAAACTCACTGCCAGAATCTTCCACTCCCTCCTCTGCCTCAGTTGCAGAGTCAGTCTCTGAACCATGGTCAGAGGAAGACTCAAAAAGCATACCAACAACCTGCTGAGCATTAATCCTGCGGCTAGCCATAATCCTTTCTAAGAAAGGAGACTTCACAAACAAGTCAACAACAACCAACACTGTGCAAAATAAAGATCTATATACTCAAAACCTATATGACTCACTTGCCAGAGACAGCTACACTCACCAGCACCTACTCTGCAGAGACACAGCAAAAACCAACCATATGCCGCAAGAAAGAAAAAACAAAACCAATTACTGACAAGACAACAAAATATACATCGAGCACAAATTCAAAAAGATTTTCACAGTCAATAAAACAGAAGCTAAACATACTGCTATTATTACACTATTTACAAAAAACACATTCAGGCAGGGAAATGAAACTCATTTAGAGTAAATAGTACAAAAACTGTTTTTTTACCAAACACACGCACGTACACCAACAGCAGAACTACCAGTGAAGAAACAGCAACCTGGAACATCAGTCAAAAGAGCAAAAGCCTTGAACTAGAATAAAAAGAAGAAATAAATAATTACAATCGCAATTCACAAGAAATAAAACAATGAACATTATAACACGCTATGTCACTTCCCAAATGGCCAATCTGTCAGATAGGCCTTCAAATAGGATCGCCCCGATGGAGCAAGGGCTCGCAAACGAGACTTGCTCGGAAGCAATTCTTTCGTTTTAATTCATTAACGATTTACTAACAACATGTTTGTAATTAATAAATCGCATTTAAAGGGAGACACGCGGGAAAACGAAGCTTGCCTATGTGTTTTCTAACCGCAATAACATGAACGAAGGACTAAATGCATTTTAACAGGGAATCTTTACTGCGCATGCGTCTGCAACATCTACGTAGTATGACGTACTAACGCTTGGAGGGAAATTCTGGCGCCTGCGCAAAGAACTATAAAATGGGCGCTTGAAAACTGACATGCATGGCACCTGCTTGCTTGAATTAGAAAAATAAGTTTTATAATAATGCAAATGCAGAAAGGGCAATAATAAATAGAATGGGTTAGAGTAGAGGTTGGTGGTATACAGTGAAATCATTTATTTTTGAAAATAACATCTCTTCTTTTGACTTTATTATTAGTGCGTTTTTGGGCCTTTTAAACTTGTCTGAATCAAGCTGACTGACGTGATCCTACGCATGTGCGCTGATGAGGGAATGTGAAAAGATGACTAAGGACTTGTCACGCGTCCAAGGCCAGCGAAGATGTGCCCTGGGAACATGAGGGTGAAGAGTTCATATGAAGGAGCTTTATTCAGCATATCGTAACATTTTGTATTAATAAAGTTTGGAGATGTATGGGAAAGGAAATGATTTAATAAAGTTTGCGGGAGGAGTTTGAAACAATGGTTTAATGGAATAAGTGAAATATAAGCATGGTGTGATGATCATCCCCCCCTCGCCTGTCCAATCAGTTAGTATTTTGCGAAATTGAAACATAATTGAGGTAGTTTAGTTAGCTAGAAAGGCACGATGCTGGAGAGCTTGGAGGGAAGGTGATGCAGAGCTCGGGATGCTGACGGTGCTGTGGGTGGTGCTGAAGAAAATCGAATGCAGAACCATCTATTTAAATTAATTGGGTTAGAAAGAAGATCGCGGAAGAATCACGAGGAGGAAGAGAGTGTCCGAGAGGGGTGCGACGCAGTCGTCGGTAACTAGAGAGGTGAAGTATCCTGTCCTGATTCCTGTCTTGAAGTCTTTGTCTCCTGATCTATCCCGGGGACTCTTACCAGCCCTTTGGCCAGGGGGTTGGTCTTCACACCATTCTTGGTAACTATAAATTCATCGTTTGATAGATGCTCTTCTCTCTCTGTCCTCTTCTTTCTGTGCATAGTCGTTGTGTGGATTTGAATTGCTATATTTAGTAGATTTTTGATTGAATTGGCACTCTTGCGAATGAGGGTGTTTGTACTGAAACTTTGAGATGGTTCACACTCACTTAATTTAGATAAAGATTTCAAAACTTCCTGAGTCTGTGCTTATTTCTTCATAATTAAGGAATGTTTCATAAATAAGATCATTTATCGCCATCAACTAGTTTTACCTAATGGTCCATTGACCAGAGGAAAGAACTATTTGATCAGTGAAAGGTTTAGTTAGAGAAGAAATAACTAGATCTTGAGGTATGAAACACATAAACTAAAAGTTACAGCGGTCTACTTGCTGTCTTGTGGAAGTAAGTTGTATGGGCCCAGGTGAGTATATGGTAGTGGAGTATCTGCTGCTAGTACGCCGCTGGATCAGTTTTCTGGTAGCAGAGCTATGGTTATTAGTAACTAGTTTGGTGATAAGTATAGATTATTGATTTTTGATTTATGTTTTAACAAAAAGAGTTAGCGTTTTGTTTTAATGTCTCCTGGAAAATTCCCGGGAAATGAATAGCGGGTGGCGATGGAAACCACACTGCAGTGATGTTACTCGTCTGTTGGAATAACACTGAGAAGCTAGGTAGGGCTGGCAGTGTTAAGGTAGGGACTATTTTCTGTATAAAAGTGAGAGTGATTGATAGCAAGGAGGTTCGCTGGTGAAACTTTAGGCGTTATATCACCTAGAAAGGGTAACCCTGAAGGAGTAGCAGGTCCTTCCAAGCTAGATTGACAGCAAAAGGGGTTAGCTGGGGAAACTTTGGTCTCAGATTTCCCAAACGGGTGATACCGGAGGAGTAGCAGGTTCTCTGGAGCTTATATGAAGAGTAAGCGGAAGGTTTTATTCGCAGTAGAAAGAAATAAACTGTCCTTTGATTTAGCGGAACAGACAGAGTAGCGAATGTTTTTATGTCGTTAATAACAAAGAATTTTAAAGAAAAGTATTGAGAAATAAAGTTTCGTATTACCTGGTAAAGGGAGGGTCAGTTGCCGAAGTGGTACTGACGTCACGGAGAGCCGCGCTGGGATTGGTAGAAGCAGCGGGCGTGTAACAGGAGGAATTTTGTAAAGGAGGGGTAAGAAGTCGCCGGAGTGGAACTAACGTCACAATGAGCCGCGCTGGGATTGGTAGACACAGCGGGCGTGTGACAGGAGCAGCCCTGTAAAGGAGGGGTCAGTAGAAAGGAGCAGAACTGACGTCAGGTAAAGGCCGTGCTGGCATTGGTCAGATCGCGGACGTGAGCTTGATTCGATTGGATAGCTAGTTAGAAGCCGTGCCAGGATTGGAGGAAAGAAAGATTGTATGCGGGATTTTTATTACAGGTAGAAGATTAAGGGTTTGCGGAACATCATTTCCTACACCGCTCCTCAAGAATGTATGGAAAGAAAAGAAAAATGTCATTTTTTAAGAAAATTAAGAATTTCTTTGTGAAAGATAAGCCTGTATTGACTAGAGAGGGAATTCCTATTCCGCCACCGAAGACACCAGCATCATTTATGATGATGGAAAGAGGATATCATACCTGCGTGTGGTTGGAAAATTGGATAGAATATACAAAGGATGATGGTGTGCTAGCATTTCCTAAAAATGGTACGTTTAATGGAAGGATTCTTCAGAATTTGAGATTGAAGATGAATGATTTGGAACCTAGACCTAGGTTAACTCAATATGAGGCTTTGGAAGAATGGGAGACTGAGTCATATGAACAAGAGAAATGTAGAGGTGGAAGGTATAGAGGATTCTTTCCGAGACATTTGAATGAGTCACGCGAAGGGCAGATGAAACAATGGAGGAGAGCTATGGTATCAGAAGGGTTATATCCAGTGTTAATGGCTGTGGGACAGTCTGGAGGAAAGTGTAAGGAGAAAACGAAACACTTGAATACAGCAGGATATGGTGAATTGGATGATGAGTTGTTAGAGGATATTTTGATTAAAAATCCACCCCCGTATCAAGAAGCAGCTAGTAAGGTTGTCCCAAGTGTGCCAATAATGGGAATACCATTGACTCCACAGATTCTGCATGAGACGCATACAACAGAGTGTTGCAGGACAATGAAAGAGATGCTTTGAATAACACTAGAGAAGAACTAGTTCAAAAGATAAGTCAATTAAATTTGAATACTGAAGCTTTAACAGTACCAGTGACCATTGGTCCAGTAATCCCATTCTATGGAGATAATAAGATTAGCCAGAAACCGCAATCTGTGACAATCCCATTAAATAGTCCTAGAAAAGAAATAATAATTACAGATGATCAAGTTAGCGAAAGTGAGTCAGTTATTTCATTAATGGATCTCCCTAATGTGGAAACTTTGACGAAAACCCCAAAGAGAGTCACACCCATGAATTTAAGAGAAAGAAGACCTTTGGTTCCTGTTGGAACTGGAGGCACAGCAGTAGTCACCTCCGAAGAAATAGAAAGATGGGCACAGGAGAGAGATAATCAGAACCCAATACCAAGGATTTTAGATATCAGCAGACTGAAAGTAGAATTAGAAGAGATGATGACAGGATGTGTGGGTACAGAAAGATTGAACGCTTACAATGATGAGGAATTATTATTTTTATGTAAGAGTATAACCAGGAGAGCAAGGGTGTTTCATGAGAGACTGACTGAAGTTACGTCAGAGATTGGAATAGACATAGGGAAATCAAAGTTGTTGCAGAAACCATATCGAGTGGACTTTACTGACAAAGATTTAGAAAGTGTGAATGCTTCTGGAAAGAGACTACAGATAAAGGAATTAATGAACATATTGTGAAAATGGGGAGACATTGATAACTGGAGAATTAGATGGATAAGAAAGAAAGAGGAAGTACAAGCGAGAGAAGCAGCAGCTGCATTTCCAGTAAGAGAACCAAGCAAGGTGGAAAAATTGTGTCCAATGAGAGAGGTTCCAGGAGGTGGATATGTTCATGTTCCTTGGAGTAGACCAGATATATTGTCATTTACAAATGATTTTCCAAAGCTGAGAGAAAAACCAGTTGAATGGTACAAACAGGTAGAGAGATTTGTGAAGGTTTCAAAGGTTTTGTTGAAAGATCTGGATGGTCTATTTGATATAGTGGTACCTGCTGATTTATGGACAGAATGTAAAATTAAGATTGATTGACCTAATGAGGAGTATGCTAGAGATGAAAAGACAGGAGCACCCTCAGGCGAGGTGATGAAAAAGTTTCACCAAGTGATTACGTATTTGAAAGGGAAAATTCCTCCTAAGGAAACAGATTGGGTAAAAATAGATAGGACAACACAAGAACCAAATGAATCTGTACATGCATATTATGAGAGGCTACTACAGGTGTTTAAACAGTATAGTGGTTTTGAAAATATAGGTGACAAAGATATGGGACATTTTATGTATCGGTTTGTGTATGGTTTGAAACCAGAAATCAGTCAGATGATACAGCAGCACATGTTGTGTTGGCAAAGCAAGACAGTGGATGAGATTTTAAAGTATGCGAAATATTGCAGAGATAACATTGAAGCCAGGCGTAGGAAGCTAAAAGAGAAAATGATGTGGGCATAAGTTAAATTGGCAGAACAACAAGAAGAGAAAACAAATGACCAAAGTAATAATCAAATGAAAGAACAGAGTCAGAATAGTCAAGGAGCGAGTGGTAATAAATATAGAGGACGAATGGACAGAGAAGAAGCGAAAAAGAAGTTTCCTTGTCATGCGTGCGGAAAGCTTGGACACTGGAAGAACGAGTGTAAGAGTACTCAGAATAATAAGAAGAATAATGGGCCAAATCAAAATTTAATCCCACAGATGCAGAATGAAGTACTTATGAATCAGCAGCAGCAGGTAGCTACACCACAATATCAGGTGCCACCAGCGCCTATGCCAAATTTTGTGAATCATCAAAGTTTCAGTGCGAACACCAGATTTCAAGGAGAAAGTGGTAAGAATAATAGAACAATTGCACAATATTTTTTACAGAATGATGAAGAGTGTTCAGATAACACACAATGACGGTGCCTGAGGGGGGAGGAAGAGGAGTGCGTGCTTGATGCATCCTTGCCGGTAGATCAGTCAGGGCCATTTGTTGATGGGAAGGTAGAAGGCAAAGACATTACTTTCCTATTGGATACTGGTGCTACCAGGTCTACTGTGAGAACAGCAGACATCCCAAACCTACCCCTCTCGGGAGAGTCAATCCAAGTTGTGGGCGTATCGAACCAACAGATTAGAACCCCAATTACCAAGCCAATGGAGGTGCACATTGGAAATTTTAAAGAAATGCATCGGTTTGTAGTTTGTGATTCCAGTCCTGTAAATCTGTTGGGAAGAGATCTTCTGTGCAAGATGAATTGCACGATCTATTGTACACCGGATGGTGTCGCTTTCCAAACCCCAGATGAAGACGTAGTGTACAAGATGATGTTAGCCAAACAGGGAACAGAAATAGATGAAATGTTTTCCATAATAACTGAAAATGAATTACCAGAAGAGTTGAGAACCACAGTTAATCCAGAAGTATGGGATTTTACAGGAAAAGACATTGGGCTAATGACAAATATAGACCCAGTTAAAGTGACAGTGAAAGAAGGTGCAATGTATCCAAACACTCAACAATACAAAATGAGTCCAGAAGTAAAGGCAGGAATTATTCCAGAAATCGAACGAATGGTTGAACAAGGTATTTTAAAAGAAGTGATGGGTAGTCCCTGTAATTCGCCAATAATGGGACTGAAAAAGCCTAGCGGAAAGTACAGAATAGTGCAAGTTCTACGGAAAATAAATAAAATTGTAATTCCCTGTTGCCCAATAGTGCCAAATCCAGCAGTGATCCTTTATCAGATACCTTGGAATGCAGGATGGTTTACAGTGATTGATTTATGCCAAGCTTTCTTTTCTATTCCTTTGCATCCAGACAGCCAGTATCTTTTCACGTTTAAGTTTGAGGATCATATTTACGCATGGTGTCGAGTTCCTCAACGGTACACAGAAAGTCCTTCAATTTTTAATCAGATTTTGAAAAAGTGGCTAGAATCGTTGGTTATGCCGGGAAAATCTGTTTTGGTACAGTATATTGATGACCTACTGGTGGCATCAAAAACAAGAGAAGATTGTGTCACGGACACAATTGCATTACTGAACCATTTGGCAGAAGGAGGACACAAGGTGTCTCCAGAAAAATTACAGTTCTATCAACAAGAAGTTGGATATTTAGGGCATAAAATAGAAAGAGGAGTTAGAAAAGTGACACCGGAAAGAATAAAAATAATCAAAGAGATGCAACTGCCACAGACTCAGAGAGAAATGCGAATGTTTTTGGGAGTGGTTGGGTACTGTAGGCAATGGATTAATGTTTTTGCTATGTTAGCGAAGCCATTAATACAGATGATCCGAAAAAGAGCAAAAGATCTGATTGATTGGAATGATGACTGCATAGAGGCATTTGTAAAATTGCGAAATTGTTTGTGTGAGGCTCCTGCTTTGGGCATGCCTGATTATTCAAAAGATTTTGCTTTGTTTTGTTGTGAGAGAGAAAATTGAGCACTTTCAGTTTTAACACAGAGACATGGACTGAGTCGACGTCCAGTGGCATATTTTTCAGCCACATTGGATCCAGTGGCTTCAGCAATGCCTGGCTGCTTAAAAGCAGTAGCTGTTACTTGTATGAGTCTGGAGCAAAGTGAGTCGATAGTGATGGGACATCCGGTGGAAGTTTTCGTTCCACACTCAGTTGAGATTCTTTTGACGAGAACAAGAACACAGCATCTCACCCCTAGTCGATTGACTAAGTATGAAAGAGTGATTTTGGGAGCTGAGAACGTGTCTGTGATAAGATGTACGATTATGAACCCAGCTACCCTATTGCCAGACCCCTATAATGAAGAAGTGAGAAATGAGAGTGATCATGATTGGACGTGACTGAGCTATGTACGAAGCCCCGTCCTGACATAAAAGAGACACCTTTGAAAGAGGCAGACCATGAGCTATTTGTAGATGGTTCTTGCCTCAGGACACAAGAAGGAGGATTAAGTGCTGCATATGCTGTTTGTAAATTATCTGGGGTAATTGAAGCATCCTGTTTACCTGGGGTCAAGTCTGCACAAGTAGCTGAATTGGTTGCCTTAACAATGGCATGCAAAAAAGGGAAAAATTGGAGAGTAACCATATTTACGGACAGTCAATATGGGTTCGGGGTTGTGCATAACTTCGGCCAGCTTTGGATGCAGAGGGGATTTCTGACTTCTTCAGGATCTCCTATCAGAAACAGCAAAAATGTGAAAGATTTGTTAGAAGCATTACAATTGCCAAAAGAAATAGCAGTTGTAAAATGACTATGGGACTGCAGGCAATCATTATGCGGATCAAGTGGCCAAATACTGTGCCAAAAATGCAGTGGCCATAAACAGAAAAATTGAAACGGGTGAAACCAGATGCCAACTTATGTTCTTCTCAGTACCAGAAACATGGGACGAGATTAGACAATTGCAGGTAGAAGTTGAGGAAAAAGAAAAAGAAATTTGGATAAAGGCAGCTTGTACAAAGAGACCCCAAGATGAGGTATGGTTGTATTTAAATGGAAGACCAGTCATGCCCAATTGTTTGCTTTCAAAAATGGCAAGAGTGTATCATGGAGCAACACACATAGGGAGAGACTCAATGATCAGGCTATTCAGACAGAGTTGGTACAATCCGAAGTTCAGGGTAATCGCAGAGAACCTTTGTCAAAGGTACTTAACCTGTCAGCAGCAGAACCAAGGTAGAAAGACAGTGGTAAGCTGGGGAAAAATTGGAAAGGCAGAAGGACCCTTCACCAGACTACAGTTAGATTTTATTGAATTGCCCCCATGCAATGGACTGAAATACATACTTGTCATAGTATGCCTTTTCTCAAGATGGGTGGAAGCCTATCCCACTAGAAGAAATGACAGTCTTACAGTTGCAAAATTATTGTTGAGGGAGTTGGTTCCGCGATTTGGTTTTCCAGTTACTTTGGAATCGGATAGAGGCCCTCATTTTAGTAATTCGATTAATCTGTGCTGCATTTAATATTGAACACAAATTACACTGTGCTTATCGTCCAGAGGCTTCTGGAATTGTTGAGCAAATGAATGGCACAATCAAGTCAAGATTGGGAAAGGTGTGTGCATCCACAAAGGTGAAATGGCCAGATGCATTACCTCTTGTATTGATGGGTCTCAGAAGTATTCCAGACAGAAAAACAGGAATGAGCCCACATGAGATTCTCATGGGAAGAGCCATGAGACAGGCATTTATTCCTGGAAATAAACTAATGAGTATAACTGATGATCTGGTATTGGACTATTGCAAAGGATTGGCTGAAATGATGCGTTCTCTCTCTCACCAGGTTGGAGAAGACGCAGTTGAAAGACAGCCAGACCAAGCGCATGACTTGAATCCTGGAGACTGGGTGCTAGTTAAGAAACACGCAAGAAAGTCGTGCTTAGCACCAAGGTGGGATAAACCGCGACAAGTCATACTGGTCACTACCACAGCAGTGAAGTGTGCGGGTTTGCCCAATTGGATTCATGCCAGCCATACCAGAAGAGTTCCGAGCCCATCAGAACAACAAGAGCAACCACTGACTGAACAGGCTGAAGCGTCAGGAAATTGAAGAATCTAGAGTGATAGATTCTGAAAGACAACCATATGACGAACAGCCAGAGATAAATCAGGAAGAATGGATACCAGTGATTGAAATAATTGATGATGCCATTGAAACAAGAAGAAGAACAGAACTGAAAAGGCAGGAAAGTAGACAGGAAGAGACAGGGGAAGAAGAACACACTCAGGTGAAAATTGAAAAAGACACACACAAACCTGAGGAGGGAAAAATAGAAGAATACGTTCAGGTGGAAGAAGAACATTTTGAAATAATACCTGAACAGGACCAGATAGAGTTAGAAGAACGGGTTCAGGCAGAAGAAGAAAGGTTTGAAGTAAGACCTGAACAGGGTCAGATAGAATTAGAAGAACAAGCTCAGGAAGAAGAAGAACAAAATACGGTAGAACCTGATCAGGAGGAAGTAAAAGAAGGTACAAGCACAGAAAACAGAGAAACAGAACAGATTGTGCCCAGAATAAATGAAATAAAAAGAACTTTACAAAGAGATAAAGAAGGTGAAAACGCAGTACAAATCAAAAAGAGTCAGAAAGGGAGACAATTGGCCAACTGGAGTAAAGAAATTAAGATATCATTTGAGAAAATCAGAAAAGAAACCAGAGCAAGTAAATGAAATCACGTGTCAAACAAGACCTAAACAAACCTTGGCAAAGATAACTCGAAGAAGTCCAAGATTGAGAAACTTAAACAGGAGATACAAGGCTCCTGAGTGGACTTACGTTATACTCAAGGAATTTGAGTCCTTGGATCTGTCTGATGACACAGAAGAGGATCATATTGAACAGATTGATGAAAGCAATTTGAGGCCTCCTTAAGAACGTAAAAAGAAAGTTAAAACTGATAAAGAAAAGATAAGAGAAAATAAATTCTCTCAGGAGAAAAATGGCAGAAACTGAAGTTACCGGAAAACCAAAATGTGGATTAAAAAGAAAGTGTTTTAGATTTTGTTTTTGCAGTATTTTATCAGTAGCATTAGTATGGTTATTCCTAACAGTAGGAGTACCTTTGTTAATGAAAACGAGTGATAAGAATAATACAGACACTAATATTAAGGTGGATAGAATAAAAGAAACTGGAATAGAAATAGGGGTGGAACATGAAGCAAACTATCATAATGAATCAGATTATAATACGTCTTCTAATGTGTTTATTAAATTGTTATTTCAATATGTTAGTACTATGAAAATTAACAACTGTTACCTGTGTATGAAGTTACCCACATCAGTATCGGAAGGGGTGACGTATCACCATATACCTTTAACGTATGGTGTGTCATGTAGTATTTTATCAAGTTTATTTTATGCTACAGGGAGACTTCAGTATTTTTATTCTAATCTAGATGTAGTATTTCCTGATTTACCTATTAGAAGAAATATGAATCCAGTAGCTACTAGTAAAAATGCACAGTTTCTGGGTGAATTTTCTTAACAATGAGTTCAATAGATTTAGTTCAGGCACGTAAAGGTAATCTAACATGTACATTAAGAAAAGAAGAAAGAGAATTTTTGGATTTAGTAGAAGAAAGGAGACAGGATTTAAAAATAAAGGCAACCAAACAGAAAACCTATGTACCCTCATGGGTTGGGAAGGAGGGAATCTATGCAAGTGGCAAGGCTCATGCTGCAATGTCCCTGAACTTTGTGAAAAAGGGAAAATTCTGCCTCCATAGATTAAAGACGGATTATAACAATAATTACATTGGTTCCAGTGAATATGAACACAACTTCCTAATTTTAGGAAGGTGGGGACTAAAAGGGGGAACTGATCCTGTGTTTCCAGGAGTGTATTACGTTTGTGGGAGTAATGCCTATTATAGGTTACCTGCAAGATGGTACGGGAGCTGTTATTTTGGAATAGTTTTTCCAAAGATTTATCATGTAAATAAAATCAGTGGAACCAATGGAAGAACTAATGGACTAACACGTAGAAAAAGAGCTAGTTTTTCTGAAACTGTAGGAGACATTTTTAGTGCATCGATACCCTCAGTTGGAGTTATTCTAAATTCTCAGAAAATTTGTAAGTTATCAACCATAGTTGATCGTCTTTCTACAGATACTGCAGGAGGATTCTTAATGATTAACACAGAAAATGTTTCCAATCAGGTCTATGGCTTTACAGAACCGTCTTGCTCTTGACATATTATTGGCACAAGAAGGTGGAGTTTGTGGCATGTTGAAAATTGAACATTGCTGCACTTATATTCCAGACAAGAGCAGAGAGAGTAAAGGATATATTGAAAACATTACGAGAATGCATAAAGATTTGACCCAACTGGAGGTTGACAGTGTGTGGGGAAGAATAACAAAAAGTATAACATCAATAGGGAAATGGTTTGTTAATTTTGGGAAAGGTTTTCTAGGTCAAATAATAATACCATTAGTGATGATAGTAACGGTATTGATGTTAATGATAATTACATATAAGTGTTGTAGAAAAGGAAGGAAGGAGAAAGTACATTTTGAAAGGGAAGGAAAGGGACAGAAACGAAAGAGAAAATATGATGAAATACAGATGGAAGAAATGAAAGGAAGATTATATAAGAAAATGATGGATTTGGAAGGAAATGAATTGACTGATGAAAAATTGAGAGCAGAAATAGAGAAAAACTGAGAAGTGCTAAAGTTGGTATCTGGGATGGGATGGGTAATTTTGTGATGGCTTAAGATGCCATCAGAGAGGGGATTGATGGAGCAAGGGCTCGCAAACAAGACTTGCTCGGAAGCAATCCTTTCGTTTTAATTCATTAACGATTTACTAACAACATGTTTGTAATTAATAAATCGCATTTAAAGGGAGACACGCGGGAAAACGAAGCTTGCCTATGTGTTTTCTAACCGCAATAACATGAACGAAGGACTAAATGCATTTTAACGGGGAATCTTTACTGCGCATGCGTCTGCTACATCTACGTAGTATGACATACTAACGCTTGGAGGGAAATTCTGGCGCCTGCGCAAAGAACTATAAAATGGGCGCTTGAAAACTGACATGCATGGCACCTGCTTGCTTGAATTAGAAAAATAAGTTTTATATTAATGCAAATGCAGAAAGGGCAATAATAAATAGAATGGGTTAGAGTAGAGGTTGGTGGTATACAGTGAAATCATTTATTTTTTAAAATAACATCTCTTCTTTTGACTTTATTATTAGTGCGTTTTTGGGCCTTTTAAACTTGTCTGAATCAAGCCGACTGACGTGATCCTACGCATGCGCGCTGATGAGGGAATGTGAAAAGATGACTAAGGACTTGTCACGCGTCCAAGGCCAGCGAAGATGTGCCCTGGGAACATGAGGGTGAAGAGTTCATATGAAGGAGCTTTATTCAGCATATCGCAACGTTTTGTATTAATAAAGTTTGGAGATGTATGGGAAAGGAAATTATTTAATAAAGTTTGCGGGGAGGAGTTTGAAACAATGGTTTAATGGAATAAGTGAAATATAAGCATGGTGTGATGATCATCCCCCCCTCGCCTGTCCAATCAGAGTTAGTATTTTGCGAAATTGAAACATTAATGGGTGGTACTTGTTAATGAAAAGGTATAATTGAGGTAGTTTAGTTAGTTAGAAAGGCGCGATGCTGGAGAGCTTGGAGGGAAGGTGATGCAGAGCTCGGGATGCTGACGGTGCTGTGGGTGGTGCTGAAGAAAATCGAATGCAGAACCATCTATTTAAATTAATTGGGTTAGAAAGAACATCGCGGAAGAATCACGAGGAGGAAGAGAGTGTCCGAGAGGGGTGCGACGCAGTCGTCGGTAACTAGAGAGGTGAAGTATCCTGTCCTGATTCCTGTCTTGAAGTCTTTGTCTCCTGATCTATCCCGGGGACCCTTACCAGCCCTTTGGCCAGGGGGTTGGTCTTCACACCATTCTTGGTAACTATAAATTCATCGTTTGATAGATGCTCTTCTCTCTCTGTCCTCTTCTTTCTGTGCATAGTCGTTGTGTGGATTTGAATTGCTATATTTAGTAGATTTTTGATTGAATTGGCACTCTTGCGAATGAGGGTGTTTGTACTGAAACTTTGAGATGGTTCACACTCACTTAATTTAGATAAAGATTTCAAAACTTCCTGAGTCTGTGATTATTTCTTCATAATTAAGGAATGTTTAATAAATTAGGTCATTTATCGCCATCAACTAGTTTTACCTAATGGTCCATTGACCAGAGGAAAGAACTGTTTGATCAGTGAAAGGTTTAGGTAGAGAAGAAATAACTAGATCTTGAGGTATGAAACACATAAACTAAAAGTTCCAGCGGTGTACTTGCTGTCTTGTGGAATTAAGTTGTATGGGCCCAGGTGAGTATATGGTAGTGGAGTATCTGCTGCTAGTATGCCGCTGGATCACCCCCATGCACATTAAATCAATAATCCTGGGACTAGTGGGGTTTTCTGCCCCCCCCCCCCCGGGCTGAAACCTCCAGAGTAATATTCCCCCTTTGGAAGTGACCCTTACCCAAGGGGTCGCTTCCAGCTGTAAAAAAAAAAAAGAATCCCTGGTGCCTAGTGGGGTTTTTTGCCCCCCGGGGGGGCAGAAAGGCCAAATGAATGGGCTAATCTGTCCCCGGGGGGGGAAGAGAAGCCAGCAGAGAGTAATTTTCCACCTTTGGAAGCGACCACTGTTCCCAATAAGGCGCGCGGCCGCGCGCCCGCGCACTTGTCTACCCCCGAGCGCGCAGTGCCATGTGTGGAGCGCGCACAGAGGGCACATCCCACGATAGTATTCGCGCCGGCGCGCGGCGCGAAAAACTGGCATTTCCAGATTGCTGAGGACGGCGGCGAAAGGAGCGGAGGTAAGTGTTTTGATGTGGCCACTTGCGTGTGCTTTTGTATTGCCCTGAAGCGCACGCACTGTTTGTTTGCTGTATTGTTCTTTTAGTAAAGCGAGGCTGCGGGGAGATTGTGTGCTTTTATTTAAGTATTCATGTTAATTGCAGCCCCTTCACGAGCTGCGATTAACATGAATACTTAAATAAAAGCACACAATCTCCCCGCAGCCTCACTTTACTAACAAAACAATACAGCAAGTTTAAAAACACGGCGTGTGTTTTTAGGCTAATCTGCCTTGTTTGCAGATTTGCTGTATTGGTTTGGTAGTAACGTGAGGCTGCGGGACAGATTGAGTGCTTTTGTTTAAGTATCCATGTTAATCGCCGCTCGTGAAGGGGCTGCAATTAACATGGATACTTAAATAAAAGCACACAATCTCCCCCGAAGCCTCTCTTTCCTACCAAAACAATACAGCAAGTCTGCAAACAAGGCAGATTAACCTAGAAATACACGCAGTGTTTTTAAACTTGCTGTATTGTTTTGTTAGTAAAGCTCAGGAAGCAGCTTGCACCAGGCCATGTCCCCTGTTAGCGCTGCCTAAAACAGAATCGAGTACTAACTGAAAAGTACCAGCAAGGACCAAATGTTTGTCCTGTTTATTTCTAGATCTCATATTGTTGGTCATTAGCTCCAAAGGTGGTTCAGCACCAGAATTTGTAGCACTTACCCTCCTCACTCTAACAGAAGACCCTGGAGTCACCGATGTGTGCACAAGAGTCTCTGGTGCAGTTTAAGGCTCCATGCTCCTGTTTCGTCACTACTTAGCCAGCCGTTATCCTCCGCACTCCTTTGCTTCAGTGTTTCCTTCTGGCTACCCTCTGTGGATTGCATGCCTACAGGTCTCAAACATATGACTTATTAGATCAGTAGCAGCTTGTTCTTTAATCTGCCAGCCAGCAGTTCTCATTGCAAGCTTGTCCTGTGCCATCATACTGGTTCCCCTCTTCGTTGCAGTCTTTTTGTGTGTTGAATTCAAATTATTATCTTCTATTTCCACATATTGTATAATCTTAGAATAATCACTGTCGCCTCTGCTCTTCAGTGCTTATGTGGTAATTTACAAGTACCTAGAATAGACTAATAGTTGGTGAAGAAAAGTGCATCCACATGAAGCTGTTAAAATGGACTGTTTAATTTTTTGAAAGATAGACACTTTAGCGAGCATTGCACTCTTAGCAAATGCACTGCACTGGTTTTGTAACGGATGTCAAACTCTTACCAAGTCAACACACATTCTACCAAAATAATGCAAATCCACATTTTCATGTTAAACATTCAAATACTTTTGAATTAAATTTTTCAAAACCACTGATAAAGACCACCGAAAAGGTTTGTCGAAATGCTGGTGGGAAGTCCTGCCTTTGTCATTGCCTGTTTTATTATATCTAGTTAAGAAAGGTTCTGAGAGAGGAGGCAGAAGTTTGCCTTTCAGCGAGGGGGTAGGTTTAGGTCCAATAGCTGCTTAGATAGCTCTTTAAAGCTTAGTTGTCGAGTGTAATTTGCTCATCTATTAATCTTAGTCCGTTCTATTTCCCCCTGGACCGAAAGAGTTCTTTGCTTTGAGAAGGTGTCGGGATGGGGGGAAGTATTGAATAAAGTGAACACACATAAAGCTTTATTTAAATACATGAGCATTCTACTAAACCTGACTTTATCCCCGTCATCACCCACTCAATTTCTGAAAATGACACAAGACACCCAACAGAATCACAAATCTCAAAGTGAACACGTTTAAAACTGCTGGTGAATAGCTTTTGCTGTATTAAATTTGCCCCCTTTTGATGTCAACATATTTTGTGGTATCTTTTTGGGATGCGCTGAACAATTCTCCATAGAATAGTATTCTTATTGCCACTTTTCTTGTGGCCTTGACTTGCCCCCGGATTCCCTAAATAAAGGCATTGAAGAAAGCGACTTTGTGTTCTTTTGTTTAAGTATCCATGTTAATCGCAGCCTGAGTGCTCAGTGCTAACTATGTGCCCTTCCCAGCCACTTTCACTGCTGTTGTTGTTCTCTACCCCAGCAAGTTTTTTTCTTCCCTGCCCCCCTGCACCAAGGTTTTCCATTTCTGCCACCTCCTGATCTGTTACTGCACTACTTCCCTACCCCCTACCCTGGTCTGTCACTGAACTTCGTCCCTGCCTACCTGCAGCAATGTGTCGTTTTCCGGCCAGCTTTAATTTTTTAGCTGAAAGCCTTACGCTGTCTGGTTTGCTAAAGACATTTTGGAGACATTCAGAAAGCTCTCAACATTTCCCCACCCAATGAACAGTGCTCCAGTTAAGAATATTTAGTAAAATCTTATGATGGTACCACCGTTGGAGTCTTGTGCTTTTCTAAACCTGAAGTGTACTTGCCTGTGTAACCAATTCATGTCATGGCGTGTTTATCCAATTTGCAAACCGGCCTTAAGACCCTTAACGTGGCGCTGTATGTGTGAAAATGCACCATCTTTTCACTTTTTTAAGTAAACGTTAGGAGTGACATTTGGCGCTGCACACGCACGCAGTCTGGTTCCTGGCGCACATAGCCATGGTTGCAGCGCACAGAGACCCTCCACTGCCGCACACAGAGGGAAAAAATTAGAGGGAACATTGGAAGCGACCCTTGCCCAAGGGGTCGCTTCCATCTGTAAAAAATAAATTAATCCCTGGTACCTAGTGGGGTTTTCTGCCTCCCCTGGGGACAAAAAAGGCCAACAAAATGGGCCGATCTGTCCCCGGGGCAGGCAGAAACCAGCAGGGAAAAAATTGCCCCCTTTGGAAGCAACCCTTGCACAAGGGGTTGCTTCCATCTACAAAAAATACAATCCCTGGTGCCTAGCCGGGATTCCTGCCCACCCGGGGACAAAAAGGCCCAAACAACAGACCGATCTGTCCCAGGGGGGCAGAAACCAGCAGAAATAAAAGTGCCCTCCTTTGGAAGCTACCCTTGCCCAGGGGTCGCTTCCAACAGCAATAAAATAATCCCTGGTGCCTAGTGAGCCAAAAAGAAGGCCGATCTGTCCCAAGGGGGGGCAGAAACCAGCAAAAATAAATTGCCCCATTTGGAAGCGACCTAGTGTGGTTTGTGCCATTCCCCCTGGGGGCAGAAAGGCCAAAGAAACGGGCTGATCTGAAAAATTGTTTCAAATAATGACCCCCTATTGGAAGCGATCCTTGCCCAAGGGGCCGCTTCCATTTCACCCCCAAAAAATCCCTGGTACCTAGTGGGGGCATTCCTGCTTCACGATCACAACCCCATGCACGATTGTGCAGCAGGAATGCCCTGCAAAGAGACATCAGGGGAGAGGAAAAACTCTTTCCTCTCCCCGATGCCTCCATGCACTGAGAACCCACCCCCCGGGAGCAAAGAAACCTACTTGTCTCCCTCCGACGCCTGGAAGCAAATGCCTTCCAGCGCATCCAGCTGCTCCTGATGACGTCGGCACACGATGTGTGCACTGACGTCACAGGATCGCCAAGGGGGGGTCAGGTGTGGCAGCGGAAACTCCTCCGCTGCCATCCCTGCTTGGGGGTGTAGATGGGCTGCTCATGTGGGGAGCACCAGCGCTTCCCCCATGGGTGGGTACTATGATGTATTGGTTCCGTCATGAGCACACGCCCACCGTGGCTCATGACGGAACCGCTCCGTCATTAGCCTGGAAGGGGTTATATCCCTGCAGTTGCAGCTGTTTGGGGATGGTGTATACATGCCTCTGTTTCTAAACCACATGCGCTCCAACCCTTGGAACTAGCTCAACTCTGACTATAGTCAGCTACTCCTCAACCCCCACCCTCCAGTCCCCCTATTCCTATCCTGTTCAATGCCATGCTGGGGCCTTTGTAACAACCAACGTCTCAGGCCGTGGCCTGTCGCAGCCTGCATTGCAGCCCAGTTCAAAGCCTGCTGCCGACCTTCAACCCCCATCAAACTGTGGTTTAAACAACAGATTTTATTTGTACATTTTTGTAAATGCCAATTTTTCCACGGCCTGCAGTCTCTTAAGCAAGTGCAACACAATGAAACAAACGACATGCTTCAGCTACTGTTCCCTAAACAACAACAGAGGTCCTTGAGCCCTCGCAGTTAAAAGAAATAGCTGTGCCTCTGACACCCCTATTTTACACACACATTTTAATAATTACAGGATACTAACAGGGGCTTCCTTGTCAACTGGCTTTGGGGGGGACACTGTATCACTTTTGCATTTTTACAACTGCCAACTACAAGCTGAGACACATTTTGTTCCAAACCATAAATAAAGCTGACATTTTCAGACCAGGAAAAACAGAAACTGGACTTTATTATGCAACACATTGAATGGAAAAAAAAGAATGAAAAAAATGTATGCTATCATTGTTTTTACCTGCAGCAGAAGTTGTCCTGTATTGCCCGGTTGATCCCTGCAATTCAGCTCGAAGCTTATCTCCATGTTGCTAGAGCCCCTCTATCCACAGACCTAAAATAAGTGTTTTGCGATTGCTTCTGATTGTGTGTCTGTTTGTGTGGCCTTGGGAAGGTATTTTATGCTTAGTAGAACTTGCTAATTATATGATGGCCCCACTTTGGGGAGGGGGAGTAGCCATCTGCGTTTGAGTTCCATTTCATAGCAAATGGCTGCTTCTGATTGTGTGTGTGGCCTTGGGATGACATTTTATACTTTTTTTTGCAGATTTATATAGCATGAACTCAACCCAAAGGTATTTGCACGCTTTACATGAGCACCAGTTATGTTACACAAGGACACATTCACACATACACTTAGTAGAGCTTGCTAATTATGGGATGGGCCCACTTTGGGGAGGGTGAGTAGTAGCTATCTACGTTTGGGTTACATTTCATAGCATCTTGATTCAATTATGAATTTGCCTAGACTCTTCTAACAAAATACCTTTTTAAGTCAAATATGCACCATCCAAGATAAAACAGATGGCTTAGGGAGACAGCGGGGCTGGGGGTTCCATCTGTGTATTTTCCAAGCCTCTCATTGAGGAGCCCTCCATCTGTCTTATCAAGATTTCATGACTGCAGCTGTGTGAACATGCCCAGGCTTGCTTTGTTAGAGACTCACATACTGTGCACCCCGAGAGTGTTGCAATTTTGCCTGTTATAAAGCCCTGGACACGGGACAATGGGGCCTGTACCTGTACTGACAGCATCCTAACCACAATTTAGGACCATGAGCAACTCGGTCACGTGACCCCCCCCTCCCGAGAGTGAAGTCCCGGTAACGGAAGTGATGTCACTTCCAGAGCGGGACAACTGTCACTTTTTGCTTGATGTGGAAGGTATCCCTGTGTACTACTAGCGCATTCAAGTAAAATACGGAGCAGCTGTTTAAAAGCTGCTCTGTGTTTCACAGTGCAGGTGGCAACTGGCCTGCACTTTGAAGAGGGAAGAGAGATCCCCTTTCGGTCGTATGCAGTGAGTGACTGCACCCACTTGCAAGATGATATCTGGGGGTCCAGGGGACCCCATTTCTCCCCCCAGGGGCTGACTTTAGGAGACGCACCGAAAGTGCACTTCCTTTTTGTTGCCACTTTCAGTGAGCCTCCTAGAGCATGTTTGCCTCTGAGCCCTCGCGGCGCAGAGGCAAAGTGATTCCCTTATTTGCATGGGGCCCATGCCCCCATGCAAATAAGGGAATGCCCTTTTATGTTGTGCCAGCCCTATCAGTATTACAGAAGGGGCCTCACAAGGTCTGTGTCCCCATCTGTAATACAACTGTGCTCCAGGAGACCATAAATGTATAATACGGCCCCAGGTTGTGTAATAGCCAGCTCACTTTTTCATTTTTCCCTAGGGTATTCCACTTTATTACATATTCTCTGTAGCCTGCACATTTAATGATCTGCCTCTTGAGACTTGTTGCCTTCCTTGCCTCTGACCCATGGCAAAAACTAAGGACTTGATGGAGCGGGTTACTCTCAGATTGTCGTGCAGTTCCTAAAAATATATAGGATCTGTGTTTATGTTGGACAACATAATCTAAGGGATTGGTGTCAAGACTGATTCCGGACACCCCCGAAGGATATGTCGGCTTATAGATCAACTAGCTCACAGTGGCACTATAAGCCCCCTAACCTTACCAAGGAGCAAATAGTTTCTGGCAACCATCGAACATGCCAACCCTTGACCCTTCAGGGATCATGGAAACAGTGCAGTACTTTTCACTCAGTCAATCGTACTCACTTAGTCTCAGAGAGATACATAGAATAAACGGTGGGGACGTTTCAATAAGCATTAATTGAACCAGCATCATTCTAGTATAAAACATATTTGCTGCGACAATCAATAGACAGAAGACGTAAGAGATTACAAGCACCAACAGAGTAAATAGAAGGTTAGGATTCTACCATGGTGCTAAAACAGTGAATATATGCAGGCATATAAATATGACAGTAATCAAGCGTACTCCTACGATGCTGCCCCTACCTAAGTGTACCTAGCATGTATGTGGGTGTGAAGCCAAGAATCCCCTAGGAAGAAGCCAACCCCATTACCTAATGGGAGAGAATGAAGGACCCCCTCTTTGTCATGAGCTGGACACCCCGCAAGGGATGTCTTACCGCTGCGTGTTGAAGCTTCAGCAGGCCGGAACCTCAGTGTCTGTGTCAGCGCGGAAGAGTCTCCTCTCCTTCACTAGTGAAGGTGTAGTGTTTTTATACCAAAAAGGTATCCCTAGGGGCTCTACCACAATCAATGTGTTGTGAGTACGATTATGTAGATGAACCTAAATCAATACCTGTAATTATGCAAAGTAGCCTGATCGCCCTAGGATTGAAAGATAGCGATTACTTTTGTACAGAGTATGTTAATCCTGTTATGTATGTCATGTGCAGGGGATTTTTCTAAGAATCCTCATGCATAATAAATTAGGCTAGTTTCAAGGAAACCAATCAACATTTATTCCGAACATAACTGGGTAAAAGGTCAGTGCTAGAACCATTATGCAGAGCAAGGTAGGGCAAATGTAGGTAAAAGGTCACTTTGCTAATTAGGCCTAGATAAAGGAACATAACACCCACTCCTCATCCGAAGGTCGATAAGGTCAACTAATGCTAAAATATGCCTGTTAAAAAGCATAAAAACATTGCATAAAACCAGTGTCTAAAAACATGTTATATGTAAAAAGGATGCTATTAAAATTCAAAAAAGCTCTATAAGTCCACTAAAGAGTCAATATATGAGTAGACTGAGCACATCGAAAGCCATGGTGCTCAGTGAAAGCAGAAACAAAATAAAACAAAACGATGTTTCGCATTCCAATGTGGTTTGTTTCGAAAAAAGGCCGAATTGTTCCTATCACACGGAGAGCCAAAAGTTTATATGCCCTGTGTGGGAGACGCAACATCACTGTCGCTCACATTCGCAGACGACGGTCCCTGTAACGCCTCTTGTATCAGGTCAATGGAGCAAAGGTGATCTTTTCCAGTTCCCACAGCAGCCGCTGAGGAAACACTCAACACCAGTGAGCCTGTTGTAGAGCCATTGTCCATTCCGCCAGGAGCTGAAGCATCCCGTTGAGGCTCTAAGAATGCCGTCATCATTATGAGAATACGTTGAGGACACTGATGTACATGGGCCTTTAAGGAGTCCAGTAGTACGTCTATGTCCGGTGGCGCAACCGATGGAAGGGTCAGACACAGGTCCAACACACATTCGTATCCGCAAAACAGGCAGCGGAACACAGGCAAGATGCAGTCAACCCAGACTGGTCTGAATGATAGGAACCAATGCTCGCTTAGATCCCAAAGCCGAGGTGTGCCCAGATGAAGCACCATGCGTTCACGACAACGTCGCACTAGCAGTGCCTTTTCCATCTCTCAAAGAACTGGGACGTCCATTACAAAGCAGGAAAATTAAAACCAGGATACCCACTACAAGTAGTAGGACCAGCGGAAGCCCTCCAAAAATGCTTCCTAATACGGAGTGCGTGAACACTGGAATAACTCCGAAGATTGTCTGAAAGGTGCTCAATAGTCCAGAACCTATACGTTTAAATAGGTGCACGATTACCTTCGTATCAGACATGTTAAAGATACGACTAACCATTTCCCTGAAATGGAGCGGGAAGTTCGAATGGACCAGTGCCTGCATCTCAGATGAAGACCTTGCAACCTGGAGATCAAAAGTTTCTCGGGCTGAGGTTAAGGCCTCATCCATCTGAAAAAGCATGGCTTTCAGTCTTCTCAGAGAATCAAACTGTGTAAAGGAAACATTCAATGAAGGCCGTAGCATTGCCTCCCTAACTGTGTGGGTCAGTGGAAACAATACTTGCAGACAGCAAGTAACCCTGGAACTTACTGTGACCAGATATGTGATGCCTGGTACCATCCTACAACAGCCTTGATCATTTAGCATCAAATAGCTCCCATTTGAGAGCAGCTTCAACACCGGATGAATCACGGCAGCTGGGGAACCCTTCAAGTGATAGGATAAGTTAGCAACTGAAGCATTACAGGCTCCGTGAAGCGAAATATCCTTACAAACTAAGGAACCACTTAAGGCACATTCACAGTTTGAACTGCTGAGAAAAACTTTAGTGTCCTCGTTCCTGCATCTAAATCTGTATGGTAATTCCCAATACTCATGTATGTATCCCTCTCCTAGCGCTTCATATCTGCCTACCTGGTAATACTGGAGACAGTATTGAAATTGGAAAGTCGTGACTGGCAGTGTAATATAGGCATGGATTAACCATTCTGTGGAAGGTGACTCAGCCACGGTGAAAGGTAATTGGTCCTATTTTTCAATGTGCAACATGGTATATTTTTCATCTCTTCATGCCATTACCATCTGTCTTTCCGTTAGATCGTATGCAGAAAACAGAGTTGTACTGTTGATGTAACGCCAGGGCACTTGGCCAGAACACAATGATTGCAGCGTCCAGCTCAGAAATATAATGTACCGCAATTGCGATTGTCCATGTTGTAGAATAGACAAATCCTGTTCCATTATATCTATTGCAGAAGACACAATGTTGCCCAGTGAATAAATTCTTGATGATAGTGTGGTTAAACCATTGTCGTCCACAGCTAAAGCCTTTTCTAAGTTAACCTTATCAATCTCACGAAACCTCTCAGCAGCTTCCTGTTGCGAGAATTTCCATACTTCGTTGTACATAGCATACAAGAAGCACTTCTGACATGGCTTCTGGGGACCTAACATAAAATCCCTAAGATCCATGTCACCTGAGAGAAGGGACAAGTGGTGTTTCACTTGGGACAGTGTTGAGGTCTTTAGCCACTCTAGGCATAACTTCCCAACACTGTAGGCTGTCACCACCCAGAGTGTTCTGATTGTACATAGCGCTGATCAGGCCTATGGATACTAAACCCTTCGGTGGTACCCCTGAATCTTGACTGACACCTATTTGTGTCGACAGGCCAAACCAACCATCCCTTCCAATTGGGGTCTGGTGAATTGTAAGAACCATTGTGTAGTATGGCATCTAATGTGTGAGGTATAATTTTGTCAACCCTCAAAGTGTGTAAGCGAGGGAATCCAAGGTGTGTTCAAGTCCTTGAACTTAGCTAGCCCAAGACAGGAAGTCTGTTGCACTGTGTCATTCAGGAATAGCATTTGATGTGGTATGAGGCATACTCTAAATAAGGCCTCAGTTCCCCTAACTTACCATTCTTTAGTCCCCCAGATAGATTTTGTGTCTATAGTGCCCCTCCAAAAGTCAAAACCCTGTAAAGACAGCTGGGCAATAAAGGAAGCAGAGTATATGAGCTTAGTGTTAGTGAACATATTTTTCTTTGCAGGTGTAAGTGCAAGCTTATAACAATAAGAGGTCGGGTCTGAAGTGTTAAACCCTAGAAAATTAGCAAACTTTTATGCAAATGCTGTTGAACTACCTTTCGGTGGTGTTGGGCAATGAAGTGAAATCAGTACGTGGGATACTTGCTTTGTGCAAAAAATGGTGACCATAGTGTTGGTAACAAAACATGGTGGCAAAATTTGAAAATGCAGCAGAATGTTCTAAATAAGATAGCATAGTATGCACAGTTTCAAAGTCCCAATCATCAGAGAAAGTACTAGGAGGTGATGATATCACTGAGAGAAATTTAAAATAAATGTGGTATTCTTAAAAGTTCATTAGGACCATATACATCATAGGAAACTCTGTCCCAAACTATTCCTTCAGTAACTGGAACTGCTGTAATGTTCACTAAGGACAAATCCCTCTGTTCACGGTGTGATGATGCATGCGGTTTCAGGACCAAGTTCACATGTTGTACAGCAGAGCGTTCTGGGAGGTAATGTCCATTCAGGAACAAGAAAAATACAGTCAATATACCAATCCAAAGGACCGGGAACAGTAGACCAATTAATTGCAATCCAGAGCTGTAGCCAGAAAAAACGAAGTATTTTCCAGCCAAAGGTAGAAATCACAAATTTGTTGTTTGTGGGAAACAGGCGGTGGCGATAACTCGGGTTCTCTTGGATCCAATGAGAAATTGTCAAAATCAATGAAGTAGCCAGATGCAGTCCGAGCTATCTTTGGTAGCTCAGCAGGTTTTGTGGAACTGACAGATGACTCGTTTCGAGACATATTCACATAGACGTCAGTATTTGTCCAAATTGAGATCTGTGTGTCATTTGTAGTTTGATGTTGTTCAGTTTCAACGGGTACAAGTTCCATTCCATTATTGGCAACTCCTTCACTTCATAGAGTAGAATCTTCAAAGGTTATTAATCTTTCCGTCTGAACTTCCTGTATGGTTGCGAGAGGAGATCTGGTGTTACCCAGGAGCCCATGCGGCCTACTATTGCATATCGGTCACATAGTGTGGTTTGATCAGATCAATTGAGATAAATCTCTTGTCTTTGCAGCCGGCAAGGGGCAGAAGAAGTACTGTTCTTGTTCCTTTGACAGCCAGGACAGGTACAGGTGCTCTGTAAGATGGCCCACATTCCTTTTTGTCCACTATTTTTTCTCTGAGCAGGTCCCCAATCTTCGGGACCCAGGCAGGTCTTGCCGGAACAGCTTTCACTTCTCCAGTGGCGGTGCGTTTTACTTGGACGTTGCTTGAGTTCCTGTAAAACAGCCAAACGATCATTGATGTCAAATGGTTTTCATCCACCACTGTGCTGCCACAATCAAGGTCGGGTACCCACATTCTTATCCCAAACAGGACTTCATATGGAGTACGGCCCCCTAGGGATTTTCTTGGCATGTCGTTAAGTGCCCTCTGGACCCCATATAGGTGATTGACCCAACTGCCACCTAGCCTAATACCCTAGCTGTTAAGGATTGCTTTAACCCCTTCGGTCCGTCGGAGCCGTCCGATGCACCAGTGCTCCTGTGCGTCTGATGGCTCCCGTCCGTCCGCACACATGGCACAAGAAATCGCTCTGGTGCCCGCACCAGAGGGATTTCTTTAGGCCCTAAACAGCCTCTGGAGCTGGGGAAGGGCTTCCCCAGCTCCCGAGGCTGTTTGGCATGTTTCAGGGAAATGACAATCAGCGCGCACGTCGCGCTGATGTCATTTCTCTAAAACCAAAACTAAAGTGAGCCGATAGGCTCATTTCAGTTTCACTTTCTACGTGCTCAGGGGGCTATCTCAGCTCCCTGAGCACGTAGAAATTCAGGAGAGGTATCATTGGAAAGGGGAGAATCTCCCCTTTCTAATGGTACCTGTCCCTAGTGGATCCCTGCTTGGGGATCCATCCACTGAATAACAGGGAGGGGGAGCAGCCACTTGGGCAAGGGTCTTTGCTTCCCCCAAATTATTTCTGCCATATTCAGTCTTTCTGCCTCCCTGGGGGGGCAGATAGGGGCATTGTTTTTTATTTATGCATAGGGGTGGGGGCTGCCCATAATGGGCATGCCAATGCCCCACTCCCCCCCCAAAAAATCCACAGCCTTTCTGCCTCCACTGGGAGGCAGATGGGGGCAGCCCCCAATCAGCCCCCTCAAGGGGGCAGAAAGCACACTACGCACCCGGGATTTGTTTTTTTATGCATATAGGGGTGGGGGCTGCCCAAAATGGGCATGCTAATACCCCCACCCCACCCACAATTCCACAGTCTTTCTGCCTCCCCAGGAGGCAGATGTGGGCAATAGCCCCTGATCTGCCCCCTGGGAGGCAGAAAGCCCACTAGGCACCAGGGATGTTTTTTTTTATACGTAGTGGTGAGGGTTGCACAAAATGGGCATGCCAATGCCCCCACCCAACCCAAAAAAAATTGCCACAGCCTTTCTGCCTCCCCTGGGAGGCAGATGGGGGCAACAGCCCCTGATCTGCCCCCCTGGGGGGGCGGAAAGCACACTAGGCAACAGGGATTTTTTTTATGGATATAGGGGTAGGGGCTTCGCAAAATGGGCATGCCAATGTCCCCCCAAAATTCCAATGTCTTTCTGCCCCCCCCCAGGAGGAAGATGGGGGAAATAGCCCCTAACTTGTCCCTCTGGGCCAGAAAGCCCAATAGCCACCAGGGATTCCTTTTTTTTTTATACTTAGGGGTGGGGGCTGCCCAAAATGGGCATGCAAATGCCTCCACCCCCAAACAAAATGGCCAGAGTCTTTCTGCCTCCCCCAGGAGGCAGATACCAGCAATATCCCCTGATCTGCCCCCCACAGGGGACAGAAAGCCCACTAGGCACCAGGGATTATGTTTTTTATTATACGTAGGGGTAGGGGCTGCCCAGAATGGGAATGCCAATGCCCCCACCCCCTCATAAAACTTGCCACAAGGCACCAGGGATATGTTTATGGGCATGCCAGTGAGAAGCCCCATAGGCAAGGACCGCTCCCTTTTTTTTTAGGAACATATTTTGGCTGTTTCTGTGATATTTGTATTCTCATCTGCACCCAAGCAGGGGCAGAAGACCATTAGAAACCAGGGAGAGTTTATTTGTGTGTAAACTGGAGTTTGGCTGACGGTCTGCGTGTACTGATCTTTGGCTGGCATTTTGCTGGTGCTGTGTGTGGACCTGCACTTGGCTAATGGTGTGGGTGGTCTTGTGCTTGATGACGGTGTGTGTAGATTGGCGCTTGCCTGGTGGTGTGCGGGGAGTGGCGCTTGGCTGGCGGTATACATGGACTGGTGCTGGGCTGGCTGTGTGCATGGATGGTGCTTGGCTGCAGGGCCAGACTGGCCGTAGCGGGCACCGGGCATTTCCCCGGTGGGCTGGAGGGGTGGTGACTGGTTTTCTGGCCGTGGGGGCAGTTTTGTCACTGGGGGCTGGTTTTGCAGCAGTGCTGCAATATCGGGCCCCAGTACAAAAAGGGTCTGGTTAAACTGTAAAAATGTGGTGTGTCCACTTTGCGTTTTTGGCTGTTTTCTGTCACAGGCACTAGGCCTACCCACACAAGTGAGGTACCATTTTTATCGGGAGACTTTGGGGAATGCAGGGTGGTTGGACGTTTGTGGATCCATGCAGATTCCAGAACCTCCCACCACTGAAATGTGAGAATTATTATTTGTTTTACAAATTTTGAGGTTTGCAAGGAATTCTGGGTAACAGAACCTGATGAGATACACACAAGTCAACCCATCCTGGTTTCCCCTGGGTGTCGAGTTTTTAAACATATGTATGTTTGCTAGGTTTCCCTAGGTGCCTGCTGAGCTAGGGTTAAAAATCCACAGCTAGGCACTTTGCAAAAAAAGGGTCTGTTTTCACTGTAAAAATGTGGTGTGTCCACTTTTCATTTTGGGCCGTTTCCTGTCGCGGGTACGAGGCCTACCCACACAAGAATGTTATCATTTCTATCGAGGGACTTTGGGGAATGCAGGGTTTCTGGCAGTTTGTGGGTCCACGTAGGTTCCAGAACTTTCCATCACAGAAATGTGAGGAAAATGTGTTTTTTTTTAAGAAAGTTTGAGGTTTGCAAGGGATTCTGGGTAACAGAACCTGGTGAGAGTCACCCCCTCCTAGATTCCCCTGGGTGTCTAGTTTTAAAAAATGTATAGGTTTGCTAGGTTTCCTTAGGTGCAGCAGAGGTAAGGTTCAAAATCCACAGCTACGCACTTTGCAGAAAAAGGGTCAGGTTTCACTGTAAAAATGTTGTGTGTCCACGTTGCATTTTAGCCCATTTCCTTTCGCGGGCACTAGGACTACCCACACAAGTGAGGTACCATTTTTATCAGAAGACTTTGGGGGATGCGGGGTGGGTGGAGTTTTGTGGATCCACATAGATTTTCAAACTTTCCATCGCTTAAATGTTTTTTTTGACAAAGTTTCAGGTTTGCAAGGAATTCTGGGTAACAGAACCTGGGGAGAGCCACATAAGTCACCCCATCCTGGATTCGCCTGCGTGTCTAGTTTTCAAACATGTATAGGTTTGCTAGGTTTCCCTAGGTGCAGCAGAGGTAGGGTTCAAAATCCACAGCTAGGCACTTTGCAGAAACAGGGTCAGTTTTCACTGTAAAAATGTGCTGTGTCCAAGTTGCGTTTTGGCCCGTTTCCTGTTGCGGGCACTAGACCTACCCACACACGTGAGGTACCATTTTTATTGGAAGACTTTGGGTAATGCGGGGTGGGTGGAGTTTTGAGGATCTATGCAGATTCACAAACTTTCCATCACTGAAATGTGAAGCAAATGTGTTTTTTTTTTTACAAAGTTTGAGGTTTGCAAGGAATTCTGGGTAACTGAACCAGGTGAGAGCCACACAAGTAACCGCGTCCTGGATTCCCCTGGGTGTCTAGTTATCAAAAATGTATGGGCTTGCTAGGTTTCCCTAGGTGCCGGCTGAGCTAGGGTTTAAAATCCACAGCTTGGCACTTTTTCAAAAAAAGGGTCTGTTTTCACTGTAAAAATTTTGTGTATCCACATTAGGTTTCGGACCGTTTCCTGTCGCTGGCACTATGCCTACCCACACAAGTGAGGTACCATTTTAATCAGGAGACTTTGGGAAATGCGGGTAGGGTGGAAGTTTGGGGATCCACCCAGATTCCAGAACTTTCCTTCACAGAAATTTGAGGAAAATGAGGTTTTTTTTACAAAGTTTGAGGTTTGCAAGAAATTCTTGGTAACAGAACCTGGTGAGAGCCACACAAGTCACCCCATCCTGGATTCCCCTGGGTGTCTATATTTCAAAAATATATAGGTTTGCTAGGTTTCCCTAGGTGCCAGCAGAGCTAGGGTTCAAAATTCACAGTTAGGCATTTTGTAAAAAGGATCTGTTTAAACTGTAAAAATGTGGTGTGTCCACTTTGCGTTTTGGGCTGTTTCCTGTCGCGGCCACTAGGCCTACCCACACAAGTATGGTACCATTTTTATCAAGAGACTTTGGGGAATGCGGGGTTTCTGGCAGTTTGAGGGTCCACCCGGATTTCAGAACTTTCCATCACAGAAATGTGAGGAGAATTTGGTTTTTATGGACAAAGTTTGAGGTTTGCAAGGGATTCTCGGTAACAGAACCTGCTGAGAGCAACACAAGTCACCGCATCCTGTATTCCCCTTGGGTATCTAGTTTTCAAAAATGTATGGGTTTGCTAGGTTTCCCTAGGTGCTGGCTGAGCTAGGTTTCAAAATCCACAGCTAGGTACTTTTTGAGAAAAGGGTCAGTTTTCTCTGTAAAAATGTGGTCTGTCCATGTTGTGTTTTGGCCCGTTTCCTGTTGCGGGCAATAGGCCTACCCACACAAGTGAGGTACCATTTTTATTGGGCAACTTTGGGGAATGCGGGGTGGGTGGAATTTTGTGGATCCACGTACATTTCTGGACTTTCCATTACTGAAATGTGAGAATCTTTTTTTGACAAACTTTGAGGTTTGCAAGGAATTCTGGGTAACAGAACCTGGGGAGGGCCACACAAGTCACCCCATCCTGGATTACCCTCGTGTCTAGTTCTCAAACATGTATAGGTTTGCTACGTTTCCCTAGGTGCCGGCAGAGCTAGGGTTCAAAATCCTCAGCTATGCACTGTGCAAAAAATGGGTCAGTTTTCACTGTAAAAATGTGGTGTGTCCACGTTACGTTTTGGCCCGTTTCCTGTCGCGGGCACTAGGCCTACCCACACAAGTGAGGTACCATTTTTATCAGGCAATTTTGGGGAATGCAGGGTGGGTGGAATTTTGTGGATCCACGTAGACTCCCAAACTTTCCATCACTGAAATGTGAGAAATCTTTTTTTTTTACAAAGTTTGAGGTTTGCAAGGAATTCTGGGTAACAGAACCTGGTGAGAGCCACACAAGGCACCCCATACTGGATTCCCATGGGTGTCTAGTGTTCAAACATGTGTAGGTTTGCTAGGTTTCCCTAGGTGCCGGCAGAGCTAGGGTTCAAAATCCACATCTAGGCACTTTTCAAAAAAGGGTCAGTTTTCACTGTAAAAATGTGGTGTGTCCACTTTGCGTTTTGGGCCGTTTCCTGTCGCGGGCACTAGGCCTACCCACACAAGTATGGTACCATTTTTATAGAGAGACTTTGGGGAATTCAGGGTGGGTGGAAGTTTGTGGATCCACGCAGATTCTCACTCTATATTAATGACGTGGTAAACTATCTACAAAAACAAGCACATGACCCTCCCAAACTGAACGGGAACTTGGTACCGGCGCTGCTGTTTGCAGATGACACCATCCTGATTTTGCAGACTCCAAATGGATTACAACAGATGATGAATGACTTTAATGGATATTGTATTGTAAAAAGCCTAGAAATAAACGCTAGTAAAACTAAGTACATGGCCATAAACCCACATAAGGGTTTTAAAAGTAATTTCACTGAGTAATCAAAGAATAGAAAACACCACTAATTTTACTTATCTGGGTATATTATTAGTTTCCAAATTAGCATGGAAACAGCAAGTCAACCACTCAGTACTACGGTTAGTCCAAGGGACAGGGGCAGTCCTCAAGAAGTATATTCTGTCCTCAAGCAAATCCGTGACACCAGCGCTCGAGCTATATAAATGTAAGGTCCAGGCAGCAGCATTGTATGAATCAGAGCTATGGGGCATTAGTGGCACCAAACAACTGACAATTGGGGAAAATAAATTTGTGAGGAGACTACTGGGGTTAACTCCATCAACACCACTTATCCCAATGTTCCATGATTTAGACATGAAGCGTATAGAGCACCTTACAACGTTGCGACCATTGCTCTATTGGATTAGACTATGGATAACACCCGAACTAGTAATATATAGAGAAGGCGTACGTGAATTATTGTCTATTGACACATGCCTCACCTTCCCTTGGCTAAGATTTGTACGAAAATGGCTGATAGAACTAGGTCTGGACTCATATTGGACCGACCCACACAGTTTAACATCAAGCTGTAAAGATACATTGAAGGGAATTTACTGGCAACACCTACTTAACGTACTTCATTGTGACCCGAGACTAGGAAGGTTAACATCTCAATTCCTCATTATTAAACCAAGCCCGAGTCGGGAAGAATTTCTTGACAATGTACAGCCAAACCTAGCAAGAACTTTGTACCTAAAGTTTAGGTACAATATCTTACAAGAGCCACACAGCAATATGGGGACACAAGGAAGATCGCTCTTGCACTCTATGCACTAGACGCACTTTAGGGTTCACAGAAAACACAGCACACATTTTGTTTTTCTGCCCGGCGTACGATAGAGCAAGGAGGAAATGGATCCGACCACTATGCAATTCAATGGGATTCAGAAAGTACCAAGAGGCACTGAGGATATTGACAGCTAGCACCGAACCATATGTCATATTTGCCTTATCCAGATACTTGTTTATAGTGGGATTGATAAGGAAAAAAGCGGGGCTAAAGCTGTGATATATCAAGGAACAACACATCCAAGACTGCGAAAACATCCTTGAACTGTATAAAATAATCAGCCACTCCTCTGTTTTATTGTATTATAAGAAGTTTTTATCTAATTTTAAAAAGAGAATTTGCGGGGGTGGTAACAGTGGAACGTCATGGTGACCAGTTTAATACTGTTTTAAATTATTTTATACGAAAAACCTGACCTTTTTATTGAGACTATATAATATAAAGTTGGATGTATTTTAGAATGTACTGTGATTGATTGTATTACTATGAAAATGTTATGGCCTTTGGCCGAAATAAAGTTTTTTTTTTTTTTTAAAGTCTTTATTGTATTTTCAAATTGTACAGCATGGAGTTGTCATTATGCAGCCATTAAATGTACAATTAGCATCAATCAATCCCTGCTGGGGTAAAAGATGGATACAAAACGAAAAAACATAAGGAAATTCCCCCGCCCCATAAGTTTGCGCACCCGTAATAAGGAAGAGAAAAGAAAAACCATGAATTACGTCACAATTCCGATCGTAGTCCAGAGGAATGTGACTTCCAGTACTAATAAAGTAGTGCGTCCGTTCAGGAAGTAACAGGGTGATCTTTAGCCCCACATGTACAGTCAACTCACTCCCCTACACAATCTGGATCTCCCCCCCCCAACAACCCTCAGGACTCGGATCTCCCCATTACCGTTCGGGGAGGGAAGGGAGGGCATGATGATTCACTCCGCAGTCCGTGACCTGACCACCTCCTCCTCCTGTTCCGTGTCCGTATCAGCCCTCTGTGTTAGGAGATATGCAGTTAGAGGGCCCCATATGTCCTTTGGTCTTGACGACAGTGGAAGAAGCTCAGCATAGCATAACGACTGTTCCTGCCAGATGGTCAAGTCTTGTATCCAGTCCTTAAACTTAGGGCCACGGCCCGCCCCCATTTGCAGGCTATTCGGCGTTTGGCTATGAGGAAGCCCAGTGCTAGGTACTTTTTATGTACTGTAACTATTTCCTGGGTACAGCCCAGTAATGCTACCAGTGGGGTCGGCTGCAGTTGTATTCCTAACATGTGTGACATACCCTCGAACACCTGCGACCAAAAGTCAAATATTTGCGGACACTGCCATGCTAAATGATAAAAATCCGCCCCTTCTCTTCCACATCATGCGCACCTATCTTCTTCCCGTAGTTTGAATTTGTGGAGTTTAGCAGGAGTATAGTATAGCCTGTGCAGGAATTTATAGTGAATAAGTCGCAACCGACTGCTAGCCGTAAGTGTTTCTGTCTGCTTGCAACTAAATTCCCACTGCTCGTCCGTAAGGGGTGTCTCTAGATCCCTGTCCCATTCTGCCCGGGCAAGTGGAGTGTAAGGCGGTGATGCGTTTTGTGCGTGTTTATACAGTAGTGAAGTGACATGTCTGGGGGGCCTAGGTTGCAAAAGCGTGTGTAGCGGTGGCAAGGTAAGCGGCTCCAAAGGGAACGATGGGGTGGCAGTTTTCACACTCTGCCAGAGTCGTATATACATGAATAGATCCATAGTGGTAGGGCTATGTGTGCCAAAAAATTGCTCCCTGGAACGGAAGTTGCCTCCTACATAAAGGTCTCCCCATGTAGTGTATTTGAGTCGGTCTACTAGTCGCCGGCATATCCCTTCATAGGTAAGCTGTAATGAGGGATGGCGTACCAAGGGCATCCTAGGGGAATACATCATTGGGGCTTCTAGTCTAGCGGCAATTTTTCGCCAAGCTGTATTAGTACAGTCTACCGTGGACGGATCACGCTCACGATCCTTTCCTGACATGAACAAGTAGCCCGAGGGTGGGACAGGGGCCATATAGCCATCTTCCACAGCCAAGTGCGGCATAAATGGAGGCGGGTGAAACCAATAGACTGCAAAGTGTGCTTGGGCGCAATAGTAATAGTATTCAAAATTGGGGACATCAAATCCTCCCTGGTTGTAAGGCAGCATCATCGTTGTAAGGCTGAGTCGCGCCTGTCTACCTCCCCAAATAAGTCGTGTGATTTGCGTTTTTAATGTTTTTTTTAAAAAAACTCCCAGGGTTATATGGAATATTAATAAAAAGATATAGAAATTTTGGTAAAAGGACCATCTTAACTAGCAATATTCTCCCTGCCATCGAGAGGGGCAGAGTCAGCCATTGGATGATGGTGTCCGTCACTTTGTCTATCGTAGTCCCATTGTTAGATTTGGGGGTCTCTAGTTGGCATAGGTAGGTACCTGTGACAAATAGGGACCCTTGCGTCTAATCAGGGTGAGGGGCTACACTCCTAAAATAACCCCTGCTCACCCCCTTGGTAGCTTGGCACGAGCAGGCAGGCTTATCTCAGAGGCAGTGTGTAAAGCATTTGTGAACACATACAGTAATACAGTGACAACACTACAGATGGACACCACACAGGTTGTATTTATAAAAATAAGTATTTTTATATAGACTTAACACAAGACCAAACGACAAAAATTCACAATACTGTACTCAAAAATAGACTTTAAAATGTTATAAAATAGCTCAGTTCTCTCAAGTTGTAGATGCGACACTTTACTCTCAATGTACCTTGAATGAGTAACGCAAAGAAAACAAAAGGGTCGCAGGGAAGGTGATGTGTCGGTTCCTTACACTCAGGGGAGTGGATGCGTCGGTTTCTTACTGCTGCGCAGGGGAGTTGATGCTCGCTTCCTTACTGTGTGGGGAGGTGATGCGTCGGTTTCTTACTGCTTTCCGGTGCGATGCGACAAGATGGCACCTCGATGCGATACTCTTCTCCGGTACGATGCGACAAAATGGCGTCTTGGTTGCGATGCGACAACTTTGGTGCGATGCGTGCACGCCCGACGGCCGTGCGGCGACTCGATGATCTTTGGAGCCGCGACAGGCCCTGCAACGCGCTTCTCCGGTGATGCGACGATGTCCTCTGTGGCAGCGTCCCGCTTCTCCGGCGATGCGCCGCGCTTCGGCGATGCAATGACGACAGCGGCTGCGGCGGCGACACGCTTCTCGTTTTTGCGTCGCGCTTCCAGCTCCCAGCGACACGCAGTCTCTCAGAAGGCCCAGCACAGCAGCAGGCACTTCAATTCCCAACAAGGGAATTCAGGGGGAGCTGGTTGGTGAAGTCTTGTATCCCTGAGACTTTAGGCAGGAGGCAAGCTCTAGTTCAAGCCCTTGGAGATTCTTCTTCAAGTTGATAGAAAGCACACTCAGTCCTTTTCTCCTTTCTTTGGCAATGAAGCAACCACTGCAGGCCAACCCCCAAACACACAGCACAGGGGTAGTCTCCTCCTTCAGCTTCCTGGTTCTTCTCCTCAGCAAAGGTTCGTCTTGATTCCCAGAAGTGATCTAAAGTTCTTGGGTCTGGGTCCCAATATTTATACTACTTTTCTCTTTGCTCTCTGAAGGCAGAGAGGCCTTTGCCTAGTCCCAAAACCAGTTCTGGTCAGTCCTGGAGCACTTTGTTGACAAGATTCCTTCTTCCCTTTCACAGTGTAGGCCAGGGACATCAGACACACCACAGGAGGTGGAGCCAGCATTGTGGGGGAAAGGCACAGCCCTATTCAGGTCCGAGGTGCAACTCCTCCCTCCTATCTGCATGCAGATCTCTCTATTCAGCCCTGTGTTGACTCACCCTGTCTCCTGGCAGCCCCCAGCCCCTGTCACTCAAACTCCAGACAAGGAATACACAACCTAGCAGAGGCAGGCTTGGATAGTTAGGCAAGAAAATACCTACTTTCTAAAAGTGGTATTTTCAAACACAGAATGTTAAAACCAACTTCACTAAAAGATGTATTTTATCATTCTGAGTTCAGGCATACTAAACTCGAATTTCTACCTAGTTCCCTGAGTCAGTTAGGATTATAAGATGTTATAATCTAACTGCCCATTCTGGCCTATGGGGAACAGGTAGCCTTGCAATAGTGAAAAACGAAAATGGCTGTAATTCACTATTAGGACATGCCACACACATCAGGGCATGTCCTACCTTTTACCTACAATGCACCCTGCCCTTGGGCCTACCTTAGGGGTGACTAATATGTATAAAAGGGAAGGTTTAGGGTCTGGCAAGTGGGTACACTTGCCCAGTCAACATGGCAGTACTAGACTGCACACAGGCTCTGCAATGGCAGGCCTGAGACACACTTTACAAGCTGCTCCGGTGGGTGGCACAACCAGTGCTGCAAGCCCGCCAGCAGCATTTGATTTACAAGCCCTGGGCACCCGCAGTGCACTGTACTAGGGTCTGACAGTAAGCCAAACAAGCCAATCATGGAGTCACTAATCCATACATCAATTTACCATAGGGATCACTTGCACTGTGGCACTGAACAGCAGTGGCACAGTGCCCAAAAGCATCTAAAACCAGCAAAAACATAAGAGGCAACAGCAAAAAATGGAAGGGAGACCCACGCCAATGGTGCCAGGTCTAACACCCATAATTATTGCGCATGAGTGCTTCTTTATCTCTGGTTATGCGAATTCCCAGGTATTTAACTTCATCGCTCTTCCAGACAAGGGGATAGTCTAGTTGATGTGGCATAGTCAATTCTGTTAAGGGGAATATCGCAGACTTGGCCCAATTAATCTGGATCCCTGAGATGGCGCCAAATTTGGTTATTTCTCGTAAAACAGGGTTAAGGTTTTCTTGGGGTTTTTTGATATATAATGTTATATTGTCTGCGTAGAGCGAGATTATAAGCTGTCTAGAGGGGTACACTAATGCCCTTTCTTTATGATGTTGCCAGATTTTCGCAGCTAAGGGCTCTATCGCTAAGGCAAACAAAATAGGGGGCAGGGGGCAGCCCTGTCTCGTGCCTCTGGAAATGGCAAAACTATTGGATCTGGCTCCGTTTAACAATACAGGGGCAAGCGGTTGTCTGTACAACAATTCCACCCAGCCTAGAAAAGCTGGGGGCATCCCCATGTACCCTAAAGTACCAACCAAATAGTCCCACTCAACTGAATCAAATGCCTTGGTGGCATCAAGAAACACCGCCACTGCCGAACTGTTGGGGTCTATGCCCTGCAGGACTGCTAATAACGTTCTAAGATTGTGTGACGTTGCTCGATTCGGGATGAACCCAGCTTGGTCCGGCAGGACTAATCGCTCCATCAGGAGGTTAAGACGGTTAGATAGTACCTTCGCTAGTATCTTTGTATCGCAGTTTAGTAATGATAGGGGGCGGTAAGACTCGCAGTGGAGTGGGGACTTATCAGGTTTTAGTAGGGAGACTATCTGTGCTTCTCTCATGGTTCTCGAGAGGTAAACTTCTTCTTTGGCTTCATAAAAAACCTCTTTCAATATGGGGGCCAATTGCAGCACATAGGTCTTGTAAAATTCTATAGGGAGGCCATCCGACTCTGGTGTTCGCCCAGATTTCATCTGCATTATGGCCTCAGTAATTTCATCTACTTCCAAGTCAGCACTCAGAAATTCCCGCTGAGTATTCCCAAGCCAGGCTAAGGCCGTGTCCTCAAAGTACTGTGGAAGGGCGAGTGGCTGGCCCCTCTGGGAGGTGTATAATGTTTTATAGTATTCCACAAATGTTTGCAATTGTTCTGGATGGTTTCTATGAGTCATGCCATTCAAGTCGTGAATCTCAGCTATATAATTGGAGAACTTGGGTGGGCGCACCAAGTTTGCCAGGACCTTCCCCGGGCGGTCTCCCTCCCCATATACTCTCGCTATATGATATTTCCCTCGAAATTTACATTCTCGTTCCGCTGTGGCTGTGTACTCTGTCAACTTGTCCCGTATTTTGGCACGGGTCTCCTCTCCCTCCCCCGCAGAGGCGAGGTCTCTCAAGTGTTTTAATATCACTTTCCAGCCGGTGAAGTTCCCCCCGAATGTCCCCGAGTATCCCCCACCCTTAGAAATACACCATCCCCTGACCGTAACCTTAAAAGCCTCCCATACCGTGGTGAGACTAGGCACGGACTCCACATTGCGCGCGAAGAAGTCCTGGATTTCCTGTTCAAGCTCAGTCCTAAAGACCATGTCAAGGAGGTGCATGGGGTTAAGACGCCATCTAGCATAGGGGGATTGATTCGCTGGGGGCTGCAATACTAATTGGACGGGAGAGTGGTCCGAGTATGTGCGGGCCAGGTGAGTCACTGCCTCTATCCAGTGTGCCATACCCACTGAGTCGAACAGGTAGTCTAGCCTGGACCATGTGGAGTGGACTGCGGAGTAGTGTGTGCCTTCTCTCTGTGTAGGATGCTTGTATCGCCATGTGTCAAGGAGATAGTTTGTGGCCACCAGATCTGTTAACAGCCTTTGAGTGGCCGTGTAGTGCAATGGAAAGGCTTGGGATCTGTCCGTCTGTGGACACACAGTCGTATTAAAGTCTCCTCCCCAGATTAGGTAAGTGGAACCAAGAGTCTGGATCTTGCTCCATAACATGCTTAGGGCTTGTGGATCGTCAACGTTGGGGCCATAATAATTAGCAATCGTAACATCATGTGAGGCTAAACGCCCCCAGACCAAGCAATACCTTCCTTGCGAATCAGTCTCAGTCTCCCCATCACAAAAGCAACGTTGCATCTAATAAGGATAGCGACCCCTCTGGAGTATGTGGAGTACGATGAGAAGCAACGGTAGGAAGCCCATCTTGCGGCAAACAGGGGAGTGACTTCGGGGTCAAGATGAGTTTCCTGCAGTAGGGCTATGTTAATGTGGTGTCTCTCTAAATATGTCAGGGGACACGGCAGCTTCATTCGCGCAGGCAAGCGCTGAGGCTCGGGAATGACTTCAATTCCCAGCGGCCTTAGCGCGACGTCTGGCGTCGGACGCCACGCATCACGTGTTGCGGAAGCAGTGAAGTAGCGAGTATGCGGGGCAAGACGCTGCCGATTATTCCGCTGGTTCCTGGATCCTTGCTGGCCGTTACCATATTGTTCTGGGTCGGGTAAGGGTGCCGCTGGCACCGCTTGTTCCACATTACCCTTGTTGAAGTCCTGGTTGTAACCCTTGATGCCTATCTCTGCCGATTTGGATCTCCGGGATTGGAGTGTGCTGTAGCTTACTTTTTCCTATGTTGGAAGAGCTCTTACCATATCCTGTCAGAGCTCTTGCGAGGGAAAAGTACTTTGCTCACTTTTGTTGCCTAAATACTTTGTTGAGGTTTACTTGGGTGTACTGTTCTACATTTCCCTGCGTTGGCGAACTCTTCTCTGAATCTTGCACACAGAGTTCATGCGAGGGAATTACTTTCTGATACATACTTGTTATGTTATGTTATAAAAAATGTATACAGCGCACGTACACCAAAAGGTTTCATGGCGCTACTCTAGAATATGCCGGGACCGATGGGGATAGTTATTCATAAGCCTGCCCGAACAGCCATGTCTTAAGCATTTTTCTGAAACTCAGAAGATCAGTACATGACCGAACCTCCAGTGGAAAAGAATTCCACAGTCTTGGGGCCAGGGATGCAAACCTACAGCCACCCTGACGTTTTAACTTGAAGGCGGGGATGGTCAGTAGCTGAAGGTGGGCTGAGCGCAAGTTACGAGAGGGAGTATGCCTTAATAAAAGGCAGTTAATAAATTTGGGGCTCCGACTGTGGAGAGACTTAAAGATTAAACATCCCGTTTTAAAGGCCGAGCGTTGGGAAATAGGGAGCCAGTGTAGTTTTTTAAAAGGGGTCTGGCTGATTGCCATCTTGGTTGCTGATGGATCAGTCTCGCTGCTTGGTTCTGGACCATCTGAAGCCGCTTGATTAAAAAAAGTGGCATGCCTAGATAGATTGAGTTGGCGTAGTCTAAGTGTGATAATACCATGGCTATTACAACCTGTATCAACGCTGCATGAATGAGCAAGCGACTGATCTTTCTGATTTTACGTAACTGAAAGAAACAGGTTGAGACCACAGCACCAACTTGGGATCTCAACGACAGGTCGTTGTTTATGATAACACCTAGACTCTTGACGTTGGTGGAGGGTTCGGGCGGAAACCCAAGTTTTGCCGGCCAATAGTGTGGGCCCCAGAAGATCTTACTACTCCCCGTCAAAACTAGTTCAGTCTTATCTGGGTTAAGTTTTAAATGATTCTGGTGCATCCAATGGCGAATGTGGAGCATAGTGGCCTGGAATTCCAGGATTGAATTGGGGGAGTTATCTATTGTGAAAGTTAACTGTAGATCATCGGCATAATTGAAGGTAGTTACCTTCCGTGCCTTCAGAGACTGAATCAAGGGTGAAAGGTATAGATTAAACAAGTGGGGGGATAATGATGATCCCTGTGGGACCCCACAAGTAGTTGATAGCTTGGGAGCAGTAAATGAATCCAAGCGAACCGATTGAGTACGGTCTTCTAAAAAGGAGCTAATCCAACTAAAGGCTGGGCCCTGGATGCCGGCCAGCCTGACACGATCCATCAAAGTTTCGTGATCGACCGTGTCAAATGCGGCCGAGAGATCTAAAAGCACCAGGGCCTGAGGAGTACCTCTATCCGCTTTATCTCGCAAGTCGTCCAGTACAGCTAGAATCACTGTCTCTGTAGAGTGAGCGGGACGGAATCCTGCTTGATGAGGGTCTAGATATTCAGAATGTTCCATAAAGTTGGACAAACACTTTGCTACGTGGGCTTCCAGGACTTTGGCCAAGTAGGGGAGCAGAGAGATGGGACGATAATTTGATAACATCTGGGGGTCTGCTCCCGGTTTCTTTAAAAGGGGAACTACAATTGCATCCTTAAATGCTTTAGGAACACGGCCCTGCAAAAGAGACTCATTCAAGAAGGTCATGATGATACACGGCAGGGCAGAAAGAATGTCTTTTAAAATATGGGGTGGACAACAGTCCCTGGGTGAGCCAGATTTGACTCTAGACAACAAGTCCAAGAAGGTCTGGGTGTTAATGGCTGAAAAGTGATCCAAGGTGAATGGATTCTTTTTTGTAACAAGGGTAGTCTCAGTGGGGCTGGATTTTGGGATACTAGCTTTAATATTAGAAATTTTCTCCACGAAGTAGGTACTCAGAGAGTCACAGAGCTCTTGAGTAGGTGTAGGTTTAGGTAGGACTCTCGCTGCATTGGATAATTCATTAACAATGGAAAATATTTCCTTCGATCTATTATCAGAATTTAAAATTCTAGCGGAGAAGTGAGCCGCCTTGGCTGCCATAATCGCTTTTTTATATTCATTCCGAGCTTCCAAGTAATGGTGTTTCTCATCAGAAGAGTAGCTCAATCTCCATTTCCTTTCTTTCTGGCGAAGGGCCAATTTTTGATCTCTTAGCACCTTAGAAAACCATTTCTGTGCGTCAAGGCGACGAGCGCGTTTTAGTTTCCTGAGCGGAGCATGCATGTCACTGGCCTCTAATAGCCAGGCTGAAATGTTTGCTTCCAAGATATCGACATCAGTGTCAAAGGCGGGGGATGAGCTAGCCAATGTATCCAGAAATTCCTGTTTGTTGAGGGCACTCCATTTCCTGATCATGCCACCCTCGACCTTGGGGGTCTTACTACTCGAGGGAATCATTACCGTGAATTTTATTAGATGATGATCAGACCATATACATGGTACGATCATGGGCACGGACACTATAATGTTTGTGGTCCAGGCTTGATCCAGTATGTGTCCTTTGATGTGTGTGGCTGAGACAAGGTGCTGGGTAAAGTTGAGGTTGGTTAATAAATCAGTCAGTTCGGCAGAATGAGGCCCACCGTGTACGTCATTAGACCAATAATTTAGGTCGCCTAATAATAGTATTTTAGCATAATTAGTTGCCAAATTGGCTATTTGTTCACTTAGCAAAAGAGGGAACAGGGGCATGTGCTTCGGGGGCCTGTAAACCAGGACACAAATAAGCGGAGTCGAGCTAGACTCTAGTTTAATGACCATGTTGTCCACTGCGGGGAGACTTAAGGAGGTAATGGCAGTGAATTTGTGGTCTCGATGAATAATCGCGGCTACTCCACCACCCATTTTTCCTAATGGTCGATCCACATGGAGGATATAGTAGTCGTGAGGTAGTGCGGCCAATACATCAGGAGTAGAATCGGAATTCAACCATGTTTCTGTAACAAAAAAAATGTCTGGTTTTTCAGATATTAAAAGCAAGAAAACATCCAACTGATGCTTGACTAAGGAACGGGTGTTTAGATAATATAAGCGTAGTTCTGTATGTTTAACTTGGGCAGTCCTCAATGCCCGAGGTGTAAACGAAATAAGTTCTGAGATTTCTGGAAAGGATCTGCGTGCCTGAAGGATTTCAAAAAGACTTAGACGCATGCAGATAGCAGGGTTAAGTGGGAGCGACAATTGATGAAATTTCCTAAGTTCCTCTGACGTATACGTAACAATTTGGGGATAGATTAAGGCCCCATGGCCCGTCAGGGCGCGGACGGGCGCAGACGGGCTTGCCTTTGGCTCACCTAAATACTTTGTTGAGGTTTACTTGGGTGTACTGTTCTATATTTCCCTGCGTTGGCGAACTCTTCTCTGAATCTTGCACACAGAGTTCTTGCGAGGGAATTACTTTCTGATACATTACGAATTAGGGGTTGCCCTACCACCAGTTATCTAAGTGAGGTGCTTCCTCTCGTGAGAGTGACGTAACTCTTCATATCCAGAGGGGTACCTGCATCTATTGGAAATCCTTGGTGCACTTGTATTGAATGCGACTCAGTGTTCATCACGCTGTATTTATTGTTCTATCCTAAAGTGACGATTACAGCTACTCACATATTTTGCTTTCGCTGTTTTCTTTTGCCCTCCACAGGGGTGTCATTGACAAAGGGTCATATTGAGCGTCAGTGTTTACCTCGCAATCTCAGGTATAAACCTTTGTGCATATTTATTTATATATCATATGGAAGAATAGGTTTTGCTCATATGAACCTTTGTGTTTTCCAGCATACTGTATGGATTAGAGGTTACAAGCTCAACACCCCTGTTAGCCGGCAATCTTTAATTTTCTTTACAGGTTAGTGGAAGTATGGGTACCAAGGGAGGTTAAGAAAGGGTGAAAGGTTCCCATAGTAATTATTTCTCTTCTTTGTGTTTTACTACAGGTCTCCCTCCCTGCTGTCCCCATCCTTCCCTTCCCCCGCTTAACTACCCTTTAGTCTGTGTATTATTATTATCCAGACTTGGGGCTGTTGAGAGGTGGACCCCTAAGAGCATCGGTTCGATCCTGAGGATACGTTCAGGCCTGGGACAAAATATCCTATAACCTGCCTCTTTTTTCGTGGGTTATTCAAACCTCGGACGTTCCATGATAAGATACGCATTTTGTTATTGGTGTGAGTAGCGTCCGTCATTTCCCCATCTCAAGTAAGTTAGTGTGACTCTTGTGCTGTAAAGGCTGGACTGCTGAACCAAATAGGACATTACAGGGCTAGGACTGCCTCCCCCCTCCCACACCGACATCCCCAACTCATCGGGCATCATTACCCACCCTAATCAGACCTAAACTAAAAACAAAACTAACAATGAAGCTTAGAATAAGATATATGGGAGATCACCCTCTCGGGGGAAAAAACACTAGGGGCCCACAACTTGCCAACTCCCCTCCTTTGTCACACCCACATGCCACCGAGTCTTTGTCAGACTAGCAGCGTGCGTGGGAGGGAGGTGAGTGGCCGGGCGGACCAATAGTCAGAGTCATTTCGTATGCAATAGATCGCTGGTTCTCATCAAGTATCGATTGTCAGTAGAGGGCCGATTGGAGCAAGCCATTAAAGCATGTAGGTGATGAGCACATTATCAGTCCGGAGCCGACGTCGGTGATTAGGACCTGGAACGTGAGCAGGCAGCTGTCTCTGTAGGGGACATCCGCCGGCAATGCTTGAGGTAGTCTTCTGCTTGCTGTGGATTTTGGAAAAAGTGTTGTTTTCCTCGGTGAGTGATGCGAAGCTTCGCTGGGTACAACATCGCGTATGGAATGTCTTGAGCTTGCAGCTTTTTGACGGCCACGTATTTGCGCCTCGCCTCTTGTACATTTTGTGTAAAGTCCGGGTAGAAGGCGAGGGTGGTGTTTTCATAGTGGACCTGCTTCTTCTCCCGGGAGAGGTGTAGGACTGTGTCCCGGTCCCGATAACTGAGGAATCGGACTATCACCGGGCGTGGTGGTGCACCTGGAGGTGGGCGCATAGTCAGGGTTCTATGCGCTCTTTCTACCATCAGATGAGTGGAGAAGGAGTCGCTCCCAAACAGGTCAGCAAGGAGCCGTTCAATGAAGTCCTCCATATGGCCCGTGTTGGTCGTCTCAGCCAGGCCTAGGATGCGGACGTTGTTACTTCTAGAGCGGGCCTCCAAATCCTCATTTTTGGCTGCTATGATTCTGAGGAGCTTGTCCACATGCGAGACTCGCTCCTTGTTTTCCGTGGCCCCTTCCTCCAGGTCTGAGATTCTGGTTTCCGCCTCCTTAAGCCGTTGGTCATGTTGGTCAAGTTTGTGCACCACTGAATCCAATCTCGCGTTCATGGTGTCCATTTTCATATCAATGGATGTCAAGCTGTGTTTCATGCTTAGCAGTAGAGCCTTCCAGTCTTCTTCCTGGCTTTCCGCTGTGTCCGAGTCCACATGGTCTGAAGTGCCAGTTTTGGGCACCTTGCGTGACTCGAAAGGTATTTTCATCTGTTTCGCGTCAGTTCTACCCATTGCGCACACTGGTGGTAAATAGGGACTTTCTTGGCAGGGTTAAAATGTGTCGCCGTCCTTTTGAGCGCAGAAACGTCTGAGGTGTACTGTAAAATGGCCGTCGCTGATTTGCCCCACACGATCTCGTTGTGCTGACCAGGAAAGGCCCAGAGACTATCCCTAGCGTCTGCACTGGAGCAGGTAGTTATGTTCCTCAATCAGGCGATATATCCGTGTGGGATTGGGCTGTGAGGTCTGTGGTCGCTCCCTGCGCCGGGCCCGGCATATGTTGCTGGTCCTACTAAATAGGGAAAATGGCGCGCCCGCCACGTCGCTTCGCTGGGGTGTATTGGTGGGTAAACGAGTCCACGCTCGTCTGGGATCAGTAGCAGGCAAGACTGAGTATTCCCAGGCCCCAGTTCAATCGTTAATACGGCATCGGCCCTCCGTGTCGGGCCCCCAGCGCCGTCTCTGCCACCGCAGAAGTGAGTATCTCTCTATCCCCCTCTCACCGTTATCGGGCGGCTGGGCCCCACGAGGGAATGGTCTCCGTCAGTAGAGTATTCCGGTCCAACTCGGCAGCCTCTCCGATGCAGTCACCCAAATCAGTGCAGGCGGCAGGCGCGCATAATTCTCCCCCTCCGCTGTGCCTCACCTCGGGGATGTGGCTGTGTGTCTCTGTGGCTTTCCCGATCACAGCGGCTCCGCCGTCCGCATCTCGCGCTGCAGTGGCTTCCAGGCTCAGGCCCACGGCCCTGTGTCAGACTGCGGGCTCACTTGTCTCTCGCTGCCGCCTCTCTGCCCCAGGCCCCAAGCGTGGTATCAGGCGCGGGGATATACAGCTCTCGGCCTCTTAATTCACGGCACTGGCACGGAGCTCACCACGCCGTTAAGATCTTCAAGGATTCCGGCAGTGATATAGCTGAAATTAGGACTCTTCTTACATCTCAGGATGGGTTTAAAGTACATTTTTCCGCCCGGCTGGCAAGAGCCTTACTGGTGTGCGGCCATCTTAGTCGCGCGCCGCCCAGCGCCCCCCGAAATAAAGTATTTAAATTGAAATTGAGGTACCATTTTTATCGGGAGACTTTGGGGAATGCGGGGAGGGTGGAAGTTTAGGGATCCATGCAGATTCTAGAACTTTCCTTAACATAAATGTGAGGAAAAGGATGTTTTTTGGACAAAGTTTGAGGTTTGAAAGAAATTCTTGGTAACAGAACCTGGTGAGAGTAACACAAGTCACCCCGTCCTGGATTTCCCTGGGTGTCTAGCTTCAAAAAATATATAGGTTTGCTAGGTTTCCCTAGGTGCCAGCAGAGCAAGGGTTCAAAATCCACAGCTAGGCGCTTTGCAAAAAGGGTCTGTTTAAACTGTAAAAATGTGGTGTGCCCACTTTGCGTCTTGTGCTGTTTCCTGGTACGGGCACTAGTCCTACCCACACAAGTGAGGTACTATTTTTATCAGGCGATTTTGGGGAATGCGGGTGGGTGGAATTTTGTGGATCCACGTAGCTTCCCAAACTTTCCATCACTGAAATGTGAGAAATCTTTTTTTGACAAAGTTTGAGGTTTGCAAGGAATTTTGGGTAGCAGAACCTGGTGAGAGCCACATAAGGCACCCCATCCTGGATTCCCCTGGGTGTCTAGTTTTCAAACATGTATAGGTTTGCTAGGTTTCCCTAGGTGCCGGCAGAGCTAGGGTTCAAAATCCACAGCTAGGCACTTTTCAAAAAAAGGGTCAGTTTTCACTGTATAAATGTGGTGTGTCCACTTTCGGTTTTGGGCCGTTTCCTGTCGCTGGCACTGTGCTTACCCACACAAGTGAGGTACCATTGTTATCGGGAGACGTTGGGCAATGCAGGGTGGGTGGAAGTTTGTGGATCCACGCAGATTCCAGAACTTGCCATCACTGAAATGTTAGAATTTCTTTTTTTTTTTTTTACAAAGTTTGAGGTTTGCAAAGAATTCTGGGTAACAGAACCTGGTGAGATCCACACAAGTCACCCCATCCTGGTTTCCCCTGGTTGGCTAGTTTTCAAACATATGTATGTTTGCTAGGCTTCCCTAGGTACCTGCTGAGCTAGGGTTCAAAATCAACAGCTAAGCATTTTGCAAAAAAAGGGTCTGTTTTCACAGTAAAAATGTGGTGTGTCTATGTTGCGTTACGGCCTGTTTCCTTTCGGGGGCACTATGCCTACCCACACAAGTGAGGTACCATTTTTATCGGAAGACTTTGGGTAATGCGGGGTTGGTGGAATTTTGTGGATCCATGCAGGTTCCCGAACTTTTCATCCCATAAATGTGAAGGAAGTATGTTTTTTTTACAAAGTTTGAGGGTTTGCAAGAAATTCTGAGTAACTGAACCTGGTGAGTGCCACACAAGTAACCCCATCCTGGATTCCCCTAGGTGTCTAGTTTTTCATAATGTATGGGTTTGCTAGGTTTCCCTAGGTGCCGGCTGAGCTAGGGTTCAAAATCCACATCTAGATACTTTTTTTAAAAAAGGGTCTGTTTTCACTGTAAAAATGTGGTGTGCCCACGTTGCGTTTTGGCCCGTTTCTTGTCGCGGGCACTAGGCCTATCCACACAAGTGAGGTAACATTTTTATCAGGAGACTTGGGGAAATGCGGGGTGGGTGGAATTTTTTGGATCCATGCAGATTACAGAACTTTCCATCACAGAAATGTGAGGAAAATGTGTGTTTTTTTTTTTACAAAGTTTGAGGTTTGCAAGGGATTCTGGGTAAAAGAACCTGGTGAGAGACACACAAGTCTCCCCCTCCTAGATTCCCCTGGGTGTCTAGTTTTAAAAAATGTATAGGTTTGTTAGGTCTCCCTATGTTTGGCAGAGGTAGGGTTCAAATCCACAGCTAGGCACTTTGCTGAAACAGGGTCAGTTTTCACTGTAAAAATATGGTGTGTGGCGGGCACTACGCCTACCCACACAAGTGAGGTACCATTTTTATCAGAGGACTTTGGGTAATGCGGGGTGGGTGGAATTTTGTGGATCCATGCAGATTCCCAAACTTTCCATCCCATAAATGTGAAGGAAATATGTTTTTTTTACAAAGTTTGAGGTTTGCAAGGAATTCTGAGTAACAGAACCTGGTGAGATCCACACAAGTCACCCCATCCTGGTTTCCCCTGGATGTCTAGTTTTCAAATGTATGTATGTGTGCTAGGTTTAAACTGCAAAAATGTGGTGTGTCCACTTTGCGCTTTGGGCTGTTTACTGTCACAGGCACTAGGCCTACCCACACAAGTGAGGTACCATTTTTATCGGAAGACTTTAAGTAATGCTGAGTGGGTGGAATTTTGTGGATCCATGCAGATTCCCAAACTTCCCATCACTGAAATGTGAAGGAAATGTGTTTTTTTTTTACAAAGTTTGAGGTTTGCAAGGACCTCTGGGTAAATGAACCTGGTGAGAGCCACACAAGTAACCCCGTCCTGGATTCCCCTGGGTGTCTAGTTTTAAAAAATGTATGGGTTTGCTAGGTTTCCCTAGGTGCCGTCTGAGCTAGGGTTCAAAATCCACAGCTAGGCACTTTTTAAAAAAAAGGGTCTGATTTCACTGTAAAAATGTGGTGTGTCCACTTTGGGTTTTGCGCCGTTTCCTGTCGCTGGCACTATGCCTACCCACACAAGTGAGGTATCATTTTTATCAGGAGACTTTGGGAAATGCGGAGAGGGTGGAAGTTTGGGGATCCACACGGATTCCAGAACTTTCCTTCACAGAAATGTGAGGAAAGTGAGGTTTTTTTGACAAAGTTTGAGGTTTGCAAGAAATTCTTGGTAAGAGAACCTGGTGAGAGCCACATGAGTCACCCCGTCCTGGATTGCCCTGGGTGTCTAGTTTTCAAAAATATATAGGTTTGCTAGGTTTCCATAGTTGCCAGCAGAGGTAGGGTTTAAAATCCACAGCTAGGCACTTTGCAAAAAGGGTCTGTTTAAACTGTAAAATTGTGGTATGTCCACTTTACGTTTTGGGCTGTTTCCTGTCACCGGCACTGGGCCTTCCCACCCAAGTGAGGTACCATTTTTATCAGGCGATTTTGGGGAATGCGGGTGGGTGGAATTTTGTGGATGCACGTAGATTCCCGAACTTTACATCACTGAAATGTGAAAAATCTTTTTTGACAAAGTTTGAGGTTTGCAAGGAATTCTGGGTAACTGAACCTGGTGAGAGCCACACATGTAACCCCGTCCTGGATTGCACTGGGTGTCTAGTTTTCAAAAATGTATAGGTTTGCTAGGTTTCCCTTGGTGCCAGCTGAGTTAGTGTTCAAAATCCACAGCTAGGCACTTTTCAAAAAAGGGTCAGTTTTATCTGTAAAAATGTGGTGTGTCCACTTTGCGTTTTGGCCCGTTTCCTGTCGCGGGCACTAGGCCTACCCACACAATTGAGGTACCATTTTTATCGAGACACTTGGGGAATGCAGGGTGGGTGGAAGTTTGTGGATCTACGCAGATTCCAGCACTTTCCATCACTGAAATGTTAGATTTTATTTTTTTACAAAGTTTGAGGTTTGCAAGGAATTCTGGGTAACAGAACCTGGTGAAAGCTACACAAGGCACCCCATCCTGGATTCCCTGGGTGTCTAGTTTTCAAACGTATGTATGTTTGCTAGGTTTCCCTAGGTGGCTGCTGAGCTAGGGTTCAAAATCCACAGCTAGGCACTTTGTAAAAAAAGGGTCTGTTTTCACTGTAAAAATGTGGTGTGTCCACTTTGCGTTTTGGGCCATTTCCTGTAGCGGGCACTAGGCCTACCCACACAAGTGAGGTACCATTTTTATTGCAATACTTTGGGGAATGCCTGGTGAGTAGAATTTTGTGGATCCACGCAGATTCCAGAACTTTCCTTCACAGAAATGTGAGGAAAATGAGGTTTTTTGACAAAGTTTGAGGTTTGCAAGAAATTCTTGGTAACAAAACCTGGTGGGAGCCACACAAGTAAACCCGTCCTGGATTCCCCTGGATGTCTAGTTTAAGAAAATATATAGGTTTGCTTGGTTTCCCTAGGTGCCAGCAGAGCTAGGGTTCAAAATCCACAGCTAGGCACTTTGCAAAAAGGGTCTGTTTTCACTGTAAAAATGTGGTGTGTCCACTTTGCGTTTTGGACTGTTTCCTGTCATGGGCACTAGGCCTACCCACACAAGTGAGGTACCATTTTTATCAGGCGATTTTGGGGAATGCTGGGTGAGTGGAATTTTGTGGATCCACATAGATTCCGAACTTACCATCACTGAAATGTGAGAAATCTTTTTTTTGACAAAGTTTGAGGTTTGCAAGGAATTCTGGGTAACAGAACCTGGTAAGAACCACACAAGGCACCCCACCCTGGATCCCCCTGGTTGTCTAGTTTTCAAACATGTATAGGTTTGCTAGGTTTCTCTAGGTGCCGGCAGAGCTAGGATTCAAACTCCACAGCTAGGCACTTTTCAAAAAAGGGTCTGTTTTCACTGTAAAAATGTGCTGTGTCCACTTTGGGTTTTGCGCTGTTTCCTTTTGCGGGCACTATGCCTACCCACACAAGTGAGGTACAATTTTTATCAGGAGACTTTGGGGAATGCGGGGAGGGTGGAAGTTTGGGGATCCACACAGATTCCAATACTTTCCATTACCGAAATGTGAGGAAAATGAGTTTTTTGTTTTACAAAGTTTGAGGTTTGCAAGAAATTCTTGGTTACAGAACCTGGTGAGAGCCACACAAGTCACCCCGTCCTGGATTCCCCTGGTTGTCTAGTTTTCAAAAATATATAGGTTTGCTAGGTTTCCTTAGGTGCCAGCAGAGCTACGGTTCAAAATCCACAGCTAGGCACTTTGCAAAAAGGGTCTGTTTAAACTGTAAAAATGTGGTGTTCCCACTTTGCGTTTTGTGCTGTTTCCTGTCACCGGCACTAGGCATACCCACACAAGTGAGGTACCATTTTTATCAGGCGATTTTGGGGAATGCGGGGTGGGTGGAATTTTGTGGATGCACGTAGATTCCCAAACTTTCCATCACTGAAATGTGAGATAGAGAGGGTGACAGAGCTGGGACTTTGCTAGCCTGGTTGACCAGGCAAGATACAGAAATTAAGCCGATTACAGAACTAATAGACCAGGCTGGACACCTCATACATTCACAGGCAGAAATACTGCAATCGTTCCATAGTTATTACTCGGGGATATACAAAAATATGGCACAGAGTAATCAAAGGGCAATAGAGCACCTACTAGACCCCCTAATTATACCAAATATCTCAGCTGCAGACAAGGATTCCCTGGATACACAGATTGTGTCGACAGATGTAACCCACGCAATACAGACATTGGCATGTAATAAGGCCCCAGGAATGTACGGCTCTCCACTTGAATACTACAGTACCTTCTCAACTATATTGGTGCCTCGCCTGGTGGAAATGTATGATGATGCACTACAACTAGGAGAACTCCCGGGATCACTGAGAGAATCCATCTTGGTGACATTCCCGAAACCGATTCGGGACCCAAAACTCATGGCCTCATACAGACCCATCACCCTACTGACAGCGGACTGTAAAATCCTAGGGAAGATACTGGCAGACCGATATACACAATTACTTCCACAATTGATCCACCCAGATCAATGTGGATTTGTCCCGAGAAGAAACACATCACAGAACATCCATAGACTAGTCCATGCACAGGACGGAGTGGGCACTGTGTACCCAAGGGCCGCATGCCTGATACTGGATTTGGAAAAGGCCTTTGATACCCTCACATGGCCATATATGTTTGCAACTCTCCAAAAAATAGGTCTAGGCCCCACATTATTGGCGTATACGCGACTACTATATACAAACCCCACAGCAAGAGTGCGATTGGGACGATACATCTCCGCAGCATTCCGAGTGGAGAGGGGCACACGGCAGGGGTGTCCCCTATCCCCAATACTATTCGCGCTCGCGGTGGAGCCCCTAGCGATTCGCCTACCACAGGAAGGGGAAAACTGGAGTATCCCATTGGCGGGCACAGTTCACAGTGTCTCATTATACACGGACGATCTTTTACTATACGTCCGTGACATTACTGCAGACCTGACCCCAATCTGGTCAACTCTAACAGAGTTTAAAGAGGCATCAGGGCTAAAAGTAAACTGGGATAAATCCACGATCTGTCCATTGAGCCTGGGCCTTGCCCCTCAGACCATTAAAATAGGGAATCAGAGTATTGCCTGGAGCGAGAGTGGCCCTCCGACACCTGGGAATCCGACTATATCACTCCCCTAGTGATATATATGAGGGAAATCACCGTAAGACGCTAGCAGGATTAAGAGCGGCAGTTAGGTTTTGGAAAACGCTCCCTCTGGCCCCTATTGGACGAGTGGCCTTTGCCAAAATGATCATGGTACCCAGACTATTATGTCACTTTGCAAACCTCCCGGTCATTCCCCCGTTCATTCTTTCGGGAATTAGACACATTACTTATCTCTTTGATTTGGGGCACGGGTCGTCGCAGGATGGCATTATCTAAATTACAATTACCCACTGATCGCGGAGGGTTGGGGGCTCCATCCTTCGAGGCATATTATTTACCAGCACAGCTGCAGTGGCTCTCATACTGGACGGCGGAGCGTTACCTAGGAGAAACCATGTCAGAGACAGGGCAAATACCGCTACAGGCACTACGACGCCTCCTGCTGCCCAGCACTAAACCCACACGAACATACCCACTACAGGTAACAATAGCCTGAACATGCATGCAGAGGATACACTGCGTGTCCGTAGGGAAACCTCTCTACTCTCCACTACTCCCGGTGATAGGACTGCCTAGGAACGAGACATACTACACAGCCTGGACCCTACAGGTATGGACAGAACACGTGTTAACTGAGATGGAATCCTTATTTCAAGACGGACAACTACGCCCATACAATCAATTAATGGAGGAGTATGACCTCCCCCCAGGGCAATTCCTACTACATAGACAAATAATTGCTAGCTATCGCCCTTTCTGGGATTTAACTGAAGGGGAACCCGAGACACATCCAGTAATACACACAATATTACATATGGGGGCGGGCAGACATTTAGTCACTTGGCTCTACAAAGCCGTACATGAACTTGCGGCCAAACAACTCGACCCACTGAGACACATATGGGAAGAGGAGATAGGTCGGCCACTGCACGATAAAGAATGGGAACAAGCATTAGAATAACCCAAAAAAGTATCTAGGAATGCCCGTTTTAAAAATATACTGTTTTACATCCTTCATAGGACATATCTAACACCAAAACGTCTCCAACGATATTACCCAGATGTACAATTCCTGTGCCCCCGCTGCCATGCACATGAGGTAGATTTCCAACATATGTTTTGGAGCTGCCCTACATTGCAATCATACTGGAACTTGGTGCATGAAACATTACGGGAAATCATAGGCCTACCAAACATGAACACGTGGGAGGCTAGCGCATTAGGAGTCTTCCGACGGCGGAAGACACACAAGGTGCAAACAGGCTTCATATCTCTATCATTACTGTTGGCAAAAAGAGGGATAGCCATGCACTGGAGGGCCCCTGTGGGACCCCCAGTAGCATCCTGGGTGGGGGCAGTGAAAAAATGGGGCGCTGCGGAGGAGGAATCGATCAGAAGTGAGGAAGTGAGGGGGACACGTAATCATCATATATCTATGGAATGGACTCAACTCCTACACCAGTTCAAACACCAGACAGCACGGGACAAAACACTTACGACATCTCAGACCCAGGCAGTCCAAACAACCCAGAATACACCTGAAGATGCACACAGAGAGACCAGTCTGCCCCAAACAAGGAACAACACAAAATGACCGGCACAGACACGGAGTATACAGGTAAACCAAGCAGAAGCTACAACAACCTCCCCAGAAACCAAGAAATACATAAACTAATATCTTAATAGCTGATGAGGCAAATAACCCCACCTGAACATTACCCAAAACCCCCTACAGTTGACTCACGTTAAAAGTACAGTTAATAGTGATGTAAACATTTCGGTAGTTTCTTTTTAGACCGATTCATGCAGGAAGGATAGGCGCCGTAAGTCACAACAAATCAAAACACGTGGCAACATGATCAGTAGCGCATGTAGACAAGATCCTGGTATAAGGCACAAGATGCTTTAAGCGAACTATTACAGATATAAAGAACTGATGTCGACAAGTATGCTACGCATGTAACAAATATGATGTTGAATATATGAGCGGAGTCAATGTATGAAAAGTACAAAAATGTTAATAAAAACACGTTTAAAAAAAAAAAATCACTGAAATGTGAGAAATCTTTTTTGGACAAAGTTTGAGGTTTGCAAGGAATTCTGGGTAGCAGAACCTGGTGAGAGCCACACAAGGCACCCCATCCTGGATTCCCCTAGGTGTCTAGTTTTCAAACATGTATAGGTTTGCTAGGTTTCCCAAGGTGCGTGCAGAGTTCGTGTTCAAAATCCACAGCTAGGCACTTTTCAAAAAAAGGGTCAGTTTTCACTGTAAAAATGTGGTGTGTCCACTTTGCGTTTTGGCCCGTTTCCTGTCGCGTGCACTAGGCCTACCCACACAACTGAGGTACCATTTTTATCAAGACACTTGGGGAATGTAGGGTGGGTGGAAGTTTGTGGATCTACGCAGATTCCAGAACTTTCCATCACTGAAATGTTAGATTTTTTTTTGTTGCAAAGTTTGAGGTTTGCAAGGAATTCCGGGTAACAGAACCTGGTGAGATCCACACAAGTCACCCCATCCTGGTTTCCCCTGGGTGTCCAGTTTTCAAACATATGTATGTTTGCTAGGTTTCCCTAGGTACCTGCTGAGCTAGGGTTCAAAATCCACAGCTAACCACTTTGCAAAAAAAGGGTCTGTTTTCACTGTAAAAATGTGGTGTGTCCACTTTGCGTTTTGGGCCATTTCGTGTTGCGGGCACTAGGCCTACCCACGCAAGTATGGTACCATTTTTATCGAGAGACTTTGGGGAATGCAGGGTATCTGGCAGTTTGTGGATCGACGCAGATTCCAGAACTTTCCATCACAGAATTGTGAGGAAAATTTGTATTTTTATTTTTACAAAGTTTGAGGATTGCAAGGGATTCTAGGTAACAGAACCTGGTGAGAGCCACACAAGTCACCCCATCCTGGATTCCCCTGGGTGTCTAGTTTTCAAACATGTGTAGGTTTGCTAGTTTTCCCTAGGTGTCGGCAGTGCTAGGGTTCAAAATCCACAGCTAGGCACTTTGCAAAAAAAAGGGCCAGTTTTCATTGAAAAATGTGGTGTGTCCACATTGCGTTTTGGCCCGTTTCCTGTCGCGGGCACTAGGCCTACCCACACAAGTGAGGTACCATTTTTATTGGGATACTTTGGGGAATGCGTGGTGGGTAGAATCTTGTGGATCCACGCAGATTCCAGAACTTTCCTTCACAGAAATGTGAGGAAAATGAGGTTTTTTGGACACAGTTTGAGGTTTGCAAGAAATTCTTGGTAACAGAACCTGGTGAGAGCCACACAAGTCACCCCGTCCTAGATTCCCCTGGGTGTCTAGTTTTCAAAAATATATAGGTTTGCAAGGTTTCTCTCGGTGCCAGCAGAGCTAGCGTTCAAAATCCACAGTTAGGCACTTTGCAAAAAGGGTCTGTTTAAACTGTAAAAATGTGGTGTGTCCACTTTACGTTTTGGGCTGTTTCCTGTCACCGGCACTAGGCCTACCCACACAAGTGAGGTACTATTTTTATCAGGCAATTTTGGGGAATGCAGGGTGGGTGGAATTTTTTTTTTTACAAAGTTTGAGGTTTGCAAGGAATTCTGGGTAACAGAACCTGGTGAGAGCCACACAAGGCACCCCATCCTGGATTCCAATGGGTGTTTAGTTTTCAAACATGTATAGGTTTGCTAGGTTTCCCAAGGTGCCGGTAGAGCTAGGGTTCAAAATCCACAGCTAGGCACTTTTCAAAAAAAGGGTCAGTTTTCACTGTAAAAATGTGGTGTGTCCACTTTGCGATTGGCCCATTTCGTGTAGCGGGCACCAGGCCTACCCACACAAGTGAGGTACCATTTTTATCGAAAGACTTGGGGAATGCAGTGTGGGTGGAAGTTTGTGGATCCACGCAGATTCCAGAACTTTCCATCACTGAAATGTTAGAATTTGTTTTTTTACAAAGTTTGAGGTTTGCAAGGAATTCTGGGTAACAGTACCTGGTGAGATTCACACAAGTCACCCCATCCTGGTTTCCCCTGGGTGTCTTGTTTTCAAACATATGTATGTTTGCTAGGTTTCCCTAGGTGCCTGCTGAGCTAGGGTTCAAAATCCACAGCTAGGCACTTTGCAAAAAAAGGGTCTGTTTTCATTGTAAAAATGTGGTGTGTCCACGTTGCGTTTTGGGCCGTTTCCTGTCGCGGGCACTAGGCCTACCCACACAAGTATGGTATCATTTTTATAGAGAGACTTTGGGGAATGCAGGGTTTCTGGCAGTTTGTGGATCCATGCAGATTCCACAACTTTCCATCACAGAAATGTGGGGAAAATGTGTTTTTTTTTTACAAAGTTTGAGGTTTGCAGGGGATTCTGGGTAACAGAACCTGGTGAGAGCCACACAAATCACCCCATCCTGGATTCCCCCGGGTGTCTAGGTTTCAAACATGTATAGGTTTGCTAGGTTTTCCTAGGTGCAGGCAGTGCTAGGGTTCAAAATCCACAGCTAGGCACTTTGTAAAAAAAAGGGTCAGTTTTCACAGAAAAAATGTGGTGTGCCCAAGTTGCGTTTTGGCCCGTTTCTTGTCGCGGGCACTAGGCCTACCCACACAAGTGAGGTACCATTTTTATCAGTAGACTGAGAAATGCGGGGTGGGTTGATTTTTTTGGATCCATGCAGATTACAGAACGTTCCATCACTGAAATGTGAGGAAAAGGTGTTTTTTTTTTTTTTACAAAGTTTGAGGTTTGCAAGGGATTCTTGGTAACAGAACCTGGTGAGAGCCACACAAGTCACCCGTTCCTGGATTCCACTGGGTGTCTAGTTTTCAAAAATATATAGGTTTGCTAGGCTTCCCTAGGTGCCAGCAGAGCTAGGTTTCAAAATCAACAGCTAGGCACTTTGCAAAAAGGGTCTCTTTAAACTGCAAAAATGTGGTGTGTCCATTGTGCGTTTTGGGCTGCTTCCTGTCACGGCACTAGGCCTACCCACACAAGTGAGGTACCATTTTTATCAGGCGATTTTGGGGAATGCAGGGTGGGTGGATTTTTGTGGATCCACGTAGATTCCCGAACTTTCCATCACTGAAATGTGAGAAATCTTTTTTATGACAAAGTTTGAGGTTTGCAAGGTATTCTGGGTAACTGAACCTAGTGAGAGCCTCACAAGTAACGCCGTCCTGGATTCCCCTGGGTGTCTAGTTTTCAAAAATGTATGGGTTTGCTAGGTGTCCCTAGGTGCCGGCTTAGCTAGGGTTCAAAATCCACAGCTAGGCACTTTTTCAAAAAAAGGGTCTGTTTTCACTGTAAACATGTGGAGTTTCCACTTTGGATTTTGGGACATTTCCTGTCGACTGCACTATGCGTACCCACACAAGTGAGGAACTATTTTTATCAGGAGACTTTGGAGAATGCAGGGAGGGTGGAAGTTCGGGGAACCAGGCAGATTCCAGAACTTTCCTTCATAGGAATGTGAGGAAAATGAGTTTTTTTCACAAAGTTTGAGGTTTGCAAGAAATTCTTGGTAACAGAACCTGGCGAGAGCCACACAAGTCACCCCACCCCGTCCTGGATTCCCCTGTGTTTCAAGTTTTCAAAAATATATAGGTTTGCTACGTTTCCCTAGGTGCCAGCCAAGCTAGGGTTCAAAATCTACAGCTAGGCACTTTGCAAAAAGGGTCTATTTAAACTGTAAAATGTGGTGTGTCCACTTTGCGTTTTGGGCTGTTTTCCATCACGGGCACGGGGGCTACCCACACAAGTGAGGTACCGTTTTTATTAATAGACTTTGGGAAATGCGGAGTGGGTGGAATTTTTAGGCTCCACGCAGATTCTATAACTTTCCATAATAGAAATGTGCAGAAAATGTGTTTTCTTTTTACAAAGTTTGAGGTTTTCAAAAGATTCTGGGTAACAGAACCTGGTGAGAGCCAAACATGTCACCCCATCCTTTATTCCCCTGGGTGTCGAGTTTTCAAACATGTATAGGTTTGCTAGTTTTACCTAGGTGCCGGCAGAGCTCAGGTTCAAAATCCACAGCTAGGCACTTTTAAAAAAAAAGTGTCAGTTTTCACTGTAAAAATGTTGTGTGTCCACGTTGCGTTTTGGGCCTTTTCCTGTCACGGGCACTAGGCCTACCCACACAAGTGAGGTACCATTCTTATCGAGAGACTTTGGGGAATGCAGGGTCGTGGAAGTTTGTGCATCCACGCAGATTCCAGGACTTTCCTTCACAGAAATGTGAGGAAAATGAGGTTTTTTTTTCACAAAGTTTGAGGTTTGCAAGGAATTCTGGGTAAGAGAACCAGGTGTGAGCCACACAAGTCACCCCATCCTGGTTTCCCCTGTGTGTCTAGTTTTAAAAAATATGCATGTTTGCTAGGTTTCCCTAGATGCCTGCTGAGCAAGGGTTCAAAACCCACAGCTAGGCACTTTGAAAAAAAAGGGTCTCTTTTCACTGTAAAAATGTGATGTGTCCACTTTGCGTTTTGGGCCGTTTACTGTCGCGGGCACTAAGCCTACCCACACAAGTGAGGTAACATTTTTATCGAGAGACTTTGCGGAATGCTGGGTTTCTGGAAGTTTGTGGATCCACGGAGGTTCCAGAACTTTCCATCAGAGAAATGTGAGGAAAATGTGTTTTTTTTTTTACAAAGTTTGAGGTTTGAAACTTGAGAAGTGGACAGTGGACCGCAGGAAACATGCGCAGCACCCGCACCGTGAATAACCAATACAATTTGGATGTGAGACAAATTTGTGTGCAGATAACCAAATGTGCCCCCTGTCCAGAAGCACCTCCCCTCTCCAGGGGATACAGAACAAACAAGCTAGAATTTAACCGCACCACAACTTGTCAAAAAAGTCCATACAGAAATATCCATATAAATTGAGGACTCCCAATTCAATAAAGTGAATTCGCTGCTAATGCAAGAAATATAATGTTTCTCTTCTTTATTATTTGATTCGTACAAAACTGTCAGCCAACGCGTTTCGTCCTTTTTACATAGGACTTCTTCAGGGCTGGAAATTAAAAAGATATATACAGAACATTTACAAAAACACACTGTACAAAACCAACAACATTTATATACACACACCATATATATTACATAAATAAGGCATACATATAATAGAGAAATCAAATGTAAACCATACCCCAGTTGGCACATACCGACCATGACATGAACAGTTTGTTAAAATCTCAAATACAGTTGGCATACATGTGTCAACTAACAAAAGAAAAAGAAGGAGAAGGAAAATGGGAAATAAAATAGAGTGAACAAAAGGGAGTCGGAAATTAAGAGACCACTATGACCTAAACATAAGAGTTAAGACGACAGAAATAAATGCCTCACCTAATCGTGAAAATGCCACTAAAAAGACGTGCAGGAAAAGTAAATCCGCAAATGCAATGGTGGTTACAAAATCAAACGCACCCCATTCCGTGTACATGCGTGAACCATAAGCCTCAATGTGAGATACCCCATAAATACGCACAGACGGAAACCTACCAATATCGATCTGGGGCATCAAATCATCAAGTATCTTGTAACCCGGTTATTTTGCGCGAAAATAACAGTATGGTGTCTGAAAAACAAGCCACATCAACATATCTTAAGCAATAAGTAGCGAATCCACCATTATATATAGATGGATAATAGCGTGCGCTATGTCATGGTGCTGCCTACCTGTTCAAAATATCAAACAGGTGATCCAATTAGAACTGGTACAATATTATAACGTAATCCAATGTCCCAATGTATAAGGTTAACAATGTTGAGCGTGCAAGTTCAATTAAGGACTAGCACATAGCGATGGAGACTATCCACCCTGACCTGTGAACAAAGGGATATAATATATGCCTTAACTGCATTGTGTATATGGATCACTCGAAGTGACAAGCAATATAAAATTCCAAATGCATTGAAAACAATTTAAACACAGTATATTCCAATGAACGAACCCAGTCAAAAGACACAACCCAAAGTGTGTCCTGCACATATAATGTACCGCTAGCAATACAGAAGCTTGTGGTATGTGCACTATCGGTAAGGAAAACCATCAAACCACCAAAAAAGCAGACGTGTACCAAATGTGCAAGACACACCGCATTGATTAAAGGACTTATGGGATATATAAAGCAAGCGGCCTGCCAATCAAATACAGAACCTCATATCCACCCAACTGAAGGAGTTGATTAGAAACCCCCCATCCCAAAGTACGGCAGTGTGTTTTGAATATGAGACATAACAATTATCCTGGTGCTCACTAACACTCGGACCCACCCCAGACAGACCAAAGCTACTACAGCCATGCGATAGTCCAATACCCTAAAGTAGGGACTAAAACGATATGTAATTGGGACAAAAATGCCCCGACTGGGAACTGGTAAGCAACGTGTCTTGGGGCATAAGCGGAGGCTAATCCGACCCACATAATCCAGCAGTGACAGGACTTACTTAAATTGTAGTGCAGCCTGGCGTACTTCCGCCTTCGGAGCAACAGCAGAAAAAGTGAGCCATGTTGTAGTCCGTCTTATGTAGCGCCGGTCACAGTGACGTAATTGCGTGATACGCTCACCACTGTAACAATACCAAGTGCCTGCCTCCAAAGAAAGGGTCCTCCATATTGAACTTGCACGAACAGTGGGTTACATGCTGTAAACACCACGGAAACCTACTCAACGAATGCCAAAACTCTAAAAACCAAAACCCCTAGTTAATATAAACCTAAACCAGATCAATTTTAAAACCTTTATAAATGAAAAAATTGCCAAATTATATACCGAAACCAAATATAGCGAGTTATCACTGGGTGGACAAATTGAATTAACAAAAAAAGGCACGCAAGCAGACATGCAAAGAAATAATGTATATGAATATCAAGAAATGGCGTTGCAGTCAATCGCCTAATATATTCTCTCCAACATACAGGTTCGTGTTAGTGTTGGAGCCGGAAGCCCAACACAAATTATGTTCTCAAAAAGGCACACAAGCAGAAACGCAAAAAAATTATATTTAAAAATGTCAAAAAAATAGCGTTGCAGTCTAACGCCTAATATGTTCTCTCCAACATACAAGTTCATGTTAGTGTTGGAGCCGGAAGCCTTACACGAAGTATAGTATCACGGTTGATGAGGCTGACATATATTGCCATCGTCCTTCATCTGGTAACTGTGTATCTTCCTAAGCGGGCCAAAAATGGACACCGCAAAGTAGCAGGAAAGCAAGTTCTAAATAAAAAGCAAAGTGTACTACCGAAACAAAGCAGTATGACAAGTGGCCAAAAACAGACAATAGAAATGCGAAATAATCCATGTACGTGTTGTATCCTATAGCTATTGTTGCAATTAAGAACCTTTGGTGATAGCCATGAAAAGAATTTATATATGTTCACTCTCCGTCCAAACTTGAATTCATACAATCTTATCTGTATTGAAAGACACCCATCTAACAATAGGAGAGGACGACAGGGAGAAGAGTAGAGTGAGATTAAAAAACACCCATCTGACAATGGGAAAGGACGACAGGGAGAAGAGCAGAGTGAGCGGCGTGAATGACACACAGAGAAGGGATCAGGCAAAGAATACATCATTTGACCAAACAGTGATCACATCATTATAGTATGTTAAAATGCTGTGAACAAGAAAAGGCCCCTCAACATTTGGACCCCGAAAGAGAGGTTATTAATATACATTGGCGCAACCTTAATAGAGTCCCGCAGTATAGAATGACAGAGAAAGAAAACTCGACTGAGTCTGTCGCGTTCATAAATAACAGTGCATGACTTCATTGATAAACAGAAAAATTGTTAGCTGGGCAAACAGATATAAAACCATAACCCAATCTGTCTAATTATAAGTGGTAATGCATTTCGTCATCCGTATTGTGTCCCATTTCGGTACATCTTAAACGGCAAATCCAAACGGCTTCCCTGCGGCGTAGGGCCAATTCCCTATTACCACCATGTGGATGCGCCGGGATATGATCGATACCATGAAACCACACTCTACACTTCCCACCATGATGTTCCCCCATGTGGTAAGTCATAGGATATTTTAAGTCATTGTTCCTAATCGCACGTAAATGCTCTTGTATACGTTGCTTAAGCAGTCTCACGGTACTTCCAATGTATATCCTTTCACATTCACAACCCAATGCGTATACCACATATTTGGTCTTACAGTTTATGAAGTGTCTGATCTCATACTCCTTCGTCGTATTATATCTGAATTTCTTGATCTTTTTTTTGCCAAATACACAAACATTACAGCTCTGGCATGTAAAAAATCCATTAGGAGCTGGAGGGAGCCAAGTTCTGTTCGTAACACTCCTAGTGTAACTGGGACACAACAGATTTCTGAGGGTTTTGCCCCTACGGAAAGTAACCTTTGGAGTAGACGTTACGTGTTCCCTCAAGCTGGGCGTATCATACAACAAACCCCAGTGCTTCCTCAGGATTGTGAACAGCCTATTGCTGTTATCAGTATATTGGGTGACAAAGGCCAAATGTGAATTTGAAACTCTATTGGTGCCCCTGCTTGACTTTTTCACTAGTGCACTGGTTCTGCTTACTTTCGGAATTCTTTGGTCTGCTTTTTTGAGAGTCTCTTCACTATAACCCCGGTTTTTAAACCTATTTTTGACATCCAGAATATTCTCCCTGAATGTCGTTTCGGAGCTGCAGTTCCGGCGAACACGTAGCATTTCACCAAATGGGATGTTCCTGATCACAGACTTCAGATGGGCGCTGGTTGCATGCAAGGTGCTATTGCATGCTGTGGGTTTGCGAAAAATGGTACTTTGTATGGTGTTACTCTCGATATAAAATAGAACATCCAGAAATTCAATACTAGTGTGGCTGTACTTGATTGTCAAATGCACATTGTGAGGGTTGCTGTTGAGAAATGAGTGAAACTCAATAAGTTGATCAGATGAACCCTTCCATAGTAAAATGGAATCATCAATATACCTCCCCCAGAAGACAATCATGTCCATCCAGGGGGAGGCATATTTGCCCCAGGCATGCTCCCTCTCCCACAAGCCCATGAAAAGGCCAGCGTACGAGGGAGCAAACCTGGAGCCCATGGCGGTCCCCTGTATTTGATGATACCAGGATCCGTCATGTAGGAAGAAATGTTTTGATAAGATAATATCAATCATCTCAATCAGCATCTCATTGTGCTCCATATGGTCCGCTGTTCGTGTTCTCAGAAAGGATTGTATAGCCATCATGCCAAAATGCTTCTGTATGCATGTATACAGTCCAGTTACATCCATGGTGACGAACATTAGATCGTCCGACCATGTGAGACCTTCAAACGTTTGAAGGATGTCCCTGGTGTCCTGGATATATGCAGGAAGATTGATCACAAATGGTTGGAGAAATGTATCGACATATTGGGAAAGCCGTTCGGTTGGCGAGTCAAAGCCCGAAATTATTGGACGTCCAGGCAGGAATGTACCCTCCTTATGAATCTTAGGGAGGATGTATATGCAGGGGGCTAATGGGTTGCTGACGAAGAGATAACCATATTCTTCGTCAGAAAGTAAACCACTCTCCCGCCAATCATGGAGTCTGATGTTGATGTGGGTCACAAGGGAGGCAATGGGGTTGGTGGCTACTGACTCAGCAATTCTGATCACCAAGTTGTCTGTTAATTTGGTTCATGTAGTCACTGGTGTTCATCACCACCACACTGCCTCCCTTGTCTGCCTCTCTGATGACAATGGAATCATCCCTGCTAAGATTGTCCAAAGCTATCCTTTCCGCTTTGGTAAGATTCTGGCTTTGACTGTCAAGCCACCTTGGCCCATCCATCAAGGCATGAATGTCCTAGTGACTTTCTCCTTGAATAAGTCGATGTTAATGGGTGTATTGCTATGCATGAATTTAGATCGGGGCTTGAGCCCACTATTACTCTGCATGTCTTCCATAATATCGAGATCCTCTCTGAGACGTTGTACAGTGATGTGTTCATCCTCTGGTATAGACAGAACCATTTGTAAATCATGTAAATCGGAAATGGTATGTGTCACAGTCTGTACAGGTGTTGTAATAGAGCATCCATTAGCAGGATTTGCATAGAAAAAACCTTTTAATTTCAAAAGCCGGGTGAATTTATACAAATCAATCAATAGATCAACAGGGTCACCCCGTTGAGTAAGACAAAAGCCCAAACCTCTACGCAAAACATTGCATTAGACAAATCTCGACATGACAAATTAACAATAGTCAATACATTTAATGTGGCCCTCTCATTCGCACCACTCCCTAAGAGGTTTTGGACCGTGTTGTCATCCCTGATGTTGTGTCTTTCTTTCTTTCTTGCCACCTTTTTCCTCCCCTCCTTGTCTTTGATCTCTTTTTGCAATCTTGTTGCCCAACCTTAACCTCTCCATTTCCACTAAAAAATTGGACCGACCCGGGGATGTTGTGGTACCACCACCCCCATCCCGTGATGTGCTGCTATCAATAGAGGTAAGGGAGCTGCTACTTATCGATACTGAATCCCTGATTCTATTCCCCTCGCCAGTGGGCCTGATGTTATCAAATTTTCTGGCGAAGGTATAGATCCTCCCATCCTTAAAATCATTGTCATTGCGCTTAATCTTTTTGAGTTTTTTACCCCTCAAATAAATTTGATGATTCTCGATGACCTTGTCATAGATCTCGTAATTTTTTGTGACCACATCTTTTAGATCAGAACATTCAATCTCCCTTTCCAAATTTGCTATGTCCTCCCTTAGTTTGGTTGCCTTTTTATCCGCATGCCTGATTAGGATGCGCATCATCGTATTTGATGCGTTTTGCAAATTGTCTTCCCAATCCTTGAGTGAATCCTCATCGAGGTCCTCAAAGGTTGGGAATATCAATATTCTAAGGCCTCTCTGTATTTTATCATTGTCAACGTATTTCTGTAAGGTTATGCCATCCCACCAGCGGGACATTTCTTGTTTTTTCAACCTTTCTAATTTCTGGAATTTCGTTTTCAAACGTCTTAAAGTCAAATTCGTATCTCTTATTTGCATATTAGAAAAAAGGCCAGGGCCATTTCTTCTCTCTTGTCATTAAATTTAGACATTTCTTCAAACGGGTATGGAGAAAAAGGATATAAACAGTTAAATCAAATTTAAAACAATTAGTCTTGGCTCGGACTGTGCTACTAGGTCCCAATAATTTGAAACTCGAGAAGCGGACAGTGGACCGCAGGAAACATGCGCAGCACCCGCACCGTGAATAACCAATACAATTTGAATGTGAGACAAATTTGTGTGCAGATAACCAAATGTGCCCCCTGTCCAGAAGCACCTCCCCTCTCCAGGGGATACAGAACAAACAAGCTAGAATGGAACCGCACCACAACTTGTCAAAAAAGTCCCTACAGAAATATCCATATAAATTGAGGACTCCCAATTCAATAAAGTGAATCGCTGCTAATGCAAGAAATACGATGTTTCTCTTCTTTATTATTTGATTTGTACAAAACCATCAGCCAACGCATTTCGTCCTTTTTACACAGGACTTCTTCAGGGCTGGAAATTAAAAAGATATATAAAGAACATTTACAAAAAACACACTGTACAAAACCAACATTTATATACACACACCATATATATTACATAAATAAGGCATACATATAATAGAGAAATCAAATGTAAACCATACCCCAGTTGGCACATACCAACCAGGACATGAACAGTTTGTTAAAATCTCAAATAGAGTTGGCATACATGTGTCAACTAACAAAAGAAAAAGAAGGAGAAGGAAAATGGGAAATAAAATAGAGTGAAAAAAGGGAGTCTGAAATTAAGAGACCACGATGACCTAGACATAAGAGATAAGAAGACAGAAATAAACGCCTCACCTAATCGTGAAAAAGCCACTAAAAAGACGTGCAGGAAAAGTCAATCCGCAAACGCAATGGTGGTTACAAAATCAAACGCACCCCATTCCGTGTATATCCGGGAACCATAAGCCTCAATGTGAGATGCCCCATAAATACGCACAGACAGAAACCTACCAATATTGATCTGGTGCATCAAATCATCAAGTATGTTGTAACCCGGTTATTTTGAGCGAAAATAACAGTATGGTGTCTGAAAAACAAGCCACCTCAACATATCTTAAGCAATAAGTAGCGCATCCACCATTATATATAGATGGATAATAGCGTGCGCTATGTCATGGTGCTGCCTACCTCTTCAAAATATCAAACAGGTGATCCAATTAGAACTGGTACAATATTATAACGTAATCCAATGTCCCAATGTATAAGGTTAACAATGTTGAGCGTGCAAGTTCAATTAAGGACTAGCACATAGCGATGGAGACTATCCACCCTGACCTGTGAACAAAGGGATATAATATATGCCTTTACTGCATTGTATATATGGATCACTCAAAGTGAGAAGCAATATAAAATTCCAAATGCATTGAAAACAATTTAAACACAGTATATTCCAATGAACGAACCCAGTCAAAAGACACGACCCAAAGTGTGTCCTGCACATATAATGTACCGCTAGCAATACAGAAGCTTTATATTATATGTATGCCTTATTTATGTAATACATATGGTGTGTGCATACCTATACATGTTTGAAAACTAGACACCCAGGGAATCCAGGATGGGATGACTTGTGTGGCTCTCACCAGGTTCTGTTACCCAGAATCCCTTCCAAACATTAAACTTTGTCAAAAAAACAAATTTTCCTCATATTTCTGTGATGGAAAATTCTGGAACCTGCGTGGATCCACAAACTGCCAGAAACCCTGCATTCCTCAAAGTCTCTCGATAAAAATGGTACCATACTTGTGTGGGTTGGCCTAGTGCCCGTGACAGGAAACGACCCAAAACGCAAAGTGGACACACCACATTTTTACAGTGAAAACAGACCCTTTTTTGCAAAGTGCCTAGCTGTGGATTTTGAGCCCTAGCTCAGCAGGCATTTAGAGAAACCTAGCAAACATACATATGTTTGAAAACTAGACACCCAGGGGAAACCAGGATGGGGTGCCTTGTGTGGCTCTCACCAGGTTCTGTTACCTAGAATTCCTTGCAAACCACAAACCTTGTCAAATTTCTAAAATTTCAGTGATGGAAAGTTCTGGAATCTGTGTGGATCCACAAAATTCCACCCACACCGCATTCCCCAAAGTATCCCGATAAAAATGGTACCTCACCTGTGTGGGTAGGCTTAGTGCCCGCGACAGGAAACGGGCCAAAACGCAAAGTGGACACACCACATTTTTACAGTGAAAACTGACTCCTTTTTTGCAAAGTGCCTAGCTGTGGATTTTGAACAACCCTAGCTCTGCTGGCACCAAGGGAAACCTAGCAAACCTATACACGGTTGAAAACTAGATACCCAGGGGAATCCAGGATGTGGTGACTTGTGTGGCTCTCACAGGTTCTGTTACCCAGAATCCCTTGAAACTACAAACTTTGTAAAAAAAAAAACTAATTTTCCTCACATTTCTGTGATGGAAAGTTCTGGAATCTGCGTGGATCAAAAAATGTCTACCCACTCCGCATTCCCAAAGTCTTTCGATCAAAAAGGTACTTCATTTGTGTGAGTAGGCCTAGTGCCCATGAGAGGAAACGGCCCAAAACACAACGTGCAAACACCACATTTTTAGTTAAAACTGACCCTTTTTTTGCAAAGTCCTGCGCTGTGGATTTTGTACCCTACCTCTGCCGTAACCTAGGGAACACTAGCCAAACTATACATTTTTGAAAACTAGACACCAAGGGGAATCCAGAATGGGGTGACTTGTGTGGCTCTCACCTGGTTCTGTTACCCAGAGTCCCTTGCAAACCTCAAACTTTGTAAAAATAAACACATTTTCCTCACATTTCTGTGATGGAAAACACTGGAATCTGTTTGGATGCAGAAAATTCCACCCACCCCGCATTCCCCCACGTCTCCCAATAAAAACCTCAGTTGTGTGGGTAGGTCTATTGCCCGCGACAGGAAATGGGCCAAAACGCAACGTGGACACACCACAGTTTTACAGTGAATACAGACACTTTTTTTGCAAAGTGCCTAGCTGTGGATTTTGAACCCTAGTTCTGCCGGCACCTAGGGAAACCTAGCAAACATATAAAGTTTTTAAAACTAGACACCCAGGGGAATCTAGATGGGGTTACTTGTGTGGCTCTCACCAGGTTCTGTTACCCAGAATCCCTTGCAAACCTCAAACTTTTCAAAAAAGTCCATACAGAAATATCCATATAAATTGAGGACTACCAATTCAATAAAGTGAATCGCTGCTAATGCAAGAAATACGATTTTTCTCTTCTTTATTATTTGATTCGTACAAAACCATCAGTCAACGCGTTTCGTGCGTTTTACATAGGACTTCTGGCAGGGCTGGAAATTAAAGAGATATATACAGAACATTTACAAAAACACACTGTACAAAACCAACAACATTTATATACTGTTCTCACAGTAGACTGGGTAGCACCAGTGTCCAATAGGAAAGTGATATCATTACCTTCCACTTTTCCATCAATAAATGGACCTGTCTGATCTACCGGCAAGGATGCGCCAAACACGCACTCCTCTTCCTCCCCCCTCAGGCACCGTCATTGCACATAGTCCGAATTTTCTTCATCATTCTGCAAAAAATATTGTGTAACCACTCTGTTATTCTTACCACTTTCTCCGTGAAATCCGGTGTTCACACTGTATTTTTGAGAATTCACAAAGTTTGGCATAGGAGCTGGTGGCACCTGATACTGTGGAATAACTACGTGCTGCGGCTGATTCATAAGTACTTCATTCTGCATCTGTGGAAATAAATTTTGGTTTGGCCCATTATTATTCTGAATACTCTTACACTCGTTCTTCCAATGTCCAAGCTTTCCGCACGCATGACAAGGAAACTTCTTCTTTGCTTCCTCTCTATTCATTCGTCCTCTTACTTTACCACCATTCGCCGCTTGATCATTCTGACTCTGCTCTTTTATCTGATTATCAGTCTGGGTATTTACTTTATTCTCCTGCTGTTCTGCCAATTTTGCTTGTGCCCACATCATTTTCTCTTTTAGCTTTCTACGCCTTGCCTCAATGTCATCACCACAATACTTAGCATATTTCAAAATTTCATCAATCAACTTACTCTGCCAGCACAACATGTGCTGCTGAATCATCTGACTAATCTCCGGTTTCAGACCACACACAAACCGATACACAAAATGTCCCATATCCTTATCACCAATGTTCTCAAAACCACTATACTGCTTAAACACTTGCAGTAACCGTTCATAATATGCATGTACAGACTCGTTTGGCTCTTGAGTTGTTCTATCTATTTTTACCCAATCTGTTTCTTTAGGAGGGATTTTCCCTTTCAGGTAAGTAATTACTTGATGATATTTCTTCATCACCTCCTCTGAGGGCGCTCCTGTTTTCGAGTCTCTAGCATACTCCTCACTTGGCCAATCAACTGTGATCTTACACTCTGTCCACAAATCAGCAGGTACTACAATATCAAATAACCCATCCAGATCCTTCAACAAAACCTTTGAAACCTTCACAAATCTTTCCACCTGTTTATACCATTCAACTGGTTTTTCTCTCAATCTGGGGAAATCATTCGTAAATGACAAAATATCCTGTCTACTCCAAGGGACATGAACATATCCACCACCAGGAACTTCTCTCATTGGACACATTTTCTCAACCTTATCTGATTCTCTCACTGGAAATGCAGATGATGCTTCTCTCGCCTGTACTTCGTCTTTCTTTCTTATCCACCTGATTCTCCATTTGTCAATGTCTCCCCATTTTCGCAAAATATTCATCAACTCTTTTATCTGTAGTTTCTTACCAGAAGCATTTACACTTTCTAAATCTTTATTAGTAAATTCCACTCGATATGGTTTATGCAATAGTTTCGATTTCCCTATATCTATTCCAATCTCTGAGGCAACCTCTGTTAATTTCTCATGAAATACTCTTGCTCTTCTGGTTATACTCTTACATAAGAATAATAACTCATCATCATTATAAACATTCAATCTTTCTATGCTCACATTGCCAGTTATCATTTCTTCCAACTCTACTTTCAATTTACTAATATCTAGAATCTTTGGTTGTGGGTTTCGATTGTCTATTTCCTGTGCCCATCTCTCTATATCTTCAGGGTTAACTACTGTTGTACTTCCAGTTCCTATAGGAACCAAAGATCTCTTTTCTCTCAAATTTGCAGGTATAATTCTCTTCGGAGTTTCAGTTAAAGGTTCTACATTCGGGAGATCCATTAATGAAATTACTGATTCACTTTCACTAGTCTGCTCATCTGTAATTATTACTTCTCTTCTGGGACTTGTTAACGGAATTGTCACAGTTTGAGGTTTCTGGCAAGTCTTTTTATCTCCATATAATGGGATTACAGGACCAATAGTCACTGGTACCGTCAAAGCTTCAGCATTTAAATTTAATTGGTTTACTTTTTGAACTAATTCTTCTCTAGTTTTATTTAAAGCTTCTCTCTCATTATCCTGCAACACCCTATTAAGTGATACATCATGTAAGATTTGTGGGGTTAAAGGCATTCCTATCACTGGTGCACTTGGGGTAACCTTACTAGATGTTTCTTGGTACGGTGGAGGGTTTTTAATCAAAATATCCTCTAATAGCTCATCATCTGATTCACCATAACCTGTCGTATTCAGGTGTTTCGTTTTTTCTTTACACTTTCCTCCTAACTGTTCTTCAGCCATTAATACTGGATATAAACACTCGGTCACCACAGCTCTCCTCCAACGCTTCATTTGATCTCCACTTGACTCATACGGATATCTAGGTAAAAATCCTCTAAATCTCCGACCACTTCTGTATTTTTCACGATCAAATGCCTCAATTTTCCATTCTTCCAAAGCTTCATACTGTGTCATTCTAGGATTAGGTTCTAACATATTCATTCTCTCTCTCAAATTCTGAAGTACCTTTAAATTGAAAGTACCATGCTCCGGAAAAGCCAAAACACCATCACCTTTAGTATATTCCCCCAATTCTCCAACCATACACACGTGTGATATCCTTTCTCCATCATCATAAATGAAGCAGGTGTTTTAGGTGGCGGAATAGGAATTCGCTCTCTAGTCATTACAGGTTTGTCTTTCTTAAAGAAATTTTTAATTTTCTTCATTAATGTCATTTTCTTTGGTCTTCCAAACATTTCAGACGGTCGATATTGGAAAGAGTTTTCCGTATATCTTCTAGCTCTATTACCTACGTCTCGTCCTATGTCAGCACGACTCACACCCGAAGTCAAATCAGGACTCAACATACAATTCTTTTTCGACCAATCCTAGCGCGGCTTTCATCTATCAACCAATCAGACTCAGGCTCACGCTCGTGTTCTGACCAATGCCAGAGCGGCCTTTTGTGACGTCAGTATTACTTCTCACTACTGACCCCTCCTTTACAATCTGCTTCTGTCTCACGCCCGCTGTTTCAACGAATCCCAGTGCGGCTCTCTGTGACGTCAGTATAACTCCGGCGACTGACCCTCCCTTCACAAGGTAATACGATAACTTATTTCTTAATACTTCTCATTAAATTCTTCGTTAATAACAACATAAAAACATTCGCTACTCTGTCTGTTCCACTAAACAAAAGGATAGATTTTCAACTTATTCTTGAGTTTCAGAATTACTCTTCTTCTACTGTGAGTAAAAACCCCTGTTTACTCTTCATTCAAGCTCAGGAGTACCTGTTACTTCTCCAGTGTCACCCGTATTGGGAAATGAGACCAAGGTTTCACCAGCGAATCCTTTTTGCTATCATCCGTACTCTACTTTTATATGAAATAGTCCCTAGTTTAATACTGCCAGCCCTACGTAGCTTCTCGGTATTATTCCAACAGACGAGTAACCTCACTGCAGAGTGGCTTCTGTCACCACCTGCTATTGATTTTCCCGGGATTCTGGACAACATAAAACAAGACGCTAACTCTTTTTGTTAAACATAAATCAATAATCAATAATCAATATTTATCACCAAACTAGTCAATAATAACCATAACTATGTTACCAGAAAACTGATCCAGCGGTATACCAAGAACAGATACTCCACTACCATATAGTCACCTGGGCCCATAAAAACACACACATTGAGAGAACCGCTGGAGTGGTCAAAGTTTTATATTTATACTTTACAATATTCAGGAGTAGTTATTTAATTTTCCTAACTAACCTTTCACTGATCAAAAAGTTCTTTCCTCTGGTCGATGGACCATTAGTTGAACTAGTTGATGGTGATAATTAACTTAACCCTTAACTATTCTTTCGTTTGAAGTAAATGATCACAGATTCAGGAAGGTTTAAAATCTTTATCTAAATTAAATGCATGTGAACCATTTCAAAAATGCAGAGCAGGCACCATCATTCTTAGGAGAGAAATTCAATTGATTAAACATCAAGCATATACTTCAGACTCATACAATAATTAATGCTCAGAAAGGGAGAGGACAGAGAGAAAAGAACATTTACAAATAACGTGAAATTATAATTACCAAGAATGGTGTGAAAGACCAACCCCCTGGCCAAAGGGCTGGTGAGGGTCCCCCAGGATAGGTCAGGAGACAAAGACTTCAGGACAGGATTCAGGACAGGATAGTTGACCTCTCTAGAATACCGACGATTGCGCCACACCCCTCTCTGACACTCTCTTCCTCCTCGAGATTCTTCCGCGATCTTCTGATCTAACCCAATTAAGTTAGGATAGAAAGTTCTGCTTCAGGTTCTGCATTTGATTCTTCATCAGCATCTCTCCCAGCAACAGCATCTCCGACTCACAGCATCTGCATCCCCTTCCTCTGCTCACTAACTAAAGCTACCTTAGTTATACCTTCGTTTCTTCATGTTCCACCCACTAAAGTTTCAATATTGTAAAAATACGAAATATGATTGGTCAGGCAAAGGGGGATGATCATCACACCATGCTTACATGTCATCAAAATCAGTCAAACTATTGTTCGCAAACCCATCCCCTTAATTTTTATTCATAACTTTATTCCCATCCACTACATGTATCCAATTTGAAACATTAATGACACTATGAAGAATAGGACATCTCATTGCTGAACTTTTCACCATCAGTTCCCAGGGTATGGCACTCCAATTTGGCTTCCGTTCAAGTGTTCTGTCATTGACCTTCATGGCTTCATTCAATGAGCATGCGCAGGCATTGCGTCATTTCATCCAGTCCGGTTATATAAGAGAGGCCCAAATGCGCACTAATAATGAAGTCAAAAGACAAACGTTATTTTCACAAAATAAATGGTCTCACTGTATACCTCCCACCTCTACTCTATTCCCGTTTTCTTATTAATATTTTCCCCGCATTAGCATTAGTAAAATAGCCTGTTTTCGTTTCAGCTAAGCAGATGCCATGCACGCGAGTCTTCAAGACTTCATTTTAGTGTCTTCTGCTCATGCGCTAGAATTTCCCTCCAAGCATTACCTCGTCATTCTGCGTAGATGCAGTTGACGCATGAGCACAACAGTTTCCCCGTTTAAAGCGGTATTAATCCGTCTTCATTGTTATCCGCATTAGTACACACATAAGCAAGCTTCACTAACACGCGTGTTCATGTGGTGCGTATTAGTTATTCACAGATATTACGTTTAATAACTTGTTAATGAGTTAAACGAGTGGATTGCCTCCGAGCAAGTCTCTTTCTTACGAGACCTTGCTCCATCACTAGGGTTCAAAATCCACAGCTAGGCACTTTACAAAAAAAGGGTCAGTTTTCACTGTAAAAATGTGGTCTGTCCACGTTGTGTTTTGGCCTGTTTCCTGTTGCGGGCAATAGGCCTAACCACACAAGTGAGGTACCATTTTTATCGGGCAACTTTGGGGAATGCGGGGTGGGAGGAATTTTGTGGATCCACATAGATTCCCAAACTTTCCATTACTAAAATGTGAGAATCTTTTCGCTGACAAAGTTTGAGGTTTGCAAGGAATTCTGGATAACAGAACCTGGTGAGGGCCGCACAAGTCACCCCATCCTGGATTCCCCTGGGTGTCTAGTTTTCAAACATGTATAGGTTTGCTAGGTTTCCCTAGGTGCCGGCAAAGCTAGGGTTCAAAATCTACAGCTAGCTACTTTACAAAAAAAGGGTCAGTTTTCATTGTAAAAATGTGGTGTGCCCACGTTGGGTTTTGGCCCGTTTCTAGTCGTGGGCACTAGGCCTACCCACACAAGTGAGGTACCATTTTTATCAGGAGACTTTGGTAAATGCGGGGTGGGTGGAATTTTTGGGATCCATGCAAGTTACAGAACTTTCCATCACAGAAATGTGAAGAAAATGTGTTTTTTGACAAAGTTTGAGGTTTACAAGGGATTCTGGGTAACAGAACCTGGTCAGAGCCACATAGGTCTCCCCCTCCTAGATTCCCCTGGATGTGTATTTTTCAAAAATGTATAGGTTTGTTAGGTTTCCCTACGTGTGGCAGGTATAGGGTTCAAATCCACAGGTAGGCACTTTGCAGAAACAGGGTCAGTTTTCAATGTAAAAATGTGGTGTGTCCATGTTGCGTTTTGGCCCCTTTCTTGTCGCGGGCACTAGGCCTACCCACACAAGAGAGGCACCATTTTTATCGGAAGACTTTGGGTAATGCGGGGTGGGTGGAATTTTGTGGATCCACACAGATTCCAGAACTTTCCATCACAGAAATGTGAGGAAAATTTGTTTTTTGATAAAGTTTGAGGTTCGCAAGGGATTCTAAGCAACAGAACCTGGTGAAAGTCACACAAGTTACCCCATCCTGGATTCCCCTGGGTGTCTAGTTTTCAAAAATGTATAGGTTTGCTAGGTTTCCCTAGGTGCCGGCTGAGCAAGGGTTCAAAATCCACAGCTAGGCACGTTGCAAAAAAAGGGTCTGTATTCACTGTAAAAATGTGGTGCGTCCACGTTGCGTTTTGGCCCGTTTCCTGTCGCGGGCACTAGGCCTACCCACACAAGTGCGGTACCATTTTTATCAGGAGATGTGGGGGGAATGCGGTGTGGGTGGAATTTTCTGCATCCACATAGATTCCAGTGCTTTCCATCACTGAAATTTGAGGATAATGTGTTTTTTTTCACAAAGTTTGAGGTTTGCAAGGGATTCTGGGTAACAGAACCTGGTGAGAGCCACACCACTCTCCCCCTCCTACATTCCCCTGGGTGTCTAGTTTTCAAAAATGTATAGGGTTTTTAGGTTTCCCTACGTGTGGCAGGGATAGGGTTCAAAATCCACAGCTAGGCACTTTTTCAAAAAAAGGGTCTGTTCTCACTGTAAAAATGTGGTGTGTCCACTTTGGGTTTTGGGCCATTTCCTGTTGCTGGCACTATCCCTACCCACACAAGTGAGGTACCATTTTTATCAGGAGACTTTGGGGAATGCAGGGTGGGTGGAAGTTTGTGGGTCCACGCAGATTCCAGAACATTCCTTCACAGAACTGTGAGGAAAATAAGGTGTTTTTTTTTACAAAGTTTGAGGTTTGCAAGAAATTCTTGGTAACAGAACCTGGTGAGAGCCACACAAGTCATCCCATCCTGGATTCCCCTGGGTGTCTAGTTTTCAAAAATGTATAGGTTTGCTCGGTATCCCTTGGTGCCAGCAGAGCTGGGTTAAAAAATCAGAGCTAGGCAATTTGCAAATAAGGGTCAGTTTTCACTGTAAAAATGTGGTGTGTTCACGTTACGTTTTTGCCCGTTTCCTGTTGCGGGCACTAGGCCTACCCATGCAAGTGAGGTACCATTTTTATCAGGAGACTTTGGGGAATGCGGGGTGGGTGGAAATTTGTGGATCCACGCAGACTCCAGTCCTTTCCATCATTGAAATGTGAGAAATTTGGGCTGTTTCCTGTCGCTGACACTATGCCTACCCACAAAAGACAACTGTTGTCACTGTGCAAACACTCCACACAATCCCTTCCTGCTACATCCATGTCCAATCTAGGCCACCAAGCATTTAATTTAATTGACTCCTTTGTCTTAATAGTTCCAAGATGTCCTTGTGAGCCAACATTTTCAGAGAATGCCTGACATCATTAAGAGGTATCAGCCAAGTACCTCTAAACAATGGCTTCTTGTTCTGACAGCTCTTCTTCCACATTCCAAGACTTCCTACACTCTGGAATATACCTTGATTTAGAACTCCAATCTCCCCTCAAGTTGGCTGACACCTCTTTCAATACAATATCATTGGAAACCATTCTCCTCTCTTCTTCTTAAACAACTCCGTCCACCATTTCACAAACATTAACTCCATCAAACCCATCATCAATTTTCTCATCCAAACTCAGATCTTTTGTTCTGGACCAGCCTGGAGAGGTAGTCAGCTACACAATTCGTCACTCCAGGAATGCAAAATACCACAAAATCAAATCCCTGCATAGTTATCACCCACTTGCCTATCCTGTTGGACACAGTATCAATCCTTTTTTGGTAAATATCTCCTTTAAAAGTACCTATGTGCTTTGTCATAAGATTTTTTTTTCAGTTTATTCAGGGCCTATAAAATCCCTAATGCTTTTTTTATCGATTACAGAATAATTCAATTTTATCTTTCTTAAACACCATGAGATGGACTAATGTTTTTTTCTTTGCCACCAACACCTGGATAAAAACAGCTTGTAAACTCTAGCACTGGCATCTGTTACCACGGTAGACTAAGACGGGATCGAAAACACAACTCAGGGCATAAGCCAGTCTTGTCTTCACTTCATTAAAATCTTTATGGCAATTAGAGTCCCAAACAAAAGTGGCACCCATTTTTTTTAACAGCAGTCTCATGTTTTTAGTACAATCTCTAAAACCTGGGACAAACTTACTGCAGTATTGTGCCATCGTCAAGAATGTCACTAGCTGATCTTTGTTCATTGAGGCAGACAAAACTCTTCTTTGGGCCCAGTTCCTTCTTTCGTTATCCTGTGACCAAAATACACAATCTCATCTTTGTTGAAATTGCATTTGGACACTGTCATCATGACACTGTTGTCTCTGAGCCTGAACCACACATTTCTGAGCCTAACTCTATGTTCAGTATCTGTGGCACAATAGACTAAGGTATCATCCTAGTAGATCATGACCCCCTAAACTCTTCTCAAGGCACTCTCAATTAAGCTCTGAAAGACCGAAGAAGCAAAAATGAGCCTAATAGGTTTTCACAATAACCTAAACACCCCAAAAGATGTGACAAAGGCAGGCAAATCTGTGCAATTGAAATGCAGTCTGATCAGGTGTTCGTTGAGTGTGGAGATCATTTAAGATCCCTTTTACTGCAACAACATTTCTAAGATGCTTGGAAGTGGATATCTGTCAACTTTTTCACATTTATTTTAGCTACCTGAAATCGTTGCAAAATCTGATGTCACCTGAGGCTTTGTGTGCAATAACTACAGGAGCTACCTAATTAGTAGCTTCTACTTTCTTTATTATCCTTTCCATTTTTAGTCTAATTCATGTTCATTTGCTTGTTTCACGGTGTGAGAAGTTGGCCTGGTATATGATGTCCACTAATTAAAGTGGGTCCCTTGCACCAGTCCAAACAACCCTTATGGTGATTTAGGAGGTCAAAGATAACCTTAAAAAGCTATCCAAGTGGTAGGTTGAGAGCAGCCTTCATGCTTAGGGGCCGATTCCGATTCGGGCCGGAAATCTCTCCGACCGAGTAGGATTTGGAGAGATATCCGACCGAACCGGACTCTAGCAGTCCGACCGAACGAGTACGATGCGGACGCATGCTATCAGACTCGATTCGGTCGGACTCCCAATGAAGTCAATGGGAGCTGGTCGTACGACGCGTACACGGGCTCCCATTGACTCAATGGGTGCGTCGCGAACAAGGGCGCCCCCTACAGCGGGTACGCATCGGTGCGACTCGCGCTGTACATGCATGTGTAGGGGGGACCCATGGGTCCCCCCTGTGTGTGACTCACGCGGCTACACATACAGGGGGGTCCGACACGGACCCCCGAAGTCCGGCTCCAACTGCTCTTTCGAGCCGGACGGCGTGAGTCGGTCGGACTGTTCGAGGCGCGCATCGTACTTACCCGGTCGGGAAAAGTCTCCATTGCGTGGTGTGAGTCGAGTCCGTCGGAGCGGTTCGGAGCCGGGAACGAGTCGGTCGGGGATTTCGCGTACGCTCGCATCGTACATGCTCGCGCAGACGGGTGTTCGAATGGGTCGGAAACAGGGCGTCCGAATCGGATCCGGTAAAGCCGAATCCGATTCGGTGCCCTACCGGCCGAGATCGGAATTGGCCCTTTAGTCTTGAAGGAATGTTAACCAGCTTGTTTTACCAGAATGCAACCTTATAGTATTGGTTAAATGAAAGGAGAACCACACAGTAGTTATACAAATATGTATTTATTATTATAACACCTTAAATACCTCAAGGTATCTGCTACATGCAGATAAACACAAAGCACACAATACTGTAGCACAGAAACAATCATAAGTAGCACTAATACACAGTGGGCTTCAGGGGGAGACCAAACCATATACTAAAATAGTCGTATAAGAACCACGACTCGAGTCAAGACAGTGTCTAGAGGATGTAGAATCGCTAGGACCCCAAGGAACCACCCAAGGTGAGTAAGGATGGACCCCACGGAGGACAGGTGCAGTGTGAGAACACGACCGCGTGCTACGTACAATTCAATGGGAGAGTCTCGGTTGCAGTTTTACTGTTTGAGGACCATTCCCAGTGGATTACGAAGAAATCCTTTGAAACCTAGCAGGCTGGAGAGCCACCCCACCCGTGGATACCGAAGTACCAGAGTTACCTATCCCAGGGAAGCCGGGTGCATAGGGCTGAAGTGGCGTCGGAAACCGCTGTTTTTGTCAATGGAAGTCTTCAAAGAAATGCCACTGCTGGGAAGAAGAAAAGTGTCTGGTGTATTCTTGAAGGAAGGAACCTGACAGCAGAGGGGACATAGTCTGGGTTACTCAGGAGTGACCAGGAGCTCGGTAGACAAATGCCCACCGATGTTGGGTACCTCAGATGTGATGATGGAGACCTTGACTCTACAGCTGCAGGGACCAGGAGATGTCAAGGACAACCAGGAGCCGGATACGAGCTGTCCCATGAAGGATGTCGAGTGCTGAGGGGTCAGTGTCCGGCAGGAGCACCAACAAGCTTTGGCAGCAGCAACCCACGAAGAAGGTCAAAGAAGGTTACAGTCTGGCCTAGCAAGGACCAGAGGACTCGCCACAGCAAGGGGAGTCAGGGCAGGCCTGGAGCAACCAGGGGAGCCCAAGTAAAGCAGTGTTGTCCCTCAAATGGACCTACAGGCTGAAAGCACAGGAGTCGCGAGGGGACCTCTTAACAGTTTCACAAAGTACAGCTTGCAGGGCACAGAGTGTGAGGAGGCCAAAGTCCTTTGTACAAAATGTGCGCAGAGGTGGGGGCTATTGATAGTCCAATGCACGAAGTTGGGAAACACCAACAAGCATATGCACTTGCAAAAGTATGCCATGCACAGGGGTTCAGGTTATGCAGTCCCCACGAGGGATACTGGCCTCAAACTCGGTGAGAGGGCAGCTCGACCTCAAAGAACATAGGAACCCACCTTCTGTGTTGCTGGAGCCTTCGGAGTCCACAGGAGTTTAGGATCAGCAGACTGGTCAGTTGCCTTACAGTGCCTGCAAATGCAGGGGAGTGACTACTTCACCCCAAGGGAGATAACTTCAGTTGTCCTTGATGCTCCACAGGGCCTGCATGGAGCCTGTATGGAGCACGGGCATGGACGATGCTTTGGACGGAGAGGGAGATGAAGTCGGGCCCAGTCGAAGTCCAGCAAAGTCCAGAGTGTCCAGATGGTCGAAGGTCAGTGGTTTCTTGTTCAGAATCTTGTCCACATCGAATCTAGGGTCCTACAGCCAGGTAAGCCCTTAAGTACCCACGGGAGAGGGTGGGACAGATTCAGGGGACCCTCCCAGGGGAGGGTCAGGACAGTGGGGAGGTTACTCCCATGTCCTTTGTCCAGTTTCGCACCAAAGCTGGAGCCAACGGCTCCCAGGACTGGTTTGAACTGGACTATGCACAGGGACACCAAATGTGCCCCTCATGCAGAATTTCGTTCGCTGGCAAGCGCACCCACCCAGGCCTAATACACTAAATCCTGTCTGGGAGGTGGTCACACCTCCCTGTGACAGGATGCCTATTGTTCTGCCTTCCCCAGCTCAAGCTTGGCTCAGCAGCAGGAGGGCAGAAATGTGTTTCTGGCCGGCAGCAACCATTTTGGGCTGCCCGGGACTAGAAGGCTGGTACCGGGAACACCAGGAACCTCACAAAGCTAATTTCTATGGGGTGGAATCATACCTCTCACACCAATTACTGGTGGGGGGTTATGATTCCACAATGTTTGACACCAAACACGATAGGGTTACCTTCGGCTGTTTTAGAGTTGGTCATCACGCGGTCACATAATGCCACTCCTTATGTCGTAAATGGCTGCAGCACTAACAGCCCGGGAGAATGGGCTCCATAGGCTGCAGGGGTGTCCTGATCATGCAGTGGCACCCTCTCACTTAGAACCAAACACACTGCCTTCAGGATTGTCAAGGCCTGCTATAGGGGTGACTTATAGGTTTTAAGTGTAGTGACCCTTAGATATGGTAAACTTATATCTTTAGTAAGTGGTGCATGCACCAACTTACACAGGCTGCAATGACAGGCCTGTGGATCACTTTTGCATGGTCTCTCATGGGTGGCATAATACATGCTTCGGCCCATGAGAGGCCTCTGGGGTACCTATGCCCTGGGTACATGGGTACCATATACTAAGGACTGACAAGGATACCCCAGTATCCAATCTGGAGTGTACCTAAGTGCATGGCATAACATCTATGGGAGAAAGCAGATAGACTGGGGTCCTGATTAGCAGGATCGCAGTCAGACTAGTCAAAAACAGTGTAACATCAAGCAAAAAGTGTGGGTAACCCTAAGAAGCAGATCCTACTTTCCTACACACGGAAATGGGAAAACTTATCAATTTACAAGTAACAGGTTGAACCTCATCTTCAGAACAATTTTGTGTAAATAAACTCTCAACCAGCCAAGTTGCGTCTTAACAACTTCAGGGAATTCTCACTGGCTCACTTAACTTAATGAGATCACTGTTGGGCTACAGAACCAAACCCATGTCGTCTTGATGAGCAGAACTTATGCTGTTTCCTTGGGAAGACACATAGATTTTCTCTGCCGTGAACCTTCCCTTATAATCTATATTTCCATAAAAATATCCCTCCAATTTTATGGGTTCACCACCACATGCTAGCAGCTTAGTATCAGGCTCCACTAATTTTACCTTGCCTTGTGATTCATCATAAACAAATTCTTCCTAAACTAATGTAATCTTGGCCCCAGAATAAAAAGAAAATGTACACACCCACTACACTTACTTTTACATCTGTGGGACCATCATTATTCGCTCCTTTCACCTGAAGAACAATCTCACCAATCCACTTCTTGATTATGCAACTCGTTCTCCACACCAAACTCCTTGATTCTTGCCTCCTTAGTTCTAACCATACAGTTTTTCGCATAGTGACCCTTACAACCGCATATTTTGCAAGTGAGCTTTCAAGCTGGACATTCTTTGTTATTTGCCATAATAAAGCCATGCAGTGGGCTCCTAGATGCAGCAAATGTTTCGCTTGTTATGTATTTGGTTCTTGATATGTCTGCTTTGAGGGGGCAATGTGCTTTTCCTAAATGTAGGAATTATTGATGACCCCTGTAACCCACACATGCTTTTCGACATTACTGTGTTTTGTGACGTGGTGATTTTTGTGATTGTGTAACCCAGTCATCTTGCTATACTTTCTGTGTAGCCATATTATTTGTACTGGATTTTGTAAAGATGACCTCCACACATTGAAAGATAAAGTTAAAGTTTATTAGAAAGCTTCCAACACATGAAAGTACAGGTCAGTGAGGAGAACCGGGAGGAGCGTCTGGTCTCTGCAGTCATCAGCTGTCTGTCAACATACAGAACGTGCAGCTGAGGACAGGAGGGAGGGCAGGTATGGAGGGGGGGAGAGGACAAAGTAGAGAACAACATAACAGATTTGTTCCCTAAAGCTTATAAATAAAATAAAATAGAGCCATGCAGTGATTGGTCATGTTGTAGACCTGTCCGACTTGAGCTGTGACTTTAACTATTTCAATACTAATGGATCTCCATTAAAATGGAGTATCTATTTCCAATGTCTGTCTGCGGTCTTTGAAGGCCACGATGCATGAATATCAAGACTCTGCAAGTGACTGTGCATGGCAGTACCAAGAACCACATAACTTTAGATAGATTATGGCATCATAGAAATGCTAATTAATTATGGCAGATATATTGTTTGTCAAAGTGCTTAACTTTGAATTGATTTCCTGTGTGAGTGACATCACTGAAGATTGAGCTTCTCTGAAATCCAATCTGCACAGACAGTAAACCTGGGCTATTTCTTACTGCGTCAAAACACTGAGTTCCAAAATGTCAGCACGGGCACACTGCCTGTACTTTCAGCTCAGAGAGTGGTTGAAAAATGTTGTTTCCAGATCCAAAAATGCCAAGGAGAGAGCATGTGTTTCACTGCTCGTGGGATGCTTTGATGTATTCGGAGCTTGATACCATTCACTACAAAGTTTTTCTCTTTTCCACGGTCCGAATAGCATGTGTTCTGTTCTGTTACAGTGATTACAATAAATGTGTAATTGCTAAAAGCGACAGTGTTAACGATCCAGCATCGATAGCACCCTCCCCTTCCTTTTTTTAGGTCGAGCCTCGAGTAGCGCGCAAGCGCTGCTCTGCGAGACTTTATGTAAGGGGCTTTTGAAAGCTGACCAGACGCTCGTGCGTCATGGCCTTTTCCCTGCGGTTACCCGCACGGCCGGGCATCTGTTTCCAATTATCGTGCCCAGACACGGGCGCGATAATTGGAAACACATGCCGGCCGTGCGGGTAACCGCAAGCAAAGGCCATGACGCACGAGCGTCTGGTCAGCTCAGCAGGCTGCCGCGCTCGCTCGCCCCCGCTCCTCTCTTCCTGGCTCGTTAGACTATTATGGTCGCTCCCTCTCGTGAAGGAACTCCATTTCTCCCATCACCCGCAATGTATTATTTCCAAGAGTGCATTTTTCCATTCTCAACAGTGATCTTAATATGTGCCCTTCTATTCCGTTCCTAAGACGTCATTCCTAGGTCAAAGTGTGTATGTTGCTTCCGTTTTTAAGCCCCAATGAAACAAACACACGGGGAAAATTGAGAACTATCGTGCAGTATATATTTTTTGGGGCAGGTTGTGACCGTTAGATGGCACCATCTACCTGCTACATGACAATGGCAGTTCTCACAGTCACAGGATTTGGCAGTCAGCAGGGCTGCAGTGAGCAGAGGAGCCGAGACCTCTGCTTGGCCATATGAAGCTCTTCCGCGGGCCCATGGGAACGGCGACACCAAGCATGACGCAAGAGAAGCGTGCGGTCTGAGATTTTTTGGGGTTTTTAATAAGGTCTGCTAAAAGAATAAGACAAGCGTCAACCCGTGCAGAGTTGGAGGGACCAAGTTCTGAACGTTAAACCTGGAATTCGGTTACAAAAGTTGTTAAATATCCAGAGCACAAGTCCTCAGAAAAGTACTGGTGGGGCTAATTAGCATACAGAATGACATCACATGATGTCACATTTGAGGGCACAGGAAGTAGTATCATGTCCTTAAAATGCTCCTTACTTAAATTGAACGGGCCTATTTTACAAAAATAACAGGCGAACATAATCACAAAGAAATATGAAAACTGATTTTCAATTTCTTTTATTTATTATAAATCACACGTTTTCTGCATCTCAATGTGTATTTAAGTTCAGCAATTGCTGAAAGGGACACAATACTGACTCACTCTCTCATTGGCTGACTCACTCTCTCTCACTGACAGACTCTCACTGACTCTCTCACTGACTGACTCTCTCACTGACTCTCACTCTCTCACTGACTCTCACTCTCTCACTCTCACTGACTCTCTCTCACTCTCACTGACTCTCTCACTCTCACTGACTCTCTCACTCTCACTGACTCTCACTCTCTCACTGACTGACTCTCCCACTCTCACTGACTGACTAACTGACTGACTCTCTCACTGACTGACTCTCTCACTGACTGACTCTCTCACTGACTGACTCCCTCACTGACTGACTCCCTCACTGACTGACTCTCACTCTCACTAACTGACTGACCTTCACCCTCCTGTTATGTATGCCCCCCCATAACAAAAAAAAAACACAACAAGCAACCATTGGGACAGGCAGATACAACTTGCCAGCATTGAAAGGACAAAAAAAACTCAAGACATTATTTGTAATACTTTTTTAATATGGCCGTTCAGTTGTACATAATGCTTTCTTGGTTATATATAAGGTAACAAAAATGCTTCTGACACTTCTTTATTATAACTTTTCAGCATGCTGCAGACTTCTGTACAGCACAGCTTAAAGACATAGGCAAAGTCAATATCTCTGGCTAAACACTTATAAGGTCCCAAAGGCGAGACCTATTGGCTATGCCAATGCTTGTTTTACAGGTTAGTGGTTAAACAAACACATTGGACAGATGAAGCAATAATCTGAAATGCAATATTACGATTATTCAGCAAGTACAGGTTAGGCATGAGCTGATGCCAAACAGCATTGACGACAAGTATTCCATAACAATACAGTACATTTCCAGTGCCTATCTATCAACACAATCTTCCTAGCGGGTGCAGCTTCAATCTATCCCTTGGCAGGAGTCCATCACCACTAGTCAAGAATGCTTTATTCGACAACTTAATGCCATAATAGTGAACATATCATACAGCGGTACATTTCATTAACACATTTTTTTAAAAAGACCAAAGTTTAAAAAGCATTCCTGGTATCATCCAGGCGACCAAGACCTAAAAAACATACAGTACAGAAACATTGTATAAAGTACAGGGTACAAATGAGCAAACACAATCAAATACAATAGTCCCCGTTTATGACATTCCTGATATCAACCAGAAAACCGAGACCTAAAGTGCATACAGTACAGAAACGTTGTATAAAGTGCAAGGTGCAAAAGAGCAAACTCAATCAAATACAGTAGTCCCCGTTTATGACTTTCCTGATATCAACCAGAAGACCGAGACCTAAAATACATATAGTACAGAGACGTTGTATAAAGTGCAAGGTGCAAAAGAGTAAACTCGATCAAATACAATAATCCCCGTTTATGACACATACTGGGCCTAAGGATTAAAACATGTAAAAACATAATGACAGTTAAAAAACCAATTTTTTTCTGCACCTAATGGCTCCTGTTAAAAAACTTGCAACCCCAAAACAGACCATGGGGGAAGGTAACATTTGAAGGTACAATAGGGCAGGCCTGACTTGAGAAAAATGACAATCTCTGAGTAATGGTAATATAAATTTCTTACGTAATGAAACATAATAATCGCAAAAGAAAAGAAAATGAAGAGTAGCCTGTTCAGAGAAATTGTCACAAGGACAAGGTTTTAAAGTGCCAGGTTTTGAAAAGCCTTGGGGAACCGACAAAAGCCAAGGAACCATTAGCAGACGAAATCTCGTCAATACAAAACGATGGGAGGGGTTGCCAACGATTAATAGGTAAGGTTGGACTTGGTTATGCATAGATAATGTAACATAACCTCTCACCGTTGGTTTTAGCAGCTCCTTTTCTTCCCTTAGTCCCTGGCGCTTAATCATGAACTGCTGTTTAATTTTTCTGATGTCAAATTTGTCCAGGGGTTTGGGGCTTATAAATAAGTCAGGGCGACCCAACCATTTTGTCAGTTCCCTTAAGTTCTTTAGCCAGGGGATATGTTCAGCTCTGTCAAGCGCTAGGCAGTCAGTAATTATTATTTGGTTTAAATTTATGATAGGGCTTGCCCAAACTCTCAACCAGCGCACTAAGGGAGCTGCTGCTATCTGGTCTGATATGTATCCCACCCCTAATTCTTCATGTAGTATGTATGCAGGGGTGGAATGCGGGACTGCCAAAATCTTACGTAAGAACTTGTCTTCGTCATGCTGAATGTCCTTTCCTTCCTTATATCCCCAAATATCACTGCCGTAGGTTACCATGGGGATACATTTTTCCTTATATATCTTCATCAGGGCCAGAATGGGTTTAGACCCTAATCTCGTAGCAAAATTTAGTGTTGCCCCCGTCGCTCTAACGAGAGTATTCTTTTTTTGCATAATTTGTGGGCACCATGACGCGCGCTCATCAAAGAGTACCCCCAAATAAGGGAAAGTTGGAACCTTTGTTAACTCAGCCCCTTTACAATAAAATGTAGTCTTTTTTTGGGACTTTCCAGGACCAATGGACATAGTGTACAATTTCTTAAAATTTGTTGAAAGATCTAAGGAGTCCATAAAAACTATAAAAGCATCTAAAAATGATTGAAGGCCCACTGCAGTTCTAGCTAATAGGACTGTGTCGTCCGCGTATAAAAGTGTGGGGATCATCTTTTCGCCAAACCTGGGGATATCTTTACAGCTGGCTGTTAAAAAATCCCCCAACTTATTTATATATAGTGTGAATAAGAGGGGGGCCAAGATACAACCTTGACGTACCCCTCTCTTAACATCCCAGGGGGTTGTCAGATCTCCATTACTGTTGTATCTGACAACAGCTGTATTATTCTCATGAATAGCGTGTAAAAAAGCCACAAGCTTCCATGGGTTCAAGACCCATATCACTTAGGATTAACCACAACTTTGATCTGTTAACACAGTCGAATGCTTGTGTCAGGTCCATAAATGCCAAATGTATTATACCCTTTTTAGCAATGGTATACTTCCCTACCACTAAGTGTAAATTTAAACATTGGTCCAAGGTCCCTTTACCTGACCTAAAACCATATTGCAGGTTGGAAATAACATTTCGGTGGTCCAGCCATGACGTTAGACAGTTGAGTACGACGTTACCCATTATTCTGGCTGCCGAATATCAAAGTGAAATCGGCCTATAGCAAGTGGGCTCATCTCTCTCGCCCTTTTTAGGTCTCGCCTACGCAGCGCGCAAGCGCTGCTTTAGAGTGACCTCTTGGAATCGCTTCAGGCTTTTGTTGAAACTCGTGCATGTTTTGCACTGTTTCCTATTAGTACTCGTGCATGTATGGCGTTTACCTTGCGGGAGCGAGCAGCGGCGCCATCTGTTAGCAATTATCGCGCTCGCTCCCGCAAGGTAAACGCTGTACATGCCCTCAGCGTCTACAGGCATTGTTTTTCTCTCGTAAACAGATTAACTTTCGCGGCCGCGGGGCAGCGCTTGTCTTTTAGCGACTGTCTCAGTTGTTTTTAAGATGAGGCCTTTATATTTGATAGAACCTACGTATTTCCCTGCAGTAGTTGTTGATGACATATCTCAGATAGACGATGACTTAACGCTTATGTGCGTGTTTAATTAGCTCTTCCATTGTTGTGTTTGCGGTCCTTGTGCATTCCAGTTACTGACACTGGCGCTAAATCTTTTGCTGAGCACTCATCTTTGTCGCGCAACAGCTGGTGGCAGCAATTAAAGGCCTCTTAATTATGAGGCGTCACGTTTTGTTTTTCCTCTTTTCTCAACACACGCCGCTGGCCCGCACCCTTGGTGTCGTCTTCCTCGAAGTGAATGGCAGGGACGGCTGCCGCAGCCCCTTCCCTTCTCATCCCGTTTGTTGGTGGTTGTTTCTTATTATTGTCATGCCTTTTTTGACTGGCCTGCTGTGCCCTGAGAAGCAATTCACCTGGGGGCAGTGCACGGCCCCAGCAGCACCACAGTTGCCAACTACATACATCTCCAAGTACCAGAACGGGCATCTGCACACAGGTGCCTGGGTCCCTTGGTAGCTATGCCCCCTCACTCAGTCAAATCACTGAGATTTCTAACAGCGTCTGCTGACTTTCCAAGTGAGCTAGAATACGCCGTTTGCCTGCACGAGGACAAGCACAACGCCATAGCTCAGCTGAAATAACAAGTATCTCTACTATGGAGCCAGTCCGGTTTCTTAACTCCCCAGATATAGGTCCGGGGAAACTGAGGGGTGATGAGGCACAGAGTGAGGCCAGAAGAAATAAAACTGTTGCATGGAATGCGCGTCCCCCCCTCTCCCCCCTCCCCCTCCCCCACACACAAACACACCGCTAGGCAATGCCGGTGTCGAGAGTGGAAACTTTCCATTAAAAATTGAAAGTTTCTTTCAAATCAAACATTTCATAATTTTGTTTTCAGTTCTAAGTAGCGCAAACTCGACCCAAAGCACTTTACACGGGCACCAGTTACTTCACCGTAAATTTTTGAAAGGCAGGAGGAGATTAAGTGATTTGCCGAGAATCACAGGATGTTGAGCAGACGCCGAGACTCGAAGCCCGGTTCACAGTCTCAAAGTTGGCAGCTCTGACCATAACGCAACATCCTCTATTTAAAATACACTTCCCTTTCTGCTGCAAGCTCTGCCAGTATAAAAACTGCTGACTGGTCACAGTCACCAAACTGTAACTTACACAATCAGGTCTATTAGTGTGACGGTTCACAGTGCATTTTTGTTTTGTTTTACTAGTATTACATTTAATTTGGTAAAAAGCGTCACTGAGCGAATGCTGTCACCGTCCAAAAGAACACCCGCCAGGCCTGGGCTGCGCCTCCCAGCTGGGGCCTCCGATCACATACTTGGGGAAAAGAATGAAGGTGACTTCTCTTCCCCTCCCTTCAAGCACAGGGCAGCCACTGACCAAAAATGTGGGATTTCTGACACCTTTCTCGCTCCTTTCAATACTCTGGATAAATGAGAGCATTTGTCAGTGAAAGTGGTTGCCCCGTAGATAACAGAGGAAGATTCTACAGCAAAACACTCACAATGCTCTCACACGGCCGATGGAGTGAAAACACCAACACACTCCGACGGAGTCCTTCAGAAATCTCAAGCTGTTCCTTGTCCAGTGTGAGGGCCTCATCTATTCCTCCAGTGGCGCTGTGCGCGAGGAAAGCATATTGCATCATCTTTGAATAGAAACATGGCCAATGACTTTGTGACTTCAATATAAAGCAACACAGTGTTTGGTCGTTCTATTATTCTCCCACCCCCGCCTGTGGAACAGGACAGCCAGGATTGGTTGGGGCAGTGAACCCAGCGCTCCAAAGGAGACTGGGGGGATGGGAATGAGCGCCCCTGGGATTCTAAGGCAGTGCAAGTTCAATGGGTCTGAATTGTCCATGTCAAGCTGGGCACAGTAAGAGGCCTGTCCAACCTGACAGGTGCACTTCACATCATGGCACCAGCCATTATTATGCAGCCTTTCTGCCTGCCAATCAATAGAATTGCCCCCACCTCGCCTCAGAAATCCGACCTGCATAGTGCTGTGACCTGGGCAACGTAAAAAAAAAAAACAATATGTAGTCATTATAAATTCTATATGCTGTGACTCATGGCGGCTCTAGGGGGGGGGGGGCGACGCTCCTACACCCCCATGGAGAAACAGCCCCTTTGTTTACCAACTATAAAAAATCCCTAATTAAAAATCAAGAAACTAAATAAAAATCAGTACCATTAAAAATACATACAAGTTAAAGACAATGTTTAAAGCGTTAATTGATAACAATTCATAATGTAATTTGTTTGCATTGTTTCAATTACAGCAATAAACTCCTAACTTTAAACGACTAATGAATACAATTAACAACTGAAAAGCATATGTCTTCTGCAAAAAAGCTGTTGTAGAAATACAAAGGCAGGCCAATGATATCTAAAGTTATTTTTATGTAATAACAGTAGCAAAAACAAGCATTGGCATAGCCAATAGGTCTCGCTTTTGGGACCTTATAAGTATTTAGTTATGCAGCACAATATCCTTGGTGCAACAACATCAACTGTTGCATGGCTAAAAACTTATAAGGTCCCAAAGGCGAGACCTATTGGCTATGCCAATGCTTGTTAAAAATGGGAACAATAACTGCCTTCCCCCAGGATACTGGGTATCCGTGTAGGCACGCGGCATTAAAAACATTTGCCAAAATGCTAGCCCAAACATTTGGATCAGCTTTATATAAATCAGCCGTAACAGTACTAACAGATAATAAAAAATAAAAAAAACACAATGCCCACTAAAAGTATGACATTTCTACGATCGGTTCAGTGCATAATCAAATTTTTTCCTTTGCCGTAAGGCTCCTGTTAAAAAACTCGCAACCCCAAAGCATATCAAAGGTGAAGATATTTGCAAATATATCAGGGCTGGCCTCACTTGTGCAAAATTACAATGTTTTAAAAGTGGTAAAATATATTTTGGCCGGAGGTCATTATAAAATCCACAGAAAAACATGAAATGTAAAAGATCTTGGTCCGAGAAATCATCACATGAGCAGGGCATTAAGGCCCCTGGCTTAGAGAAACCTCTGGCGACCGTGAGACACCAGTGGATGCAATTAAACCTAAATCTGGTTAAAAGAAAACAATTATGTAAATTTTTTATGTAAGACCAGAAAGGTAGTTCTAGGATCCCAGGACTCAAAATTATAAATTGTCGTATCGTGTTTTTTTTAGTTCACTATTTTCCCTTTCCACCATCCTCTTGGCTAGAAATTGCCTCTTAATTACTTTCAACTCGCAAGGGTGCATCTGTCTAGGATGTGTAAAAAGCTCAGGGCGCCCTTTATTCACTAACTGCTGTGAGATGTAACCTAGCCAGGGGATCTTTTAAAACAATTTGGTTCACGGTAGGAGTGGGGCTAGACCATGTTTTTAACCACCATATTAAAGGAGCCACTGCTATGCGATCAGCGATGTGACCCTGCCCTAGTTCTTCGTGCACCATAAAAGATGGGGTGGTTGGGGGTACAGATAAAAGTTTCTGCAGGTATTTATTTTCGACCGCCTGCAAATCGCCAACCTCCTTATAGCCCCATACCTCGCTACCATACATGGCCATTGGTATACATTTGTCATTATAAACCTTCAGTAGTGGCTGTAATGGTTTACTCCCTAATCTCCTGGAAAAATCCATGGTTGCTCCTGCCGATCTAGACAAAATGTTTTTTTTTTAATGTTAGTTGAGCAACCCAAGACCCTTTTTCTTTAAACAAAATACCCAAATAAGGAAATGTAGCAACATTTGTCAGTTCTCCACCTTTGCATAGGAGCGTACGCTTGTCACGCTTTATATTACCAGACGACATTATATGGGACTTTGAGAAATTAATGGATTAGTCAAGTGAAACCATAAAATCAATAAAAGTGTTTACAAGTCTTTGCAGCCCCAATTGTGTCATCGCAAGTAGAACTGCATCGTCTGCATATAAAAGAGCAGGGATGAGTTTAGAATCTGCTCTAGGGATGTCTTTGCTAGCCTAAGACAGGGCAGCCCCCAGATTGTTAATATATAAAGTAAACAAAACAGGGGCCAAGATACATCCCTGTCTCACCCCTCGCTTAACATCCCAGGATTCTGTAAGGGCACCGTTAGCGTTGTATCTGGCCGAGGCGGTCAAGTTTAAGTGAGACCAGTGCAGAAAAGCCACCAGATCGGCATCCAATCCCATCTCTAGTAGTAAAGGCCATAATTTTGACCTATTCACTCGGTCAAAAGTGGATGTTAAGTCCATGAAAGCCATGTACATACGTCCCTTTTAGCGAGTGTATATTTGACGATGATCATAAGTAGATTTATGCATTGGTCCACTGTCCCCTTACCTTTTCTAAAACCGTATTGCAAGTCTGAGATTACATTGCTTGCGTCTAACTATGTTGTTAAGCGATCGAGCATCACCTTCCCCATGATTTTTGCGGCCGAGTCTAGTAATGAGATCGGGCGGTAACATGCAGGCTCATCCCTAGCGCCCTTTTTAAAAATGGGTAAAATCACCGCTGTAGACCATGAGGGCGGTGAGCCGCCTGTTGTTGCTGTGTTATAGACCCTAGCTAGTATCATTGCCCATTACCCTGGATCAACCTTATAAAGATACGCAGGAACCCCGTCTGGCCCAGGGGCTTTTCGTCCTGATATATCCATAATGGCTTTCTGGACCTCAGCTGCCCCAAAGCTTAGTGGACGCGTCTCTATACTGGGTTTCCAGGGGGTGGTGTTGTTCTCCATATCCACTCCTCTATAAATCTGCTCAAAATGACTAACCCATATATCAGCAGGGATGACACACTCTGTTCTCACAGAGTGTTGATCTAGAAAGAAAGGACTGTTTAGAATTTTCCAGAATTTTGAGCTATTAGACAGAACACTAACCTGATTCAGATCGTGCCATGCCTGTTCCCGTATCTTGTCTTTCCTTAGTTTTATGGCCAATTTATAGGCTTTCCTGCATGCCTTAATCTTTTCTTCATCCTTGGGTTTGTACTTTAGTGCACTCATAAGAGCCTTATGCGATTTAGAGCAGTCTGCGTCAAACCATTTTCCCCCCTTAGAATCCTCTAACCTTCCTCTCATCGTTAAATTTTCTGCAATCCGCTTTGCAAGGTTACCAAAAGCCCCTATTACCACACTGGCCTCAGCATGGTTATCAAGACACAATTTAATATCTTCTGCACCCTCCGTGTATAACTTATCTAAAAAGGCCTCCGGCATTATCTTCCCCCACCTGATCTTACGGGCCTGATCAGTTGGTTTGAAGTCCCTGTTTGATAGGCTCTTTCTCTCAGCCCCATGAAAGACCAGCTCCCCCCCTCATTTCTAAAATCAACGGGATATGATCACTATAACAACTCCAAATGGGGTTTACTTTTAATATGTTGGGGAACACAGGAGAGGATACCATAATAAAATCTTTAGTCGAGGAACACTCCCTGCCAATAAAAGATGGAACTGACTCTGTTTCACCGGTATATTCAAGACAAAGTAGATTGTTTATAGCAAGTAAGCTCTCCAACCGACAGCCTAGGGCAGAATGTTCCAAATGAACAGAAGGAACCAAGGTGTCCCAAGGTCCTCTACCTAAAATGCAATTTGAAAGACAAAGATGTTCATTAAAATCCCCCATTATGATAACCTCAAAGTAGGAGCAACTCTTCTCTCCATAATGCTCCCAAAAGCCCTCAAGTGTGGCAATGTGCTCACTATCGTTTTCCCTGCAAAAAGAATTATAAAAGTTAATCACCAGCAGCGTAGGTCGTGTGAAAAGGTTAGTTCCACTGCTAACAAGTGAGGGAAGGGACAGAGCAACAACTTCATCATGCAAGCTAATTGAAGTGATATCAGAGTAAGCAAGCCTCCCTTTGCACGTCCTACAGTCGATGGGGAAGCAGCTTTATAAAAGGGGGTAAAACCGTCCAAGGTAAAGGAGTCAGACGTATCCCATGTTTCTTAAAAAAGTAACGATATGACAGGACCTTATTGTTGCAAGCCATGGCTCCTCATCATTTTTAGCCCTTAGACCTGCGATATTCCAGGATACAAATTTCAGGTTCAACTAACCAGGTTGGGTAGGGACAGGTTTTAAAGGGGTATTTTTAATCTCTGTAGATAATGTTACTCTACCCTCCATTGGGGCCAGTTGTCAATCAATACTGTCTAAATCCCTCAATGGGGCAAATCTATTTGCAAGTGGAATAGCTATGTTCACATTTGGGCGTTGTAGTAACCTGGGCGATGGGGGACCCAAGATTGTACTCTGGATCCTTTGACGCGATACTCCTGTAGGATAGAAAGAGTGAAGCGGGACAACCTTAATTCCGGTTTTGGAGTCTTGTCTACAATAACTATGAATCATGGCTTTTGTGTACATCAGGTGCGTTAAATTAACCACAATACAATCACCCCCCCCTATCTTTCTTTATGGTGGATCCAACCCATCCCACTCTTCTATCCATGATTACATGAGGTGATAAATGGTGACCGTTTACTAACGAGTTGTCCAACCAGTGGGTCACTTTATGCAGCAGATCTATCGTAGACTCCCTGGTACCCTGCTTAACCGGTGGGACATCGGTCAAAACGGCCACCAATAGGGTTGAATCTGGGGGCAGATGTAGAATATCGCTTCGGAGATAGGGCCCTGCGAATCGGGCCGAGAATTATTTTGGTGGTCGATCTTATGGACATCTGGCAGTCTTTGTGGAACTACGTCCACACCTCCTCCTGTCTATTTTGTGATATTCCCACACTCCTGTGTGGTCGTGTACCCCTCTGTGGTGGGCTTTTACTTCCTTGCCCTGACTGCAAGCTACCTCTGGCATTCAAGGGGTAACAACCACTTGTTGAGAGGGCTGAGGGTGCCGGTCCAGCCCACTGTGTTGGGTCAGCATCCCCAGTCACCTCCCAGTTGTAGCCTCCAGGTTGTTAAGTAGGTAACAAGACTGCAACTCAGTGGATTGATGGAGCAAGGCTTCTATCTTAGTCAGCTGTAAATTAATGGGTACCAAAAGTGACATTACCATATCTTCAATTCTAGGTAACAAGTTAGACACAATCTGACTCAAGTCGGCCTGGTCTATAACGACTGAACCAGCAGCCTTCTTAAGTATCTGCACAGTTTTTTTTCCTCCTCCCCTCTTCCTTTTAACTGGGGGCTCGGACAGAGATGTGACTTCATCTTCATCTTGGTTACCATCCGCTCCGTCAGGCAAATTGATAGCAGTAACAGTAATCGTAGTGGGTACCATCTCATCTGGGTCTTCCATTTGCAAAGAGTCAACAGGGGGCAATGAAATCTGAGGAGGATTAATTATTTCCAGCAAAAGTCTCCTTTCAGTCAGGGCAATTTCAAGACATTTGCCGCCCTAGCTAAGAAAGAGTCTAAAGTAGTTACTGTGCTCCCCCCTCCTGGCAAGCTCATGCTGTGCTTCCACTTTCCCATTACTTTTAAACAACCGTGCTTCAAGGAACTGTACAGCACGTTTTCAATCCGTGGGTTTTAATTAGCTTAGGTGACCTGACTTGTCCAATAGGTTATGGGGCTTGGAGAGACCTCCCACATGGCCTTGTGCCACGTAAGCGTGCACAGCTAACAAAATCACAGTGAAAAATCAAACCGTAAAAACAACTATGCTCAGTACCTTAGGAGAGGCCCCAGATCGCAGAGGTTTGGGGGTTGTAGGCTCCTGCCTCCCCCTGTAGCAAAGACGGAGTCTCGCGCTGCGGGAGCCCTGAGCAGCTGAAGTAGCGCCTCCGGGCGCGCAGGTGACGTGGTTGTATCGCTGGCAGCAGGCAACCACAAGGAGGTCTGGGGGTTGTAGGCTCCTGCCTCCCCGTAGCAAAGACGGGGTCTCGCGCTGCGGGAGCCCTGAACAGCTGAAGTAGCACCTCCGGGCGCGCAGGTGACGTGGCGGTATCGCTGGCGGCAGGCAACTGCATGAAGGGCTGGGTGTTGTAGGCTCCTGCCTCCCCATGTAGCACAGGGAGCCCTGAGCAGCTGAAGTAGCGCCTCTGGGCGTGCAGGTGACGTGCCTGTATCGCTGGCAGCAGGCAACCACAAGGAGGTCTGGGGGTTGTAGGCTCCTGCCTCCCCCTGTAGCAAAGACGGGCCCATTACATCATCAAACCAGCTCTATCATGTTGTAAAGAGATGTTGTAAAATGTGTAAAGAGATGAAGCTTGTTTTGATGTAGTAGGCCAGCAAGGAGAGTTAATGAAGATCCATCAGCATGGGGGTGATGTGATCATATTTCTTCATCGCCTGACTAAGACCCGAAGTGCCTTGTATGGTGCTCTTTAAGGATTATGGCTTGCTGTCCCATTTTGTCCTATCTGACAAATCACAATAACTTATATTTCCTTAGTAGATTTCATTTGTAAAGGTATTTCAATAAATACAGAAATCTGTGCGGTACTAAGCATTATTGTCTCAAAGTCAGTTATGAAGTTCTCTGATTACAGATCAGAGCAGCTACGTCATTATCATATTAAATGTCTTTATTTAAGTCATAACTAGACTGTATGGAAAAAAAAATCAGACAGGTTTTCATTAAGAGAACAGATGCTTCCCCCATGTAATGTACATGTACAGGTAGTTGCTCAATTAAGTACATTACCATTTTTGATCAAAACATAATTTACAGTTTAATTTTGGAGTACCCAAGTTTGTTATAGATAATCAATATGGCATGAAGATTTTCAGCTTTACCAACCAGATACAGTGCAGAGACAACCCTGTGTACAAATAAGATAATTTAAAACCTGTTTGTCGCAGTGTACAATTTGAACACTATAGCAATTGTTGAATAATTTTAATTCAGTAAAATATAGAGCTTTTTTACTGTGTTTAAATATTTCAAGTCTACACTTTCTCAATTGCTTTATATACCTTCTAGCTTTCTCATATTTGCTTTAAAATGCACCATTTGCTCAAACTTTTTAAAAAACATTTCGTAAGGGAAGAACCCTCCCATACCCCCCTTATGGCGGTCAGGCTCGCACACGGCGCAACACTCATCGCCAACATTTACGCCCCACCACTTTCAAAATGTCACAAGACACCACTGTCCAATACCAATGTGGCACAGAGACTACTCTGTTAAACATTAGGTCCATATGTGGATGCAGAACAATTGGCTATGCTTTAATAGGGATGAAACTGAAATCTTGTCTATCCTGGTCTGCTGAACAAGGATAAAGTGCACAATTAGAGTGTGTTTTGCAACGGCGAGCTATCACGTACCCCACAGATAAGCGGGTCACTAGCACTGCATGCCATCACCCTTGTCTGATAAAAGAGGTCCTGCTCATGTTCCAATGCTACTGAAAATCACCCTAATCCTTGCTGTGGTATGCCACATCAAGATTATATCCAGTACTTCCCTCTCAAAACTGTGCTGTATGCCTACTGTTCAGCCTGAAGTGTAAATACCATACATATCACTACAGCACTGAAATACTAAACAACCTGTAAAAGAGAGACCTTCCTAACACTCAGGCTTTTTTTTAAACTGTTTTTATTATTTTTAGTTACAGTCACAGCATACACATTGACTTTTATTTGGAAGTATCCCATAGCGTAATCAAAAGATGGCATTATTAACATTTTCTGCATATATCCAACATGGTAGTGTAAATACCCCATCCTCCTCCTACTCTGTCTTGGTCCCCTGCCCTCTCTGCATTATCTTATGCTTCAGCTTGTGTTGTCCCCTGCTCCTCCCCCTCTGGGCGTCCGTAGTATAGCGTCCAAGGACCCCATATTTTTTTTTATTTCTTCGGGTATCCACGGGCTTTATATGTCGTTTTTTACCCCTGTCATATACAAGTCCATCCCTCTTCTCCATTCACGTAGTGTGGGTGATTCAGGTGGCCAATGTCTCGTTTGGCCACCACCAATCCCATATTTGCCAAGAATAGCTTGGCTCTGGGGAGGTCTAATTCCATGGTTACTCCCAGTACTACGAATTTGGGGTCCATAGGTACCGTTTCACCCAGTATTGCGCTAAGTTATTTCGTTATGGTGGTCCAGTAGTCCTGTATCACTGGGCACTCCCATAGTGTATGTACAAAAGTTCTGCACTCGCTTTTACATCGGCGGCATTCTGGAGTGTCTGCTTTCACCATTTTGTGTAAACGGGCCCTATCATAATATACCCTATGTAGTATTTTAAATTGTATTAGGTGTAGGCGAGATTTGATGGCAACCTCACGCGTATGCATCAGCGCAGCCTCCCATTCAAAGTCCCTCATGGGTCCTATTTCCAATTCCCACTTTGCCCCCAATTTTATCAGAGTGTCCGGATTATTATTTATGAGAGTTTTGTAAGTCCACGAGACAGCCTTTTCACTGATTTCTCCCTTGAACAATCTCCCTTCTAGAGGAGCATACTCCGGGATATTCTCCGTGTCAACCCCTTGGGTTCTCCGGGTGTGGGCCACCTGTAGATATTTGTAGTATTGGTTCTGGTGTAGCACATATTCCTTCTGCTGTGTGGCGAAAGTAATAAGTTCCTTTCCCTCTAATATATCCCCTACTTTTGAGATGCCCAACATCTTCCACCTCTTAAAACCACTTAATTTGGCAAATTCTCGCACTTTCGCCCCTTCCCACAATGGTGTTTCTTTTGTTACTCGATCATTTCATCTCATCTGTCTCTCTGCCCTCCTCTATGCATTTATCGTCACCTGTGTGGACGCTAGCCGTTGTTTATCGCCTTTACCTCCGTATAGGTGGTGGGTGTGTGAACGTGTATCGAATTGAGTTCGTTCTAGCGCATATGTGGGGTGATCTCCCGGCATGTGTTCCCAGTCATTGATGACAATTAAATGTGCCGCCCAATAGTAGGCCCTAATGTCTGGAAGGGATATGCCACCATTATATTGGTTTCGCTGCAGGGTATTGAGTGCCACTCTTGGAGTTTTGCCGCTCCATAGGAACGTTCTAAGTGTCCCGTCTATCTCAGAGAAAACCTTTTCGGGAAGGGGGTAGTATGTATTTTAGAGTACATATAATAACTTCGGCAGTGTTATCATTTTATACATTGCCGCTTTCCCGAGGAGTATTAGGGGTAGGGCTTTCCATCTCTCGACGTCTTCCTTAAATTCTGCAATGACTCTATATATGTTATGGTTAAGGCTTTCTATTTTATTTGCAGATACATACATACCCAAGTATTTTATCCCTTCCTTTTCCATCTTAAGTTGCCCGAGAGTGGCACTTGGGTCAAAACTTTAATTTGCCGGGTATAAACAGGATTTTTCCCAATTAATTTTGTAACCTGCATGCTCCCGTATCACTCGAATATGTCAAAAATGCATGGGAGAGTGTCACTAGGGTTGGTAATGTAAAGGAGGACATCGTCCACGTAGAGTGATGTACGTTCGTCTTTTGCCCTATGTAGGTCTTCTCGAAAGCCAGATATTCCAGGGTGTGCCCGAATTACACATGCCAGGGGCTAATATAGTGCAAAAAGCAGCGGGGATAGGGGGCACCCCTGTCTGGTACCTCGACCTATAGGGAACTCTCGTGACACTGTCCCATTCACTTGCACTCGGGCGACTGGGTTTTCATATAGGAAATCTATCCATTCCCGAATTTTAGGTCCGAAACCAAATTTCTGTAGGGTTAGCTTCAGGAAGGGCCAGTGTACCTTGTCAAAAGCTTTTTCAGCATCCAACGACTGTATCAAGTGCGGGTCTTTCCTATTGTTTGCCACTTCTAGCCAGTTATGTAGTCGGCATAGATTTAGTCTGGTTGACATTTTGGGCATAAAACCGGACTGGTCGTGGTGTACTAGGTTGGATATGACTTATAGAACACAAGCACAGGTGCACCACACATTAATTACAAAATGTAAAAATACAGAAATATAATCTATATTCAATACAAATATATTTCAAAATTTCTTTTTATTCCAAATTTTCTTTTTAAAAACGTATTCATATGCATCAAATTTTCACAGTGATACAGCCACAGCCGACGCGTTTCGTCCTACTAGAGGACTTCTTCAGGACTGTTAATTTAAACAAACAGATGTATAAACATCAGTGAACATAAACAAAACAACACATAACATGATACACATACATTTTAAAAGATTAATCCTTTTAGCCAAAAGGCTATATTGATAATCCTATATACAGAAAACAAAGAGAGAACACAGGCATACTAAAGACAGACAGACTTTTTTTTTATATTTACAGGTTCAAAGTGTGAACAGCATTTCTATAGATTTTACTTATATTTACAATATAACAATAAGAGAAGCTATTTCAATGAGTATTTCAAAACAATATTAGCTAGAGGCATCCTAACAGAAATTAGATAAATGGAATCGCTGAGAAGAAAAAACAGCAGAAAGAACGGAGGGAGTGAGGAAAGATAGATACCAAAAGACAAACCAAGGATGTGATCATCATACAACAACATAGGATAAGAAACCACAAATTAATCATTAACTTAACAGTTCTAGAACTTCTTTTCACTGAGAAGGTACAAGTGGACGAATAAAGAAACCTACCTCTGATAACTTTTAAGAGGTCAATCACCAGTAGGAGGAAGAGTCAAAAGATTAACCAGAGAAACTGCCTATCTCTCGTTCCCCATCTAAATTACGGTTATCCAGAATACCTACAAAGAAATAGATGAAGATTTATACACCAAAAATACCTACAAAAACCTGCACAGATTGAAACCAAAATACTTACTTCATATCAGAAGTTTAAGCAATATTCCTCAGAGCTATCGATGTTAAAAGAATATGAAAGGCAAGGGTATCGAATAGAATAGACAAAGGGGCAGCGCGCGCATGTAGATTAGAACCTTGCCCGCCTATTGATGATCGCCCGGTTCAGTCACCTGGAAGAACAAAAGTAACCATAATACATTTACATAGAGTCCCTACTGACACAAGATTAGTACTCAATCAAAACGTCGGATTACCCCATCTAAATAAGAGCAAGCAAGAACTGCACAAGAGAGTGACGATCTCCCCACTATAACTTCCAAGCAAGTGTTAAATTTATCCTCAATTTGCCACCAAAATACATTTCCATAAGAAGTCCTATGTGCCCTCAGATCTATGGTTGGATATGACCTTTGTTAAACTACAGGCTAAAATGTGAGCCAGGACTTTGGTTTCTATGTTTAATAGCGATATGGGCTGATATGAGCTACAGATCGTGGGTGTCCTACCCAACTTGTGGATTACTACTATTGTAGCACTTCTGAAATCATGTGGGAGGGTGCCAGTTTCTCTGGCTTCCTGGAATACGCTGGATAGGTGGGGGCCCAGCAGATCCGCATTCTGTTTATAAAGTTCCGCAGGTATGCCATTGGGGCCTGAGGTCCCAGGTTTCAGAAAGCCTATTGCTTCACTTTTTTCCGCTATTGTGATTTCCTGTTCTAGTGTTTGGGCATCTGTCTTATCTAAGGTAGGTGTGTTGATCTCCGAGAGATAGCTTTCTGTTTGTGGAGCCTTTGCTAGTGGGCGCTCTGCCTCGAAAGTCTCATAATATCGGGCAAATTCGTTGGCTATGTCGGTGGGTATGTTATACTGATGTCCCCCCTCTGGAGCTATTTGTGTTACCCAGCATGCTTCTGTTTCCTTTTTGCTTAGCCACACCAGCAGTCTGCCTGCTTTGTCTCCGGTGTCATATAGGCGCTGGTACGTGGCCTGAATTGCCGCCTGCGCCTCTCGTTGCGCTAGCGCTTGATATTCCTTACGGAGGACTAGCATTGTCCGCAGTTGTGAGGCATCTTCAGGTGCTGACATTTGATTTTCAATTTGGAGGAGTTTTGTTTCTATTTCTTCCATCTCTTCTGTCTCTCTTATCTATTCGTGTGCAATTATGTTCTGTGCCCTGTCTTGCAAGACTGATTTATATGCCTCCTAAAGTGTTACTGCGGACGCTACGGAGCCCACGTTTTCCTTAAAGTACAATTCCGTATCTGTTCTAACCTCTTGAGCTACCTTTGTATCTCGACAACAGGATGTGGGACACACCGCTGACCTCTCAGACAAGGTTCGCCCCTGGCATTCTGGTAAATGCAGTCTCTTGTAGCTCGCTCCGATATTTCCGAGTGTTTCGCCAAGGTTGGCGCAGATGGTGCTGATCTCTAGACACTTGTTTCTGGTTTATTAACCGTCATCAGTAGAGAATACAGTCTTGTATTTTGGGGTTTGCTGAGTAGGCTGCCAAACATTATATCAGGTCCGGTACCTCTCACTGGCGCGCAGGTGCTTCATCCACGAGCTCGTCAGCTCAATGACTCACGGGAGTACTTTAAATGGACAACAGGATGTGGGAGCACACCGCTGACCTCTCAGACAAGGTTCGCCCCTGGCATTCTGGTAAATGCAGTCTCTTGTAGCTCGCTCCGATATTTTCGAGTGTTTCGCCAAGGTTGGCGCAGATAGTGCTGATCTCTAGACACGTGTTTCTGGTTTATTAACCGTCATCAGTAGAGAATACAGTCTTGTATTTTTGGGTTTGCTGAGTAGGCTGCCAAACATTATATCAGGTTCGGTACCTCTCACTGGCGCGCAGGTGCTTCATCCAGGAGCTCGTCAGCTCAATGACTCACAGGAGTACTTTAAATAGACAACAGGATGTGGGAGCACACCGCTGACCTCTCAGACAAGGTTTGCCCCTGGCATTCTGGTAAATGCAGTCTCTTGTAGCTCGCTCCGATATTTTCGAGTGTTTCGCCAAGGTTGGCGCAGATAGTGCTGATCTCTAGACACGTGTTTCTGGTTTATTAACCGTCATCAGTAGAGAATACAGTCTTGTATTTTGGGGTTTGCTGAGTAGGCTGCCAAACATTATATCAGGTCCGGTACCACTCACCTTTGTATCTCTAAGCTCCCAGGTGCTGAGTTTCCAGCCCAGTTGAGTCGAATGTCTTCTCTTGCCCAGTGTAAGCCACAAGGGGGAGTGGTCTGAGAGGCCTCTAGCTAAATAGTCTGCTCTTTCTATTTCTGTCACTTCCCCTGCCAGAGCTAAAATGTAATCTATTCTGGAGAAGAAACTGTGCGCCCCTGAATGATACGAGTAGGCCTGTGTCTGGGGGTGGTGCCTTCGCCAGAGATCTGTCCACCCCATTGTATTGAAGAAGCGTCTAAGCTGCGTATCTCTGTATGTGCCAGTGTTCGGCGTGGTATGGCCCACCTGGGGGTCCATGACGTTGTTAAAATCTCCCCCCACTAAGTGGATACAAGAGCCTGCCTGCAAGAGGATATCTGTAAGTTTTTCTAGTGTGTGTGTGTGTCCTTAGGCATGGGGGTGCATAGACACTAATCAGTGTTATATCTCGCCTGTCCCAGATCCCCTTAACCACCACATACGTCCCGTTGGGGTCTATCCATGTGTGTTCTACCCTAAATGGTGGAGATTTCCTGATCAGGATTGCCATTCCTCAGGTGCCTGTGGAGAAACCTGCATGTGCCAATGTTTGATATGCCCCTCTGCCCAGCAATCCACATTGCGTTCCCCTCAGGTGTGTTTCTTGGAGGTACATCATCTCTGGCTACAACCGTTTAATGTATGCTGCAACTAGGCCTCACTTCACCTTGTTTCCTAGTCTGTTCATGTTCCAGGACATGACAGAGTATCTACCATGATCATACGTCACTCTATACTGCTATAGAGGTGTGGAAGGACCCACCATGGTGGGCTAGGTTGGATCTCCCATGTGGCACGCCCCCCTCCATTCACCTCCCCACCACTGATGGCGTCATGCTCTGTGCATGTCTCGGGGGAAGGAGAGAATCTGTCCGTGTCCTGCGGCGCCCCTGTTGTCACCTCGTCTCTTTTGCTGGTTGGGGTGTCTACCGTTCCCGGGTCTGTCTGCTGCCCTCGGTTCTCCGGGTAGTCTGGGTGGCGTCACCCCACTAGGATATCCCGGCGATTATGTATCTGGGTTTCGGGGGGGGGCAGTGCCTCTCTTCCAGGGGGTTTGTTGCAGCCTCGCTTCACCCCTGACTCCTTCCCGGGTTAGTCCCCCTGGTGTTCCCGGGCCCGTCCATGGCGTTCGGGCCTCCCAGCTGCGTCTCTCTCCGCGGGGAATCCAGGTGAAGGCCAGTCTGTATTCCACGCTGGGGGCCCTAATGGCTCTTCCCCGGGTTCGTCTGTTTGGCGCGGGCAGACCAGCATGTTCACCGGGCCCCCTGGCTCACCTTATTTAGAGCGCGGGTTGCCGCCACGTTGGTTCGCAGCATCCCTTGTCTTTTCATTTCAGTAAGTCCCGCTTTTTATCACTTCTGCTTCATTTGAAACTGGATTCCTTCGCCTCAGTGGTTTCTATCCCTTTGTCGCCTTCAGCCGGCGTTCAAATTGGTTTCACAAGGCAGGATTTCGACAGGATTAATGTTAGGCCACGTCTAGTCCGCCATGCTGCTGGCCACACCCCTCCCAGAACACTCAGGATTTTACAAAAATTGCTCCTAGGTCACTCACCAATCACCTTGCAAACCTGTTTGCTCCACACTGACTAATCAGAAGCCTGAGGTCAGCCAACCAGTGCCTAATGTAGACCCGCCCATACAGATGCAAGAAAAATTCTGGTTGTTTCTTTCACTCCTTTGGTTCCTCACTGGAGAATCCCTTATCTCTTTATCTGAGATTGAAAAGGGACTATCTCAAGTTCAGAAAATCTTTAAGAACCCACCCCTTCACTCAAGCATTTGGATGTTCACTCAAAACACGTCAGCGAACCTGAGCTTGATCATAAGTCTACCTAGTTAGATGCCCAAGACTAACTTTGTCTACTCAATCATGCACTTGGGCCTCTGACTCTTCAAGGCTTTGTCATCTCTAAGGGGCTCATTTGGCAATGGGTATTCTTGTATACAATCGACTTGTTCTCCACCTGGGGAGCCTGATTCATGCACTAGATTACCCTATCAATTTTTCCCTTCTCCAAATCACTCTGAAACCACCCACAGGTAGTTAGCAATTCTTTACAAAAACACACATAATAAAAATAACACACACTGCTTTACTAAACTATAATGCAAAACTATGTTTCTCTAAAACCCTGGCACCTCAGCATTGAACAGGGTTTACCACACTTATAAAAAAAAAAACAGGTTTTATTAAAACCAGAGCACATATGACAGTACCAGGAAAGTGATCAATGCCTTTGACACTGCTTGCAAAATAAAAATAAGCATTTGTAATGCAATAGGTCTCGCATTTGCATGAGTTTAAGCTATTGGCATTGCAAATGACAATGCCTTTTATTTATCTGTTTTGATAATTAACACATAAATAAAAGGCATTGTCATTTACAATGCCAATAGCTCAAACTCTTAAATGCGAGACCTATTTCATTTCAAGGAAGCGGCCGATATTGTCCTGGGCTGCTTGGAAAGTGAAAGCGTGCATGGTGCACTGATGTTGCAGCAGAGCATGTCGTGCCTGGAGTAGGAGAAACTCATTAAAGAAAATAGTGCTTACAGACTAAATAGGACATACCATCTAACAACAGAAGTAAAAGGGCCAGTCCTCATGGAAGGTTACAAATGAAGACAAGGCAGTACTAAGAAGGGACTAACAAGCCTATTAACGAATCAGAAGCCAGCATTTACGAAGGACAATGACACAAGCCAATGACAAATATGGGCGGAGAGTGGGCAGGGCTTTAAGTCCATACTCGAATACAGCATGCCTCGCAGAAGCTCGACCTAACAATGTTCTTGGTGCTCTCTGTGGAAGCTGAAAAAGCTTTTGACTAGGTGGTAGTCAAGGGGGCTGACAGATAAGGAGAACTTGTCCTTACTGGGAGGATCGGATGACCGTACCATAAAACACATTTTGTTTCTCAAAAAATAAGACATTCTTTGATGTTTTCCAGTGTCAGGCTCTTTATTCAGAATAAACATTTGATTGAGGCACTGGTGTCTTAGTTGCATCATTTGAGAATTCATTCTCTTTATTCTCAGAAGTGACAGTGAAAACAAATGTGTCTATAAGAGAAATACACATACAATATCCATACCATATTAATTCATTTAAATAAGTATTATGCAAAGCATACTAAATATCTTAGGCTATCTACTGACACCACAATGATGCACTTGTTTGCAATAACATCGAACTTCTAGGTTACATCTTGGCATTAAAAGTCAATAGTACAATATTCCTTTCTGTTTGGTTTAACTGTTTAAGAGCAATGGTTCTCAAACCTGTGTACTAAAATTCCAGAAGTATCCTTGGAATGCTGTATTGGGCCTGTTGTGTGAAAAGATTACTGAAGACTAAATCACACCCAACTTAGCAATGCAGTGCAAATGTAACGCTGTCACACTTTCAAAAGAAAATAGGCTACTCACTTGAAAAAAAGGTTTGAGAAACCTTACTTTGCACCTCTAGTATTGTAAGTAAAACAAGTAAGATTAGTCTAAAATAATCCTCAACCTATCTAAGAAAATCATACTGGAATACACGAGCACCTGGGCTATGATAAATCTTTTATGTTTAGATTTCAAGTCTTCTTTAAACAACTAGGGGTCTTGATTATTGATAAAGATTAGATTGCAGTAACATATCTTTACATTTTCTGCTGTACTACACGTGTTTTATTTCATGGTGGTCTAGTTTTTTAAACTGTTTTCACAGTTTTACTGCCTTTTTTCTCTACTTTCCATGTAAAGTCGCCTGACGCATCTTCAACCATTTGAAAAACATATAACATTTGATGATGTTAACAGCATTCGCTATATTCTTCTTCTGGACATTTAAACCTTTTCGTGTTATGAAGTACACCTGTAAGCCTGACATTTGTGTGTGTTGAAAAGTTCAGGTGTTTAGCTCTTCTTGCTATCGAACAAGCAGGTCTTGGTGTGCACTGTGTTTTTGGAGTTCAGCAGATGTCCATGTCACTTGTTTCTGTATCTAGCTGATTAATATATTATTTTGTGGCCAATTTAGAACTCAACTAGGGTTAAATTAACAGGAATATATTAAAAAAAAAAAAAAAAAAAAACTATTTTTTTTGCGGGGGTTAATAAAGTGCTTTTTAGAACTAGTTTTCACTTTCTGTAGCATACCTTACAGTTTACATCTGTGTGTTATAATTATATTTATACAGACATATATTTTCGGGGGTACCTCTGTCCAATCACCTTTTTCCAGCTACTTTATTCTCTCTGCATTCTTCTAGTGGTTCTGTTCAGTTGAATTTCTAATTTAATCAATGTCAGTCTTGTCAAGTGAAAACTGGAATGTACTATCTTTGAAGAGGAGTTTTGGCAATAGTTTCTTAGACATACATCTACAACAGACTTGCCATTCTTTCGCTGTCATGTCAATTCAACCGATTAGAGGTAATTGATTTCAGAGTACAAGTGCAGGACATACCATCTAATTCTTCTAGGATTATTGCAGGCAGGTTTGAGATTGCAAACTACCATGGTTTTTCAGGCTGGCTTATATTAGCTGGTCTCCTTTCTACAAAGATCACATGACCAACTCAAAGCGGACACTGCTTGGAAGTCCGACATTTGATCCAGGAGGAGTATATGTTTGTTTGGAACAACCTTCTTAATTTGAGGATTCAGAAACTAATGACTGTAGAATTTAAGTGTAATATGTATGCACACTCTCTTTCCATGGAGTAGAAATTCAACATATGTAAATATGAATCTAATATGTGTTTGCATATGTGACTTTGTTTTGTTTCTCTACAAGGAAAATATTCTCAATTTGAAACAACCATATCCTGACACGCCCATATTAAATAATTATTCACTGCTTGAAATTAAACATTTATGTACATTTCCTAGGTGGACAACTGCCTGCAAAAACGTTATATGCTAATTTCCACTTTTCTCACTATATGCAGTCACAAACACCATCAGCAAGGCTAAATTTCAACCATTCCTGATCTGTACCTAAATTGGACTTCGATGGAATTTGGAATATGATGCTTATCTTAACAGACTTGATTATGTATCAGTTCTTTATTTCCAGGCTTATCGTTATTCCCTTTTCCTGTGTTAGAAATTTGATTTATCTCACTACAAAGTTTACATTACTTTAGGTGCAGTGTTTCATCCTATTTACCTCAGGTATGACTTCAGAGTATCTTGTGATCTACTCTATAACACAATTCATCTCCTCAAAGAGAATTCAAGTTCTGTTTGAGCAGTAGATGGGATTTTGGCAGCCATGCTCATTTATTGATATGGATACATTTTCCCACTTTATTGTAATATACCAAACAGTTCGCTATATTCATCTGATCAGTATCTTCATTGCAGACACAAAGCTTTTTAAACAATGCATCTGTACCAATTGCTGCGATAGGTTGTGCATGCTTTTGGTCTACTGCTTTTCTAGGATTGTAGATATTAGGTTTATACTGTTCAGTTGATTCTGTATTTCTCTTTCACAGTGCCCATAGATTGAAACAAAATCAGTTTTGCACCAGTGGTTATTCCTTTCTGTCACCGTACATCATGTAATATTTTTACATGTAAATGAGGTCTCAGGTGGCATAACTCTTATATTGTTGTTTGTGATTGTGTGCCTTTATTCTATAGTAGTTTTCCTTTGCCATTTATAACCAATTTTGATTTTCTTTTCAATTGAACCACGTTCTTTCTTTAATGCAGTCAACACCTAGTGTGTCTTGCTGGAAAAAAGTTACAATACATACTACTAAATTGAAGAGTTTTGATCCTACACATAGAAGTGGAGAGGGAGGTTTTTTCTTTCTTCTGAATTTGTTGGTGTTGCCATTAAAGATCCAAAGTATTAAACAGGATGTCCATGTTCACTAGTTGTATACAGTTTAACACCACACCAGATTACATTTTTGCAAATGTACTTTAAAAGCAAGGAATGTCATTGCTGAATTAAGGTATGTTAGGATAATATTCTGCATGAAAGTACCAGCCATCTTTTAGCCTCTCATGTCCAATGCAGTCTTTGGCCTTGCAGCTATTGTAAATCTGGGCTTTCTTTCATTGGTTACTGAGGCATGATTTTTAATGGTTTAAAAAGGACTAACACTACAGCAATTATGCTACGGATTTTTGAAGACCTGGCACTGTTAACCCCTAATACCAAGCCCACAGCAGAAACTGCGGGTGAGCACACTTTTGTTTTAGATGTTGCAAACAAATAAAACAGCTTTTTTTGATAAACAGCGTTTAAAACTACACAGTTGGTGTAAAGGTAATCAGCTCAGACTTTATTAACATATTTTCCACTTTACATTGGTTATCAGTCACTTCTCCATTTGGGTCCAAATGAATAGTCTTGGGTTTAGTTTCAGTCATAATAAGTGACTCATAGCTGGGTTGCTTTCTTTCTCGCATGTGTATTAGCTGGTGTTTCTTTAACGTTGATGACTGATTAAAAGCCTTCCCACATTCGTTACATACATGAGGTTTAAAGCCTGTGTGTATTCGTTGGTGCCTGACTAAAGTTGTAGAGTCTCGAAAACATTTTCCACATTCATTACAAGAGTATGGCTTAACTCCTGTATGGGATCTTTGATGCGAAACTAATGCTGATGAGGCCCGATAGCACTTTCCACATTCTTTACATTCATATGGTTTAACACCTGTGTGAGTTCTCTGATGACCAATTAATGCTGATGACTGACTGAAGCACTTCCCACAATCTTTACAGGTAAACGATTTAATTCCTGTATGTAGTTGCTGGTGTCTGATGCATGCTGACAACCAGGTAAATGACTTTCCACAATCACTACAAGCAAAAGGTTTGAATCCTGTGTGCATTCTCTGGTGAGTGATTAATGCTGAGGGTTGGAAGAAACACTTTCCACATTCATTGCATGCGTGTGGTTTAATTCCTGTGTAAATTCTCTGATGCCTTAGCAATGAAGAGGAGTCTCTAAAACACTTTCCACATTTACTACATGCATATGGTTTAATTCCTGCATGTGATCATTTGTGCGAATTTAATGATGCTGAGGGCTTAAAACGCTTTCCACATTCACTACATACATATGGACTCTCCCCAGTGTGCGTTTGTTTATGCCTGTTTAATGTTGAAGCCATACTGAAACATTTTCCACATTCACTGCATGCATATGGCTTTTCCCCAGAGTGTAGTTGCCTGTGTCTGGATAATGAGGATGCCAGATAAAAACACTTTCCACATTCACTGCAGGCATATGGTTTAATCCCAGAGTGCATTCTCAGATGTATAATAAGTTTATAGTGCATACTAAAGCCTTTTCCGCATTCAGCACATGAAAATCTTGGTTCTGCTACAGTATGTGCCTTCTGTTTTTCAGTAGGGTTTTTAAGTTTACTGATATCACTCTCGTGATCAGTGGCTTGAACTCTTCTACTGCGTGCTGGATTTCTTTTCTTTTTTTGTGATTTGTTTGAACTCTTGTCTGCTTCTCTGTTCCAAAAATGATTTAAAATTAGGTCTTTGGCCCCCACCGGCAATGGATCCTGTGATTTGGGAGTTTGCAAACATTTTTGTGCATTGCGCTTATATGATTGTCTGGGTCTACTACCTGTTGGATTGGAAGTGAAAAAATACATTTTAGGTGACTGATATGATCAACTGACCAGACATTATTATTATTTTCTCTCACAAAAGGCACATTACTTTTAATAATAAAAACAGAAAATAGAATTAGCTTCCTTTAGGAACACATAAGAATTCACCAAACTCGCACTCTATACATGATAGCAACCTTCTTTCTCCCATCTTGTAGCTGTTGCCACAAAAAAAGAATATAGCAGAAAGCACTGAACAAGAGATTTTAATACTATCCTTATGAGCTACATTTTCCCTATCAACTTCACATAATTACTTTTTTTATTCAACTTAGACTACTCAATTGAGATTGACATAAATGTTGTCGATAATGGTAAGAAAAAGGCTGAGATTACATTGCTGGAATTCAATGCTGTCACAGGAAAATGCTACTTACCCAGTATGCATCTGTTCTTGGCATATAGAGCTGTAGAGTCATATGCTTTGCATAGATCGCCATCTAGTGTTGGGTCCTGATGTTTGCACTTTGTTTTTCTTCTAAGAAGTCTTTCCAGTCACAAGGTAGGTGACGCCTCCTTTCGGTAATAGTGCGCATGGCCATCGACTCCATTGTTAGATTGTTTTCCCGCAGAGGGTGATAATGGAGTTAGTAATAGTAAAATGAGATGTCCATGAATGCATGTATCTAAGTAAGATGTTACTGCAACAGGTACAGGTACCCGGCGAGGTGGGTGGGCGCATAGGACTCTACAGCTCTATATGCCAAGAACAGATGCATACTGGGTAAGTAGCATTTTCCATTCGAGGCATATGAGCTGTAGATCATATGCTATGCATAGACTATATAGCAGTTATCTCCCAAAGTGGTGGCTAACCTGTATCCGTTGCAGTGGTTTGAAATAATGTACGTAAAACTGCCTGGCCCACTCTAGCCTGTTGTCTTGCTAACACATCTACACAATAGTATTTTGTGAATGTGTGAGGTGTAGACCATGTTGCAGCTTTGCATATGTCATCTATGGGTATATTTCCTAAGAATGCCATAGAAGCCCCTAGTTTGCGTGTAGAATGTGCTCTAGGGGAACTGTTAAAGTTCGTTTTCCTTTTGCATAGCATATTTGAATGCACTTAACTAGTCCACCTTGCAATACCTGATTTTGATATTGGATTGCTTTTATGTGGTGGAGCAAAAGCGACAAAAAGTTGATTAGTCTTTCTAAAAGATTTTGTTCTTTCAATGTAATATAGTAACGCTCTTTTTACATCTAAGGTGTGAAGAGCACGTTCTGCCACAGAATCTGGTTGAGGGAAGAACACAGGCAACTCAACAGATTGGTTGATATGAAAGGCAGAAATTACTTTAGGTAGAAATTTGGGATTAGTTCTAAGAACCACTTTGTTTTGATGTATTTGTAAAAATGGTTCTTCTACTGTTAGTGCCTGAAGCGCACCCACTCTCCTTAGAGATGTGATAGCTATGAGGAAAGCTACTTTCCAAGTGAGAAATTGTAGTTCACATCTATGCAATGGCTCAAAAGGTGGACCCATGAGTCTTGTAAGGACGATGTTGAGATTCCACACTGGAGCAGGTGGAAGTCTGGGCAGAATTACTGTTTTGAGTCCTTCCATGAAAGCCTTAATAGCAGACACTCTAAAAAGAGACAAATGTTGTCTGTTCTGCAGATATGCAGCTATCGCAGCAAGACGTAAGCGTATTGATGTATACGCTAAATTGGAACGCTGTAGATGTAATAGGTAACAAATGATGTTTTGGATTGAAGCATCGAGTGGATTGACTTGATTGTTATTACAGTAAATCACAAACCGCTTCCATTTTGCTGCATAGCATGCCCTTGTGGTAGGGCGTCTAGCCCCTTTGATGACATTCATGCAATCTGGGGGAAGATTGAGGTAGCCAAACTCTAAGATTTCAGGTGCCAGATCGCAAGGTTGAGATGACTGGGATCTGGGTGCCTTATCCCTCCATGGTTCTAAATGAGGAGATCAGGAGTGAGATGGAGTTTTTGGTAGGGAACTACTGACAACTCCAAGAGGGTTGTGAACCAGGGTTGACAGGCCCATGTGGGAGCAACTAGAATTAGTGTCAGGGAGTGCTGTTTCAGCTTCCGAACCACTAACGGAACGAGTGGGAGAGGCGGAAAAGCGTAAGCAAATATCCCTGACCAGTTCATCCATAGTGCATTGCCTTAGGACAATGGGTGTGGATCCCTGGATGCGAAGTTTGGGCATTTTGCGTTTAAGTGGGTGGCGAACAGATCTGTGTCTGGGAAGCCCCACATTTGAAAGAACGGGAGGAGAACCTGAGGGGGGGGGGTTCCCATTCGTGGATCTGTTGTCGTTGATGACTGAGCAGATCTGCAATGTGGTTGTTTACTCCTGGAAGGTGTTCCGCAAGGAGATATATTTTGTGAGGTATGGCCCATCTCCAGATGCTCTGAGCTAAGTGTGAGAGCTGGGGAGAGTGTGTGTGTCCCTGTTTTTGTATGTAGTACATTGCTGTCATGTTGTCTGTCCGAATTAGGACAGCTTTGCTTACTAGATGAAGTTGAAAAGCTTTCAACGCTAGAAAAATTGCTAGCAGTTCTAGATGGTTTATGTGGAGTTACTTTTGTTGAAGAGTCCACATGCCCTGAATGGTATGTTTCTGCAGATGAGCTCCCCAACCAGTGAGCGAAGCGTCTGCTGTTAGCACTATCTGTGGAACAGGGTCGACAAATGGCCGCCCCTTGGAAAGGGTTTTTGTATTCCACCACTGCAGAGAGCGATGAGTGCAGCCGTCTACCAACACTAGATCTGATAACTGACCTTGAGCCTGGTTTCACTGACGTGCTAGGCATTCCTGGAGGGGACGCATTTGGAGTCTTGCGTAAGGAACGATTAAAATGCAAGACGCCATCATTCCTATCAATTGCATGAACACTCGAGCTGGTAACGAGTGTTGTGACTGAAACTGAGAGATTAGAGTCTGCATGTTGCGAATTCTGACTGGGTTGGGACACGCTAGAGCTTTTTGAGTGTCTATTGTGGCTCCTAGATACAGTTGTGTATTGGATGGTTGGAGATGAGACATGGTGAGATTCACAGTAAACCCAAGGGCGTAAAGCAGTTGGACTGTTGTTTGAGTGTGGCGTAGGCAGCTTTGCTGCGAGCTGGCTTTTATGAGCCAGTCGTCTAGGTAAGGGAAGATGTGAATTTGCTGTCTTCTTAGATGAGCCACAAACTGTCAGGCATTTGGTGAAAACCCTGGGTGCGTTAGTTACTCCAAATGGGAGGACCATGAATTGATAATGTTGGCCGTCTACCAGGAACCTGAGGTATTTCCGGTGGGCAGAGTGAATGGGAATATGGAAATAGGCGTCCTTTAAGTCCAGAGTGGACAGAAAGTTGCCTTGCTGAAGGAGTGGATGCACTTGTTGGAGTGTGATCATGTGAAAGTGGTCCGACTGAATGTATAGATTTAGTTCTCTGAGGTCTAGTATGGGCCTGAGAGAGCCGTCTTTATTGGGAATTAAAAAATACAGGGAGTATACTCCGGTCCCCTGATATTGTAATGGGACTGGTTCTACAGCGTGCTTTTCCAAGAGAGAGAGAACCTCTTGCTTTAGAAGGGTAAGATGCTCTGATGACATTGCATGTGATCTGGGGGAGTGTGTGTGTAAGCTCCAGGCAGTAACCATATTGGATAATTTGTAGTACCCACTTGTCTGAGGTGATTGAATTCCAGACAGGTAGGAATTGAGAGAGATGTCCCCCGACAGGAGTGGAATGATCAGGGGGTAACGGAAGGAAGTCACTGTTTGTTTGCGGGGGAAGTGCTTGTGGAGTTGCCTCTGCCCCTACAATAGTTTTCTCTGAAACCACCTCTAAAATAACCTCTTGAAGAGGGGGATTGGTTGTTGCCTTTGTAAGAGGAGGAGGGGTTTTCAGTGGATACATTTTTGGAACCACCCCTATAAAAGGAACGGCGAAAGGTACCCCCTAGTGGCAGGCAATTGCAAAGCCCCCATGGACTTTGCGACCTCCGTGCCTTTTTTTCATCTTCTCCAGCGAGGTATCAACCGTTGGGCCAAAGAGATGTTCTTTGTTGAATGGTTGGTTGAGGTTGGAGGTTTGCACCTCAGGCTTCAATCCTGAGATTCTCAACCAAGCATGTCTGCGTAGGAGTACACTGGTGTTTGCTGTACGAGCTGCTGTATCTGCTACGTCCAGGGCACACCTGAATGAGGTATTAGTGATAAGTTTACTTTCTTGGATAAGGCCATTAGCCTTACTTTTGTGTTCGTCAGGTAAAAAGTGCATGAGTTTTTCTAACTCATCGTAATGAGCCCTATCATAGCGAGCCAACAGAGCTTGAGCGTTGGCAATGTGCCAGTGATTAGCCGCTTGTGAAGCCACTCTTTTGCCCGAGGCATCAATAAGCTTAGACTCCTTATCAGGAGGAGGAGCCTCACCTGTGGTTTGGGAGTTAGCTCTCTTGCGAGTGTTAGTTACTACCAGAGAGTCTAAAGGCAACTGACCTCTGATGTAAACAGGGTCGGTGGGTGAAGGTTTATATTTTTTCTCCACTCTAGGTGTAATTATTCTTGCCCTCACAGGATCTTTAAATATCTCGTCTGTGTGTTTCAACATACCTTTTAGCATAGGTAAGGTATGAGTGGCTCTCTGAGAGGAACTAAGGGGCCTATTACGATGGCGGGCGGACTTTGTCCGCCCGCCATCGCAACGGAGCACGGGACCGACCGCCGAAGTTGCGGCGGTCCTGCCAGGCAAATTAGGATGCGCCCGCCACACTGGCGTGCGCATCTTCGACTTTGACATTGCGGTGGGCGGTGCTGTAAGCAGCACCTGCCGCAATGTCAAACCCTATGTTGTGCATTGCCATGCACAACGTGACAGGCACCGCAAGGTGCCTGCCACCTTGTGCATGGCAATGATGGGGGGGTACCATGGGTACCCCCCAGTGCAGCCACCCATACCCCCCACCCCCAGGGGGCCCGCAATTGGCCCCCACGGTGATTTCCCAAATGCCTTTCCATGGCGGAGTCTCCGCCATGGAAAGCCATACATCCTAATAAGGATGGCGGTGCCTGCAAGGCACCGCCACCATAACCTGAGCCTTTTCTGCCCGGCCGGCAATCCGACCAGCGGAAAAGCGGCAGACGGTGTTTCCGTCTGCCGCGGTGCCCCTCGCCATACTAATATGGCGGGGGTGCACATGGGTCATTTGGCGGACGGATCGCCACCGCCGGTCCGTTTTTTAGAAGAGTGGCATGGATATGTTCTGTATCAGGGTTGATTACAAGTTTTTTCTCCTTCGGATCCGAAGGCGGGGCATAGGGTCGAGGCTCTTTAGTCAGAGTGTCTTTATCTTTAGTTGGTTGTTTCAGCGTCGAAGGTTTCGGCTCCGAGCCTTTTTGCGTCGGAGGTAGAGTCTTCGGCAACGGTGGTATTGTGACCATCACATGCTTAGATTTGGGTTTCGGTGCTGAAGGAGTTTTTTCGGCACTGGAGTGGTGCCGGCTTGAGCCCGAGCCGGAAGGCTTCTCTTTATGTTTCGGAGCCGGGCCCGAGGGCGGGGCATCGGAAACCTTTTGTCGGTGCCGACCTTGGCCTGAAGGCAGAGGCGGACCGGAGCCTTTGTCTTTGGTTGTTGAGGGGGCAAAGGGGTGTCTTTACTCACGGTACGTTGACCCGGAGTAACTTGCTCCTCTTCTTCCATGTCGGAGTCGACTTCGGACACGGAGAAACGTTCTTCCTCTTCGGCTCCTTGAGCTTGCTGTTCTGTGTCGGAATCTTCCCCAAAGATGTCCGGTGCGGAGCCGCTCTGGTGTTGCATCTCGTGGCGTCGAGCCCGACGGTCACGAAGTGTCTTTTTCGATCTAAACGATCGACACGCTTCGCAGTCGTTCTCGTTGTGTTCCAGGGACAGGCAGAGGTTGCACACTTCGTGCAAGTCGGTGCGTGGAAATTTAGCACGACACCCGGGACAGAACTTAAAGAGACGGCCGCCACATGTTTTCTGATCGAAGTTTTTTCGAGGTGATGAGATACGCGACGAATGGAGAACCATGTTCGATAACAATACCGTCGAGGGTAGGTGATTGCGCGTCGAAGGGATCCGAGAAACGGTGCCGAACCGGAGCGCAGCAATACACATCTGAACCCGATGGCGGAAAAAAACAATCTAACAATGGAGTCGATGCCCATGCGCACTATTCCTGAAAGGAGGAGTGATCTACCTCGTGACTGGAAAGACTTCTTCAAAGAAAAACAAAGTGCAACCATCCAGACCCAATACTAGATGGCGATCTATGCATAGCATATGATCTACAGCTCATATGCCTCAAACATAAGGTTTTCAAAGTTTACAGCTGGAATTGTTATTGTTTGATATTATTGTGAAAAAGATATGGAGTGGTATAATGCAACTGAAGACCTATTATGAATAGGCCTGTATCATCTAACGTGCACCATGCGAAATTGGCACTATGACTGGTTAACTATGGAGCACCGACTGCTACTGCCGAAGGGATCAAAGTACCCATTCTGCTATAGCGAATGTTTCAAAACACTTTCACAAGAGGTACGTTTGAGTGTTGGTGTCACCACATTTGCACTAGGTGAGTTGGCATGAGGTAATTCCCTATCCAGTGTGCACGGTTCTGTTATATTAAATTATTTGCATGGACATAGCGGGCCAGAAGAAGAAACTGAATATCTGTTTTCAGACGGGAGGTGCAGGAAATGTATTATAAGACCCACAACAGGGTGCCTTTTAAAAAGAGCTATGGTATGTCTGTCATATGCTACGATGTCTAGTGGCATTGTGACTCTCTTACTTAGGAACTGTACGCTGGACTTTGATGTGTGCCAGAGTGCCATCAAAGCAGGACCACCTGGGACTGCACCTAGGCATAATCATGAAGCTGTTTGTTCACTCACTGATCTGTCACTCTGCTGTGAACTCGCATTCACATACACTAGCAAGCTATTCAACATTAGATTTCCTGTCATTTATCATAGCACATGTCAGAGAAAATACGTTTCAATGTCCGTCTGAGACCCCCTCTTCCCCAAAAACAAGGTTTTTAGGGTGGGAAAATAATACATTGTGATGATTTCGATTAGCTGTAGAATGTCTGTAAGCTAGTCAGCATTAACACATTTATCATGTTAGGGCATTAATAAGGCTAAATTATGTAACACCATTCTAGACACTGACCAATATCTTGGTTAGTCTCTTTGTTTTGAAAATATGAAGGCGTAGGGAAACCGTTAAGAGGAGGTTTCAGGTCTCATGAGGCCTGTATTACTAGCAAGACTGCATTACTTGAGGCATCTGTTTTTGAAGATCAGATAGTCATCATTGCTCAGGCTTCAGCAAGGCTGGCAGGGTTTGTGCTGCTGCTCCTACTATGGACTCTGGATTACTCTCCCCCCCAACCAGGGCAGGACACTGGAGGGCTGTGGTGTCTGTCCATTGTAATCGTTTAGGATCGCTGCACTCCAGCATTGCTCTAGTTTGGCACAATAGACACCAAAACACTACCAAATGTAGGCTCGAGTGAGGTTCTAGGAAATGCCCTGGGCTTTATGTATGACTCAGGAACTGAAAGGCCTCACCAGGAGCTGTGCATGGGGAAAGGCTACAGACTGGCTGCATTCTTCTAGTGACCTTTCAGAAACCTTCCAGAAAAGAGGGGGTCATCCATCTCTGAAAACAGGTGGTCTCTTGACCTCACTGTGATCTTCTTTACCTTCCCACCATCTCAGCAGAGGGCTACTGCTAAGGTCTGCTGGAGATAAGACTGTTTTGCAAAAACCCTTCTCTATCCCTCCATAGAAGGTTCAGGAGAACCCTACAACAAAATACCTGACTCCACAAGGTTTTTTGGCATTCAAGTAGGAAACGTTCCCTAGAGACATTCAAACTGCCACAGAAATCACTCTTCAATTGGGGCTTAGAGCCCGCACCTTCAATCAATCAGGGATTTATAGAGCACGCTACTCACCCGTGAGGGTCTCAAGGCGCTGGGGGGGGGGGTGCAGCTCCGGATCAGTCGAAGAGCCAGGTCTTGAGGCACTTCCTGAAGGTGTGCAAAGTAGGGGAGCGTCTGATGTTGACTGGGAGCTCGTTCCAGGCCTTTGCTGCAACGTAGGAGAAGGCTCTTCTGCCTGCTCTGGTTCTGCGGATGCGTGGGGTTTCTGCCAGGGCGAGGTCGGCGGAGCGGAGGTTCCTTTTGGGTATGTGGAAGGATACTCTCTTGTTGAGGTATTTGGGTCCGATGTTGTGGAGTGATTTGTAGGCGTGGGTGAGTAGCTTGAAGGTTACTCTCTTCTCGACGGGGAGCCAGTGAGTCTCGTAGGTGCTGGGTCATGTGCTCGTGTCGTGGGGTTCCGAGGACGAGTCTGGCTGCGGTGTTCTGGATTGTTTGGAGCTTGTGTAGCAGGGTTCTGTTGATTCCGGCATAGAGGGCGTTATCGTAGTCCAGTCTGCTGGTTATGAGTGCGTGGGTGACGGTCTTTCTGCCTTCGGGGGGGATCCACTTGAAGGTCTTGCGGAGGATGCGGAGGGAGTTGAAGCAGGTGGAGGCGACGGCGTTGATCTGGCGGGTCATGGTGAGGGAGGAGTCTAGGATGATGCCGAGGTTTCGGGCGTAGTCTGTTGGAGTGGGTGGGTTTCCGAGGGCGGAAGGCCACCAGGTGTTGTCCCAGACGGTGGAGGAGGGTCCAAGGACGAGGACCTCTGTCTTCTCCGAGTTGAGCTTCAGGCAGCTGTTGTTCATCCAGGCTGCGATGTCCTTCATTCCTTCCTGGAACCAGAGTCTGGTGTCTTCGGGATTTTTCGTGAGGGAGAGGATGAGCTGGGTGTCATCGGCATATAATACTATGCTGAGCCCATGCTGTCTGACGATGGCGGCGAGGGGGGCCATGTAGATGTTGAAGAGCGTGGGGCTGAGCAAGGATCCTTGGGGTACTCCACAATTGATCTCTGTGGGTTCGGAGAGGAAGGGAGGGAGTCTGATCCTTTGGGTTCTGCCGGAGAGAAAGGAGCGGATCCAGTCGAGGGCGGTTCCTCGTATACCGGCGTCGTGGAGTCTGGCTGCAAGCGTGCGGTATGAGACGTGTCGGAGGCTGCGGAGAGGTCTAGTAGGATGAGGGCCACAGTGTGGCCCTGGTCGAGTAGCATGCGGATGTCATCGGTGGCGGCGAGGAGGGCGGTCTCGGATGGCGTTCTCTTCGATGAAGGTGGTCAGCTGGGTGTTGATGAATCTCTCGGAGAATTTGGCTGCGAAGGGAAGGAGAGAGATGGCCCGGTAATTTTTCAGGTCCGTCGGGTCGGCCGAGGGTTTCTTGAGGAGGGGCTTGACCTCTGCCTGCTTTCAGTCGTCGGGGAAGATGCCGGATTCGAGGAAGGTGTTAATGGTCCAGCCTAGTTCGGGTGCTATGGCGGCGGTGGCTCTGTGGTAGATGTGCGGTGGGCAGGGGTCCGTGGAGGCTCCTGAGTGGGTGTTCTTCATGGTCATGGTGGTGTCTTCAGTGGTAGCAGGTTTCCAGGTGGTGATGGTCGGCTGGTTGTCTGTGGTGGAGAGGGGGGTGGTGTCTGTTCGCTGAAGTTGTCGTAGAAGGCCTTGATTTTCCGGTGCAAGTAGGAGCTGAGCTTGTTGCAGAGGTCCTGGGATGGTGTGACGTCCGTGGCTTCACGGGGGGGTTTGGTGAACTGCTGTATGACGTTGAAGAGTTCTTTTGCGTAACTTGAGTGGCTCTTATGCGCTGGTGGTATTCATTCATGGCGTTCCTGTAGGTGTTCTGGTCTTCGATGGTTTTCCTGTTCCGCCAGAGTTTCTCGAGGCGTCTGCAGGAGCGCCTGGCTTCTTGGAGCTCGGTGGTGAACCAGGCGGCCTTCAGGGAGCGTTGTTTGACGGGGTGGCGGAGGGGTGCGAGCTTGTCTGCGCAGCTGGAGATCCAGCGGTGTAGTTTTTTGGCTGCGGAGGTGGCGTCGGTCGTGGCGGAGGGGGGCCGTGGAGGAGGGTGGGGTTGAGGTGTTCCTCTGTGATCTTGCTCCAGTTCCTTCGTGGCGGGCCCGGGCGGGTTTGGGTGTGGTGGTGGTGTTTAAGGTGAAGTGTACACAGTGGTGGTCTGTCCAGAGGGGCTGCGTGGTATGGCTGAAGTGGCTGCTTGTCCCTCCTGCGAAGATGGGGTCGAGGGTGTGTCCGGCTCTGTGGGTGGGGGTGGTGACGAGCTGCCTCAGCCCGAGGTTGGCGAGGTTTTCAAGGAGGGTGGTGGAGTCTGGGTCGCTGCGGTTGTCGAGGTGGAAGTTCAGGTCTCTGATGAGAATGTAGCCCGTGGAGGCGATGGTGTGGGGTGCGACAAGGTCGGCAATGGTGGTGGCGGAAGAGGTGCGAAGCCCGGGGGGTCTGTAGACAAGGGTCCCGCGCAGCATGGTTCTGGGACTGGTTTGGATCTGGAAGTGGAGGTGCTCTGTGTTGGAGAGGGGGGTCGCTCGTGCTGGAGGTGGAGAGTCGGAGGGAGCTCTTGTGTGCGATGGCGAGTCCTCCTCCTGGGTGGTGGGGGCGGTCTTTTAGTTGGATCTTGTATCCGTGGGGGTTGGCGGTGGCGATGTCAGGGGCGGAGGTGGCGTTGGTCCATGTTTCCGTGAAGAAGGCGACATCTGGCGAGAGGGTGTCAAACAGGTCCCAGATCTCCGTGGCGTGTCTGTGGAGGGAGCGCACATTGAGGAGTATGCACGTCCGGGCTTCGGTGGTGCAGACGTCCGTCGTGGGGGGGCTGTTGATGGTGAAGGAGTGTCGGCAGGAGAACTAGCCGTGGGTGGTGTTCGGCGTTGATCTCTGGCAGTTGTTTCTTCCGGGGTTGAGTGCGAGCAGGGCAGCGGAGTTGTAGCAGTGGAAGGTCGTAAATCCAGGGTTCCTGGCGCTGGCCGTGGTCGGGTGCAGATGCGCTTGCCTTCGGCGTGCCTTCGGGGCGCCGGCGGCGCGGCCGCTCAGCGGCCGCCATTAAGTAGGGGAAGGGGACAGAAAAGTGGCACAAAGGCAGACACAGGCACAAAAGAGACAAAAAACAGAAAAGTGGCACAAAGACAGATACGGGCACAAAAGAGACAAAAAACAGAGAAGTGGCACAAAGACAGACTCAGACAACAGCGGCCAGCAGAAGAGCAAGGCTCTCCCACTGGACCACCAGGGATGAGGCGCAGGCAGGAGCCTGCGGGTGGAGGAGGGCCTCGACACATACCCGAGCAGCAGCGCCCAGAGCAACAGTGCCTGAGCGGTGGCACTTGACTTCAGAGCTGCGGGGGGAGAGCAGCTCTCTGACCAGGAGGTCAGGGGTCTTGCTCACACTTCCTCGCAGCGGCCGCCATTAAGTAGGGGAGGGGGAGGGAAGCGCAGCTGGGAGGCGGGAAGCGGGAACCGGCAGGCGGGGAGGGGCCACGGGGGCAGCAGCGGCGGGAAGGGCACAGAGACAGGAACAGCCAAGGAGAGGAACAGGTAGAATTACATGCACAATAAAGGACAGAGAGGAGGGAGGAGGCAGAAAACGGGCACAAGGGGGACAGAATAACAGAAAATGGCACAGAGACAGACACAGGCACAAAAGAGACAGAAAAGCAGAAAAGTGGCACAAAGGCAGACACGGGCACAAAAGAGACAAAAAACAGAAAAGTGGCACAAAGATAGACACGGGCACAAAAGAGACAAAAAACAGAAAAGTGGCACAAAGACAGACACGGGCACAAAAGAGACAAAAAACAGAGAAGTGGCACAAAGACAGACTTAGACAACAGCGGCCAGCAGAAGAGCAAGGCTCTCCCACTGGTCCACCAGGGATGAGGCACAGGCAGTAGCCTGCGGGTGGAGTAGGGCCTCCACACCTACCTGAGCAGCAGCGCCCAGAGCAACAGTGCCGGAGCGGTGGCACTTGACTTCGGAGCTGCGGGGGGAGAGCAGGTCTCTGACCAGGAGGTCAGGGGTCTTGCTCACACTCCCTCGCAGCGGCCGCCATTAAGTAGGGGAGGGGGAGGGAAGTGCAGCTAGGAGGAGGGAACCGGCAGGGGGGGAGGGGCCACGGGGGCAGCAGCAGCGGGAAGGGCACAGAGACAGGAACGGCCAAGGAGAGGAACAGGTAGAATTACATGCACAATAAAGGACAGAGAGGAGGCAGAAAACGGGCACAAGGGGGACAGAATAACAGAAAATGGCACAGAGACAGACACGGGCACAAAAGAGACAGAAAATCAGAAAAGTGGCACAAAGGCAGACACGGGCACAAAAGAGACAAAAAACAGAAAAGTGACACAAAGACAGACACGGGCACAAAAGAGACAAAAAACAGAGAAGTGGCACAAAGACAGACTCAGACAACAGCGGCCAGCAGAAGAGCAAGGCTCTCCCACTGGACCACCAGGGATGAGGCGTAGGCAGGAGCCTGTGGGTGGAGGAGGGCCTCGACACCAACCTGAGCAACAGCGCCCAGAGCAACAGTCCCGGAGCGGTGGCACTTGACAGCGGAGCTGCGGGGGGAGAGCAGGTCTCTGACCAGGAGGTCAGTCATTCATAGGCATTTGTGTGCCCTGCCAACTGGAACACCTCTCCCAGCGTGGCAACACCCCCAGTTTCCCATTGATTCACCGTAGCTATGCCTTCTTTGCTGGGGTGGGTAGAAGCTGCTCCTTTTAGGATAGGAGTTCCAGTGGGAGGGGCTGTGTTAGTGCAGAGACATGCCCCCAAACCATTTTAATTCTGACTGAGATACTGAGAGACACCTTTGGGAGTCCGACCTTAGGCTTCTGGTTGGGCAGCAAAGAGTGACAGGATTGGAAATATATGCTAAAGCGGACCTGTAACTGGCTTTGTGGACTAGACAAAGGGTTTTTAATTTGATTCTTTGTTTGGTGGACAAGCAATGGGATGATGTTGAAGCTGAGGTGATGTGATCAGAGCCCTTCAGATTAAAGATGAGATAAAAATGAAAAACAAAATACCAGTATTTGTAAAGCGCGAACAATCACCCCTAAGGGTGTCAAGGCGCTGGGGGCCGTCGGGAAGATTAAGCGAGCTATTGTCCAGAGTCACATGGTGCTGGGCTAACCTGCCGCCGGCGCTGGGGATCGAACCGTGAGCCCCGGTGTTCTGGAGTCAGGCGCCCTGGCCGCAGCGCCACACCTCTAGAGATGATCTAACAGGTTGGCTGACTAGACATTTCTCTTTTGTGCACCCTTTAAAATCCTGGTCCCAAAGGCATCATAGACAACAACAATAAACGGTGTGTGATGCAGAAACCAGTGCTGCACAAGATGAAAGCCCTTTAGCGACCGATGGGCTTGGGACAAAGGGGACACCCAGTCATGAGTAGTGGACTGGCATAAAGATAGGATTCCTTAATAGCCGGGGCCAACACACCAAAGAAAACTGACGAACAACAGAACAAAGCTCCCTGGGGGCGACCTGTTTGAGGAACAGTGGCTGCGAGCACAGTGGAGAGTGCTCGGTGGCAGGACTTACTGAGTGTGTCTGACTGGCTGCTCCTTTGCATATCTGCCTAAAATGGTGGTGAAGCTCCCGTGAGGAGAGAGTATATGACGACAGACAGCTGAAGACGTTGGTGAGAAGAGTTGAGGAGAGTAGCAGAGTGGTATCAGCTGCTTTCATGGGTCCAGCTGAAGGAGTGCATATTTGTGACCTTCAGTGAGCTGTTCTAGGCTGTCCCGAGGGGATGATGCTGGTTCTGATCCAGGCCCATCGCACTGTGCAGAACTAGCATTGAGTCTTCTCTTGTGTTTAGGACTAAGTGATAGGACACGTAGCAGAAGAGGAGATAACAGTTACTGACGGCTTGGGATGATCGTACATGCCCGCTCTTCGGACACAGAAACAGAGGGGAAAATGCACCAAAGACAAGATATACATGTTGTCAATGTTTTCACATTTTGTGGTGGTTCATGAACCGCCACAAAACACAAACGTTCATCATACTTTCCTGTAACATCAAAATCACTAAATTCCGAGGAATTTTGCAAAGCGGAAAAATAAAACCCACAACAAATTTTCCAGGGCTGAAAATTCCTCAGGGGAGCTGATACTGCATGTTTAGACGGATCGTTTCACTCCAAGTTTACTGTAAACTGCTGCCAGATGCCACATTATTCTTTCACTTTTGGAAGTGTCCATCATGGAAAGTATCCATCACTCTCTCATTCCAAAAACAGCCCCAGTGGAGCTTACACTTTTCCCCAATGGGGCAACAATACTGATCAAGATCATAATACGATCCTGTGCGCAGCAACAAATACTGATAATATCATATCAGGAATTCACCACATTTATACTGACCCTGATTTCACTCTTGCTGAACAGCGGGCCAAAAAGCACTGCAGTGCAGTGAAAGCAGCCTTTGGTAGATGGGACTGTAGTATACAATAATGGACCCCATAATTAGAAGGAATTTACAACTTCACAAAGTGCATATCTCATACTTCTTACCTATTCTGGTTTGGTATTGCTTCAGGATACTCCCCTAGTGATCAGGATCATCAGAGTGTTACTTCTGGGAGGAGAATGATCGGGTAGTAAAAGTTACTTCAGTCCGCCCGCCACCCTAGCGGTGCTGGGACCGGCCGCCAGCGGTGCGGCGGTCCCGCACCACCAATTAGGATGCGACCGCCACCCTGGCGGTCGCATCCCGCATCTCTAACATTGCGGCAGGTGCTGCTGTAAGCAGCACCCGCCGCAATGCCAGAGAGGCATGTTGTGCATTGCCATGCACAACGTGACAGGCACCGCGCGGTGCCTGCCACCTTGAGCATGGCAATGCCAAGCGCAGCCCCCCACCCCCCCGGGGGCCCGCAACAGGCCCCCACAGCAATTCCCGCCAGCCCTTTCATGGCGGCATCGGAGCCATGAAAAGGCCGGAACCGTCAGGCATTATAATATGGATGAAGGCACCGCCACCATATTATGCCCGAGTTCCGCCCGGCCGGCAATCTTGACGATTGCCGACCGGCGGAAGAGCGTCGGACGGACTTTCCGTTCGCCGCGGTACCCCCGCCATAGTAGTATGGTGGGGGAAAATTATGTTGTGATGGCGGGCGGATCGCCACCGCCGGCCGGGCGGTGGCGATCCGCCCGCCATCTTAATGACCCCCCTAGTTCTTCACTGTTGGTATTTCCTCCAAATTCTTAGGAAGCAGAATTTTTCAGTGCACTTGCGAGATCCCAGAACACAAATTTTAAGAAATGTTCATGTTTCCCAAACCAACCAAATAAAAGGAAACATGCTAGAAAATGCAGCATTTGCTTTTGTTAACTAGTTTAGCCAAATTGTTAAATCAGCAGTACATTTGGCTGAGAAACAACCACTTTCAATAGTGTAAACTACATAAAATAAAAATAGGAAGTGGTTCTGCAATATAAAATACGCATAGTAAAATTTAACCCCGCTCATTTAAGGACCTTGGAAGACAGCACTATCCCTTCATGCACAACAAGTTGTCAGGCAGTTTGTTTTTTTGGAGCACTGGGACATTTTGTATGTACTGTAACCTGTTCAAAATTTGTCCCCCCCCCCCCCAAAAGAAAAGAGGTGGGCGGGGCTTTAATTAATTCAAAAGGAATATTCATGGTGCAGAAGAGCAAGTTACTTACCTTCGGTAACACTCTTCCTGGTGGATATTCTAACTGCAGATTCCTTACTTTGTGAATATTCCCCAGGCATCAGATTAGATCTGGAAACTTTTCAGCAGTAGCGCTGCACGCCAATAGGTGGTGTCACGTGACTCCACTCCGTTATCACATGTAAGCGCCACCCATGCACACTGACATCAGTTGCTTTCAAGTCTGCCCTTCCAGTCATAGAGCACGGCAACAGAATGGCTTGACAAGTGTGCCAATCTGTAGACTTGGGACCTTTATAGATGGAAAAAAGAGTCCAGTACACAGAACCGGAAGGTGGGAGGGGTTAGCTATCCACCAGAAAGTGCATTAATAATAGTAAGTATCTTGTTCTTCTGGTGGATACTTCTAACCACAGATTTCATTCCTGTTGAATAGATACCCTAGCAGTACCTCTCACATGGTGGGTGGGTCTGTGAACTGGCTCAGACCAAAAGTCCTGCAGGACCGAGTAAGCAAAGTGCCCATCTTGACGGACCTGGTTCTACAGACAGTAGTGCTTTGCGAATGTATTAACTGACAACCACGTAGCAACCTGGCAAATGTCCAGGACAGGCACTCAACGTTCCAACGCAAATGGTAGCTGCCTTGGCTCTGGTGAAATGAGCCAACAAGCCCTCTGGGGGCTGCTTCTTAACCATCTGTGCATAGCAGATTTTGATGCAAGTGGCAAAGAAATCCAGCCAGGTTCTTCCAGTGTGGTGGAAGATATCCTGCGCCATCTCCAGGTGTAACTGATATCCATGATTCTCTAGGACTTGGCGTCTGAGTTTGTCCGCCCTGGCTTTTAAAGATCCTGCCTGGTGGTGCGCCATCAAGAAAATTCCCTGGCAATCCAGCCACTTCCAGAGGATTAGCCCCTCCTGACACAGTGCCCAGAACCCCACCCCACCCTGTTTTTTGCAGTACCAACATGGCAGTGGTGGTGTCTGTGAGCACCTGCACCAGCCCACCTCTGATGTCCGGCAGGAAGGCTTTCAATGCCAAGAAAATAGCCCACAACCTCAGCAGGTTGATGTGGAGTTGGGTCTCCGCCAGAGACCAGATGCCTCTGATCTCTACCTCTTCCAGGTGGCCTCCCCAACCCAGAAGTGATGCATCTGTTACCACTGTCAAATCTTGATGGGGTAAGAAGAGGGGTCTGCCGTTGATCTGAATCTAATCCAGCAGCCACCACTGTAGGCTTTCTGCAGTCTCTTCTGAAATCTGGACATGATCGGAGAAATCTCTCTGATGCTGTGCCCACTAGGACTACAGATGCCACTGCCCAGCCTGCATATGCCGTCCTGCAGGCTTCCCCAGCAGGATGCGGGAAGGGAGGCCAGTAATACCAGCTGCCTCAGAGTCGTCCTCAGTGAGATGCAGGACAGAGGCTAAAACATCTGGGTCATAGCCTAAATGTTCTGGATTCTCTGCTCTAGAGGAAGGCCCCAAACTGTACAGTGTTACAATAGATTTAATGAACTGAAGTTCTGAGGAAACGTCAGGTGTGATTTCGGCTCATTGATAGCGCACCCAAACAAATTTAGGAGGTTCGCCGTTGTGTGGAGGTGGGTGATGACTGCATGCCGTAAGCCCGCCTATAGAAGCCAGTCGCTGAGGTAGGGAAAGTTTGGGACCTGACCTCTGAAAATGTGCTGCGACCACTGCCATCACCTACGTGAATACCCGAGGGGCACTGGTGAGGTCAAAGGTGAGCAGTGTAAACTGAAAATGTTCTTGCCCAACAGTGAAACGCAGACAGCGCCTGTGGGCTCACAGGACGAGAATGTGGCAATACACATCCTGCAGGTCCAATGCTACCATCCAGTCTTGAGGGTTGAGGGCAGACAAGACCTGGGCCAGAATAAGCATCATGAATCTGTTTGTTTCGTAGAAAGGCACTGAGAGGGTGAAGGTCTAGAATAGGAGCAAAACCCCTATCCTTCTTCGGCACCAGGACAGGAAGCAGCAGGAGTAACAACTACTAGTGCCAGCTTCCGATGCCGTGACCCTCACTATGGCCCCTTAGGCCAGAAGGCCCTGCGCTTCCTGCCTCACACAGAGAAGTGGTCCTCTGTCAACCTGAGAGAGGTGGACAGTGCAGCAGAGTGGAAAGGAATGAAAGGGTATAGCCCTGATGCACATTTCTGCCTATCCCACTGGACCAAAGTGATTACTTACCACTCCGGGAGAAATTACTAGATCCTGTCTCCGACAGGGTAGCTGTATATCTAGAAGGACACGCTAAAACGGTTCTGCAGCCATGGCAGCTTAAGGGGCAGGGGACTCTGCTGCACACTGCCCCTCTTGTCCACATGGCTTGTGGGATGCATGGCCTCAGCCATTAAATGGTAAGTAGACATAATATCGAAAATGTAGTATCGATGTGTAATAATATCGAGTTTTTAATATCGAAAGTAGTAAATATCGATGTTAAATATATCGAAGTACAAAATATCGATTTAGTGTGTTGTAAAAAATATTGTCATAAATGTCGTTTGTTAAAATATCATTATGCAAAAATATCGTTATAGTAATATTTTTTATTGTTATATGTTTGTTAATGTTATAATAATAGTTAATTAATGTTATGAAAGTTTTGAATTGTAATATAATTTTTAGGAGCGGGATGTTGGGTTTATAGGGGATAAGGGTGGGGAGTGTTTTAAAATATTTGTTAAAAAATATTTAAAAAATATAAAAATTTGTAAAATTAATTTAAATTTGTTTTTTAGGAGCGGGATGTTGGGTGTATAGGGGATAAGGGTGGGGAGTGTTTTAAAATATTTGTTAAAAAATATTAAACTTTTTAAAAATTTGTAAAATTAATTTAAATTTGTTTTTTAGGAGCGGGATGTTGGGGTTATAGGGAATAAGGGTGGGGAGTGTTTTAAAAATGTTGATACAAAATATAAAAAATTAAAAAAATTGTGAAATTAATTTAAAATTGTTTTTTAGGAGCGGGATGTGGGGTTTATAGGGGATAAGGGTGGGGAGTGTTTTAAAATATTTGTTAAAAAATATTAAAAAAATTACAAATTTGTAAAATTATTTTACATTTGTTTTTTAGGAGCAGGATGTTGTGTTTATAGGGAATAAAGGTGGGGAATTAATTTTTTTTAAATATTAAAAAAAATATATATTTTTACATTTTAATTTATTAATGTAATGTGTTAATAGGGGATACATTTATTTCATTTTTATTTAAAAAAATTGAATTTTTTTTTTTTTTTAAATGGAATATTTTTAAATAATTAGAGATATTCATTAAATTTAATGAATTATGCATGAAAATTTGCTAATATTAAAAACAAAAAAGAGTTTTAAATTTAAATACAATACATAATATTTATGATAATATATTAATAAAAATATGTTTTATATTTTATAATTAATACAAAAATTGTATATATGGAAAGATGTTCTAAAATTTTTGATTACTATTTTATATTTAAAAAGGATGATTCATTTTAATTTATGAATATGATTTTTAAATTTGATACCGAGTAACTAAATTTAATAATTTTAGATTTTGGAATTGTGAATATAAAACTATATATGTTTAGTGACCAGAATATTTTATGAATTTATATAAATTTGAGTGGGAATAGAAAATTATATATGTTTAGTGTCCAGCACTTTCCCTGGTTTAATATTAATTGGACTGGGAATAGTAAATTATATATGTTTAGTGTCCAGCACATTCCCTGATATAATATAGTTTGGAGTGGGAATAGTAAATTATATATGTTTAGTGTCCAGCACTTGCTCTGATTTAATATTAATTGGAGTGGGAATAGTAAATTATATATGTTTAGTGTCCAGCACCTTCCCTGATTTAATATTATTTGGAGTTGGAATACTAAATTATATATGTTTAGTGTCCAGCACCTTCCCCGATTTAATATTAATTGGAGTGGGAATAGTAAATTATATATGTCTAGTGTCCAGCAACTTCCCTGATTTAATATTAATTGGAGTGGGAATAGTAAATTATATATGTTTAGTGTCCAGAACCTTCCCAGAGTTAATATCGTTTGGAGTGGGAATAGTAAATTATATATGTTTAGTGTCCAGCACCTTCCCTGATTTAATATTAATTGGGAGTGGAAATAGTAAATTATATATGTTTAGTGTCCAGCACATTCCCTGATTTAATATAGTTTGGAGTGGGAATAGTAAATTATATATGTTTAGTGTCCAGCACTTTCTCTGATTTAATATTAATTGGAGTGGGAATAGTAAATTATATATGTTTAGTGTCCAGCACCTTCCCTGATTTAGGGGCCGATTACGATTGCGGAAGGCCTGTCACCACCAGCCATGCAGTGGCGGTCCTTCCGCAATCGTACTGCGATTTTCCCCCACCACATCACGATGGCGGAGGGAATCGCGCACGGACTGTGGCAGACGCAAAGATCGTCCGCCACGGGTCCGCCCAAAGCAATCTGACAGATTGCCTGGCGGACGGATCCAAGGGCCCTAAATGGTGGCGGTGCCTAGTAGGCACCGTCCACCAAATTAGGATGCTTGGGATTGCAGGCCTCTCCATGGCGGCGATGCCGCCCTGGAAAGGCTGGTGGGGATTCCTGACGGGGCCCGTTGCGGGCCCCCCTTGTGTTGGGGGGGGTGAGGGTGCACTTGGTGTTATTTGGAGTGGGAATAGTAAATTATATATGTTTAGTGTCCAGCACCTTCCCTGATTTAATATTAATTGGAGTGGGAATAGTAAATGATATATGTTTAGTGTCCAGCACCTTCCCAGAGTTAATATAGTTTGGAGTGGGAATAGTAAATTATATATGTTTAGTGTCCAGCACATTCTCTGACTTAATAGAAATTGGAGTAGGAATAGTAAAATATATATGTTTATAGTTTTGTAATTTGTGAGAATTAATGTAGTGTATAGTGGGAATGTTTAAAAATAATAATATAGGGGCCCATTACGATGGTGGGCAGAAGCACAACCGCCGTGCTGGCGGATGCAAAAACCACCAGTTACCGCCGGCACGCAGCAGTCCACACGCCCGCCCAATTACGATGCGAAAAGTAGGCCAAACACCGCCGGCAAGCCAGCAACACCGTCCGCCATCAAAGTGCGCCCGTACACGTAGCGGCGCAGCACAACTGACACACACCGTCCGACGAAACACGTCCCGCCCGGGGCTTAAATTACGATGCCGCAAACAAACGGCTCCCACGGCAAAGAGACACCGCACGTGAAAGAGAGGCGGAAACACGGACGCAGAGCACGGACAACGAAGAAGCGGCACCCCGGGCATGAATCCAGCACTGCAGGCCCTTCCCATGCTTCTGCTGATGCACCACCAAGGACGCAACGTACCGCGGAGACGCAGGTAGGCACACACACAACAAGTGCACGCAAACAGCGCACACAGTGCAAGGGTGGAAAAAGCGGACAACCCCCCACCAGCGCGTGTACACTACACATCCACCATCGCATCCACATATGACACACAGGCCAAATCGTAACATCGCAGAACACATGTGTACACACCACCTGGGACTAGGAACCAACCACCCCGTCACGGCCCCAAAGCGCCGATGACGCCGCCACACATGCGCACAACGCAGAGGCCAACCGCAGCGCCATGCATGCGTCGCACACAGACACAGGGACACAACCAAGCAGCACACACATCAGCCCCACCCCGAACGCACATGACACGTGACAGGCCGGCCACAGACATGTCCCCAACGCCCAATTCACGGACAACACCCAACGCCACACAACCGACGCACACATGTCAGTGAAGACACGCAACAGCAGGACACACCCCAGTGTAACAAACATGGCGTAGCATACAGCGGCGGCAACACCAACTAGGAGAAGCAGGGCCCCTTCGGGAAGAGGAACGCCAGTACCACACTGAAAAACCCATACCACCCTGCACATATGAACAAAACACATGAAACGGAACACCAAAGAGCCCGGGGACCGACAACAGGTGGCCCAAGAATTACATCCACACACAAGGCCCAACGCAGAGCGGAAAGGCAGCCTGCCGCCCACACAAGGGAGAGCAGACAGCACTGAATGACCTTCCATTCCAACACCGAAACCACAGCCCTACGACAGAAGCCGGTGAATACAGCCATTGTCCAAGAATAGACCAACACAGGCATGCCGAGGAGACCGACCACAGGGCAGATAGCGCATATCACAGAAGCACACAACGGACGGGGAAGAAAGAAGAAAACACTCCCCCATGTCGGCCACATGCAAGTTAATTGGAAGGAGTCACACAGCACTGACCTTGAACTGTCTGAGAAGCATGTGGGAAGAGGGCCCGTGTCCTCCAAACAAGCCAACAGAACACAAGTCCTGTCTCCCCACGACTACACAGAGCTCACAGCAACCCCGGAGCGTGCACATTGCAGACTGCACACACAGCCGGAGCACGCCACCTCTACGAACCGCTGCGAAATGGCAACCGCAACACACCTACCCAACTACGCCGAACAGCTCAAGCTGTACCAAACCAACACGATACATACATTGGGATGCGATCTCCTGTCCCTGCTGAACGTAAGTTACCGACTGACTTACCGCATCACATTGTTCAGCTGCGTCATGCCCGTCTTCTACTGTCGGAGGTGTCCCTACCAGCATCCCGTCGAGATATGCCTCTCCAACCCGGCATGTCTGAAGGCGGACCTGCTACCACTACTCCTCCCTCTGGACGCACACGACAGGGCCTGCTCTGCCTATGGGGGCATGGCGTATGTGGCCAACATCGCACGCGCACTGAAATGGAACCACTGTGCCTCCACACGACGGATCATCGAGAACAGCTACATCGAATGTCACCCAGCATGCCCCATCATGGTCCTCCAAGGGACAACCTACGAACAACACCTTGACAGCCACCATCCGCTTCATTGGCTGGCAAACATGTACACCACCAATGACATGGAAGCCCTGCTGGACGGCATCGCATACCTGACAACCTGTAAATACGTCGGACCACAACGCAGGTTCCCCGAGTGACCTATGAAGTCCAACCCCGCACCCATGCTCAGCTTCCGCACGGACTGGCCAGTCACCACCACAACAGCCATACCAAACGACCGGCAACTGTAACCACACCATCAACGACATCGCCATGACATCGGATATGACCGGGACATGCACACTGTTCCCCATCACATCCAGGAACACCGCATGCATCGTGGGAGGCAGTGGCATGGGCTCTGTGCATCGCACCCACATGGACGGAACTGCACGAACAACCAGGACACGACATGGATCCAGCGCCCATGGACACACACACCGCTCAGTGGACATGAATAGGTCGCCTGGAGTCTGTGGGTGCTGCACCCCTCCCACCCCCGCCCCGGGAATCCCATACCAGGACCTTTGCATGGACGACAAGTGCATACAACAACAACACGACCCCAGTGACTGTGACATGTCCAGTAACCACCACAGTGCAACAACAAGTGGCACGCCGCTGCATGCACGCAAGCACATGCCCTGATGTCATCTCACATGCACGCGTGCATGAGGAACAACCGCAGCAAACCTGTCACATGGAACTGAGATGGACTGTGCCCATGATGCCGAGCGGTCTGGTAGGCTACATGTATACCGTCTGTGTCAAAGTCCGCAGCTCCGCAGCTATACGTAAATGTACATTAGCACAGCCTTGGCCAAGCAGATGTAACCCCACACCCTATCCCATTTGTTATCATGCTCAGTATATCCTCAACATGTATTCCGCTGCCAGTAGTGTCCACTATACTGCATCACAGAGGACAGAAGACTCAATATAATGTTTGAAACCAGAACTGTCTCCGCTGACTCATTTCACAAGTACGAATGAGAGAGGATGAGAGTATGTGAAGTACACGGCAGTCGTGACATGACCATGTAGTCCACTGGTATTGGATGTCAACGCAAATGAGTAGCACTACTGTGGAAGACACACATGTGTCGTGTGAAGTCGTATGGACGCAGTGCTCAGGTGGGTGGGTGCGACGGGTAGATGCGCACATGCCAAGTTGGAGCACGCCGTGTTGGGAGGGGTCATGTACAGTACACCACCGCTTCCCTGGGCATTGTGAGAGGACACCTGTCGGGGGGGGAGTGAACACGTGTGTGCACAGCAGCCGGGCACACGTACAAAGCGGTACCAGGCGAACCTCAGCCCACCCTCTGTGGACAAGCTGGATCCTGTTATGCGCCCGCCATGCCCCTTGACAAGGCACACACAGCCCCAGTCGACCAGGTGTAACCCCAACATAGTCAATCCGCACAGGCGATACAGGGCACGGGATGGCAGTGGAGCATGGTGTGTGAGAGGTCTCCTCGCGCTCCTCCTGGTCATATCACGCAGGCAATAGAACCTCAACGTCTAGCATGGCACAAGTCAAATGGAAGTGTAGGGGGACGCACCACAGCACGAGCAGCACTGACGTCACGGGAGGTGGCTCGCACCATCCCATCCATTGCCCATCTTACCAACCACGCCACATGCCATTGCGACTAAGTGCAAGCGCGTGCGCCACCACCCCCGAGCCCTCCCCAGAGAGGCCAAAGAGTGAATGTGTGGGCCAACAGCCACAGACGGACGCGGCCTGGCCGCAAGGGCAGCCACAGCCACTGGGTGTCGCAGGTGGCGGATCCGGAAGGCGAAGACTGTGATGCATAGTCCATGCAGGCCGGGTCTCCATTTGGGGCACCACGCAGGTGGACGGCGTCCCGCCACACATCATACCCTGAGACAGCCCACTCGTGCAACTGGACCCACACATACACTCCTTGCCCTCTCTGGTGCGAGCTTGGGGCTGCCTGTGCAAGCGCTAGCCTCGCAGGTGAGCATGCATATTGGGGGGCGAGGGGAGGACATGAGGGCTGGGGCGAAGATGACTGTATCACTGTCAGTTAGTACAAGGGATGACCCAGATGTGGAAAGGAAGAGACGTGTCCCGTGTGTACTGCAACTAGTCGCCAATCCAACTACCCCCCCATGTCCGGAATGTAATCCCGCACCTAGGCCCGCCCATCCGCCACATCGAACATACCACCAGCACGACAACCTTCCCATTCGAAACACTGACTGGGGGTGGCGACCAGTGAACAATCATGTGTAGCCTACCCACGCGTACATGTGGGCCCTCCATGATCCATGTCACCTGCGGCAAAGACATGACATGCGCAATGAGGGAAGTGAGGAGAGCGGCCCGCCCCACGCGCAGAAGGTGCATCAGCTCCACAGACCCAGCAGCGAGTCCAGCAGGGGTCACATGTGCAGGGGCAGCTGTGCCTGGTGTGAAGGCACATGCATATAGACAGCACATCGACCAATGTGTAGTCTGCCCACATCCACAGTCCATCATCATGCGGACATAGGAATTGAACACAGGGCAACACATCTTAGTTGGTGCACCCACCGTGACCAACAATGCGCAATCATCGACGTACCCGCCCTGTGCATGGCCCCCACCCAACGGAGGCACATCCAGTGCCACCATCCCACACACACAAGCCTTCCACGGAACATGCTGTGTCCAATGGTCAGTACAGAGTCAGCGCCCATCTGGTGGATCCTGAACAGGAGACACATGCACACACATGCCAGCTCCCACTATGTACGTCTGCCACCTGGCACGTGCAATGTAACCTCTCACCTGTGACGTGTGACTGCAAGCACACAGCCGTCTTGGCATGGGGCTGTCAATGTGGACACCAGTCAATGTTTCGGGCGCTGTGATCCGTACAGTGCTGTACATAGGGTGCAGTGCTGACACCTACTACTGTCTCATATCCCCTCGTGCCACAGGTCCCACTTGTATTGGCCGCTCAGCCCGTGCCCACATCGTCGTCGTCGTGTGCCATACTCATCCAGCCTCGGAAGCAGTTCCATGCTCAGCAGACACTCATGTTGCCGTGGCGTTGCCGCTTGACGAATATGCAGTCAGTCCCCATCAGCACGCCCCGCAAGTCATTGGGGCCTAGATCCCCATGTGCATGCACATGGCAGTGGTATGTCTCACTTGCCATTGCCATTGTTGGGAGACCTGTGTAAGTGTATTGTGGCCGTGCCGTCCCAGCTTGACAGCTGGGCTGTGGCTCATGTGCTTGCTCAGTCATGTCAGTGATGTGTATGCGAAATTGCTATGTGCCGTGTTGCTTTGACATGTGTCCTCTGCCATTTAACCCAGGCGGAGACCGAACATTGACCGCCCATACCAATTGCTGGCGGACATGGACGATACAGAGGTAATCAGGAAGTTTCGGCTGGACAGGCCAACTCTGCATCGACTGTGTGCCATGTTAGAGCCCCATCTCCGTCCCCGCAGGGTGTATCCGACTGCTGTCACCCCCACGGCTAAGGTGATGGCCGCCATGCATTTCTTCGCCACTGGGTCATTCCAGCACACAGTGGGCAGTGGAGGAGGGATGTCCCAGCCCATGTTCAGCAAGGTGCTGAGGGATGTACTGGCAGCCATGATGCTGTACCGGAACAGGTACATCAGATTCCCCAGGGCTCGTGAATTGGCGGCAGTGAAGGGTGCATTCTATGCCCTTGGCAGAATCCCACACGTCGTGGGAGCCATTGACTGCACTCATGTTGGCCTTGTTCCACCACAGGCCACTGAGCACCTGTACCGCAACAGGAAGCACACGCACTCCCTGAATGTGCAAGTGGTGTGCCTTGCGGACATGGTGATCACCCACGTGTGTGCCAAGTTTCCAGGCTCGGCCCATGACGCACACATAATGCGCAACAGCATCTTGCCACGACTGATGGCCAATCTGCAACAGGATCGTGCCTGTATTGTCGGTGAGTATGTGGAGTGGTGTAGCGTGCTGGTTGTGCGATGCTGTCCCCTGTCCAGTTGGAATAGCAACGGTTCTCTGTGTCCCTCACACCCAGGTGACTCTGCGTATCCGAATGGGGCATGGCTGCTCAGTCCATTGAGGAATCCTCGCACCCCAGCAGACGATCGATACAATGAGGCACATGGGAGGACCAGACGTGTGGTCGAGCGTACCTTTGGCCTCCTCAAGTCCAGGTTCAGGTGCCTGGACCGCACCGGGGGTGCACTGGCGTACTCCCCACAGAAGGTGTGCCAGATAGTGGTGGCGTGCTGCATGCTGCACAATCTGGCCATTCGGAAGCAGATCCCCCTCATTGTGGATGACGGAGATCAACCAGGGCCCCAGCCCGCAGACCAGGACAGCTCGAGTGAGGTGGACAGCGGAGAGGAGGAAGCTGGGAATGTGCGCCAGCAGCTCATCGCCCGCTACTTCACTTGACGGTGAGTGTCCATGTACGACGGATGATGTGTCTGTATCTGTGCAGGTGTGTGTGTGCTGTGTCAGGGTGGCCGTATGTTCACTGCGTGCAGTGTGTCAACGCTCCATGGCCAGGGTAGTATGCCACTGTTGGTGACTGTGGCATTGTGCCCTATTGCTCTGTGCGATGTGTGTACATTGCTTGTAGTTGTTGACATGTACTGTGTGATGGGTGTGTGACACACTCATTGAATGTGCTCCTGTTCTGTCTCCCACCCCTAGGTCCCTACAGGCCCTCCGGATTCCATTGCCATGCCACGCATCAGGTGCCTTTCCGCCCAAGGTGGCCGTTGTATTCCGTACAAATAAAACACAGGGCACAAACAGCAGTTAGTGAAAAAGGTGCATTTATTACAAACTGTGACATGTGATTGTGTGTAAGGTGATGACAAAAGTGGTGCGTGCAGTGACAATGAGCTGTCGGTCATGGCTGCGTGATGATCAGGGTGTACCCACTGGTTCTATGTCCATAGTCCAACACACACATGCCATCCAGCTGGCTGTGTGGAGTGGGATCGTAGAGCAAGTCAATGCAGTGGCTGGTCAAGGAAGGCTGGCGGAAGGCTGGCTGGCTGCCTCACTTGCGACTGGAGCGTGCGAAGTCCTCCCAGGAGATCTGTTTCCTCTTCGGACGGCCCCTTCCACGTTTGGGAGGGGGTGTGTGGTGGCGACCTGCTGGTGGTGGGTGAGGTGTGCTCACTGGCTGTGGACGCAGGGGAAGTGGACACTGCTGCCCGAGCCTGCGCCCTAGCAGGTGGTGGCGGAGGTGGTGTTGCTGGCCTTGCCTGTGACCCCACCGCCACCACCAGCTGGCCCATGAGGTCCACGAGTTGGTCCATACGGGACACGAATTGGCCCATATGGGCGTCCATGGACCTCAGCACCCCCAGCACCTCCCGCGTGTCAGTAGCAGACCTGGCCCATTGTCCTTGGGCCTCTTCATAGGCCCCAAGGACTCTGGCCATTTGAGGCAGGGCATGGCTCCCAGGGGAGGCTGGCGTTTCCCTGACCCTGCTCCTCCTACCAGTCCTGCTGCCACCGGCCTGCCCACTAGCCACATTGCACACCACGGTCCTCGCTGTGGCTCCCAGGGTGGATCCAGTCGGCCGGGCCACCACCTGCGCTGGGGCTGGTGCCAGCGAAGACGTGGTGGTGGTGGAGGCGGTGGTGGTCGGTGCGGCGATGGTGGCGGTTGCGGCAGTGGTAGTGGCCGCAATGTCCGTGGGTGTGGCCGCAACGACAGTGGCAGCAGGGGACTGGGACTGTTCAGCATCCCTGGATGATGGGTTGGTGGGTAGGAGGGGTCCTGGGGAGCGGCTGGGCCCTGCCACGCCAGATGGGCCAGCTTGGTGGTCCGTGTCCGAAGAGGAGGACAGATCCTCCAGATCCGTGTGTCCTCGTTGGGGGCTTGTAGGCTGGCTGTGCTGGCTGCTGTCTCCATCCCCAGCATCCAGCAGTTCGTCACCTGTGGAGAGAATGAGATTTGTTATTGTGTTGCACCTGGCGAAGTATGTATTAGTCGTCTGACATTGGCAGTTCGTGCAATCTCGTACATGGGTTTCCCGGAGGCGAGTGTGTGGCTGTGGCATCTGTAGTTGTGTGTGCTAGGCAATGGGACTGTGTGCTGTGCACATGTGGCATGGGACGGATTGGCCATGCCGATGGGTGTGTTGCTGTGCCCCTACTCATTGTGACTCTGGTGTATGCGGGCTCCTGGCCCATCCTGGGTCTGGTTTGTACTTTGCTTTTGGAGTTCATATGGAACGCTTAGGAACGCATATGGCAACATGGGGGCCATGCCCCAGATTCGCATTTGGGAGGGGATATGCTTTTGGGGTTCACATGGAACGCTTAGGAACGCATATGGCAACATGGGGGCCATGCCCCAGATTCGCATTTGGGAGGGGATATGCTTTTGGGGTTCACATGGAACGCTTAGGAACGCATATGGCAACATGGGGGCCATGCCCCAGATTCGCATTTGGGAGGGGATATGCTTTTGGGGTACATGCTGTGAGCCATGGGTGCCGAACGTGACATGTGTTGTGGCAGCATGACAGTGCATGGTCTGAGGTGTGTGCATGCCTGACATGCCCTGCATATTTGCTGTCTGTTGTGGTTACTGGACATGGCATTGGACGCATCGTTATGAGTGAGTGATAGTTGTGTGCCAGCCAACGTATTGCAGTTGTCCCATCTCCTTGGTGTGCGTGCTGCCCTGTGCCATGTGCATCACTGCAGTGCTCGGGGGGGGTGTGGCCCATGTTGTGTGTTGTTGCTCACAGTGTGTCGTGCGCTTAATTGACTTCTGGCACATGGTTGGTCATGGGCATGTGTCTTAGCGTGACTGCTGTATGTGTGGCAGCTGTGCGGATGACATGCCTTTCATGAGACTGGGGCTGACGGATGGGATGGATGGTATGTTGTATGTGCATGGTGTGTCTGTGAGTTTGATGGGTTCAGTGGTGTTCGTGTGCATTTCTGTTGTTCCGCTCTGTTGCGTCTAGTGTTGTTTGTCTTACATAGGCGTAGTTGTGGGGTGTGGGGTTGACAGGCAGTGGGGGCTACATGGACAGGACTTCAATGGTGTTTCGGCTGTGTGTGATGAGTTGCACAGTGGCTGCCGTGTGGGACTATATTCAGTGTGGCTTGTGCATGCAGACGTGGCTCCTTGGGTGTTGCTATGTCTGTGATGGGTCATGTGGGGTGTGAGTCTGTTGTTCATGTCCGTGTGCACATTGTTCACTTGTTCGTGACGGTGGGCGGTGCTGCGTGTTCGTCTGCTACGTGACATGTCCCATGTGTTGGTGGTGTTATGCTCCTCATGCCTCCAGTAATCCAGCCCTGTCCAGTTTCCCACCTGCAAGTTGTTCGTGCGTGCACTGTACTGGATGCCACATGGCTCTAAGCGGGGGTGCTCCATGTTGCAGGTCTGTGGGGGTGGGGGGGTGTAGTGGGTCGTGGGGGTGGCTGTACACCCACTGACACCGATTGCTGTGGACCGTGATGTCTGCCTTTCGGCTGTCGTTGTGCACTGCGGTGGCTGACACGTGGCTGTGGGGTGTGGGGGATGCTCCTCCTTGCTGTGCTGTGGGACTGGGGCCTGGTGTGTGTTGTACTTGGGCTGTCCACCGTCCCACCCACTGCACTTTGTGTTCCTGCCACTTACCTGTTACTTGTCGGTTAGTGCAGCTGTGGCGGACACATGGGTGTGGTGGGTGCTCGTTGTGGCGCTTCTGGCATATTTGGGGACCTGTTGGTGGTTACGTGGCTGGCTTAGTGTACACATGTCCCCACGCATCTTACAGTTGTTCGGTTTGGGCTGTGTGTGGTAGTGTCTGTTGCATGTGTGTGTGATGTGTTGTGTATTGTGTGCTGGACATGGGGGTGTTTGTCCCTGGGAGCTGTGGCATGGTAGTTGCGCATGTGAGTACATAGCGGTGTGCTGGTATACATTAGTTTGTACTTACCAGCCTCCACTCCCCCTGCTAATCCGGCGAGGATCTCCGGATGGATTACGACTCGCACCTTCTCCTCCCACGCTTTGAAGGTCTTAAAGAGCGCGGGATTCCCTCCGCCAGTGACGGCAGCCAGCTCTCTGTTTTTGCCCTCCTTCTTCTTGACCAGGCTCTTTACGTCATTCCAACGTTTGTTTATCTCGACTCTGTTTCTGGGCAGGGTCCCGACTGCATTGACCTGGTCTACGATCCGGTTCCACATTCTGTTTCTGGTGGCTAGTGGTGTGTGCTGGACCATGTTCCCATAGATTTGTGGGTACACCTTGATGATCTCGTCGACCATGACCGTCAGCTCCATGGGCGTGAACTTGGGCATCCTTTGTGGTGCCATGGTGTTTGTGGTGCTGGTGCGGTGTGTGTTGTGTAATGTGCAGGGGGTTTGTGGTGCCGGTGTTTGGTGGTGGTGGTGGTGGTAGTGATGTGTGCGTTTCTGTGGTGTGCTGCTGTCCTTGCTGTGTCACTGTGTCCTCTCCTCTCCTCTCTGGTTTGCAATGTAGCAAGGGGTTGTGGTCTGTGGGAGTGCTGCTTTTGTACTCACCTATGTGGGTGTGTCCTCATGGCCTTTGTATTTTTTGTTTGTCCGGGGGGGTGTTTTCGGGATGTGTACTGTGCTTGTGTATTTGTGCGTGCCTTGCTGTGTGGACTTGTTGGCCATGTTGTGTGCTATTGGTTTTGTGTGCGGATGGTTTCTGTGCAGGTACGTTGGCGCCATGGCTTCTGCCGTGTCGATTCTCATCGGCGTTGTTTGCGCTGGCGGGCGGTATATTTGTTGTTTTTCCGCGCTCATGGCGGTGCGATCGTAATTTCACGTGCGGTGTGTCGGCCGTGAGGGCGGGCGGTTTTGTGTTGTCGTGCGTGTTTCCGTCCGTGGCGGGCGGTTTGACTCCGACTCGGACGATGGCGGGCGGTATTTTGTGTGATTTTTCCGCCGATGGCGGTTTTCGGTTTGTGTACTCATAATGGCGTGGTCGGTGTTCAGGCGGTGTGTGCGGGCGGATTTTTGCCGCTTCCATGCCTGGCGGATTTATTTACGCCGGGTATCGTAATGGGCCCCATAGTTTGTATTAATAAAAAATATATCATTATAAATAATTATAAAAGAAATTGTTTTCTAAAGTACATTGATGTAACATACATATTTTAATACATATACAAAGTTTGAAAAAATAAATGAAACATGTTATTTTTTTATTGATATGTTTATTTTCGAACATTTATTAATGAAAAGAAATAACATTTTATTTTATTAAAAGTATATTTAATATATATTGTTAGACATCGAGAAAAAAAATACAATCTTTATTTTTCAGATATTATATATTTTGTACATATGTATACCTTCATATATAATATTTTTGCAAATATAGGGGCTGATTACAAGTCCGCCCGTCATTGTAGCGGTGTTTGGGACCGTCCGCCATGCATGCGGCGGTCCCGGCTACCCGATTAGGATGGGACCGCCACCGCTGCGGTCAGATTCCGCACCGTTAACATTGCGGCGGTGGCTGCTGACGGCAGCACCGCCGCGATATCGAAAAGAGCATGTTGTGCATTGCACTGCACTACGTGGCAGGCACTACACTGTGCCTGCCACATGGTGCAGTGAAATACCCCCCCCAGTGTACCCACACCTCCCCCCAACACAGGGGAGCCCCACAACGGGCCCCTGAAACCAATCCCCGCCAGCCTTTCAATGGCGGTTCACCGGTCACGGAAAGGCTGACTTCCGCCTGCATCGTAATTCGGCGGACGGAGCCTGCTTGGCTCCGCCACCATTGTGGGCATGCTGACCGCTCCGCCAGGCAATCGTAACGATAGCCTGTGGCGGTTCCGTGGTAGACGGGCTTTGCCTCCGCCGCGGTCTGGATACCACCGCCATCGTAATATGGTGGTCGGAGAATCGCGGTCCGCAGGGCAGGCGGACTTATTACAGTTAAGTACATTTTTAAACATAAAATGAGCAGTTTTTCATTACCTTTTTAGACATTTTATAACAGTTATACATTATTAATTTGTAATGTAAACATTGATTACATTTTTACATATAGTGTAATTTATTATTAATATATATGTTTTAACATGTTTTTATTACAAACTTTTTTGACATCTTTCACATTTTGTTTAACATATAGGGGCCGATTCCGATCTCGCTCGGAAGGGCTCCGAACGCGATCCGGCCGGAAAAAGTACGAGCCGTACGCGTGTTTTCCGACCGACTCGTCCAGCTGTACGAGCGAGCAAGTACGATGCGAGAAACGTGAAATCGCCGACCGAATCGTTTCCGGGTCCGACCCGCTCCGTACGTCCCGTCCGTAAGCAAACCGTGCCGTGCAATGGAGGCGATTTCCAACCGAGCCAGTACGATGCACGATTCGGACAGCCGGATCGAGTCGGAGCCTCCGACACGTAAATGCTCCGGGAAGCGGACTTTGGGGGTCCGCGCCGGACCCCCTTCACCCGTAGCCTTACGAGTCGATCACAGGGGGGGACCCAAGGGTCCCCCCTACACATGCATGTACGTTGCAGGTGGCACAGACGCGTCCCCACTACAGGAGGCGTCCTTGTGCGCAACGTACCTTTTTCGTCAATGGGAGCCTATGTACGCGTCATACGACAGGCTCCCATTGACTTCAATGGGGCTCCGAGCGACCCGCGTCCGTCAGCGCTTCTTCGTATCGTACTCGGGCGCTCGGAGCCCGAGTCGGTCAGAAAGCCATCCGGATCCGAGTCAGACGGAGATTTCTCCCAGCGAGACGGAATCGGCCCCATATTGTTATATTTTAAGTAATATTATTTATATTTGAAATATAGATAATATTAATTAATACATGTAATTTTTTAATACAAACATTTTTTATAACATTAATACATTTTCTTAATATTCATTTCACATAGTACAGATTTTTATGATACATTGGATATGAAATATATATTTATAGAATTATAATAATTATTAAATGTTTAATAATATTTATTATAATTTTACATTACAATTTTTTTTTTTTTTATACATATATTCTTTTGTAGTATTTTTACAAAAAATTACAGCAATGTATTTATAATGTTCTATAAGTTTATTAAAGAAATAGATAAATGTTTATTGTTTAAACCAGCCATATTTGTTTCTGACTTGTATTTTGTAACCGCTCGAGTTTGTTGTGGGTCATTTTTGAGGGGAGAAGCTTGCGGTTGGAAGCTGCGTCGCATCGGGTATAGTACGTTTAATTTTCTTAATTTAAAGTTTAATTTTAGTTTAATTTGAAGGTAGTTAAGTACTAGGGAGTGTGTGTAGTGTTAGGTTTTTAAAGCTTTGGTGAACTGTATGTTTTAGTTATGTGTTAGCGATATGTCGTCAGTTTGTTAATCAGTCGATGTTAGAATTATATAGATATGTGAAAATATGTTTAAACTATGGTGTTAGTAATATATTTATTAGTATTATGTTATAATTTATATGTATATTTGTGTGGGTGAGATTGTTTTGTTTCTCTACAGGTTTTGGTCGATTGGAAGTTCCGGTTGGGAGAATATTGCTTTTTTTTAGTTAAGGAAGTGTGTATTAGTGTTAGAAAACTAATAATTATTTTAGACTTCCTTAATTTTTTGAGTTTTCATGGAGCAATTCTTTTTTTAAATAAGTTTTTCGGGATTTTTATGGTTCATCGTTTGTGGAGTTATTTCCGGTGGATTACTTTTTAAACAGTTGGATTTTTCCATTTTTTGGGGGGATTTTTGTTGCTTATTGGGATTATGACAAACCTGGATTTATTTATGGAAGTTGGGATTTCGTTTCTTCAGCTACGGAAACAGTAAGTAATTTTAAATTATTTATTGTGGGAGGAAAATGTTTAAAAAAGACATTGTTATTGTGATTTATATTTTATGAAATATAATTATTATGTCAATATATTTTTTGTATATTAATTAATATATTTGACAAAATAAATATATTTTTTTAAATATAAAAATTATATTTATTTGTTTCGATTTTGGTAATGAGTTTTAGGGTATTTAGATTTTTTTTAGTTAAAGTAGGGATTTGGCTATTAATTCTAGGTATTCTAGGCCTTTAGTTGTTGTATATAGTCTTACTTTCTATTGTAAGTACTCAAACATTTGTCTAGTTTGTTTGGTAAGTTTTGGGCCTATTTGTGTTACTTACTGCTCCATTCTTAGTTGTTGGTAGCTCTGTTCTTTTTGGATAAAAGGTAATAGTTTATGTAGAGTTGGTGGAGTTCTGCCTGTTGTTGCTTGGAAGGCGTTATGCCATCCTTCAACAGCATTGTTAGTTTTAGCTTCTTTATTTAGGGTACCGTTATATACATTCCACCATGGAATGTGGTATTTAGGTTGCCTTCTGTGTCCAGATCTGTGTAGCCTTCCCACCCAGGTATCCTCAAAATAGTCAAATATGGGACTTAGGGGCTCATTACGATGGCGGGCGGACTTGGTCCGCCCGCCATCGTAGCGGTGTTTGGGACCGCCCGCCAGACATGCGGCGGTCCCACCACTGCGAATAGGATGCGCCCGCCATACTGGCGGGCACATCCAGGGCCTTTAACATTGCGGGCGGTGCTGCTGGCTCCAGCACTGTCCGCAATGTTAAAGGTGCTTGCACCGCATTTCCCTGCACCACGTGGCAGGCACCACGCGGTGCCTGCCACTTGGTGCATGGAAATGCAGGGGGGTACCATGGTTACCCCCCCAGTGCAGCGACACCCCCCCCACACAAGGGGGGCCCGCAACGGGCCCCCAAACCCAATCCCCGCCAGCCTTTCCATGGCGGCATCGCCACCATGGAAAGGCCTCTTCAAACCCACATCCTAATATGGCGGACAGTGCCTGCTAGGCACCGCCACCATATTAGTGGCCCTGCTCCGTCCGCCAGGCAATCAGAGCGATTGCCTCCGGCGGAAAAGCGGCAGACGGACTTTTCGTCCGCCGCGGTACCCACCGCCATCCTAATTTGGCGGTGGGTAAATCACTATGTGATGGCGGAAGGACCGCCACCGCCGGCCCGGCGGTGGTGGTCCTTCGGCCATCATAATGAGCCCCTTAGTTTTTGCTCATTTTGTTGGTAGTATGCACTTTCAATTAGTAAATTGTAGTGTTCGGCTACCTCAGTAACTGGGACGTATGCCAGTGCTATACGTTTTTTAATTTGATATGCAAAGGAGCTATTTGTTGCATATTCAATACTTAGGAGCCGATTCCGATTGGAAACCGTACCGACCGACACGGACCGGGACTGGAGTCCGACCGACACGTACACGCGCCGTACGACCGGCTGAGTACGATGCAATTCGAGTGAATTACAAATGACTCGCACGGAGCACAATCCGCAAGACCGAAACGTACGGGACATACTGACTACCACGTAAAAGAGCCCGTCGCGACCGAAGCGTACGCTGCAACATAGCATAATGTGAGTGTGACAGACTCGGATTAGCCCGCAATTGCCGCTGTAAGCGTCCGTCCCGGACAACTGAACGTGTCCGTCATGCTCACCAAAATGACAAAAACAAACTGAAAGAGACCAAACAAGCATTGTCAAAGTCAATAAATAAAAATAAAAAAAAATAATGGAACAAAGACACACCCACAACTCCACCTACATAAAGGGCCAAAATCCCTACCATGATCCTTTGCAAATTCCACACATATGACAGCAGAGAACACCACCACCCTGCACTCAGAGACACACTCACAACTCAACCACCACACAACCTTTACACCATTTGCACCTCTCAAAAACACGCTCACAAACACCCAGATAAACTGACACCTCACACACACATCAATCTCCACAACCACCCATCACCATGCCCCCAAAGAAGAATCCAAAGTTCACAGATAGTGAGTTGGAAGTCTTGGTTGATGAAATCCTCAAAGTAGAGCCACATTTATTTGGCACATTGGTCCAACAGACCCCCATGTCACAGAAAACAAAGATGTTGTAGAGGATTGTCAACAAGGTGAACGCACAAGCACCTTGCCTGCGCACAATGGAGGATGTCAAGAACAGGTACTACGATATGCGAAGGAGGGTCAAGAAGCTGATTGCCAGAGACCATGCCCTGAGCCAGCGGACCGGCGGTGGCCCTCCTGCCAAACCAACGCACTTCACTTCCTGGGAGGAGAAGGTGCGGGCCATCCTTCCACCGGAGGGCATCCATGGATTAACAGGAATACCAGAGCCTGGTGAGTACATAACCAACTAGCCAATATTGTGAGGCAATACACACACAGACATCACTGTCAAGGGGACAGTGAAACCAATCACTGTTAGCAAAGCCATAGTAACCGAAAGCTAATTATCCTGCAATGTGTATGCCACTTAGATAAACTCAATACCTGCAATCTCAGAGTAATATGGAACTATGTCATAACATGTACAAACTTACTAACAAATACAGCAAGGCATTGGGCCAAAACACCAACAAACACTGTCAGCCATTTTGCCAGCACTATTTCACCCACTCACAGGGAAGCAGAGTCAAAAGGAAGGAAGGTTGGGTATGCTGGGAAGGTGGGTGTAGCCAAAAGTATGATGGGAGTCGTAGTCACAGCCAACAGTCCTCCTCCCACATGGCCCATCAACCCCACCCTGAACCATGTTCACCTCACTGAGTGGCATAATACTGACAAGATGGCTGACACTGGGCTCTGCTGTGGGGAGCACAAGGCCCTGGTGGGAGTACTGCTCAAACAAACAACAGGACACCACTGTCAGCCATCTTGCCAGCACTGTTACACCACCTCACAGGGAAGCTGAGTCACAGGAAGGAAGTCTTGGTATTCTGGGAAGGTGGGTGTAGCCAATAGCATGATGTGAGTTGTAGTCCCAGCCAACAGTCCTCCTTCCACATGGCCCATCAACCCCACCCTGAACCATGCTCACCTCACAGGGAGTGGAAAGAGACTGACAAGATGGCTGACACTGGGCTCTGCTGTGGGGAGCACTAGGCCCTGGTGGGGGTTGTGCTCCAACAAACAACAGGACACCACTGTCGGACATCCTGAACGTCAACTTTGACTCCCTGCAATGGAAGCATGCTTCATGGTGGCCCATCTGGCCTAGGGGGAGGAGGAGTGCTAGCTCTGACTACATCTACCAGCAGGCCCTGACACACACACACACACCTCCCACCAACACCAAACAACACACCTGGGACTATGCTCTCCAAGAGAGTGAGTCAAAACCCACTTCCAAGATGTCTGTCACTGGGCTCTGCTGTGGGGAGCACAAGGCCTTGCTGGGAACTGTGCACAAACAAACACCAGGCCACCACTGTCAGCCATCCTGCCAGCACTGTTACACTACCTCACAGGGAAGCGGATTCACAGGAAGGAAGGTTGGGTATGCTGGGAAGGTGGGCATAGCCAAAAGCATGATGGGAGTTGCAGTCACAGCCAAAGGTCCCCGTCCCACATGGCCCATCAAGCCCACCCTGAACGATGCTCACCTCACAGGGAGTGGAAAGAGACTGACAAGATGGCTGACACTGGGCTCTGTAGTGGGGAGCACTAGGCCCTGGTGGGGGTTGTGCGCCAACAAACAACAGGACACCACTGCCTGACATCCTGAACGTCAACTTTGAATCCCTGCAATTTAGGCATACTTCAGGAGGATTACCTGGGCTCTGTGGGTGAAGGAGGACCTGCAATGACTCCAAATACTATCAAGTCCGGCTCAACAAACACCTTCTCAGCCAGAACAAATAGCACCCTTGGGACTAGTCACCCTGAAAGTAAATGCCCTGGCAAGATGGCTGAGACATGGGCCTGATGTATGAATTGGCTGCAAGTCACACCTAGGCACTGGCCCCCCCAAACACGATCACACCCACAGCCATCGCAACTGTATGTTTCCACTCACTGTCTGGGGGAACAGTGTCCCAGGGGTGCCCCCTGGCCTGGCTGTGAAGGTGTGTGGGTTCCATGACAATTGGGGAGATGCAGACATAGCACATATCAAAACACACACACAAAGCTACATATACATCATTGACAGGGGACATATGACAGTGAATGGAATGGCCACAGCAAGATAGCTGACACTGTTGCATGGTGTCATGTACACAAGGTGCTGTTGTGAGCTGCATTCCACTCCCACATCATGCAGTGTTGTCAGCATCCTTGACACAACACTCCCCTCACTGTCATTGACACTTGCAACACAAGGAGTAACCTGGACTGGGTAGGAGGAGGCATACAACTCACAGCAGCATAACTCAAACACACAAACCTCTGGCCCTCACTGTCATGAGCAATGAAAATCAAGAGAGCTGCCTTGGTTAACTCCTCTTTCCATGGAGGACATTGACAAGATAAATGACGTTATCACGTACAAAGCTCAGCAGCAACATCATTTGCTACGGTAACACCATCACGTGTGCAATGAGATGTAAACCAGGAACATGTACATCAATATGGTAGCTCACAAGAGATCTCAGACATACCGGACTGTGACCATGTCGTTCCGACACACCAATGTGACTCAAATAAACATGCACAAAGGCCAGCACACATGCCCCAATCTTGCAACACATCGAATGAGGAAGTGCACGTATGTCCTTGTTAAAGCACAAATGATGATAAGGAAAACACACCTGTGTCAGGCACGGGATAGCACTTGAGCAGCAATGGCCATGTACAGTACTTGAATCAATATATGAGCTGACCACGCACACAGTTCCAACTGCCCGTCAAAACGCTTCAGGTTGCCATGACAATGTGCTTAACCAATATAGACCTCTGTCTGTGACAATGGAGGACAATGCAATGTACATACACTCATCATGAAGTACAGTAGCAACTGTAATGTGTGTGATCTGTTGATGTGTGCTGAACCCCAACATACATTGTGTGTCTCTTCCGGTACCTCTCACTGGCGCGCAGGAGCTTCATCCACGAGCTCTTCAGCTCAATGACTCACGGGAGTACTTTAAATGGACAACAGGATGTGGGAGCACACCGCTGACCTCTCAGACAAGGTTCGCCCCTGGCATTCTGGTAAATGCAGTCTCTTGTAGCTCGCTCCGATATTTTCGAGTGTTTCGCCAAGGTTGGCGCAGATAGTGCTGATCTCTAGACACGTGTTTCTGGTTTATTAACCGTCATCAGTAGAGAATACAGTCTTGTATTTTGGGGTTTGCTGAGTAGGCTGCCAAACATTATATCAGGTCCGGTACCACTCACCTTTGTATCTCTAAGCTCCCAGGTGCTGAGTTTCCAGCCCAGTTGAGTCGAATGTCTTCTCTTGCCCACTGTAAGCCACAAGGGGGAGTGGTCTGAGAGGCCTCTAGCTAAATAGTCTGCTCTTTCTATTTCTGTCACTTCCCCTGCCAGAGCTAAAATGTAATCTATTCTGGAGAAGAAACTGTGCGCCCCTGAATGATACGAGTAGGCCTGTGTCTGGGGGTGGTGCCTTCGCCAGAGATCTGTCCACCCCATTGTATTGAAGAAGCGTCTAAGCTGCGTATCTCTGTATGTGCCAGTGTTCGGCGTGGTATGGTCCACCTGGGGGTCCATGACGTTGTTAAAATCTCCCCCCACTAAGTGGATACAAGAGCCTGCCTGCAAGAGGATATCTGTAAGTTTTTCTAGTGTGTGTGTGTGTGTGTCCTTAGGCATGGGGGTGCATAGACACTAATCAGTGTTATATCTCGCCTGTCCCAGATCCCCTTAACCACCACATACGTCCCGTTGGGGTCTATCCATGTGCGTTCTACCCTAAATGGTGGAGATTTCCTGATCAGGATTGCCACTCCTCAGGTGCCTGTGGAGAAACCTGCATGTGCCAATGTTTCATATGCCCCTCTGCCCAGCAATCCACATTGCGTTCCCCTCAGGTGTGTTTCTTGGAGGTACATCATCTCTGGCTACAACCGTTTAATGTATGCTGCAACTAGGCCTCACTTCACCTTGTTTCCTAGTCTGTTCACGTTCCAGGACATGACAGAGTATCTACCATGATCATACGTCACTCTATACTGCTATAGAGGTGTGGAAGGACCCACCATGGTGGGCTAGGTTGGATCTCCCATGTGGCACGCCCCCCTCCGTTCACCTCCCCACCATTGATGGCGTCATGCTCTGTGCATGTCTCGGGGGAAGGAGAGAATCCGTCCGTGTCCTGCGGCGCCCCTGTTGTCACCTCGTCTCTTTTGCTGGTTGGGGTGTCTACCGTTCCCGGGTCTGTCTGCTGCCCTCGGGTCTCCGGGTAGTCCGGGTGGCGTCACCCCACTAGGATATCCCGGCGATTATGTATCTGGGTTTCAGGGGGGGGGGCAGTGCCTCTCTTCCAGGGGGTTTGTTGCAGCCTCGCTTCACCCCTGACTCCTTCCCGGGTTAGTCCCCCTGGTGTTCCCGGGCCCGTCCATGGCGTTCGGGCCTCCCAGCTGCGTCTCTCTCCGCGGGGAATCTAGGTGAAGGCCCGTCTGTATTCCACGCTGGGGGCCCTAATGGCTCTTCCCCGGGTTCGTCTGTTTGGCGCGGGCAGACCAACATGTTCACCGGGCCCCCTGGCTCACCTTATTAAGAGCGCGGGTTGCCGCCACGTTGGTTCGCAGCATCCCTTGTCTTTTCATTTCAGTAAGTCCCGCTTTTTATCACTTCTGCTTCATTTGAAACTGGATTCCTTCGCCTCAGTGGTTTCTATCCCTTTGTCGCCTTCAGCCGGCGTTCAAATTGGTTTCAAAAGGCAGGATTTCGACAGGATTAATGTTAGGCCACGTCTAGTCCGCCATGCTGCTGGCCACACCCCTCCCAGAACACTCAGGATTTTACAAAAATTGCTCCTCGGTCACTCACCAATCACCTTGCAAACCTGTTTGCTCCACACTGACTAATCAGAAGCCTGAGGTCAGCCAACCAGTGCCTAATGTAGACCCGCCCATACAGATGCAAGAAAAATTCTGGTTGTTTCTTTCACTCCTTTGGTTCCTCACTGGAGAATCCCTTATCTCTTTATCTGAGATTGAAAAGGGACTATCTCAAGTTCAGAAAATCTTTAAGAACCCACCCCTTCACTCAAGCATTTGGATGTTCACTCAAAACACGTCAGCGAACCTGAGCTTGATCATAAGTCTACCTAGTTAGATGCCCAAGACTAACTTTGTCTACTCAATCATGCACTTGGGCCTCTGACTCTTCAAGGCTTTGTCATCTCTAAGGGGCTCATTTGGCAATGGGTATTCTTGTATACAATCGACTTGTTCTCCACCTGGGGAGCCTGATTCATGCACTAGATTACCCTATCAATTTTTCCCTTCTCCAAATCACTCTGAAACCACCCACAGGTAGTTAGCAATTCTTTACAAAAACACACATAATAAAAATAACACACACTGCTTTACTAAACTATAATGCAAAACTATGTTTCTCTAAAACCCTGGCACCTCAGCATTGAACAGGGTTTACCAATCTTATTAAGAAAAAACAGGTTTTATTAAAACCAGAGCACATATGACAGTACCAGGAAAGTGATCAATGCCTTTGAAACTGCTTGCAAAATAAAAATAAGCATTTGTAATGCAATAGGTCTCGCATTTGCATGAGTTTAAGCTATTGGCATTGCAAATGACAATGCCTTTTATTTATCTGTTTTGATAATTAACACATAAATAAAAGGCATTGTCATTTACAATGCCAATAGCTCAAACTCTTAAATGCGAGACCTATTTCATTTCAAGGAAGCGGCCGATATTGTCCTGGGCTGCTTGGAAAGTGAAAGCGTGCATGGTGCACTGATGTTGCAGCAGAGCATGTCGTGCCTGGAGTAGGAGAAACTCATTAAAGAAAATAGTGCTTACAGACTAAATAGGACATACCATCTAACAACAGAAGTAAAAGGGCCAGTCCTCATGGAAGGTTACAAATGAAGACAAGGCAGTACTAAGAAGGGACTAACAAGCCTATTAACGAATCAGAAGCCAGCATTTACGAAGGACAATGACACAAGCCAATGACAAATATGGGCGGAGAGTGGGCAGGGCTTTAAGTCCATACTCGAATACAGCATGCCTCGCAGAAGCTCGACCTAACAATGTTCTTGGTGCTCTCTGTGGAAGCTGAAAAAGCTTTTGACTAGGTGGTAGTCAAGGGGGCTGACAGATAAGGAGAACTTGTCCTTACTGGGAGGATCGGATGACCGTACCATAAAACACATTTTGTTTCTCAAAAAATAAGACATTCTTTGATGTTTTCCAGTGTCAGGCTCTTTATTCAGAATAAACATTTGATTGAGGCACTGGTGTCTTAGTTGCATCATTTGAGAATTCATTCTCTTTATTCTCAGAAATGACAGTGAAAACAAATGTGTCTATAAGAGAAATACACATACAATATCCATACCATATTAATTCATTTAAATAAGTATTATGCAAAGCATACTAAATATCTTAGGCTATCTACTGACACCACAATGATGCACTTGTTTGCAATAACATCGAACTTCTAGGTTACATCTTGGCATTAAAAGTCAATAGTACAATATTCCTTTCTGTTTGGTTTAACTGTTTAAGAGCAATGGTTCTCAAACCTGTGTACTAAAATTCCAGAAGTATCCTTGGAATGCTGTATTGGGCCTGTTGTGTGAAAAGATTACTGAAGACTAAATCACACCCAACTTAGCAATGCAGTGCAAATGTAACGCTGTCACACTTTCAAAAGAAAATAGGCTACTCACTTGAAAAAAAGGTTTGAGAAACCTTACTTTGCACCTCTAGTATTGTAAGTAAAACAAGTAAGATTAGTCTAAAATAATCCTCAACCTATCTAAGAAAATCATACTGGAATACACGAGCACCTGGGCTATGATAAATCTTTTATGTTTAGATTTCAAGTCTTCTTTAAACAACTAGGGGTCTTGATTATTGATAAAGATTAGATTGCAGTAACATATCTTTACATTTTCTGCTGTACTACACGTGTTTTATTTCATGGTGGTCTAGTTTTTTAAACTGTTTTCACAGTTTTACTGCTTCTTTTGCTTTTTTTCTCTACTTTCCATGTAAAGTCGCCTGACGCATCTTCAACCATTTGAAAAACATATAACATTTGATGATGTTAACAGCATTCGGTATATTCTTCTTCTGGACATTTAAACCTTTTCGTGTTATGAAGTAAACCTGTAAGCCTGACATTTGTGTGTGTTGAAAAGTTCAGGTGTTTAGCTCTTCTTGCTATCGAACAAGCAGGTCTTGGTGTGCACTGTGTTTTTGGAGTTCAGCAGATGTCCATGGCCATGTCACTTGTTTCTGTATCTAGCTGATCAATATATTATTTTGTGGCCAATTTAGAACTCAACTAGGGTTAAATTAACAGGAATATATTAAAAAAAGATCAAACTTTTCTTTTTTTGCGGGGGTTAATAAAGTGCTTTTTAGAACTAGTTTTCACTTTCTGTAGCATACCTTACAGTTTACATCTGTGTGTTATAATTATATTTATACAGACATATATTTTCGGGGGTACCTCTGTCCAATCACCTTTTTCCAGCTACTTTATTCTCTCTGCATTCTTCTAGTGGTTCTGTTCAGTTGAATTTCTAATTTAATCAATGTCAGTCTTGTCAAGTGAAAACTGGAATGTACTACCTTTGAAGAGGAGTTTTGGCAATAGTTTCTTAGACATACATCTACAACAGACTTGCCATTCTTTCGCTGTCATGTCAATTCAACCGATTAGAGGTAATTGATTTCAGAGTACAAGTGTAGGACATACCATCTAATTCTTCTAGGATTATTGCAGGCAGGTTTGAGATTGCAAACTACCATGGTTTTTCAGGCTGGCTTATATTAGCTGGTCTCCTTTCTACAAAGATCACATGACCAACTCAAAGCGGACACTGCTTGGAAGTCCGACATTTGCTCCAGGAGGAGTATATGTTTGTTTGGAACAACCTTCTTAATTTGAGGATTCAGAAACTAATGACTGTAGAATTTAAGTGTAATATGTATGCACACCCTCTTTCCATGGAGTAGAAATTCAACATATGTAAATATGAATCTAATATGTGTTTGCATGTGACTTTGTTTTGTTTCTCTACAAGGAAAATATTCTCAATTTGAAACAACCATATCCTGACACGCCCATATTAAATAATTATTCACTGCTTGAAATTAAACATTTATGTACATTTCCTAAGTGGACAACTGCCTGCAAAAACGTTATATGCTAATTTCCACTTTTCTCACTATATGCAGTCACAAACACCATCAGCAAGGCTAAATTTCAACCATTCCTGATCTGTACCTAAATTGGCCTTCGATGGAATTTGGAATATGATGCTTATCTTAACAGACTTGATTATGTATCAGTTCTTTATTTCCAGGCTTATCGTTATTCCCTTTTCCTGTGTTAGAAATTTGATTTATCTCACTACAAAGTTTACATTACATTAGGTGCAGTGTTTCATCCTATTTACCTCAGGTATGACTTCAGAGTATCTTGTGATCTACTCTATAACACAATTCATCTCCTCAAAGAGAATTCAAGTTCTGTTTGAGCAGTAGATGGGATTTTGGCAGCCATGCTCATTTATTGATATGGATACATTTTCCCACTTTACTGTAATATACCAAACAGTTCGCTATATTCATCTGATCAGTATCTTCATTGCAGACACAAAGCTTTTTAAACAATGCATCTGTACCAATTGCTGCGATAGGTTGTGCATGCTTTTGGTCTACTGCTTTTCTAGGATTGTAGATATTAGGTTTATACTGTTCAGTTGATTCTGTATTTCTCTTTCAGTGCCCATAGATTGAAACAAAATCAGTTTTGCACCAGTGGTTATTCCTTTCTGTCACCGTACATCATGTAATATTTTTACATGTAAATGAGGTCTCAGGTGGCATAACTCTTATATTGTGGTTTGTGATTGTGTGCCTTTATTCTATAGTAATTTTCCTTTGCCATTTATAACCAATTTTGATTTTCTTTTCAATTGAACCACGTTCTTTCTTTAATGCAGTCAACACCTAGTGTGTCTTGCTGGAAAAAAGTTACAATACATACTACTAAATTGAAGAGTTTTGATCCTACACATAGAAGTGGAGAGGGAGGTTTTTCTTTCTTCTGAATTTGTTGGTGTTGCCATTAAAGATCCAAAGTATTAAACAGGATGTCCATGTTCACTAGTTGTATACAGTTTAACACCACACCAGATTACATTTTTGCAAATGTACTTTAAAAGCAAGGAATGTCATTGCTGAATTAAGGTATGTTAGGATAATATTCTGCATGAAAGTACCAGCCATCTTTTAGCCTCCCATGTCCATTGCAGTCTTTGGCCTTGCAGCTATTGTAAATCTGGGCTTTCTTTCATTGGTTACTGAGGCATGATTTTTAATGGTTTAAAAAGGACTAACACTACAGCAATTATGCTACGGATTTTTGAAGACCTGGCACTGTTAACCCCTAATACCAAGCCCACAGCAGAAACTGGGGGTGAGCACACTTTTGTTTTAGATGTTGCAAACAAATAAAACAGCTTTTTTGATAAACAGCTTTTAAAACTACACAGTTGGTGTAAAGGTAATCAGCTCAGACTTTATTAACATATTTTCCACTTTACATTGGTTATCAGTCACTTCTCCATTTGGGTCCAAATGAATAGTCTTGGGTTTAGTTTCAGTCATAATAAGTGACTCATAGCTGGGTTGCTTTCTTTCTCGCATGTGTATTAGCTGGTGTTTCTTTAACGTTGATGACTGATTAAAAGCCTTCCCACATTCGTTACATACATGAGGTTTAAACCCTGTGTGTATTCGTTGGTGCCTGACTAAAGTTGTAGAGTCTCGAAAACATTTTCCACATTCATTACAAGAGTATGGCTTAACTCCTGTATGGGATCTTTGATGCGAAACTAATGCTGATGAGGCCCGATAGCACTTTCCACATTCTTTACATTCATATGGTTTAACACCTGTGTGAGTTCTCTGATGACCAATTAATGCTGATGACCGACTGAAGCACTTCCCACAATCTTTACAGGTAAACGATTTAATTCCTGTATGTAGTTGCTGGTGTCTGATGCATGCTGACAACCAGGTAAATGACTTTCCACAATCACTACAAGCAAAAGGTTTGAATCCTGTGTGCATTCTCTGGTGAGTGATTAATGCTGAGGGTTGGAAGAAACACTTTCCACATTCATTGCATGCGTGTGGTTTAATTCCTGTGTGAATTCTCTGATGCCTTATCAATGAAGAGGAGTCTCTAAAACACTTTCCACATTTACTACATGCATATGGTTTAATTCCTGCATGTGATCGTTTGTGCGAATTTAATGATGCTGAGTGCTTAAAACGCTTTCCACATTCACTACATACATATGGACTCTCCCCTGTGTGCGTTTGTTTATGCCTGTTTAATGTTGAAGCCATACTGAAACATTTTCCACATTCACTGCATGCATATGGCTTTTCCCCAGAGTGTAGTTGCCTGTGTCTGGATAATGAGGATGCCAGATAAAAACACTTTCCACATTCACTGCAGGCATATGGTTTAATCCCAGAGTGCATTCTCAGATGTATAATAAGTTTATAGTGCATACTAAAGCCTTTTCCGCATTCAGCACATGAAAATCTTGGTTCTGCTACAGTATGTGCCTTCTGTTTTTCAGTAGGGTTTTTAAGTTTACTGATATCACTCTCGTGATCAGTGGCTTGAACTCTTCTACTGCGTGCTGGATTTCTTTTCTTTTTTTGTGATTTGTTTGAACTCTTGTCTGCTTCTCTGTTCCAAAAATGATTTAAAATTAGGTCTTTGGCCCCCACCGGCAATGGATCCTGTGATTTGGGAGTTTGCAAACGTTTTTGTGCATTGCGCTTATATGATTGTCTGGGTCTACTACCTGTTGGATTGGAAGTGAAAAAATACATTTTAGGTGACTGATATGATCAACTGACCAGACATTATTATTATTTTCTCTCACAAAAGGCACATTACTTTAAATAATAAAAACAGAAAATAGAATTAGCTTCCTTTAGGAACACATAAGAATTCACCAAACTCGCACTCTATACATGATAGCAACCTTCTTTCTCCCATCTTGTAGCTGTTGCCACAAAGAAAAGAATATAGCAGAAAGCACTGAACAAGAGATTTTAATACTATCCTTATGAGCTACGTTTTCCCTATCAACTTCACATAATTACTTTTTTTATTCAACTTAGACTACTCAAATGAGATTGACATAAATGTTGTCGATAATGGTAAGAAAAAGGCTGAGATTACATTGCTGGAATTCAATGCTGTCACAGGAAAATGCTACTTACCCAGTATGCATCTGTTCTTGGCATATAGAGCTGTAGAGTCATATGCTTTGCATAGATCGCCATCTAGTGTTGGGTCCTGATGTTTGCACTTTGTTTTTCTTCGAAGAAGTCTTTCCAGTCACAAGGTAGGTGACGCCTCCTTTCGGTAATAGTGCGCATGGCCATCGACTCCATTGTTAGATTGTTTTCCCGCAGAGGGTGATAATGGAGTTAGTAATAGTAAAATGAGATGTCCATGAATGCATGTATCTAAGTAAGATGTTACTGCAACAGGTACAGGTACCCGGCGAGGTGGGTGGGCGCATAGGACTCTACAGCTCTATATGCCAAGAACAGATGCATACTGGGTAAGTAGCATTTTCCATTCGAGGCATATGAGCTGTAGATCATATGCTATGCATAGACTATATAGCAGTTATCTCCCAAAGCGGTGGCTAACCTGTATCCGTTGCAGTGGTTTGAAATAATGTACGTAAAACTTCCTGGCCCACTCTAGCCTGTTGTCTTGCTAACACATCTACACAATAGTATTTTGTGAATGTGTGAGGTGTAGACCATGTTGCAGCTTTGCATATGTCATCTATGGGTATATTTCCTAAGAATGCCATAGAAGCCCCTAGTTTGCGTGTAGAATGTGCTCTAGGGGAACTGTTAAAGTTCGTTTTCCTTTTGCATAGCATATTTGAATGCACTTAACTATCCACCTTGCAATACCTGATTTTGATATTGGATTGCTTTTATGTGGTGGAGCAAAAGCGACAAAAAGTTGATTAGTCTTTCTAAAAGATTTTGTTCTTTCAATGTAATATAGTAACGCTCTTTTTACATCTAAGGTGTGAAGAGCACGTTCTGCCACAGAATCTGGTTGAGGGAAGAACACAGGCAACTCAACAGATTGGTTGATATGAAAGGCAGAAATTACTTTAGGTAGAAATTTGGGATTAGTTCTAAGAACCACTTTGTTTTGATGTATTTGTAAAAATGGTTCTTCTACTGTTAGTGCCTGAAGCGCATCCACTCTCCTTAGAGATGTGATAGCTATGAGGAAAGCTACTTTCCAAGTGAGAAATTGTAGTTCACATCTATGCAATGGCTCAAAAGGTGGACCCATGAGTCTTGTAAGGACGATGTTGAGATTCCACACTGGAGCAGGTGGAAGTCTGGGCAGAATTGCTCTTTTGAGTCCTTCCATGAAAGCCTTAATAGCAGACACTCTAAAAAGAGACAAATGTTGTCTGTTCTGCAGATATGCAGCTATCGCAGCAAGACGTAAGCGTATTGATGTATACGCTAAATTGGAACGCTGTAGATGTAATAGGTAACAAATGATGTTTTGGATTGAAGCGTCGAGTGGATTGACTTGATTGTTATTACAGTAAATCACAAACCGCTTCCATTTTGCTGCATAGCATGCCCTTGTGGTAGGGCGTCTAGCCCCTTTGATGACATTCATGCAATCTGGGGGAAGATTGAGGTAGCCAAACTCTAAGATTTCAGGTGCCAGATCGCAAGGTTGAGATGACTGGGATCTAGGTGCCTTATCCCTCCATGGTTCTAAATGAGGAGATCGGGAGTGAGATGGAGTTTTTGGTAGGGAACTACTGACAACTCCAAGAGGGTTGTGAACCAGGGTTGACAGGCCCATGTGGGAGCAACTAGAATTAGTGTCAGGGAGTGCTGTTTGAGCTTCCGAACCACTAACGGAACGAGTGGGAGAGGCGGAAAAGCGTAAGCAAATATCCCTGACCAGTTCATCCATAGTGCATTGCCTTAGGACAATGGGTGTGGATCCCTGGATGCGAAGTTTGGGCATTTTGCGTTTAAGTGGGTGGCGAACAGATCTGTGTCTGGGAAGCCCCACATTTGAAAGAACGGGAGGAGAACCTGAGGGGGGTTCCCATTCGTGGATCTGTTGTCGTTGACGACTGAGCAGATCTGCAATGTGGTTGTTTACTCCTGGAAGGTGTTCCGCAAGGAGATATATTTTGTGAGGTATGGCCCATCTCCAGATGCTCTGAGCTAAGTGTGAGAGCTGGGGAGAGTGTGTGTGTCCCTGTTTTTGTATGTAGTACATTGCTGTCATGTTGTCTATCCGAATTAGGACAGCTTTGCTTACTAGATGAAGTTGAAAAGCTTTCAACGCTAGAAAAATTGCTAGCAGTTCTAGATGGTTTATGTGGAGTTACTTTTGTTGAAGAGTCCACATGCCCTGAATGGTATGTTTCTGCAGATGAGCTCCCCAACCAGTGAGCGAAGTGTCTGCTGTTAGCACTATCTGTGGAACAGGGTCGACAAATGGCCGCCCCTTGGAAAGGGTTTTTGTATTCCACCACTGCAGAGAGCGATGAGTGCGGCTGTCTACCAACACTAGATCTGATAACTGACCTTGAGCCTGGTTTCACTGACATGCTAGGCATTCCTGGAGGGGACGCATTTGGAGTCTTGCGTAAGGAACGATTAAAATGCAAGACACCATCATTCCTATCAATTGCATGAACACTCGAGCTGGTAACGAGTGTTGTGACTGAAACTGAGAGATTAGAGTCTGCATGTTGCGAATTCTGACTGGGTTGGGACACGCTAGAGCTTTTTGAGTGTCTATTGTGGCTCCTAGATACAGTTGTGTATTGGATGGTTGGAGATGAGACATGGTGAGATTCACAGTAAACCCAAGGGCGTAAAGAAGTTGGACTGTTGTTTGAGTGTGGCGTAGGCAGCTTTGCTGCGAGCTGGCTTTTATGAGCCAGTCGTCTAGGTAAGGGAAGATGTGAATTTGCTGTCTTCTTAGATGAGCCGCAAACTGCCAGGCATTTGGTGAAAACCCTGGGTGCGGTAGTTACTCCAAATGGGAGGACCATGAATTGATAATGTTGGCTGTCTACCAGGAACCTGAGGTATTTCCGGTGGGCGGAGTGAATGGGAATATGGAAATAGGCGTCCTTTAAGTCCAGAGTGGACAGAAAGTTGCCTTGCTGAAGGAGTGGATGCATTTGTTGGAGTGTGATCATGTGAAAGTGGTCCGACTGAATGTATAGATTTAGTTCTCTGAGGTCTAGTATGGGCCTGAGAGAGCCGTCTTTATTGGGAATTAAAAAATACAGGGAGTATACTCCGGTCCCCTGATATTGTAATGGGACTGGTTCTACAGCGTGCTTTTCCAAGAGAGAGAGAACCTCTTGCTTTAGAAGGGTAAGATGCTCTGATGACATTGCATGTGATCTGGGGGAGTGTGTGTGTAAGCTCCAGGCAGTAACCATATTGGATAATTTGTAGTACCCACTTGTCTGAGGTGATTGAATTCCAGACAGGTAGGAATTGAGAGAGATGTCCCCCGACAGGAGTGGAATGATCAGGGGGTAACGGAAGGAAGTCACTGTTTGTTTGCGGGGGAAGTGCTTGTGGAGTTGCCTCTGCCCCTACCATAGTTTTCTCTGAAACCACCTCTAAAATAACCTCTTGAAGAGGGGGATTGGTTGTTGCCTTTGTAAGAGGAGGAGGGGTTTTCAGTGGATAAATTTTTGGAACCACCCCTATAAAAGGAACGGCGAAAGGTACCCCCTAGTGGCAGGCAATTGCAAAGCCCCCATGGACTTTGCGACCTCCGTGCCTTTTTTTCATCTTCTCCAGCGAGGTATCAACCGTTGGGCCAAAGAGATGTTCTTTGTTGAATGGTTGGTTGAGGTTGGAGGTTTGCACCTCAGGCTTCAATCCTGAGATTCTCAACCAAGCATGTCTGCGTAGGAGTACACTGGTGTTTGCTGTACGAGCTGCTGTATCTGCTACGTCCAGGGCACACCTGAATGAGGTATTAGTGATAAGTTTACTTTCTTGGATAAGGCCATTAGCCTTACTTTTGTGTTCGTCAGGTAAAAAGTGCAGGAGTTTTTCTAACTCATCGTAATGAGCCCTATCATAGCGAGCCAACAGAGCTTGAGCGTTGGCAATGTGCCAGTGATTAGCCGCTTGTGAAGCCACTCTTTTGCCCGAGGCATCAATAAGCTTAGACTCCTTATCAGGAGGAGGAGCCTCACCTGTGGTTTGGGAGTTAGCTCTCTTGCGAGTGTTAGATACTACCAGAGAGTCTAAAGGCAACTGACCTCTGATGTAAACAGGGTCGGTGGGTGAAGGTTTATATTTTTTCTCCACTCTAGGTGTAATTATTCTTGCCCTCACAGGATCTTTAAATATCTCGTCTGTGTGTTTCAACATACCTTTTAGCATAGGTAAGGTATGAGTGGCTCTCTGAGAGGAACTAAGGGGCCTATTACGATGGCGGGCGGACTTTGTCCGCCCGCCACCGCAACGGAGCACAGGACCGACCGCCGAAGTTGCGGTGGTCCCACCAGGCAAATTAGGATGCGCCCGCCACACTGGCGTGCGCATCTTCGACTTTGACATTGCGGTGGGCGGTGCTGTAAGCAGCACCCGACGCAATGTCAAAGCCTATGTTGTGCATTGCCATGCACAACGTGACAGGCACCGCGAGGTGCCTGCCACCTTGTGCATGGCAATGATGGGGGGGTACCATGGGTACCCCCCAGTGCAGCCACCCATACCCCTCACCCCCAGGGGGCCCGCAATTGGCCCCCACGGTGATTTCCCAAATGCCTTTCCATGGCGGAGTCGCCGCCATGCAAAGCCATACATCCTAATATGGATGGCGGTGCCTGCAAGGCACCGCCACCATAACCTGAGCCTTTTCTGCCCGGCCGGCGATGCGACCAGCGGAAAAGCGGCGGACGGTGTTTCCGTCTGCCGCGGTGCCCCTCGCCATACTAATATGGCGGGGTGCACATGGGTCATTTGGCGGGCGGATCGCCACCGCCGGTCCGTTTTTTAGAAGAGTGGCATGGATATGTTCTGTATCAGGGTTGATTACAAGTTTTTTCTCCTTCGGATCCGAAGGCGGGGCATAGGGTCGAGGCTCTTTAGTCAGAGTGTCTTTATCTTTAGTTGGTTGTTTCAGCGTCGAAGGTTTCGGCTCCGAGCCTTTTTGCGTCGGAGGTTTCAGCTCCGAGCCTTTTGGTGTCGAAGGTAGAGTCTTCGGCAACGGTGGTATTGTGACCATCACATGCTTAGATTTGGGTTTCGGTGCTGAAGGAGTTTTTTCGGCACTGTAGTGGTGCCGGCTTGAGCCCGAGCCGGAAGGCTTCTCTTTATGTTTCGGAGCCGGGCCCGAGGGCGGGGCATCGGAAACCTTTTGTCGGTGCCGACCTTGGCCTGAAGGCAGAGGCGGACCGGAGCCTTTGTCTTTGGTTGTTGAGGGGGCAAAGGGGTGTCTTTACTCACGGTACGTTGACCCGGAGTAACTTGCTCCTCTTCTTCCATGTCGGAGTCGACTTCGGACACGGAGAAACGTTCTTCCTCTTCGGCTCCTTGAGCTTGCTGTTCTGTGTCGGAATCTTCCCCAAAGATGTCCGGTGCGGAGCCGCTCTGGTGTTGCATCTCGTGGCGTCGAGCCCGACGGTCACGAAGTGTCTTTTTTAATCTAAACGATCGACACGCTTCGCAGTCGTTCTCGTTGTGTTCCAGGGACAGGCAGAGGTTGCACACTTCGTGCAAGTCGGTGCGTGGAAATTTAGCACGACACCCGGGACAGAACTTAAAGAGACGGCCCGCCACAAGTTTTCTGATCGAAGTTTTTTCGAGGTGATGAGATACGCGACGAATGGAGAACCACGTTCGATAACAATACCATCGAGGGTAGGTGATTGCGCGTCGAAGGGATCCGAGAAACGGTGCCGAACCGGAGCGCAGCAATACACATCCGAACCCAATGGCGGAAAAAAACAATCTAACAATGGAGTCGATGCCCATGCGCACTATTACTGAAAGGAGGAGTGACCTACCTCGTGACTGGAAAGACTTCTTCAAAGAAAAACAAAGTGCAACCATCCGGACCCAATACTAGATGGCGATCTATGCATAGCATATGATCTACAGCTCATATGCCTCAAACATAAGGTTTTCAAAGTTTACAGCTGGAATTGTTATTGTTTGATATTATTGTGAAAAAGATATGGAGTGGTATAATGCAACTGAACACCTATTATGAATAGGCCTGTATAATCTAACGTGCACCATGCGAAATTGGCACTATGACTGGTTAACTATGGAGCACCGACTGCTACTGCCGAAGGGATCAAAGTACCCATTCTGCTATAGCGAATGTTTCAAAACACTTTCACAAGAGGTACGTTTGAGTGTTGGTGTCACCACATTTGCACTAGGTGAGTTGGCATGAGGTAATTCCCTATCCAGTGTGCACGGTTCTGTTATATTAAATTATTTGCATGGACATAGCGGGCCAGAAGAAGAAACTGAATATCTGTTTTCAGACGGGAGGTGCAGGAAATGTATTATAAGACCCACAACAGGGTGCCTTTTAAAAAGAGCTATGGTATGTCTGTCATATGCTACGATGTCTAGTGGCATTGTGTCTCTCTTACTTAGGAACTGTACGCTGGACTTTGATGTGTGCCAGAGTGCCATCAAAGCAGGACCACCTGGGACTGCACCTAGGCATAATCATGAAGCTGTTTGTTCACTCACTGATCTGTCACTCTGCTGTGAACTCGCATTCACATACACTAGCAAGCTATTCAACATTAGATTTCCTGTCATTTATCATAGCACATGTCAGAGAAAATACGTTTCAATGTCCGTCTGAGACCCCCCCCCTTCCCCAAAAACAAGGTTTTTAGGGTGGGAAAATAATACATTGTGATGATTTCGATTAGCTGTAGAATGTCTGTAAGCTAGTCAGCATTAACACATTTATCATGTTAGGGCATTAATAAGGCTAAATTATGTAACACCATTCTAGACACTGACCAATTTCTTGGTTAGTCTCTTTGTTTTGAAAATATGAAGGCGTAGGGAAACCGTTAAGAGGAGGTTTCAGGTCCCATGAGGCCTGTATTACTAGCAAGACTGCATTACTTGAGGCATCTGTTTTTGAAGATCAGATAGTCATCATTGCTCAGGCTTCAGCAAGGCTGGCAGGGTTTGTGCTGCTGCTCCTACTATGGACTCTGGATTACTCTCCCCCCCAACCAGGGCAGGACACTGGAGGGCTGTGGTGTCTGTCCATGGAAATCGTTTAGGATCGCTGCACTCCAGCATTGCTCTAGTTTGGCACAATAGACACCAAAACACTACCAAATGTAGGCTCGAGTGAGGTTCTAGGAAATGCCCTGGGCTTTATGTATGACTCAGGAACTGAAAGGCCTCACCAGGAGCTGTGCATGGGGAAAGGCTACAGACTGGCTGCATTCTTCTAGTGACCTTTCAGAAACCTTCCAGAAAAGAGGGGGGTCATCCATCTCTGAAAACAGGTGGTCTCTTGACCTCACTGTGATCTTCTTTACCTTCCCACCATCTCAGCAGAGGGCTACTGCTAAGGTCTGCTGGAGATAAGACTGTTTTGCAAAAACCCTTCTCTATCCCTCCATAGAAGGTTCAGGAGAACCCTACAACAAAATACCTGACTCCACAAGGTTTTTTGGCATTCAAGTAGGAAACGTTCCCTAGAGACATTCAGACTGCCACAGAAATCACTCTTCAATTGTGGCTTAGAGCCCGCACCTTCAATCAATCAGGGATTTATAGAGCACGCTACTCACCCGTGAGGGTCTCAAGGCGCTGGGGGGGGGGTGCAGCTCCGGATCAGTCGAAGAGCCAGGTCTTGAGGCACTTCCTGAAGGTGTGCAAAGTAGGGGAGCATCTGATGTTGACTGGGAGCTCGTTCCAGGCCTTTGCTGCAACGTAGGAGAAGGCTCTTCCGCCTGCTCTGGTTCTGCGGATGCGTCGGGTTTCTGCCAGGGCGAGGTCGGCGGAGCGGAGGTTCCTTTTGGGTATGTGGAAGGATACTCTCTTGTTGAGGTATTTGGGTCCGATGTTGTGGAGTGATTTGTAGGCGTGGGTGAGTAGCTTGAAGGTTACTCTCTTCTCGACGGGGAGCCAGTGAGTCTCGTAGGTGCTGGGTCATGTGCTTGTGTCGTGGGGTTCCGAGGACGAGTCTGGCTGCGGTGTTCTGGATTGTTTGGAGCTTGTGTAGCAGGGTTCTGTTGATTCCGGCGTAGAGGGCGTTATCGTAGTCCAGTCTGCTGGTTATGAGTGCGTGGGTGACGGTCTTTCTGCATTCGGGGGGGATCCACTTGAAGGTCTTGCGGAGGATGCGGAGGGAGTTGAAGCAGGTGGAGGCGACGGCGTTGATCTGGCGAGTCATGGTGAGGGAGGAGTCTAGGATGATGCCGAGGTTTCGGGCGTGGTCTGTTGGAGTGGGTGGGTTTCCGAGGGCGGAAGGCCACCAGGTGTTGTCCCAGACGGTGGAGGAGGGTCCAAGGACGAGGACCTCTGTCTTCTCCGAGTTGAGCTTCAGGCAGCTGTTGTTCATCCAGGCTGCGACGTCCTTCATTCCTTCCTGGAACCAGAGTCTGGTGTCTTCGGGATTTTTCGTGAGGGAGAGGATGAGCTGGGTGTCATCGGCATATAATACTATGCTGAGCCCATGCTGTCTGACGATGGCGGCGAGGGGGGCCATGTAGATGTTGAAGAGCGTGGGGCTGAGCAAGGATCCTTGGGGTACTCCACAATTGATCTCTGTGGGTTCGGAGAGGAAGGGAGGGAGTCTGATCCTTTGGGTTCTGCCGGAGAGAAAGGAGCGGATCCAGTCGAGGGCGGTTCCTCGTATTTCGGCGTCGTGGAGTCTGGCTGCAAGCGTGCGGTGTGAGACGTGTCGGAGGCTGCGGAGAGGTCTAGTAGGATGAGGGCCACAGTGTGGCCCTGGTCGAGTAGCATGCGGATGTCATCGGTGGCGGCGAGGAGGGCGGTCTCGGATGGCGTTCTCTTCGATGAAGGTGGTCAGCTGGGCGTTGATGAATCTCTCGGAGAATTTGGCTGCGAAGGGAAGGAGAGAGATGGCCCGGTAATTTTTCAGGTCCGTCGGGTCAGCCGAGGGTTTCTTGAGGAGGGGCTTGACCTCTGCCTGCTTTCAGTCGTCGGGGAAGATGTCGGATTCGAGGAAGGTGTTAATGGTCCAGCCTAGTTCAGGTGCTATGGCGGCGGTGGCTCTGTGGTAGATGTGCGGTGGGCAGGGGTCCGTGGAGGCTCCTGAGTGGGTGTTCTTCATGGTCATGGTGGTGTCTTCAGTGGTAGCAGGTTTCCAGGTGGTGATGGTCAGCTGGTTGTCTGTGGTGGAGAGGGGGGTGGTGTCTGTTCGCTGAAGTTGTCGTAGAAGGCCTTGATTTTCCGGTGCAAGTAGGAGCTGAGCTTGTTGCAGAGGTCCTGGGATGGTGTGACGTCCGTGGCTTCACGGGGGGGTTTGGTGAACTGCTGTATGACGTTGAAGAGTTCTTTTGCGTAACTTGAGTGGCTCTTATGCGCTGGTGGTATTCATTCATGGCGTTCCTGTAGGTGTTCTGGTCTTCAATGGTTTTCCTGTTCCGCCAGAGTTTCTCGAGGCGTCTGCAGGAGCGCCTGGCTTCTTGGAGCTCGGTGGTGAACCAGGCGGCCTTCAGGGAGCGTTGTTTGACGGGGTGGCGGAGGGGTGCGAGCTTGTCTGCGCAGCTGGAGATCCAGCGGTGTAGTTTTTTGGCTGCGGAGTTGGCGTCGGTCGTGGCGGAGGGGGGCCGTGGAGGAGGGTGGGGTTGAGGTGTTCCTCTGTGATCTTGCTCCAGTTCCTTCGTGGCGGGCCCGGGCGGGTTTGGGTGTGGTGGTGGTGTTGAAGGTGAAGTGTACACAGTGGTGGTCTGTCCAGAGGGGCTGCGTGGTGTGGCTGAAGTGGCTGCTTGTCCCTCCTGCGAAGATGGGGTCGAGGGTGTGTCCGGCTCTGTGGGTGGGGGTGGTGACGAGCTGCCTCAGCCCGAGGTTGGCGAGGTTTTCAAGGAGGGTGGTGGAGTCTGGGTCGCTGCGGTTGTCGAGGTGGAAGTTCAGGTCTCTGATGAGAATGTAGCCCGTGGAGGCAATGGCGTGGGGTGCGACAAGGTCGGCAATGGTGGTGGCGGAAGAGGTGCGAAGCCCGGGGGGTCTGTAGACGAGGGTCCCGCGCAGCATGGTTCTGGGACTGGTTTGGATCTGGAAGTGGAGGTGCTCTGTGTTGGAGAGGGGGGTCGCTCGTGCTGGAGGTGGAGAGTCGGAGGGAGCTCTTGTGTGCGATGGCGAGTCCTCCTCCTGGGTGGTGGGGGCGGTCTTTTAGTTGGATCTTGCATCCGTGGGGGTTGGCGGTGGCGATGTCAGGGGCGGAGGTGGCGTTGGTCCATGTTTCCGTGAAGAAGGCGACATCTGGCGAGAGGGTGTCAAACAGGTCCCAGATCTCCGTGGCGTGTCATTGAGGAGTATGCACGTCCGGGCTTCGGTGGTGCGGGCGTCCGTCGTGGGGGGGCTGTTGATGGTGAAGGATTGTCGGCAGTGTCGGCAGGAGAACTGGCCGTGGGTGGTGTTCGGCGTTGATCTCTGGCAGTTGTTTCTTCCGGGGTTGAGTGCGAGGAGGGCAGCGGAGTTGTAGCAGTGGAAGGTCGTAAATCCAGGGTTCCTGGCGCTGGCCGTGGTCGGGTGCAGATGCGCTTGCCTTCGGCGCGCCGGCGGCGCGGCCGCCATTAAGTAGGGGAAGGGGACAGAAAAGTGGCACAAAGGCAGACACAGGCACAAAAGAGACAAAAAACAGAAAAGTGGCACAAAGACAGATACGGGCACAAAAGAGACAAAAAACAGAGAAGTGGCACAAAGACAGACTCAGACAACAGCGGCCAGCAGAAGAGCAAGGCTCTCCCACTGGACCACCAGGGATGAGGCGCAGGCAGGAGCCTGCGGGTGGAGGAGGGCCTCGACACATACCCGAGCAGCAGCGCCCAGAGCAACAGTGCCTGAGCGGTGGCACTTGACTTCAGAGCTGCGGGGGGAGAGCAGCTCTCTGACCAGGAGGTCAGGGGTCTTGCTCACACTTCCTCGCAGCGGCCGCCATTAAGTAGGGGAGGGGGAGGGAAGCGCAGCTGGGAGGCGGGAAGCGGGAACCGGCAGGCGGGGAGGGGCCACGGGGGCAGCAGCGGCGGGAAGGGCACAGAGACAGGAACGGCCAAGGAGAGGAACAGGTAGAATTACATGCACAATAAAGGACAGTGAGGAGGCAGAAACCGGGCACAAGGGGGACAGAATAACAGAAAATGGCACAGAGACAGACACAGGCACAAAAGAGACAGAAAAGCAGAAAAGTGGCACAAAGGCAGACACGGGCACAAAAGAGACAAAAAACAGAAAAGTAGCACAAAGATGGACACGGGCACAAAAGAGACAAAAAACAGAAAAGTGGCACAAAGACAGACACAGGCACAAAAGAGACAAAAAACAGAGAAGTGGCACAAAGACAGACTCAGACAACAGCGGCCAGCAGAAGAGCAAGGCTCTCCCACTGGACCACCAGGGATGAGGCACAGGCAGGAGCCTGCGGGTGGAGTAGGCCTCAACACCTACCTGAGCAGCAGCGCCCAGAGCAACAGTGCCGGAGCGGTGGCACTTGACTTCGGAGCTGCGGGGGAGAGCAGGTCTCTGACCAGGAGGTCAGGGGTCTTGCTCACACTCCTTCGCAGCGGCCGCCATTAAGTAGGGGAGGGGGAGGGAAGTGCAGATAGGAGGAGGGAACCGGCAGGGGGGGAGGGGCCACGGGGGCAGCAGCAGCGGGAAGGGCACAGAGACAGGAACGGCCAAGGAGAGGAACAGGTAGAATTACATGCACAATAAAGGACAGAGAGGAGGCAGAAAACGGGCACAAGGGGGACAGAATAACAGAAAATGGCACAGAGACAGACACGGGCACAAAAGAGACAGAAAATCAGAAAAGTGGCACAAAGGCAGACACGGGCACAAAAGAGACAAAAAACAGAAAAGTGACACAAAGACAGACACGGGCACAAAACAGACAAAAAACAGAGAAGTGGCACAAAGACAGACTCAGACAACAGCGGCCAGCAGAAGAGCAAGGCTCTCCCACTGGACCACCAGGGATGAGGCGTAGGCAGGAGCCTGCGGGTGGAGGAGGGCCTCGACACCTACCTGAGCAACAGCGCCCAGAGCAACAGTGCCGGAGCGGTGGCACTTGACAGCGGAGCTGCGGGGGGAGAGCAGGTCTCTGACCAGGAGGTCAGTCATTCATAGGCATTTGTGTGGCCTGCCAACTGGAACACCTCTCCCAGCGTGGCAACACCCCCAGTTTCCCATTGATTCACCGTAGCTATGCCTTCTTTGCTAGGGTGGGTAGAAGCTGCTCCTTTTAGGATAGGAGTTCCAGTGGGAGGGGCTGTGTTAGTGCAGAGACATGCCCCCAAACCGTTTTAATTCTGACTGAGATATTGAGAGACACCTTTGGGAGTCCGACCTTAGGCTTCTGGTTGGGCAGCAAAGAGTGACAGGATTGGAAATATATGCTAAAGCGGACCTGTAACTGGCTTTGTGGACTAGACAAAGGGTTTTTAATTTGATTCTTTGTTTGGTGGACAAGCAATGGGATGATGTTGAAGCTGGGGTGATGTGATCAGAGCCCTTCAGATTAAAGATGAGATAAAAATGAAAAACAAAATACCAGTATTTGTAAAGCGCGAACAATCACCCCTAAGGGTGTCAAGGCGCTGGGGGCCGTCGGGAAGATTAAGCGAGCTATTGTCCAGAGTCACATGGTGCTGGGCTAACCTGCCGCCGGCGCTGGGGATCGAACCGTGAGCCCCGGTGTTCTGGAGTCAGGCGCCCTGGCCGCTGCGCCACACCTCTAGAGATGATCTAACAGGTTGGCTGACTAGACAAATTCTCTTTTGTGCACCCTTTAAAATCCTGGTCCCAAAGGCATCATAGACAACAACAATAAACGGTGTGTGATGCAGAAACCAGTGCTGCACAAGATGAAAGCCCTTTAGCGACCGATTGGCCTGGGACAAAGGGGACACCCAGTCATGAGTAGTGGACTGGCATAAAGATAGGATTCCTTAATAGCCGGGGCCAACACACCAAAGAAAACTGACGAACAACAGAACAAAGCTCCCTGGGGGCGACCTGTTTGAGGAACAGTGGCTGCGAGCACAGTGGAGAGTGCTCGGGTGGCAGGACTTACTGAGTGTGTCTGACTGGCTGCTCCTTTGCATATCTGCCTAAAATGGTGGTGAAGCTCCCGTGAGGAGAGAGTATATGACGACAGACAGCTGAAGACGTTGGTGAGAAGAGTTGAGGAGAATAGCAGAGTGGTATCAGCTGCTTTCCTGGGTCCAGCTGAAGGAGTGCATATTTGTGACCTTCAGTGAGCTGTTCTAGGCTGTCCCGAGGGGATGATGCTGGCTCTGATCCAGGCGCATCTCACTGTGCAGAACTAGCATTGAGTCTTCTCTTGTGTTTAGGACTAAGTGATAGGACACGTAGCAGAAGAGGAGATAACAGTTACTGACGGCTTGGGATGATCGTACATGCCCGCTCTTCGGACACAGAAACAGAGGGGAAAATGCACCAAAGACAAGATATACATGTTGTCAATGTTTTCACATTTTGTGGTGGTTCATGAACCGCCACAAAACACAAACGTTCATCATACTTTCCTGTAACATCAAAATCACAAAATTCCGATGAATTTTGCAAAGCGGAAAAATAAAACCCACAACAAATTTGCCAGGGCTGAAAATTCCTCAGGGGAGCTGATACTGCATGTTTAGACGGATCGTTTCACTCCAAGTTTACTATAAACTGCTGCCAGATGCCACATTATTCTTTCACTTTTGGAAGTGTCCATCATGGAAAGTATCCATCACTCTCTCATTCCAAAAACAGCCCCAGTGGAGCTTACACTTTTCCCCAATGGGGCAACAATACTGATCAAGATCATAATACGATCCTGTGCGCAGCAACAAATACTGATAATATCATATCAGGAATTCACCACATATATACTGACCCTGATTTCACTCTTGCTGAACAGCGGGCCAAAAAGCACTGCAGTGCAGTGAAAGCAGCCTTTAGTAGATGGGACTGTAGTATACAATAATGGACCCCATAATTAGAAGGAATTTACAACTTCACAAAGTGCATATCTCATACTTCTTACCTATTCTGGTTTGGTATTGCTTCAGGATACTCCCCTAGTGATCAGGATCATCAGAGTGTTACTTCTGGGAGGAGAATGATCGGGTAGTAAAAAGTTACTTCAGTCCGCCCGCCACCCTAGCGGTGCTGGGACCGGCCGCCAGCGGTGCGGCGGTCCCGCACCACCAATTAGGATGCGACCGCCACCCTGGCGGTCGCATCCCGCATCTCTAACATTGCGGCAGGTGCTGCTGTAAGCAGCACCCGCCGCAATGCCAGAGAGGCATGTTGTGCATTGCCATGCACAACGTGACAGGCACCGCGCGGTGCCTGCCACCTTGATCATGGCAATGCCAAGCGCAGCCCCCCACCCCCCTGGGGGCCCGCAACTGGCCCCCACAGCAATTCCCGCCAGCCCTTTCATGGCGGCATCGCCGCCATGAAAAGGCCGGAACCGTCAGGCATTATAATATGGATGAAGGCACCGCCACCATATTATGCCCGAGTTCCGCCCGGCCGGCAATCTTGACGATTGCCGACCGGCGGAAGAGCGTCGGACGGACTTTCCGTTCGCCGCGGTACCCCCGCCATAGTAATATGGTGGGGGGAAAATTATGTTGTGATGGCGGGCGGATCGTCACCGCTGGCCGGGCGGTGGCGATCCGCCCGCCATCTTAATGACCCCCCTAGTTCTTCACTGTTGGTATTTCCTCCAAATTCTTAGGAAGCAGAATTTTTCAGTGCACTTGCGAGATCCCAGAACACAAATTTTAAGAAATGTTCATGTTTCCCAAACCAACCAAATAAAAGGAAACATGCTAGAAAATGCAGCATTTGCTTTTGTTAACTAGTTTTGCCAAATTGTTAAATCAGCAGTACATTTGGCTGAGAAACAACCACTTTCAATAGTGTAAACTACATAAAATAAAAATAGGAAGTGGTTCTGCAATATAAAATACGCATAGTAAAATTTAACCCCGCTCATTTAAGGACCTTGGAAGACAGCACTATCCCTTCATGCACAACAAGTTGTCAGGCAGTTTGTTTTTTTGGAGCACTGGGACATTTTGTATGTACTGTAACCTGTTCAAAATTTGTCCCCCCCCCCCCCCAAAAGAAAAGAGGTAGGCGGGGCTTTAATTAATTCAAAAGGAATATTCATGGTGCAGAAGAGCAAGTTACTTACCTTCGGTAACACTCTTCCTGGTGGATAGTCTAACTGCAGATTCCTTACTTTGTGAATATTCCCCAGGCATCAGATTAGATCTGGAAACTTTTCAGCAGTAGCGCTGCACGCCAATAGGTGGTGTCACGTGACTCCACTCCGTTATCACATGTAAGCGCCACCCATGCACACTGACATCAGTTGCTTTCAAGTCTGCCCTTCCAGTCATAGAGCACGGCAACAGAATGGCTTGACAAGTGTGCCAATCTGTAGACTTGGGACCTTTATAGATGGAAAAAAGAGTCCAGTACACAGAACCGGAAGGTGGGAGGGGTTAGCTATCCACCAGAAAGTGCATTAATAATAGTAAGTATCTTGTTCTTCTGGTGGATACTTCTAACCACAGATTTCATTCCTGTTGAATAGATACCCTAGCAGTACCTCTCACATGGTGGGTGGGTCTGTGAACTGGCTCAGACCAAAAGTCCTGCAGGACCGAGTAAGCAAAGTGCCCATCTTGACGGACCTGGTTCTACAGACAGTAGTGCTTTGCGAATGTATTAACTGACAACCACGTAGCAACCTGGCAAATGTCCAGGACAGGCACTCAACGTTCCAACGCAAATGGTAGCTGCCTTGGCTCTGGTGAAATGAGCCAACAAGCCCTCTGGGGGCTGCTTCTTAACCATCTGTGCATAGCAGATTTTGATGCAAGTGGCAAAGAAATCCAGCCAGGTTCTTCCAGTGTGGTGGAAGATATCCTGCGCCATCTCCAGGTGTAACTGATATCCATGATTCTCTAGGACTTGGCGTCTGAGTTTGTCCGCCCTGGCTTTTAAAGATCCTGCCTGGTGGTGCGCCATCAAGAAAATTCCCTGGCAATCCAGCCACTTCCAGAGGATTAGCCCCTCCTGACACAGTGCCCAGAACCCCACCCCATCCTGTTTTTTGCAGTACCAACATGGCGGTGGTGGTGTCTGTGAGCACCTGCACCAGCCCACCTCTGATGTCCGGCAGGAAGGCTTTCAATGCCAAGAAAATAGCCCACAACCTCAGCAGGTTGATGTGGAGTTGGGTCTCCGCCAGAGACCAGATGCCTCTGATCTCTACCTCTTCCAGGTGGCCTCCCCAACCCAGAAGTGATGCATCTGTTACCACTGTCAAATCTTGATGGGGTAAGAAGAGGGGTCTGCCGTTGATCTGAATCTAATCCAGCAGCCACCACTGTAGGCTTTCTGCAGTCTCTTCTGAAATCTGGACGTGATCGGAGAAATCTCTGATGCTGTGCCCACTAGGACTACAGATGCCACTGCCCAGCCTGCATATGCCGTCCTGCAGGCTTCCCCAGCAGGATGCGGGAAGGAAGGCCAGTAATACCAGCTGCCTCAGAGTCGTCCTCAGTGAGATGCAGGACAGAGGCTAAAACATCTGGGTCATAGCCAAAATGTTCTGGATTCTCTGCTCTAGAGGAAGGCCCCAAACTGTACAGTGTTACAATAGATTTAATGAACTGAAGTTCTGAGGAAACGTCAGGTGTGATTTCGGCTCATTGATAGCGCACCCAAACAAATTTAGGAGGTTCGCCGTTGTGTGGAGGTGGGTGATGACTGCATGCCGTAAGCCCGCCTATAGAAGCCAGTCGCTGAGGTAGGGAAAGTTTGGGACCTGACCTCTGAAAATGTGCTGCGACCACTGCCATCACCTACGTGAATACCCGAGGGGCACTGGTGAGGTCAAAGGTGAGCAGTGTAAACTGAAAATGTTCTTGCCCAACAGTGAAACGCAGACAGCGCCTGTGGGCTCACAGGACGAGAATGTGGCAACACACATCCTGCAGGTCCAATGCTACCATCCAGTCTTGAGGGTTGAGGGCAGACAAGACCTGGGCCAGAATAAGCATCATGAATCTGTTTGTTTCGTAGAAAGGCACTGAGAGGGTGAAGGTCTAGAATAGGAGCAAAACCCCTATCCTTCTTCGGCACCAGGACAGGAAGCAGCAGGAGTAACAACTACTAGTGCCAGCTTCCGATGCCGGGACCCTCACTATGGCCCCTTAGGCCAGAAGGCCCTGCGCTTCCTGCCTCACACAGAGAAGTGGTCCTCTGTCAACCTGAGAGAGGTGGACAGTGCAGCAGAGTGGAAAGGAATGAAAGGGTATAGCCCTGATGCACATTTCTGCCTATCCCACTGGACCAAAGTGATTACTTACCACTCCGGGAGAAAATACTAGATCCTGTCTCCGACAGGGTAGCTGTATATCTAGAAGGACACGCTAAAACGGTTCTGCAGCCATGGCAGCTTAAGGGGCAGGGGACTCTGCTGCACACTGCCCCTCTTGTCCACATGGCTTGTGGGATGCATGGCCTCAGCCATTAAACGGTAAGTAGACATAATATCGAAAATGTAGTATCGATGTGTAATAATATTGAGTTTTTAATATCGAAAGTAGTAAATATCGATGTTAAATATATCGAAGTACAAAATATCGATTTAGTGTGTTGTAAAAAATATTGTCATAAATGTCGTTTGTTAAAATATCATTATGCAAAAATATCGTTATAGTAATATTTTTTATTGTTATATGTTTGTTAATGTTATAATAATAGTTCATTAATGTTATGAAAGTTTTGAATTTTAATATAATTTTTAGGAGCGGGATGTTGGGTTTATAGGGGATAAGGGTGGGGAGTGTTTTAAAATATTTGTTAAAAAATATTAAAAAAATTAAAAATTTGTAAAATTAATTTAAATTTGTTTTTTAGGAGCGGGATGTTGGGTTTATAGGGGATAAGGGTGGGGAGTTTTAAAATATTTGTTAAAAAATATTTAAAAAAATAAAAATTTGTAAAATTAATTTAAATTTGTTTTTAGGAGCGGGATGTTGGGTGTATAGGGGATAAGGGTGGGGAGTGTTTTAAAATATTTGTTAAAAAATATTAAACTTTTTAAAAATTTGTAAAATTAATTTAAATTTGTTTTTAGGAGCGGGATGTTGGGGTTATAGGGAATAAGGGTGGTGAGTGTTTTAAAAATGTTGATACAAAATATAAAAAATTTTAAAAATTTGTGAAATTAATTTAAAATTGTTTTTTAGGAGCGGGATGTGGGGTTTATAGGGGATAAGGGTGGGGAGTGTTTTAAAATATTTGTTAAAAAATATTTAAAAAATTACAAATTTGTAAAATTATTTTACATTTGTTTTTTAGGAGCAGGATGTTGTGTTTATAGGGAATAAAGGTGGGGAATTAATTTTTTTAAATATTAAAAAATATATATATATTTTTACATTTTAATTTATTAATGTAATGTGTTAATAGGGGATACATTTATTTCATTTTTATTTAAAAAAATTGAAATTTATATTTTTTTTTAAATGGAATATTTTTAAATAATTAGAGATATTCATTAAATTTAATGAATTATGTATGAAAATTTGCTAATATTAAAAACAAAAAAGAGTTTTAAATTTAAATACAATACATAATATTTATGATAATGTATTAATAAAAATATGTTTTATATTTTATAATTAATACAAAAATTGTATATATGGAAAGATGTTCTAAAATTTTTGATTACTATTTTACATTTAAAATGTATGATTCATTTTAATTTATGAATATGATTTATAAATTTGATACCGAGTAACTAAATTTAATAATTTTAGATTTTGGAATTGTGAATATAAAACTATATATATTTAGTGACCAGAATATTTTATGAATTTACATAAATTTGAGTGGGAATAGAAAATTATATATGTTTAGTGTCCAGCACATTCCCTGATATAATATAGTTTGGAGTGGGAATAGTAAATTATATATGCTTAGGGGTCGATTCCGATTCGGGCCAGAAAAAGCACCGACCGACTCGGATCCGGAAAAAATACCGACCGACACGTACCCGTGGCGCCCAACACGCCAAGTACGATGCAAGGCGCGAAAAATCCGACCGACACGTACCGAAAACAAGTCGACCGACCGAGCCGCACGGAAAACAGCAATCCGGCCGGAAAAACACGCGAATCCAACCGACCGACACGCACCCGGAACAAATCCGACCGAAACGTACACGCTAACTCCAAACCGCAAAGTACGATGCAAGGCGCGAAAACCACGAGCGAGTCGGACGGAGGACAAGCCGTACGACCGACACGCATACAAAACCGAGCCGAAGCAACACAATACACCGCGACCGACGCGTACGCAGCATAGAAAACTGCACAAACACAGCGTGAACGAAACGGAGAACACCGTACGAGACCAATGCAGGGTCCGACTCGGTCACAAGAACGTTTCCAACATACACAAACAGCACAAAGGAAAAATCACCCAAAAAAAGGCCAAACAAGCAATTACCAAGCCAATAAATACTGGGGGGGTGGGGACAGAGAACAAAGACACACCCACAACTCCACCTATATAAAGGACACAAATCACTACCATGAGCCTTTGCAAATGCCATTCCACTGCCAGCACCCAAGAGAAAGCAACCACACACCCACAGCTCATCCCTCACACAAGCCACACACCATCAGCACACCAACAAATACCTACCTCACATACACCCAGCAAAACACACACTCACACACCCTCACCTGCACACCAACACACACATCACTCACCATCACCACCCATCACCATGCCCCCCAAGAAGAATCACAAGTTCCTAGATTGTGAATTGGAAGTCCTGGTAGACGAGATCCTCAGGGTAGAGCCACAGCTGTTTGGCACATTGGTCCAACAGACCCCCATGTCGCAGAAAACCAAGATGTGGGAGAGGATCATCAACAGGGTGAACGCCCAATCACCATGTCGGCGCACAAAGACCGACATCCAGAACAGGTGGTATGACGTGCGCAGGAGGGTACGGAAACTGCTGAAGTAAGACTACATCAACAGCCAACACACCGGCAGTGGCCCTCCTGCCAAGCCAATATACCTCAGGCCCTGGGAGGAGAAGGTGCGGGCCATCCTTCCGCCAGTGAGCATATATGGACTAGAGGACATCCCAGAGCCTGGTGAGTACACAACAAATGTACACAATATACTGCCACAAAACACACACACATCACTGTCAAGGGGAGAGTCAAACCATGCACTCATAGCAATCACACAGCAACCAGAACAGAATCATCCCAAAATGTGTATGTCAGTCAGAGAAACACAACACATGCCATCAAAAAAGTCACATCCAACTGTGCCAACACATGTACAAACACAACCACAACTACAGCTAGGCAGTGGCACAAATTGAACTAACAAACACATCCACACATGTAGCCACCACAACAACACCAACACACAGTGAAGACCACTCAAAGGAAGGAATTCTGTGTATGCTGGCCAAGTCAGTGTAGCCAATAGCATCATGGGAGTCGCAGTCACACATATTGCCCCCCCCCACAACTGTCCCATCAACACCACCATGAACCATGCGCACATCACAGGGAGTGGAGAAGGACTCACAAGATGGCTGACACTGGTAACTGCTGTGGGGAGCACAAGGCCCTGCTGGCAACTGTGCACCAACAAACAGCAGGACACCACTGACTGACATCCTGAGAGACAACTTCCACTCCCTGCAATGCAAGCACGTTCCATGGTGGGATATCTGGCTGGCTGGGTGGGAAGGGGGACTTGCAGCACTGACTATAGTCACCAGCACCTCCCCTCACACCCCCCAACACAAACTCCACAGTACCCGACCTGGTAGAATGCAATGCCCTCCATCCTAACACAAGATCCCACAAAGCACCACCACCCTGGGTTATGTTGTGTGAAGCACAGGGACACTCTTGGGACTCTTAGCCAAACAACTGCCAGGACAACACTCCCAGCCATCCTGTCAGCACAGCCAGCCCACCCCACAGGGAAGCAGAGTCAAAAGGAAGGAAGCATGGGCATGCTGGGAAGGGGGTGGAGGCAATAGCATGATGGGAGTCGTAGTCACAGACATTGCTCAGCCTCACAACTGGCCCATCAACACCACCCTGAACCATGCTCACATCACAGGGAGTGGAGAAGGACTCACAAGATGGCTGACACTGGCTACTGCTGTGGGGAGCACAAGGCCCTGCTGCCAACTGTGCACCAACAAACAGCAGGACACCACTGACTGACATCCTGAGAGACAACTTCCACTCCCTGCAATGCAAGCACGTTCCATGGTGGGATATCTGGCTGGCTGGGTGGGAAGGGGGACTTGTAGCACTGACTATAGTCACCAGCACCTCCCCTCACACACCCCCAACACAAACTCCACAGTACCCACCTGGTAGAATGCAATGCCCTCCATCCTAACACAAGATCCCACAAAGCACCACCACCCTGGGTTATGTTGTGTGAAGCACAGGGACACTCTTGGGACTCTTAGCCAAACAACTGCCAGGACAACACTCCCAGCCATCCTGTCAGCACAGCCAGCCCACCCCACAGGGAAGCAGAGTCAAAAGGAAGGAAGCATGGGCATGCTGGGAAGGGGGTGGAGGCAATAGCATGATGGGAGTCGTAGTCACAGACATTGCTCAGCCTCACAACTGGCCCATCAACACCACCCTGAACCATGCTCACATCACAGGGAGTGGAGAAGGACTCACAAGATGGCTGACACTGGCTACTGCTGTGGGGAGCACAAGGCCCTGCTGCCAACTGTGCACCAACAAACAGCAGGACACCACTGACTGACATCCTGAGAGACAACTTCCACTCCCTGCAATGCAAGCACGTTCCATGGTGGGATATCTGGCTGGCTGGGTGGGAAGGGGGACTTGCAGCACTGACTATAGTCACCAGCACCTCCCCTCACACCCCCCAACACAAACTCCACAGTACCCACCTGGTAGAATGCAATGCCCTCCATCCTAACACAAGATCCCACAAAGCACCACCACCCTGGGTTATGTTGTGTGAAGCACAGGGACACTCTTGGGACTCTTAGCCAAACAACTGCCAGGACAACACTCCCAGCCATCCTGTCAGCACAGCCAGCCCAACCCACAGGGAAGCAGAGTCAAAAGGAAGGAAGCATGGGCATGCTGGGAAGGGGGGAGGAGGCAATAGCATGATGGGAGTCGTAGTCACAGCCCTACATCCCCCACCACATGGCCCAGCAAGCTCACACTGACGCATGCACATCCCACAGAGAGTGGAAAGGCCCATCAAAGATGTCTGACACTGTTGCTGTGTCGTGGGGAGCACAAGGGCATGCTGGGTACTGCACACCAACCAACAGCAGGACACCACTGTCAGCCATCTTGCCATTGCCCTCACACCCACACACACTGAACTCCACACAAAAGCAAGTAAGTATGGGAATGCTGGCAAGTGGGGTGGAGGCAATGGCATGATGGGAGTCGTAGTCACAGACATAGCTCACCCCCACAACTGTCCCATCAACACCACCCTGAACCATGCTCACATCACAGGGAGTGGAGAAGGACTCACAAGATGGCTGACACTGGCTACTGCTGTGGGGAGCACAAGGCCCTGCTGCCAACTGTGCACCAACAAACAGCAGGACACCACTGACTGACATCCTGAGAGACAACTTACACTCCCTGCAACGCAAGCACGTTCCATGGTGGGATAACTGACTGGCTGGGTGGGTGGGAAGGAGGTCCGGCTGTCAACCAAACACAAGCAATGCAGACCATGTTCACACCCCAGAAAATACATAGAAATGCCCAAATAATGCAGGACAATGTGCCACACCAATATCAACCCCTGACTGTGACGACTTAGGACAATGCAATGTACAGGCCCGCACCCAGAGGCACAGTCACAACTGTCATGTGTGTCAACCATTGATGCCTGCAGAAACATGACATACATTGTTTGTGTCTCCCAAAAACAGGTGATGATGGGGACACAGCAGCAGACGCTGAGGAGTCCCAGTCCCAGGCTCAAGAGGATGCCGAGCTCACTGGCGTCGTACAGCCTCTGTCCTCCTCGGACGATGAAGAACAACCTGGCACATCCGGTGCAAGTCAACATGCAGCACCAGCAGGACCACCAGCTGCAGCACCAGCAGGACCACCAGCTGCACCCCTGCACCCACCCCTACAACGACTGTCACCACGAATACCATCCCTGCCGACATGGACAGAATAAGGAGCAACACCAGCACAGTGACCCTGGACCAACCTGGGGCCATGGACACCACCACCACCACCAACCCCCAAGGTGGACCAGGGTTATCTGTGCGTGCCACTGCACACACTGCACATGTCAGCAGGGGTGGTGGGAGGGGTGGGAGACAGAGGTCGCTGCTTGCAGACGTTGCTGGTGTGCATGACGACCCACAACTGGTACGCATAGCTGATGCGTACCAGTCCAGCACCGGAGAGCTCAGCCAGGTAGTGGGGCTCCTCAGAGACATTAAACAGCAGCAGGCTGCCCATCATGCCCGCTTGGACTCCCACATGTCCCACGTGGAGTCACACATGTCCCGTGTGGACTCACACATGTCCCGCGTGGAGTCCAAGTGGGATGCACTGCATGAGATGACGGCGGTGCACAGGGACATTTTACAATGCCTCCGCCAGATGAACAGCAACCAGTCCACACCTCCCTGTGTGCCAACAACATCTGGTGCCGAACAAACTGCAACTGCCACAGGGAGGGAGGAGGACTCTGGCGGAGAGTCCCCTGCACCGCAGCAGCCTGCACTTGAGGGCCCCCCAAGAAGAGGGGTCGTCCGAGGAGGGAAAAGTGAGAGGCCGATGGCCAAGCGCAACTCCCAGGAAGCCTGAACCTGTTCTGGATGTTCGCCTTTGTGCACAGACTGTTCACCCTGTTGACGGCAACACTACTCCCACACATTGCATGGGGAGTACAAGTTGGACCAATGTGTCAGACAACTGTGGCCCCGATACTGGGGATCCTGTCTACCCGGACTTTCAATTCACCTAGGAACTTGGGATTGCAAGATTCATGTACAGCACAACCCATCCTATGCACTATTAACACAAATGTATCACAATAAACACACTAATACACCATACTTGCCTCTGTCGTGATTCCAACGTGGGTGCTGTTATGGGGATGATGAACTGCAAAATTACACTGTGTATGCGAACTGCAACAGCAAGGACAACACAGGCATGTGAGTACAGGCAACGTGACACACATGAGGGAGACACACCACCAGGGCTACACGACACATACACACCTAGGCCATCTGACTCATTGCCTACACTGATGTTGCCAGGGAAGACGGTGCAATGCACAGACACCACACCCATTCCCAGTTGTAGTCAAGTAGCCCACAGGTGCAGTAAGCAAATGGCAGTCAAATGTGTGACCACAGACAACGCACATCACAAAGTGAAGCACAGGTTTATTACACAGTTGCAACATGCCGTAACCACTACAGATGCAAGGTAACCCCACCTGGTAGCGGGCACACAGTCAACAACTGTAGACGGAAGGAAGTCCATGGGTGTGGCGCACATCACCTGTAGGGACACAACAGCTACCAGCCTGGATGTGCAATCACGTCGTCGGTGGACACAGTTGACCAAACGAATCTGAAAGTACCCTGTGAAGGACAGAAATGACACACAGTCAAAAGCAATGGAGTACAGGACAGAACAGCAAAACTCATGCACAATACATGTTACAAGATACCCACCCAGAACCAAGTTAGCATGTCAACACTGTTGGGGAGTACAGCCCACCTGTCACCACACATCGCAACACACATCCAGTCAAGTAGCCCATGGACACACTCCAACAGCACCAGAGCACCACCCACACATCATGCCAACTCACATCATTGACATGACACCTCAGGATACTCACATTCAGCTAAAGAAGTTGGTGATGAGCTGTGTGCGGACATCACCATCACCATCATCATCATCATCATCGTCACTGGCATCGTGGTCCAGGCCAGGATCCTCCACAGGTGGCGGATGTTGGTCATTGTCATCCTGGATGAGAGGCAACTCCTTCCGCACTGCCAGGTTGTGGAGCATGCAGCAGACGATGATAATCTTGCACACTTTCGCAGGGGCATATGGGAGGGACCCTCCGGTCTTGTCCAGGCAGCGGAAGCGGCTCTTCAGGAGACCAAAGGTCCGCTCAATCACTCTCCTGGTCCGACCATGTGCCTCATTGTAGCGCATCTGGGCAGGTGTCACAGGGTTCCTGAGGGGTGTCAGCAACCACGGCATGTTGGGGTATCCCGAGTCACCTATGGACAGACAAGTGCACATTAGCTGACTTGGAAAAGTGGGCGGAATACTACAGATCAGATCACACACAATGGCACAAAGTCAGTACACACCGACAAGCCAGGCACGCTGGTTCTGCATCTGTGCCATCATCCTGGGGATGCGACTACTCCTCATCACAAAGGCATCGTGTGCTGAACCAGGGAAACGGGCACACACGTGTGTGATGGTCATGTCTGCAAGACACACCACCAGTGCATTGACCGAGTGGTAGTGCTTGCGGTTCCTGTAGGCCTGCTCCTGGGCCTGTGGTGGTACCAAAGCCACATGTGTCCCATCAATGGAGCCAATGACATGCGGCATCCTCCCCAGGGCATAAAAGTCACTCTTCACGTCAGTGAGTCGTCGCAGTCTAGGGAAATAGATGTACCGGTTCAGGAAGAGCAACATTGCCGCCAAAACATCGCGGAGCACACGGCTGAACATGGTCTGTGACATCCCACCAGCAGTCGCCACAGTATGTTGGAAGGTACCAGTGGCAAAGAAGTGTAGGGCTGCCATCACCTTCACCTTGGGGGTCAGCGCTGTAGGATACGGCCGGCCAGGCTGCAAATGTGGGGACAACTGCACTGCCAAATCCTCAATCAGCTGCCTGGTGAAGCGGTACCGTCGGATGCTGTCCCGTTCCACCATCGTTGCCAGGTCTGGGAATGGCCGATGGACAGCAGGAGCCCTGCAGTGCAGAGGAGAAGTAAGCAAGATTGTCAGTCACCCCACATATGCGGCATTGAACACACTCAAGATCCCAACATACATCATTATGAGGCACAACTACATGAAGTGTGCAGTACCGGAAGGACATGTATGGTACATACATGGCCAACATCTGTCAACACGGTCCTACAGGTGGCATCAATTTGTCCCAGGTTGGCCCATTGGATATCATGAGGCCGTGTCACAGTTCCCATCTCCTGCTGCCGTGTCACAATAACCCCCACAGTGACATGTGAGGACAGATGTGCCCCAGGCACCACAGCTCAACGACAGGTACATTCCCAGGGACCCTGTAATGCCACATGGACACTGGCATTACATGGAGTATCATGTATACACCACAGCAAAACAACCTTGACCCCCACAGGTAGTGGCCCCACTTGCCATGGCAGGACAGACATGGACGTCTGTGACACACACGCACAACATCAGAGTCCATGCACACACAACGTGGATGTGGAGACTGTCTCCCATTGTGCACATGAAATCAGAGACATTGTAAACACTACATGCACAAAGACTGTGGAGGACCATCACTATTGTGCCACTGGGACACCCTGGCTCAAACATACCGTCCCACATGGGACTCACGGGGTATGTGACATGACATACACATACACCACTGTGAAATGTGACCATGGCACATGCACAGATATGAACAGTTGCACATCACAGTGGTCACGTACACGTAACACCCAGGATCCTGTCCCCATGAACACGTGCACAGCCTGGGGGTGGCTGCCCACAGGTGACACCCACAGGACAACATGTACACCAACATACACACAATAGGAAATGCAGCCTTACATGCCTTATGATAAGGTTTGGACAGGCTGTCGTGATGTAGGTGTGCCCCTCACTCCCTGGGAGCTATCTGTGGCTGGCATATGTCCATCTGAGACAGGCATGCTGACATATGCCAGTCACATGTACAGTGATGCGTTGAACAGCAATGGACCGATCGGTGCCTCCGGCCGGCCCATTGCTTTCAATGTGTGCGGGTACGCGTTGTACCCCTGTGCGCGTTGAACAGCAATGGACCGATCGGTGCCTCCGGCCGGCCCATTGCTTTCAATGTGTGCGGGTACGCGTTGTACCCCTGTGCGCGTTGAACTGCAATGGACCGATCGGTGCCTCCGGCCGGCCCATTGCTTTCAATGTGTGCGGGTACGCGTTGTACCCCTGTGCGCGTTGAACAGCAATGGACCGATCGGTGCCTCCGGCCGGCCCATTGCTTTCAATGTGTGCGGGTACGCGTTGTACCCCTGTGCGCGTTGAACTGCAATGGACCGATCGGTGCCTCCGGCCGGCCCATTGCTTTCAATGTGTGCGGGTACGCGTTGTACCCCTGTGCGCGTTGTACCGCAATGGACCGATCGGTGCGCACCCATTGACAATGGGCTTGCCTGGCAACGGACGCGTTTTCGAATTTCGAACGAGTCGGTTGCTGGAAAATCAGTTGGTCACCCACAACAATGTTGCAAAATCATGTATGTCATGAAGTTGAAGATTTGAAGGATGCTGTGGGCGTGTTTTGGTGCTGCTATTCCATGGATTGGCCAGATTCAGAAGATGCAAACGACTTGGACCTATCACTTTGGACACAAGGGACAGTATCTGCCTCTCCAGCACATATATATTGCTGGCTGTTCCCCTGAGAGCCCACTTGCCTGCACTACATGCTCCAAGACGACATCTGCCACTGCACTGCTGCTGTCTCTGCCCCTCTGGACCCTGCAATGGCACGTACTGTGGAGAGAGCCCCAGCCTTCAGCCTTGAAGAGAACCAGGCCCTGCTGGACAGCCTACTTCCACAGTACAGCAAGCTGTATGGGACACCAGGGGAGCAGGTGAGTGTTCTGTGCACTGCCTTTCTGAATGTGCATTTTGTCTGACTAGCAAGGCTGAGAGTCTGCACGCCACTGGCTAGCAGGCTCACTGAGTAGTTGTCACCCCCCATAGTGTGTAGTGACTTGCACTGGACAGGTATGGTGCAGTGACAGTGCATTTGAACATGGTTTTACTTCCCATGCAATGATACCATGTAGTGACGTCTGGCAAACTGTCCATGGTCAGCTTTGCACTGCCTGTGTACATCATGTGCCCCTGTGATTGAGACATGTATATACGACTGTGTCATGCACGGATATGTTGCATGTGTGGTAATGGCCTTTTCACTTTGTCATCCTGACAGGTTAATGCCCATCGGAAGCAGGAACTCTGGAAGGACATCGTCCGGGCTGTCCGGTCCGTGGGGGTCTACAAGCGCCGGATCCGCAACTGCCAGAAGAGGTGGCAGGACCTTCGGGGCTGGACCCGGAGGATTGCACGGGTCCAGCTGAAGCTGTCGCCTCCTCGCAGGAGGGGCGGAACACGGACCCTGACCCCCACATGCTCCAGATCCTGGCGGTGGTCTTTCCAGACCTGGATGGGCAGCTGAAGGCCAGACAGCAGCAAGGAGGGGTGAGTCAAAGACTGCACTGTGAACTCTGTATTACATGCTTTGTGCCCTCCTCTGGCCTGGTTCAACTGCCACAGTGCAGCAGTCATGTTGTCCAGGAGCCATGTCCCTCTATTGTGCACTGCCCACTGCTCATCTGATACCCAGGTGTGGCCCTTACAGTCAGGGAATTGTGTCACTTGGGACTGTGTCCTTGCAGTTTGCTTCACTAAAGGTGGGGGACAGCATCTGTTTCCCTGACTCTGTTGTGGGCATCATGGGTGGGTCCATTGTTCACACAACGCCTGGTTTTGGACATGTGATCTGCGTGTTGCTTTGATATGCGGTCCACTTGCTGAGCTGAGCCACCACATGTGCCTGGGGTATGTGGCACACGCCCATGCAGCGGGTGGGAACAATGTTTGTGCCCCAGGAGTGTGCAGATTACGTGTGTCACACATACATAGCCAGCTATCCACTGTCCAGGGCACATCCCTCATTCATGTGGAGCAGGACAGTCATGCCTACTCCAGGCCATGCAATGCACTCTGTACTCCCACTCCCGTGTATCAGCTGACACATTGTGCACAGTGATTTGACCCCTCCGGTGTCTGCCTCTGTGTCAGTGTGCTGTGGATTAGTTGCCAGGACTGCTGTGGTGTTTCTTGGTAGGGGCTCAGCATGCCCCTGGAGATGTGACCATAGGAGACGATACTTGTGTGTCACATAGGTGTTTGATCAGCTGCCCGTGCAGACTGGGGTATGCGAATGTGATGTTCAGGCAGCTGTTCCCCATTCACAGCAAATTGTGAGGGGCTCAGGTTCAGAGGGTAGTGTCACAGGTCTCCCATATGTCCAATAGGTGTGACCTGGACAGATGAGGGTTGAGATGATGTGTTGTGTGGGGGATGTACATGTGCACTTGTGCAGCTCCAGGACTTGCATTCCCCATGACCTACTATTGTGACACAGTGCATAGTGTTGTTGTCTGGCTGCCAAGTCATACATCACTGAGACAGTGATGTATGACTTAACAGTCATGCCTCTGCCATGGCATGTGTCAACTTATTTGTGGTCCTGCAGGGGAGTGACATGTGCTACATGCACACCATAGTGGCGCTGGCTATCAGGACATGGGTGCATCATGGTGTCTGTCGCTGGTATGCATCACATGCATTTCCTATTTGACTCTGGGCATCCCTTTCATCCGGAAACCTGTACTGACTCAGTGGCAAGAGCTGTGATGTGTCCACACCGTGTCCTCTGCACTGTCCAACTACTGTGTACTTGGTGCATGTGTCCACACTGGGGTGTTGCAATCCAACAGACACCAGACAGATGGGTGCAAGGCCATGTGGGATGTGAGTGCCATGCTTGGCATCAGACTGACAATTGGCTTCTCCTGTTCAGTTAGGGCACTTTTAGCAATGTACAACTAATGATGCCAGGGCTTGCTCTGTGATGTGCTGTGCTCACAGTGGTGTGTGCGTTTGGTGCAGGTGACTGATGTCTGTCTGTTTCCCCATTGTTTGCAGATACATCCACGGCCACGGAAGGGGACAGCTCCACGGACCAGGAGGAGCCAGAGAGCCAGACTGGGTCAGCAGCCGAGGAGTGGTCGGAGGGACCCAGTGGCACGGAGGGCGAGGGGAGCCACACCGAGGAGTCCTCAGCACCATCCACCTCAGCTGAGGACCAGAGCAACTCGGAGGATGACTCCCTTGTGGAGGCGGGTGTCAGCAGCCACCACACCCCAGCTAGTGTTGCTGTCCCCGCCACCACCAGCACCACCACCGCCCTCCCATCGGCTCCCATTCCCCAGGTCCGTGGAGGCTCCCATGTTCGGGAGCGTGTCTCCTTTGGCCCAGGCACCGCACCCCCTGCCCCTGTGTCCCCTGCTGCCCTGAGTGAGGAGTCTGTGTACCTCCTTCGCCAGCTCCATGTAGGGCAGACAGCCATGCTGAGTGTCCTCCATGCGCACACCGCACTGTTGACTCAGCTGGTGTCGTTCATGGAGGGCATCTCATCGGGCATGTCTGACCTACAGAGGGGCAACAGGTCCATGGACTCCTCCCTGACGGCAGCAGTGTCCCTCCTCAGACAGTCCCTCACCCCTCCTGCCTCTGCTCCATCCACACTCCCCAGCACCTTGCCCGTCCCAAGCACACACACACCGGCACAGGCACACACCAGCACACACACATCCAGCACACAGACACACACGCCACAAACTAAACGCACACGCACGCACAGTCAGGGGACTGAAACCAGACTCACAGGGGATGGGGCCCTGGTACACACACACGCATCCACGGGCACTGCGCAGTCCTCAGTTGCCTCTCCCTCCAAAGCACCCTCCCTTGCCTCACCTGCAACCCCAAAGACCCAGCGCCTCTTCCTCAGTGACCTCGGCCTCTTCCCCTCCGATCCAGCTGCCCCAGCATCCAGGGGGAAGAGGAAGCCCCCCACACGGAGCAGAGTGCCCCTCGCCCCCGGACACCCTCCCCCAGGCGCAGACAGACTGAGGCCCCCACCCGCAAGTCCCCCGGAGTGGTAAGAGCAAGACCCCGCCGCCGCCCTGCAGCTCAAGCACCAGGTCACCTTCCTCCATCCCTCAGGCCCCCACTCCACAGGTGCCCCCGCCACACCCTGCCCCAGGTTCCCCCACCCACAGATATACCATCCCCAAGAGGCTCCGGCCTTCTCCCCCTGCCACTTGCTCTCCCGGCACCACACCCCCCGCTGCGCTTGTCTGTGCCACTGATGTGGTGAGGGTGTCCTCCCCCTCTGTCCAGCCCACCTTGCCTGTTCCCCATTCTCCTCCCCTGGTGGTAGGCACTGCAGTGGAGTCCACTACCACCCTGTCTGACTTGGGCACTGCAGTGGCGGACCTGTCCACTCCATCTGCAGGGTCCACTGCAGTCGTGCCGGCACCCACAACATCTGAGCCATGCCCCCCAGTTGTGCCGGCACACACCATGTCAGACACCTCCACTGCAGTTGTCAGTGGCTCTCCAGCACCCACCACCCCTTCCCTGCTTCCTCCTGGTGAGCCCTGATCCTGTCCCTGCGGTGCCTGGCCTACCCCCCGGTTGCCCCTCCTAGTGGATTGTCCCTGGTTTTGTGCAGGCATGTGTAGGGTGGCATCTGCCACTGTCACCCACTTGTGACTTTGTTGATGGACTGGCCATTGGCCTTTGTTTATGTTCTACCGGACTTCTACTTTTAATGCCACATATGCTGAATAAAGCAACTTTCTGTTCTCTAGTGCTTTTGCTTCTGATGTACATGATGTTGATGATGCTAAGAATGCCCTTGCTGCAGTGATGGTGATATTTGGTCTCATGATAATGAAGTGTTACTGTGCAGGAACCCATGTGGTCCAGGGGTTATGTGTCCTATCCTGTGGTGTATCCATGTCATCCATAGCAGCATCTGAGGGTGTCATGTGTTCAGTATTTGGCAATGAGATTTCCTACTTAGATTGGCAACTTCACATCTGTGGCTTCCACCCCTGCACATCTGTTGTGCCTGCCATTGTTCTATTCGTCTACTTCCCTGACCGTGTGGCCATCTCCAGTGAACATGCAGGTTTGGGCATCAATGGGGAAGGACTCATCTGTGTTGTCAGTGCAACATTGCTATACAAGTGTGTTGGATCTGTGCTGATGATTCCGTTGGCACTTCCATGACCAGGCTGATGGGACGGGAGCCCTCATTTGTTGCTAATTGTTGATTGTGTGTCCCATTGCTGCCATGGTATGGTATCTGTTCGCCTCACATCTGCAGTCTCCACAGGGTATCTGCATGTGTGTGCCCATTGGTGCAAATATGTGGGTCTGCATTCGGATGGTCACTTCTGTCATTGTGTCATTGATGATTGTTGACGGTGTCAGCCCCCATAGGTGTTGTTTGTCTGCACATGGCCAAAGTTATGTCTTATTTGCACTGCAGGATTTGGCTCCCCCAATTTATGTTGCAATGGGACACATACACTACTTTGCCACTGATGTGTTTGTTGTTCTGTGACCAGGAATCATCCATGCAGTTTGGCAGTTGCACCTCTTACTTTGTCAACACTTGCCTTTTGGTCACTGTGATGATGGGGGTTTGGACCCCATTGCCACAATGTTCATAATGTGCTTCAGCTATGGACCCCACACTTACATTTTGGTCACTGTGATGATGGGGGTTTGGTCCCCATTGCCACAATGTTCAAAATGTGCTTCAGCTATGGACCCCACACTTACATTTTGGTCACTGTGATGATGGGGGTTTGGTCCCCATTGCCACAATGTTCAAAATGTGCTTCAGCTATGGACCCCACACTTACATTTTGGTCACTGTGATGATGGGGGTTTGGTCCCCATTGCCACAATGTTCAAAATGTGCTTCAGCTATGGACCCCACACTTACATTTTGGTCACTGTGATGATGGGGTTTGGTCCCCATTGCCACAATGTTCAAAATGTGCTTCAGCTATGGACCCCACACTTACATTTTGGTCACTGTGATGATGGGGGTTTGGCCCCCATTGCCACAATGTTCAAAATGTGCTTCAGCTATGGACCCCACACTTACATTTTGGTCACTGTGATGATGGGGGTTTGGTCCCCATTGCCACAATGTTCAAAATGTGCTTCAGCTATGGACCCCACACTTACATTTTGGTCACTGCGATGATGGGGGTTTGGACCCCATTGCCACAATGTTCAAAATGTGCTTCAGCTATGGACCCCACACTTACATTTTGGTCACTGTGATGATGGGGGTTTGGTCCCCATTGCCACAATGTTCAAAATGTGCTTCAGCTATGGACCCCACACTTACATTTTGGTCACTGTGATGATGGGGGTTTGGTCCCCATTGCCACAATGTTCAAAATGTGCTTCAGCTATGGACCCCACACTTACATTTTGGTCACTGTGATGATGGGGTTTGGTCCCCATTGCCACAATGTTCAAAATGTGCTTCAGCTATGGACCCCACACTTACATTTTGGTCACTGTGATGATGGGGGTTTGGACCCCATTGCCACAATGTTCAAAATGTGCTTCAGCTATGGACCCCACACTTACATTTTGGTCACTGTGATGATGGGGGTTTGGACCCCATTGCCACAATGGTCATGGCCTGCTTGCATTGTGGGTGCCACACACATATATGTGTGGCACATGTGCTAGGGGGTCACATTGTATGTTCAAAGTCATGTTCGGTGTTGTAGGCATTTGACACAGTCTACACACGCTTGTCATGGTGTTGGGGGGATGTCTCCTTCTTGCATTCCCTAGGTTGTGGTGTGCTGGTTGTGTCATTCATTGTCCATCCTATGAGTGGGGATGGTAGTAGAGGTAGGCATCCTGCCCCCCTGGCTAAGGGTGGTAGTAGTGGTAGGCATCCTGCCCCCCCTGGGTGATGGTGGTAGTAGTGGTAGGCATCCTGCCCCCCTGGCTAAGGGTGGTGGTAGGCATCCAGCCCCCCTGGGTGAGGGTGGTAGTAGTGGTAGGCATCCTGCCCCCTGGGTGAGGGTGGTAGTAGTGGTAGGCATCCTGCCCCCCTGGGTGAGGGTGGTAGTAGTGGTGGGCATCCTGCCCCCCTGGGTGAGGGTGGTAGTAGTGGTGGGCATCCTGCCCCCCTGGCTAAGGGTGGTAGTAGTGGTAGGCATCCTGCCCCCCTGGGTGAGGGTGGTAGTAGTGGTAGGCATCCTGCCCCCTGGCTAAGGGTGGTGGTAGGCATCCTGCCCCCCTGGGTGAGGGTGGTAGTAGTGGTAGGCATCCTGCCCCCCTGGCTAAGGGTGGTGGTAGGCATCCAGCCCCCCTGGGTGAGGGTGGTAGTAGTGGTAGGCATCCTGCCCCCCTGGCTAAGGGTGGTAGTAGTGGTAGGCATCCTGCCCCCCTGGCTAAGGGTGGTAGTAGTGGTAGGCATCCTGCCCCCCTGGGTGAGGGTGGTAGTAGTGGTAGGCATCCTGCCCCCTGGCTAAGGGTGGTGGTGAGGCATCCAGCCCCCCTGGGTGAGGGTGGTAGTAGTGGTGGGCATCCTGCCCCCTGGCTAAGGGTGGTGGTGGGCATCCTGCCCCCCTGGGTGAGGGTGGTAGTAGTGGTAGGCATCCTGCCCCCTGGCTAAGGGTGGTAGTAGTGGTAGGCATCCTGCCCCCCTGGGTGAGGGTGGTAGTAGTGGTAGGCATCCTGACCCCCTGGGTAAGGGTGGTAGTAGTGGTAGGCATCCTGCCCCCCTGGGTGATGGTGGTAGTAGTGGTAGGCATCCTGCCCCCCTGGGTGAGGGTGGTTGTGGTGGTAGGCATCATGCCACCTCTGGGTGAGGGTGGTAGTGGTGGTAGGCATCATGCCACCCCTGGGTAGGGGTGGTGGTGCGCATTCAGGCCCCTGTGTGCATATGTGGCATTGGTGATGGGCATCCCGCCCCTATGGTGCTGCTGTTGCCGGTGTAAGTATATTCAGCATCCCCGTGTGTGTGTGTGATGTGTCGTGTACGTGTTGTATGTGTTTTGTGGTTGGTGTCTGGCTTACCTTCTGCGCCGTACGCGTCCGTGCCTGTTCCGGTAGTAAATGTAGAATATTGGTATGATCGGGACGAAGGGATTCATGGTTGGTTCGTGTCGTTCGTCCTTCTCGTTGCTTCGCGTCGTCCTCGTCGCTTCGCCTCGTCCTCGTCGCTCGCGTCGTCCTCGTCGCTGCCGTGTTCGTCTCGTAGCCGTGGTTCGTGTTGTGGCGCGAATCGGAGCTTATGTGCGCCTCTCCCGGATGCTTTGACGTGCCGTGCGTAGCGACGGGTTCGGCGTGTACGGAAAGCGCATCGTACTTGTCCGGCCGGACGGGGCTGCATTTTTCCTTCCGTGCGACTCGATTCGGCGTTTCCGGATTCGCCTCAGTCGGAGAACAGGACCTGGTTTGGGTGAGTACGGCTCGGCCGGATTTTTTGCTGTTGTGCGCATCGTACTTGCTCGTTCGGTGTGCTGTACGGATCGGTCGGGAAACAGGCTTTCGCATGGCTTTTTTCCCGACCGAATGGTATTGGGTGCGCCTCCGACCGAGATCGGAATCGGCCCCTAAGTCAGGGAATACGCTGGACACTAAACATATAAAATTACTATTCCCACTTCAGTCAAAATTAAGTCAGGGAAGGTGCTGGACATTAAACATATACAAATTACTATTCCCACTCCAGTAAGTATTAACTCAAGGAAGGTGCTGGACATTAAACATATATAAATTACTATTCCCACTCCAGTAAATATTAACTCAGGGAAGGTGCTGGACACTAAACATATAAAATTACTATTCCCACTTCAGTCAAAATTAAGTCAGGGAAGGTGCTGGACATTAAACATATATAAATTACTATTCCCACTCCAGTAAGTATTAACTCAAGGAAGGTGCTGGACATTAAACATATATAAATTACTATTCCCACTCCAGTAAATATTAACTGAGGGAAGGTGCTGGACACTAAACATATAAAATTACTATTCCCACTCCAGTCAAAATTAAGTCAGGGAATATGCTGGACACTAAACATATAAAATTACTATTCCCACTTCAGTCAAAATTAAGTCAGGGAAGGTGCTGGACATTAAACATATATAAATTACTATTCCCACTCCAGTAAGTATTAACTCAAGGAAGGTGCTGGACATTAAACATATATAAATTACTATTCCCACTCCAGTAAATATTAACTGAGGGAAGGTGCTGGACACTAAACATATAAAATTACTATTCCCACTCCAGTCAAAATTAAGTCAGGGAATATGCTGGACACTAAACATATAAAATTACTATTCCCACTTCAGTCAAAATTAAGTCAGGGAAGGTGCTGGACATTAAACATATATAAATTACTATTCCCACTCCAGTAAGTATTAACTCAAGGAAGGTGCTGGACATTAAACATATATAAATTACTATTCCCACTCCAGTAAATATTAACTCAGGGAAGGTGCTGGACACTAAGGGGCCGATTCCGATCTCGGCCGGTAGGGCTCCGAATCGGATTCGGCTTTACCGGATCCGATTCGGAGCCCTGTTTCCCGACCGAACCGTACACGGGTCCGGCCGAGCGAGTACGATGCGAAATCGCCGACCGACTCGTCCGGGCGTCCCGACCGCTCCGACCGACTCGCTCCCGGCTCGAACCGCTCCGACCGACTCGCTCGGACTCGACTCGCACCGCGCAATGGAGACGTTTCCCGGCCGGGTAAGTACGATGCGCGCCGCGAGCAGATCCGACCGAGCCGCGCACTCCGGCTCGTAAGAGCTGTCGGAGCCGTACTTTGGGGGTCCGTGTCGGACCCCCCTGTACGCGTAGCCGCGCGAGTCGCACACAGGGGGGACCCATGGGTCCCCCTACCTGTGCGTGTACGGCGCGAATCGCTTCGCCGCGTACCCGCTGTAGGGGCGCCCTTGTCCGACTTCGCACCCATTGAGTCAATGGGAGCCCGCGTACGCGTTGTACGACCGGCTCCCGATTGACTTCAATGGGAGTCCGACCGACTCGAGTCCGATAACATACGGACGCATCGTACTCGTTCGGTCGGACTGCACGGGTCCCGATTCGGTCGGAAATCTCTCCGGGTCCGGCTCGGTCGGAGAAATTTCCGGCCCGAATCGGAATCGACCCCTCAACATATAAAATTACTATTCCCACTTCAGTCAAAATTAAGTCAGGGAAGGTGCTGGACATTAAACATATATAAATTACTATTCCCACTCCAGTAAGTATTAACTCAAGGAAGGTGCTGGACATTAAACATATATAAATTACTATTCCCACTGCAGTAAATATTAACTCAGGGAAGGTGCTGGACACTAAACATATAAAATTACTATTCCCACTCCAGTCAAAATTAAGTCAGGGAATATGCTGGACACTAAACATATAAAATTACTGTTCCCACTTCAGTCAAAATTAGTCAGGGAAGGTGCTGGACATTAAACATATACAAATTACTATTCCCACTCCAGTAAGTATTAACTCAAGGAAGGTGCTGGACACTAAACATATAAAATTACTATTCCCACTTCAGTCAAAATTAAGTCAGGGAAGGTGCTGGAAATTATAAACACATAAAAATTACTATTCCCACTACAGTAATTATGAAGTCAAGAACACGCTGGACACTAAGGGGCCGATTCCGATCTCGGCCGGTAGGGCTCCGAATCGGATTCGGCTTAACCGGATCCGATTCGGAGCCCTATTTCCCGACCGATCCAGTATGCGCGTCCGGGCGAGCGAGTACGATGCGTGTTCGCCGACCGACTCGTCCGGGCGTCCCGACCGCTCCGACCGACTCGATCCGGGTCGAACCGCACCGACCGACACGCACGGACACGACTCGCACCGCGCAATGGAGACGTTCCCCGGCCGGGTAAGTACGATGCGCGCCGCGAGCAGATCCGACCGAGCCGCGCACTCCGGCCTCGAAAGAGCTGTCGGAGCCGTACTTTGGGGGTCCGTGTCGGACCCCTGTACAGCGTAGCCGCGTGATTCGCACACAGGGGGGACCCATGGGTCCCCCTACCTGTGCTTGTACGGCGCGAATCGCTTCGCCGCGTACACGCTGTAGGAGGCGCACTTGTCCGCATCGCACCCATTGAGTCAATGGGAGCCCGCGTACGCGTTGTACGACAGGCTCCCATTGACTTCAATGGGAGTCCGACCGACTCGAGTCCGATGGCATACGTGCGCATCGTACTCGTTCGGTCGGACTGCACGGGTCCGATTCGGTCGGAAATCTCTCCGGGTCCGGCTCGGTCGGGAGATTTCCGGCCCGAATCGGAATCGGCCCCTAAATATATATGTTTTACAATATTAACAACTTTACCATTTTCCCCTAACAACCCAACATCCCAGTACTAAAAACAACTTACTATTTATATTTATAAATTACTTTATTTCTTCTAATTATTTGCAATTTTTTTAATTTCTACTTAATAAATATTTTTAAAATATTATTTAAATAACACTTCCCACCCTTATCCCCTAATAGCGAAACATCCCCTCCTAAAACAAAACATATATTTTAACTTTTTAATATAAATTTCGTTTTTTAAATTATTTTCTAATTTCTAAAAATTTTAAATTCATATCTAAATTTACACTGATATCTTTAAAATACTCCACACCCTTATCCCCTAATGACCCAACATCCCACTACTAAAATAAAAATATATTTTAAATTTTTAATATAAATTTCGTTTTTTAAATTAATTTCGAATTTCTAAAATTTTTAAATTAATATCTAAATTTAAACTAATATTTTTATATACTCCCGACCCTTATCCCCTAATAACCCAACATCCCACTCCTAAAAGAAAACATATATTTTACATATTTAATATAAATTTAGGGGCATATTAGCAAGACCCACGTTAAAATTATCGCCGTGTTAGCGACAGGAAACTGCCGCTAAAACGGCGATAATAAGCTTGCTAATATGCGTTATAAAATTCAATAGAAGCCCAGGTTAGATGTGCAGGACATCTAACCTGGGCTTCTATTGGAATTCCATAACGCATATTAGCAAGCCCATTATCGCCGTTTTAGCGTCAGTTTCCTGCCGCTAAAGCGGCGATAATTTTATCGCCGATCTTGCTAATATGCCTTAGTTTTTTAAATTAATTTCGAATTTCTAAAAATTTTAAATTAATATCTAAATTTACACTAATATTTTTTAAATACTTCCCACCCTTATACCCTAATAACCCAACATCTCACTACTAAAAGATAACATATATTTTACATTTTTAATATAAATTTCGTTTTTTAAATTAATTTCGAATTTCTATAAATTTTCTATTTAAATATAAATTTACACTAATATTTTTAAATTACTCCCCACCCTTATCCCCTAATAACCCAACATCCCGCTCCTAAAAAAAAACATATATTTTACACTTTTAATATAAATTTCATTTTTTAAATTAATTTCTAATTTCTAAAAATTTAAAATTAATATCTAAATTTAAACTAATATTTTTAAATACTTCCCACCCTTATACCCTAATAACCCAACATCTCACTACTAAAAGATAACATATATTTTACATTTTTAATATAAATTTCGTTTTTTAAATTAATTTCGAATTTCTATAAATTTTCTATTTAAATATAAATTTACACTAATATTTTTAAAATACTCCCCACCCTTTACCCCTAATAACTAAACATCCCGCTCCTAAAACATATGTTACAATTTTTTTTTAAAACATTTTCACACTAATATTAAAACATTTTTAATAATACAAAATTAATAACAATACATAATATTTCATTATTGACTAAAAATTAATATTTTACAGTTTCTATATTTTTTTCCGATATTTTTTACAATACTAACAATTCGATATTATCTACTTACGATATTACTTATTCGATATTTTGTACTTCGATATTTAAAAAAAAAAATAACGATATTTTTGATTGCGATATTCATGTATTCGATATTATCTAACATTCGATATTACAACTTCGATATTACTACAATTCGATATTTATCATTCGATATAATGTCTATTCACCGTTTTACAGGATCTAAATGAACTAAGATCGAAACAAAGCAATGTATTCCTGCAGCCAACCACCACTGGGGAAAAACCGGCAGTCCCAGCAAGGCCAGTCTGGATTCCAAAAGTTGGGGATCTAGTCAGAGAAAAAATTGCGGACAAGAAGGAATTTGGACCTTCTTACAGACAACCAGTACCCGTCCTAGCCATACACGGAACAAGAACAGTACTTCTGCCGCCCCTTGCTGGAAAAAAGGAGAAAAGATTTGTGTCCATCGACCTCATCAAACCACAGTATGTGGCCAATACTAAACAGTAGGCCTCGTGGACTCCGACCTAGTAGCAGACGCACTCCTCTCGCTACTATCCAAGAGGTTCAGACTGAAAGACTGATAACCATCGAGAATTCAGCAGTAACAGATGAAGGACTGAGCAACAATGCTATGGAACTCATCCCTCTTGAAACTCAAGTAACAGTTCATCCAAATACACCTGTCTACACCAATGTAACAAGTGATCAACTGGTTCCAGTGATTTCTACAAATCCTGATGCAATTCCAACAATTGACAGAACTGCTTCTGGCTATTTCATTAACTTTGTTTCGTTTTCTGAGGATCTGAGTGAGCCCGAGACGTCGCCAGCATCGAAAACTTTTAAACAGCAAGTATAAGACTTTTTACATTTTTTGAAAAAGACTTATCTGGTTTCACCATGGATTGAACTTTGGGTTATTTCTGGAATATTTTTCTTCCTGCTTTGGCTAGCTTTGGTTATGACTATGAGCGTGCTTATAAATGGCATATATATCCATGTGAACACTGAAAGAAAGAAGTGAACTTACTTTTAAAACCTCACAAATCATCCCATCGTGAAACAAGAGACTTGTCTGCAGTGAACATCACAGCCGTTCCTATACAGGATGGTATAGTGTGGGACAAAACAGATTTTGATATTTTTGGCCGACGGAACATTTGAACATTCCACATTTATTTAAGATCTCACTAAGTGATTTTGTTTCATCCAGTACCTATTCTGATGATTGGGACTTTGAAACTGTAAATAACATGATGTTTGACCTAGAAAAATCTGCTGCATTTTCTAATAATGAATATTTAGAGGGTTCATAAGACTATGAACAGTTGTATTGCTATAACCACTATGGTCATCATTTTTTGCATAAATCTGCAACACCTAGAAATGTGTTTATGTTTAACCAATGGGAGCATTGTCCTCCACCACCAAAGGTAGTTCAAAAACATTTGCTAAAAGTTTCCATATTTCTCAGGATACAATACATCTGATCCAGAAACATTTTACTATAGAAATGTAAACAAAACAGGACTGAAAATTATGTTAACTAATACAAAACAGATTTACTCTGCAACATTTATTGCCCAACTGTCTAGACATGGTTTCGACTTGTGGAAAGAAACAATAGACACAAAATCTGTCTGGGGTACTAAAGATTGGCAAGTGCAAGGGATCTAGAAGCTTTATTTAGAGCCTGTATCGTCCCTCAACAAATAATGTTTTTGAATGACACTGTGCAAAAAACGTCTTGCCTTGGGTTAGCCAAGATTAAAGACATGAAAACACCTTCTGTACCAACACCTGCTAGTAATAATATTACACAGGCAGCGGTTACAGTTGACACCATACTACAACTCAACAGAACAAATCCTGATTGGAGAAAATGGTTGATCTGGCCCACAGACACAAACAAATGTCAAGAGAGATTCCTGAATAAAACACAGGGGTTTACTATTCATAGGCCAGACCCACGATACGTCCAAAGACAGCATCCGGGGGTAGTAACAACATACAGTGTAGGAAAATTATGCCTCGACTGGCTGCAAAAATCTACAGTTAAGGATGTGAAACAACACTTATCTTTACTTAAAGAAGACGCAGACCTTAGGGAATTCTTGCTTGGACCAAGAAAACAGCGTCAAAAATGTTTCATATATGCCGGCATTTATGCTGCTTATAATGAAGCATGGAAGGTGTCACAGATGGAGGCCGCAGAACGAATACGTGAACTTGATCGTATTAACTTAGAGAAAACTTTCTCTGTGGTCGACAATGGGTTAACAACTTTGTCCTCCAGAATTTATTCATTGGACAGTATTGTATCCTCTGCTATCGACATACTGGAACAAGATTTAGCCATGTTACAGCAAGGCCAATCTCAATTACGTTCTATTATGTTATTAAGCTGGACGCAGCAATCTTTGCGTGCGGGCTATGTGCCTTGGCATTTTATCAACACAACGGCTCTGTTTGCAGAATACAATCTAACTGATAAACAGATCAAACTGGCACAAAGGGGAGCAAAGTATACAGTGCTGAGCATTGAAAAACTTGAAAAATTACCATTCACAGTGGCTGAAAAACCAGCTACAGAATGGCTTATTCATGGCAAAATTAGTCTACCTGTGACTACTTTCCAGTTTCAGTATTGCCTTAAACAGATGCAAGCAGGCAAATATAAAAGGTTGGGTAAAGAATACATTAAGACATCCTGGAATTTACCTTACACCTATAGATGTTGGAGTGGGGATCGTGAAGTGTTTCTAAGCGGTACACACTGTGAAAGTGCACTGAGCGGTTCACTGATTTGTCAGGACATATCTTTACACAGGGCTTGTAATGGTTCTGTGGCAAATTTGTCCTGCCACCAGCAAGGTACACCAGCTGCTGTGATTAATCCAACGTTTGGCCAACTTTCTAATGGGAGTTACCTCATGTTGAATGATCAGAGTTGCTGTGGCATGTTGCCAGGCATCCCATATCTAGTAACAGTCAACTCCGGGGTCACTTGCTGTATGCAAGTATTGTTTGCCCCAATAGACACAGTCAGGGAGTCGCCTTTGTGGCCTTCGTTGAATGTCTCTTTTATACGATTTGATACTTTAAGCAGAATGAAAGCCATGCTTATACAACAATCAGTGCCTTTGACCTCGGCCAAAGAAACCTATGATCTACAAGTTGCAAGGACTTCGGCTGAGATACAGGCTTTAATTCGTACAAACTGCCCTATACATTTCGTAGAAATGATAGGACGTATCTTCAACATGTCTGATACAAGCGAAATTGTACAGGTATTTAAGACCATCTGTTCCGGACTATTAGCACCTTTCCAGGCTGTCCTCGGAATCATCCCAAACTTCGCACATTCAGTGTTTGGTGGTGTGCAGTTAATTCTAGCACTTGTTGCAGGAATTCTGTTTCTATTCCTCCTACTACGCTATGGCAAGCCTCTTCGCCAACATCACTCCGAGCGATGTGGAGAGAGCCCTCCTTGAACGGAAATGCCGAGAGCGAATAGTACAGCTTTTGGGCATGCCTCGTCTACGGGAACTTAATACAACGTGGTTCCTGTCATTCAGACCAATCTGGCAAGATTGCATCTTACCTGTTCTACGCTGCCTGTTTTGCAGTGAAGAAGGCGTGCTAGACACCTGTCTAACCCTCCCATCAGTCATGCCAACGGATATCGATACTCTGCTGGACCCGATAACGGCCCATGCTGTGTGTTGTCCCCAGAGGCTACCAATCCTGATGACGGCATTCATTGAGATCTCACAGACGCTTCTGGCTGCTGCTGAGGTACGAGATGGATCAACGGGCACACAGGTAACAACGGACGCGAACATTGCTTCTTCTGCTGAAGGCGATGTTTCTCATATCTGTGCAATTAACCTTCTGAACGAGGTGTTCCAAATGTCACCAACTTCGGTGGACAATATTTTGGCTACGGAAATAGATGATCTAATGTTTACGCCAGTCCCATACACTGACTTTGATTCGGCTCACAGTGTACCAGGGCAACAATGAAATTTGGCCTTCACATTTTCAAAACTTGGAACTATTCCCAGAAATTGAACTTTTTCTTTTTTTAAAAAATAATTTCTCGATAGAAAAGACATGGCAAATGCACAATCTGCTTACAGTAGCACTAGTCTTATAAAACGGACTTCTTTGAATACTTCCAGGGACACATTGTCACCTTACTTGTCTAACATTTCATTTAATTCTAGGATATGCAATGGCTTTGATTTTGAGAACTTATCGACCATTTCGTCATATGTATATATTTCTGTTTTCATTCACGTTGCATTTTACTTCCGTTATATGCTTAGAATGGAAACAATGCTTTAAATGTACAGTACCTATTGCATTTCAACAGTTTTGAGCTTCTTTTTAAAATGCTTTTAGAAATGTTTTTAGCAACATGTGGTACTCAATTTTACGTTTAGCATTTAAATGTTTAGCATTTAGTATTATCGTTCAATCGAAAGTGGAGTGGGTGTTGTATTCCGCTTTAGGGGTCCGTATATAGGTTTTCCTGCATCATGTCCTTATATAGGCACAATTCGCATTGCCCTTATATAGGCATAGAATCCCTGTCCTTATTTAGGCATTAACCGTGCACTCCAAATACAGGCATGGTCACCGACATCCGTCCACCCTAACGTCACAACGAGTTCTTAGAAACCAGACCCTTAAGCTTCGGGAGTTCCCCTAGCACAGGACTATTGATTTCTCCAAGAACTCATCTATTATGTATGAACCGTTATACCTTAAGGGTTCATTCCTGACGTCTTCCTCTGTCCGACTTCACGTCAATGCTAACATTCCAAGACACCTACCAGGTATAAATATACCTTCAATTGTCAAAGCAAGTTAGAGGAGATCTCGACTTCAGAGGAGCCCGTATCCCGGCCTGACGCACTGAGAAGACGCTGTCATTCCTGCACGCAGACGAATCCAGCTTCCAGTGTTCTGACTCCCTTCGCGGGGTGTTAGAGTTCCAGATCCGGCAAGAGATTCCCACCTCTCTCATTCACAAGGTATGGAGCTGACTAGATCCTAGAGGGACTCTTGGCATACCATACTTGGCATACTAGACTTAAACATACTCTTAGTATACCGGACTAGAGAATACTCCACCTACTTCTACCTTTCCCTACACCTAGACTAGGTTAGGTACATTGAGGTAGAACTAGCTTAGAGACGCATCGTATGAGTACTCGCATTTTTAGCTCATATTATTTATGTACGTGAATATATGCTAAAAGATAATGCTAGTGCAGTATTATTTATTTCTACTGCTTACGCTGTACATTATTTATCTTGCATACTGTCTTGTGATCATAACAGCACATATCTCTTACACGAGAAACAAGACTGTTCAATAAACCCTTTTATTGAAACGCCCGTCTTTCCTTTCTGTGTAACTCTGTAGAAACTAAGCATGCACGATTGACTGAGCGAAACTGTTATCTATTGTTTCCACGATTCTGAGACGTGTTCCGCTTCTAAAGGGAAACAAAAGTTGTCATGTTTTTCGGTTGCCAGAAACTACTCCCTTCTTGTTCTCAAGGAGTTTCTAGTGGCCTCTGAGCTAGCTGGCACAAGTAATTAAGTTTAATATACTCGATAGGGACATACCGACCTTAGTCCTATGTCAAGCCTATAGGTTATATTATTCCAATGCGCAGAGCCTATTAGGGAAATAGGAACTACACTACAGGAGGACCATTGTCAGTTTTTAATATATTAGGTATTCCCCACATAGAGAAAATATCATCAAGAACTGGAAGTACCACTGATGTTGAAGATACTACTTTAACAATAGGGAACCGAGAATACTCATCTATTATGGCTAGCAGATAATGCCCTGAATCTAACGGTCCATAAAAATCTGCTGCTACATTAGCCCACACAGCATCTGGTAATTCTGACATGTGAAGTTCTTCTGTTCCTTTTTCTCTTGAAGTACATTGACATATGTGACATGACTGAATTACTTCTTCTACTTGTTGATCCAGTCTTGAAAACCATAGTTTTTCTCTTAAAACGTTTTTAGTGGCAAATATACCTCTATGACTCTCATGAGCTAAATCAATAACTCGTCGTTGCAGAGAGACTGGAACAATTATCTTGTTTCCTCTAAGTAATATTCCTGAAAAGGCTACTGATAATTCTGGTTGTATGTTTTTGAAGGCTAAAATGTCATTCTTTTTTACACCTGGCTTAAAACGACTTGCAGCATTTATCAACCTCCAGTTGTTTTCATGTATGATTTTAATGACCTCTTGAATAGTATCATCTGAACATGTGGCTTCAACCAACTTTTTTTCCGAGATAACTCCAGGTATCGCTGACTTTATTAGAAAGCAGATATATTCTTCCGCCTCTAGTTGTTGACCCACCTTTGAGTTGGAAGGATGTCTGGACAAATAATCCACTGGATTGTATTCTTTTCCAGGCTTATGAACAATTTTAAAATCGTAATCCATTAATCTCATTCCCATCTTTCTATTCTTGGAGGCATTTTTGTCTTTGGATTCCCAAAGATGGACGTGAGGGCTTGGTGATCCGTTATAATTACAAAAGGTTTTCCATATATGATATCGTGATAATGTTTGCATGCCCAAACAACCGCCAAACTTTCTTTTTCAGGCTGGGAATATTTTTGTTCAACCTCAGAAAGACTCTTGCTAGCATGAGAGACTACATATCTTGGAGTCTCTCTTCCAGGGTTGTGTTGTACTACTATAGCACCTAGCCCTACAGGACTGGCATCCACTACTAGTTCCGTACAAAGATTTGGGTCAAAGTATTTTAAGTTTGCTGCCATAGTTATTTGTGACTTTATTTCCTTGAATGATTGTTCACAATTATCATTCCATTCAAATCTTCGACCTTTTCTTGTCAGTTCCCTGAGAGGCGAACTCAAAGTTGCAAAATTACTAATATACCTAGCACAATAACTGGCCATTCCTAAAAATGATCTCAAGCTTGTTATGTCCTTAGGCCTTTGTATTGCATTTAAGGCAACAATTTTCTTGGGATCTGGTTTCATTCCCTCACGAGAAAATATATGCCCATAGAATGTTAATTCGGTTTTATTTATTTCACATTTTTTAGGATTAAGAGTTAATCCAGCTTTGAGAAGTTGTTGACATACACCATCTAAGGCTTGATCGTGTTCTTCTTGATTTTTACCAAAAACTAGGATGTCAACGCTATAATTCATGCTGTTTTGTACTGGCCTTATGAAATTTTTTATGATTTCTTGAAAGATTTCAGCAGCAGAACATATTCCAAAATTTAGACGTTTATATCTGAAAAGACCGAAGTGTGTCAAAAATGTTGTAATATACCTTGATTGATCGTCAATTTCCAACTGATGGTATCCCTTACATAAATCAAGTTTTGAAAAAACAACCGCACCATTGATGTTACTAATCATATCGTTTAAATGAGGGCCCGGATACCTCTCCCTTTCAATTGCAGTGTTTGGAATCCTCATGTCTACACAAATCCTAATATCTTCAGTGTCTTTTTTGGGTACAATTACGATGGGAGATACCCACGGTGTTGGGCCTGTTGCTTTTTCAATTATATCTTGTTCAAGTAATGCCTTAATCTCTTTTTCAACTTTTGCTTGCATATGAACTGGAACTATTCTGTGAGTTTGCGCTACAGGTTTTATCACCTCATTTATATGTAAGGTGATTGTTTTATCTTTTAACTTTCCTAGGCCATCAAATAATTTTGGATATTTCCGGAGAACAGGATGATCAGTTGTTAGATTACAGGTTACTGCTAGTAACCCCATGAATTGAGCAGTTATATTACTTAACACGCATGGTCCTGGAACTTCTCCTTGTAAGACGTATTTCTTCTTTACTACTTATTTCTCAATGTTTTAAAACTTCTTCAAACTTTCCTAGACATGAGACAGGATGCTTAGCTCCCCATTGAGCAACGCTTACATTCGATGGTTTGAGAGGAGGCTGTTCAGACATTTTTGCATACTCAGTTACACACATTATATTGCATGTTGCTCCACTATCTAGGACAAAAGGTACTTTTTGAGAACCTACTAACAAATCAACTAAGGTTGTCTTTTTGATATCTTCTTTCCTAACCATGTTGAGTTGTTGAATTTCACTTCCTTCTTGCATCATATATAACCTTTCACTATGTTCAAATTCTTCTTCAGAATCTTCTTCTTTATCAACTCCTTCCATTTCTCTTATATATTTCACATTTTCATTTTTATTTTTTGCACTAAACTGCTTATTTCCATTTTCTTTCGTGGTCCAGTTTTCCTTTTGGGCCAGACAGGGAACCCAAAGCAGTCCTGGCAAATTTTGTCAGACCAGCCCCCATACGGTGCATAGCGAGCGAGCATGGTCACTACAAGGGGGGTTTCAGGAGATTCTCCTACCAAGATAATTTGGGGGAACTATGGCAAAAATGGTGCATTCTAAAACACATTTTCGATTATATATTCAACTGTATTCGCTTTTCAACCATAGAAAATGGTGAACTTACAGTGCACCAGGTTGCGACAATCTCTGTTGGGGCTCTTCAAGGATTCCCCCACTATCACCCTCCAAGAGTGCCTCACATCTCTTCATATCACCTCTCTCACATGTATTTCAATTGTTTTATAGTGCCTCTTATACCAGTGTATGGTATCGGAGCACCTTACACCACACACACATACAGAGACAATAAATCATGCATGTGTAAATCAGTGCATAGAAATGTTACAAAAGACAGAGGGGTCTAAAAGGTGTAGGATTCACGTCATCCATACTGGTAGCTATATTTTAAGAGTGCTTGGTTTGGAGAAGCACAAACTCAGGACTCAGAATGTAATACAGTGATTGGAGTTGGCTTTACCATTAATACTTTATTAGTACCCAAATAAAACCCTATTTAGCAACATTAGGATAATGAAAGACTGGGAAACAAACATTACTTTCTAACCTGTACCATGCAGTTTGCATGTAGCTCTTTGATGGCAGTTCATAGCTCATTGTGCTAAATTAAGCTCAGGCTGGATGTGACGACACTAGAGGAGGTCAATACTTACAAGTTCTTGGGTGTCCATATCAACAGTAGAGTCATCAGGACCAGATGCAATATATACATCAAAAGGTCAAACCCTGACATTTGCATTCTGCACACTCGCCAAGAAGTTAGATGGCCCCTCTTTTAAGCCATTACTGTCAGTAATAGTGGCTAATCTGCTATCTACCGTGGCTTACCTAAGCGTCTCCCTGCACGGAAAATATTCTTCCATTTTGAACTGTTTGCAAGTGAGAGTCTTCAAGCGGGTGTTTGGCCTCCCGCATAATGCCTCTCCGGTACAAGTCAGTTTGTAATTTGGGCTCACTAACAAAGTCATCTGGAGAATGTAAACCACTATAAAAAGTGGCACAAAATAAGAGTGAATAAAGAAAGCTCAACATTAAACAATGCAAGTTGGATGGCCACGGAAAATGATTCTCACTCAACGTACCACAAGTATCTCCATCAAGCACTAAATTGACGGACACAGTCGAGCTATGGAATAAGCACTTATCTTTCTCAAGCTTAAGGCAAGTGATATATAAAGTAGCAAAAATGCATCCATATCTGGTCGATAAAAACATCTTCAGCGGTCACTTGCACGCATGGATGGTTCTTAAATACTATGATAGCTTTAAACCAGCTCCATATTTAAGTCTAACATATTTGGTGCACATAAAGAGAAAGTTAATGGCAATTCGCCTCGGCCAACTCCCTTCACTGGCAGATGAACCCTCTTGGAAAAACAGCGGCTCTATAGAATGTAGACTTATCGATCACCAAAGGTGGACTTGACGCGGTTTCAGTGGCGGCTCGCCGAGGGAGTGGTGCGGGGCGGCGTGACAGGGGAGGGGCAGGGCAGGGGGTAGTGGACTTGGACTTACGACGGACAGAACTCCCTCTGAGTTCTGTCCGTCGTATGTCCGAGTTCACTACCCCCCCACCCTGCCCCTCCCCTGCCCACCGCCCCGCACCACTCCCTCTGCGAGCCGCCACTACACGGTTTGCATATGCCCCTACCTGCAAAAAGCTTGTGTTACCTTGCCTCAAAAAGCTCTACAACAATAAAGGAATATGCACTTGCAGGACTGCAAAAATAAAAACAATGGACCCTTTAGATCCCCAATTGAACTGCAAACTGATCAAATATCTACAGCTACATGAAAAAGCAATACAAATAACCATGAACCGAGAATCAAAGGGAGACCGGGGACAATTCACTGCACACAGACTTAACTTATTGGCACAAGTGCATTCATCTGCTGTCTTTACTTTATATATTTGTTTCTGCAAAATCCTTAGTAATAACATCCTAACCAGACGGGCCTGTGACAAAGCCTCGAAAGCACACCTGTGATATATGTTTAATGAAGATGGCAAAATTGCATTTATTGATCGAGTCCGCTCTTTTAACAAAACTCTTTTTAACAAAACATTTTAATAGCTGATTTTGTAATATTACCGCCATCCCACCCTTGTATGCTGATAATGAATGCATACTCATCTTTGCAAGTTAATTAGTAACACCAAATAAATTAGACTGGTCTGTGGCCATGATTAATTGCATTTAAATTGTGGATTTCTACTTTTTATAATGTGCAAAGTGTCACTTTTTTTTACAATTAATGTCTCGTGTCTTAAACTCTCTTATTGACTTTTATTATGTTTTTATATTAGTAACACTGTTACGGTTTTAATTAACCAAACAATACACTTTAACTTGATTACAATTGTAATTAATGAACTGCACAATAACAAAAGGATCTCTGTGATGAAAGCAGTAACCCACTGAGCTATGCACATAGAATATTGTTCTGTGATCTTCATGGTTCACGTTCTTTGCAGCAGGCATATTAACCCTCTGTGCTAACTTAGATGAGTCAAAACTGGCCCTAAACAAAACTCTGATCTCTCTCCATCAGGTACATTAATCGTGAGTTATCTGGACACTTTTATTGTTGCCTGAAAACTGCTAGATATACAAGGAACTCAGCCCCCCCCAACCTTACCGCCTCCCTGGGAAACGCTCAATGCCCAGTACTGCCAATCCGGCCTTGGATAGGATCACTGTTTTATTAAACTCTTCCATACATAGGGCCTTATTTATGAAGGCCTGCAACACTTTTACATCTGCTGTTGTGTCACTTTTTGTGACGCTGTGGCGGCGTAAATAATGCGCCACTTTGAGCCATATTTACAAGGTGACGCATCTAAGCAGATGCGTCACTTGGCAAAGGCCTGTGCTATATTAGACCTGCGTCAGGTATAATGTATGCAGGGTGGGCGTTCCCCCGCAATAAAGGGTCGTAGAAGTGGCACAGTGAAATCTATGAGATTTCACTGTGACACTTCCAGGACGCTACTGCATCAATATCTTACGCCTGCCTCACAGCAGGTGTAAGACTGACGCAGGCCCTTTCACATGGGGCTTGCCCCATGTGAAAGGACACATTGCTGGAGTTGCGTCTGTTTTCAGACACACCCCAGCAGTGCGTCACTTTTTTGTCTACAGATATGTCAGTAATATTGATGTATCTGTAACTCCTTGCGACATGGAGCACCATACATTAAATACGGCACACCCTTGGTGTCGCAAGGAGGGCGCACTGAAAACTTTGCATCGCTGTTTTCACGCAGCGATGCAACAGTTTTCATAAATGAGGCCCAGAATGTATAGCATGTTGAACTATACTAGCACAGGGCCTAGTTATTCTCTCAATCCTTCTAGACAGACTGTCTATTCTACTCAGAGGGATCATTACAGAGGGTGGTCTCACTGTGCTGAACCAAACACACTTTTCACTCTAAGAAAACATCTTTGTAGAGGGATGACTTTCTCAGTAAGGCTTTCGCACCCAGCCTTCACCCTGAAGAGGGGTCTCAACAGAGAGGCTTTGTTGTTATAAAATGAAGCATTTAAGAAGCATTTAGTCTGTATACACTTATAAGAAAAGTAGTCCCAATTTCATGAAACTCTACCATACAGAATCTGCACCCTGTTAAAATCTGATAATATAAGGCCTAGTGTTTCCATGGATCTGTGTACACAGATTCTTTATCCTGTAGAGAGGTGTCAGGAGAGATGGTGTGTTGTTATAAAACTGACCCATTCACTCTCATAGCTGCCAAGGTTTCAGATTGCTATGTGTGACATTTTCATAATTTCAATGTAATTATGAGTGACATTTTAGCGACTATGCGTGACACTTGCTCGCGAGCAAAATAAAGCAGTGAAGAGGAGGGAAACATATAAATATCAGAAATTACACCCATTGTAATGGCAGCTGTGTGGTAAAGATTATGCTCAGTCCTGATGGCACACAGGCTATGATGCATTTATGGATTACGATTTGCACATTTACTATTATTCCAAAAAAAGGTACTGGCACAGGCCTTTACTTTCACCCACTTATGCAGTTTAGACCACAGTTGCCAAGTTTTGCCTATGTCATGTTTGAGTTTTCCAGCCAGAATAGCGTTTTAACCAAATGCATGTTACATTTTCGTGCCAGTAGTTTCACTTGTAACACTGAAACACAATGATTGGCTCAAAACTATCTTGGAACATAAACTGCTGTTTTTCTATGGGTGTACTTGATATCCGTTTGAGAGTTGAATATCACACTGACTCACCACAATCTCAGCAGGGTGCGAGAAAAACCGTCCAAGAAAGGATCCGTGCACAACAGGAGCTACTTGTGATAGAAACACAGCGAGGGGCATGAACCGGACATGACGTTCCATGACCAATGTACAGAACATTCTCGCAACCTTTCACGCGTCCCTCAAAGACACTTACATGCACAAAACCCGCCAATCATTGAAAAAACACATTAAAATAAAAAGGCAGACTTATGGCATTTGTTAATGTTTGCATCATTGTTCTTGTCATTTTGTAAATCACCATTGTCACTTATTTTGGCTTGCTTGTGGTTTAGTCAAATATTCAGCACGTATTTTTTGCAGGGTCGAATAAGCACACACGCACACTCGCGTGGCTGGTACTTGCTTTGACTTTTTTGCAGGCAGCGACTGCAAGGCAAGCAGACTGCGAGTCACCGTGGCAGTTCAGGTTTACTGCCAGCCTCCTTAGTCCAGGGGCCTGCTGTCCTGAAGTCTGCTGTTGTCCAGTCAGTGTCAGGCTGTCCTGGGCGGCCGCTGCAACCGTCGTTCACTGACTAAATGACGTGAGGCTGAGCTCCGGTGATGAAAAATTTAATTCACCGTGGGACAGCACGCAATGGCGGCCTTGGCAGGTGCAAGCAGCAGGCAGTGCTGCGAGCGCCAAGATTGTGGTGGCGCCCGCACACCAGTAGCCAGCCCAAACCGCTTTCTCCCAAAACAAACTCCCCGCCTCGACTTCGCAAGCAGGACGTGACATCCCCCCGCGGCGCCAGACTAATGGATATATCAGACTGGACACTACCATGACATCAGGCTGCGTGAGAGCCGCGCCGCGGAAATCACCATGAAACATTCTTGCATTGTGCAGTGAGCCTAACAGCAGCCTCAACTCTGCTGCAAGATCCAAGCATGCAGCGGGAACAGCTGCCAGCTGCCACACTTTCACTCAATGATATTTAGGCAGCACCAGGGATGCTGAGATACTATGCAAATGCGTGACAATGCATTTCTGTGCGGTGATGCGCCTAACGCCTGATGCGTGGTACTTGGCAGGACTGCACTCTGTATGGACTTGTATAAGAAGTAATTACTCTTTTATGTAACTCTATGACAACCAATCTGTATTTTGTTTTTAAAATCTGGTAGGAGAGGGCCTAGTGTTTGTCTAAAAACTTTTACATAAACCATTAAGGGCCAGATGTAGGAAGCCAAATTGCGAGCACAAACGAGAAATTCGCAGAATTTCAGCGTTTGCGATCGCAATTGGCTGTGAGCTAATGTAGGTAAGTTTAAACCTACTCGCAAAATAAGGAATCGCAAAATTGCGATTCCTTATTTTTGCATAGCATTTAGAGAATCGCAATTTGCGATTCTCTAAATGCTAGGCAGAAGGCATCACAAATTGCGATATTGCTTTAAGGAATCGCAAATTACCACCAACTTGAAGTTGGTGGTAATTTCTGATTTCCTTTAAAAAGCACTTGTTTGCTTTTTTTAAAGTGCCATGTGGCACACATACATGCCCTTAGGGCATGTATGTGCCCACATGTGCACACATGCACAATTCAGGGGTCCAACAGGGTGTCCTTCTGGAACCCTTGCACCCTTGAAATTGCGCGCGCAATTTGCGAGTACTTACTGGGTACTCGCAAATTGCGTAGCGCAATCCCATTCATTCCTATGGGCCTCTTGGCCCATAGGAATGAATGGGAAGCCATTCCTTATTTGCGACTCGCAATTTGCAAGTCGCAAATAAGAGAATGTGTAAGAATCGCAAAATTTATTGCGATTCCTACCTACATAGCATTTGCGAGTCCTTAATAGCGATTCCTAAAAATCGCTGTGAGGACTCGCTAAATTACTTTAGCTACATCTGGCCCTTAGTTTCTTCAGAGGTATCAGTAGAGACCTTGCTATCTCTAAAGCTATTCATACACCATGTTCTCTCAGAGGAGATGCCTTTTTACAGGGCTGAATTACTCACTATAGTGTTTTACATCCAACTTTTAACCTCTACAGACCTATTAGTAGAGAGATAGAAGCAAGCCATTCACTCTATATAGAATTCTATCATACAGAATGTATAGCATGTTTAAATATTCCAGCACAGGGCCTACCTATTCTCTCAATCCTTCTACACAAACTGTCTAATCTCTTCAGAGAAATAATTACAGAGGGTGGTCTTACTGTACTGAACTAAACACCCTATTTACTCTGAGAAAACATCTGTAGAGAGGGATGGGTTTCTCAGTACAGCCTTTCACACCTAGCCTTCACCTCAAAGAGATGTCTCAATTGAAAGGCTGTGTTATAAAAAAGAAGAATTTAGCCTGTGTACACTTATAAAAAAAAAGGAGAAACTCTAGCATACAGAATCTGCACCCTGTTAAAATGTAATGTGTTTCCATGGATCCGTGTACACAGATTCTTTATCCTCTTCAGAAGGTAGAGAGCTGTTTGCAAACTGAACCAAACGCCATGTTCACTTTGAGAAAAGGTCTATATACAGAGAGATGAGTTGATCAATAAAGTCCTTCACACCCACTGTATAACCTGTAGAGAGGTATCAGCAGAGATGGTGTGTCGTTATAAAATTCAACCATTCACTCTGTATGGACTTGAATGAGAAAGAGTTACTCTTTCATAAAACTCTACAACATTCAAATGGTACCATGTTAAAATGTGCTACCAGAGGGCTAGGTGTTTTTCTAAAACTTTGAACATTAACCGTTTCCTCTGCTCACAGGTATCAGTAGAGACGTTGATGTCTGTAAAACTATTCATGTACTATCTTCTCTCAGAGAAAACGTGATTGAATAGGTCTGAATTACTCATTAAAACATTTACACCAAAGATTTACCCTGTACAGAGTTATTTCACTCAGAGAAAATATGTTTACACAGGGATGACTTTCAAAGTGAAGCCTGTCACACCCAGCCTTCACCTTGAAGACAGGTCTCAACAGAGATGCCATATTGCCATAAAAAAGAGTATTCCTGATGTATAAACTTATAGGAAAGGGAGACACTATTCATTAAAATATACAATCTGCCCTGTCTTAGAATGTGATAGTACAAGGCCTGGTGTTTCTTTTCGAAATTCTACAAAAACCTTTCAATCTATTTAAAGGTGTCGCTAAAAAGGCTGTTCTTAGTAAACTGAACCGTGCAAGAATTTGATTTTTCTAATGATAACTGTGAGAAACAGAAATGAATATCTTATGTCTTTTATTTTCTGTGTAGGTGTTGGAGTCAATCAAAGATGCCAACCAAAGAGCAGAAAATGAAGAGAAAAAACAAGACTCCAAACATAGAAAACAGCCAGAAGTAGGAAAAGATGGTAAACAAAGATTGAAATCAAGTACGAGGACACAGTCTTTCATAAACAAATTAATAACATCATGTAAACTTTCTTCTGCTGGTGTAAGTAGTAATAAAGATCTGTCAACATCTAAGAAAAAATCCTGTTTTTCAAAAAAACATAATGCCAGAAAAGGAACAGACTAACCAGGCAGGTATAAAAAGACATGGAAGAATAGTATCAAATATTATGAGACGCATAAAGATAGTGAAAAGCAGAAGAGCGTTGCAAAAGCAGAAAGAGTTTGTTGAGTGTATAGTAGACAAGGCTTTGTATTACAGAGAACTCTATTTATTCTGATTTTGAAGAGAATGAGATGTTTAGATAAACTGATTCATTCACTTAAAAAAAAAAGTTAAAATGTTCAACTTAGTGAAACAAACTTTTCCACTATTTTCCAGGGAGAGTGGAAAGACACTTCGAGTAGCGAGGCATTTTTTAATGAGGAAAGCTATTTCTGGGCAATGAGTTAGTGTTTGCAATTGACAGAGATGCTTGCGCCAATGAAATAAATGAAGGAAATTAAGAACGAAAAATTAGTGCCTCAGAATGTAGAAGAGGAAATAACCAATGAAGTATTAGGTCAACATCCTCGACAACCAGGTTTTGAGTGGAAATGTAGATAAGTATGCAACATAAGACAACAGTCTATTGACAAACTTAGACTCTTCTTAAACAAATACAGCAGAGGAACTGTGAAACAAAGAACGAAACTACTGCAATGTATTGATTCTTGTTGAGATAGGAGACTGACAAACCTTCAAGGACATCCATTGGTTTGCTTATCACAACAGATTTTTGACAGTACTTTCCATCACATACGGATGCTGCTTGTGTACCACACTAAAATGCATAACCTAGTAAGAAGATTAAGTGATATGTTATTAAGAGGTAGTCATTCTGAGGTCAGTTCTGTTATAGATGATATTCAGATGACATACTTTGGGCCCTAAAGACCAACACTGACATTTTAAATACAAAGACAGTTTTCGAAATTTTTAAAAAGGAAATTGATACATTTGCAACCACAACTGCAGACATTCCTGACAAAATCTGTGTTTAATGTAGGTGAACCCACTACATATCACAAACCAGAAAAATTGATATTTGTAAAAAAGCAGAAGAGAGTGATCTAGTACAGTGGCTTAAACTTACTCTCTACTTAATAGCTGTAGATCGGTTTGATTTGTGCATAAGCCACATGGTCTGTAAATATTGCATTGACAAATTGGACACTAATAAAGTGCCTGCTAAAGGTGTTCATAATAAAGTGGAAGTTTATCCAAGTACTCCTGAACTTCAAAACCTCAACGTGTCTGTTCTCATACAGACAGTGCATCCCTTCCAGGGAATTGTTAGAATGGAGATCAAAAATAAGAAACTACCTCCTTCTGAATTATTAAAAAGTCTAAAAGGTAAAGTTGTGCATTTTCCTTTAAATATGAAGGAGAATATTGAAAGTATAGGTGTAGCTCATGAAGAAGAAGAATCACTAGTGCTTCTAGTAAATGGAGTGCCTACTAAATATTAATAATATAAGTAGGAACTTGTAAGCATTGATAGGGTTTAGAAAGATTTGCTATACCTTACACTAGAAAATGTGTTTTACAAGATGTTGATGTGGAGGGACATGCTACTTGTGTCAAAACAGAAAGTTCGACCGCAGCTGCTTCTGCACTGTTTGAAAAAGTTGACTTAGGTAAAGCAGAAGAAATATATGAACATTATATCTTTCATCTAAGAGACATGATGGGTGATGCTTTAGAATTGTACCAAATGAAGCAAGCAAAAGGAGAATCGGTAAATGAAAAGAGCTTAGAAGCCCAGTGTTTTCCAATTTTCAATTTTGTTCCCGACAGGAGAAGGTTGTTGTTATGATGAACGTCTAGTACAAATTCCTGTATCAGAATATAGGATCAAGTAGATTACATTCTGAAGATTCCCGGTTTGGGCAAACATTCCATACATTTTCCACCTTTTGATCTGTCAGTGCTATCTTATGCTGTGGCCATGTTATGAGAACAGGGACATGGTTTAATGATATCACAGTGAGAGATTTTGTGGAAAAAGTATGTGGTAAAGATGAGGTACTAGAGGGTAATTTGATGAATATAATGGCTTGTCAACGTGGTACAAATGAATGTTGGTTCCATCCCCATGGTGAGCTAAAGTTTATGTTACGCAATCTAGGTGCACCTACCTAGCTTGTCACCTTGAGCTATGCAGAGTTATGCTCGGGGTGATCTTCATGAGTTTCTCAGGCAAGCAAATGCAAACATTGCAGGGATTAATTTAAAGACTCCTGTTGAATTGTGTTTCATTGATCCTGCAAATATTTGTAGCTACTTTAAGCAGAGATTTGAAGCCATGCTCCATTTTATCTGTACCAAAAAGAACCCAACAATGGGTGAGGTTGTGCACTTTGTCTGGTGAAAAGAATAATAAGCTAGAGGTGCACCACATATACATGTGCTATTGAGGGTAAAAGATGCACCAACGTTTGGTCAAGATACTGATGAGTCAATGTTGTCATTTATTGAGCAGTATATAACTTGTGGCATTCCAGAGTCTGTCTCAGAACAGAACTCTTAGGCAACGAGTCTTGCGATACCAGTACCATAAATGTGGCAAATATTGTCGACAGAGATACAGAGCAAAAGGGAAATACTACACTATGTGTCGTTTTGGATTCCCTAGGCCTGTCTTGTACAAAGGAAGAGTGAACAGTTTTATGTCTGCAGTCAGACACACTGTTACTGAAAAATCATCTAAAATGCATATAATCTAAAAAGAAGTGAGGTATCAAAACTTTTCAATGATTACAATCCAGTAATTCTGTCAATGTGAAATGCCAACATGGATATTCAGTTTGTAGCAGACAATTCTATTGTTGTAGCTCGATACGTCACTTCATATATAAGAAAGTCAGAAAACACAGAAATGTAGGATGTATGGGAAGAGATGGCAGCAGAGAAGTCTTTAAGTAAAAAGCTTTACAGTTTCAGTTTAAAAATGCTCTCACAGAGAAAAATTGGATCTTATGAAGCTTGTGACAAGCTCAGTTCTTCTAGCTTATACTGGAAGTCCAAATCAATAATTTGGGCCAGTTTAGGCCTGGTATCAACACAAAAATGTGTGTTAAAACCATTTCCTGAAATTGAGTACCTTGCTCAGTTTGATCCAGAAAGTACTGAGCTACTTATAACAAACATGATGGTCACTTATTACCCTAATCAGAGTGCCCATCTAGAAAACCTTTGTATGAAGTAGAACAGTATCAGTGCTTGATTTGTAAAATAATAAGTGCCAGGGCTCTGATCAGGAGGCCATTGCAGATTGCACCACCCAATGCCCCTGTCATCGCTGCCAGACGGTACCAAAACAACTACTAACCATCTCTCTCACCTGCAGGTGCGACAGTTCAGATTATTCCAGGTCCCCAAAGATAAAGGCATGGCTTGGGAGGCAGGTATTAGTCATTTTAATGTACATCGTATTTATAAATAACCGCCATTCTGCTGATCTCTAAATTAGATGAGCAGCGCCACCATGTGGCAGACTATCATAAGTGCAGTGTTGACAATTAAGTGCGGGTGCAGAGCACCGGAAACCAATTAGGTGCTGGTGCCGAACACCAGAAACCACAGGCTCAAATGAAGCACTGAGTGCTATAGATAAAGAAATAACATAGATGAAAATATTGAACAAGGAAAGTTTGGAGTGGCTGGCTGTAACGGATGTTTAGTGAGACATTCAAAAGCAAGTCTAATTAATCATTGTAAACTGAGTTGTCAAATCGGTGAGAAAAGAGAATTATTTTATCTGGCTCTTTTGCAACTTTTTAATCCTTGGCGTTCAGAGACTGAATTTCAAGGTGACTATGACTGTTATGAAGATGATTTCAATGTAGTTAAAGATAGTATTCAATGTGAAGTCTTTCCCACATATCAGAAAATGTTAAGTGATGAAACTCAACAAGAAGAAACAATTGCGCAAGGGGTTGCAAAGGACAGTTCACAAGACAGTCAGAGCTCAGGACCTAATAGTCAAGATCCACTAGGCCACCCGATCATTTAAAATGAGGCATCCACAGCTATGAATGAAGTGGAAAATGCAAGCGGCCAAGTGAGGAGTGAGACCATTGATTTCGAAACTTTGATCTCTCAACTGAACTAAGAATAGCTCAAAATATTTGAGCAAATAACAAAATCTGTAGTGCATGGACACTACAGATTTTGTAGAACATGTAGAACATTTAAGTCTACACTTCTGAGGCAGGTACAGGAAAAAGTTTTCATTTGTTCACACGAAGACTAGTTGTGATCTTTCATGTGTTGTGAATGCTCCTACTGGACTAGCTGCTTATGACATTAAAGAAATCACATTGCACAGACTACTGATGTTGCCTGTGGAACATGACAACAAACTAGAGTACTTGAAGTTATCTGGTGATGCTTGTCATGAAGTCTCCAGTGATCTGAAAAAATGTAAAGTTCTTATTATTGATGAAGTTAGCATGGTATCAAACCTAATGCTAGCTTTTATTCATCTGAGGCTGCAAGAGGTCCTTAGAACTGACTATGGTGTTCTGTTTAGTGGTACACACAACAGTTGTTGTTGATCTTCTACAGTTGACTCCTGTAAAAGGTCAACCAGTGTTTAAGAAACTGCTTCATGAAGAAACTAAAAGGTTATTAGGCAGTATTGGAAATGTTAACATATGGTTAAAATTGGATCACTGACAGAAAATCGGAAACAGAAATATCTGGACATTATATCGTGAAAAATATCGAGGACCAAAATATCTAAAAGATAAGTGCAAAAAGGTAAGCATAGACTTGCTATTTTTAACTCCACATCTAAGTACCTTGGAGATATATATGTCATCAAGGTTCATATATGCGGAGCTATGTATACTAAAACTAAGCTTATCTATAGAAACTTGCCTTCACAATATTTGTGTCCTCGATATTCTTGACACTATTTTTGTTCACGATATGTCTGTTTCCGATATTCTTTCTAAATACTATTCAAATTTCAGTACTCTGAGTTGACACAACATATGAGACAAGCTGCAGATGTGGAGTATGGCACTATATTAAAATACATGAGAATAGGAATTATTAGGAAAGAAGCAAAGAAACCTTTAGATTCTCACCAGCTTCTGTAATGCAGCATATTATGAAAACTCACAGATTGTGTGCCTCATGCCAACATTGGGTGAGTGAGCTCAATTTAGCTTAGAAATGCTTCATTTGAAAAAGCAAGACATTTTAAGTCTTAATAGTAAAGATAAAATTGAACTTCAAGGTTCCACTATGTCAATCAGTAAAGAAACTGGAATCACTAGAGAAAACAGTTTCACATGCTGCGGGTTTAGAAAAGACTCTAAACCTGGGTAAAAATTGCATAATAATTTTGTGATGAAATCTGAACATCAAGAAGGGATTAGTGAATGGTACAATGGGTAATGTGATAGACTTCATTACATATCCCAATAGTAGAGAGTACGAATGTATTTTGATTAAATTTGATCATATCGGAGGGCGTGGCTGGCTGGTGAAGAAGATAGGTGCACACTAAGGGAGCTCCGGCAGCTAACCGCTGAAATCCCGTAACATCTGTTCACAGATCCGGTTTGGTGGCACCAAACAAATCACGTGCGATGCCGGACAACCACTAGGGGCACCTGGAGAAACAGTGAAGCTGAGGAGGCCTATGAGACGACAGAGGCGAAACAGCCTATCTGCGTGTTGGAGTCAGGAGCTCAATCAGACGGAGCCCGGCAACCCAATCGCCTGACACTGCTGGGTTAGATAGAACGAGAGCCGACCTCACGTAGGGTTGATGGGCAGAATATCCAGCCTCCCCCCTGTAAGAACAAGAGGCTACGATCAACAGCGGGTATGGCACAGTGTGGGCCCGTGGATCGGGGAGACAACGAGAATTCAGCTGCAGCACCGGCCACGATGGGCTGCGGCTGGCAGTGATAACTGGGCGAACCAAAAGCAACCTCGAGAAAGTGCAGAGAAGAGGGGCACAAAACCCAAGGCCGGGAGGTCAAGAAGGGAACAACCAGGAGCACTGCAAAAGGTACATCGACCAGCACACCTGAGCCCAGCGATGGCACAGCGGTAGGACCACGCGGACCCCCCACACACTGCAGTGCCAGGGTCTGAAAAAGAAGAGGCCCACGCCTTCTCCAGTCGCCTGCTCCCCCCTTGCCTGCATTGGACCCAGTCAATTGGCAACACTGCCACAGGGCAGTGCACATCACGCCACTGCCCCACACTCAAGGGAAGCTGCACTGCAGCACTAGTGGTTCGCGTAGAACCATGTGGAAGGTTCAGACGAGAACATTGTGCAGAGACCTGGACACAACGGAAATGGAACCGAAGACAGCAGAGATAAGTGCAACATCGGGGTATACCATTGCGCAGGCCATAAAACCGGAGGGCAATCACGGCAGATTGCCAATCAGCAGCCTAACCGTCTAGGAAGACGGAACGAATACCGTGCCAGAGAACCGGATTCTCAGGAACAGCCCTTTGGAGGCAGAGAGAACTGTCTTTGAGGGGTTATCCGCTCTCCTCGTCCACGCTGACCCGAACACATCGCGACAAGAATACAATCACACTGTATATGGGTAACAGAACCAAAAAGGTGAAAACTACATCTCCACATACCCAGCATACTCGGCGGATGTCTCAGGAACAACCGAAGCAACCTGTACAGACCCACCGTGCCTCATAGCGGTGAAACTCAAAGTGACGTAGCACCACATTGCCAGGAATAGGCCTAGCCAACACATCTGCCAGATGGTTATCTTGGAGGGCTGTTTGCACCACAGTACAGGCACTACAGCGATTTGCACGGCAGCAACACACAGTATAGAAGACCAGAGAGCCTGCTTGAGACCAGCGCGGGTGGACAAATTCAGAGGTGAGCTGACGTCTCTGGGGGAACGCCAACAGGCCACGAATAGCTGTTAAGGGCTCATAGGCAGGAGGAGGTGATTACCCTGGAACGCAGACCACCTTAGATGACTTGCTTGTGTACCATATTGACCCGCTGTAAGCCATGACGGGAGGGAAAGGTATCCGAAACTCACATCAACCCAAACTAGATACATTTTCGTGGCAAAAGACTCGACGCGGCAGGGAGCTCTCAAGACCTGCCACAGCCACACAGCCACCTACACAATCGACAGCAGAAAATGAAGTCCCCGCGCTGCGCGACGTACCTGCTGCCATCAACCGAGTGCGCACCTCCTTAGAAACAAGTATTGAAACAGTAGCAACAGAAGTATCCCTCATCAGAACCGACCTTCGAAATATGGGTGTGAGAGTCACAGAGGTGAAGGCGAAGACAGCAAATCTACAATCGGACACAACGGTCCTCAAACGGCAAGTCACAGAACCCCAAAAAGCGAGTAAGCTCCTTGAAGTCCAGCTGGACGACTATGAGAGAAGGTCTCGCCGCAACAACGTCAGAATTATTGGAGTCCCGAAATGAGCAGAGGGACCAGCAACTTATCTCTTTGTGGAGGATTTGATCATTAAACTCTTACAACCTCATGGACTTTCCAAATATTTCTCTGGAGAAAGGGCACACAGAGTTCCTGGTGGCAAACCAAAGCCTGGAGCCCCTCCAAGACCTATCCTGGCCCGCATTTTCAATTTTTGAGATAGAGATGTTATACTGCAAATGGCCAGAAGTGCACCGTCTACTGAAATATGAGAACAGTTCAATCACCTTTTTCCAGACTTCACCATCAAAGTCCAGAGACAAAGATGAAGCTTCATGGAAGTTGAAAAGGCACTGCGGGAAAGGAACATGAAATACTCTATGCTCTTCCTGGGCAAGCTACGGGAGGAAGCGGAGGGAAAGACTTGGTTTTTTGCTCATCCCGACGAAGCATGCAAATGGCTGGATGGTTGGCGACAAGTGGGGAACTCCATCCCAAACTCAAAGAGAGATAAGCGAGCGAGAAACCCACCAAAACGTACCGACCTAGATGCAGAGGGTGAGAAGCAGGCCAAGAATGCCATGCTGGAGGGGGTATAAAGTACCATGAGATACATTAATGAGGACTGAGCAAGACCCCAGAGAGTAGCCGAGGAGTGGAGGAAAGGAGACACCTGACACTGTGCTGCGACTAGATGAGCAATTATTGGAATGGACTACTGGGTCATGCGTTCGTCGAGAACGAGAGATGATGTGTATCCTCACGCTGGTCGCACCACCGGGACTGATTGCCTGAAGCCGACTGCAAACTCCTATAAACTTGGTGTCACTTGAGCTATCACTCTTGAGGGCGGGATGGGCGGGGGGCAACAAAGTTGAGCCATAGTCCTGTGAGATCAGGGTGGGTAGGGGTGACAGGCGCTCTGCAGAGTTGGGGAGGCGGGCAGTTCAAAGTCCGTCATGCAGGGAGGCAGGATGGGGGGTAGGGTTTTTTTCTTAGTTTAGTATTATGGTTACTTAGTTGTTACATAAGAATATTCAGAAGATGGAAGATTAGGGTGTCCACTCTTGGACCCAGCCTTCCACGTCGAATATTGCAGCAGCCAGATCTGTATTCTGCACATAACTCCGTGTCAGAGCAGGGGACAGAAATCCCTGGTCACGTCCCCGTTGTTGCCTCGTGCCCCTTCATGGGAGAGGGAGGAGGGGATCGGACATAGCCCACCACCAAATCATGACTGAAATGCTAGCCGTCCCTACACTCAGGTTACTGTCATGGAACGTAAATGGCCCAGGGAACAAAATAAAACGTGGTATAGTATTACAATACATGAAATGCCACTCACCTGATGTGGTCCTATTACAAGAAACTCATCTGGTTTGTAACTCCTGTAAAGCCCTAGACAGGTGGGGGTATAAATTGATATTGCATGCTGGCTTCACCTCAGAATTGCGAGGGGTAGGAATACTGCTGAGGAAACATTTCCCCTATACAGTGGGACAGACCTGGACTGATGCACCAGGCAGATTTACGGCAGTTGCGGGTACGTGGGAAGGGAAGCCTGTCAATATAGTGTTGGTGTATATACTGCCAGCACTACATAGTGTAGTATTACCAGAGTTGAGTAAATTGCTACTGGGCCTACCTGACGGAGAACTAATCATTGGGGAAGACTTTAATGCAACGCTGTGAGACGTAGTGGACCGCAACCCCTCTAGAGACAGTATACGTTTTATGCGGGAGCACACAATAGCCATTCCCAGATAGATTTCAACCTTACACTGGCTGATAAAGCACTCAATTTCCATAGGGTAAGACACCTAGCACGGGGAATTTCCGACCACTCGCCACTATGGGCAAACTATGTAATGGGCAGGGCATATACCAGATGAGCCATCTCACTACACCCCTGCTATCTGAAAATTCCACATATAAAAGCAAAACTGGTACAGTCGCAGATGACTATTTCAAAGATAATGAATCCTCGCTCAACTCCCTGCAGACACTTCGGGAAGCCTTTAAAACGGTGGTTAAGGGACAAGCACTGTCACTCGCGGTAGGACAAAAAAGAGATAAAAGAGCAGCGATAGAAACACTAGAAAACGACATAGTAAACCTGGAAACTGAATTAGGAAACCATAATACGAAGGACACAAGGCATACCTTAGATCTCAAGAGGAAGGAATATCGAGACTTGGTTACAGACGCAGCAAACACCAGATACTCAGCAACGCAGTATAAAATTTATGAACTGGGAGACAAAGCAGGAAAGTTGCTGGCCTGGCTTGATAGGTGTGACCGAGCGAGCCGTTGGGTGACCGCCCTTAACAATGAAGTGGGGGAGTCTTTAACAGACCCTCAGGATATGGCCGAGACCTTTGCTAGGTATTACTAACACCTGTACTCTCCCGAGAGTACGGCCGGGGCGGATGAAATTAGAGACCTGTTGGCTGGTGTTCCTCTCCCCGTACTTCTTACAGAAGACCTGAAATTGCTAGAGAGTGATATCACAGAGGATGAGGTGGCAAATGCAATTCATAGCATTAAATTGGGAAAGGCAATGGGGCCGAACGACCTCCCAGTAGAATTCTATAAACTAACCGCATAGCGCCCTATCTCTTAAAAATGTATATAGAGAGCAGACAGAAAGGTATGCTGCCCACAGACCTTCGACTCATGTCCATAGTAGTGATCCATAAGGAAGGGAATCCGGCGAAGCAATGCGACTCCTACTGCCCTATTTCACTGCTCAATGCAGAGGCCAAGATCCTAGCTAAGCTCTTAGCGTCACGGTTAGTCCAAGTCATACCCACATTAGTCCACCTAGACCAGTCCAGCTTCATGCCCGGGTGAAATACTGCGCTTAACCTGTGCTGATTACATGGGGAGCTTGGCAGAGTAAACACCATATGATAGGATGCGGCGATACTATCCCTAGACACCCGTAAGGCCTCAACACGGTTGAATGGCCATATCTATTTGCAGTCCTGTAAAAACTGGGGTTTGGGCCAGAATTCTTGGCGTTGCTCCGATTACTATACGCATACCCATTGGCGCAGGTGGTGGGAAATGGCCAAGCCTCACACTCGTTCTTTCCCAGGCAGGGTACGAGACAGGGCTGACCCCTATCGCTGCTAATTTTCACGTTAGTTCTTGAAGCACTGGCGAGTTGGGTCAGAGAAGTCCCGCAGATCCGGGGTCTCCGATGGACTGCTGCCTGGGAGGACAGAATATCTATGTATTCTGACAATGTGTTATTATATGTCACAGAACCGCGCTCCTCCATCCCTAGAATTATCAACATTTTCACAAATTTTAGCAAATACTCAGAGTATAAGATCAACTGGTCCAATCCACGGATTGGCACCAGGTACACATGACTTTAGGATGGCACACCAAAATAACTCAAGCTACACCACTCTGGGGCACTGAAACACTCGGACTACTACATAACTGCCCAGGACAGATGGGATCATATAAGAATCTCTAAAGTGGGAGACCTGTGGACCAGAGGAGATGTCATCCCACTCGCTGACCTACAGCGACAATATGGCTTAGCAAACTCGGAAACAGTCCGGTACCTATAAATTAGACACGCCCTACAAGCTGCCATACCGTGAGGAAGCAACCTCCGAGAGGCGACCCCACTAGAAGACAGATTATTAACTGACTACCTACATCGTAAAGCAATCTCCCTGACTTACCAAAAATTAATAAATAACTCCCCTGACCCCCTCCAACGGCTTTGAGAAAGCTGGCACATAGACTTAGGGATTTTATAAGATGAAGACAAGCTAGAGGCCATGGCTTCCACCAAGAATCAGCGATATCGTTGAAACTAGACTAGTTCAACTTAGAATATTTCACAGATCCTTACTGTTCTATAACACCTTAGTGAAAATGGGAAGAGCGTTAGATTCCAAGTGCCACAGAGGGTGTGGGCAGGGAGGAATCTTTATATCTTATTCTATGGGACTGCCCGGAGATTAGGACCTATTGGGAGGCTACAATACAGTGCCTATGAGGGGTGTGTGGGGTAGACTTGCAACCTTCGCTTAAATGGTACCTTCTCAATATATGGGACGATACAGATCTGAGCCGCAAAGAACGAATCTGTGCTACTATGGGGGCAATGATCGCTAAACGAAATGTGGTCTGGAGATAGGGGACATCAGCAGCGCCAATACTAGCAGAATGGAAGGAAGACATGTACTGGTGCATGGTGGTGGAGAAAGCCGTATACGAAGGCAGGGGGTGCCCTAAGAAATGAGAGCAGATTTGGGGAAAATGGAATACTTACAGAGGGAACATTTGCATCCCCCCCATCCTCCATGTTGGGGAGTGCGCTCCGGGGGTGGCTGGCCGTGAGAGTCTGGATAGTTAAATCTGAAATAGGATATAAGATCAGGAGAGGGATGATTGCATGACTCTGCTGTATTGATAATCTATATGCACTTGGCTGCTTGCAAACGAATTTTTGATGTGATGCTTTATTTTATGTTTAATAAAAAGAAATACAAATAATAATAATAATTTGATCATATTGAAGAGAATAAAAAAAATGGAAGATGCACTGCTAGTTTTCTTTTTAAAAGCCTCTATATGAGAAAATAACAGTTTCCTCTGTGTTTTGCCTATGCTGTTACCATTCACAAAGCTCAAGGATTAAGTTTGGATGCAGCAATTATAAATGTAGGTCACATAGTCTTCAAAAAAGGCATGTCTTATGTTGCTCTATCACAGTTTAAGTCATTGTCAGGATTGTACCTTCTTCAGTTTGATGAGAGCAAAGTTGAGAAATGTGCAAGTTACAGGAAGTGAAAAACTACTGAGGTTGCAGATTTTTGAAAAGTTTCAAAATTAAGTGAGGAATCTACAACGACTTACAGAAAGGGAAAAAATAGTGAAGTGAATAATGTAATAGGTTTTCCATTTTCAAATACTCCACGAGTTTCATGTTACTGTAATGTAGTAGTTAATGTTCTACTCCACCTACAACCCGTGGCTGAAAACATTCAACAAAACAAAGACAAACCTTAAGGTCAAGCTTTCACAACTCTGCTATGTTTAGTACACACTGAAAAACACTTTTGTACTTCAACTGCATTCTTCATATGTGATATTGTTGGCTAGTGTAATGGTGGTACACAGTTCACTTTCAATGTGCAATAGGATGCACAGCAGTTTTTAATGGTAGTGCTAAATGTATTTAAAAATGAGGGAATGGCAATTAATGACTTCTTTAAAACAAACTATTCATGGAACTATGAGTTTGTTAATTGTTCCTATTCATGCCAAACAGACATTGATTCAAAGTGATTTGTGTACCTTACAGTATTCAGATTGCAAGTCTGTAGCTTTTGAAAAACGTTTTGTAAAATCTGTGTGGAATAACTGCTGTCCAGACTGCACATCAGAACTACTGTCTACATTAGTTGTGCGACTCAGATTAAAATATCTTATTCTCATACTACAAAGATGTAGAGCAGATGGAAGCAAAATCAATACTGATATGACCAACTTTAAAGCTGGTCAGATATCAATTTATAGGAAAACATACACTGCTGTTTCCATTATTTTTCACCATGGAGAGTGAGTCAACTCTGGCTACTACACTGTGTACTTTAAACATTCATGTAGCTGGACTAAATGTAATGGCACATGTCTTACAGTAAAGCAAAGGTTGCCATATAAACTTCCAAAATCCTATCTCATATTTCTAGAAGCCAAGTTCTAGAGAAAAATAACAAAACTCTAAGTACACATAAATGTACAAAAAGTGTAAAAGTTCATGTTCGTTGTCGTTATGTGGCCTATCAAAGATAATGACTATATAATTATTGCACTTTATTTAACAGTAAAACATGAAGTTCTCATAAAATAAATTAATAAGTATCGATATGTATATTAAAAACATCTAACATCACTTTAGTAATGATGTTCTCTTGCAAATTAAAATTCCAAATTTCAGTTTCTGTCTGTGATGTCAAGAAACAGTTTTTTAAATGATAGTTTTAGTTTGATGCATATAAAATATGTGGGGGTTTGTTTATAAATCTTATTGATTTATTTTTCCCCACAGTTCAATGATGGATTGCATTTGAATTAATTATTCAGACTATACATACACACTTGCTAGTATTCTGATATATATATATATATATATATATATATATATATGCAACACCAATTGGTCCACAAGGAAAGCGCACTGTTGCACAGCGGGTGCCGGTATCGAGGACGGACCAGTCCTCGTAATCAATTATTCACCAATTTCTTCTTCACTAGGAAGAGACCGCACACCAGAGATTTGCGAGAATTATTTCATTTTATTGCAAACGTGCAATTATCATCAACGAACCACCACCAACGCGTTTCAACCCCCACGGGTCTTGCTCACGTGAGCAAGACCCGTGGGGTGAACGCGTTGGTGGTGTTCGTTGATGATAATTGCACGTTTGCAATAAAATGAAATAATTCTCGCAAATCTCAGTATCGGTCTCTTCTAGTGAAGAGAAATTGGTGAATAATATATATATATATAAAATATATATTATATATATATATATGATATATATATAAATATCATATATTAAATCAGAGTATAATCTATGTAAATAAAATTTCTGAGAACAACAAAAAGAAATGCTTTGAAGAAAAATGAATACATTTAATAATTACATTATACCAGTAAGACATGCAGAGAAAAAATAACTAAATATGCTCTCTTCTTTTCAGGATTCCAAATGTTACATAAAAGGTCAGTCTTTCTCCACACCCTACTACAAACCATCAACACACTGAGAGAACTCTTAACAGAGAACCTAGTCTTTCTACATATTGTGCTCACACATATGAACAAACAATACTGTGAGCATATACCGCACTGCATTATAACACTCTACTACATTTACTTCTCATGCAAACACTTCTCATCCCAGACAACATTATTAACTCATATTCTACCGTTACTCTTAATACAACTGTATTAGGGATGTGTTTAAGTCTAGGGAGATGTCTTTGTAGTGAGATTACTACCTCTTCATTCACCCATCACTTTGGAAGGAGCTGTTACTGAGCGCTCCGTTTTCCCTATAACCTACTATATATGTTTGTTATACTGGACACAGCTCTAAACAGAGATGCTGCTGTCTATCTGTTTTGTTCTATTTGCATCCATAATTGAACGGACAGTGTTCAGCGGACATTGAAGTTCCTAATTAATGTCTACTGAATACAATGATCATGCTGGGGAGATAAATTAGTGGAAATGTCACTGCCTCATTCTCTACTACATACATTCATCTTTGTAGTGGAGAATAGTATGTCTCTAGTGACACTTTCAATTAAAAATGTAACTTTTTCCATACTCACTACTGTAAAATAACTATCATGTTGAGAAGATGTTACTGAGTATATTTGTGTATTTTTGTACACAATACTAAATAGACATAGTATATAATCTTTCACAGGGTAGTCTTTGCCCACGATATACTACATACAGCTGTTAGCCTTTTGAAATTATTCAGCACAGAATGGTTCTTCTGTATATGCTATTAACAACACATTATCCAAGAAAGAGATCTGTGTAAAGGTCTCAGTTGTTTAATGCAATCTATTATACATATCTATCATTCTGAATAGGACTCTCTCACAAGAGGTATGTGTCCAAGTATAAACTACTGAGGTATTTTAGTACTCACATATCTCACTTGGTAAGATATATTCTTCCCACAGTCTACTACAGTCATTTGATAGATGACATAACTGTTACTAAAAAGGTGAGTTCCCTTCTACAACCTACTACAAACACTGCTCAATCAGAGGACAAGTTGGACATAAAACTAAAAAGGCAGCTATCTACTTATACTGTACTACATACAGCTGAGCTCAGAGAGATACTTCTGAAGACAGAGGCCGGTTATTTTTCTCACACACTCTACTACACACATTACTTTTTCTGAGCATCAGTGTTACTAAAGGGACACGTCATTCTTCATATCCTAATATCAAAAAGCCTTCCTCTTGTAAGCAGTCTGAAGAGACAGGTTACTATGTTGCCATACTCTACTACATACACCCTAACTTTCTCAAGATGTATTACATTAGAGACCACTACCAGTACAGACTATGACAAACACTTCTGAGACAAAAGAGAGAAAAGAGGGGAATTAGTAGACAGGTAAGTCCCTCTATAAAATGTTCACACAGTTCTCATAAAAAAGAAAAATCTCGGTGGAGAGATAAAACTCTTTCCACACCCTACTACAAACATTCACTGTTGAAGATAGTGTTCTCAGCAGACAGGATGCTCTTTAACTGTAGTGTACTACATACAACTGTCATCAAAGAGATACATGTGAGCACAGAGCACAGTTCCTCTTTATACTGTACTATGCACAGCCATTATGCAAGAGAGAATTGTCTTCGAAGAGGTGACTCTCTTTGCACACTCTACTAGAAACAGTCATCAACCTGGCGAGAACTGTCAGCTGACACCAGTCCGTCCCCACACTCCTATGGTCACTGTTCACTGATCTCTACTAATATTCATGCCTGTTAACCTTTGGACAGGTGTTGGTAGGTGCTGGTTTCCTCTGCAGGACTATCAATACAGAAATATTCTTTACCCATACTGTTCCACTATTTACATCAGTGCCGTTGAGGAAAATACCCTATGCATAATGAAAAAATTAAATAGCTATACTGAGGACACTGTAGTGAAATTGTTACAGAACAAGTATGTTGAAATGGTTGAAGACATAATTATTATATATTTGAAGTAACAGAATAGTAAATAGTATAATATATAATCTCATGAGAATGTTGTGAAATTTGGAGAAAAAAAGGAGTATTGATGATGTTTATGTCCTACTGCTCCCGCGAGATTCTCGTAGGAGCCACATTTTTTTTTTAAAAGGGAGGTTATAATATAAACATGATAGATAATGACATTAGAGAGTAGCTCTTAAAAGGCCTTTTTGTTTTTTACTTTTAAACTTTTTGGGGATTTTTCAAAATGCTTTTTGTAGTTTTTTTTATTTGAAGGGAAAAAACTAGAACATGGTGGTGTTTCAAAAAACAAGAAATACAACTTGGAAAAAGAAAATTACATTTTCTGTGGGCATTCATGCTCCTGAAAAAGTCTGTCCAGAGCACTGTTGCACAGCTCAGAAGTAATAATTACAGTGCCTTATAACTAGCAACAAAGCACTTTGTTGGCATAAGCAGTATTAATCTGCTTTTCCTGAGATTGCATCTTATGAGGTGCTTGTTGTCCAACTTGTGCTACTGATGGACCAGCAATAGAGGAGGATGTATCTTGTGCAGCTCTCTGCATCTCGACATGTGCTGGGCATGCCGGATGCATTGATTTATAAATAGTGTCACATCCCAGAGGTGCCAAAGATATACCTGTGCTTGCATGTAACAATTTTAGCAGAGACCTTCTTGGCACCTTCTGGGATGACAAAAAAATCCCAAACAAGGGATAACTTTACAGGTTTGGGATCCTCTACTGCAGTACTTGGTCCAGGAACGTCCTCCTCATCACTCTCAGAAGATGACATCTTCCAAAATAAGCAAACACAGAAGGGTAGATGAAGGGAAAGATCTTCAGTAGGTCTTTCTACACCAAAAGGCAAAACAGAAATAAAGGAAAAAGGGTAGATTCTTTCTTTTGCAACTAATGACATTGATGTTAATCGGGGAAGACCTGGCTTGGCAGTTCGGGCTGGACTGTTCCCATGAGGCACAGGGTCAAGACTGATTTGCACATAGCTTGGTCTGAACTGAGGTGGCGAAGTGAGCTAAAGAATGATGATGGATTCAACCCAGATCTGTGACTGGGGGTGAGTGTCTGAAAAGTTTCAGCGCTCAGTCCATCATCTCCTTGTGTTTGCTTTGTTCGCCCTAAGTTGGCAGGGTATGCCCAGACATTGGTCTCTTGCTCACTTTGCCACTGGATTCAAGCTAGCCTGGCTGATGAAGGGTGTTACCCAGAAACCGGTCCCAGGATGCTTGTTTCTGGTTCAGGGAAGACCTGGCTTGGCAGTTCGGGCTGGACTGTTCCCATGAGGCACAGGGTCAAGACTGATTTGCATATAGCTGGGTCTGAACTGAGGTGGCGAAGTGAGCTAAAGAATGATGATGGATTCAACCCAGATCTGTGACTGGGGGTGAGTGCCTGAAAAGTTTCAGCGCTCCGTCCATCATCTCCTTGTGTTTGCATTAATGTTAATCGATCATAATCTACTTGATAGGTGTGTTTTCATTCTCGCTGTCCTCTCGTGAGTGGCTCGCAGGTGTCTTGCGGCATTGTAAAAAATTATTGTATGTCTAATGGTGCTATACATAATTAGCTGTTGTTACTTTCACAAAACCTCTAGTATCATAGTTCATTCAGAGTTACAATAAAACACTTTTCAACACAATTTCAAATATAGATCTCGAGAGCTGTCTGCAAGAGCAAAACAGGAAGTCCTGCCACCTCTGACTCCAAGCAGGGTATTGTGAGCCTAACTCTAACGAGATGCTTGCAGGAGTCACTCATTAATAAAAAAATTAAATAAATATAACATACATCTTTTTACCTATAAGGCAGCCCCCCCGGCAGATTTCGGCCCCAGGGAAACCATCCCTCGGGCCCAGCACCTTTGTAAATGGGGATGTGGGAATGCAGCCCCCTCCATGGCCCAATATTGGCCCCAGGGACCCCATCCCGGGTGCCCAGCACTTTTGTAAATGGGGTGGGGGCAATGCAGACCCCCTCCCCAGGCAAATTTCGACTCCTGGGACTCCATCTACCGGGGCCCATCACCTTTGTACATGGAGAAGGGGGCATGCAGCCCACCTCACCGGGCCAGTTTTGGCCCGGGGACCCCATCCCCTGGGGCTCAGCTAACAAAGGGTGGGTGCCCTGGTGCCCACCCAGAGCACCCATCATATCCTCGTTGGGGGCGGAGGGGGGATCCCCAAGGCCCCCGTGGCCTCAGCTATCTCCCTGCATCCAGTGGGAGCTGGCATCACTCCCGCCTGCAGGGAGCAGCTAAAAATGCTGCTCCCTGTGGGTAGGAGCAATATTCCGCTCTGTTTCCCTGCCCGCATCACTGCAGACAGGGAAACAGATCTGAAGTGCGCTCCCAATTGGCAGGAGCATTTTTAAAGCTACTAACAGCTGGGAGCAGACTTCGTGTTTGCTCTCACTTGGCGGGAGCTTTGAAATTGCTCCAGCCAAGCGAGAGCAAACACAGGTTTCCCTGCCTGCGCCAGTGTGGACAGGGAAACTGCTATGTCCAGCGGGTGGGCACCCCACGACAAAGCAGGAGCCTGCCCTGGGGGATGAGGGTCCCACGACTCATTAATGGCTCTGGGAGAAAGGCCGTGCAGCCCCCTCCCCTTTGCTTTTGCTGCCAGGCCCCCACCGATGGGGTCGCTGGGGACAAAATTGGCCTGGGGAGTGGGAGCTGTGTACCCCCCAAACCCTTTTCAAGTTTTGCCGGGCCCCAGAGGATGGGGTCCCCAGGGCCGAAATAGGCCGGGGGGGGCACACTGCCCCCTCACTTCAATCAATCAATCAAGTGGCTTGTAAAGAGCGACTACTCACCGGTAAGGGTCTCAAGGCGCTGGGGGGGGAAACGACTGCAGATCCATCGCAAGGCACTGTGATTCAGTGGAAGAGCCAGGTCTTGAGGTCCTTCCTGAATTGGGGCAGTGACGGTGATTGCCTTAGGGGGAGAGGCAGGGTGTTCCAGGTCTTTGCTGCGAGGTAGGAGAAGTTTCTTCCCCCGGCTGTGGTCTTGTGGATACGTGGGATGGTGGCCAGGGCCAGTTGAGCACAGCGGGGGTCTCTGGTGGGTGCGTGGAACGAGAGGCGGTGATTGATGTATGCAGGTCCCGTGTCGTGTAGGGCTTTGTAGGAGTGTGTGAGGAGCTTGAAGGTGAATCTTTTGCTGACTGGGACCCAGTGGAAGTGTCTCAGGTGGCTGGTGATGTGGCCGCGGCCGGGTATGTTGAGGTTGAGTTTGGCGGAGGCGTTCTGGATGCTTTGCAGTTTCTTGAGGAGTTTCTGTTCTGGATGATGCCGGCATAGAGTGTGTTGCCGTAGTCGAGTCTGCTGCTGATGAATGCATGGGTAACCGTCTTTCTGGACTTGGTAGGATCCACTTGAAGATCTTTCGGAGCAGGCGTAAAATGTGGAAGCAGGATGATGAGACAGCGTTGATCTGGCAGTTCATGGTGAGCGAGGAGTCCAAGATGATGCCGAGATTTCTTGCGTGGTCTGTGGGTGTGGGGGGGAGGTCCAAGATCTGCAGGCCACCAGGAGTTGACCCAAGCAGAGGGGGTGGAACCCAAGATGAGGACTTCGGTCTGAGTTTAGCTTGAGGCAGCTGTCCTTCATCCAGGTGGTGACAGCCTTCATCCCATCGTGGAAGTTGCTCTTGGCGACTGTGGGTTCATTGGTGAGGGAGAGGATCAGCTAGGTGTCGTTGGAGTAGGAGACGATGTTGAGTCTGTGCTTCCTGAAGATGGCTGCGAGCAGGGCCATGTAGATGTTGAAGAGAGTGGGGCTCAGGGAGGAGCCCTGGGGCACTCCGCAGCTGATTTCTGTGGGTTCTGAGTGGAACGGTGGTAGCAGACTCTCTGTGTTCGGCCGGTGAAGAAGGATCATATCCATTCCAAGGCATTTTCGCTGATGCCAGCGTCATGGAGTCTTGTGCATAGGGTGTGGTGGGAGACAGTGTCAGAGGCGGCCGAGAGGTCCAGGAGGATGAGGGCTGCAGTTTCGCCTCGGTCGAGGAGGGTGTGGACATCGTCTGTGGCGGCAAGGAGGGCAGTCTCCGTACTGTGATTGCTTTGAAAGCCGTATTGAGAGAGGTCCAGGATGTGGTTCACCTCGATGAACTCGGAAAGTTAGGCATTCATTGCCTTCTCAATGACCTTGGCTGGAAAGGTGAGCAGAGAGATGGATCTGAAATTCTTGAGGTCCTTCGGGTCGGCAGAGGGTTTCTTCAGCAAGGGGTTGATCTCTGCATGTTTCCAGTCTACCGTGAATGTAGTGGAGTTGATGGAGCAGTTGATGGTGCGACAGAGTTTGGGGGCGATGGAGGTGCTGGCTCTGTTGAAGATGTTGTGCGGGCAGGGGTCCGACGGTGATCCTGAGTGGATGCTCCTCATGATCTTGAGGGTGTCCTCAGTGGTGAGGGGAGTCCAACTGATCAGGGTCTGCTGGGGTCTGTTGTCATTGGTTGCGAGTGGGGCGAGAGGGTCTTGGGTATCGAGGTCATTGAAGCTGTCATAGATCTCCTTAAACTTGTGGTGGAAGAAGGCGCTGAGGTTGTTGCAGAGGTCTTGGGAGGTTGAAATGTCTGCTGTCCCTGTGCTGGGTTTGGCGAAATCTTTGACCACGGTGAAAAGTTCCTTGCTATTGTGCATGTTGCCATCGATCTTTTCTTGTAGGGCCTCTTTCTTTGTTGTTCTGATGAGGTGGTAATGTGCAGTGACAGTAGTTTTGAAGGCTGAGCTGTCTTCCATGGTCTTGCTGCTCCTTCATCTCTTTTCGAGTCATCTATGTTATGTTATTTAATTTTATAACGCGCGCAGCTACTCCGAAGAGTGTCCCGGCGCAAACCAAGAGGAGTCACTCATAACCACTAGACAAAAAGATAGGTTTTTAATTTTTTCTTAAAGGCCAGAGGATCTTGAGTGTTGCAAAGCTCAAACGGAAGGACATTCCATGCCTGGGCCACTTTCACGGCGAGCGAGCCACCGCCCAGCCTGTGACGAATGAAGCGGGGAACATGTGCCAGAAGCTGTGCTGATGAGCGCAGTTGTCTCAGCGGGACATAAAAAGAGAACCGCTTCTGCAAATAGGAGGGGCCCCGGCCATAAAGAGCGTGGTGGGCAATGACTAGGGATTTGAACTTAACCCGTTCTGCCACGGGGAGCCAATGTAATGAGCGCAGGTGATGTTGCACACTACACCTAGTGGGAATTTCAAGGAGTAGTCTGGCAGCCGCATTTTGTACGACCTGAAGCTTGTTTAGCAAGTAGCCCGGGATGCCCATATACAGTGCATTGGCATAGTCGAGGCGAGAAAGGATCAGCGCGCGAATAACTGTTTCTTTAGCGGGCCTTGGGAGAAGAGGGATAATTTTCCTTAGCGTTTTTAGGAGTCCAAAGCAGTTGCCTGTGAGCTTCTTAACCTGAATAGAGAAGGATAAATTATCCTCGAACCACACTCCTAAGTTCTTGGCGGATTTCCCTTTCGATGTTGGTAAAGGGAACCCTGGAGGCCAGAGCGAGTCTCTAAAACAGGGGGGGAAGTTACCATAAAGGAGAATCTCTGACTTGTCTTCATTGCACTTAAGCTGTGCTGCGGCTAGTCACTCAAAAACAGAAGACAAGCAGTGCTGAGCCGAGGATACAGAGTCAGCATCCTTTCCCCAGGTAAAAAGAAGCTGGGTGTCATCCGCGTATGCAATGACCTTAGCCCCCAGGTCCTCGGCTAAATAGACCAGAGGAGTCACATAGATGTTAAAGAGGAGGGGGCTAAGGGAGGACCCCTGCGGGACCCCAGTGGTAACCGGCTGAGGGGCTGAGCGGCCGGCGGCAGCCAGACCTGTTGCGTCCGTCCTTCCAGGAAGGACCTAAGCCAGCCCAAGACCGAGCCCGAGACCCCAATCTCGGCGAGACGAGACAGTAGGAGTGAGTGTGGCACCGTATCAAACGCCGCCGACAGGTCGAGCATAACTAAGGCTGCTCTCCCGCCGGCGTCCAGACACTCCCGAATGGCTTCTGAGATCTCCACCAGCGCTGACTCCGTACTATGGGAGGTCCGGAATCCTGATTGAGCTGGGTGCAGTAGGTTCGACCCTTCGATAAACTCCGTCAGTTGTCAGGTCACCACCTTTTCGCACACTTTGGCTAAGCTGGGCAGAAGGGAGATGGGACGATAATTCCCTGGAATCTGGGGGTCAAGGGATGGTTTTTTCAAAAGTGGGAGGATTTTTGCCTGCTTCCAACCCTCAGGCACGCGAGCCTCACGTATGGAGGTATTGATAATAAAGTTTACTTCAGGATTAATTGTCTCCGCGACCGCTGCCATCAGTCTGGCTGTGCAGGGATCAGAGGGAGAGCCTGATTTCAGGCCCTTCAGAATCTTGAGAGTGCTGGGCAGATCCACTGGAGCGAAAGCGTGCAGGGAGTGACTAGGCCTAGCGGACGTGGGAACGACAGGCATGGACTCTGTTGGGGTCCGAAGGCTGGGGGAAAAAGCCGCCTGAATGGAGCGGATTTTATCCATGAAAAAGTTAGACAGAGACTCACACCAGGCTTCAGAGGCTGGGAGTGAGCTAGTCTGTGCAATGGGAGATGTAAAGCTCTGTACTATGGCGAAGATTCCCTTGGAGTTGTTTTGAGCCTGATCAATACGGACCAAGTAATAATGTTTCTTGGCCTCAGCTATCGCAGCATAGTAAATTTTTTGTTTGAGCCTAAGATTGTGCTTGGCCAAGGCACGGTACTCACTAAGGCGCCAGGCGCGCTCCAATTTTTTGCACTCGTGCTTAAGAGCAGTCAGCCCGGGCGTGAACCAGGGTTTAGAGGGTGACTCCCTGGAAAACCTGGAGGGGGCAGGCGAGGATAACGTATTCATGGTGTTAGCGACCCAGTTTGAGAACCCAGCAAGACTCCCATCAAGGTTCCGAGGGAGAGAGGGTCTAGAGGCCACCAAGGCCAGAGAGAACTTGGAAGGCTCAATTTTGCTGAATACTGGTTTGCGATAGCAGTTGCCAGGCGGATCAGCCAAGGCCACCGCCCACAAGAAGTAGGTAAGGAAGTGATCAGACCATGAAACTGGGAGGGGATCTTCCACCAGGATTGGGAAGTTGGAGCAGATAGGGTCAAGTATATGACCCCCTTGATGTGTGGGGAGGCTAACCCATTGAGAGAGTTGTGCCAATTGAAGAATGTCTAGAAAGTCAGCTGAGTCTCTAGAGTCGGCCTGGTCAAGGTGGATATTTAGATCCCCTAAAACAATGTATTGGGAGAAGCAAAGCGCTCGAGAGAGGAACGTCTACAGGAGCATCTGGACTCATGCAGGGCGGGGAAGAACCAGCTGGCTTTTTGGAGTGTGGTTTGCCTGGCGCTTTTTTGATAGGAGCCAGTGCATCAGCGCAGTTGGAGATCCATTGGTGGAGGTTGCGAGCTGAGGTATTAGCGTCCGCAGACGTCAGAGGTGGGGTGTTGCTGAGGGAGGTGGTAAGCTGTTCTTTGGTGACCTTGTTCCAGCTTCTGCGAGGGTAGCGGTGGGCGTGGTAGTGAACGGTGGGTTTGGCGAAGGAGAAGTGGATGCAGTGGTGGTCGGTCCGAGGCAGCTCGGAGGTGTGGCTGAAGGAGACGTTATTGCTGGTGGAGAAGACCGGGTCGAGCGTGTGTCCTGCTGAGGGGGTTGGAGAGGTGACCCGTTGTCTTTCATTGTCACTGGGGTTGTCCAGATGAAAGTTCAGGTCACTGAGGAGGTGGAGTCAGAGGAGTCGAGAGCGTGGGGTGCGATGAAGTCAAGGATGGAGTCGCTGAAGGGTGGATGGGGTCTGGGAGGTCTGTAGATGAGGGTGCCGTGGAGGGTGATGTTCGGGTTGGTCTGAACCTGGAAGTGGAGGTGCTCCATGTTGGTCGCATGGTCGTCTGAGGGTGCGTTTGTGTACGATGGCGATGCCTCCACCCTGTTTGTCGATGCGGTCCTTGTGAATTATCTCGCAGCCGTCCGGGATGGCAGTGGCGATGTCCGGGGTGGAGGTGGAGTTCATCTAGGTTTCCGTGAGGAAGGCGATGTCGGGTTGCCCAGAGTCGAGTAGGTCCCAGATCTCCACGGTGTGTTTGTGGATGGAGTGTGTGTTGAGCAGGACACAGCTGAGAGAGTCGGGTCCAGTATGTGTCGGTCGTGCAGTGGGTGGGGCTGGTGTGCAATGGCTGGTGAAGGTGCTGCGGTAGTATCTGCAGGAGAAGGGACCCTGGGTGTCATTCGGCAATGCCCGGCGGCAGGTGGTGTGGTGTCTGGTGTTGAGTACATGGAGAGTGCTGGTGTTGTAGCGGTGGATGGTCCTGGGACAGGGGTGTGTGGTGCTGGGAGCGGTGCAGGTGCCTTTGGCACACCTGTGGTATGCTCGCTGTGTGCGCCCGCTGCTCGGACACGCTGCAGTGATCATAGAGGAGTGTGAGGGGGAGGGCTGAACAGCAGGGGGCAGGGAGGCAGGAAAAGGGGAGAGCTGTGCAGGAGGGGGCAGGACTGTGGGGGACTAGCAGCTGCAGGGACACTGCGAGGAAAGGCACAATGCGACAGGCTGGAAGAGAGGAGAAAAGGCAGAAAGCAGAAGAAGAAAGTGGCAAAATAGGATGCAGAAGGTGAAAAACCGTGACAGAAGAACAGAAAATACGAAAGGAGAGAAAGAGATCAGATCAGGAGGGGAGTCAGAAGCCGAGAGACAGAGCAGTCAATGGCAGCAGTCCCAGTCATTGGGCCCCAGCCGCGTGTGTCAGCATCCACTTACCGGCAATCTCAGGCAGATCTTCAGCCCAGCAGGGGGTAGCAGCAGCCTACCCGGGGCTCAAGGAGGCAGTCTTCAGGGCTGGAATTCGGCTCTGCAGGGGCAGCAGGAAGGGCCACAACAGCCTCCCAGGATCCAAGAGACAGTCAGGGCGGGCACGAGTGCACCAGAGTCCTGCAGTGAGAAGCGCGGCCTGCCACAGTGACCCCACCCCCAAGCAAGCGGCTGAGACCGAGGCCCGCTCCCGGTGCCGAGTCTGGCTAGTAGCGCCGCACGGGTGGGGACTGTGGTCACACCACGCCTCAGGCCACCCCCGTGGGAGGCACCCCCATCAGGGGGTGGTCACAGGAGCAGGTGTCGCAGCGGCAGCGCCCTTGATTCCCCCCGAGAACTTTGGCGGGAGCAGCGGTTGGGTAGGAGCCCACTGTGGCCACTCAGCAGCGCTGCCTCGGCTAAGACACAGCCATGCGCGGCTGCAGCAGAGGTGAGGAAGGGGAATGTAGCTCCCAGGAGGTCCGGACGAGTGGAGGAGTAGGTCCTTTGGCCGACAGAACGTCTATCACTTCTGTTAATATTGGCCGGGGGATGTGGTTCCCGAGGCCGAAATTGGCATGGGGATTGGAGAATTGGCCTAGAAGGTCAGGGTGTTCCTACCCTGCCCCCTTGTGTTTTTCTTGACATTTTTCTTGGAACTTTGGCCGAGTCCTGAGTCCCAAGATATCTGCCAACACTTCCTGGTTGAAGTGGTGGCAGCCAATCAGATCTCAGCATGAGATGTGTCGGATCGGCAGACCCTCCGTGTCGATAGATATACATAAATCTTTTTTTTTTAATAACTCCAAAACTTCTGAATGGATTTACACCAAATTACAAAAAGAGATCTTTCCGGACCAAGATCTAGCTTTCTGCCAAATTTGGTGTAATTCCGTTAAGCGGATAGGGCTGTAGTCGTGTCTAAAATCCCTACGGGAAATTGCATGGGCAAAATCATTTTGGCACCCCCCCTTTTTCTTGGACCCCGCTTGACGAATCACCCCGAAACTTTTCAGGCAGCAGCTGAAGTGAGTGGCAAACTAGTTTTGAAAATTTCAAGAAGATTTGTCAAACGGCCCTAAAGTTGTTAGCAAAACAGAAAACGCTTTTCCTATAGATACTAGGTCCTAATTATAACTACCTCCTGGTGACCGCCAGCAGGTAATATATACAGATATATATATAAAGAACTGAAAAAACCAAAGGTTGATTTAACGTTATAGGGAATCTGACTTCCACGTGAGCAAGATGGCCAAAGGCAAAATAAGCTCTGTGGGCCAATCAGAACACTTCATTTTTAATTTGGCGCTCCTGCAATGAAAGGATTTACACCAAATCCCAACAAGCGCAATCTGCGGACCAAGATCTAGCTTCCTGCCAAATTTGGTGAAATTCTGTTAAGCAATTTTTGCTGTATCCCGTCTTAAAGAAGTCTATGGAAAATGCATGGGGATTTTACGTTTTGGGACCCCCCTTTTTTCTCAGCCCCCGCTTCATGGATCACCCCTAAAACTTCCCAGGAAGGAGCTGAGTTGGGTGAACCTAACAGGCGCAGGCTTCTGAACAAAACTTTTGACCCCAGCAATTATTGGTTTACAAATTAAGCACTGCCTGCATTCACTTTCATAACTGTTAGAAGTCAGATGGACTGAGTGAGTTGCCCTTTAACGCTATCATATGTGTATGTTATTCACTCTTTATGATAATAGTAAAGGTCAGAATTCAAAAACAACATTGTGCAAACATGTAAAGAAAGTGAAATAACTAATGTGTTCATAGACGAGGATTTCAATATGTGAGTCACAGATCCAACAATATTATCATTTAATATTCTTCATCTTTCTGCTTATTTTCTTGTACAAACAGTTTTTTAATGCTGCATGTTCAAGGGTTTGTGTACCAGTCTCCGCCTGTCACTGTGTGTTGTGCATTCCCACTCATGTGGATCCTTTGCAAGAGCTTACAAACAGATTCATATTTGCTTAATTGCAATGTGTGCCATCCGCTGGCCACCTCAGATACTGCAGGACCTCGTGACTCGCCCATACGTGTGTCTCCAGGATAAGGCACACTCCGCTGCCAAAACTCTGCAGCCACAGCCCTCGCATCTTTTTTCTTTGATTGGTGCCCCCAGGAGCCGCACGAGTTAGAGAGCTTGGTTTCTTACCCAACCTCAGTTGCGTTCCAGGTCTAGGTACTTGGTGGTGGCTCCGATAGGCACATGAGGGCATTTTTGATGGTTGACTGGACCAGTTTGAATGAAAGATATATGCAGACCCTCAAACCCCCTTTTAACTTTGGGTCATGAATGTCGAGGGCCCACTGCAATGAGGGATCTCTGACTCAGAGTGGACCACTGCTCACAGCTGCTACTGGGGATAAGCGAAATGAGGGATTTGAGAGTGGACCACTGCTCACAGCTGCTACTGGGGATGAGTGAAATGAGGGATTTGCATACAGGGATTTTTGAGTCAACAAATACAACGTTAAAGAAAAAACTTCAGATCCCAGAATGCAACGTGTTGCTGACTAACGAGTCTTTCTCAAATGTATAAACTACATGCAGTGCATGTTGAAGTCCATTTTGGCTAACACACCTGAATTCACATAGGAAGCTGTTAGTTGCAATTTTTAAAAAGTGCTGTTCTCCTGCTCGTGTCTGTTTACATTTTCCTCTTTATTGTTCTGCAAATTTGGTATTTTTAAACTGATGCTTTGTTCTACCCATGTCTATATGAATTTACCTCTTGTCTATCTGCAAACTTAGTATTTTCAAACTGCTGTTTTGTTCTACCCATGACTGTATGCATTTCCCTCCTAGTTTTTCACGAAGACTGTATTAAGCCTCGCCACCCATACACCTCGGTGGCCAACCAGAGTGTACTTAGGAGACGCCTTAATCTGCTCTGTGGTTTTAAACTGTGCTTGGAAAGTGTATACAGCACTCATTTTTTGGCTTGAAAAGTGATTAGTTTAAATGCGTGAAAAGCAGTATTTCAGTGGCTTCAAAATTGTCCTTTACCTGAAAAGTAGAATCTGGAAGCTAGGAAGTGTGTATTGTGCCTGTCTGTATCCAAGGAGATTCCGAATAGAGGAGCACCTCCCTGTCACAGCAGTCTGAGCTTAACTTCACTTGGCTCTTATATATGTTTTCTATGGGTTGTTGCATCTGTTGCTCTGATTGGTTGCTAGGACTAGAACTTCCATAGGACTAAGGGACTAGGGTTTGAGTTCTGATTGGCTGTTTGAGCTAGGGTTCTGATTGATTACTAGGGCTAGGGTTTCCACTTTGACTTAGGGATTAGGGCTTTGGCTTTGATTGGCTGTTAGGGCTAGGGCTGTGATTGGTTAATAGGGCCAGGTCTCCCATTGGCTCTAGGGTTTAGGGTTAGGGTTCTGATTGATTAGAGTTAGAACTAGGGTTCCATTGGCCAATAGGGCAATTTTAAGCATAGGGCTCAGGGCATCTCAGCCCGGGTGTCGAAACTAAGGGCGGAGAGGACAAGCAGAGTTGTCTGTTTGGGCTGGGCAGAGAGGACAAAGGCAGTTGCCTGCTTGGGCCTTTTCAGGTCAGTCCTAGGGCAAGAGATGCTGCCCAATTTTCACTTACGAGCTACCACCTTAAGCGCTCCATATCCGCCAACATCCAAACACAATATCAGCAAAGGAATTCTACTCAAGCACCACAAACAAACCTCATACATGTTTCAATGTGTATTGAACCACTGCACAACCACTACAAAACCCCCACAAACCTACACACAATTCTACCCCAACTACAACACTATAGCACCTGCATTCTCACACAAAACACAACATTCTTCTATACCACTAACACATCCACACATCACCAACACAACACAAAGCCACATTATAAATAACCTTAATGCATCCAAACACACACTCCCTGTTCAAACAAAAAACCAGCCCTATTCTCTACTTGCTCCTAACAGATCCCCTGTCAGAGATGACAAAACCTATACTCAGCCTTCCATTATACCATCCACCAACATCCGCCTCCTCTTTTACCAATTACACACAACCATGCAATCCTTACATGCCACTCCACCACACACATTACCGATTTAAGTGATCAAATCTAACACAAACACTCATAACTCTTGTCCATCCCCTCTTACACACCACATACTATTCTCCAAAACATATCACCACCCCTGTACTATTCAAATACCACTCACCAGTAGTACTGCACATACAAATATTTCACAGAAAACCACTAAATCAATATCTGCTCTCACTTCTCCACAAAAACAAAACACACACATCTCAATATGTTATATTACTCACACATATATTCCCTTACTATGTAATCATGTATCTATATAGTTATTATTTTAGTCCTATTGTACAAGGGAAAACAATTGCTCTCGACAGCTTTACTCTGTCCTACCATCACCCTACACCTCTATCAATGTATCCTCTATCTTCACTCTCATCCCAAACCCTTTCTACTTCTATGATCTCCAAAATAATCCTTCCTAGACTCCTCCCTCCTCTACACCTCCTGACTCATCTAAAACATCAGTTTACTACTATGATCTCCCAAACAACCCTAATAAATTCTCCCTCATGTTATCTTTCCTTTGACTCATCCCAAACCTCATTTTCTACTCTGATTTTCCTTCTACCTTATCCTTTTCTACAGCTCTTCCCTTCTCCATCTCTCCTTTACTCATCCCAGACCTCAACTTACTATTATGAATTCCCAATTAACACTTCTGGTTTTCTTCCCTCTTCTATCCCTCCATTACACTGATCAATCCAACTGGCAGACTCACATGTCCTCTGCTCAAATTAACTCGTACCTCCCTATTCTAATACTGTTAGACATGGCTTTTTCAGCGGGTTTACCCCCAGACTTTTTGCTTTTTGGCCTCCTGTTGCTTTACCCTGTTTTTGTTGGTTTTACAATCCAACTAGCAGACTCACATGTCCTCCGCTCAAATTAACTTGTTCCTCCCTATACTAATACAAATACAATACTCATATTATCCTATACTAATCCACCACTAATCCTTTTGGGTTCTGGAGTAGCGTGCTACTGGCCGAAAAGCTCTTTGACACATTGTCAGGGGTAGTAAGCACTATATAAATACAATTACAATAAAATTACAATGCATTTCAAACATAACCCAGTAGGACTGCAAAACAAAATGTGCACAACACATGTAACCCAAATCATCAATGGGCTTTGCAAACACAAAATTGCAAATAAAGTAACGTTGATAAAATGGTGTTTATTTAAAGGCTATAAGAAACTCACCTCCTAAAATGTTTGATTAACGCATATGTACAAAAGTGCATAGTTGAACCGCCCCGTGCCAGAATTGGGCCAGGATGTTCATTTCTAGTCTGAAGGCAACATTTTATATTTCACAGAAACATTTGTATAAAACTATTTAATAATAATTGGTTTTCTTTTACTATCAAATGGAAAAAGAGAGCCGCCAGAAAACAGTGCAATTTTTAAGGAAACACCCATTATCAAGTGCCAGCCCTGTAAAAAACAAAAGTAAAAAATTAAGTGTAATATGAGGGTATTTGGCAGGCCCCTTTTCATTTATGGCAACAATTCTTGGAAAAGAAAATAATATTTGGCCAAGAAGAAAATGTTGGTAAAATTAAGGGATCATCTTTCAGCCACTCACTTTGCTCTACTTTGAAGGCAGAACCGGACATTGCTAGTGGATGAAGCAGCAACAGCCTCAGATCCTGGGTTGTGTCATGTCCTGGTTGTGCTGTCTTCAAAGACATATCAGTGGCTTATGGAGTCTAGGAGGTGCTTGATGGGCATGACTGAGAAGTCAGACCATGGAGAAGACTATCACGCCACCACCAACAAGGAAGAGGGTACGGCGGAAGACGACATTGGTTGCGTCTACTCTTGGTGGGGCAGAGCGTGAACATTTTACTACATCACACATTTGTTCTATGTCTCTTGATAAAGCATGTAAAATTGCATTTTTTTACGAATGTTAGCGAAATTCCATGAACATTTTGTGAACTTAACCTTTCAGAGTGAAACATGGTTTGCTGTTATCTTGCGTGACTCTTTTTTAAACAAGAGTGCACCTAGCCTTATGAGATATCGTCATGAGACGGGTTCGAGCAGAAAATATCTCTTGCTAGACATTTTCCAGTCTCCACGTTCCATTTTGCAAGAATTTTTTTATGTGAGGTACATGCCTGATTTATAAAAGTTATGCAAAATTGCCTAAAACTCAATTTCGAGAAATTTCACAGAATGCTAAATTTAGGTACTTCCCAAATCTCTGCGGTGCAGGGAGACGCTAGATCTCTTTATTCGAAATCTATCCCCCTAATGGGAAACCCTGCAATACCAATAACTCCTGGCTTCATGATTTTATTGCCAACACTACCTAAAGCTTAACAACTTTGCTATTGATTCACATGACTCCGCCTCACCTCCCTACCAGTGGAGGTCGGTATCAGTGGCGGGACAAAAAATAAAAATAAACCACTTACCTGCCTCTCGCTGTACTCTTCTGCTAATGCACTGCACAGGCTTCCCTGCGGCCAATCCTGAAGCTGCTCTCATGTTTGAAAGCATCGTCAGGATTGGCCTAAGCGCTGGTAATTGGCGCTCCCAGGGAGACTGGGAGCCTGTGCTTTATTGTCTACAACCCGGCAATGCACCTGGGGTTGGAGACAGCTCAGTGCGCACGTGTGTTTGGCCGTCCTGAGACGGCCGGCCAAACCCACATGCGCACTGACAACAGTGCTGATCACCACTCCCCCTCCAGCCTCACAGCTTGTCATCGTCTGCCCCACCCACAAGACTCGTTCGTGCTGAAAAATAAAATGATAATAAACCCATGTTATTATCGTTTTAATTTTCGAGTTTTGGGGCTGCTGGCAGGGGGGGGGGGGCGCGACGCTCCTCCGCCATAGCAGACGAGTCGCCGCTGCTCCCTACCCCCACCCTTCCCCATCCTTAGCCTTTGAATCAGATCACACTCATAACGATATGTACGATATGCATATACTACTGACATGCACCCCTCAAGACTCACCCATATCCCTAACATCTATCGCTCCATACCTTACCCACACATCAGCTTTCTAGTTTGACATAACAATCCCTTGGCATAGTTTCAAGCACTTAACGCTCTACGAGTCTTGGCAATTACGGTCATAAGTATCTCATTGATGTACATGTCTTGACATTGATATTTACTTCTTTAGTCTCCCCCCCTTGTTTACCTCTCTGTATTGTTGTCCTTATTACTAAAAATGACGAAAAAATATTTTGAACACACACAAAGAAAGATTTCACCAAGGCCTCGCTTCTTGGTGCTAATGGGTTAAATGTCGAATACTGATGGACAGTATTTTCCAAAACATAGGAGTATGTAAGGTTGCCTGAGGTCAAGAAATATACATTCTGGAAGTTCTAAAGCACCCTTCCTTTTTTTTAAGCAAAAGAGATTTCATATTATCTTGTTCATTGAATATTTTTCCACATTCATAACCATGCGTTAGGTGATGGGAGCTGAGGCTTAAGTAATTAAAATATGGATGTATTCTACTTGGAATTGAAATATTTTTCTGCATACTCTCTTTTACGTCATTGACACATTCAAAAAAATCGATAACAATGTATGAAAAATATTTTCACCCATGGCAGTTCCAATTAGATGATAGATGGCATAATTGGTGGCAGCAGAGTTCAACCCTTTGTGGGATAATGTCCTGCCAAGGTGCTGCTGGGGGGACTGGTAATTCTTTCACAGTAGTAAACCTAATAAAATATAAATGCCTTTAGAGTGATGTCAGACCTGTGTCCCGGTGAAGCATTGTGGAGCCAGGCGAAAGTTTGATGAAGTTTGAGAGATTGTTCAGAAATAGATGCAGCTCCTGCAAAAATGTATGAGTTTTTCTGTGTTAAACTAATGCAACCATCACATAAATGTTTCCAAATAGTTTATAAATGTTTCCAACTAGAGAGAACTATCTAAACTTTAATTCTACTGAAAGCGTAACTGTTGTATTCAGTTGCAATATGACCACTCTTTGGCGACCAAGTCTGTTGAGCTACGATGGCAAACAAAGGGGATCATGCAAGACATCCCCACACATACCTGTGCCCAGGTTGCACAACATGTCCTCTTTGAGGAGACACTGAATATCATTGTTCCTTCTGAACAAGTCCAAGTGAGGTTACTGGGTTTGCAAAAAGGGCCGGCTAGCCAATTTCTGCTGATGAGTCTGTTTCCATCTCTCTCTGGTCCACCTTCCATGATTCTCCACGACTTCATGCAAGAGGTCGATGAAGTTGTAATCATTGTTTTCAAGTAGCTTGTCATCCGCCGGCGAGCCTGTGTGACCAGCTCTCTTCTTCATCGCGTCATCGTCATGGCAACTGCCTTGTGACTCTGGTGGGCTGTGGGTTTTCTGCCTACTTCTCGTAGTCCCTGCACCTTTCGTTGCTTTCCTTATGGGTGTTGTGTAGGCCCTTTCGAGAGCATTTCCTGCCTTTACTCCTTTTTCAGTAGGTGGTAAAAACTTACTTGTAACTGTTGCCTGTTCTTTTGTTCCTCGCTTTTCGTCAAGCTGAGATATCTGGTAAGTCTTTAAACTGTTCAATACCTGTTCATAATCGGAGTGGTCACCCTCTGGAGAAAGGTATGCCTTTTCCAGCTGTGTTTGGCATTCCGCTTCCTCTTCAGAAGCCAGCGCCATCATATCGTCTGACAGAGTTTGTTTCTTTAATCTGTGTGTGTGATCAAATTGTGTCTTCTCATATTTATTTAAACTTCTTTCAGCCAAATCAAAGACCTCTGTTTGTTTCCCTTCTGGATCTGTTACTGTGTTCATTACTGGATCTGGGTCTGTTACTGTATTTGCCATAAACCTACCCCATTGCTGAATCAAAACACTATGCTTTGCCTTGAGGAAATCCTCTTCCGGCAGCACATGGCCCTGGTCTTGGCTCTGCTGACGTCTCGCTTGAGGCCATGTCAAGGTTCTCCTGATTGGACGAGCTCCTAGGATAGCACCCACAGGAGTTGCACTGTTGTCTACACCATCCTCAGTGTGTCTGCTGTCTTCAGGTTCTCGGTCAATGCTGAAGTACAGCAGAGGTTCTGTGTTGTCTGACTTTGTAATCACTTCATGACCATCACTTCTCAATCCTTCCTGAGGAGTTTGGGGGTGCATTGCAAACTGCCTCATTCCAGCAGGATCCTGAAGCAGGTAGACTTTTTGGACAACAGTTGTCAGATCTGCACCATCTCTCCCAAAGGGCTTTCTTTCTACTTCCTTCAAGCTGTTGAAGTACCACTCCTCCATGGAGTTGTCAGGTCCCCCATGTCTCCTGCCGTGCTCTGTCAACATCTCATTTGTATAATGTACGGGTTCCTCTTTCTCAGGATTAGGGCAGTGGTGTCTCACGCTTGCTTTTGGAAACTGAGATCTCAACAGTATGGCTGAAGCAGACCTGGAACGACCTTTTGTTGTTCCACTTGGAGCATTGCTGACTTTCTGAGGTGCTTTCCGCACTCGTTTCTCTGGACCAGTGACGGTCAGAGGACCCTTTGAAATGATAAAAATCCCAGGCTCCTTTGACTTCTCCCCCATCCTTTTCCCCAAAGTGTGCTCTTGATCTGGCTGCACTTGTTTTGAGTCCTGTTTTTTCTTCCAGAGCATGAGTAAAACCCAGAGAAATATGAGAAGTGCTGCAAGAAAAAAAAAATAAGAGCATGTTGAGAATGAAAACTGCATAATTCGGAAGGTGCCCCTCAAACCAATCAATCAATCAAGTTTCTTGTATAGCGCAACTACTCACCCATGAGGGTCTCAGGGCGCTGGGAGGGGGGAGAGGTGCCTGGATATCCCGCACAGGTGATTAGACGCACTCTACAAATTCACATAACATAACATTTACAAAGATTGGCCTTCTGCTGGTGCCATCCCCACAATAATGATGAAACAAGGCTGCCTTGTACAGTACATACTTTGCATTAGATGTGTGCTGGACACTGCATCACATGCAATGCATCTGGTTTTTTGTTTGTTTTTTGAAGAAATGAGCACATGTTCCCTTGTTTACACCTGCTTCAACAGGCTTTCAGATGCAAAACTCGGTCTGGCTAGCTTAGTAGATCAGCATCTGCATCACAACTTATGGCTGTTCACACTGAGCCATCTCAGTAATGCCCCCTTGATGCAAAGTGGTACAAAGCATTCTTTGTATTGCCAAACGTTCATCATTCCGATGAAAAACATCTTTTGCATTAGATAGTAAATGGCACGCGCAGCAATGCATCCCGCTAGTACCAGAGCAAATCCTTAGTAAATTTGGGCTTGGTTTCTGGATTTTTTTCTATTTCAAAAAACCTTCCCATGAGGACTGCGGTACAGCCATACTATCTACATCTTAGAACCACCTACAATCTGCCAGGAAGGGGCGTTTAAAACCTCACTGCTGTGGGACAAACAAATGTTGCACACTTTTTAGCACATCTAGACCAGGTGCGCAGTTGGATTCAGGATATTTTGAGGATATTGTCACCTGAATGTGTCTAATTTTTAATCTGTACTAACCCTTCTACTAAATGCTCCTTTGCATGTTATGACTTGCCACTTTAGGCAAAATTATCCAAATCGAACATTCCATTTGACATTGTCCCCCAAAAGTACCTTAAAGGGACACGGGCCGGGAAGGCAACGCCGGACCCTATAGGGGCCTGTGGAGAATGCCTCCCGGGGGCGGAAACCACCCTCCAAGCCCGCGAAAAAGGGGGCGCGCCAGATTGGGCGCCCCAAGATAAGGACCAGCTGGCAAACCAGGGTCAAGATAGGGAAGCAGCTGGGGGATTTAAAAGGGGGTAGGTTCCCCCCTTTTGACCACAGAAAACCCCCCGTCGCACTGGAATCATATTCGCCAGAAGTCGCCGTCCGAAACGCCGGAGCACCCGAGAAAAGGAGGAAATAGTCTGGGGACCCCTGCTTACTGGACATCTAGAGGCGGGAGCCATTGGCACCGGGACTCGATCAGAAGAGGACGGAGCGGGATAACGAAGCAAGGCTGGTGAGCGGAAGAGGAGCGTTCCAGCAGGAGCGGTAGGGGTAGGGTGAAACCGGCTGGAACCGGCCACGACCGCCAAACACAGAGAAGATGCCGGCCCGAGGGTGAACCTGCCTCGCTACGTGGGTCGTTGTTCCACTCGAACAACCGCCGCAGTGAACGCCCCTCCCCGATCACACACCTCGGAGCCCTCTGAGCGGATCGCCGATTGCGGCGAGCGGCAAACAAAGGGGACTGTTTTGCATTGGTTGTTCCCGGTCTCAACGGACTTAAACTGAGCAACTCTTCAGGGCAGCGGAAATAGCCTTGGGGAGTAAAGAATTCTACAGCAGGAGGGGGCGGTCGAACTGGCGGAAGGAGGCGCGTGCTTCGCACTCATCGCCAGCCGCCTCGCAACTTAGCGAGTACCCAGGACTGGTCCCAAGGGACGTCGGGGCCTGAGTGACTGGAAACAAACAGGGGCAGACAACAGCGCTCGCTCACAGGGGAAATTGTCGGAGCAACCAGCCCGGATATGGCAAGAGGACGCGGCGCCGCTGCAAGAGAGAGAGAGCGCCTGCCCGCTCCAGGGAGGCTGCAGGAAGCACAAGGTCAATCGAAGGGGAAAAAAGGAACTGCAAAGGCCCCGGGAGGAGGATGGGCCTGAGCTGGATGGCAACCTGGAGGTCCTACTCCAAAAGGCACAGGACGTTGGTGGCCCTAAAAGGCAAACAATGGATAGATGAACAAAAAATCAGTGCCTACAGCAGCGCCCACATCAAAACCTGCTAAGAAGGGGCTTGCAGCCAAAACGGCGGCCCCATCACAACTGGGCAAGGGGGGGCCGAGGAAGGCCCAGCAACCTCCTGCTGTGGCCAGAGGGAGAGGATCAAGGGGCCCCAGTCAAAGGGATAGAGGACGGGCCAGGAACATTGCGGCTGTACCACAAGCAGTGGGAAGTGACTCAGACACAGAGGTTGGCAGCAGCGGCAAAGAGGGGTCGGTGGCCAACACGGCGGACCCCAGGGAGCCAAGCAGCATGTCAAGATCCAGTGGAGACAGCAGCCATGATGAGGACCAATCGCTTGGCGTAAGGGGGAGGCTGTGCAGAAGGAGGCAGGGGAAGAATGAAACCAATGAGGAGATGCCTGGCCAGATTGCAAATTTTGGCACACAGTTAGGGGTAAACAATTATGCAACGCACGCACTATGGGCCCCACCGCCCCCCTGGGCGGTACCTCCAAGGGGGGCCACAATGAGTTCCGGGGGAAGCATGGGGACTAATACCGCCGCATCCAGGGGCATGGGTGCCATGGAGGACCTGGCCCGGGCCAGGAGCCCCCACCCGTGGGGGAACCCAAGTAGAGACAGGGGGCAAGGGGGAGGACAAAGGGACCACCCAGAATAGGGGACAGCAAAAGGGGCCAACAGAACAGGCAGGCGCAATATAAGAAGCCAGGAGCAAGGAGGACATGGGGGTGTGGGGTGTCCCCCCTAACAGTCCAGGAGAGGCGTCAATACCCACCCGGCCAAGACAGGGGAGGGGCGGGATCCAACAGGCAAGCCTGCAAGCGAGTACATACGGCCCTCCCCGAGTGACCCACCCACAACCACCAAGCTACTTGGGCTAGCGAACCTCATCCCACTGACAGTCAAGGAGAGGATTTGGCGTAAAGAGCACGGCAGGCAGGATTAGACCTGATAGTGCAGGACAAAAAAAGATGAGCACAGGAGGGATAAGCGCAAACCGAGAGTGGAAAAAACAATAGAGAACTGCCTTCAGGACTTTGGCTTGCGTATTCATAGAGAAATTCCTCCAAAGTGTGGCAGCCCTAATATTGTATGAACAAAAGGTGCACGAGGCGCAGCAAAAGTACCAGGGAGAAGAATGGCTCAGGTACGACGAAGGTTTCAGGAAAAAGATGCAGACCTGGCCAGTAATAGAATGGGACCACCAGGATATGGAAGGCTTCACGACTCAAATGGTAGCGGCAAAGGAAGGGCTGGGCAACCGGGAACCCAATTTTCATCCCTCAGGGTTCAAAGGTAAATATGGGGGGCAAGGACAGGGATTCAGAGGCAAAGGTCAGACAGGCGGGAAAGCGAGGAAAACACGGATGGTTGCATGCTGGAAATACGATAAGGATGAATGTAGATGGGGGAACGCCTGCAGGTTCAAACATAGCTGTGAGACCTGCAGTAGCAGCCACCCCGCTATACATTGCAAACAGACACAAGGCGCAGGTAAAAACAGAGATAAGGGCAATCCCACGAAACAATAGAGAAAGCGAGACTGCGCTGGAGGCTAGGGGGATTTGGGCAAGGGGCTGCCACTGCCTACTCCCATAAATTCAGGTAGACTGATCACGCTGCTAAGCAATTACCCAAGAGTCAAAGACAGACAATAATTGGCTGCGGGGTTCACAATGAGGTTCCCCATCCCCTACAAGGGACCCATGGCCCCACGGCTAAGCCGCAACCTAAAATCTATACGGGACAACCCAGAGGTAGCGAGCCAGAAAGTAGGCAAAGAGGTCCAGCTAGGCAGGGTAGCTGGCCCTTTCACTCCCCCCCCACTACCAAACCTGATAGTTTCACCACTACGGGTGGTACCCAAGAAGTAGACAGACAAATACCGGCTCATACACCACCTATCACACCCGCACGGGGATTCTGTAAATGACTGGTTGCAACAAGAAAGCTGCACGGTAGCGTACGCCTCATTGAGCTCTGCTGGCTAAAACAGACATCGAGTCAGCATTCCACTTACTACCAGTACACCCAGACAGTTATCACCTGCTAGGTTTCCAACTAGATGACAAATACTACTATGACAAGTGCCTACCCATGGGATGCGCCATATCCTGCACTCATTTTGAAGCGTTTAGTAGCTTCCTTGAGTGGGAGCTGGGAAAACGCCACCCAGGAGGTGGGCAGGTACACTACTTACATGACTTCTATTCATTGGCAGAGCAGGAACAGGGGAGTGTGCACACCTCCTCTGCCTCTTTATGGGCCTGGTAGAAGAGTTAGGAGACCCACTAGCACCAGACAAAACACAGGGTCCAGTCACCAAGCTATCTTTCCTCGGGATAGAACTGGATTCAATGGGCGAGACCTGCAGATTGCCAGCGGAAAAAGGTAGTGGAACTGCGCCAGATCATATACCAGCTGTGGCAGCAGAAAAAGGCAACTCTAGGCGAGGTACAGCAGTTGCTGGGTAAATTAAATTTTGCCACCAGAGTAATCCCAGCTGGGCTCCCCTTCGCCAGACGCCTGGCCGCCTGGCTGACTTAGGCTCTGTCCAAGAAACATCACAGGGTGTGTTTGACACAGGGGGTGAAAGAGGACCTGGAGCAATGTGACACTTTCTTAGCCAAGTTGAATGGGATCCTCATGTGGCAAGAACCCTGGGTGCGGGACGAACAACTGGAACTCTACACCGATGCGGCGGGCGGCCATGGTTTTGGGGCCATCCTGGGGACAGCATGAGTGGCAGCAAGGTGGCCAGACAGCTGGTATCACAAGGGGCTAACAGGCAACATCACATTGCTAGAACTTTTCCCCATAGTAGTGGCCTTTACCTTATGGGCCCACGAGCTTGCCAATAGGCAGATAATCCTTTGGTCTGACAACCATGCAGTTGTACAGGCGGTCACCTTGGGAACAGCAAAATTCCCGGCAGTGGTCAAGTTGCTGCGGAAGCAAGTCTGCTGGCAGCTAAAAGCGAACATAGCCATTAAGACAAGACACATCGCGGGGCTGGATAACGCAATAGCTGATTCAATTTCTCATTTTCAGTGGGGCAGGTTCAGGGAGCTGGCACCAGAAGTGGACCAAGTCATGACACCAGTGCCGGAGGGCATATGGCATCTAGTGGACACAGGCTAAGGACACTAATAGACAACGCACTGGTGCCCAAGATGAGGAAACGTTATAGTAAGTGCTGGGCCACCTTCACAAACATAACAGGTGCCAAGGGGGTGCAGGACATTGGGCAGAAAGAAGTGACTGCATTCATCGACTGGGCATTCCAGGGGGGAAAAAGTGTGTCATGGGCACAGGCACACCTGAGCGCAGTCGCTCATTACGCAAAGCTAGTAACAGGGTGGAATCCCATGAGGTCTTTCCTCTGCAGAATGGCATTGAAGGGCTGGGGTAGATTGCAGCCCAAAATGAAAGATAAGAGACAGCCCATCGATTTCACAGGCGATGGGCACCCTGGCAGAGGTATGCAATGGGGACCATGAGCTGAAGTTATTTAGGGCGGCATTCGCTTTGGCCTTCTTCGGGGCTTACAGGATCAGTGAAGTAGTCGCCCCAGCAAAAGGAAACCCTGGAACAGCATGCATGCACAAAACGGACCTTCAGATGGGGGAGTGGCACATGGTAATCCATTTGCACCGATCAAAAACAGACCAAACAGGCAAAGGGAAGTACACCAGGATCGAGTGCATCAAAGACAAGTCATGCTGCCCAATATGCTTAGTCCGGGACTACATGGGGCAGGGAAGGGCTTCAAAGGGGCCGCTATTTACACATAGGACAGGTCTTACCTCAGCTGGTTTCAATTTGTAGCGGACATGCGGAGGTCCCTGGAGAGGGCGGGTTTCGCACCAAAGGAATTCGGATCACACTCCTTCCACATAGGGGCCGCAACCACGGCTGAAGGTCTGGGATTTGGGTCTGATCATATCAAAGAGGTGGAGCGATGGGCTTCGAGCGCCTTCAAAAGATACATATGCCCCCCGCTTACTGAGCTTTGGCTTTATTCCCCCCGTCTAGGTCCGTCGGAGGGTCGCAGGAAAGTATGGATCGTGGGGCACTCGTACATAACCCGGGCGCAATGGTGGGCGGCAGCACGGCAAGATTTCAGAGGGATATGGCTCAGGAATACGGAGGTGACTAGGCTGGGCCAATCCGGGACGAAGTGGGACCAGCTGCTCCCCGTGGTACAGAGGGCACTCCGGCAAGGCGTTGGGCCTGATGTGGTAGTGGTGCACCTAGGGGGTAATGACCTAGTGGCCATTGGGAGGAGAGGCTTACTGGAAAAAATGGTCAACGACCTGGCAACACTTGCCAGGTTGACCCGCCCTGCAGACATAATATGGTCTGAAATGATAGCGCGCAGGGCGTGGAGGGGGGCCATAGACCATGGGGCAGTGGAAAAATCCAGATGCAAACTGAACATCACTATGGCAAAAATATGCAGGGCAATAGTTGGGGATCCGTAAGGCACGGGCTAATCAACCTGAGGTCCCCGGGGCACAACTTGGAGGATGGGATTCACCCGATGGGGGTAGGCATGGACATGTTCACACACAACATAGTGGGGGTTCTGGAACAACTGGGTTTCTCTTGAGCAAGGGTAGGGGAGGTGGCAAGGGGGGACCTGCCACCGATCGTGGAACCGTCAGCAGCATGGCGGGAGAAACCCGAAAAAAGATCCAAAGGGGAAAGTACCTTAGGTAGAAGAGCTGCTCACACAGTGCCCTTGGGATGTCTCACCGCAGGGACACAGGGTGAGCAAATGACAACACAAAGCACAGGCAGAGTAGAAGAGATGCTCACACAGTGTCCTTGGGATGCCACATGGCAGGGACACTGAGGAGCAGGCGAGGGGCCAGCAAGGGTCCAGGGGAAGTGGAACGGCACTTGCAGCCCTGGCCGGTCCTAATGGACGGCCACAAAATCGGTTGCAAGGGAAGCCTGGAAACGTGAACACTGTGGCCCTGCACAGGGGGCACCTCAAACAAAGGCAGTGCTGACAAAAGGGACTACGACAAGCATGGAAAATGATGCAGGACGTAACTTGACATGGATGTTTATGAATGACCAACCAATACGTTGCGAAATGTTTAATCCATGTGTTGAATAAACTGCGGCCTTTTATATACCATATCTTGTTGTCACAGGAATTATTTATGGGTGAAGGGTCGCATGCGGGTAAGGGCTGAGAGGAGAGGGGTGAACTCGCCCCCTGGGAGGGGTTAAAGTCCTGGAACTTTTGGGTGAGCAAATGGCAAAACTCGAGCGCTGCGTAATTTAACATATTTTTGTGACTCTCAAACCTATTACTACTCATAAGATGTAAGCAGCATTTCTCACGCACAATATGCTATTAAACACTCTTGAAGTGTGAAATGTCAGTATAATCTTTCAATGTTCAATGCTTCAAAAACCTCACTCCCACCATTTTCTGTACATACCCGTTTGGATGATTCACAGCATGCGAAGAGCTTGATGCTCACTGTTAAGCAAAATCTATCTGTAATTATGGAAGCAAAAAAGATGGAATACTCTTGCTATGGATAAAGTCAGAAGCAATTTGGGAAGTACCCATCTGCACTTCGGAGCACATTGGGGGGAAGGAGGGGCTTTTCTAGGGCATCTTTTACGGTGCACCCCTGCATGAGCGGTGCCCCCGTGGAGGAGGGCGCTAGGCCTGTTCTCCTCAGCGAGATAGAGGGGGAAGGACAGACCCCCGTAAGACGACGGAGGAGACATGAAGACATCAGTCAAGTGATAAAGGAACGGTGTTTGCCAGACCCAGTTTATGTGCTATGTTTGATCTTGTCACCGGGGAGTGGAGAGTGGGAGATATGGGTAACCAGGGGCGATTACTGTTTTTAATTAACATTTAATTTACCAATAGTTAACTGTTTTAATAAATAGCAACTCTTCTGTACTATGTATTCTCTTTCATTTTTGTACTCTTCAATATGCAAGTATTTTACCCTTATGAAGATTATCAATAAATTGCTCTTTCAAAACAAAAATAAATGCAAAAATGTCAAAATGTGTGCCTCATTTTTCCAATGCGACACAAAGTCAGGAGGTGGTGGCACTCTGTTCCCCTCTGAGAGAAAGAATTAAGGAGCTGAGATAAAATGTTGTGCATCCAAAGGGTGATGTTTAAATCTAAAGGTGGTCGCGCTTTCTCAATATCAGGTTGACTACTCTGGAACTCCTTTCCTCTGAGTCCACAGTATGAGTCAAATATTTCAACCTTTCGAAAGGACCTGAAAGTACTCATTTTAAGGTAGTCTTATAAGACGTGTGGCAAGAGTCCTCTGGTTTGATGGCAGTACAAGGGCTCTCAATAAATCTGTGCTGAAGTCAAATCGTAATAGTGATACGATACCTGATTCCACCCCCTCGTCTTCTCGTCACACCCTCCCTTCCGTTTATGCGTTGTGTTCCAAATGAACACTGAAGACAGACCTTGAGTCATAAGGGACAGCAGAAGCATGGATGGGTATTTGACAAACTTAGGGGCATATTCTCAAGGACTCATCGCCGAGTTAGCGGCACTTTATTGCAGCCAAAGTGGCGATAAATTCATCGCACCATTCACAAGCAGGTGCTAACAGCCGTTATCACCAGTTTACCCGCGATAGCAGCCGCAAAAAACATCGCCACGGATGACACCGGCAACTAACGCTAATGATATGCAGACCAGGCGTTCCCGTGCAAAAACCCGTGAAAACACCACTCTGCAACATTCTCAACGACCAGCCAGATCAGCGATAAGATACAAAAACATGCGATAAGGCGCGTTAGCAGCAGGGATTTAACACCTGCTCCTACCTGGTGTTAAGTCTGACGACAACCTGCATCATGAAAGGGAGCCCAGCCCAGAGCCACACCTGAAGAACAACAGATGCCATGGAGCTGCTGATCATGCACCTCGGAGCCCCAAGAAGGCCACAACACCCACCTCCACCACACCCAGGCCCCCCACCCACCCCAGGACCACCACCCCCCCCCCCGGGCCCTACCCCGGGCACCCCCCCCCCCCCGAACAAAGATATTTCACATCTACCTTACAAATTCATGAACACAACAATTCGCCTGATGTCGCATAAGTACAACAATTAACATTCATGTGTGGTCAGAAAAAGGAAAAACATTCATACATCTTAGAATTTCAAAAATTATCATTTTATTCAAATTTAACTCAACACTAATAATTGGAAGAGTCATGGCGGGTCTTCTCTCGACAATCTGTAAGTCACAGCCTGCAAGACAAAACTGAAGATAAGAAGGTGCGTCATGCGCTCAACAAAGGACAGAGAGAGAGAGAAAGAGAGAGAGAAAGAAATGGAGAGAGAGAGAGGGAGAGAGAGAGAGAGAGAAAGAGAGAGAAAGGGGGAGAGAGGGAGAAGGAGAGAGAGAGCAACAGAGGGAGAGAGAAACAGTGAAAGAAAGAGAGGGAGATTGAGAGAGAGAGAGAAAGATAGAGAAAGAGAGGGAGAGAGAGAGACAGTGAAAGAAAGAGAGGGAGAGTGAGAGAGAGAGAAAGAGAGAAAGATAGAGAAAGAGAGGGAGAGAGAAAGACAGTGAAAGAAAGAGAGGGAGAGTGAGAGAGAGAAAGATAGAGAAAGAGAGGGAGAGAGAGAGACAGTGAAAGGAAGAGAGGGACAGGGAGAGACAGTGCCGACACTGCGCACCCAGGCCTCACAGCTCACCTGCTGCCACCAGTGTGTCTCCAACCACGTGCCGGTATACACTGCAGTCCACCAGGTCCCTCATCTGAAACAGAGTCCACAGCTAATGATGGCAGAGTACATATCATTGCACACGGCAACATCGCTTGGCCGCCCCTGCACACACAGGATGCTGCACCCCAGCCCCTCCCGCCGCCCAGCGGGGATTGCCCGCCCCTGCGCACCCAGGCCTCACTGCTCACCTTTTGCCACCGGCGTGTCTCTAAGAGGGGCCACCACGTGCTGGTGCAAACTCCAAGCCCGGGGCCCACGACCTTGGCAGCCTCCACATCATGCAGCCACGCACCGCGGTCCACCAGGTCGCACACTTGATTCTGGGTCTTGATTTTGCAATGGCAGAGATCATATCAGTGCACACGGCATCATCGCAGGCTGCACACCCGCCCAGCTCTATAGGTGCCACTAGCTCTGTGAACCGCGAGGCAACGCCACGTGGCGGTAGGCCCACGCTGCCCGCTGGCTCAGGCCTACACTGCGGTCCACCAGGTTGCACCCTTGATTCTGGGTCTTGATATTGCAATGGCAGAGACCATATCAGTGTACACGGCATCATCGCAGGCTGCACACCCGCTCAGTACTTTAGGTGCCCCTACCTCAGTGCACAGAAAGTCACCGTCCCGTGGCGGTAGGCCCGTGCCTGCCGCAGTGTAACCGGTGCCACCGACTCTGTGCAACGCAAGTCATGGACCCTATATGATTGAGTCTCGTCATATGCCAGGCGGACGCAGCCATGTCACCTCCGGCAGTGGGGAAGAACTGGGACACGTAGCGTCGTCGTCCCCCCCTTTATACGTAAGCCAAGTGGGCTGGCTCAGCGTACGCCAGGCCAGCGTAGGGGTGTGAACAATTATCCCTGGCCTCTGGGCATGTTTCATATCTGGGCTGCACAGGAAACCAACTGATGCGTGTGTCTCTGTTGCTGTGTCTGCGCCACACGGCCCGCAATCGACAATGTTGCATGCAGCCGGAGGGCGTCTGTGCACGAAGGGATTGTACAAGGAGCGCAAGGCCGCTCGGGGTCTTGGCTCATACATGCCAACTGTTGTGTGTTCCTCGCTTTTGGTGCACCATAAGCCCAAGGCCTAGCCTCAATTGCAGCGCGAAAGCCACATCACATTCCCAGGATACAAGCAGTAGTCAGACTAACATTAGGGATGAAAGCCCCTTTGTCTCAATACAGAAGGCGGAAGGACATCTGCACCTCCGACCTTGGAATTGCATGCGGCAGGCACCCCCTGAGAGAGATACCATGGCAGATGATGACGACTCCCACACGACACACAGCGCTAATGAAAGATCAACGTATCCACACCCCACACACAGAAGTCCTTGCTCGAGGTACTCCTGCATGAAATGGCCTTGACACTTACGTACAGGACAACCCATACGTCCAAACTTTGCACACTCATACGACTCATTGCTCCGAGCTGTGGCATATCATCCACATAACAGCCGCAGGTCAGAAGAGTGCCGGTTCTACGAGAGCGAACAACGCAATGTCTGAACATCCCGGGCACATGCACAACCCCTGTCACGTGGAACTGTATCGTGACCGAATGCTGCATTTGTTGGGGGCACTGCCAATGGCAGTGTTGCGCATCAGTTACCGTCTGAGCTTCCGTCTTGCGTACGTCACCTGCGTCCAGCCCTGGTTCCACTGTCGATCATGCATATTCCAGTGGCCCATGGATGTCTGCCTATCCAACACAACGGTAGCTGAACTGGATTTTGACATGTGTGTGCGCCCCCTGTTGGACCATGACCAGGAGTGTAACCGTGATACCCGTTCATGGGATGCCTTGGTATTTGGCGTATGTGCTGGCAGTTGGGCATGTGAGATTGCACAATTCCTCGTGTGCAGTGACCACATCGAAGTGCTCCCCTATTGGGCTGTGTTGCGGATTGGTGAAATTGCGTGGACGGAACACATCTGTACGGACCAGCTAATGGATTGGCTCGCCCCCGTGTTCGTTGAAGTCGACAACGACGTACTCTTGGAACTGATTGTCCATGAAGCTGCGCTCGCTTTCATGGACGAGTAACCACGTTCCTGCAGCCACAAAGATTGTAACCCATAGCACAGGTCCCAACACCCTTTTGCATCTTGGAGAAATGGACACATATCCCACCATAACAGTGGACATGGCTGCATTCGCCTGGACTCAGAATGCATGTGCGTGCAACACTGCGGGTTGACACACACCTGTGCAAGGTGAGTGGACAGCGGCGCCTGGCAACGTTCCTCAACCTGACACACCGCTGGAGGGAGAGTACACACATGGCAATGTAGCCCTACATGTGACCTTGTTGGACTCCTTCACCTGCTCACTGTCAGCAGAGCAGACAGTCAGCGCAGTCCGGTGGTACAGGACTATGCAGATTCCATGGGCTGTGAGTGGTGTCCCCTGACATGGTGCAATGAGCATTCACCAAACACCACATGACTCGTCCAGCAAGGCAAGGTGGGCTGAGACCGTTGGCATCCGTAATGATTGGTGTTCATTTGTGCCTCCCCATGTCTTGCACCCCTACATGTTCCTTTGCTGCCTGTTAGTGTATGATGCATTGGTCTGCATGTTGTGGCCCTTGTCTTGCCCGTACTGCGTCATGCTAATAAAGTGTACGCAACTTCACTAGTGTTCAACTGTGATGAGTGTTGATTAGCATGCCAAGTCGTGTGCCTCAATGAGCATTGTCCGTACACAGGGAGGGACTGACTGACGCATTTCACTTAGGGGTGAGTCCCTATTGCCAGCTCCACCTCTGTGAGCCAGACATTGTGGTTGGGAGAGTTGCTGGTAGACCTGTGCGCTTATGTGTCTTCAGCAATGTGAGTATGGTGTCCAACTTCTTGCCATGTGGATCAATGTGTTCCATCAAACCAGGCTGTGTCCACACAGTTGTGTGTGTGTAGGTATGTGAAGAGATGTTCTGTTGTCACATGTGATGTGGGACACTACTTTAGGCCTCCTACCGACTTTGACATTTTTGAAAACACAGCCCTATTTAATACATGGACGTGGGGCTACGTTGGGGGGTTGCGAGATTGTTGTTCATGATCAATGAGGCCACAGCTAGTTCACACCTTCACAGTCATCTAATTGGCCATGTGTGTCACGTTCAAACATGTGCATTGATGTCATTTCCCAGGGTGTACCTTTTTGTGCAATCAATGACCCTACAGTCATCCATACTGTTATACTTGATTGAACATAGACATGACACATCTGTGTGATTAGGAATGTTTTATTCACATTCTGTGGAGTGTCAGAGCTGGAGCAGTACATGGCCATGCACACCCCACATTACATGGTTGCCCAGTGGCGGGCCAAACAGAGTCCTTTAATAATAATAATAATAATACTGACATTTGTTGAGCGCGAACAGCTACCTCCTAGGAGGTGTCCCGGCGCTAGGGAATGACAAGTTAATCGGTAGAGGAAGGGTTGAGTCTGCAGCCTGTTTGCTGTGTCATTGGTAACCAGAGCAGATATGGCAGTGCATCTGGGGGTCCAGGTGAATGTTGCAGAGTGTTTCGGGGGACAGTGGAAGGTGTTGTACCAGGGCATGATGCAGAGGGCTGTACCAAGCAGGCCATATGGCGGGGGATGAATGCTACAATCTCCTTTCTGACACAGAGTCATTACTATCCACATCTTCGTCCTCAGATATGTCTTCTGTGTCAGGTGTGCCAGGTGTGTGTGGTGGTGTTATGGCTGCATCACTGTGTGCCACTGACACATCAGGGGCGGAGGTGTTATGGCTGCATCACTGTGTGCCACTGACACATCAGGGGGCGGAGATGTGTGTGTCGAAGTTCCTGCAGCTGTCATCTGGGACAGGCTCTGTGGCAGCAATGGCAAGATGAGGATCTGCAGGGCATGGAAGATCCCAGCTACATCTCACTGGTGTTCAGCCGTGGCAGCCATCCTTCCTGCCTGTATCCGCTCCATGTTCTCCATTGTCCTCCGCATCTGTGCCAACTCTGTGCTGTCAGTCGCTGGAGCCTGTCTGACTAGACAGTTCTTGTATCCGAGTAATGGCTCCAGCGAGGTCAGCCAAGGATTGTTGTAGGGCATGGAGCGGACTGTAGGTGTCCGTTAGGGACTGTAAGTGGTCCCTGATGGGACTAAGACACCCACGTATGGCATCTAGTTTGGCTGCCATGAGGTCGAAACCCAGCCGCACCTGTTCAGCCAGCCCCCTCTGGCAGTCTGACACACGGCGTTGGAATGCCATGTGTTCTTCGGTGAGGTGCTGGGAGCCAGCCGTGGTGGTGGGTGCTTCCTGCTGTGTGGTCTGTGCAGGGGGTGGGATCACCTCGATGCAGCTGGGCTGCCCTGCTCCTGGAGGTGGGGTGCGGAGGCTGTCCATGAGCCGTTGGAGGGTGTCGGAGCAGATGGCCAGGGCGTCCTCTTCATCATCACTGAAGAGATGTCTGGTCTGCTCTGCAGGAGGTGTTGATTGTCCCTCTGCAATGTGAAGGGGAGATGCAAGTTAACAGCGTGTGCCATGTCTGTGCACGCATTGTACATGTTTACATTCAGACTGCATGACAATGTACATTGTGACTGTTTTGGAGGAGCTGGGTGTTTGATGGGAGACAGTGGGCATTTCGACTACATGACGGATGTGAGGTTGTACTCGTACATTATCATCTGACAGTTTCCTGCTATGCCTGATGTGATTGGCCAGTTTCTATGCACATGCGGCACAAGTTGTGTCCTCTGCTCTGTGGTGTAAGTGTGGCACTTTGTACCACATTGTCGTCAATGTTGATGTGCTGTGATTGCTATGTGTGTGTGCTGCATTGTGGGAGAGTCGCCCCTGCAGCTCTGATTTAGCGGCCCCTTATCCCTTTGAGGCGGTGTGCCTTTGACTTGTGTGCTTTTACGGTGCTGAGATGTTGGCGACTTGGGTCATTTGTGCTCTTGGACAGATTATGGACTCTTGTGCATTGTTTGTCTGCAGATGTGTTGTTGACGTCAGGGGTTGTATGTGCACGTGGATGTGTCAGAGTGTGACCTGCTCCTTTGAGGATGTTATCCACACTGGGCCACCTCAGTGTCGTGCCGTGCACCATGTCATGTATTTTGACTGCAGCCATGCTATTGGTCATGCAGTGTCACTTGCATTGTCAGGGTGGCTCACAGAGCCGCTGCTTTGCTGTGTTCAGCACATGTGCATGGGTAGGTTGTGAGATTGGTGATGGGGGGGGGGGGCATTTGTGCACATGGTGGACGGGGGCCTACTTGATGTTTCTATCTGTGCTGCAGTGTGCCAAGGCCATCAGGGACATGTTCCACAGTCATTGTGGGTGTGCAGTGTGCTACACATAATTGTGCATGTGTGCCATTGTGCCCATCTCCCCCGTCCCCCAGTCCCTGGTCGTTACTCACCCTGTTGCTGTTGGGTCACGTCATATCGAGCAGTGTCCGGACCCCCGACTCCTTGCACCGTCTCCGCACTGATGACTGTGGCCACCATTTCCTCCAGCTCATCCAGCTCCTCCTGTGGCGCAGGACTCCCACCTCCAGTCGCCGTTGCTGCCTTCCGGTTGGCAGCGAGTTTCTGCTTGGTTTGGCTTTTCACATCATGCCAGCGCCTCTTGACCTCCTCCATTGACCTCCTCAACACTCCGACTGCATTCACGTTGTTCACGATGGACTGCCATATTTCCGTTTGTGTTGCCGATGACACAGTGGAGGTGACGAACAGTTGTTGGTAGTGTTCTGTCACCTCCATGACGATGATCCGGTTTTCCTGCGGACTGAACCCCGTCTTCCTCTTCCTCTTCTCCGTGCCCTTCCCCGGCCCCGGGGTTCCGGGCTGGTCGTCTGTGGGGCTTGTGGGGTTCGGTTTGTCCTCTGCACTCGGTCCGGGTGCGTCCATGGTGCTACGCAGTTACATTTTTTAATCTTTTTTTTTCTCTGCTTTTATAGTGCATTCTCACGCATGGCGCGTGGGAATCGCAGGCCTGTCGCTGGTTATCGCTGATTTTTGTATCGCCATTGGGGACATCGCCACTTTTTTCGCATTCGTGTTTCACATTTTTTCGGCATCGTGTACATCTTAACGCGGGCATTTGTCGCGTTATCGTGAGACTATCGCATGGTGCCGCCGGGTTGGGAATACTGCGTTAACACGGTGTTATTTTCCCGCGATGGACTGCGATGTGAGAAGTTGCGTTAAGTGAATTTGGCGATAGTTAACACACGTTCTTGAGAATATCCCCCATAGTTCGTTCCACATTAAATTTACAATTATACCAGGTGTAAATGAAGTCACGTTATCCAATGTAAATCACACATGTCCAGTATGACTTTCAAGGTTCCAAATGTATCCCTTAAACTGGATGCTGAACCACACCTGCGAACTAATAAAGGGAGTGACTCCTTATATGAACAAAAATCATATTTTAATCCCTTTTGAGGGGATAATCAAAAAGTCAATATAGAGGTGGTAGACTGCATTAGCTTTTGAATTGACACAGATGTCGTTGGCAGAGAAGATGTGAGAATGACACACTACAAAGGGCATGTTCTATCGGTGTATGTAACAGGTACTGTCTTACTTCAACCGAAGCCTACTCATTTTAATGACATCAAAATGACGAAAAGCTTAGTGAACCCATCATGATTTGAATCTGCAACATTTATGTTAAACACACACCTCTGCAGAAGGTGCATTATCCCACTGTGCTGTTGTATTACCTCTTGGAACCAAACAGTATACAGTATGGTATAGAAGTTCTATTTATGTCATCAGATTAACAGCACGCATTAGATTAATCTGTGCAAATTAAAAAAAACTGCAAGATGACACTGACGTCATACCTAGGCCGACCACGATGATGATAGGTAACCCAGCTTTACGGAACAAGTTGTCAGTAGAAGAGGAAGTGATGTCAGATGAACAGTTGAAGACGGAGACGTTCCACACGTGGATTCCCTTTAACTCAGGGGGGCTGTGACAGGTGACAGAGGAGGCGTCTTCCAGCCTGCTGGCGTTCTTCAGCTCTGAAACATTGTCAACACTGCTTCAGTATATTACATACACAAATATATTGTACATCCAGCGGCTATAACTGTGCATAGGAGGAAGGCATTTATGCCAACAGAAAAGCCACAAAATATATTTACAGTTCATGAAACTGATATTTTGCATCATGTAGAAAGAGAAAAAGTGTGGTATCAAGCGCTATTAAAAAAATTGTTAGTTGCCTAAACATCATCTGCCAAAGAAACTCTAGCCCACGGCAGGCCTTCTTGCTCATCACAAGGAAACATATAATCAGCAGAAGTGAACGTTCCTGTTGTCTGTGTCTGTGTTTGTTGACTTTATTCCTGAGATTCTAGAAAACTAAAGAAGCAAGATCTAACAATATTCTGAGGTCCAAATTACCTAAAGCTTAGTGTAGGGACTCGTAGGCTCGGACTGGCCTACAGGGTGATCAGACATGCGCCACAGATTGGTCCGATCAATCATGTGTGGGCCGGCTCTTTGACTGTTTGTGGGCCGGTTCTAGGCTCTGCTTGGCCGGTTTTTAGGTCTCGCGCCTTGCGTTGCAGTGCGTAGCACTGCTCGCGCAGCGCGAGACCTCTTGTATGGGCTTTAGAAAGCTAACCACACGCTCGTGCGTGTGGTTAACTTTCTAAAGCCTGGCATTGGCTGTAGCATGCGCTTTTTTTAAAAAAACGGCACGCAATTGGGCAAAGGCGGGCGCATGTCCCGCCTTTGCTCCGCCCATTCCCGTCCGTGTCTAGGACGCGCATCAGCGCGCGGCACAGAGACAGGCTCCCTCACCCCCCCGCTCCTCTGTGGTGCGCGCGCACCACTGTTTTTTTTAAAAAAAGCGATCGCTTTCAGTGCCGCTTGTTTTAACAGCACTGAACAGATCAATTTTATTCCATTGCAGGATTGTAGTGATAAACAACAATATATATGAGCTTGGGTAAACAAATAATGTAACAAGTTCACAATCATCATCACACGTAGTATTTTTGCTAAAAGAAAAATTCAAAGCTCTTGATTTTTCAACCTATTTTCTATAGAAATTGCAAAACATTATTTAGACCGAAATCTTCGGGCTACAGAAACCACAGGCCGTCTACAATGAAGCTGAGCCAGATAGTAGTCCGTTTTCTATTTCTCAGCATCCTGGCTACTAAATCGTAGGACGAATAGAGCGTCATTTTGTGTATTGGCATTAGACTTGCCTGTGAAAGCAGCATTAAATCTTTTTGGTGTATCGAAATGAGGTTTCATTTACAAATAAATGTAGTTTCTTTGTGTAAACAAGATCTCTAAATCTTAGCGTTACTAATACAAAACATAGACTGACCTGCATCCAACACATTATAGAGAAAACGTGAATATTGCTTTTAGGATGGTGTGTAGTAATTAAATTAGGAAAGATTATTTTCGAAAATGATGCACAATGTGTGTTAGATGGATCAAACTAACGTGCTCTTATTAAGAATATGCATCGTTCCAAGATGTCCGCTTTCTTTGCCTGGTCTGTGCACTGACTGAAGCCTTATGTTTATTGTTAATAATTGTATTAGTCACCGCGGTTTGATGAACATTGCGATATAGTTGTGAAATTGTGAAGAGCAGCCTCGCCCAAGTAACCCGAGCTGGATGGTGACAGGTACCACGTGCGGCTGGCCCGAAGGGTGGAGCCTGGGGAACAAAAAGGCTCGTCGATTATGTACATCAGTACCCCTAACTCTGCCATTCTTTATGGCGAGTACAGACAGTGTCAAACGGTGTTTCAGTATGTGGGAGTACAGCGCTATGATGTTACACAAACCCTTTCGTGAGAAACGCATCGCATCCTGATATGTCGTTGAATACTGGGTTTTGTAGTCCTGTTTAATACTTTATAAAATAATAACTGCAAGTTGCAGAATTCAAATTAAGTAACTAAACTGAATGATGATCTCCTCGGGCATGGAACTGGGAAACTTGAGAGCTCTCGAAGTATTGACAGAAACATAACTGCCTACTTAACTTGTCCCTTCTTTGTGTGTTCATAACTACCAAATGGCCATATCTGTAAAAAGATATGTGTGACTCTATTAGCCATTCTAGGTGCCGTCAGCATTCTCAATGTCTGGTGTTAAACTAGACTGTGGCTAAAAGTCAGTCGTAGTTGTTGTCAGAAATGACACAGGGCCACTTGCAGGCTGTAGTGTGACATATACAGGGATCCCAGGTCTTCCTGCGTCAGGCAAGAATAATCAAGTTTCCTTCATGAGAGGATGTGCTCTCATGGCTAGACTGCCGACTTTGGAGCTGGGAAACCAAGGTTCGAGCCTCGGGGGCGACTCCACATCCTGTGATTCTGGGCAAATCACGTAATCTCCCTGTGCCAACCAAAACAAGCATTTGCAATGCAACAGGTCTCGCAGTTACGCAAGTTTGAGCTATTGGCATTGTAAATGGCTATGCCTTTTATTTTAGTTTTTAAAACATAAATAGAAGACATTGTCATTTACAATGGCAATAGCTTAAACTCGTTTTAAAAATAGCCACGTGCTGTAAAATGTCCTGGGCAGAGCTGGGCAAAGATCACTTGCAGAACACGTTCTCTCTTATACTTCACAGTGCTGCCTATATGTAATCCATTTTTTTCAATTTTATTTTATCCTCTGCCTCTCTTATCTCACTCTTTAAAAGTGATGTTGATTAAAGCAAAGACTTATACCTTTATGGCCTAAGGCCTGATTTAGAGTTTGGTGGAGAGTGTCCTCCACTACAAACACTACCCTGTCTGCCAAACCGACAGTTCGGCGGGTCTATTTACAGTCAGACTGACGGACATGTTTCTGACAACTGTGCCCCTGCTGGTTTCACCGGCAGAAACCTTACACCGACTGACTTGGGACATCATTCACCCTATTTAGAGCAGACAGTTTGATGTACTGTTTAGGTCGAGCATCAGGGTGCATGCGCTGTCTGCAAGGACCAGTGGTAATCACTATACCGACTGTAATCCTACCTGCTGCTTACCATAGCCTGATTGCAGTGTCGCTCTTCTTTGCAGCCTCCTAATTGGTTCCCAACCCGATGATTCTCTCCGTTTTCTTCCTGAGGAGCACCGCTCAACTACGGATTGATTTTCATTGATTTGTGGCTGTCCGCTTTTATTAGGAACTATTTCTTCTAACCCCTTCCCATTCCCCCTGCCCTCCATTTTTCATTATTTAAATGTGTCGCAAATCACTTCCAGCGCGGTACACCGCGCTGTCAAGGTGTCCGAGTCCCTGTGGAGCGCAAACAGTGCGTGATTTGGGGAATGGTATATATCACCCACTGTGCCTTATGCTACTCTCCTCCTCACTTCCCTTCCTTGTGCCTCACACTACTCTTCTCACTATCCTTTCTCATGCCTCACGCTGCTGTTCTCCTCTCTCTCCTTCCTTGTGCCTCACGCTGCTCTTTTCCTCACTCTCCTTCCTCATGACTCGCGCTGCTCTTTTCCTCTCTCCTTCCTTGTACCACCTGCTGATCTTCTCCTCGCTCTTTTTCCTTGTACCTCCTGCTGCTCTTCTCCTCGCTTTCCTTCCTTGTACCTCCTGCTGCTCTTCGTCTCGCTTTCCTTCCTTGTACCCCCTGCTGCTCTTCTCCTCGCTCTCTTTCCTTTTACCTCCTGCTGCTCTTCTCCTCGCTTTCCTTCCTTGTACCTCCTGCTGCTCTTCGTCCCGCTTTCCTTCTTTGTACCCCCTGCTGCTCTTCTCCTCGCTCTCCTTCCTTGTACCTCCTACTGCTCTTCTCCTTGCTCTCCTTCCTTGTATCTCCTGCTGCTCTTCTCCTCGCTCTCCTTTCTTGTGCCTCCCGCTGCTCATCTCACTCTCCTTCCTTGTGCCTTACGCTACTCTCCTCCTCATTCTCCGTCCTTGTGCCACACGCTGCTCTTCTTACTCTCATTCCTCGTGCCTCACGCTGCTGTTCCCCTTTCTCTCCTTCCTTGTGCCTCATGCTGCTCTTCTCCTCCTCAATCTCCTTCTTTGTGCCTCACACTGCTCTTTTTGTTCTCAATCTCCTTCCTTGTGCCTCATGCTGCTCTCCTTCTCAATCTCCTTCCTTGTGCATCATGCTGCTCTCCTCCTCACTCTCCTTCCTTGTGGCTCATGCTGCTCTCCTCCTCACTCTCCTTCCTTGTGCCTCATGCTGCTGTTCTCCTCTCTCCTTCCTTGTAACTCCTGCTGCTCTTCTCCTCGATCTCCTTCCTTGAACCTCCTGCTGCTCTTCTCATAGCTCTCCTTCCTTGTACCTCCTGATGCTCTTCTCCTCGCTCTCTTTCCTTGTACCTCCTGCTTCTCTTCTCCTCGCTCTCCTTTCTTGTACCTCCTGCTGTTCTTATCCTCGCTCTTCTTCCTTGTACCTCCTGCTGCTCTTCTCCTCGCTCTCCTTCCTTGTACCTCCTGCTGCTCTTCTCCTCGCTCTCCTTTCTTGTGCCTCACGCTGCTCTTCTCACTCTCCTTCCTTGTGCCTTACGCTACTCTCCTCCTCATTCTCCGTCCTTGTGCCACAAGCTGCTCTTCTTACTCCCATTCCTCGTGCCTCACGCTGCTGTTCCCCTTTCTCTCCTTCCTTGTGCCTCATGCTGCTCTTCTCCTCCTCAATCTCCTTCTTTGTGCCTCACTCTGCTCTTCTTGTTCTCAATCTCCTTCCTTGTGCCTCATGCTGCTCTCCTTCTCAATCTCCTTCCTTGTGCATCATGCTGCTCTCCTTCTCAATCTCCTTCCTTGTGCATCATGCTGCTCTCCTCCTCACTCTCCTTCCTTGTGCCGCACGCTGCTGTTCTCCTCTCTCCTTCCTTGTAACTCCTGCTGCTCTTCTCCTCGATCTCCTTCCTTGTACCTCCTGCTGCTCTTCTCCTAGCTCTCCTTCCTTGTACCTCCTGATGCTCTTCTGCTCGCTCTCTTTCCTTGTACCTCCTGCTGCTCTTCTCCTCGCTCTCCTTTCTTGTACCTCCTGCTGTTCTTGTCCTCGCTCTCCTTCCTTGTACCTCCTGCTACTGTTCTCCTTGCTCTCCTTCCTTGTACCTCCTGCTGCTCTTCTCCTCCCTCTTCTTCCTTGTACCTCCTGCTGCTCTTCTCCTCGCTCTCCTTCCTTGTACCTCCTGCTGCTCTTCTCCTCGCTCTCCTTTCTTGTGCCTCACGCTGCTGCTCCCCTTTCTCTCCTTCCTTGTGCCTCATGCTGCTCTTCTCCTCCTCAATCTCCTTCTTTGTGCCTCACACTGCTCTTCTTGTTCTCAGTCTCCTTCCTTGTGCCTCATGCTCCTCTCCTTCTCAATCTCCTTCCTTGTGCATCATGCTGCTCTCCTCCTCACTCTCCTTCCTTGTGCCTCACGCTGCTCTCCTCCTCACTCTCCTTCCTTGTGCCTCACGCTGCTGTTCTCCTCTCTCCTTCCTTGTAACTCCTGCTGCTCTTCTCCTCGATCTCCTTCCTTGTACCTCCTGCTGCTCTTCGCTTAGCTCTCCTTCCTTGTACCTCCTGCTGCTCTTCTCCTCGCTCTCCTTCCTTGTACCTCCTGCTGCTCTTCTCCTAGCTCTCCTTCCTTGTACCTCCTGCTGCTCTTCTCCTCGCTCTCCTTCCTTGTACCTCCTGCTGCTCTTCTCCTTCCTTGTACCTCCTGATGCTCTTCTCCTCGCTCTCTTTCCTTGTACCTCCTGCTGCTCTTCTCCTTGTTCTCCTTTCTTGTACCTCCTGCTGTTCTTGTCCTCGCTCTCCTTCCTTGTACCTCCTGCTACTGTTCTCCTTGCTCTCCTTCCTTGTACCTCCTGCTGCTCTTCTCCTCGCTCTCCTTCCTTGTACCTCCTACTGCTCTTCTCCTCGCTCTCCTGCCTTGTACCTCCTGCTGCTCTTCTTCTCACTCTCCATCCTTGTGCCTCACACGGTTCTTTGCCTCACTCTCCTTCTTTGTATCTTTGGCTCATCTTCTCATCACTCTCCTTCCTTTTGCCTCACGCTGCTTTTTTCCTCCTCAATGTCCTTCCTGATGCCTCACTGTGCTCTTCTCCTCCCTCTCCACCCTTTTGCCTCACGCTGCTCTCCTCCCCACTCTCCTTCCTTGTGCCTCACACTACTTTTCTCCTCGCTCTCCTTACTTGTACCTCCTGCTGCTCTTCTCCTCACTCTCCTTACTTATGGTTCATACTGCTCCACAACTAACTATCCCAATACAACACACATAATTCCACTGCACACCACATACATACAACTCCATAACACATAGGTAAAATACATTCCCATTTACAACGCCAAAAGCTCTAACCCAAATATATGCGAGACCTATTGCATTTTCAATGCTTGTTACTGTTGTTTTTCTTGATATTAAAACAAACATTGCCTGTAGCAAGGGCAAATCAACGCAGTCTTTCATACCTTGCAAAACAATTATACAGTGTGTGTCTTTACAAGTCATAATTTCCCCAATTTGCAAACATGGCCCACTCTTTAAGCTTTCTAATTAACTAATAGGGACCACTTTGATTTTGATGCCCGGGCCTATTTTCAGTCCCATTCCGACCCTGCACATTTACACAATGCAAAGAGGTGCAATATAACGCAAAGCGCGCAAACAACAGCATCCATCAACTTACACAAGCAAAAGAAATTTCAGATCCATAAGAGTGCAGCGCTCAAACCGCCCTGCGTTGCGTAGTATGATACCTCTACTAACACTGTCAAGGGGCATGGGTGCTGATTAACCAAAATGCCTAGGGTAGCGGAAGTGACATAACATACCCTATACCCTTAATGAAATCACAGGAAGTGACGTCGTATGACCCTCGACCCTGTTTTTTTTTTCAGGAAGTCATGTCACATGACCATAACCCTGATGACACCACAATAATTGACATTGCTGAAGCTCCATTATAACTGCATGATTAATATTACGTGCACAGACATAGGGGCCGATTCCGATCTCGGTCGGAGGCGCACCCAATACCATTCGGTCGGGAAAAAAGCCATGCGAAAGCCTGTTTCCCGACCGATCCGTACAGCACACCGAACGAGTAAGTACGATGCGCACAACAGCACAGAATCCGGCCGAGCCGTACTCACCCAATCCAGGTCCTGTTCTCCGACCGAGGCGAATCCGGAAACGCTGAATCGAGTCGCACAGAAGGGAAAATGCAGCTCCGTCCGGCCGAACAAGTACGATGCGCTTCCCGTACGCGCCGAACCCGTCGCTACGCACGGCACGTCAAAGCATCCGGGAGAGGCGCACATAAGCTCCGATTCGCGCCACAACACAATCCACGGCTACGAGACGAACACGCCAGCGACGAGGACGACGCGAAGCGACGACGACGACGCGAAGCAACGAGAAGGACGAACGACACAAACCAACCATGAATCCCTTCGTCCCGATCATACCAATATTCTACATTTACTACCGGAACAGGCACGGACGCGTACGGCGCAGAAGGTAAGTCAGACACCAACCACAAAACACATACAACACGTACACGACACATCACACACACACAGAGGGATGCAGAATATACTTACACCAGCAACAGCAGCACCATAGGGGCGGGATGCCCATCACCAATGCCACATATGCACACAGGGGCCTGAATGCGCACCACCACCCCTACCCAGGGGGCAGGATGCCTACCACTACTACCACCCTCACCCAGGGGGCTGGATGCCTACCACCACTACCACCCTCACCCAGGGGGGCTGGATGCCTACCACCACTACCACCCTGAGCCAGGGGGCTGGATGCCTACCACTACTACCACCCTGAGCCACGGGGGCTGGATGCCTACCACTACTACCACCCTTAGCCAGGGGGCTGGATGCCCACCACCACCCTTAGCCAGGGGGCTGGATGCCTACCACTACTACCACCCTGAGCCAGGGGGGCTGGATGCCTACCACTACTACCACCCTGAGCCAGGGGGCTGGATGCCTACCACTACTACCACCCTTAGCCAGGGGGCTGGATGCCTACCACTACTACCACCCTGAGCCATGGGGGGCTGGATGCCTACCACTACTACCACCCTGAGCCAGGGGGCTGGATGCCTACCACTACTACCACCCTTAGCCAGGGGGGCTGGATGCCTACCACTACTACCACCGTGAGCCAGGGGGCTGGATGCCCACCACCACCCTTAGACAGGGGGCTGGATGCCTACCACTACTACCACCCTGAGCCAGGGGGGCTGGATGCCTACCACTACTACCACCCTGAGCCAGGGGGCTGGATGTCTACCACTACTACCACCCTTAGCCAGGGGGGCTGGATGCCTACCACTACTACCACCCTGAGCCAGGGGGGCTGGATGCCTACCACTACTACCACCCTTAGCCAGGGGGCTGGATGCCTACCACCACTACCACCCTGAGCCAGGGGGGCTGGATGCCTACCACTACTACCACCCTTAGCCAGGGGGGGCTGGATGCCTACCACTACTACCACCCTTAGCCAGGGTGGGCTGGATGCCCACCACCACCCTTAGCCAGGGGGGGCTAGATGCCCACCACTACTACCACCCTGAGCCAGGGGGGGCTGGATGCCTACCACTACTACCTCCCTCACCCAGGGGGGCTGGATGCCTACCACCACCCCTGCCCAGGGGGGGCTGGATGCCTACCACTACTACCACCCTTAGCCAGGGGGGCTGGATGCCTACCACTACTACCACCCTGAGCCAGGGGGGCTGGATGCCTACCACTACTACCACCCTTAGCCAGGGGGCTGGATGCCCACCACCACCCTTAGCCAGGGGGGCTGGATGCCTACCACCACTACCACCCTGAGCCAGGGGGCTGGATGCCTACCACTACTACCACCCTTAGCCAGGGGGCTGGATGCCTACCACTACTACCACCCTTAGCCAGGGGGCTGGATGCCCACTACCACCCTGAGCCAGGGGGGGCTGGATGCCTACCACTACTACCACCCTTAGCCAGGGGGGGCTGGATGCCTACCACTACTACCACCCTTAGCCAGGGGGGGCTGGATGCCTACCACCACCCTTAGCCAGGGGGGGCTGGATGCCCACCACTACTACCACCCTGAGCCAGTGGGGGGCTGGATGCCTACCACTACTACCACCCTCACCCAGGGGGGGCTGGATGCCTACCACCACCCCTACCCAGGGGGGGCTGGATGCCTACCACTACTACCACCCTTAGCCAGGGGGGGCTGGATGCCTACCACTACTACCACCCTGAGCCAGGGGGCTGGATGCCTACCACTACTACCACCCTCACCCAGGGGGGCTGGATGCCTACCACTACTACCACCCTTAGCCAGGGGGGCTGGATGCCCACCACCACCCTTAGCCAGGGGGCTGGATGCCCACCACTACTACCCCCTACGCAGGGGGCTGGATGCCTACCACTACTACCACCCTCACCCAGGGGGGCTGGATGCCTACCACCACCCCTACCCAGGGGGGGCTGGATGCCTACCACTACTACCACCCTTAGCCAGGGGGGGCTGGATGCCTACCACTACTACCACCCTGAGCCAGGGGGGGGCTGGATGCCTACCACTACTACCACCCTCACCCAGGGGGCTGGATGCCTACCACTACTACCACCCTTAGCCAGGGGGCTGGATGCCTACCACTACTACCACCCTCACCCAGGGGGGCTGGATGCCTACCACCACCCCTACCCAGGGGGCTGGATGCCTACCACTACTACCACCCTTAGCCAGGGGGCTGGATGCCTACCACCACCCTTAGCCAGGGGGGCTGGATGCCTACCACTACTACCACCCTGAGCCATGGGGGCTGGATGCCTACCACTACTACCACCCTTAGCCAGGGGGCTGGATGCCCACCACCACCCTTAGCCAGGGGGCTGGATGCCTACCACTACTACCACCCTGAGCCAGGGGGGCTGGATGCCTACCACTACTACCACCCTTAGCCAGGGGGGCTGGATGCCCACCACCACCCTTAGCCAGGGGGCTGGATGCCCACCACTACTACCACCCTGAGCCAGGGGGCTGGATGCCTACCACTACTACCACCCTCACCCAGGGGGCTGGATGCCTACCACCACCCCTACCCAGGGGGCTGGATGCCTACCACTACTACCACCCTTAGCCAGGGGGCTGGATGCCTACCACTACTACCACCCTGAGCCAGGGGGCTGGATGCCTACCACTACTACCACCCTCACCCAGGGGAGCTGGATGCCTACCACTACTACCACCCTTAGCCAGGGGGCTGGATGCCTACCACTACTACCACCCTCACCCAGGGGGGCTGGATGCCTACCACTACTACCACCCTTAGCCAGGGGGCTGGATGCCTACCACCACCCTTAGCCAGGGGGCTGGATGCCTACCACTACTACCACCCTGAGCCAGGGGGCTGGATGCCTACCACTACTACCACCCTTAGCCAGGGGGCTGGATGCCCACCACCACCCTTAGCCAGGGGGGCTGGATGCCTACCACTACTACCACCCTGAGCCAGGGGGCTGGATGCCTACCACTACTACCACCCTGAGCCAGGGGGCTGGATGCCTACCACTACTACCACCCTTAGCCAGGGGGCTGGATGCCTACCACTACTACCACCCTGAGCCAGGGGGGCTGGATGCCTACCACTACTACCACCCTTAGCCAGGGGGCTGGATGCCCACCACCACCCTTAGCCAGGGGGCTGGATGCCTACCACTACTACCACCCTTAGCCAGGGGGCTGGATGCCTACCACCACCCTTAGCCAGGGGGCTGGATGCCTACCACTACTACCACCCTGAACCAGGGGGGGCTGGATGCCTACCACAACTACCACCCTGAGCCAGGGGGGGCTGGATGCCTACCACTACTACCACCCCCACTCATAGGATGGACAATGCATGACACAACCAGCACACCACAACCTAGGGAATGCAAGAAAAAGACATCCCCCAACACCATGACAAGCGTGTGTAGACTGTGTCAAATGCCTACAACACCGAACATGACTTTGAACATACAATGTGACCCCCTAGCACATGTGCCACACATATATGTGTGTGGCACCCACAATGCAAGCAGGCCATGACCATTGTGGCAATGGGGTCCAAACCCCCATCATCACAGTGACCAAAAGGTAAGTGTGGGGTCCATAGCTGAAGCACATTTTGAACAGTGTGGCAATGGGGTCCAAACCCCCATCATCACAGTGAGCAAAATGTAAGTGTGGGGTCCATAGCTGAAGCACATTTTGAACATTGTGGCAATGGGGTCTAAACCCCCATCATCACAGTGAGCAAAATGTAAGTGTGGGGTCCATAGCTGAAGCACATTTTGAACATTGTGGCAATGGGGTCTAAACCCCCATCATCACAGTGAGCAAAATGTAAGTGTGGGGTCCATAGCTGAATCACATTTTGAACATTGTGGCAATGGGATCTAAACCCCCATCATCACAGTGAGCAAAATGTAAGTGTGGGGTCCATAGCTGAAGCACATTTTGACAATGGGGTCTAAACCCCCATCATCACAGTGACCAAAAGGTAAGTGTTGACAAAGAAAGAGCTGCAACTGCCAAACTGCATGGATGATTCCTGGTCACAGAACAAAAAACACATCAGTGGCAAAGTAGTGTATGTGTCCCATTGCAACATAAATTGGGTGAGCCAAATACTGCAGTGCAAATAAGACATACCTTTGGCCCATGGGGGCTGACACTGTCAACATTCATCAATGACACAATGACAGAAGTGACCATCAGAATGCAGACCCACATATTTGCACCAATGGGCACACAAATGCAGATACCCTGTGGAGACTGCAGATGTGAGGTGAACAGATACCATACCATGGCAGCAATGGGACACACAAACCATGATCATTGTGCTGACCGATGACCTAGGAGTCCCAGGGACAGCAGGGGAAACCCACCAAACTACATACAGCCAATGGCACACCCAAGATATGCCAATGCAGTGGTGCAGATGCACAAACACAAACAGGCAGACCCACACTGCACATCATACACAACAGGTGAGGGGGGGTGCCAGTGTCCCCAGGCAACCACACAACACATGAGGAGACCTGAATACCAATCATACAGATGTGCATACAGTGCCACACAAAGGTAACTCATGGATCCAAATCCCCTATGTGGGCAAGCAGGCATTGTCAGATGAGAGGGAGCACAAATCACACATGTCACACAGGCACGTAGGAACAGCAACTGACACAGCAAGACACAGACACACCACAGCACCACCCCCAGGGCCCCCACAATGTGGTGACCCTGGGCTGCATTACAATCCCACTGTGATGACAAAGCTAAATGTGGTTCACACTGTGAACCACAGTCATGTGTCCTGAGCAACAAACTACCATCACACCTACACAAGCACAAATCAATCAGCATGGCCAGTAAGCCAAGGCCAACATGGAGGCAGGGGCTTAGCCGGGCAACAACGCTCATCTGCACACACTCAACACCACACCCCTCGACCTCCAACAATGTGCAGCAGTGAAGTACACATGCACTGGTGACATTGCACATGCACCCATGACTATTCCAGGGTGGTGGGTTGGAACCAAGGTGCAGAAACACATCACACATGGCCACTCAACAAGACTCCTGAATGTCTGACACACTGCACACTACGCTGTACATGGACATGACGGCAATACCACACCAACCAATGGGATCCCAGCCACAGTCACACACCAATGAAGAAGCCAAGGTCACCCACAAAGAACACACATAGACAACAACCAACATTGCAGCCCGGACCCTGAGGAGTGCCAGCAGTCACACACACAACGTGTCACAATCACTGAAAGATAACACAAACTGGAAATCACATGACAGGGGCAAACAACAAGTGCCAAGGGGAAACCTGACTGTGACCCATCTGCGTCTGCACACAAACTCAGCCCTGACAGCAAACACACCTATGGGTGACACCCTGATGACCAGTAATGTGCCATGCACCCACATCACAGAGAACCCAGGGAGAAGACTTTGGGGGAACATAGGTCAACTGAGCAAGCATCACAAACAGGTACAACACTAGGGATCACAGCATGCACAGCTAAACGGAAGTGAACACACAGACATGCACATACAACACACACCTTGGGCGCAGGCAATGTCACAGGTGTACACACTGCCATGAGGGGACTCCACTCCTGTGTGAGGAAAGCTGTGCCATATGTTGCCTCAGTAGGGCCCCATCATGTCAGCTGAGCACTTGGTCACACAATCAACAATTAGCACCAAATGAGGGCTCCCGTCACATCAGCCTGGTCATGGAAGTGCCAACGGAATCATCAGCACAGATCCAACACACTTGTATAGCAATGTTGCACTGACTACACGGATGAGTCCTTCCCCATTGATGCCCAAACCTGCATGTCCAGTGGAGATGGCCACACGGTCAGGGAAGTAGACGAATTGAACAATGGCAGGCACAACAGATGTGCAGGGGTGGAAGCCACAGATGTGAAATAGCTAATCTAAGTAGGAAATCCCATTGCCAAATACTGAACACATGACACCCTCAGATGCTGCTATGGATGACATGGATACACCACAGGATAGGACACATTCCCCCTGGACCACATGGGTTCCTGCACAGTAACACTTCATTATCATGAGACCAAATATCACCATCACTGCAGCAAGGGCATGGTTAGCATCATCAACAACATGTACATCGGAAGCATAAGCACTAGAGAACAGAAAGTTGCTTTATTCAGCATATGTGTGGAATGAAAACAAAGTCCAGAAAAACACAAAGGCCAATGGCCAGTCCATTGTCAAAGTCCAAACTTGGTGACAGTGGCAGATGTCACCCTACGCATGCCTGCACAAAACCAGGGACAATCCACTAGGAGGGGCAACCGGGGGCAGGCCAGGCACCGCAGGGACAGGATCAGGGCTCACCAGGAGGAAGCAGGGAAGGGGTGGTGGGTGCTGGAGAGCCACTGACAACTGCAGTGGAGGTGTCTGACATGGTGTGTGCCGGCACAACTGGGGGCATGACTCAGATGTTGTGGGTGCCGGCACGACTGCAGTGGACCCTGCAGATGGAGTGGACAGGTCCGCCACTGCAGTGCCCAAGTCAGACAGGGTGGTAGTGGACTCCACTGCAGTGCCTACCACCAGGGAGGAGAATGGGGAGCAGGCAAGGTGGGCTGGACAGAGGGGGAGGACACCCTCACCACATCAGTGGCACAGACAAGCGCAGCGGGGGTGTGGTGCCGGGAGAGCAAGTGCCAGGGGGAGAAGGCCGGATCCTCTTGGGGATGGTATATCTGTGGGTGGGGGAACCTGGGGCAGGGTGTGGTGGGGGCACCTGTGGAGTGGGGGCCTGAGGGATGGAGGAAGGAGACCTGGTGCCTGAGCTGCAGGGCGGCAGCGGGGTCTTGCTCTTACGACTCCGGGGAGACTTGCGGGTGGGGGCCTCAGTCTGTCTGCGCCTGGGGAGGGTGTCCGGGGGCGAGGGGCACTCTGCTCCGTGTGGGTGGGCTTCCTCTTCCCCCTGGATGCTGGAGCAGCTGGATCGGCGGGGAAGAGGCCGAGGTCACTGAGGAAGAGGCGCTGGGTCTTTGGGGTTGCAGGTGAGGCAAGGGAGGGTGTTTTGGAGGGAGAGGCAACTGAGGACTGCGCAGTGCTCGTGGATGCGTGTGTGTGTTCCAGGGCCCCATCCCCTGTGAGTCTGGTTTCAGTCCCCTGACTGTGCGTGCGTGTGCGTTTTGTTTGTGGCGTGTGTGTCTGTGTGCTGGATGTGTGTGTGCTGGTGTGTGCCTGTGCCGGTGTGTGTGTGCTTGGGACGGGTAAGGTGCTGGGGAGTGTGGATGGAGCAGAGGCAGGAGGGGTGAGGGACTGTCTGAGGAGGGACACTGCTGCCGTCAGGGAGGCGTCCATGGACCTATTGCCCCTCTGTAGGTCAGACATGCCCGATGAGATGCCCTCCATGAACGACACCAGCTGAGTCAACAGAGCGGTGTGCGCATGGAGGACACTCAGCATGGCTGTCTGCCCTACATGGAGCTGGCGAAGGAGGTACACAGACTCCTCACTCAGGGCAGCAGGGGACACAGGGGCAGGGGTGCGGTGCCTGGCCCAAAGGAGACACGCTCCCGAACATGGGAGCCTCCACGGACCTGGGGAATGGGAGCCGATGGGAGGGCGGTGGTGGTGCTGGTGGTGGCGGGGACAGCAACACTAGCTGGGGTGTGGTGGCTGCTGACACCCGCCTCCATAAGGGAGTCATCCTCCGAGTTGCTCTGGTCCTCAGCTGAGGTGGATGGTGCTGAGGACTCCTCGGTGTGGCTCCCCTCGCCCTCCGTGCCACTGGGTCCCTCCGACCACTCCTCGGCTGCTGACCCAGTCTGGCTCTCCGGCTCCTCCTGGTCCGTGGAGCTGTCCCCTTCCGTGGCCGTGGATGTATCTGCAAACAATGGGGAAACAGACAGACATCAGTCACCTGCACCAAACGCACACACCACTGTGAGCACAGCACATTACAGAGCAAGCCCTGGCATCATTAGTTGTACATTGCTAAAAGTGCCCTAACTGAACAGGAGCAGCCAATTGTCAGTCTGATGCCAACCATGGCACTCACATCCCACATGGCCTTGCACCCATCTGTCTGGTGTCTGTTGGATTGCAACACCCCAGTGTGGACACATGCACCAACTACACAGTAGTTGGACAGTGCAGAGGACACGGTGTAGCATGTGGACATGCACACATCACAGCTCTTGCCACTGAGTCAGTACAGGTTTCCGGATGAAAGGGATGCCCAGAGTCAAATAGGAAATGCATGTGATGCATACCAGCGACAGACACCATGATGCACCCATGTCCTGATAGCCATCGCCACAATGGTGTGCATGTAGCACATGTCACTCCCCTGCAGGATCACCAATAAGTAGACACATGCCATGGCGGAGGCATGACTGCTAAGTCATACATCACTGTCTCAGTGATGTATGACTTGGCAGCCAGACAACAACACTCTGCACTGTGTCACAATAGTAGGTCATGGGGAATGCAAGTCCTGGAGCTGCACAAGTGCACATGTACATCCCCCACAACACATCATCTTAACCCTCATCTGTCCAGGTCATACCTATTGGACATATGGGAGACCTGTGACACTACCCTCTGAACCTGAGCCCCTCACAATCTGCTGTGAATGGGGAACAGCTGCCTGAACTTCACATTCGCATACCCCAGTCTGCACGGGCAGCTGATCAAACACCTATGTGACACACAAGTATCGTCTCCTATGGTCACATCTCCAGTGGCATGCTGAGCCCCTACCAAGAAACACCCCAGCAGTCCTGGCAACTAATCCACAGCACACTGACACAGAGGCAGACACCTGAGGGGTCAAATCACTGCGCACAATGTGTCAGCTGATACACAGGAGTGGGAGTACAGAGTGCATTGCATGGCCTGGAGTAGGCATGACTGTCCTGCCCCACATGAATGAGGGATGAGCCCTGGACAGTGGATAGCTGGCTATGTATGTGTGACACACGTAATCTGCACACTCCTGGGGCCCAAACATTGTTCCCACCCGCTGCATGGGCGTGTGCCACATACCCCAGGCACATGTGGTGGCTCAGCTCAGCAAGTGGACCGCATATCAAAGCAACACGCAGATTACATGTCCGAACACAGGCGTTGTGTGAACAATGGACCCACCCATGATGCCCACAACAGAGTTAGGGAAACAGATGCTGTCCCCACCTTTAGTGAAGCAAACTGCAAGGACACAGTCCCAAGTGACACAATTCCCTGAATGTAAGGGCCACACCTGAGTATCAGATGAGGAGTGGGCAGTGCACAATAGAGGGACATGGCTCCTGGACAACATGACTGCTGCACTGTGGCAGTTGAACCAGGCCAGAGGAGGGCACAAAGCATGTAATACAGAGTTCACAGTGCAGTCTTTGACTCACCCCTCCTTGCTGCTGTCTGGCCTTCAGCTGCCCATCCAGGTCTGGAAACACCACCGCCAGGATCTGGATCATGTGGGGGGTCAGGGTCCGTGTTCCGCCCCTCCTGCGAGGAGGCGACAGCTTCAGCTGGTCCCGTGCAATCCTCCGGGTCCAGCCCCGAAGGTCCTGCCACCTCTTCTGGCAGTTGCGGATCCGGCGCTTGTAGACCCCCACGGACCAGACAGCCCGGACGATGTCCTTCCAGATCTCCTGCTTCCGATGGGCATTAACCTGTCAGGATGACAAAGTGAAAAGGCCATTACTACACATGCAACATATCCGTGCATGACACAGTTGTATATACATGTCTCAATCACAGGGGCACATGATGTACACAGGCAGTGCAAAGCTGCCCATGGACAGTTTGCCAGACGTCACTACATGGTATCATTGCATGGGAAGTAAAACCTTGTTCAAATGCACTGTCACTGCACCATACCTGTCCAGTGCATGTCACTACACACTATGGGGGGTGACAACTACTCAGTGAGCCTGCTAGCCAGTGGCGTGCAGACTTTCAGCCTTGCTAGTCAGACAATATGCACATTCAGAAAGGCAGTGCACAGAACACTCACCTGCTCCCCTGGTGTCCCATACAGCTTGCTGTACTGTGGAAGTAGGCTGTCCAGCAGGGCCTGGTTCTCCTCAAGGCTGAAGGCTGGGGCTCTCTCCACAGTACGTGCCATTGCAGGGTCCAGAGGGGCAGAGACAGCAGCAGTGCAGTGGCAGATGTCGTCCTGGAGCATGTAGTGCAGGCAAGTGAGCTCTCAGGGGAACAGCCAGCAATATATATGTGCTGGAGAGGCAGATACTGTCCCTTGTGTCCAAAGTGATAGGTCCAAGTCGTTTGCATCTTCTGAATCTGGCCAATCCATGGAATAGCAGCACCAATACACGCCCACAGCATCCTTCAAATCTTCAACTTCATGACATACATGATTTTGCAACATTGTTGTGGGTGACCAACTGAATTTCCAGCAACCGACTCGTTCGAAATTCGAAAACTCGTCCGTTGCCAGGCAAGGCCATTGTCAATGGGTGCGCACCGATCGGTCCATTGCGGTACAACGCGTACAGGGGTACAACGCGTACCCGCACACATTGAATGCAATGGGCCGGCCGGGGGCACCGATCGGTCCATTGCGGTACAACGCGTACAGGGGTACAACGCGTACCCGCACACATTGAATGCAATGGGCCGGCCGGGGGCACCGATCAGTCCATTGCTGATCAACGCGTACAGGGGTACAACGCGTAACCGCACACATTGAATGCAATGGGCCGGCCAGGGGCACCGATCGGTCCATTGCTGATCAACGCGTACAGGGGTACAACGCGTACCCGCACACATTGAATGCAATGGGCCGGCCGGGGGCACCGATCGGTCCATTGCTGTTCAACGCATCACTGTACAAGTGACTGGCATATGTCACCATGCCTGTCTCAGATGGACATATGCCAGCCACAGATAGCTCCCAGGGAGTGATGGGCACACCTACAACACGACAGCCTGTCCAAACTTTATCATAAGGCATGTAAGGCTGCATTTCCTATTGTGTGTATGTTGGTGTACATGTTGTCCTGTGGGTGTCACCTGTGGGCAGCCACCCCCAGGCTGTGCACGTGTTCATGGGGACAGGATCCTGGGTGTTACGTGTACATGACCACTGTGATGTGCAACTGTTCATATCTGTGCATGTGCCATGGTCACATTTCACGGTGGTGTATGTGTATGTCATGTCACATACCCCGTGAGTCCCATGTGGGACGGTATGTTTGAGCCAGGGTGTCCCAGTGGCACAATAGTGATGGTCCTCCACAGTCTGTGTGCATGTAGTGTTTACAATGTCTCTGATTTCATGTGCACAATGGGAGACAGTCTCCACATCCACGTTGTGTGTGCATGGACTTTGATGTTGTGCGTGTGTGTGTCACAGACGTCCATGTCTGTCCTGCCGTGGCAAGTGGGACCACTACCTGTGGGGGTCATGGTTGTTTTGCTGTGGTGTATACATGATACTCCATGTAATGCCAGTGTCCATGTGGCAATACAGGGTCCCTGGGAATGTACCTGTCGTTGAGCTGTGGTGCCTGGGGCACATCTGTCCTCACATGTCACTGTGGGGGGTGATTGTGACACGGCAGCAGGAGATGGGAACTGTGACACGGCCTCATGATATCCAATGGGCCAACCTGGGACTAATTGATGCCACTTGTTGGACCGTGTTGATAGATGTTGGCCATGTATGTACCATACATGTCCTTACGGAACTGCACACTTCATGTAGTTGTGCCTCATAATGATGTATGTTGGGATATTGAGTGTGTTCAATGCCGCATATGTGGGGTGACTGACAATCTTGCTTACTTCTCCTCTGCACTGCAGGGCTCCTGCTGTCCATCGACCATTCCCAGACCTGGCAACGATGGTGGAACGGGACAGCATCCGACGGTACCGCTTCACCAGGCAGCTGATTGAGGATTTGGCAGTGCAGTTGTCCCCACATTTGCAGCCTGGCCGGCCGTATCCTACAGCGCTGACCCCCAAGGTGAAGGTGATGGCAGCCCTACACTTCTTTGCCACCGGTACCTTCCAACATACTGTGGCGACTGCTGGTGGGATGTCACAGACCACGTTGAGCCGTGTGCTCCGCGATGTTTTGGCGGCAATGTTGCTATTCCTGAACCGGTACATCTATTTCCCTAGACTGCGACGACTCACTGACGTGAAGAGTGACTTTTATGCCCTGGGGAGGATGCCGCATGTCATTGGCTCCATTGATGGGACACATGTGGCTTTGGTACCACCACAGGCCCTGGAGCAGGCCTACAGGAACCGCAAGCACTACCACTCGGTCAATGCACTGGTGGTGTGTCTTGCAGGCATGACCATCACACACGTGTGTGCCCGTTTCCCTGGTTCAGCACACGATGCCTTTGTGATGAGGAGTAGTCGCATCCCCAGGATGATGGCACAGATGCAGAACCAGCGTGCCTGGCTTGTCGGTGTGTACTGACTTTGTGCCATTGTGTGTGATCTGATCTGTAGTATTCCGCCCACTTTTCCAAGTCAGCTAATGTGCACTTGTCTGTCCGTAGGTGACTCGGGATACCCCAACATGCCGTGGTTGCTGACACCCCTCAGGAACCCTGTGACACCAGCCCACATGCGCTACAATGAGGCACATGGTCGGACCAGGAGAGTGATTGAGCGGACATTTGGTCTCCTGAAGAGCCGCTTCCGCTGCCTGGACAAGACCGGAGGGTCCCTCCCATATGCCCCTGCGAAAGTGTGCAAGATTATCATCGTCTGCTGCATGCTCCACAACCTGGCAGTGCGGAAGGAGTTGCCTCTCATCCAGGATGACAATGACCAACATCCGCCACCTATGGAGGATCCTGGCCTGGACCACGATGCCAGTGACGATGATGATGATGATGATGATGAGGGTGATGTCCGCACACAGCTCATCACCAACTTCTTTAGCTGAATGTGAGTATCCTGAGGTGTCATGTCAATGATGTGAGTTGGCATGATATGTGTAGGTGGTGCTCTGGTGCTGTTGGAGTGTGTCCATGGGCTACTTGACTGGATGTGTGTTGCGATGTGTGCTTACAGGTGGTCTGTACTCCCCAACAGTGTTGACATGCTAACTTGGTTCTGGGTGGGTATCTTGTAACATGTATTGTGCATGAGTTTTGCTGTTCTGTCCTGTACTCCATTGCTTTTGACTGTGTGTCATTTCTGTCCTTCACAGGGTACTTTCAGATTCGTTTGGTCAACTGTGTCCACCGACGACGTGATTGCACTTCCAGGGTGGTAGCTGTTGTGTCCCTACAGGTGATGTGCGCCACACCCATGGACTTCCTTCCGTCTACAGTTGTTGACTGTGTGCCCGCTGCCAGGTGGGATTACCTTGCATCTGTAGTGGTTACGACATGTTGCAACTGTGTAATAAACCTGTGCTTCACTTTGTGATGTGCGTTGTCTGTGGTCACACATTTGACTGCCATTTGCTTACTGCACCTGTGGGCTACTTGACTACAACTGGGAATGGGTGTGGTGTCTGTGCATTGCACCGTCTTCCCTGGCAACATCAGTGTAGGCAATGAGTCAGATGGCCTAGGTGTGTATGTGTTGTGTAGCCCTGGTGGTGTGTCTCCCTCATATGTGTCACGTTGCCTTTACTCACATGCCTGTGTTGTACTTGCTGTTGCAGTTCGCATACACAGTGTAATTTTGCAGTTCATCATCCCCATAACAGCACCCACGTTGGAATCACAACAGAGGCAAGTATGGTGTATTAGTGTGTTTATTGTGATACATTTGTGTGAATAGTGCATAGGATGGGTAGTGCTGTACATAAATCTTGCAATCAGAAGTTCCTAGGTGAATTGAAAGTCCTGGTAGACAGAATCCCCAGTATCGGGGCCACAGTTGTCTGAGACATTGGTCCAACTTGTACTCCCCATGCAATGTGTGGGAGTAGTGTTGCCGTCAACAGGGTGAACAGTCTGTGCACAAAGGTGAACATCCAGAACAGGTTCAGGCTTCCTGGGAGTTGCGCTTGGCCATCGGCCTCTCACTTGCCCCTCTTCGGACGACCCCTCTTCTTGGGGGGCCCCTCAAGTACAGGCTGCTGCGGTGCAGGGGACTCTCCGCCAGAGTCATCCTCCCTCCCTGCGGCAGTTGCAGTTTGGGCAGCACCAGATGTTGTTGGCACACAGGGAGGTGTGGACTCGTTGCTGTTCATCTGGCGGAGGCATTGTAAAATGTCCCTGTGCACCGCCGTCATCTCATGCAGTGCATCCCACTTGGACTCCACACGGGACATGTGTGAGTCCACGCGGGACATGTGTGACTCCACGTGGGACATGTGAGAGTCCAAGCGGGCATGATGGGCAGCCTGCTGCTGTTTCATGTCTCTGAGGAGCCCCACTACCTGGCTGAGGTCTCCGGTGCTGGACTGGTACGCATCAGCTATGCATACCAGTTGTGGGTCATCATGCACACCAGCAACCTCTGCAAGCAGCGACCTCTGTCTCCCACCCCTCCCACCACCCCTGCTGACATGTGCAGTGCGTGCAGTGGCACGCACAGATGACCCTGGTCCACCTTGGAGGTTGGTGGTGGTGGTGGTGTCCATGGCCCCAGGTTGGTCCTGGGTCCCTGTGCTGGTGTTGCTCCTTGTTCTGTCCATGTCGGCAGGGATGGTATTTGTGTTGACAGTCGTTGGAGGGGTGGGTGCAGGGGTGCAGCTGGTGGTCCTGCTGGTGCTGCAGCTGGTGGTCCTGCTGGTGCTGCATGTAGACTTGCACCGGATGTGCCAGGTTGGTCTTCTTCGTCCGAGGAGGGCAGAGGCTGTACGACACCAGTGAGCTCCGCATCCTCTTGAGCCTGGGACTGGGACTCCTCAGCGTCTGCTGCTGTGTCCCCATCATCACCTGTTTTTGGGAGACACACACAATGTATGTTATGTTTCTGCAGGCATCAATGGTTGACACACCTGACAGTTGTGACTGTGCCTCTGGGTGCGGTCCTGTACATTGCATTGTCCTAAGTCGTCACAGTCAGGGGTTGATATTGGTGTGGCACATTGCCCTGCATTATTTGGGCATTTCTATGTATTTGTTGGGGTGTGAACATGGTCTGCATTGGTTGTGTTTGGTTGACAGCCGGCCCTCCTTCCCACCCACCCAGCCAGTCAGTTATCCCACCATGGACTGTGCTTGCATTGCAGGGAGTGGAAGTTGTCTCTCAGGATGTCAGTCAGTGGTGTCCTGCTGTTTGTTGGTGCACAGTTCCCAGCAGGGCCTTGTGCTCCCCACAGCAGTAGCCAGTGTCAGCCATCTTGTGAGTCCTTCTCCACTCCCTGTGATGTGAGCATGGTTCAGGGTGGTGTTGATGGGACAGTTGTGGGGGTGACCAATATCTGTGACTGCCACTCCCATCATGCTATTGCCTCCACCCCACTTGCCAGCATTCCCATACTTACTTGCTTTTGTGGGGAGTTCAGTGTGTGTGGGTGTGAGGGCAATGGCAAGATGGCTGACAGTGGTGTCCTGCTGTTGGTTGGTGTGCAGTTCCCAGCAGGGCCTTGTGCTCCCCACAGCAGTAGCCAGTGTCAGCCATCTTGTGAGTCCTTCTCCACTCCCTGTGATGTGAGCATGGTTCAGGGTGGTGTTGATGGGCCAGTTGTGAGGCTGAGCAATATCTGTGCCTACTACTCCCATCATGCTATTGCCTCCACCCCCTTCCCAGCATGCCCATGCTTCCTTCCTTTTGACTCTGCTTCCCTGTGGGGTGGGCTGGCTGTGCTGACAGGATGGCTGGGAGTGTTGTCCTGGCAGTTGTTTGGCTAAAAGTCCCAAAAGTGTCCCTGTGCTTCACACAACATAACCCAGGGTGGTGGTTCTTTGTGGGATCTTGAGTTAGGATGGGAGGCATTGCATTCTCTCCGGCATTTCCCAGGCGGTAGGGTAGGCAGAAGAGCCACCTCGTAGCGGCGCATCTAGGCCCCGTTTAAGAACCGCTGGGACCCGCCGTAGAGGCACTCCGACCAAAACGAAGGGGTATTTAATCGGAGCACCACAATTGAGGTGTTCCCCTGAGTACTTTCACTCAAGCAAAGCCTTAATTAAGGTATTAAAGGATCATAGGGGTTTTGTTCCCTGCTCCTTTATTTTATTCACACACTTATTCACTTTATAAGGTCCTGATGAAGCGCACTGGGATCCATTAGGGACCCCTTCCACAGCGCGAAACATGTCGACCAGGCCCCACTTTCACGAATACGCACGGGACTGAGAGCAGCAGAGTAACACTCAACCTCTACCCTATCTGCTCACTAGAGGCGCCCTAGTCCCCTAGACATTTGCTTTTTAATCTATATCCTCACGGACCTACAAATAAAATCCATATTAAGGTACCTGGAGGTATTTTTAGACACCAGCACCTCATCCCTTTTTTTATAGGCCCACACACCCGCATGCACAACTGCGGCGTCTCCTAAAAGATCTCCGATAAAGAGCCCTCTCGCGGGGCCCGTGGAGGACAGCAGCGCCACCCCCACGAGGAGCAACGCCCGATGATGAAGCATGACACTCGCAAGAGTGTGTGAGGGCACTATTTTTCAAAGGAGAAATTCCCCATCTTCTCCAGATTAGTAATACATTCAGAGACTATCCACTTTTATTTTTATTTGTTTCTTGCAACTAAATGAGTTGTACTTCTCTCTTATAGGAACAGTTACCAATTAGTGAGTACAGTGGAAGTTGTCTCTCAGGATGTCAGTCAGTGGTGTCCTGCTGTTTGTTGGTGCACAGTTCCCAGCAGGGCCTTGTGCTCCTCACAGCAGTTGCCAGTGTCAGCCATCTTGTGAGTCCTTCTCCACTCCCTGTGATGTGCGCATGGTTCATGGTGGTGTTGATGGGACAGTTGGGGGGGCAATATGTGTGACTGCGACTCCCATGATGCTATTGGCTACACTGACTTGGCCAGCATACACAGAATTCCTTCCTTTGAGTGGTCTTCACTGTGTGTTGGTGTTGTTGTGGTGGCTACATGTCTGGATGTGTTTGTTAGTTCTATTTGTGCCACTGCCTAGCTGTAGTTGTAGTTGTGTTTGTACATGTGATGGCACGGTTGGATGTAACTTTTTTGATGGCATGTGTTGTGTTTATCTGACTGACATACACATTTTGGGATGATTCTGTTCTGGTTGCTGTGTAATTGCTATGAGTGCATGGTTTGACTCTCCCCTTGACAGTGATGTGTGTGTTTTGTGGCAGAATATTGTGTACATTTGTTGTGTACTCACCAGGCTCTGGGATGTTCTCTAGTCCACATACGCTCACTGGCGGAAGGATGGCCCGCACCTTCTCCTCCCAGGGCCTGAGGTATACTGGCTTGGCAGGAGGGCCACTGCCGGTGTATTGGCTGATGAGGTAGTCTTTCTTGAGCAGCTCCCGGACCCTCTTGCGCACGTCATACCACCTGTTCTGGATGTCGGTCTTTGTGCGCAGACATGGTGATTGTGCATTCACCCTGTTGATGATCCTCTCCCACATCTTGGTTTTCTGGGAGATGGGGGTCTGTTGGACCAGTGCGCCAAACAGCTGTGGCTCTACCCTGAGGATCTCGTCTACCAGGACTTCCAATTCACAATCTAGGAACTTGTGATTCTTCTTGGGGGGCATGGTGATGGGTGGTGATGGTGAGTGATGTGTGTGTTGGTGTGCAGGTGAGGGTGTGTGAGTGTGTGTTTTGCTGGGTGTATGTGAGGTAGGTATTTGTTGGTGTGCTGATGGTGTGTGGCTTGTGTGAGGGATGAGCTGTGGGTGTGTGGTTGCTGTCTCTTGGGTGCTGGCAGTGGAATGGCATTTGCAAAGGATCATGGTTGTGATTTGTGTCCTTTATATGGGTGGAGTTGTGGGTGTGTCTTTGTTCTCTGTCCCCACCCCCCCAGTATTTATTGGCTTTGTAATTGCTTGTTTGGCCTTTTTTGTGTGATTTTTCCTTTGTACTGTCTGTGCATGTTGGAAACGTTCTTGTGACCGAGTCGGACCCTGCATTTGTCTCGTACGGTGTTCTCCGTTTCGTTCACGCTGTGTTTGTGCAGTTTTCTATGCTGCGTACGCGTCGGTCGCGGTGTTTTGTGTTGTTTCGGCTCGGTTTTGTATGCGTGTCGGTCGTACGGCTTGTCCTCCGTCCGACTCGGTCGTGGTTTTCGCGCCTTGCATCGTACTTTGCGGTTTGGAGTTCACGTGTACGTTTCGGTCGGATTTGTTCCGGGTGCGTGTCGGTCGGTTCGATTCGCGTGTTTTTCCGTCCGGTTGCTGTTTTCCGTGCGGCTCGGTCGTTCGGCTTGGGTTCGGTACGTGTCGGTCGGATTTTGCACGCCTTGCATCGTACTTGGCGTGTCGGGCGCCACAGGTACGTGTCGGTCGGTATAATTTCCGGCTCCGAGTCGGTCGGTGCTTTTTCCGGCCCGAATCGGAATCGACCCCATAGTGTATTTTAGATACCATCTATATTATTCTGCCAACTTGATCTTTGAAAATTCTGGGACGTAACACTGGCTCTGAATTTTAGTGAGCAATTGTAGTGAGAAAGCCAGGCCATTACTAGGGGGCTTTTACAACCTGAGAAATATTTGAAAATAATGTTGTCAATGGTGTATTTTGCCGAGAATTTCCTTTAGTATGCCATTACCTTTATTTTACCATGGGTGTCCATTATGTCAAGAATTACCTCCAGTGTGCCACCATTTTGTCACAGGGGTCTGCCATGCTAAGAAATGCCTCAAGAATGCCATCACCGGTATTTTACCATGGGTGTACCTATAAGACAAGAATACCTTCAGTAGGCCAGGGCCAACAACAGACTTGCACGCACCACATTTTCACTCACATTCACTAACTCACACTTATCTATTCATTCTTAATCACACTCGCTAACACTCCCTTACTCTGATTCTTATTCGTACTCACTCATTTGCACTCATTATGACTCACTCATTCCGACACTCAATCTCACACGTTCTCACGTACTACCTGTCACTGAATCTCCCACAAACACGTTTTAGACATATATTCACACTTGCTCACACATACAGACACCTTCTCACACAAACACACTCTCACCCAGAAGCACACACACAACCTACATTTAAAAGCAATTTTTACTTTCCTTAGATGCCACCAAAGGTTCCATTCCACTGCGATCCGTTTTTTATTGCACTAATAATGAATAATGTGCATGTTCTGCTTCTCACATTCAGCGTCTTTTTAGCAGTGTTTCTAAAACGTACGTGCCTGTGCGATAATTCTTCAGGCAGATCTGAACTCTATCGGTGCTAATTGTTTACTTGGGCATCAAATGGGCCCTGGCTGGAGAATATGCAATTCTGAGGCAACTTAACTATCTGAGACACCTTATGAAGTAAAGAACACCTTTCAAAGTGAAAGTGGCGGCACTGAAGCAGGTCTCTGAAATATTAAAAGCTCCGTTTTCGAGGGTGCTCGACACTGGTAGAAAGGTAAGATGCTCAGGCTGTCTTCTTCGACAAGGTATTGATTAGGCTTGAAATAAGAAATCCATTTGTCGCTTTAAAGGATCTCGGAGCCCAAGCTGTAATAGTGCTGCAATCACTCTCAAAGTTCCAAGGGTCACAGAGTCCCCAGAGCAGATCAGAGCAAACCTACAAAACAAGGGCTTGAACAGTCATGGAGCTGTGGAAGAAAACAAGTGACAACAACAACTTGTAGAACAAGCATTTGCAATGCAATCGGTCTAGCATTTATGAGAGTTTAAGCTATTGGCATTGTAAATGACAATGCCTTTTATTTATCTGTTTTGATAATTAACGCATAAATAAAAGGCATTGTCATTTACAATACCAATAGCTCAAAGTCTTGTAAATGCCAGGCCTATTTCACTTCAAAGAGGCAGCCGCCATTGTCCCGACCTGCAGGAGGAGAAACTCATTAAAGAAAATAATGCTTACAGACAAAATAAGACATACTGTGTAACAACAGAAGTAAAATGGCCAGTCCTCATGGGAGGTTACAAATGAAGACAAGGCGGTACTAAGGAGGGACTAACGAGCCTATTAAGGAATCAAAAGCCAGCATTTATAAAGGACAATGACACAAGCCAATGACAAATATGGGCGGAGAGTGGGCGGAGCTTCAAGTCCATACTGGAATACAGCATGCCTCACAGAGCAGCGCAAGTGCTGCCCAGGCTTGACCTAAAAAAACGCGGGCCTGTGAAGGCAAAGCCGGACCCTAAAGAGGACTGTGACTAACACACCCCTAGGGTGGCAGGTAGAAAGGGGCGTGCTGGCAAATATCCGCAAAAGTACCCACACAGCATTGGCTGGTGAGGTGTAAAATAACCAATCAGGGGCAAGGAGTGTGGTGATCACAAGGCAAAAGGGAGGCTGGAGCAAAGGCCGACCTGTGTTTGCCGCGATCGTCGGAGTAGAGGAGTTATTGTGCTAAGAGAGTGGTGAGCAGAGCCCTTTGTCTTTGAATTCCACATTTTTTGGGACGTGGTGTACCTCCATTCTGCTGTCTGAACTACAACCCTTATTCAGCATAGCGCCACTCAAAGTAGACAGCTTGCAAGTAGTTGCTCCTTACTGCCATCTGAGGGAGAAAAGAGGTGCTGCAGAAGGCAACACAATCTCCAGATGTGCATAAATGATTGTCAGTGTGTGTGTGTGTGTGTGTGTGCGCACCAGTGTGTGCCAGTGTGAGTTAGTCCATGTGTGTGTGTGTGTGTGTGCACAAGTTGTGCATGGATATACATTTAGTGCACCTTACTTGTGACTAAGCTATGTTGAAAATACCTTAGTGGAACATTTATCCACTCCATGGCCCCCTGAGACCATGGAGAGGGAAAAATGTTGCACAAAGGTGGTAATTATACTCCATATTGCACATCAGATGTTCGAGCTATTATGTGTCCAGCAAAGACAACTACAAGAAGCCAGTAAAAACTTATCACAATGCAATAAGAGAGGCAAGAGTCAACTACTTTACCTTTAAGATTTACAACGCTGCAAACTCAGCCAAAGAACTGTTCCACCTGGTGGGCAGTCTAACAAAACCCGCAAAGAGCAAATCTGGCCACCTCCCTCAGAGCAAGATGCAACATGTTAGCTGGCTTCTTCTTGGAAAAGATTAACAAAATCCTTCTCACACTTGGAGGGGATGATGAAGCAGCTAAGTCCCCCCCACCAGGTGACCAACATTTGACTACTTTTCCAGAAATCACCCAGGAAGAGATGCAAGAGATTCTTAAATCTTTTAAATCAGGTTCCCCACTGGACCCTGCTCCTCTGGACATTTTGCTCAAAAGGGGGAAAGCAGTTACAGCTATGCTGACAGGTATGTTCAACTTCTCACTCCGATTCGGGACGGTGCCTTCAGCCTGGAAGCATGCCATTCTCCAACCACTGTTAAAGAAGCCCCCGGCCGACCCTGCAAAGTGTGTAAACTATCACCCTATCTCCCTCCTGCCTGGACCTAGTAAAGTTCTAGAAAACTTTGTTAACAGAGACCTCTCGTGACATCTAGAGACAAATTACATCCTACACCCATTTCAGACAGGCTTTAAACCAGTTAGCTGCACAGAAACATGCTTGTTGCCACGGAGGAGCTTAGAGCTATCCTGGATGAAGGTGGGACAGCAGCCCTGATCCTGGTGGATTTGAGTGTGACTTTTGACACAGTCTCCCACCCAGTACGAGTAAAAAGGTTGGAAGAGGCAGATATAGCCAGAACAGCACTTAAATGGCTTACCTCCTTCCTCAAAAATAGAAACTTTCAAGTCTGTGAGGAAACCACACTCTTGGAAGTTCACTTCCTAAAATGTGGGGTGCCGCAGGGGTCCTCACTGAGCCCCACATTATTCAACCTGTTCGTCCTTCCACTTGCAGAAATCATAAAGGCCCATGGTACTATGCTGATGGCTCTCAGATCATCATCTCCCTCTCCCATCAAACAGATACAACATAAATCCAGCTTAACAACTGCCTAAAAAATGTGGTAGACTGGCTGGCATCAAGCAATCTCAAAATGAATGGGGAGAAAACAGAGATCATGGTAGTCGGTAACAACCCCGCCAGATGGATGGAGCTCAACTGGCTACGTTTTATGGTCAATAAACCTACACCCAAAATGGAGGTCAAGAACCTTGGCGTCTGGCTGGACAATGAGCTCAAAATGGCAACACAGGCAAAAAAACTATCAGCATCATGTTTTGACCTGCTAAGAACCCTAAGAAGGCTACTGAGATGGTTACCTGAACCTTCATGGAGAGTGGTTGTGCAAGGTTTAGTCATCTCTCGACTCGACAATGGGAACTCCCTAAACCTGGGAAGCCCCAAGTAAGTCATAAAAATACTTCAAGTCACTCAAAATGCCGCAGACCACATATTAATGAAGATCCCCAAACACCAATCTGCATCCAGGGCGCTGGCAAACCTGCATTGGTTTTCAGTACTTAAGAGAATTCATTTTAAAACCTTATGAATTGGACATCAAGCTATGTATAATAAGGGGCCAAACCTGATCCTAAGACTGCTTATATCCGATGATCCAATAAGAATGCTGCGCTCCAACCTACGCAGCAGCTTTTCGCTACACCAAGGAGTAAATAACAAGGAGTGGAGGCTGCACCTTCGCATTTTTAACAACCAAGCTCTGAAATGCCCTCCCTCAGCAAATAAGAAAAACAGAGTCAGAAGTAAAATTCAGAAAACTGCTAAAAAACCTCTCTATTCAGCTAATTAGGTTGGACTAATATGTTACCTGTAATCTATCTTAGCACTGGGAAGCCTTGTAGGGTATTTATGCACTCTACAAATCCCATAAAATAGAATAGGAGTGACCCATATACTACAAGTCGTGCAAAATGCGACTGCATGCATGTTACGTAGGATCCCAAAATCTCAGTCAGTTCGACATGGCTTGAGAGACCTTCATTGGCTCCCCATCTCTCAAAGAATAGAATTTAAATCACTGTGCATCTTCCACCGGGCCCTGCAGGGTCAAGGCCCACCAATTCGCTCGCCTTTACATCTCCAACGGACCTCTGCGATCCTCAAATCTCTATCTGGCTACTGTCCTCAGTGTTAAGCGAGCCAGAAGTGGAGGACGATCCTCTAGCCTATATGCAGCAAAGCTCTGGAACTCTCCCCCCTTAGCCATTGGAGCAACAGATAAAGAACTACACTTTCAAAAAGCCCTTAAAACCTGGCTCTTTAAATAGGCATTCCTCCCTACCTGCATCTCTGTTCTTTAGGTGCACCTCTTCGAACAAGTTCTGGGATGCCTTTGGGTTGCCCTGCGCTTTACAAATCCCATAGAATAAAATAGAATAGAATAGAATAGATGTTGGACAGATAGAGGGAGTTTATCCAATTCCTGGATTATCAAGGGCTGAACTATTTGCCACCTATAGGGGTGAGGCCAACCTGAGTGTGCATTCAGAGGCATTCCGCTCGTCCAGTCAGAAACTTCTACCTATGCCCAAGTTTTGGAAAGGTTGCAGTGAATGTCGGGCTTTCTCTGATCTTGACCCAGCAATGTGGAATGTCTTGCCGTTGACACACATAGCTACTTCTTCTCACTATTACTTCCAGAGCGAAAAGAAAACCATTATTTTGCCTGAGGTTCCTCTACACTGTTTGGCCTCACGTTAGATATTGTCGCAGCGCCAAGACACCTCTCGAACAGTGAGCCTTCTATAAATTGGCTCCAACATAGCATACTAGGTGGTCTCAGGAGCTTAACATTTCACCAAACACTGAAATTTAAACCAGACTGGCACTCAAAATGACATTTACCAAATCAGTGGTGATACTGTGGAACTTGTTCCCCATCGACGTTCGAACTTAAAGATGTCCTTCTGCAGGAAAGACAAATCCTTACTCTTTCTGAGTTTCCAGAAATACTGCTGCACGTCAACTGTACTGAAATGATTCAGCTACCAGTTAAACTCTAAGGGGCAGATTTACAAGCCCCTTGCGCCGCCGGTGCATCACGTTGCGTGACGCACCGGTGGCGCAGCCTGCTGAGTAATATTTACAAGCACAGGTTGTAAGTCACGCTGCGTGACTTAACCTGTGCTTGTAAATATCGCCCCTGTTCACGCAACACTTTGCGTGTTAGGGGCGTGACATGGGTGTTGCTGTGGGTGTTCCCACGCAACACCCATGTCCACTGATGCATTTCCAGATTTACGAGAAATCGTAAATCTGGAAATGCGTCAGAATGCTACGCCACCCTATGGGTGGCGTAGCGAGGTGCAGCAAGTAGAAATGTTTTCATTTTTCCTCGTTTTTTTCCTCTTTCAATGCGTGCTGCATTCTACAGCACACATTGGAAGAGGAAATCACCTCAATTGATTGTTTTTGTGCAGGAAGGTGCACCTTCCTGCACAAAAACAATCTCCCCACGACGCAGGCATCCTTGCATCATGGTGCAAGGGTGCCTGCGCCGGCGCATGGCAGCAGTTTGTGCGCCACGGCAGGGGAAGCACAGAGATGCGACATATTGTTGTAAATATGTCGCATCCCTGTGCTTCGCAACTTACTCAGCGCGGCGCAGCAAAATGACTTGCGGCACCACGCTGCGTTAGTTTCTTGTAGATCTGCCCCTTAATCTGTCTCACAGTCACTGACAGGCACCCGCTGTTCTCAGTTACTAAAATATCCAAAATCGGACAAGGTTACGGTTACTTTTCCCATGATCCACAATCTTTTATATAGGGTTCTTTGATCATAAGATCAAACACAATGTTCAGATTGGGCGGTATCCATGAATAGTTTACACCTTTTACTTTTGATGAAGAAAACAGAACAGAAGTTCTAGTAAGATACTGTCCTAAATTCTAAGGAACAACACTTCTGTTTCAGGTCTTTGCCTGAATCTAAATTACAGAGACTTAATTAGAAGCTTTAATTTGGAAAAAGTTAGTGAACTATGGCATGACAAAATATCTATAAAATGGGGGCCGTGGCCAACTGCCGAGGACGATGGCTGCACACTAGCGCGGCTCCGGCACAGCACACCCAGCTAGTGGAAAATCCGGTCATTTATCCGCACTGAAATGAGCCCTAAGTACTACCACTAGTGCCTGTGATTACTGGGAAAGCCCTTGCAGTTTGCGCGATGTGATTTGGACGCCGCGGGTTGAAGATACGCTCCAGGCCCGGAAGGCAGCGGTGAAAATAATGGCGCCGAGGCGGCCTGTGGAGACGCTGCAGAGGTGAGGGGGCACCCGCAGCGGAGGCGGTGGGTGGCGAAGGGAAGAAACTGCGCTTCGGTTGCCTTTTAAGCTGTAAAGAGAAGCGGCCCTGCTTGATCCGACCGGAGCGGAGCTGGGGGCTGGAAGAGGCGGCATACACAATCGGCGCCCTCGGGGGCAGAAAGCAGAGTGCACGTGCGGAGAGCGGTTAGGCCACGCGCCGAACAGCTGCAGTATCTACGTGGACGAGACGGCCCTCGCCGGTTGCAGCCAGAGTTTGCTGGAGACACTGACATACTCGTAGCCAGCGGGGAGCTGTGGGTGGGGCCCGCCCTGGTGGCGGCTCCTCGGGACATCGGGCAGCTGCGTGCAAGGTAGGAGCATCGGCCTGGGTCACACGTGGGGCCTGTCTCTGCGGACCCAGTAGTGACTGTGGTGGCTCCCTGTAATTGGAAAGGGCATCCTAGCTGGCGAGAGCACGAATAACACCCATGAACCATTGCCTGGCTATGTAGTGAAGGTGGGACAGGGATTATCATACACTCACGGCTCAAGGGGCATAGGGACCGGCCCAGCGACCTTGAGGAACTGATCCCGGGATAGCGCACCACCCACCTGGAAGGAGCAACACGACAAGAGGAGGGTGCACGGACGACTGGCCCTGGTGAGCTCCACCACACTGGGGACTAATTTAAGGAGTACCGCCCTCGCGGGAGTGGTGGAGTAGACTCGTGTGCGGAGTCTCGGGCCGCTTCTGGGCCGGGGAACTACCCCAGACATCGAAGCACCACACAAGTGGAGGCACCCCTGGGACGGAAGGCAGGTGAAAAAGGGTGAACGCCGGACACGTCATAGGGCTTGCCTGGTGTCACTTGACGTGCCAGACACGGCGTTGGTCCCAGAAAAGGCAGAGGCGGGTAGCTGATTGGGCTTGAGGGTACTAGCCCTCACCTCACGCACACTCGGAGAAGAAATGGCTGGAGGGAAAAGCGGCCGCACAACAATGCAAGCTAAACTCAACAAATACGCATGGCAGAAAGGAACGGATGCGAAGGATAAGGATCTGGAGAACGCCCACGACACAGCGCCACCGGCTGCGGAGCGGTCCGATTTAACTCTGAACGATATCATGCTAGCCATCACCACAGTTAGAACTTTCCTGGAGGCCCGGATGGAAAGCATGTCCTCCGAAGTTTCTCTGATCAGGGCGGACATTCATAATATGAACGCCAGAATCAAGGAGGTGGAAGCCACATCAAATGTATTAACTATCGACACCGCCACGCTCAAAACTCAGGTCAAAGAGCTTCAGGCCAGCAATGACAGGATGGAAGCCCAGCTGGATGATTACGAGGAGAGGGCTCGTCGCAACAATGTGTGAATCCTTGGTGCGCCTGAGCGAGCAGAGGGGCAGGCGGTGGACCTGTTCGTTGAGGACCTCATAACAAAACAGCTGCAACCCAAAGGTCTGTCCCAATTCTTCTCCGTCGAGTGGGTGCACAGAGTCCCAGGTGGGAGGCCGAAACCTGGAGCACTGCCCCGGCCTTCTTGGCTCGCATATTCAACTTCAGGGACAGAGACGCAATACTACAAACGGCGCGCTGTGTACCCCCGGTCCACTTTGAAAACAGCAGGGTAACATTTTTTCCAGACTTCACACTGAAAGTACAAAAGCAACGTCGTAGTTTTCTGGAAGTTAAGAGAGCGTTGCGGGACAAGGAGATCAAATATGCGATGATGTTCCCTGCCAAATTAAGGGTCGAGTCAGAAGGAAAGGTGTGGTTTTTCAGCAGCCTGGAGGAAACATGGGACTGGCTCGATGGCTGGCGCACGGTCGAGAAGCGGCAGCACCGGGACCAACGTGGGCAACAAAATAGGACCAAGCCAGGGCCTGGAACAGCAAATAAGTCTAACGCCGGCAGGGATCGAGACTCTCAGGAGGGGGGCAACAGTGACTAGTGGGATACAGTTTACACTGCAGTGGTGATGGACATAGGGGGAACGCCCCAATATGGACGCAATACAGAACTCTCTTGCTTTTCAGGAACTGGATCGGACTCCTGAGACCATCCGGAGAATATTGCGCAAGTATTGTGAAGGGACCTGTTGATAATGTTTAATTAGGCTCTAGTATTACTCAGTGCCGGGAGTGAGGGGGTTGGATCACGCACCACATTTAGGTTAACGAAACAACTTGGGCGACAGGAGCTCTGCAAATTGGGGTGGTGGGTAGTTTCAAACCTACTGTGCAGGGCAGCAGGGAGGGGGGTGTTTGAAAGGGAGTTATGTTCTAGTCTCTACATGTTATGCACAATGTTTGATGTTTGTCATGACTCAGCTAGAGATACTCATCCGTGGGTAGGCACAGGGGGACAGTCATGTGGGGCGGGTGAGCCCGGGTGGGCTTCAAGCGAGAATGGGCAGTACATATGCAACTGACCACAGATATGGCCAATCTACCTGCAGCATCGTTGAAAATCCTCTTGTGGAACGTTAACAGGTTGGGGGATAAGATCAAGTGGACTGCAGTCCTTCAATATTTACGCAGACATGCCCGCGACTTGGTTCTGCTCCAGGAGACGCACCTGCGTGGGCACCATTATCTGGCACTGAATAGGTTCGGTTACACCCTCCGGGAACACGCGGGCTTTACATCAGGTTCAAGGGTGGTGGCGATCCTGGCCAGGAATTCAGTTCCGTTCATCCTGGGCCACGTCTGGCGAGACCCGCTGGGGAGGTTTGTGGCCCTGACCGGGATGTGGTAAGGCCGACACCTGAATCTATGCTCTACATACATCCCTCCAAGACTTCATGTAAGCACTCCACCGGAGTTAAGTGTGACACTTTTGGACATGCCGCCAGGGGTGTTGATATTGGGTGGGGACATGAATGACGTGATGTCACAGGAATGGGATAGGACGACGCGACAAACTAGGATTGATGAGGCTGGACCACTACAGACCTTTATCTCTGCTATGGGCTTGTCTGACTTATGGAGACTGTACAATCCTTTGGGCAAGCAGTTTACGCACATATCCGCTGCACATGGTAGTCGGTCCCGCCTAGATTATATCTTTACCCAATGCACACAAGTGGGACACTTCCGGGGTGCCCGCCACATGGCCAGGGGTATATCAGACCACTCTCCGGTGGAGGTCTGGCTTCATGGCCCAACTAGGTACTTCACGCTTCCCCCGCGAATAGCCCCATGGCACCTTAAAGACAGGGACTTCCAGGACAAGATCAGAGAGCGCACCCAACAATACTTTGCTGAGAACTCGGGGTCAGTTGACTCTCATTGTACACTTTGGGAGGCATATAAAGTGGTGATTAGGGGCTTCATTCAGGCAGAGGTGGGCGTACAGCAGAAGCAAAGCCGTTCCACGTGTGACGAATTGGAGTGCGAGATTGTGGCTCTGGAGCAGGAGGTATCACGGGCGGCGCCAGGCTCCCCCGAGCTACTCATGCGACTCTGCCTTAAGCAGAAGGAACTTAGGGACTTGGCGGAGGGGGGCGGCGCGCCACCAATGCGCTGGCCACACAGAGACGTCTATACGACGTTGATGAAAAGGCTAACAAGCTCATTGCATGGTTAGAGAGGCGGGATCGTGATCGTGACTGGGTCGCGGAGATTACGACAGACACTGGGGAGACACTTAGCACCGGGGCAGATATCGCAGAGGCGTTTGCGACGTATTATGAGAATGTCTATCAACCAGCGTCCTCTAGAATGCTTGCCCCCTCCGCGGACCTGCTAACGGGGCTATCCCTACCATCTTTATCCAATGAGGACAGGGAGGATATTGACCGAGATTTGACGGTGGAGGAAGTAGATGGGGCAATTAAGGACCTCCAGTCGGGGAAGATGGCGGGGCCAAATGGGCTCCCTGCCGAACTCTTTAAATACGTGGCTTCTGTAGTGGCGAAGCTCATGCTGGAGATGTTCGTCGCCGCCAACAAGAGGGCCATCTGCCCACTAACCTGTGCGGCGCCATGGTAGTGGTCATCCCCAAAAAGAACAAACCCGCGGAACTTTGTGGCTCCTATCGGCCTATATCCCTGCTCAACTTCGAAACAAAAGTGTTAGCAAAGGTACTGGCGAACCGGCTTGCCCCTGTGATCTCCACTATGGTTCATCCGGACCAAACTGGGTTTATGCCCCAGCGCAACACAAGACTAAATCTTAGACGCCTGTACGGGGTGATGCAGGCTGTGGCAGCTGACCCCAGTGACGCCGCGGCGCTGCTGTCTCTGGACGCCCGCATGTCATTTGACAGCATTGAGTGGCCATACCTCTGGGCGGTCCTGGCCAGCTTTGGTTTTGGTCCGGGTTTCATTGCCTGGGTGCACCTCCTCTATAGGGATCCCACTGCCCAGGTCTGAGTGAATGGGGTGGTCTCCAGAGCCTTCTCGCTTCATAGAGGTACACGTCAGGGCTGTCCCCTGTCCCCCATGCTTTTTGCCTTAGCGCTCGAACCACTAGCGGCATGGATCAGGGGGGACCCCATGGTGAGGGGCATTGACATGGGGGGGGTCTGGGAGGAACGTATATCATTGTATGCAGATAATATTTTGCTTTACGCAAGCAGACCTTGACAGACATTCCATAGGCTCATCAACATAATCCGCCTTTTGGCACATACTCGGGTTATCAAATAAACTGAGACAAATCCCTCATTTTTAATCTCGCGGGGGCGCTTCCCCCACTCACCTCTGATTGCGCGGCATTGATACAGCAGGACAAATTTAAATACCTGGGGCTTTGGATCACACACTCGCCGGAAGAATTCCTCCGTCTGAATGTCCACACGCAACTGGTCAGGCTCCGCGAAGACATTGCTCACTGGCGGCGACTTCCTCTTACCCTTATGGGAAGGGCAGTTCTATTTAAAATGATGGCCCTCCCGCGGCTACTCTATATGGTACAAAACACGCCACATAAACTCCCAGACTCTTTCTTCCGCACCATCGAAGGGGAACAGTGTACCTTGCTATGGGGTAGCGGGGTGTCACGAATTGCGCTCCGCAAACTCTAACGGGGGGTATATGAGGGTGGGCTGGCTATCCCAGATATAAGGAACTACTATCTGGTGTCCCAACTCATAAATGTTAACGCTGGGTCTATGCAACGCAGTCTGATCCCGCGTATAGAGTGGACCATCAGCCTATGGGAGCGGCAGGGTACCCTGCGGCGCTATATAGGGGAGGAGGGGGAAGGCTACTCCCTGCGCACACCCAGGTGGTGGTACAGGCGTGGCTCGCTGCCACCAAGGCGCTGGGATGGAAGGACAGGCTGACCCAACAAACCCCATCGTGGCACAGTGACGCACTGAGTGAGGTGGGACGACTCAAGGGATTCCGCAGTTGGAGCTGCATAGGCATAGATACCCTCGGGGATGTTTGGTGTAAAGATAGGTTGCTTACCTTCAGTGAGCTACGATTAAAGTACCAACTGGCGGATAAGGAACAATACAGGTACCTTCAATTGAAACACGCACTAAGGTGCCATATTAAGGATGGGGAATCAATACCCGAGTACGCCCCGTTAGAAGACCGACTGCTCTTAGATCCAATCCCTGATAAAGCGATTTCGCTTACCTATAAGAAGCTAATGAACAAACTTCCTGACCCGCTCGGACCGTTGTGGGCGGCTTGGGAACTGGACTTGGGTATTTTGGAGGATGACGATTGGCAGGAGGCAATGCAGAGCCCCAAGAGACATAGCTATAAGGGCCAGATTCCAACTGATCCCGCTACGGATCCTACACAGAGCATACTACCCCCGCACACTCCAATACAAGATCGGGAGGGCTTCCTCGGAGCAGTGTGTGCGCGGCTGCGGGGCAGCCGGCACCTTTTTTCACATACTCTGGGACTGCCCACTAATACAACGGTACTGGACGAGGGTGGCGGGGGTGATGTCGAAGGTCCTGGTGATACCTATCCAGCCGGAGGCACGCTGGCTCCTGCTGGGCATTACGGGGGAGAACCGTTGGCCTGCACGCACAAAAACATGGTTAATGTTAGCTGCTGGGGTAGCGAAACGTAATATTGCACGACTCTGGGGGTCCTGGGACCCTCCAAAATTATCTGGCTGGACCTCGGATATGGATTGGTGCCAACTAGCAGAGAAAGTGGTATATAAGAGTAGAGGATGCCCCAAGAAATGTGAAAAGATATTGGGCCCTTGGGGGAAATTTAGAGCCTAGAGGGGGGGGAGGGATGTGGCAACGTGATCCGGGCGCTCAGGAAACATATGTGATATGTACATTTGCTCAAGATATCTGCCACAAATTGTACTGATGCACCAATACCTCCCGTTTGACGGAAGATGTACAACACATGACTGTCTGATGTTTTTGAGGAGTATCTGGCTGGAATTGATTTGTTGTTTAATAAAAAAGATTTTTTTTTTTTTAAACTAAAAGAAATATATATATATAACATGGACCATTGCACAGAAAAGTAAGAGGTGACAATTGAGAAAATACATACAAATTAAATTTATGGTAGACTTCATCATGTGTGGTGGAGAGCCAGAAACAAACTCCAAAAAAGGAGAGAAAAATTTGTAGAGGTCTACAGAGAGTTTCCTTTGAAATAAGTGAGGTCAGGGCGATTATTCTTCCTAGGTCAAAGTCTGGATATTCAGAGGAAGGGTTTAGATGTTATCAATGTGATGCTCTTGAAGTGCAGGGATCAAAAACAATATGTACAATGCTGTGTTTTCTTCTATAGTCTTTACTCCTACATATCTTGCACACTACCTTCTTAGGATCCAATAAATGTGAATTCCTTCTGCGGGTGCCACTGGGCAGTGTCTAATCTTTTTGTCCTGTTAGGTCGAAGAGCCCGATCACTCTTGGTCTGTCTTCTTCTTCGAACCAGAGTAAGGTATTGTATCAAAAAGCTTCAGAGGGATAAATATTTCTACCTTAGTCACAATGGTGATGTCATTGTTTTGTTTATCAGTTATTTGACATTTAATCTCATCATCTGCTGTCAGAATTTTGGTTTTCAAAATATCAAGTTTTAAGGGATTTAGCTTGGCGTCTGATGGGATGGCAAAGGCATTGCAGAAAGCATTTTATTTTTCACTGGAGCTCTTTAACCACACAACTTGCGGGTTAGTTTAAGTCGTCAGAAAGCCTTTTGATGATTTTCTTTTGCAGGTAGCATTCTGACCATTTTCACCTTACATGGCTCCTCTTGAAGACTCCCAAGTTCCCTTTTCTTAGAGCCTACATTTGCTTCTGGTTCCTCATTTGATCAACCTTTGTGGTTGCTTCAAGCTTACCTGAGACCATACTTTTGATAGTCCTTCAACTGCTCACTCCTCGGGTGGATTGGAAGGAGATGTGACCACAACCAGGCCATCAGAGGTTCTTGTACATTGCACAACATTGAATAGTTTCTTTGGATCCCAAACTCTTCCCTGGTTTCACTGGTTCAAGTAGTCATGCTCCTTTTTTTCTCAGAACGCTGTTTAGGTTAAGAATGAATGTTCCCAGTCGCCATTTTCATGAGACTGTTCCCCAATTCCTTCGCCCTCCTGTCTAATCTGGCCTGGATTCATTTTTACTCCTGTCTTAGAGAGAAGCAAAGATATCTGAGACCCTAGTTGATGTTTTTTTCTACAGTTCCCCTTTGTTTCCTAATCCTGTTCTCTCACATTTCCTCATTTCTTCCAAATATTGTGTGTTGCCCAGCTACTTGATCTTTAGACTCACTGACCCCTTGGCTTTGTGTCCTTTCATCCAGGTTGCACTTCCTTCAGGAGATGGAATGAGTGTAGGTAGGCACACCTGGGGTACTTGAGGCATCTGTACTATGTGCTTGGGTTCAGTATTTTCTGTCTTGCTCGCTTTCAACAGTGACCCAAGAATGGTCATCATCTGACTTTCACCGTCAAGGTCAGTTCCAACAGATTAAGGTTTTGTGGATGCCTGGTTGATTTCCGACGAGCATAATACTTTTAAATCTTTTCTCAGCAGTAGGTTTGGGTCATATGTAGTAATATAGTGTAAAGCTGTGGACTATGTGGGAGCATGATCTAAAGCCATTGACTACCATATCTGGGCTTTAGTATGTGAGCTGCTGTAACTATAAGATCTGATCATCTGTAATTGAAGTCTTTGAGCTTCTGTAACTAGTGGCTTTAAGCTGTGAGCTTCAGCAATTGTAAACTCTAGGCTCCAAGCTTCCATAACTGTAGGCTGTAGATTGTGAGCTTCTGTAAATGTGGGCTGCAGGTTTCTATAACTCTTCCATAACCTCAAGATGTACATTGTGAGCTTCTGTATCTGCAAGCTGTAAGCTGTGAGCTTCCATAACTGTAGGCTGTAGGTTTTTGTAACTCTAGTCCATAAGCTTCCCAAACTACAGCAAGTAGACAGTGAGCTTTTGTAACTGCAGGCTGTAAGCAATGAGGTTTCTGTAACTCTAAGCTGTTAACTTATGTAACTATACGGTGTGTGCCTCTGTAATTCTAGGAAGCACCCTATAAGGTCCACAAACTATAAACTGTGAGGTCTGTGATAGTTAGCTTTAGGGTATGAACTTCTGTATCTGGCAGCTGGAGGTTCCATGACTGTAGGCTGCGAGATTTGGCGTGGTGAGCAAAAAAACTATGTATTTTGCCCAGATCTCTGTACTAAGAGTGAGTATTTGACTATGTTCAGCATTTCCTCCATCAATTTTTCTTTTTGGCATTTGTTGCCCTAAGTGGGATGGGTATGCCTAGACGTGGGTCCTGTGCTCACCATGCCACTGGAGTCAAGCTATCCTGGCTGATGAGGGGTGGTACCCCGAAACTGGTCCTCGGATGCCTGTTTACGGTCCAAGGAAGACCTGGTCTGGCAGTTCGGGCTGGACTGTCTCCATGGGGAGCAGGGTCAAGACTGATTTGCATATGGCTGGGTCCAATCTGGAATGCGGTGGTGAGCAAAAAAACAATGGATTCAGGCCCAGATCTCTGTATTGAGGGTGAGTGTTTGACATTGTTCAGCATTCCGTCCATCCCTGACGTGGGTCCCGTACTCACCACGCCAATAGTAAAAAAACTCCCAAATTAGTTTTCACTACTGTGAGATCTACCCCTTCCATAGATTAACATTGGGGATTCCTTGTTACATCTAATGAACTGTAATTCTCAATTAGAAGGAGGTGGATCTGTCATGTTTAGTACCTATGGAATTGTGATGATAAATCATCTTTAATGGTAAAGTCGAATTTATCATTACAATTTTGAAAATGCACTTTTAGAATGTTGGCATTTTCCTGCTCTTAGCCCTGTGTAGCTGCAGCCTGTCTCTAATACACGTCTGGAGAGTGTGACAGCTTGATGTTGCGCATCCCTTCTACACAGCCACACACAATGGGAGCTTAGGTGTAACTTAATGGGCCACCCTGGGAGGATGGGAGGGAGGAGCGGTGAACAGCCTCACACTTACACCTGAATAGGCAGCATTCTGTCCCCACACAAAGGGCTGCATACCCCACTGTAGTAAGTCTGGAGCCATAGCAGGAAGGGGGGACCTCTTTGCACTTCAAAGACCCTTCTTTGAAGTCCCCCTACTTCAAAGGCACCACTGGGTATAAGAAGTGGACTTCTGACCCTACCACTTATGTACACTTCTGGACCTGAGGATACTCTGCCAGGAAGAAGGTCAGCTGTGCTGTTGAAGGACTGCCACTCTGCTGGTCCGCTGCTCTGGAAGAGCTGCTTTCTTGCTGTGCTAACCTGCTGCCTGCTGCCCTCCTTACCTGGGTGAGAAGGACTGGACCTACATGACTTGAATCCAGAGTGACTCCAAGGGCTTGCTGACTTGCCTCCTGATTGATGTCTCAGGGACATAAACGATTTCCAACCATCCTGCTACAGCACTTGGACTCTGTCATCTGTGAGTCTGCCCTGCCAAGTGGTGCCAATCTAGTCATGGACCCTTGGAAATGGGTTTAAAGTACTGCCCCAGCAGAATCCTTGCATCGACGTCGACGCAGGGCTCAGAACTGGTGCATCTCCACAACTGCGGGCACATCGCCGCCACTGCAAGGATTGACTCCGACACATCGGTGATGCTCCATGACGCATCGACTCCACTGCGGACGCATCGTTGCCAATGAGTGGCTCGGAACCGACGCATCACCTTCCCTGTGTGGACCGTCATTGACACATCACCTCACCTGCTCCTCTCATCTCGTCTTCAACGACGACGCAACCAAGGTACTTTTCAGTGGGCCAAGCCTGGTCCCTGTTTCCGACCCGCACTCCATCGCAGTCAACCTGAACTTTTGGATTTGACCCAGTCTAGCACGACCAGATAGCCTCGGTTGGCGCTTTATGCTTTTAAGCACTGTATTTCAGTGTATTCCTTAAAAATTCATAGCTCCAGTTCTACTTATTGGATTTTTATCATTTTGCGCTTGTGGTGTTCATTACGTTAGGCTTTATGTCTCTACCCAAGTGTGGTATCTTTTTGTATGGTGTCATCACTATTTATTGTTTCAAGTGTTGAACAAATACTTTACACATTGCAAGTTAAGCCTGATTGTTCTGTGCCAAGCTACCAGGGGGTGAGCACAGGCTAATTTAGGGTGTGTTTGCATACCTCTGCCAACCAGAAACCCAATTTCTAACACCAGGTATATTTGTTGTACCCTCAGATCAACTCTTCAGTACACTCCTGGACCTATGGACATTACAGATGAAAGGCTGCCTTGTTCCCTAGAGGACTGCCCAACTGCGTGAGGCCTGCCTTGTTCCCCACAGGACTGCCCTGCTGCTACCAGAGGACTGTCCTTCTGCTTGAGGCCTTCCTTATCCCCAGAGGATTGCGCCTGCCTGCTGCTTGTGACTTGCCTTGTTCCCCAGAGGACTGTCCTGCTGCTTGGGGCCTGCCCTGCGAGAAGGAAGACTGGACCTGCTGCCTTTATCCTAGGCTCACCTGAGTAACTCCAAGCTTAGTTGGCTGACCTCCTATTCTGAGCTACAGGGTCACAAAAAGGTCCAGTGGCATCCTTGCAACTGCCCAGTTGACCTGCTGCAATGGACCTGCCTAGACCTGCAACTGGATCTGCCTGAGCCCTGCTGGCCTCTGCTGGAATGAGCCCTGATCCTCAAGAGGTCCTCCCCAGGCCCGGGACCATTGGCTGGCTTCAGAGACAACTCCTCCTTGCTTAACTCAAGGCTCTATTAAATCCGGTGCGAAGCGACATGAAGCCTCGCCGCACAGTTTGTCTAAATTGACGCCAGACAACGTGATGCCTCATAGTCTTGTGGCCAACCCACGCTCCATTACGATCGGCCTGAACTTGTGACTTCGCCCCGGTCTAGCGCAACCAGATAGTCACAGTTAGAGATTTTTGCTTCTTGTTACTTTTACTTGAAAATTTTAGCAATTCATTACCCCAGTTATAATTATTAGATTCAATTTGTTTTGGTGTCATTTTATCCATTAACATTTGAGTGATTTTTCTAAAAGTAAAGCTACCAGCGGGTTAAGCACAGGTTAATTTAGTGACTTTTGTGGTTCACTCTGATTTACTACTTTTTTGGGAAACTGATCATTATATACCCTGATCAAAAAAATGAACAAGTTAAAACCTCTTAGTAAAATGAGGACAACTAGGAATATCAACAAAGAATTGCAGACCTGACTCAGAGCCCCGAAATCCAACTACTAAGCCAAGAATTCATTTATTTGGCAGTGTATCACCACATACACCCTCCCTCCCCCGAAGCTAAGCCTCGGAGCAGGCCCCCTTTTTCAACATTTTGGTTTAGTGGAATTGGGCCAGTGGTTGAAAATAATCCAACACAATTTGATTCAGACTTTTAGTGCAAAGAAAATAATGTGTCATTATGCCCACATTCTTGTGCAATAAAGGCACTAAAATTGTTTTCTAGAGCAGGGCCTAGTAATATTGAGTCATGACCATTGCTTTAAATGGGCCGGTACTCACCGGTACTGAGTACCAGCACTTCTCAGTTTTCTCCCCCTGAGTACCGGAACTTATTTTCGGGCAAGGAGAGTACCGGTACTCCCAGAAGCAGCACGGCTCATGCCCTGAAGTACGGGTTGTGCAACGCAAAAACTACTGATAATGACCCTTTTAGATGGAGCGTGTTTATGTGCCGCTCTGGCAGGTAATAGCCAGTGTATTCCTGCGCTGGGGTGCTCCTGCAGTGTTAGGTTCTAATTGGCATCGCAACGAGAATGAGGATGTGGTCAGAGCTGCCGACAGTGGAACTGGAGGACCCGGTTCGAATCCCGATGCCGGCTTATCATCCTGTGATTCTGGACAACTCCCTTAACCAGTGGTGCTTAAAAAAAAGTAAGCTTTAATGCAAATGTTCTGACTGTCATGTAAAGCGCTTAAATGCCCATGGCCCAAATTCACACAATATCAAACTGCCAAAAATTAGGCCCTGCACCTATGACATAGAAGCTGATGCTTGCCATGTCTCCTATGGAAGGAGGCAGTTTGATATTACGCGAATTTGGCCCATGGGCGTTCAAGTGCTTTGCATGACAATCAGAACATTTGCATTAAAGCTTACTTATGTGGCTATTGTTAAATTCCTGGCTCATAGCCACGCCCCCAGCCACGCCCCTAATGGCCCACCCAGTCTAATTAGTGAGTACCGGCACTTCTCATTTTTCATTTAAAGCACTGGTCATGACTGAGGCTGCATGGTTTTAACTAAGAAGATGGGCAGTATCATTTCTTTAATACCTCCCAGTGGTGCATTATCAGTGTACCTTGAAGTTTAAATGGAGCTGTAGTTGTACAACAGCTTCCTCTAAGCATCCTATAATAGTGCAAGGCTGTATGAACAATACAGGAGAGTTGTTGGGTTTAAAGAACAACAAGACACCATCAGCTCTCCTATAAGGAGGCATGGGTGGGGAGGAAGGGTGTTAATGAGCACGTATGCTCCATTAGACAACAAGGGATCTTGGGCCATATGTACAAAACGTTTTTGCCGTCGGAAAAAACCACAAAAAAGCTATTTCTAATTTGCATATACCAAATTGTGATTCGGTAACTTGTTACTGAATTGCAGTTTGGTTTAGTGATTCGGTATTTAGAAGGGGCGTGTTTAGGGCATCCCGATCGTAGTGGTATGTATGAATGTTTTGCAACCCAATTACGATTGCAAAACATTCATTTTTTACTACACCTCAAAGGAGGTAGTAATCATTTGCAAATGGGAAGGGTTATCCAAGGAATCCATTCCCCTTTGAAAATGTTCAACAAAATATTCTTAAGAGCAGGTACTGGTCCCTGGACCACTGCCTACTCTTAACAAATGTAACTTAAAAGTTTACTTATCTTTATTAGGTCGAGCATCAGCGTGCATGCGCTGTCTGCAAGACCTACTGTCTTCAATACAAACCACTTTTTTCCCGCCTCCTGCTTGCCATAGGTTCTGTCCAGTGTCGCTCTTCTTGGCTGCCTCCTAACTCGTTGGCTCTGTCGATGCCTCACTTCCGTTTAAGGCTGAGGAGCACTGGCCAAGCACAGGTTTCTTGCGCATGCATCCTTATCTGACCTTTGAGAGAACTCTTTTTTAATTATTGCTTTCCACCCGTCATGGACTTCTATTGACACCGCCACCCCATCTGCTTTGTAATTATTCATTTCCACTGCCAGGGACCATCGTGCAGGAACACATAGCTATATACACGGGCGCCGTGCTTTATCTTTCAGCACGGTGCCTGATTTTTTGTTGCACCCCGTCTGCTTGTTTTTTTATTATTACCATGGCATTTATTTCATGTGCACGGCCGCCGTGCTTTGTTTCAGCACGGCGCTCGCTTTCATCTTTACAACACAGCCGCTGTGCTTTCAGCACAGCACCTGGTATTCTGTTGACAAAGCCAATAGCTGCAAGTCTGGGCTGCAGACTTGCAGCTATTGGCTTTATCAACAGAAAACCGGGTGCCCCCGTTATAAAGATGAAAGCGGGTGCTGTGCTGATACAAAGCATGGTGCCCGTGCACATGAAACGGACGCCATGTCACAGGCGGTTCGGGAAATTAAGTTTGACTTCAGTTGCTGAAAACATGTTTATGTTGAATCAAGCTGATGTAATTTTAACAATCTCGCCTGATTAAGTGTTTGGTGTGATTTATTTTTACAACTCACTAGGTTTGTTCCATTTGTTGCCTCCCTGCACCCCTCCCTCCCTCTTTTGTTCCTGCTCCTACAACATGCCTTTAACCTCTAACACACAGCCCGCCTGTCAGCAACGAAGAGCGTCGTGAGGAACACATGGCGGGGGTGCCTTGCATTAAAAGAGCAGATTGTGTTGCTTTTTGTTTATTTGTTTTTTTTTATTATTACCATGGCACGCAGGTGGTTCAGGAAATTACGTTTGACTTTAGTTGAAAACATGTTAATGGTGAATTAAGCTGATGTAATTTCAGAAACCTCGCATGATTAAGTGTTTGGTGTGATATATTTTGTTTATTTAATTATTTCTTCTTTATTTAAATGGATTAAGATGCAGTGTCAATCTTTAACGCAACATTTTATGTACGCCTAAACTTTAACTTAAATACATAAGACATCTGCAGCCAGTATGTTTTGCATTCAGTTGCTAAAATGTACATGAATAGAGTGATACACATTGTTTACCTTATTTTGTTTTAAACTACTCGTTCGAGGTGTTACAAATTGCACCCTTCCTTTACATAGCTTTACTTCGATAACTTCGTTTCCGCCAAGTGTAAGCTTGTTGTGTTTACTAAGTAATTCAAAAGTAGATTTTGATTTGGGCGTCGTTTACATTTTGTTAGAGCCAACCTGCTTGCTCCACTGGCATTTACATACCAGGTTTCTAATGCAAGTAGGAAATGTAGTCGGGCGTTTTTGGTACAGAATTCACACCTTTTCAGACCAACTCTCGGTTACAAAACGTCATTCTTTCTGCCGCCATGCTTTCTTCCTGTTGCGAATTACAGAGACGTGTAAAATGCACAGGAAGTGTCCTTAATGACTAGTTTGCTACCTTAAAAAAGAACTGTTGAATTTAGAATAATTACACTGTTCCATTGTATCATAGAAGATTCTATTTCTTAACCGATCTATTTACAAAAAATCCAGCCTCAAAATTCCCTTAGCACTACGTCTTCTGAGGCAGTTCAAAATGCTCCGTTCTTTGCGTTGCCCAATGCCAAGTATTTGTTTCTGCCAGCATTCTTTAGCTGCGTCCAAGTAAATGAACTAACTGTAAAACCCATCCTATGTAGGTTTAATGGGAGTATGTCCGTTATGTTTGCAATTGGAAATACTTTTCATCTTAAACTTTTGCTTCCAGTGCGTTGGCCAGCATTTTAATACAACGGATTGACTAGGTCTAGGACATATAATTATGCTGGTTTCTCCGTAGTTCATGCAGAGTTTCTGTTCAAATTGTCGTACACCAGTCGCGGTCGGTGGAGGAGTGCCGGCCGGGCGGTGACGTGGGGCAGGGAGGGCAGGGTGGGGGTAGCAAAGTATGGATTACGGACCTATACAGGTAAGTAAACATTTAAATCAATGAAACGAATTTCGTTGCGCGCACTGCATCGCATTTGGCGATGCAGTGCGCGCAACGAAATTCGTTTCATTGATTTAAATGTTTACTTACCTGTATAGGTCCGTAATCCATACTTTGCTACCCCCCACCCTGCCCCTCCCCCGCCCCACGTCACCGCCCGGCCGGCACTCCTCCACCGACCGCGACTGTCGTACACTCTTGTCTTCCTCTAGCAATTGTTGTATTTGTCCTCCCACCCTGTGTTCCTCCCTATCTGATACCGGATTCTAAGAAGCCTCTGGTTATTATTCCTCTGTGTAGTAAACGTCTGCCTTTCCTATTGTATTGTATCAGAAATTGTAAATTCCTCATATGAAACACACACAGTACTATTACACACTAGAAGGAACATACGACCAATAAAACTAACAAAACTGCATTTTAAGCTCACCCAAACTCCTGGTGATCGAACACAGTCTTTGGTGGAATTTTCTAGAGGAGTTTCATTAAGGCACTGAATGATCTGCAAAGCCTTATTCAGATCTCTATAGTTTTGCAGTATTCGGGCACTTCTCGTAGAAATGTTTGCAAGTGGGGAGTCTATTGCATTCACTAAGGATCTATAATGGACAATCTTGTAAGCTAAGGATGTGTTTACGTAAGGCTGGGGTGCCGTCTTCTGTCACCATTACAAATATCCAGTCCTTGTGGAATGAGATTAACCGCCTGCATGCTAGCTGAACAAGCATTTGCATTGCAGTAGGTCTTGCATTACTGAAACTTTGAGCTATTAGTGTTGCAAATGCTAAACATTTTTTTTTGGGTTAAACAAATCTCAGTAGTAGCATAATAACAAAAGATATGCCATGACGCAAGGAAAGGGTGCAGTACTACAGGCTGTTACTAGGTGTCCCTGTGGAGTTGTGAAGGGACCTTTATTAGCCACATAAGGTACTGCACCCTTGATGCAATTATAAAGAGAAAGATTGCAGCTCAGCTAATGTTTCTATTTGTTTTTATTGTAAGTGAGAGTTTTGTTAGCTTGTGTTTTAAAAATGCACCGTTGTTGTTTATTAAATGGTGCATTTTTAAAATGCAAGCTAACAAAAATCTCATTGTTAAAAAATATAAATGGAAACGTATGCTCAGCTGCAATTTTTCAATTTATAATTGCATTAAGGGTGCAGTTTCTTATGTGGCTAATAGAAGTCCCTTTCCCTCTCCACAGGGTCCTGTGGTACTGCAACCTTTCCTTGCTTAGTGGAATTTATTTTGTATTACTTATGCTACTGCTGGGATATTTTTTAACAAAAAAACATTTAATAAAAAAAATTAGCATTTGCAACACCAATTGCTCAAAGTTTCACAAATGCGAGACCTATTGCATTGCAAATGCTTGATTAAAATGCATCCAGTTTTCCTTTAAGGCTATTTAAGACTTGTACTTTTTTACTACATTAGGAATTGTTATTTCCTAATTGAGATTCAGTAAGAATCACAATTAGGAAATCGCAATTTCTACATTTTGGACATATGGCCCATTATACCTTAAGGATATTCAAAGAGTTGGGTGCGTTGTGGTTACCTGTTCGGGGCCTCAATGAGGATGAACAGACTACCTTAGCGAATCCCTGTCTTGTTGCTTGATGAGTGTAAACGTTCTGCCTTCTACTAAGAATGCATTTCACTCCATGCCCCTGCTGTTTGTGGGCAGCCATGGACTGCTTGGCACTGGTTCATACTTGTGTCTTAACCCAGAGCTGAGATTGTGCCTTTGTTGGAGCCTCCTGTGCCCTCGTCCCCCTAGGAGCCAAAACTGGCTGAAAGTCCCAATCCCTACATCTGTGGGTTCTCACATCCTGCAGTCAATAAATAACTGATGTATGCCTCTCTCTCTCTCTTCCTCCTTGACTTTCTAGTTCAGTTCCTCTCCCTCGTGACCCCCTGCAGCCAAGTTTCTCTGTCATCTGTCTTTGATTTTCAAGTTGTTTTTATTTTTTTGCAGGTTTCCAACAACAACGTCATGTCAGTTTAAAAAGAAATGTTCGCCTGTGACGGAAATCTCTGCATGAAAGCAAACGTGGCATGAAGATCGATTGTGAAGTAGTTTCTCAGATGCACGCTGCTAGATAGCTCAAGAAGGTGGCAATGGTCTTCAGGACCTAGGGCCAGTTTTACTAACATTTTGCGCTGGGTTTGCATCACAAAAGTGATGCAAACCAGAACAAAATGTTGTTTTTCGTAGTTTAGTTTCCAGCACAAAACTTGTTTTGCACTAGAAAGTAGTCTGAAAGTCATGCAAACCAGCTCAAAGCAATGTTTTGCTTACTTAAGGTCAAGGGGGCGTTCCATGGGTGGTACTTGAGCGTTCCCATGCAACCACCCATGCGTTTTTATGCAAAACAATATCTACTAACAATAATAGACACGGTTTAGCTTCAAAACTTAATGCCACTTGAAAGCAGGCATTTGAAGGACAAATGTTTCATTTCCACTTTCTTTTCCGACCTTATTTGTGTTTTGCACTGTACAGCACACACTCAAAGTAGGAAAAGGTTTTTTAAGTGGCCTAGGTGAAGTATTCTGTACTGGAAGGCTACCTTTCCAATACAGAACCTATGCTAGACTCACGCAGACACTCTTGCACTATGGCGCTCGTCAGCAAAATTCTGCGCCGGCAGTAGGGAAAGGGGAGGAGAGTGCCATATCTCTATAGATATGCCGCTCTTGTGCTCTCTCTCCCTGTCACGCTATGCAGTGTAGCATTTTTGGCTGCTGCTCTGTGTTGGCTGACAGTTTGGTAAACCTGGCCCTAGTGTTCTCTGAATCCAGCACATTTCCAGACCAACTAATCAACAATCTGAGCACAAAATCTGAGAATCTGCTGCCTTATAAAGTCACTCCTTGTGAGGTTGATTCAAAGGAGCCAATGCCTCTCATATAGGGAGGCTATAATGCAATGTGTAAAACTAAGTGGTGAGCATGAGTGGTGCAGCTTCCATGGTGTAACGTGGAGAAAATCACCAAGCTGAGAGCAAGTCCCAGTACCGGTAAAAGCTGGTGAGATGGGTAAACAGGGTCACATGAGTGTGTCCACTGACACTGGTCTAGCAGTGGCTGATTAGGTGTTTTGAGGGTGCACTGGGTGCACTAGGTGCTCCACTGGCCTCGTTGAGTTAATAAAGTTAAGCGACTTAGAGAAAAAGGGGGATTTCATGGTCATTTCTAAGTGATTAAAATGTTTGCTTTTGACGCTGGTGTAACTCTTCGTGAGCATGCGGAGGAATGAGTATAGTTAATGCTTTTTGAACACTACCATTGCACCTGCCATTAGGGATGCTTGCAGCTCAATGTAAACAATTTTTCTTTTTTGTAAATATAGGATTTTCAAGATGAAGCATGAGTGATACCCCCACACAACAACTCCATACTTGACTACCTTTTCCCTGTTTTTGTCTAAAGAGAATCCACAAAATTTGCACAAGAGCAAGCCCCTGGAAGTTGTGCCTTGGCCTCCACACATCAGTAAAGGCTCCTCTAGTGCTTTCTTGGGAGATTATCTTCCCTGTATTTTCTCTGAGGTAGGGATAGTCTGGCCTGGCTGACCTGCTCTTCTGGAGCTGCTTCTAACCTAGATATGCATGGAGGCCCAGGCAGCCCAAGAGACCTGAGATGCAGACAAGAGCCTGAAGTCTCCTCATCCCCTCACCACGATTCTGGGGGTTACTAGCTGAAGAAACAACTTCAGTGACAACTGATGTTTGTGAACATCTTCTGAGCCCCTTAAATTACTCACCAGAGATGTGTGAGTGTAAAGAGATTGCCACTACTGAGCGCTAGCGAGACAGCTAGTGAACACATCGCTCATTGTACCAACTTTTATTATTTTGTTTGTTGCTTCCTGATTATGCCCAGCGAAGCAGTCTAGCACTCCGTTGGCTGTCCAGCTAGCTGGATCAAGAGACCATCATGGACTGCAGTTTGTGTATTTACATCCTCTGCTGTTGTACAGGATGCATCTGCCTCTGTTGATCCCTGGTCTCGTGCACCACTACCCTGCTGCTTAGCTCCTCAAGACTCTGCTGTGTTCTCCGCCCTCGAGGCCTCAGGTTCAGTCCCGCTGTCAGGTGACCTCTGCCCGGCTTAGTATTTCATTTAGTTGGTAATCTTAGTCTGAGGTAGTCTTTTTTGGGTGCAACTTTGTTTCAGTTTTGTTTAGTTCAGTGTTCCTTGGCATCTTCATTTAGGGGTTGGTGTACTGCCCCTCCTGCTGTTTTCCTGTTGCCACCATTTTCCCGTTTCCACCATTTTTCCTACTCCCACTGGTTCCCCGCGCCCCACCATCCCGCCTCCCTGACAGCCCCTCCCAACTCCCAGGACTACTTATGTTTGGACATGCCGCCAGCACGCCAAAGGCACGGCTAAGGCAATATCCTCTGCGCCCATCTGTGCCTGGACCACGCCCAGCGTCAGAACTCCTGGCCCTCCTGCCACCCACTGATACACCGCCAAGGAGGTCCTGGACATGGGCCCCAGACATTGAAACAACAGCTGCTGCACTTCTTCCCCGTGATCAACCAAAGGACCCTTCACCTGCAACCATTGCCACTTCTCCTGCAACACAGGACTGCCAGCCAGCACTGGATCCCACATCGCTTCGGCCCAGAAGTCCACGAACAACCAAGGAAGGATCAAATGCATCCTGCTCAATGCCCGATTCCTCTGCAAACATGCCACGGAAATCTGGGGCATTATCACCACCCTCTAACCTGAAGTTGCCTTCATCACTGAAACATGGCTCAATCCCTCCTCGAACCCCGGCATCATCACCGCAACACCCGCGGCTACAAGATGATACACTAAGACCGCACCAACAAACACGGTGGAGGCATCGCCATCATCTTCAAGGAAACCATCCGATGCATCACCACAGACAATCCCACACCTCTCATGGAACACCTCAACTACCAGCTACAGACCAATGCCAAGACCACGATAGGAGGCACCCTCGCAGACAGACCCCCCCGTGACCCTGACCGGTTTTCTGCGATGCTATCTCCAACTTCATCGCCCCCCTAGTTATAGATTCCTACCACTACGTCCTACTCAGCGACCTCAATTTCCATCTTGACGACCCCAACAACGCCAACTCCACCACACTCCTGGAGAACGTGAACAACATCGGCCTCACCCAACTGGTCACCAAACACACGCACAAAGCCGGACACACTCTAGACTTCATTTTCACCTCATGCGACAGAATCAAATTCAGCCATGTCACAGAGCTCACATGGACCGATCACTCCATCATTCACTTCACCATCTCTGATGCTCAGCACACCATCACCAAGCATCATAGCTCCTCCCACCTCAGCTCAGCTGGAGCAAGGTAACTGAGACACAGGGGACACAGGCCCTCAGCACTACCCAACCCAAAGCGTCATTAGACCTTGACCAGGTCATCCAGTACTTCTCCGCAGGTTTCACCAAATGCACAGACAGAGTCACCCGGGTAAAAACAGCAAACACCAACAAAACCTCAAAACAAGCCAGCTGGTACACCCCAGAGCTCAGAACTACCAAGCACAACTGCTACCTACTTGAGAAATGGTGGCGAACCACAAGGGACCCCTCCGACAGAGCTGCTCACAAAGCAACCCTCAGCAACTATCACCTGTGCATTAAGGAAACCAAGAGAGCAGCCATCTCAGCTACATCAATACAGTGGCCAACCACACGAAAGAACGCCTCAAAATAGTCAAGGAATTCTCCAACCTGGCAGCCACAGAGAACACCATCCACCCCTCCCAAGAACTCTGTGACACCCTCTCGAATACTTTCACAGCAAGATTGCCACCATCTACAACAACTTCGACCCCCAACCCACTGCTCTCAACCCCAACAGCCTCAACCAACCAGCGCACACCAGCCAAATGATCACCACTCGGACTCCGCTCACCACTCAGACCACCATGCCCATCATGTCTTCCATCCACTCCAGGGCTCCCACCGACCCCTGCCCTCACCATCTCTTCAGCTTCGGAGCCAACATAATCAGCACGGAACTCACCAGCATCATCAACACCTCCATCTCCACTGCAGCCTTCGCGGACAGATGGAAACATGCAGAGGTCAGACCCCTCCTAAAGAAACCCTCCACCGACCCCAGCAAACTCAAAAATTATCTAACAATGTCCCTGCTCCCTTACCCGGGCAAAGTACTCGAGAAGGCCATCAACCAACAGCTCACCGAATACTTGGAACAAAACCACCTACTTGACGCCTCCCAATCAGGATTCCATGCTAATCACAGCACTGAAACCGCGCTGATAACTGCCACAGATGACATCAGAAGCTTCCTCGACCGCAGAGAGACTGTGGCCCTGATCCTCCTCGACCTCTCTGCTGCTTTTTACACCGTTTCCCACCATATCCTCATCAACAGACCCTACAACATCAGCATACAGCAAAATGCCCACAATGGATCACCTCCTTCCTCACAGGACGCACTCAGAGTGTTCGGCTGCCTCCCTTCACCTCCGAACCCAAGGACATCATATGCGGCATTACCCCAATGATCATTCCTCCGCCCCACCTTTTTCAACACCTACATGGCCCCCCTCACAGACATCGTCAGATCCAATGACCTCAACATAATCTACTATGCAGATGACTCTTATACTCTCGCTCACCGAACACCCCTCCACCACCAGAAACAACTTCTGTGACACCATGACCAACTTTGCCAACTGGATGAGAGACAACTGCCTTAAACTCAACTCTGACAAGATAGAAGTTCTGATCTTCCAGGAGAACACTTCTGTATGGGCCACAGCTGATAGCCAGCAGAATTTGGACCACAAGCACAACAACAGACCAGGCACGCAACCTCAGAATCATCCTCGACAGCAAATTGACCATGAAATGTCAGGTCAACGTAGTCGCCTCCTCCTGCTTCCACACTGTTTGCATGCTCCGCAGAATCTTCAGATGGATCCCAGTCAACACCAGAATGACCGTCACCCAGGCCCTTGTCACCAGTCGCCTTGACTACGGCAATTCTCTCTATGCTGGCATCTTCGCTCAGTACCTCAACAAACTCCAGACCATACAGAATGCTGCAGCCAGACTCATCCTGGATCTCCCCAAATGGACCCACATCACCCCCCACCTTAGAAACCTCCATTGTCTCCACATCAAGAAGAGATACTAGTTCAAGATCCTCATGCATGCCTACAGAGCCCTACATGATCAAGGGCCGTCCTACATCAACCAACGACTGAACCTCCACCTATCCAAAAGACACCTGTGCTCCTCCTCACTAGACCTGGTGCACACTCCTCATATCCGTCGCAGCTGCAGTGGCGGCTGCCCCTTCTTCTACATCATCACCAACACCTGGAATGACCTGCCCCTCCATCATCGAACAGCACCCTCCCTGGCAGACTTCAGAAAGAAACTCTAAACCTGGCTTTTCGACTGAAACAGCACACCCACAGCACCCAGATACCCTTGGGGTGACAGTGCTGTGCTATACAAATGCTGATTGATTGACATGAACTGCAAGACACTGTTGTCTTCCTATGCAAGTACCAGGAACACTTTAACTCGAATTGCTGTTGTTGTGTATTCGATGTGGTGTTTAGATGTTTACAAACCTCTAGGTTTGTGAAATTTAACTACTGGGTTGCTACCAAGTAGCCATATTTGTGGGATATGGTGATCTTCCTTTGTTAAAATATCATGTCTTGTTATCAACTGAGCTCCGCAGTTTGCAATCCTTTGTAACTGTACTAACAATTTACACATTGCATTGTGTTGGATTTGTATTTCTCACATTCATAGAGCATTCCAAGCTACAAGAACATTAGAGACTCACAAACATGATATAGAATGTATAGCCAGGAGCCCTGCTGTTTGGTTCCATTACTGCATGCTTTACTTGATTACAGTTTCTGCATAAGATCACTGTATGAATTTGAGTATTAGTTGAGGGCGGTAGATACCTACCTCAAATAATAATAATCAAAATCCTTGGCAGGGTGAATCGCTAAAGTCACTAAATAAACCTGAGCTCAACCCCTGGTAACTATGGAATAGAGCAGACAAACTTAACCCCTTGCATGCTCGGGACGGCCCCCGGCCTTCATGCGTCATGGTGGGTGTGTGCGGAGGACGGCCGGGGGCCGTCCGAATCCCGCCCACTATTCATATCGCCCGCACAGCGCGAAAATTCGCGCCGCATGCAAGGGGTTAATATAAAGGCAATGTGCAGAGTGTGTTTGCACTACTAAACCAGTAATAAAGTCAAGATGCAAAACAATAAAAATCCCAAAATGGATTATAAAAATAGAGGAAAATGTATAAATAACAGGACACCAAAATGACACAAATCCAATAAGGAAACCAGAGAAATGAATTTTTAATGTTGTAGATATAAATAGTGCCAAGAAGCAGAAAGTACCATTGATAATCAATGGCCAAGGTAGAACAGAACCTAGGTGCAATTTGACGTTGACCACAATGGAGCGCAGGTCAGATACACCAATCAGGTTCATCCTTGGCAAAAGATTTTGCATTCTCATTTTAGTCCTTTAAGTCCCAATCTACCACAGAAGAACACTTCTAAAGCCCCCTGGAGCTCAAGGGAGGCACTTACTGACTCACAGGGTGTCAGGTAGAGTCTAGTCCAGGTCCAATTGGCACTGATTAGCTGGGCAGTTGCAGAAAAGGCCTGAAGGAGCATGTTGTATTGCTGTCGCTTGAACAGGAAGTCAGCCCTATGGGCCTCGGAGTCCACTGCTTTGTTCTGGGTTCAAGAGGGAGAGAAGGTCCTGTCATCTAGGCTCTTTTCAAATCTTAGACAGCAGTTCCAGTCCTCTTCTGATCTTCCACAGGTTCAGGAGTAATCTGATATGGGTGCCTAGAGGTGCCAAATGTATGCCTGGCATGAGCTAGTGGGTTGGAATTACCCTTGGGGACGCACTAACCAATGGGTTAAAGGTTCCTTGGGATAACCTTACCCACTTTGGGCCTTTCTAAGAAGACTGAAGTTTTCAGCCACATTCAAATTGGGCTCTGAGGGCTGGGGGGAGGGTGCGCGTAGAGTGTACTGTGGTGATCCTAGTGTTCTCCCACACCTACCACTAAAATCCAATTTCAGACAGTCCACTATCCCCAACAAACTCAGAGACAGAATTCTGGTAGAGAAAATGTTGAGTTTTCAGCAACTAGACAGTGGCTATACTCAAATTGTTTTGGCATTCTGTTTCCCTCCTCTGAAGTGAACCCCAATTTTATATGTAAACCCAGCAGACTTGTGAAAAAGGCTTTGACACGATAATGTCAAAAAAGAGGCCCAGTGTGATTATGGACTGACTGGCTGGTGGGACAAAAGAAGGGCCATGCCAAAGTGTCAGGTACATGGGCCTATGATAGGAGAAGCCTCTTTGAAGTGCACCCAAAGTGTCATATCTCAACATTCCAGCAGGATCTAACACTATGATGTCAAGAAAAGGTCCACTTTGATAGATGCCAGTCAGGCTGGGGGCGCTTGAGGCTGACTGTCTCCTTACAGTTTGTGCATCATTTCTCTTGCTTTTTGTTTATCAATCAATCAATCAAAAGAAGATTTATTCGAGTGTACAAGTCATAAAAGCATTGCAGATAAAAGATTAAGAAAATCGAAATTACAAAATGTTAAAATCTGAGTTAAAACGTTTGTGCAAATAAGCAATCAGAGCCGTCATTGTGTTACACATAGTATTATGAAACAGAGTTAAAAACAATATTAAAACGGCACATGTAAAACAGTCACAAGCACATTGGCAGGCGTAAAAGACCCCGCAGGGTGAGCTCAATCAAACACCTACACAATAGTGGGGGATTTTGTCCTGAACATTATCCAGCCCTAATTTGTTTGGAACGTATGAGCCACATCCACCTCAAAAATGTAGCCACCGGGATTGCATACCTGGGAGATGGATCAGTGCTGAGAATTCACAGGGCTATGTTATGTGATCTTGTACCCAGGTTCTTGCAAAGCTGAGCCAGCCAAGCTTTCCGTGGGCCAGCATAAGCAGGACAGACGAAAAACACGTGCACAAATGATTCTACTTGTGTGGCGCATACGTGACATTTGTCATCCCTGGCAGGAGACCATTTAGATGTAAAACACTTCAGGGGCAGAGATCCTGATCTAAATTGGAAATAAAGTTTTCGGTCCAGGGGCTTCTTAATGATATCCCAGTATGGCTCAAGGCTTGGGCATGGTTTAATCTGGAGGAAAAGCCCCGAGAGGGAGGTTGGGTCGTAGCGCCTAAACTCATCTTGCGCAACCATTTCCCAGTAAGTTTCTTTGAGGCTATTTTTTGTTGGGAACATTTTGGTGGAGGGGGAGTCCCACAGATGTGATAGGCCCATTTTATTAAACAAACTTCTCAGATTGCGCAGCCAGCTAATTTTATGAAAGCGATCCAAATTTAAGATGTCCCTTAAGCCCTGTGTAAACACAGCCAGATCCTGCGCGCACCAAATTCTAAGCCAGAATAGAATTGGCCGTAGTCTGGCTAGATCCGTCAGGGCTTTCCTACCTAGATCGTTCCTTAAAGGGAGGATGGGTGTACTTTGTGGCATACTGGTGATTGCGCGCAGAAATGCATTCTCGGCTGTTGTTAGCTGGACCAAATTTTCGAGGCCCCACTGCTCAGCCCCATAAAGAACTGAGCTCATCACTTTGGTGTTATAGATTTGGAGTACCGGGCTTACGGGCTTTGTGAAAGAGGTTTTAAATTCTTTTCTAAGGGTTACAGCTAGCTGCCTATGCTTTAGTGCCATAACTTCAATATGTGGCTTCCACCTCATGTCCTTCTGCAGTTTGATGCCAAGATAGACGAAAGGGTCGACCTGCTCCAGGGGTAACCCATCCATCATCATTCTCCCTTTAAACGATCTGTGCTGATTGAATGCCATAAACTTTGTCTTAGCGGTATTGATTTTAAGACCCCTCAAGAGACAAAACTCTTCAAAGCGCTGGAGGGCACGCTGCAATCTGCCCGGTGTTTTCGAGATTATCAGCGTGTCGTCCGCGAACATTAGAATGGGGATTTTTCTTCCAGCTAAGACATGGGCGTCAGTGTGGATGGCATCAAGGAAATTTGCGACTCCATTTATAAAAAGAGAGAACAATGTGGGAGCTAACACTATCCTTGGCGAACACCCTTTCGCACGGGAAAAGGATCTGTCTTGTTTCCAGCCGCCCCCCAACGGATTTGCGCATAATTATCCTCATGGAGGTGGACAATCAGGGAAAGTAGATCAAGTGGCCTCCCCATCTTCTTCAAGACCTCCCACAACTTATTCCTTGAGACCAGGTCAAAGGCGGATTTAAGGTCGGCGAAGGCAGCATACATGCTGCCTTTGCCGAGAGTAATAGTCCACAAGTATATAAGAACAAGATGGAAGACCTGGTCGATTGTACTGATATTGGCCCTGAAGCCTGCCTTGAGGGGAGTAAGGATGGAATTAGCCTCGATCCATACCTGGACCTTGGCCAAAACAAGCCTGGCCATCACTTTCTGTATGGAATCTATAAGGCTTATCGGCCTATAGTTACCAGGTATAGATTTGTCACCTTTTTATATATGGGGATTATCTCCGCCCCGCCAGGTAGCCGGTATTGGTGCACCTTGGGCTATAGCGTTGGCAAGTAATAATATATAGTTGGACCATTTTTGTCTATCATGCAAGAAAATATCTGCAGGGATGCAATCTAGCCCAGGGGCTCTACCCCCTGTTAGGGCGCTGAGTGCACCACTAACATCTGCCTCATCGAATACCCTACCAGCAGGGAAGGGATAGATCGGGAATGGTGATTTATCATCTGCTTCATCTTCAGCATATTGAGTGGCAAAATGGCTTACCCATGCATCAGGGTCAACATGATTTTCCGGTGGCTGTGCCATTCCACCCCTACCCCATTTTGCCATGTTCCAAAACCACTTGGAGTTATTGCTATCACAAGCGCATTTTAATTCCTGCCATCTGCTCTCATCCCAGGATTTTTTGGCGCAGTGGATGACATCCTTATAAGTAGTCCTGGCGGTGCGTACTCTCTCCACAGCACCAGTCTTAATTGCTTCCCCTAGCGCTTTACGAGCACGCCTGCATTCATGGTTATACCAATGATGATGATTGGGCATGGAAACTTTCGCCCTGGGCTTACTCTGTTTTAGAAAATGCCCTCGAATTATTTAAAAAAGTGAGTTGTGCAGCAGTGTGAGTTCATTTGCCGATTCAAGGGAGGTGAGGCTTGTCTCCATCTGACTTATTGTACACTCGAGCTCACTACTTATGATGGATAGTGTTTCTGGGCAAGCTAGAATCCTGGGCCATTTAACTCGGCGCATATTATATGAGAGTACGAGGTCACTAGTGATGGGTAAGCTAGCTGGTTGTACTGGTTCATTAAGGTCCCTAAGTGTGAACCGTGAGCAGAGTGGATCATGATCACTCTCTAGGCGTGCCTGAACGGCCATGTCCTCGAGAGTGTGCCATAGGTTCAGACTGACCAGCAAATAGTCAATGCGACTAAAGTGGTAACCATTGTTAAATGTATTTAAGCCTAGTCTATCAGAGGTGGATCGACCGTTGGCAGCTCTTAGGCCATGCTCCAAGGAGAGAGCTTTTAATTGGATAGCGGCCTCAGTCCACCGTTTAATTGGATGTAACTCCAAGAGTGGGACACCCGTTGTTCATCCTCCTCCCTCGCTAGGTCGTTGTCCTCGCCATCAGGGCCAAGCCTGGTACTAGACCTATGCGCTTCGATATTGCACGCAAATGCGGTGTTTTTAATACAACTTGCTGCTACGCTTCTCTTTTAACTTTTCTAACCGCTTCTGTGTTATAATATTTGTGACTGTCTCATTGAATTTGAATGTGTTTTAAATTACCGGAGAGAGGTGACTGCTAGTTCCGGTTTGTTCCTCTGCACTCTCCATACGTCTGGCACGCTGAGCGACGTCACTTCCTTACTGACGCGCTCTAGTTTACTTTCATGCATATAAGCAGGGGCGCTGCGTGGACGCAGTTGGCCTGAGCCTGGTACTAGACCTATACGCTTCGATATTGCACGCAAATGTGGTGTTTTTAATACAACTTGCTGCTACGCTTCTCTTTTAACTTTTCTAACCGCTTCTGTGTTATAATATTTGTGACTGTCTCATTGAATTTGAATGTGTTTTAAATTACCAGAGAGAGGTGACTGCTAGTTCCGGTTTGTTCCTCTGCACTCTCCGTACGTCTGGCACGCCGAGCGACATCACTTCCTTACTGACGCGCTCTAGTTTACTTTCATGCATATAAGCAGGGGCGCTGCGCGGATGCGCGCAGCGGGCACGCCTAAGGCAAGCCCGTCTGCGCCCGTCAGCGTCCCGGAGGCGCACGGTATGCTGCCGGTTCTACAAGAAATTCCGCTCAGCGTTACCAGTACGATAGGCGGTCTCTATTCCTTCTTGATGAGATGCCTAAATGCAAATGTAATGGCATGGATCCTGGGGGAGATCTCACCCTCACCTGTGCTCACTGTAATTGGCGGCCTGTGCAAGATACCCTACCTCTCATAAAGTCTGACGGCTGTGCGAGGGGTGACAATAAGGTAGGCCTGGGAATAGGATTTAAAGCCTTTTTACTGAATACACGATCCCTGCAGAAACACGAACTCCAGATTTTTGATCTGCTGCAGGAATCTTCTCCTGACTTGTTGTTCCTTACGGAGACCTGGCTTTCGCAAGATTCCAACCCTACCCTAGCAATGGCAATTGCGCCGGGTTATAAGATCTTGAGATTAGATTGCCAGGTCGGCAAAGGAGGGGGAATAGCGATTATCTATAAAGATAAATTTGTATGTAATCACATCACACTTGGTGAATTGGAGGGTGCCGAATGCCTTGGCTTCCAATGCACCTTATCAGCACAACAATCGTTAGCAGGCGCTTTGATTTACAGGCCTCCTGGCCCGGGTAAATAATTTCTGAATTCGATTAGCGAGATGATGGCACCTCTGGCCCTCCGTTTTAACCACTACATGATTCTGGGGGATTTTAACTTTCATATGGATATTCCCACTGACTCGGAAGCCACGACACTTATTGAATCTTTATCTGTCCTTGATTTGGCTCCGGCAGTCCTGCACCCCACACATTATAAAGATCATATCCTCGATCAGATCTTTACGAATATAACTCTGGAGGTAGAGGCTCCCCTTCCCTTGGTATGGTCTGACCATTATCCTATTAAGTTCAGGATACCCCAGATGGGAACGGGTCAACCGGCGACAGCTTTGAAGAAGGGTACTAAATTCAGAGCCTTCCACCGAATCAATCCGGTGACTTTAGGTGAAATGCTCGAATCCTCTACTCCCCTTCTTCTCGTAAATGCTGAAAGCGATGCTTTGTTGCTTGACTCTTGGTTGCTCCAGAATGTCCATCAACTAGCCCCCTTGCAGTCGCTCTCATCTAAGACAACCAAACTTTCAGCTCCTTGGTACAATCAACTGCTCAAAGATAGCAAAATCATCTGTAAAAGGCTGGAAAGGAAATGGCAGAAAAACTATGATTTGGGTGTTAAAAGTAAATATAAACAATCACTTAAAAGCCATTATGATAAAGTATACGAGGCTAAAAAGAACTACTTCTCTAACAAAATAGAATCGTCCGAATTTAAAAGTAAAGAGCTTTTTAAAATTGTAAAAGCCTTCACAAACCCGGCCTTGGAGACGAAGGCTGCCCCAGCTACCGCCGATTGGCCTTTAGTATTAGCAACTTTTTTCCATGAAAAAATTAGGACGATCCAAGAGACTCTGAGGGCGGACTCGCCCTCGGACGGTGAAACATTATCAGTTCCTTCCATGGTGCCCTTGCTAGGAGCCACCCATTCGCTGCAGCAATTTCCCCCGCTGACATTGGAAGCCTCCCTAGCTAGCATCAAAAGCCTGAAGTCGGGATCTCCCTCCGACCCCTGTCCAGCAAAAGTGCTAGTCTCTATAGCACAGGCAATTAATCCGGTGGTAAATAACATTTGTAATACTTCATTAGAGACTGGACATATGCCATCTAGATGGAAGCAGGCAAAAATTCTGCCGCTACTTAAAAAGCCGACCGCTGATCCGAAAATACCAGAAAGTTATCGGCCCATCTCCCTCCTCCCCGCCTTCTCCAAGGTGCTGGAGAAATATGTTAACTCGGTGGTTACTGACTATGTGGAAACCAACAGTCTTTTCCACATTAGTCAGTCTGGGTTTAGAGCCAACCATAGTACTGAGTCTGCCCTATTAGAGGTCTCCGAACATATTAAGGAAACCCTGGATGGTGGAGGGAAAGCCATTTTGATCCTGTTAGATCTATCAGCGGCCTCCAATACCGTGCCTCATGATAAGCTCTTGGGCAGGATCCAGACTCTCGGTATTGGAGGCTCAGTTTTAAAATGGCTTGCCTCCTTTTTGGAAGACAGGGACCAGGAGGTTTGGATACCTCCTTTTACAGCTGGAATCCCGGGAATGGAGGTGGGAGTCCCTCAGGGCTCCATTCTGAGCCCCACACTATTCAATCTTTATATGTCTCCTCTAGCTGTCGTGGCGGAAACGTATGGAGCTAAAATTATTTCATACGCTGACGACACACAGCTCCTTTTCACCTGTGACAAAGGGAGGAGTTTTGAGGGAGCCAAGATCAAGATCAAAATCTGCCTCTCAAAAGTGTTTGCATGGCTAAGATTGAACCAGCTCAAATGCAATCCGGAAAAGTCGGAAATTATCTTTTTTGGCACCCAACCGCCAGATGACTGGAGACTCTGGTGGCCAGAAGATATGTATCCACCTCTCGCCGCACAACAAAAGGTAAAGAACCTGGGCGTCCTGATAGATGATCGCTTATCTATAAAGGCCCAAGTCCAATCAGTGGTGGGAATGTGCTTTGGACTCCTCAGGATGCTGAGGAAGGGGAGGCAAGATGGCGGCTGATTCCTCAGCCGAGTGAGCGCTCGTAACCTGACCCCCTTGAAACCCTGATGCGAGATAGTGGGTCTGTACGCGGAGCAAAGGAAAAACAGCAAATGACAAATTAAAAGTACCTGCGAGTGCTGAGGGAATGCTGTGGAGCCTATTTTCTGTTCAACGTCGTGGTGCGGACATCTCGCTGGTGCTACGCTGGCTTGATTCTCGGAGCTGGCGATTGACGCGTAGAGCTTTGCGGCGTCTTTTGGTGGGACGAAGCTGGATTACTGATCGAGACGAGATGCCGCCGAAGAACGCTAAGGCTGGGAAGACTCGCGGTGTAGGAGGAAATGCTGCGTTGTGCAAGCCCCCGGAAAACACCAAAAACACACAACGAGGTGGAGCGGCTGTAGAAAGCCGAATTGACAGCCCGGCTAATAACAACAATAGCGGGAAGAGAGTGACACCTGCAATTTTTCTGACTGCCAGGAAGGGCAAAACGCAGAGCCCCGGGCAGGGCACAATTGAGGAAACATCTATTGCGGAAATATCTGAAGAGGTGAGCTTGGGAGATGGAGGGGCTATGGGACTTACTATGCTGAGCACAGAGTCAGGGAGAGAGAATGTTTTAGAACCTCACGATAGCCCTGTTCTGAAAAAGCAGATTTTAAAGCCTGATGTGAGGAGTGAGGTTTTACCAGTCTTGGTCCCTTTAGGCCCTACAACTGATATTAGGCAAAGAGCTGAGCTGTCGCACCCACCGGGTGATATGTTGATACTTTTAAATAATATAGGTGGCTCAAATGACGGTGTAAATTCGTTGGAAGACGCAGAGGGTCCTTTCTTTTCATTATCAGACCAATCCAATTCTTCAGGGGATGAATCATTACAGATATCCGACGACCCACTCGGCTCAATAAACAGGCGATGGAGCGAAACCAGCAGTATATGCCAGGAGGACGAGACTATTGGGAAAGATAATATGATGTCCAGCTCGGGGACTGTACGAAAAAAAACAATAACTGTCGCATCTTTTAAATTACAGCGGGCTGCTCCGGGACAATCCTCAATAGAGAAATCTGGAAATGGACCTAATAATAGGCAACTGCTAGAGGGTCAAGACCAAGATAATCCATTAGAACGCGTAGGGGACATCTCGCTCACAGTCATATATGAAACAATGATGGCGCATAGAGAAGAAAGCCGAACAGAGAGTCAAAAACTCAGGGCGCATGCAGGAAATTGCAGAATTCAATCCGGCGGGTGGCCAAATCCTGCTCAGAGATAGCGGAAAGGATATCTGAGGCTGAGAACCGAATTTCTACTCTTGAAGATGAGATTGCTGTGCAAAAAACAATTACTGAGACGTTGACAACACACAGGGACGATATGTCCTGGAAGATTGAGGACATGGAAAATCGCCTTCGGCGGAATAACCTAAGAATTCTCGGTGTACCAGAGGGAGTTGAAGGCTCGGATCCTCGGAAGTTTGTTGTGAAACTTTTTACAGAGGCCTTCCCTGAACTGGCTCAATGGGCATGGGACACCGAGATACAGCGAGCCCACCGATTTCCTTTTCAAGTGAAGCAGAATCAATTGAATGCAAGGCCTAGAGCCATATTGATATGTTTATCTAATTTTCTGTCTAGACAGGCTTTGTATGATTTAGCCAGGCCAGATAGACAGAGAAAGGCAGCTGGCATAGAGTTTTTTGTTCGCCCTGATTTTTGCCACGCTACTGTAGAAAAAAGATGGCAGTTACGACAATTGATTAACCTTTTCCAGGGTAAGGGCGCACAAGCATTTCTTTTAAGCCCAGCCAAATTGAAAATAATATATAAAGGAAAAGTGAGCTTTTTTACATCTGAGGTAAAGGCAAAAGAGTATCTTCAAGTGATTACGCTATAGGAAGGATGACATATAAAGTCTGGAAATTACAGTTAAAATTCCTATTCTTATAGATTTTTGCTGACCCACAAATTAGGAAGGAAAAAAAATTTTTTAAGGATATTTCCTTACAGTTAATTATTTTCTTCTTTTTCTTCAGTATCTGTTTTGTTTTATGCACAGGAGCTAGGGGTATTTTATCATTCGGGGGACACGGGGGTTAGGGGTGGGTACGAGGCTCTCCATCACCGTAGACCGCTGGGTCTACCAACCTCCTTGTCAGGGAAGGTAGTGGGGGGGGCCTTCTTTGGTAGAGGAGGTAGCAGCAGGGAGGAGGGGGGGGCTGTTGGTATGGGGAGGGGGGAGGCTACCAAGGGTGCTGGGTTCAAGAGGGGTAAAACTATAAAAAAAAGCCAGTAGCTATTATAAGACTTATAAAATGGAGGGAGATGAACTTAAGAAAGAAAGGCAGAGATGTTTATTTTTCAAAACCAGGGTAAAATGGCATTTTTGACTATATGTACATTTAATGTGCGAGGACTTAATGAAAGGGGGAAACGCCAAAGAGTGGCTCGCGAAATCAAGAATATAGCCCCTGATGTAGTATGTCTCCAAGAGACACATGTTCCATGGAGTAAACATAATGTATTAAAGGTGCTAGGGTATGAGCTTCTGGTTTGTACTTCTCAAGGTACGACTACCAGAGGTGTTGCCATTCTTGCTAAAAAGAACTTACTAAAAGTAATAAGAAGCTCAGCTGATAAGTATGGGCGTTGGGCTATGATTGAGTGTATTATAGCTAATGAGAAATGCACAATATGCTCAATATATGGCTCTAACTATGACGAAACCCAAGTTATTGAATACTTGAATATAGAATTAGCCATGTGGGCAACTCCTCTGATACTTACGGGGGATTTTAATATTCAATTGGAGGATGTGATTTATGGACACGGTGAAGGGAAATATTTTGGTAGGAAACCCAAGGTATACAAAGCTCTTCAGCAACTTCTCCATGAACATGGTTTAATTGATGTATGGTCCAGGCTAAAATATCCAATGCCAGGATATACGCATTATTCCTATTCCCATCAAAAGCTAGCCAGATTAGATTATTTTTTTGTAACCAAAACTCACCTTAATAATGCATACATACAGATCTTCCCCCGAATAACCTCGGATCATAATCCAGTTCTATTGAAACTTACAATGCACGGCTTGGTACCGCCTAGAAATACATTTTCTTTTGATAGGAAACTATTATTAAATGAAGAATTTATTATTCATATACGGAAGTGGCTGACACAATTTTTGGCTATAAATCGTAACTCCACTAAGCATGCTATAGTTTGGGATGCTATGAAAGCAGGGCTCAGGGGAGAGATACTTAGCTTTGGATTGCATGTGCAGAAACAACTTAGACAGCATCAAATGGCGCTATATGAAGATCTGCATCATGCTGAACTTAATTTGATAGAAGCAATTCGGGGGAAGTTAGATATTGTACAGGCACAAACAGAGGTAGCATGCTGCAAAACCAGGATAAATGAGGAATGGGCTAAAGACATTGCAAAGAAATATCACCTTTTTAGGAGAGAGTGCTATGAGTTTGGAGAGACAACAGGTAGATATTTGGCCAAGAGGATTAGGTGTAAGGAAGTTAAAAATACTATTATGTCGATTGAAGATTCATTGGGGAACAAAGTAGAAACACCAGAAGGAATTCTAGAGATCTTTAAGTCTTTCTATGAGCGGTTGTATTCAGAGGATAGTGTTAATCACGGGGAAGGGGAAGATTTGTATAAAGACCCATATAGGAAAATGGTGGAGGAGGAAGACAAGAAAGCATTAGAGGAACCAATTACAATGGAAGAGCTTGCGGATGCCGTAGGTTCATTAGCTACAGGGAAGGCTGCTGGGCCGGACAAGCTTCCGCTGGAACTGTATAATTTTTTTTTACCAGAAATACAATTAGACATGTTAGCTGTGTTCAGGGAGGCACAAAAGGGTGCTGCTCCTGCATCATGGGAAGCAGCCAATATTGTCGTTTTTCTTAAAAAAGACAAACCACCCACACTTCCAGGCTCATTCAGACCGATATCGCTTATAAACTGCGATGGGAAAATCTATGCTAAAATACTGGCAACACGACTCTCCAGAGTGATTACATCGTTAGTTTCGGTCCATCAGCATGGATTTATACCCGGTAGAGGCACGGTCAACCATATAAGCAGAGTCACAACAATGCTGGATATTGCCAACACACGCAAACTGCCATGTGGGGTGATGCTATTGGACGCAGAAAAAGCGTTTGACCGCGTCTCCTGGGAATTTTTATGGGCAACAATGAGATGGCAAGGGTTTGGAACTGGTTTTATCCAGGCAATTAAAGTTATGTATAGATCACCAAAAGCTCAAGTCTGTGCGTTGGGGCTAGAGTCGAATCCCGTGTCTATATCAAGGGGTACCCGACAGGGCTGCCCCTGCTCCCCTCTGTTATTTGCGTTATATATCAACCCGTTCCTAAACCTATTGGAACAAAGGCTCAATACCCAACTATCAGGTTCTAGGCAGGAACGGGTTGAAATACTAGCATATGCAGATGATATAGCGATAATTTCGCCGGATCCTGCTATTACACTGGCAGAGACGGAACAACTGGCATTAATATATGGGAGGAGCTCTGGCTATAAACTTAATCTGACCAAGACACAGATTATATGTACAGATCAAATACATCTTAATGATCCTAGAGTCACAGAGGAGGCTATATATTTGGGGGTGCGACTGAATTCATGTCTTGATTTAATGGTGGTATCTAACTGGGACCCTCTGTTGTGCAAGATCAAAAAGGAATTAGATAGAATGGAAGGTCTTCAATTGTCAATGATGGGAAGATGCAATGTCCTAAAAATGAATATTCTACCTAAGGTCCTTTATCTTTTTAGGGCAGTTCCATTAGAATTTACAAGGAAACAGATTCAGAAACTGCAATCCATCTGCAGCAGTTTTCTGTGGGCACAGGGAAACCCCGACGAGCTATGAAATGTATGACTCTTCCGCGAGAACGAGGGGGATGGGCAGTTCCTAACTTTCAGTTTTACTACTGGGCGTGCTTATTACAATATATGGGAATTTTATTAGTAGGGGTTAAAGATGAAAATATAGAAGATACACCACATATCTTTCAGCTACTATTAGGCTCCACTACAGAGAACATTTTTTTAAAGATTCTTGAGCCCAGTTATTATAAAAAAACGTTTTAAGATGCTTCAGGCCGCTCACAAGGCTTGGCTTCAGATTAGGCGATATCTAAAGATTGGCAGGATTAATTACTATACTCCAACTGATGCTTCAGGTTTACTCCCTCCAATTTTTTGGGATGGCATTATGAATAGATGGAGAAGTAAAGGAATTTTGACTTTAGGAAACCTAGTAGATAGTGATGGTATTAAGACATATACTTCTTTAATGGCTAAATATGATCTCCCTAAAGCAGACTTTTTTAAATATCTACAGGTCCGAGATTATTTAATTAAAAGAGGGGACGCTCTACGTTTAGCACAGAAAAATAATCTATTAGAAGTGGTGAAGGGGCTCGGGAAGATTGGTAATATATATCAAGCACTTATTGAAATACAAAAGGATGACGTGGAGGCACAAAATAGTAAATGGAATATCAGGCTGTCATTAGAGGGCAACATCTTGCAAGAGTCTATAGTACTAGCGGAAAAACTTTTAATATCTTCTAATCTCAAAACACAGCAATACAAAACCATGTTTAATTTGTATTATACACCGGCAAAAATAGCATGTTGGGGGGTTAAGTGAGGATAAGTGTACCCGGTGTGGAAGGGATCAGGCAGATATAGTGCATATGTTTGCTACATGCCCAGAATTAAAACCACTAATTAATAGGATGCAGATCTTTTTGACTGAAATTACAGGGGCACAGATTGAGATAACCCCAACAGTTATGATGTTGGGGGTCTTGGAGGAGGACGCGTTAATGCAGGGAATTTATACATTTAGATATTTAGTCTATATTGCTGTTGCAGTGGCAAGATTGTGTATAGCTTCATTGTGGCGTCAGAGAGAACCCCCTACTTTTGAGATGTGGAGAGGTAGGTTGTTTGCCATATGTAAACTTGAAACTAGTCTTTATGCCATTAAAGGACTACAGAAACGAAGATTGGGTGTTAAAATTTGGGGGGCTTTGACAGAATTCTTGACACCCGAAATACAAGAAATTTAGAAAGAATAGCATTATTATTATATACCCTCCTGTTTATGTTTTTTCTGGCTTAATGTATATGCTGTCTGTAAAATAAGTACTGGCTTTAAAATAAAAAAAAAAAAATAAATAAAAAAAAGGATGCTGAGGAAGTTCCTTCCACTCTTGACTTTAGACTGCAGGAGATCCGTGGTCCAGGCATTGATTACTTCAAGATTGGACTATGTGAATATACTCTACCTCGGCCTCCCTGAATATCTTCTCAAGCGTCTGCAGGTGGCACAAAACGCAGCCGCCAGAGCCATTCTCAGGCTTAAAACTAGGACTCATATGTCCCCCATCTTAGAGCGCTCCATTGGCTCCCAGTAAAAAAAAGAATCAGATTTAAAGCCATGGTGTTATTCTTTAAGGCCTTTCATGGGAAGGGAGCTAGGTACCTTTGTAGAAGGATTGCCCACTATGTTCCTTCTAGAACTCTGAGATCCTCCTCGATGAATCTGGCAGCAGTCCCTAAAATTTCTCACGCCCGTTCAGGTGGATCCTGGTTTGGGTTCCTCGGAGCCCAGGCCTGGAATGCGCTTCCCGCTTCACTGAGAGCGGTGCCAGATTTAGCCACTTTCAGGAAGCTCCTTAAAACTCTGCTCTTTAATCAATAATGTGAGTTTCCCTTAGCTGTTTTGTTTTTCTTCTTTTCTCTCTTTTCTCTTCTGCAATTGAAGTTGGAGTAGTGGGTTTGCTCCAGGGGCCTTTGATGCGCCGGGACACTCTTTTGAGTAGCTGTGCGCTATATAAATGCCTTTTATTCATTATTCATTCATCAAGCGGTTCAAATGTAGTATTTAGATCCCCGGCGACTATAGCTCCGCCTTCCCCTGGGATGTTGTCTAAGAGCCCCCCAAAGCATTGATGGTATCAGAACTTCTCCCCCCTCTCCGGCCTCTAGCATATACATTAATGATGGTGGAAGATCCATGCGGCCCGAGCGCCACACTGATTGCAAGGATGTTACTGCAATTCAAGGGTAGGACCCGGATCTTAAGCCCTATGTCTTGTCTAACCCAGATTGTGAGGCCCCCTAGCGGCCGTCCCCTAACACCCAGGGTAGCTGGAATGTAATAATTTAGGTATCCCAGATGGTAGAGCGGCTCTATTGACCAGGTTTCCTGGAAAGCACATATATAAAATGTTCCTATGAAATTATTCCAATCAGGGACGTCGCTCCTATTCTTCAACCCAGCGATTTTCCAAGATACTAGGGAAATGGTCCGCGACTTTTGGTGTATGCCGATATTCATAGAGGCGATTGGGGCTATAGAATCAAATTCTCGCTTTGACTGGGCCTGGGCACTTTCATGGGATCCTATCTTAATTAGAGGAATCGCTATTGTGAATGGGATAGAGTACGTGCTGGAGCGGTCTGTCGGTGCGGCCAGCGTGCTATGCCCGGAGGGCGAAGGAGACCGTCAATCTATCTCATTTAGTGTGGATGCAATTTGTTGGGGAACAGCAAGATTATTTGAGGTAGATTTACTCGTCCCACCAGGGGGGCTGAATTTAAGACGAATGCCTGTTTCAAAAAGATGTTGTGTCCGTAAATCATAGGCTACCAGGTTCTCAACCAAATCATTGTGTGTTAGGGTGAGAGCTATGGCATCCGTGTCACCCCGTAGGGTAGAGTGCCTTCTAGCCCCTACAATATTGTCCCTGATGATGGATCGGCATTCCCGCACTCGCCTTATCCAATGAATAGATTTATTAATCAGGGAGGCCTCGGCCTCTATTTTTAGTCCAGGTACAGGCTTGGGTACCTTAGTCAGGCAAATTGTCCGCTTCCGCACTAGGTTGATGTCACTACCATGAGAGGAGGCGTGCCTGGGGGCCCTGGGGGGTGGAAAGCTTAATGGGGGTGCCATCACTTGTTGTGGTGTGGGTAAATTATAATGCGCTACCTTATTGGGTGCAGGGTGGACTCTCTTGACCCGTCCTTGATTTGGACACCTGGTGCTGCTACTACCATCTTCATTATTGGTGGTGTGATAGCCTCTTGACAATGGCTGATGATTATCCAACCCACCCGAGTCATGGGCCAATGAAGTGGGCTTAGAACCTAAACTGTCTTTTAGTAGTTGGACGTCGTTGTGGACCATATTGAAGGATTCAAAAAGGCGGCCCACTAGTGTCCTTAATGCTTTGATTTCTTCTGTCAAATTCTGAATTTGGGCTATTAAAGGACTTGGTGCAGACAGTTCACTACAAGTGGGGTTTGAATGTGTGTCGTTGGTATCACTATGATGGTCTACAATTCCCCTAGTGCAGGGAATAGGGCTGGTCAGTGGGTTTACTTTCCTTTTATAGCGTCTTTTTACCTTGGACCCCCCTTTTTGTGCCTTACTTTTTGTTACTGCAGGCTTATCTGGAGCGTCTGCCGCATCAAAAAGCGGAGTGTAGCTGTTACTGCACTGGAAAATTGAAAGGTCAACTGTGGGTGCCTCCTCCTCTGTGGCTGTATTATCAACCCCACTCGGACTAGACCTATGGACGACTATTTCATGATTCTTATCTTTCCCTGTGTTAAGAGATGATGAATAGCGGTGATTAAAGATAGTACATGTGGGACATTCAAGGATCTGTGTACTATGTTCCAGGTTGCCATGTATGTTGGATTCAAGGATACCTTCACACTCAGACAGGAGACTATCGATGCGATCAAGTACCCCCCCCCCCTCCGCTTCCCCTACTTTGTGAGCCTCAGGGTCAGCCATAGCAGTTTTACTCTTCTTTTGTTTGGCGGCTTACGGGCCCTCCTCCTTAGCCTTACGCTTTCCCATTGGGGGCTAATATATGGCACTTAGAGCTAACGCTTTCAAAGGGCCCCGTCAGATGGAACAACAACAACAATAATACCGCTATACAAACAGTGGGAATAGTCAGGCAGTACCTTAGTCCACAAGTCCTTAGTCCTCGGTGGGCAGCCAGTAGGAGCGTAGACGTGAAGGGCAGTGGTACAGATATCAAGGGGGTGGCCCAGCCTCCTCCGGGCTCTGACGGGTGCAGACGGGCCCGCCCTTGGCCCGGGCACGCCCGCGCGCGTCCCGCGCTGCAGGAGCCACAAAGTGCTTATGAGCGCCTCCGGGCGCGGAAGAGACGGCGTCAGCACCTCCTGGTGCTTGGTGTTGTGGGCATTGAAGTCCCCTTTAGCAGAGTGGCGTGCAGCGGCTGGCGGCTCCCGCACTGCGGGAGCCGCGAAGTGCTTATGAGCGCCTCCGGGCACGGAAGAGACGGCGTCAGCACCTCCTGGTTCTTGGTGTTGTGGGCATTGAAGTCCCCTTTAGCAGAGTGGCATGCAACGGCTGGCGGATCCTGCGCTGCGGGAGCCGCAAAGTGCTTATGAGCGCCTCCGGGCGCGGAAGAGACTACGTCAGCATTTCCTGGTGCTTGGTGTTGTGTGCATTGAAGTCCCCTTTAGCAGAGTGGTTTCAGTCCGGATTTGTAATTCATAATTTCTGCACTGAGAACTTAAGTACTTCCTCGTTTAAACACTGAAAACATTTTTGGATAAAAACACTATAGTAAGCACACTTTATAATTACACGAATACATAGGTACATAAATAAGCATCCTTGTTCGAGGTTAAGGCGAGCAAGGGTTGAGCTGGGGAAACAAAATGGGTCCAACATATCTCCACTTTAACTTATTAGAGATATGAATTCCAGATTGCCAGCTTCAGGAAGCTATGATTTGCAGAATTGGGACTTTTTAGATCTATATAGACATGCTTATTTTGTGGTGCCCTGGACATGCAGACTCATAGACACTAAAAACAGACTCCACAGGAATCAACTCATAAGCCAAGGAAGCACAAGTGAAGGCTGCAAAATATAAGTCAGGTTTTCACTGCATAAGTATAGCCTCATGATAAGAGGCTAAAGCATGAACGAAATGCTTCACTCTCCCCTCATGCAGCAGAACCTAAACTGAAAGGTAATGCATAGTCTTTAATTACAAGTTTTATTTTTTTAATGTTGGTTTGATTTTTTGAATACCAACAGGTTGCCCAATGCCATTTGAAGGACACTGACATTGTTTAAAATTATTGGCTGTGGTCATACTCTTTCACGATGGTGAGAACATCCAGCTTTAGCAGGACACATAACCACTGTACAATTTCCTGCAGGTCGATCAGTCGGTGCCATTTAAATGTCCCTTGTGCACACTGTAGATCTCTAGCAACAGCAGAGACTTCTAAAGTACTGCTTAAAGGTTAAATCACTCTACAGTGCATGTTCTGTAGGGAAACCAAAATCCATAGCATGGCCTGATAAATGAATATCCCTCATAGCAATGGCCACCACATAGGCCCGGATTCAACTTTGCTCCTCTCTGTTTACACCTATGTATGAAGAACATTTCTAACTTTTATGGAATTCTTTAAGAAATTGAGAGTGAGCGTCAAAAACTACAAAAGTCATCGTTTTCCAGGAATACTCACACCTGCAAAATTTAAGCATTTGAAATCTCCACCAGATGGAAATTAAGGCATATGGAATTTTCCCGAAGATGTGTGATTGCAAGTGAATTTCTGCACCTCAGTCTCTTGGTGAAGTCATCAAATACATTTCCCTATTGGTAGTATGTAGCTTTGTTAGTTGACTTGAAGCGTTTTAAGGGAGTTAACATCAGAAATACATTTCAAAATTGTGAAGCCAGTGTGACTTCACAATGAAGACCGGGAAACAACTAATTCACGAATGTTAGAACTGGGGGTCTCTAGTTGGCAGAGGTAGGTACCTTTGTCCAAATAGGGACCCTTGCTTCTAGTCAGGGTAAGGGGGTACACTCCTGAAATAACCCCTGCTCACCCTCTTGGTAGCTTGGCACGAGCAGACAGGCTTAGTTCAGAGGCAGTGTGTAAAGCATTTGTGAACACATACAGTAATATAGTGACAACACTACAAATGGACACCACACAGGTTGTATTAGAAAAATAAGTATCTTTTATATAGATTTACCACAAGACCATAAATGACAAATAATCCACAATACTGTACTTTAAAGGTGGTAGAATTAGCTTGAGTCTCTTAAAATAGCAATGCGACACTTTGAGTTCAATGTACCTTAAGATGCTTAACGCAGGGCAACGAAAAGTGTTGCAGGGAAGGTGATGCGGTAGTCCCTTACACGCAAGGACGGTGATGCGTTGAAGATCTGGTACAAAAAGAAACAAAGTGGCGTCTTCTTGAGGTTGCGACAACGAAGGGGTGATGCGTGCACGCCCGACGGCCGTGCGGCGATTTCGATGAGTCTTTGGAGCCGCGACAGGCCCTGCGACACGCTTCCCTGGCGATGCGACGGCGTCTGATGCGAGGTCGACGATCTTCTCCTGGGATGCGGGGCGCGCCTCGTGTTGCGATGCGTCGGCGTCTGATGCGAGGTCGACGATCAGCCCCGGGGATGCGACGGCGTCTGATGCGACGGCGACACCTTTCTTCGGCGATGCGACACTCAGCGGCTGCGGCGACACGCTTCTTCGAGTTGAGTCGCGCTTCCAGCTCCCAGAGACACGCACGTGTGTCAGAAGGTCCAATTTCCCAGCAAGGGAACACAGGGGGAGCTGGTGGGTGAAGTCTGTTGTCCCTGAGACTTCAGCAGGAGGCAAGCTCTAAAATCAAGCCCTTGGAGATCCTTCACAAGTTGATGAAAGTACACACAAAGTTCCTCTCTCCTTTCTTTGGCAGTTAGGCACCACTGCAGGCCAATCCCCCAAGCAGCACTTCAGCTTAGGGAAAGTCACTCCTCAGTTTCTTCTTGGTTCCGCTCCTCAGCAAAGGTTTCTTCTTGTTTCCCAAAAGTGATCTAATTTCCTAGGGGTCTGGGTCCCCTTTTATACACCTTTTCTCTTTGTTCTCTGAAGGCAGAGAGGCCTTTGCCTAGTCCAAAACCAGTTCTGGTCAGTCCTGGAGCACTTTGTTTACAGGACTCCTTCTGTCCTTTCAGAATGTGGGGCAGAGTGCACAGCCGCCCGGCAGGAGGTGGAGCCAGCATTATGGAAGGCAGGCACAGCCCTATTCAGACCCAGGTGCAACTCCTCCCTCCACTCTGGATGCAGATCTCTCTATTCAGCCCTGTGCTGACTCACCCTGTCTCCTGTAGCCACCCCCAGCCCCTGTCACTCAAACTCCAGACAAGGAATACACAACCTAGCAGAGGCAGGCTTGGATAGTTATGCAAGAAAATACCCACTTTCTAAAAGTGGTATTTTCAAACATAGAATGTTAAAGCCAACTTCACTAAAAGATGTATTTTATCATCCTGAGTTCAGGCATACTAAATTCGTTTTTCTACCATGTTCCCTGGGTCAGTTAGGATTATAAGGTGTAATAATCAAAACTGCCCATTCTGGCCTATGGGGAGCAGGTAGCCTTGCAATAGTGAAAAACGAAAATGGCTGTAATTCACTATTAGGACATGCCACACACACCAGGGCATGTCCTACCTTATACTTACAATGCACCCTGCCATAGGGCCTACTTTAGGGGTGACCAACATGCAGTAAAGGGAAGGTTTAGGGACTGGTAAGTGGGTGTACTCACCAAGTCGACATGGCAGCCCTAGGCTGCACACAGGCTCTGCAATGGCAGGCCTGAGACACATTTTACAAGCTGCTTCTGTGGGTGGCACAACCAGTGCTGCAAGCCCACCAGCGGCATTGGATTTACAAGCCCTGGGCACACTCAGTGCACTGTACTAGGGACTGACAAGTAAACCAATCATCCAATCATGGAGTCACTAATACATACATCAATTTACAATAGGGAGCACTTGCACTGTGGCACTGAATAGCAGTGGCACAGTGCCCAAAGCATCTAAACCAGCAAAAACAGATCAATAACATTGGAGGCATCATAAAAAATGGAAGGGAGACCCACGCCAAGGATGCCAGGTCTAACACGTGTCCCCTCCAGCTGAAATGTGGGAGAACTACCCTACCTCATGGGAGTTCTCTTCACTAAGGCGAGAAAATCTGGACAGACCATCAGCATTGGCGTGTTCTGTACCAGGGCGGTGTTCCACCGTGAAGTTCATCCCCTGTAGGGAAATGGACCACCTCAACAGCTTTGGATTCTCACCCCTCATCTGCATCAACCATCTGAGGGGCCTGTGGTCTGTCTGAACCCGGAAGTGAGTCCCAAACAGGTATGGTCTCAGCTTCTTCAGTGCCCAGACCACAGCAAATGCCTCACGCTTAATAGCACTCCACCTCTGTTCCCGTGGAAGTAACCTCCTGCTAAGGAAGGCTACAGGTTGGTCTAGGCCATCCTCATTCATCTGTGACAAAACAGCTCCCACACCATGCTCTGAAGCGTCTGTCTGAACGATAAACTCTTTGGAGAAGTTGGGGGCCAGGAGCACGGGCGCTGTGCACATGGCTGTCTTCAAGGTGTCAAAAGCTTGTTGACAGGTGTCAGTCCAAATCACTCTCTTGGGCTGCTTCCTGGAAGTCAGCTCTGTCAAGGGTGCAACAATGCTGCCATACCCCTTGACAAATCTCCTGTGAGTCCTAGGAAGGCTCTCACCACTGTCTGGGTCTTGGGGGGCTCCCAAGCCAGAATGGTATCTATCTTGGGCTGTAGGGGCGCCACCTGGCCGCTCCCAACCTGGTGTCCCAAGTACACCACAGAACCCTGCCCGATCTGGCACTTACTCGCCTTGATCGTGAGGCCTGCCCTCCGCAGCGCCATCAACACTTCCCAGAGGTGGCGCAGATGTTCTTCCCAACTGGCGCTGAACACTGCGATGTCATCCAGGTAGGCGGCACTGAACTCTTCCAGTCCAACCAACACTTGGTTGACCAACCTCTGAAAGGTGGCAGGGGCATTCTTCATCCCAAAGGGCATCACCCGGAATTGGTAGTGCCCATCTGGTGTGGAGAATGCTGACCTCTCCTTTGCCCCATCAGTCAAGGCGATCTGCCAGTACCCAGACGTTAAGTCAAACGTACTGAGGTACCGGGCAGCCCCTAACCGATCTATGAGCTCATCAGCTCTGGGGATGGGGTGTGCGTCAGTCCTGGTGACGGAATTGAGTCCCCGGTAGTCCACACAGAACCGGAGTTCGGGTGTGGCACCAGGCACGGCAGCCTTTGGGACCAAGACCACTGGGCTGGCCCAAGGGCTATGAGAGGACTCAATGACCCCCAATGCAAACATCTTGGAAACCTCCTCCTTGATGCAAGCTCTCACCCTGTCAGTCACCCTGTAAGCCTTGTGCTTGACAGGAAGACTGTCCCCAGTGTCCACATCATGGATGCACCAGTCAGTGACACTAGGAACCAGGGAGAACAGGTCAGGAAACTGCCCCAACAGTTGGCGACAGTCACCTTGCTGCTCAGGTGTCAGGGAGGTAGAGAGGTTCACACCCTCCACTGATCCATCTTGCTCTTGGGCTGACAGGAGGTCAGGAAGAGGCTCAGTCTCCTCCTCCATCCCAGCATCTGTAGCTAAGAGCATGCCCACTTGGGACCTCTCCAAGAGGGGCTTCAGGAGGTTGACGTGCAGGACCCGCAAGGGGTTCCTGGGAGACCGCATGTCCACCAAGTAGGTAACAGGACTCTTGCGCTCCACCACCTCAAAGGGTCCGGTCCACTTATCCTGGAGCGCACAGGGCTCCACTGGGGCCATGACCCAAACTTTCTGACCAGGTTGAAGCTCAACCAGAGTGGCATTCTGGTCGTACCACCACTTCATTTCCTCCTGGCTGGCTTCCAGATTTGCCTCAGCAAATTGCCTGAAACGCCTAGTTTGGTTCCTGAAGGCCAGCATGTAGCTATATACATCCTGGGGAGGTTTCCTGGGAGATTGCTCCCAGCCTTGCTTGACCAAACTCAGAGGTCCTCTCACTGGGTGACCATACAGAAGCTCAAAGCGGCTGAACACTAGAGACTTCTGTGGCACTTCACGGTATGCAAAAAGAAGGCATGGCAAGAGGACGTCCCACTTACGCCTCATGGGTTCTTTCAGACCCATAATCATGCCCTTCAGGGTCCGGTTGCATCTCTCAACCAACCCATTTCCTTGGGGGTGGTAAGGAGTGGTGAACTTGTACGTTACACCGCACTCCTGCCACAGGGACTTCATATACTTGGATATAAAGTTAGTACCTCTGTCAGACACCACCTCTTGAGGGAACCCCACACGGGAGAAAATTCCCATCAGTGCCCGTCCCACCACGGGGGCCGTCACTGTCCTCAGAGGGATGGCTTCAGGGTACCGGGTGGCATGGTCCACCAAGACCAGGATGAACCTGTTGCCCATGGCTGTCTTGGGGTCCAGTGGCTCCACAATGTCCAATGTCAATACCCACCCGTTCAAAGGGGGTGCTGACCACAGGGAATGGCTGGAGAGGAGCCTTGTGCTTCCTCCCACTCTTTCCACTTGCCTGGCAAGTCTGACAAGTCCTGCAGTGAGTGGCGGCACTCCTGCGCATCTGGGGCCAAAAGACATGGGTGACAAGCCTTTCAAAGGTCTTGTCCTGTCCCAGATGTCCTGCTAAAGGCACATCATGAGCCAAACCCTGTAGGAAGGCTCTGAAGTGCTGGGGTACCACCAGCACACGGGCTGACCCAGGCTCAGCAACCTTAGGCTCGCTATACAGGAGACCATTCTCCCAGTAGATCCAATGTGATCCAGACTGATCACCTGCTGCCTGGTCTGTGGCCTGTTGCCTCAGACCCACGCGAGAAGGGCACTTGTTCTGCTCCTCGCAGAATTCCTCCCTGGAGGGTCCTCCATCTTGCTGCCAATGAGTCAGCTCAGGCAGGTCCCCCAGTTCAGCTACCTGTTCCCCTGTAGGCTCCAGGGCATCCCCCTCAGGGTCTGCCTCCTCCTGGACCATGGGAACTTCGGGGGCCGGTTTCCCGCGCCCCCTGCCTCTTCTCTCTCCAGCAGGCACCTGGGCCTCCCTCTCAGGCTCCAGGTCCTCTTGAACTCCTCTGGCTGCCATGGACCGGGTGGTCACACACGCCCAATCAGGCAAGCCCAACATCTCCAAATGAGCACTCCGCTTCACCTTAGCCCAAGGGGAGCTCTCCAAATCGTTCCCTAACAAACAGTCAACAGGCATGGCTGGCCTCACAGCTACTTGAAGAGTACCAGAGACCCCCCACTCAAAGGGAACCTGAGCCACCTTGCAGCGGCTCTCTGTGTTGTCAGCGGCAACAACTGGATAGAATGCATCAGGGACCACCTGCTCTTTAGACACCAGGTGACACTTGACAGCTGTCACACTGGCTCCTGTGTCTCTCAGAGCCTCCACCCTTTGGCCATTGATGGTCACCCACTGCCTGTATTTCTTAGTGTTCTCAGGCAGTTGGGTCCTAGGGACCATCTCAGAGTCTCCTAAAGAGACAAGGGACAATATTACAGGATCCCACCCACCTTGGGCACCCACCTCCTCCCCCAGGGCTACACTAGCCAACTGCCGGGGGACTGCACCAGGGGGTGCTGGCTTTCCAAACAAAGGGCACTGGGGTTCATTGGCCCTGTGGCCTAGGGCGCCACACCTGTAGCACATCAGGGGTCCCCTATGAACAGGTGGACCTGTCGGGCCCCGTGCTTTTTCTCAGGGGAGGCTGGGAACCTTTCCCTTGGTTCCCTTGGGGTTTACTTTGGGGCCCTCTCTGGAACTCCCTCTGCTTACCCTTGTCCCCCACTCCTCTGCTGGGGACCCTGCCCACCCTTGGCGGAGTCTCCCACGTGACCCTTGTGGACCCGGGTGCTCACCCAGCGGTCCGCCTCCTCAGCAAGCTGCCTAGGGTTAGTCAGCCTACTGTCAATCAGGTGCTGGCGTAGCTCAGGAAAACAATTACTGGACAAGTGCTCCCATGCAATCAAATCAAAGAGCGCCTGAAAATCATTTGCTTTGCTACCCTTTACCCAACCATCCAAGGCTCTGCAAAAAAAGGTCACATATTCAACCCAGGTACTGTTTTCAATCTTCTTACAGTTCCTGAACCTCTGCCTATAGAGTTCAGGAATCAACCCATACCTGGTCATCAATGCATTTTTCATGTGGCTGTACGAATTATAGACTTCAGAGGGCAAGTCCAACAAGGTATCCCGTCCCTCACTAAGGAACCGACCCCACAACCCCGCTCCCCAATCCTTCTCAGGGACCCGGTGGGAAGTCATGGCTACCTCATAGGCCTTGAACCATTGCCCAATATCATCATTCTTAAAAAACTCCTTAACCACATCCTTAGGAATATACACCCTGGCCTCACCAGGCACTGACAGTGTGCTGCCACCAGAGGAGTAATCTCTAACTTCTTGGCTCTAAACTCCATCTCCCTCAAACTTTTTTCATGCTCATGCTCCATTCTTTTCTCCTCTAAGGCCAACTTTCTAGATTGCAATTCAAATTCTAACTGCCCCTTGAACTTGAGCTTGGACAGCTCCATTTCATGCATCCTACTCTTTTCTCTGTCCTCCAGCTCTTCTGGGGACAGACCTCGGGCAGAAACACTGCTACCTATGGGGGAAGATGCTCTCCTCTGGACCCACTGGCCCATCCAGCTGCTCATCTGCATTATCAGCCCCCTCCTCATTCTCAGGGGTTTTCCTTGCTTCAACCCAGGCCCTCAGCGCCTTTTGGAAATCCTCCTTCTTGGAGATTCCGGTCATAGAAACTTTGAACCTCCTGCAGAAGTGCTTGAGCTGGTTAACGGTGTAGCATTCCAGATTCTCCTCTTCCCAATCATTATCAACAGATACTACGGATGCAGCTGTATCCATGGTGATTAAACTTGGCAGTTTTTAGCAAAAATAGAAAGTCCCAGAATAGAATATCTACCAAAAGTATGTGGTTGCGTTATGGTCTGCACTCACTAGGTAGTGTTCACCAATCACTGTACATGAGTCACAAATGCAAGTCCAAAATCCCCACCGCTGACCACCAATGTTAGAACTGGGGGTCTCTAGTTGGCAGAGGTAGGTACCTTTGTCCAAATAGGGACCCTTGCTTCTAGTCAGGGTAAGGGGGTACACTCCTGAAATAACCCCTGCTCACCCTCTTGGTAGCTTGGCACGAGCAGACAGGCTTAGTTCAGAGGCAGTGTGTAAAGCATTTGTGAACACATACAGTAATCTAGTGACAACACTACAAATGGACACCACACAGGTTGTATTATAAAAATAAGTATCTTTTATATAGATTTACCACAAGACCATAAATGACATAAATAATCCACAATACTGTACTTTAAAGGTGGTAGAATTAGCTTGAGTCTCTTAAAATAGCAATGCAACACTTTGAGTTCAATGTACCTTAGATGCGTAACGCAGGGCAACGAAAAGTGTTGCAGGGAAGGTGATGCGGTAGTCCCTTACACGCAAGGACGGTGATGCGTTGAAGATCTGGTGCAAAAAGAAACAAAGTGGCGTCTTCTTGAGGTTGCGACAACGAAGAAGTGATGCGTGCACGCCCAACGGCCGTGCGGCGATTTTGATGAGTCTTTGGAGCCGCGACAGGCCCTGCGACACGCTTCCCTGGCGATGCAATGGCGTCTGATGCGAGGTCGACGATCTTCTCCTGGGATGCGGGGTGCGCCTCGTATTGCGATGCGACGGCGTCTGATGCGACGGCGACACTTTTCTCCGGTGCTGCGAGGCGCTTCGAAGGATGCGGCGCGCTTCTTCTGGGATGCGCCGGCGTCTGCTGCGACGTCGACACCTTTCTCCGGCGATGCGATACTCAGCGGCTGCGGCGACACGCTTCTTCGTGTTTAGTCGCGCTTCCAGCTCCCAGAGACACGCATGTGTGTCAGAAGGTCCAATTTCCCAGCAAGGGAACACAGGGGGAGCTGGTGGGTGAAGTCTGTTGTCCCTGAGACTTCAGCAGGAGGCAAGCTCTAAAATCAAGCCCTTGGAGATCCTTCACAAGTTGATGAAAGTACACACAAAGTTCCTCTCTCCTTTCTTTGGCAGTTAGGCAACCACTGCAGGCCAATCCCCCAAGCAGCACTTCAGCTTAGGGAAAGTCACTCCTCAGTTTCTTCTTGGTTCCGCTCCTCAGCAAAGGTTTCTTCTTGTTTCCCAAAAGTGATCTAATTTCCTAGGGGTCTGGGTCCCCTTTTTATACACCTTTTCTCTTTGTTCTCTGAAGGCAGAGAGGCCTTTGCCTGGTCCAAAATCAGTTCTGGTCAGTCCTGGAGCACTTTGTTTACAGGACTCCTTCTGTCCTTTCAGAATGTGGGGCAGAGTGCTCAGCCGCCCGGCAGGAGGTGGAGCCAGCATTGTGGAAGGCAGGCACAGCCCTATTCAGACCCAGGTGCAACTCCTCCCTCCACTCTGGATGCAGATCTCTCTATTCAGCCCTGTGCTGACTCACCATGTCTCCTGTAGCCACCCCGAGCCCCTGTCACTCAAACTCCAGACAAGGAATACACAACCTAGCAGAGGCAGGCTTGGATAGTTATGCAAGAAAATACCCACTTTCTAAAAGTGGTATTTTCAAACACAGAATGTTAAAACCAACTTCACTAAAAGATGTATTTTATCATCCTGAGTTCAGGCATACTAAATTCGTTTTTCTACCATGTTCCCTGGGTCAGTTAGGATTATAAGGTGTAATAATCAAAACTGCCCATTCTGGCCTATGGGGAGCAGGTAGCCTTGCAATAGTGAAAAACGAAAATGGCTGTAATTCACTATTAGGACATGCCACACACACCAGGGCATGTCCTACCTTATACTTACAATGCACCCTGCCCTAGGGCCTACTTTAGGGGTGACCAACATGCAGTAAAGGGAAGGTTTAGGGATGGTAAGTGGGTGTACTCACCAAGTCGACATGGCAGCCCTAGGCTGCACACAGGCTCTGCAATGGCAGGCCTGAGACACATTTTACAAGCTGCTTCTGTGGGTGGCACAACCAGTGCTGCAAGCCCACCAGCGGCATTGGATTTACAAGCCCTGGGCACACTCAGTGCACTGTACTAGGGACTGACAAGTAAACCAATCATCCAATCATGGAGTCACTAATACATCCATCAATTTACAATAGGGAGCACTTGCACTGTGGCACTGAATAGCAGTGGCACAGTGCCCAAAGCATCTAAACCAGCAAAAACAGATCAATAACATTGGAGGCATCATAAAAAAATGGAAGGGAGACCCACGCCAAGGATGCCAGGTCTAACAACGAATATGAGTTTATTTTAGGACATTTATCCATCCGGTATACATGCAAAGTAAAGATAAATTCAAAAAGTCTAGTAATATTGTCTGAAGGCCAAAATCTGCCTGTAAGTTAAACCGTAATAAAATGAAGTACAAAATAGTAACAGCAACAATGCACAGAAACCCAATTGTTGCAATAAGGTGTTCCATATTTCCTTTTATAGGATAAACATGGAGTGAAACTATGATTTTCTAAGGGGGATTTCTAGCCGGGAACATAGAAGGTGTCAGCACAGAGTCGAACTTCTGTGGAAGTCCAGGTAAAATAAAGAGTGTTTAGCATGAAGCATTGGAAACCCAGCAGAGAGATCTGTTCGCTCTCAGAGTCAAGGGAAAGCAGTGCTTAATTTGTATAATAAGTGCAGGGGCTCACAATTTTTCTTAAGAGGCCACACCCACTTCTCCCGGCCCCACCCATTTCCTCCACTGACTCCACCCACATCCACCATTAGCACAGATGAACACCAGGTGTAATATCTGATCTGAATTCCTGTGAGTGAGCTTTCCTAAAGGAAAGTTTTGATAGGAGGTTCTCACCCTGATTAATTTTTGGGGTAAAATCAAAGCATAACATTTTAAAGCACTATTTGGGCAAAAAGGTAGTTTGGTGAAATAAGCACTTGTTTATGATTACATGATGTGGGCAAGCAGGGTAGCTGTGTTTGACCTCAGGTTCTCAAGTTTCACACAGTGCCATGATTAGATGAGTATCTCTTTCTGACATCACGTCTTGATGCTTTTTCCTTAGTGCATATCAGAATCCGCGTTTTATTTCTGGCAGTTTTACATGGTGCAATCCCAGACTAAGGGCAGGCAAGCACTTCTCAACACTTGAGACTACATTATACTTGTATTCATACAAAGGGAGATTTGTCGGATTCACAATGTTCTGAGCCCAGGGATTCAAACTGGGTTCCCTGTGTTTCCTGACGGGCGGCTGCAGTCACTAGGCCATCTTATCACCTCTTGTGAAAGCTCACCTTGTTTTGTGTGGGCATGTGACTTGAGCTTTGAATAAATGAAAAAAATAACACCCATGCCATAACAAAAGTTTAGTGAAAGTTGAATTTATTCGGAAATTCACCTGTTTTGGCTCACATTGATTTTTATATTTTAAACAAAAATTGAATCTGTATAGACAATGCAGCAACTACGAGGAATTCATATGCAGGAATACTTTCCTGCTATTAGCTAACCTCCTTGAGCCCATTTAAATCAAAAAGCGCATCATCCATTTCAGCGTCGTTTAAAAAACCCTTTCTTTGCTTAGGGTTCTCATCACCCCATCAGCCCGTCTTTTCACTTCAGTTAAGTCAAAAGGAACTGGAACATTAGAAATGGCCTTCTGATATAGATATCTGCTATTCCTTTCGACTATTTCTTCTAATAAATGTGGTCTTGTACCCTTGCAATCCTGTTTCCACCACCTGAGGTCAGCAGTGTGAATTGGTAACAGGCACGAAGAAAAGAAAACACTACAAAAATGCACACAGTGCTCTTTTTCAAGGCCCAGAGCAAAACCACAAGCATACACATGACTCACACATCCAGCCCACTCCCCTCCTCCCAGCACTAACAATGATTTGCTCCACTTACCTGATCCATGAGGGGTGATTGCTGGTCACAGTGGGACACTGTTGTGCTAATCGGATTGGTGCTCCAAGGGGCATATCAACAAGCGGCAGCGATAATTATCGCTGGCCGCTCTTAGCGTGAGGAATTTTATCGCGGGCTATCGCAGATAATTATCGCCATGCTAGCGCTGTATTAACAACGCATAGCGCAATGGCGATAATTATTCCACTGATAGCGATGTTTTCCATGGAACATCGCTGGTTTTCCAGCGATGTTCCATGGAAAGCGGCGATATCCTTGGTGATAGGGCCTGTGGTCTTAGCCACACAATCCACCCCCTTGTTAGGTATGCCTTAGTCAGGAATTTAACAGACGTTAAATTCCTGCGTTAAGAGCATACTTAACGTGATTTTAAATATCGCTAACCCTCGTTGTTAATATGAGGAAGCTGGGTTAGCGATATTTACCCAAGGAGTCTGGTCAGGCACGCCTCCTTTGCATCTCATTAGCGATGCGATGGGTGGCGTGCTGACATGGGGCGCTAATGCAAGGATACACGCGCTAGCGTGTCCTTGTTGATAATGCGATAATATTATCGCCGCTTTTCGCCCAAAAACGGGCTCTAAAGCGGCGATAATATTATCGCCGCACCTTGTTAATATGCCCCCAAGTAACTTGTGCAGGCCAGGAGGGTGTCTACAGTTCAGCATGCCCTGCAGTGCCTGCTGCCCAGCTGCTCCCAGTAATGCTACCTCACTTATGCAGCACAGCAATTAGAGTGCTGGCAGTTTATAAGGAGTGCAGAACAACACATGCACACCTGCCTACGACAATGACTGCAGTTGGTGGTGGGCTACGAGCATGTCAAATGCAGGATTATAGACAGCTCCAGCTGACTTCAGTTCAGTGCGAGCTGATTAAAGAAAGTATGCAACGCACTTTTAATTTGTTCTACGATGCTGTGGAAAGTTTGGTCTGAACTTTCCCAGCCTGCCTCAACCCAGCTCAGCCATGAGCCCACCCTCAGCCACGATTATCCAATAGAAATGATATGTGAAAGGCAGGTGTGGTCTGCTGACATCACGAACGTGATGCTGATGCACATTCAACCTGCCTGGACCAGGGTGGGCCAGCCTGCGAATACATACCAGGCAGACACCAGAGGAGGACAGGTACATTTATTTAAAATAATTACCGGGCCTATCGCCCCGGGAAGAAAAATCTTATAGATCCTACCCTGTGAAATAAGTGCTAGTGCTGAGCCCCGGAAACCACCGGCACAAATTAAATCACTGAGGGAAGTCTGTCTAACTAGCTATGGAAACACCAATTAAATATAACAGTAGCTTCAAAAACATTCATATCACTCTCCCACCACCGAGGGCCAATTTAGTTTCTGTGTGTACGAGGAGTCAACATACTCCCTAAATCTTCATCTCTTTACGTTTAGGTATGCAGCTGGTAGCCTTGGACATCTCTTCCTCCTGGTACGCCCTAAACAGAAGGCCTCCTTTCACCATTATTTCTCCGAGTTCGTTCCTCACAGGCCTCACTATCAGTCCTCTAATACAAACAATAATCCTTTCTCTAACATGAAGCACGATAACGCACCCGTAGAAGAAAGAATCAACACACTGGCAACATTTAAAGAATAAGCATTATCAGTCAAGGCCAAATGTCAAGCAAAGCTCTCTCGAAAATCAAAATGTAGGACTGTTACAATACCAGTTACTAAGATTGTGTCTGTGCAGGTAGAAGAAAGTAATCAGTAATATTGGTTAACCATTGGTCAAATTGGCCATACGTGCTATAACAAGAGTGGAAAGTATTAAAATCCTACCTTGCAGAAACACTGAAAAGTCTTGAAGCGCACAGGTACAGTTCCAAGGATTTCCTGCTAATTTCACCATGGGGTATCTACGATCATCAAAAACATTCCTTTTTAGGGTTGTGAGTCTATTGTCCGATAAGTCGATCTGCGTAATCCTAGGTAGGTTGCTGAAGCTTCCACTGGACACTGAACGAATTTCATTCTTTGCTAAGTTTAGAATTGTTAGATTTAAGAAGCCAGAAAGCATGTGTGGTCTGAGTTCTTGGATTTTGTTCCCAGTCATTGTTAGGTTGTCTAAGCGACCTGGATTGGAAAACCAGGAGGGGACAAATGTGGTGAGGTGGTTACCATACAAAGCCAGCTTGGTGAGGCCTTGGAAGGCATGGAGCGCCCCGGGCTCGATTCTTGTGATACCGCTGTTTGCAAGAGTCAGACTGGTCACAGATTTCAAATTTGCACTCGTGAAGACAGTTGAATTGATGACCCCGATGTTCGTTAATATAAAAAGTATGGACTTCAGGTTCTCTGGAAACTCTATGGATGGAAAACACATACATTTGGTAGGAGAGAAAAAACTGAAACATAAAATGTTTCCAATTATGTGACTTTTTTACAATTCCACAATAAAGTCTGTTTCTATGTAAAATTTATGGTGGTAATGATAATGTGATTATAATATGACTACTATAAAAGAGCAATCTCAAGGCACGCTATACTCTGTGCAACACCAAAACTGAGAAGTAGTGGGTTTGTGCTTTTTGTTAATTATTCATGAGTCACGTCGAAAGAGAGCTCTGACAATTGAAAGGTCACTAAGGATGATACAAAATTACTAAGAAGTTTAAAATGTCTTCAAAGCAGGGTTGGCTGTACACTGCTCTTTTTCATCCAATTTAATATTTTTGCCCCAACATACTTTTCTCAACTACTGTCATTCATTCATATACGGATACCTGTTCCCTCTTCTGCTGCTCTACCCAGCTCCAGATATTGAGCAGGGTTGGGCCTGGAGAATGCGAGATCAGCCTTAGGATTCCAGCTAGTAGTGGCAGCAACTTACTATAATAATTATAAAAGGGTCATGTTTCAGTGTATGGGAGCACTCAAGCAAGCAAAAAGCTATTTCGCCTGGAACGCTGGAAATCCTTACACCTTGTCTAAGAAGGATGAAACGTTCTAACTACATGGGTGATGATTTAGAGGTGGGGTGACTCTTAACCTGAAAGTGGGGTCATCTCCTCAATGGGGATAGTTTGACCATGGGGATGTTGAAAGAGGGCTCTTCATTTATGGAGGTTCTGCCAGCTCTACTTGCCACCTCGGGCCACAGACTGGCAGATTTACATCAACACACAAGATGATGGACGGAATGCTGCACATTGGCAAACATTCACCCCCAGTCACAGATCTGGGTTTAATCCATCGTTATTTTGCTTCACCACGCCACCCCAGTTCAGACATGGCCATATGCAAATCAGTCTTGACCCTCAATTGTTTTTTTTGCGATTTACATCAACAGCCAACATCTAAACCAGCTCGTCTCTGAGGTACTCCATGCTGAGCTGACAAATGAGGGGTTGGCACAATCCCTCCATTAGATGTGCACTGAAGTGAGCCAGATCCTTACAGATGGAATCTGAGTTCAGAGGCATAAATAGAAATAAAGCGGGCCCACCCGTGTTTCATCTTCGGTGGAAGTCATCCCAAGCAAAGGTCAGGAGCACACAACGGGATGACGTCACCCCTCACAACTCATTTGGTTACCCGAAGACTTTATGTTCGTAATATTGGAATCTTCCAATCTTGTGCTTTAATTAAATGCACCCCCCACCCTCCCTTGTAGAAGTTTTAGTCCTGGTCCATTTCAAATCAACTGATTGAACTAAAGTTTCACAATACACTGGTTTGCAGAAGGAAAAAGTGGACTGGATTACGGCGTTTCCGGTGACATGGAGTCATCCGGTATTCTAATCTTTTCTCTAATTTCTGTCTCTCAAGTTCATTTTTTTCCTTATAAGGTCCCGTTTAGTACTGGCAGGTACCCTCTTGCTAAACGGCAGCTATAATAAATTCCATAGAAAAAGTAGTATATCCGATGCATAAACTTCACTCGAAATAAATTAGCATTGTCAACAGCATCAGAATACGAAACAAACAGCGTAAGTAAAAAAAAAAAAAAAAAGTGACAGTGAAAATGCCGTGTCTGCAAACTCCCGATGAACTACATTGGCGTTACCCCACCTCTATGCCCCGCCCGGCCCCATCCCACTGCCCTCTCTTTTAAGCTAAGAAAAACAGGTGATTCTAGCTCCTTCTGGGAAGAAAGCAAAACCCTCCCTCATGAATCTGAATCCATAACAGTAGCCCATGCCTTAGTCTTCTCAAGTGCGGATGGTGGTAAGACCCTGCTCCGTGGTCTCTCCAGCTGCAGCCTTGACACCCTGAAAGGCATCCTTCACACTGCAGCACACCTCAGCACTGCTCCCATTCCAAGGCCGCACCATTCTTAAGATCAGCTGTATCAGGTACAAGGCGACCAGAAGCGCACCCCTGCTCATCTGGGCCAGACTAAGGGGCATATTTATCAATGGGTTGCGTCGCTTTTGCATCATGCAACATGGTGCATGCACGACGCAACCTCAAAATGCAATTTATCAAGCCACACAAGGCCACCTTGCTTGGCCCCAAGTGACTTGATAAATCTGGATTAACGCTATGCAGCGCAAATTGCTGCGTTGTGTTTCTCTGCCCCAGGGAGGTGTTCCTTGGGCATTGCGTGGGTGTTCCTATGCAACACCCATGGATTTTGACTCATTGCCAGATTTACCATTACTGGTAGACCTGGGAATGCGCCAAAATGCTACGCCTTTCCAGGGGAGGCGTAACAAGGGGAAATATCTTTATTTATCCTCGTTACTTCCTCTTTATAGAAAGTGGAATATGCCAAAGGGGATTGTTTTTGTGCAGGAAGGGGACCCTTCCTGCACAAAAACAATCTTGCATGCAACGTAGGTACCCTTGCACCATGCTGCAAAGGTGTCTGCGATGGCGCTAGGCAGCACATTATGCGCCAGCGCTGGGGAAAAGACGGGAATGCGCTGTCTTGTGTTAAATATAGCACAGCAGGCAGCACAGCCATGAGCTGTACAAATCTCTGTGAATGGTATAGAATCAGAGCTGCCACAATCCTCCTTCAATTCAGTAAGAATTTGAAGACTCCTATATTTAAAGAGCACGATGAGGCACTGTTTAGTGCCTGTTTGGTGGCAAAGGGCAGCAAACAAGCACTAACCAGTCTCCACAAGTTGGCCCACATTACTGCGCAGACAAAGAATTGTACCTGGCCATCCCAACACCACCACACACCATAAAAAAAAAATATCAGTGTTACTTGGTTATCTCTACACATCAAAAAGTCTAGTTTTTATTATTTATGTCGTGTAAAACGGAGAGGTGTACGATTCACAATACTAATAAAAAAAATGATGCTTTCAATATTAGTGATATAAGAAACGACGGTAATAATGGTAGCACAACAAACATAATACTAAAAAAATCAGCATGATTATGAGAAATAATTATAACAATAATAGCAATAATAATTGTGAAATGTGATGTAATAACGATAAAGATGATAACAATAAAATAACAATTAGAATGTTATAACATATTATTTTCATTTCTCATTGTCATTTTTTTTTTTTATTATTCCCATTTTTCTTCATATTGCTTTTATTGTTTTATTTTGAAATCATCACGGCATTGATTTAAGTCTGCAATTTTGTAAAGGTTTTTCCCTTCAGCCGTCATCGGCAGAGCCTCTAGGTCGATGTTGCCAGATTGGAGGGCAAAGTTTTATTTTCACCCGCCTAATTTTCAAAAATGATCACTAAAATTTTAAATGGTGATAGGGGACATAAAACACAGTAACCCTTAATTGTCTGCCTCTGTCTAAGGAAGAGCATGAAAGGTGAAAGTGCTTGTGAGAAATGGGAGCTGAGAAAGAGAGGAATCTTAGAAATAGCAGGCAGAGTGAGGAAGGTTAAGGGCGAGCAGGGCAAGTAAGGGGGGTTGTGAGGGAAAGGAGGATTTGAAAGATCGATGGTAATGTAAGCATATGTGTCTTTGTGGAGTAGGTGAAGGTGTGAGACTGCACGTGAGTGAAAATGGCATGGTAAGAGGTTTGGGACAGAAAAGAGGGTGGTTTTTAGAGAAGGGTGGGAAAAGAAGGTGAGACTAAAAATATGTGAAAGATGTGATAAAGGAATGTATGCGATACAATAGCGAACAAATTGAAAGAGTAGTTGGAAGAAATGGTATTAATATTTGGAGTGGGTGACTCCCCATCTCAAGGGGCAACCACAACACTTTGTCACAGTGAACTCTCTCAGTCACTAAATTAACCTTAGCTCAACAGTATAGTAGATATGGCACAAAGCTGTCAGACTTAACTAGGGCAATATGTAAAGTATTTATACAGTACCAAAATTTGAATAAAGTTGAAATGCAAAATAAAAATCCCCAACCAAATTAGAAAACTAGACTAATAAACAAGATGACACACATCCAATAAGGGGAATCAGAGGTATGATTTTTTTCAAGTAGGAAAAGTTCCAAGTAGCATAAAGTGCCAATGATAATTAATGGTTGCAGTAGAATGGGAGCTAGGCACATTTTGAAACTGACCGTGACGGAGCACAGGACTGATGCACCAAACATCATCCAATGATTGTGTTAGCTTCTTTTATGGTTTCCATAGTTGCGGGTAACTACCATATTACTTCTCTACCTAATTGTGTACAGCCCGTGTCCAGCTAATGGGTGTAAGTGCTTATGAAACACTTGTGCTCCTCATACATCATAACTGTGTAGAGATAATGAATGTCCTCAGTGATGTTGTGAATGATGTCATAAATTATGTTATAGAACATGTCATGAGTGATGTAATATGTGAGGTCATAAGCAGTGCATGGTGGGGGCATTGCTCAGCGGCGGCTCCTCCTCCGCTAAGGCGGAGGAGCGTCGCCCCACTGCTTCAACTGCAAGCTGAATACAAAAAATTATAATACCGTTCTGTTATATCATTTTGTTATTTGTATACAGCTTGCAGTTGAAGCCAGGTGGACGGGGCAGGGCTGGGCTTCCCGCGTCACAGGGGGAGGAGTGGTGGCAGCACCTTAATTGCACATGATGGTTTGGCCGGCCCTCTCGGGTCGGCCTAACCGTCACGCACACTCTGCATGTTCTCCTCCCAGGCTGCATTACAGCCTGGGTGGAGAACATGCACAGCCTGCCAGTCCCTGTCTGAGCACCAAACCACGGCACTCAGACCAATCACAACACTGCTGTAAGGCAGCGTTGTGATTGGTCAGGGGATTCTGGGAGGCTGTGTGCTTTCTGCTGAGTGCAGAGAGGAGGACGGAGAAAGAAGAGGCGGCAGCCGGCAGACGGCGGTATTAAGGTAAGTGTCATTTTTTTTGTAATTTCCCCCCACCCCTCTGTCCACCCCCCCCCCCCCCCCTTTACCCCACCACCCCTGTTCGGTAGCAGCGGCTACTGGCATTGCTAATTATAACTGGTGAATTGTGTGTGTTGAGCTCAAAACTTTAGTGGGCACTGACATATTCTCCAAATGCTGCAACAGCACGGAAACACACACTCCCGTCCAGAAAGTAATAGACTCCAGGATAATTCCGTTAATGTTGGATTTAATCATCAACTTGCTGAAAATAAATCTAACGCATGTCAAGTTACCAACTTACTAGACCCTTCCTTGACACATGCTCTAGTTAGGGTCATACTGAGAACCAAAAAAAGCCCTGGTAAAAATGTTCAAACCAGCCCAACTTTTTTTTTTCTTTCTCTCCTTCTCCCTCCCTCCATTCTCCCTCTCTCCTCGCCCATACTGTGCCTACTGCCATAAACTCTGGCGTGCAAGAGAGCATGACAGAGCCGGTTGTGGGCATTAAAACTTGCCACTGATGACTCCAGACCCAAGTATTGTGAAATACAATTTACCTTTTGTGTACTTTCCGAACTTTTTATTCAAAACCAATCCCCATTTCAAAGGATCTAGGTTTTGCTCCGCTTTTCACCTCATTCCTCACCCGATACCTCTCTTGTCTCCACTTTATCTGTTCTCAATCTCTTAATGCACATATCATTTCTCTCCACTTTTACTCATCCAGGGTGGACACACTTTAGAGCAATGTACTCAGAATATCAACAAGCAAAAAGGGGAATCCACCATTCAAGTTTTTCTAAACCACCAACTATATCCTTCCTTTCAACACACGATTAAATCGTTCAACCAACCCAATCCCTCTAGGGTGATACAGGGTGGTTTTATGATATTGGTTCCAAAATTCCTTAGGAATTCTTCCATTTCATTAGACGCAAACAACAGTTTATTATCTGTTACTAACTCTTCTGGACATACTTCCCTTGTCGCCAGTGAAAGGATCCTCAGAATGCTTTCCAGTCTGAAAATAACAAATACCTATTCTTGATCAGAAAGCATCCAGAAAATATAGCGAAGCTACGGCAAGTATAACTGACTCCAGTGGAATCATGGCTCATTTTCCCTAAGTGACTTTCTAAAAGAACTCCATACTCAACCTTCCAACCATACAGTTGATTAATGTAAAACCAAGTTTAAACATACATAGCATACAAGGTTCAGCACACACCTCCATGACGGTTCACTACACTGCAACCATGAACAAATGGACACCCTCAAAAAGCAAAGCACTTCACCACATGGGAACAAGGTCAAGAACATCATGGGTATGAAGAACGAGGTCAGAAGAATCAAAGAGGTAAATAACTCAAAAGCAGGTGGTGCATCACAGTAGCCTTGTAGAGTAAAATGTGCACATAAAGAATTAATATGTGTATATAGAGTGTTATGTGACAGAGATCGCATGTTTCATCACTGTGATCACCATGCTGTGCTATAAAATAAATTGAGTGTGTGAATCCGTTATTCGGACACCCAGTACCATACAAAATAAAGTTTTGAAGCAACACAAAAAATGATCATATCTGTTTCGCACAAAATATGATGCTTGTGTAAATGTCAATTTAATAGCACAAAAATGGTTCAGACTCATGTCACACTACTTTGGTGTGGTTGCTTAATAAGAAATACAGCAAATACCTTTACTCCATGTTTTAATTGTAAATCATGGCATTTTTTAGGCCTAATCAGTGTGCTACCTTTTTCGTTATGCAAGCAGGGAAAACAGGGGAAAATCAGCCTGTTCCATTGTTTAATCATGACCAAGAATTTCTTTTTCTAAAACTCTATTATGTACATATAGTGATGTGTAATCAATAAGTGCATTGCGCCTGAAATCTGTATGTTTGAAATAATTTTACTATACATTTACTCGATCAATTGAATAATGCATCAATCTATATTTAGCATGGACAGAAAAAAATGCGTTTGATCATTTCCTGTTAGGCAAGCACCAAAAGTTGAATTTGCTCGCTTTTGCACTCCGGTGCAATTTTTATGTAATATGGTCATGTGTCCAATCCTGTGCTTTTATTGAATAAACTAAGGCATTGTGGGAGTAGTAGTCTTTGTTCACTTAAATTTGAACGACATAAAAGAGAAATGAATCGTTGTAGACTGGTGACCTGAAGACACTGGGTTGCATTCGGCTTCTTTCAGCAGAACAATGTTTCATTTGTTTGAAATTCCAAATGCTGCAAGTTAAAAGGTAAGGTTGAGCGGGTGGACTGAATAGCCCTAATCACACAATGTATGCATGCTATGGCAGTAGTGGAACCTTTCTTACCTTGCGGGATGCCTGAACAGAAATACTCCGTTTCCAAGGCGCACTGGGATGTAGAAATCTTCACCGCTCCACAAACCAAAGTCAGTCCTAGAATGACTGGGGACAAACAAGAGCAACAGTTTGTGAAAAAGGTAGCAAAACTTGTCACTCTCAACTTTCATTGCCAACCAGTTATATCACTGTTTCATCCTTTGACTCTTTTTATACAATCCATGCTTTCTGCATTAGTCTAGTATTTCTAATAAAGCATTCAACTGACTCAAGCACAGTATGGATTGGTGATTGGTGGAACAGCTGCTGATTGACAAATTACTTTATCAATCGAACAGTCGTCTCGGTTTTTAAAACCTCTTGTATGGCAGTATTTTTTCTGTTCTTAGATTTTCACTTTTACGTACATGCAAACACCGTTTTCCTTTTCCTAGAAATCTTGATGGACTCAGAAACTTTCTTAAGAGGCCAGTGGACTGGACCACCGAATATTTATTCCAGACTTGTGAATAGTTTTAGTGTACCACGTATAAATATGGTGTCAGTTATAGGTCCATTATACTGCCCGATCCATGCACATTTTTCACAACAATCACTGCTTAAGTAAATTAATATCTTTTACCAGGCATCAATTGTACCTACCTGTAGATTTGGTGGACACCAGTTCATAAAATTCTTAATCTCATATATGTTAAAGATCTCATGTGGAGTACCACAGGGATCCGCTCTTAGTCTCACTTTATTCAACCTCTATATGCACCCATTGGCCAATATAGTCCGGAAATTTGGCTTATCTATCGTATCATATGCAGATGATACTCAACTGGTAGTATCAGTGACGGAGGGCCCTCAGTCCAATTACAGCCAATTGGCTCCCTTCATGGAAAAAGTAGCCAAATGGACGGCCAGGTGTAGCTTAAAGTTGAATGGCGATAAAACAGAACTGATGTTCTTGGGAAACAACTCTGTGCCCCGGGCTACGAACAGCTGGCCACAAGAACTTGGCAGTCCCCCAACCCCTAAAAACTCCATAAAAAACTTGGGAATGTGGTTGGACCACAATCTCTCCATGGAAATACAAGCCAAGAAACTGGCAGCCACCTGCATTGGGATACTCCACATGCTTTGCAAGATCTTAGCCCTTATCCCTGAACAGACCAGTAGACCCATTGTACAGGCCTTGGTAGTCTCTCGGCTGGACTACGGTAATTCCCTCTACCTGGGATCCCCTAAATATGAGGTGAACAGACTACAGGTGGTTCAGAACGCAGCAGCCAGGATACTCCAAGGCATTCCCAGACAAGAATCAGCTAAAGCATCACTGAAACTGCTTCACTGGCTGCCGATCCATGCCAGGATCAAATTCAAATCTTTATGTCTGGCGCACAAAGCCATGAACTGTAAGGGACCAGCTCTACTTAGAACACTCATCACTCCTTAAGTACCCGAAAGGTCTTTGAGATCTTCCTCAGACCTGCTCGTGAAGACGACAAGGATAAAAAGATCCAGATGGGGAGGAAGATCCTTTTCGCACCTGGTCCCAAGGCTATGGAACTCCCTGCCCAAAGAACTGAGACTGCTAAGGGATGAACTAAGTTTCAGAAAAAAACTAAAAACGTGGCTTTTCCCCTGATGATTTTTGAATCTCCTCGCTCATCACAGCCTCTCCGCAGCGCTGGAAAGCCCTTGGGCAGCTATGCACTTTACAAATCCCTCAAACATAAACATGATATTAAATTTGCAGTTTGAGCTCTGTTGCTCATGTAGCTACAGCCATCTCCTTTTCTTGCTATCAGTACAGCTTCATAAGAAGGCACAATATTTGCACCAAAGATTAGAGTCTTGGAACAATCCTAGATCCATGCATGATGATCGCCATAATTGCTGACATTGCCCACTGTGTCATAATAATCTGCTGGTGCCTCAATCTTGTGAAAACTCTTCTTCTAAAATACAAGGCGAATGATGGGTACCACTGGTGATAAAGATAATTTTCCTGAACAATAGCAATGCTCGACTACAAGACTTACAATGTACCTTGAAGGCAACAATCAAATAATGTTATCATATAAACTACATTTAGAATACCAATGCATAGCAGGCAATACTCTATGCCACAGATCATAAAACACAAGCGACAACATCAATGCATGCCATATTGCATGCGGAAACACACATGAGAAGCAAGGCCTGGAACTCACTGCTCATTCATGGGACCCATGCCCCGTTCATAAATTTGTGAAGGGCTATCTATCCACGAATCATCATCCTTCACAATACAAACATTTGTAAGGGTTCGAGTTCCATACCCCAGTAGGTAGTTTTAGCAAGGACCTAGTTTCCATAGGAAAAGCAGTTTTTGTTTTACTGATAACTTTGGCACCGTTTAACGAATCTTCACAAAATTTTCAAAGCTAGTTTGTCAGTCACTTTAGCTGCTGTCTGGAAAGTTTTGGGGTGATCGTCAAGTGGGGAGCAAGAAAAAGCAGGAGACCCAATACACGTTTTCCCCATGCAATTTCCCACAGGCAGTTTAGACACGACTACAGCTCGAACCGCTGAACGGAAATTACATCAAATTTTACAGAAAATTAGATCTTGGTCCAGAAAGAGTGCTTTTTATAATTTGGTGCAAATCTGTTCAGTAGTTTGGGGGTTATTAAAGGAGTTATTAAAGAAAAAATTATGTATATCTAGAGATGCAGATCCACCGCGGATCCACGCGCCAACAGCACTGACGCGATTGGCTGGCGCAATCTGAGACAAAAGTTGCAGCCGGCATCTTGTGAATTGGGACATGGTTCCTGGAGGGATGGGGGGAAATAAAGTATAAATTGGATATAAGTATTCAGGATAGAGGTATCCTGACCCCATGGGACTGATGGAGGGGTCTGTGAGGGACCCCTCATGGGCAAGAAAATGTCCAAAAATATTTTATTTCAGTGTGGACCCCCGTGTGAATCTATGGTGGATCTGCAGATCAACACCCCAATTAAAAAAACACATACACCCACTCACACACTCTATCGCACACTTACACATCCATACTACCACTCACACCCATACAGTCACTCTCACTCCCTCACACACACCCATACAGTCACTGATACATCTACTCAGACACCCAGAGAACCACTCACACACCCATGCACAGACCCACACATGAACTCGCACACCCACTCACACAGCCACATACACAACCATACAGTCACTTACATGCCCACTCACAGACCCACAAAACCACTCACACGCCCATACAGCAAAACCACAGGCACACCCACTCACACACCCATACAGCCACTCACAAATCACTCAGAGACCCTGACAGCCACTTACACACCTACTCATATGCCCACCCATCACACTCACTCGCCCACTTACACACCCACGCCCACACCACCACTCACACACCCACTCACAGATCAGCAGAGGCACTCACACACCCTCTAACACCCCCCCACATACACACCCATACAGCCACACACACCCACTCTCAGACCCACACAGTCACTCACACACCCACTCACAGAACAACACATCCAGTCACACACACACTGACACGCCCACCACACACTCACAGTCACTTACACACCCATGTTACAGGGACAATATAGTTAGGAAATAGCATTAAAACACCATCGAAATTCACTGAAAAAAACAAAGGTTACAGGGACCTTATAGTTAGGAAATAGAATTAAAAATAGAAATTCACTTAAAAAACCAAAAGTTAAAGGGATGCTATAGTTAGGTTCAGATTTTAAACACACAAAAGTATAACTTGTGCCCGAAGGTAACTGTTACTCGTGTCCTCATCATGCACTGCTAATTACTCCACACATTACATCACTCATGACCAGCGGCGTCACTAGGGTTGGTGTCACCCAGTGCGGTAACTCATGGTGTCACCCCCTCACGACTTACCCCATGATGGACCTCCTCCGAGTCCGCCAGTGCCAAATAACGGGATGCATGCCTATAGTTCTCAACCGGCTCTATTTATATAAATAATAATGATAATCCCGGCCTACTTACTTTTACACCCTTTTTGTAATGGGGGAATGAGCTACAGGTATAACTGTAGGGAATCTTAAATCAGTTGCAAGTTGCCGGACTGGTCGCTACCTGTATCAATTAGAAAGTAGCACATATAAGGCAATGTACTCAATCGTGGCTTATTAATTCTAATAGTTGTAGCCTCAATTTTATATTCACTTGCACCCACCTTCAGTCAACTAATTAGGTTTGCCACCTGACTGGTTTCCCTTCCTGCACCGAGGCGGAATGGCCGTAGTAAAATCTAAACCAATTGGATAAAACATAATGGTGTAATCTGACAAATTTTCGTTTCTATTAGCACGAACGCGTAATAAAATGAAGGGTGACTTACTTATTTTTGTGCCTGTTTTTCAATGGGTCCTTCTTGTATTAAGGCCCTTTCATTCAGCTACAAGGTAAAAGCCAGAATATTACCTTTTCAAGTAAAAGTCGAGACAGACATCCTCACTGCCTATGTTATCTTTCGTTCAGAATTACAAAGGCTTGGTTTACTAACTTTCTCTATTTTAGCCCCGTAGTCCGACTGGCCATATTAGATAGCATTGTGGAAAAGCCGAAACATCCTTGCTTCCTCTATTGTATTTGCTTCACAATTGAAGAGGCTCGATTACTACCTTCCTCTATTCTAGCCCCGTACTCAGACTAACCACCCACACTACTTCACTTTCCCCTTTTAGGATCTATAAAAAAAAGTCTTCCCCCATGACCGCATTCCTCATCCAGAACCTACCTCATGCAGGAAACCAGCGGTGTCTCAAAACTTCAGTTTCTGCCTTTCGTGCAATTAAACGCCATCTCGCTATGTTGGTGCCTTAAATGCCTCCTCAAATTTTCTCCTACGTCAATACGTGAACGTCAGGGTCATATGACCTGCATCTCTACATCTTAGCGGACTGTTAACTATTGGCACTCCGGTTTCGCAACAAAAACTTTATTAGGAGTTACATAAAACACCCGTATTGCGCCTTCCATCATCTAATTATACGTTCAACATTGTAAATAGTCTCATTTGGGAAAGGTGTCACCCCATGTGATGGTGTCACCCGGTGCGGTCCGCACCCCCGCACCCCCCTAGTGACGCCACTGCTCATGACATCTTCTATGACATCAATGACAATATCACTGCAACATTTGCTGTGAAATTATTGATGAGAAAACTGTGCATGGCGAGGGCGCAAGTTATAGTTACTTAAGATAACTATAACTGCTGAATTTCTACGGTTTTGTGCTGCCATTACTGATGGTATCAATTATGTGAGTTGAGATATCAGTGATGTCATCTTTGAGGTTATGAACAGTGAATGGCTCTTCCACAAAAACTTTTTATCGGTCAATAATCAATACAAAGCTGTCAGTTAAAGAACGTCAAATAGTATTCCTCGCTTGCAAAGGTTGTATGCACAGCATGTCATCAGCTGAAAAGCAATCACACAGCCCTTTCTGTTGCGTCACAGGACAACACAACCTCCCTTGACATTCCTGCAACTGCAGTGGTTTTGAAAGAAGCGTCAGAAAAAAGATATCTTTACACCTCCTGTTCATAAGTCCTCCAGGATGAGAACTGGTAAATTGACCCCAGTTACCAGTGTTTATAGCAAATCTGTCAAGTCTGGTATAACGTTTTCCAACCAGAACTCTCTCACTAATTACGAGTGCAGCAGTCTTTAAAAGCAGTGCGCGTGTGTTCCCTGGCTCTGTTTACTCTGGTCATTTGCATATTTCCACCAGCAGAGGTCTGTGGCAAGGAGTCTAAAACCAGCGCTTTTCGCACCCTCTAGGATTAGCAATTTCCTGTCAGATAAGACGCCTGTGTCATTCCAAATGTTCACTACGGGCCCATAACAAACAGAACACGACCCATCAGTCACCACTGCAACACAATTTATAAAGTGGAATTATTAGACTGCACAACATGTGGGTCTCATTACAACTCCCCCTTAATTCCTGATTCAGATGCAAATTCTCAGTTGTTTCCAAATCGGGATTATAACTCAGTGCACTTCCGGGTTTTGCCTGCACGATTTTCCATAAGTGAAAGCTGGCACAACAGTGAACACTGCGAGAATGCACCCCATGGGGCGGTGTAAAACAAATTACCCTCCATACCGAGGCCCAAAACTGCGAATGGTGGTAAAGGTGCACCTGTTAAATACTACCAGGGGCTATTGTATTCATCGAGTGTGCAGTTACCACTGGGGTTCAGAATTGAGCCCCTGAGAGGTGAGTCTACCGCAGACCTTTAATGCTCCAAGGACACCACACAATATCCTCTCCGCACATTTAACCCCTGCAGCTGCACATACTTACATTTCATGCTGAAGGCTGTGGCGATGCTCTGTGCAGAGGGGACCGACCATGGACCTTCCCGTAAAGTTGTGAACCCTCTCCTCCGGGAAGACTCCTTTGGACAAGACTGTGTAGGATACAGGCGCCTCTTTCCAGGCAACAGGCGAGTCGAGACCTGCCTGCTCTGAGCCTTCACTCTCTAACTTTGATGGTTGACTGCGGCGACGTGGTTGAGGGAGGACTGCGGCGACATGCGCGGTTAATGGAGTGCATCAGCGAAGCCTGGGGAGGGGCCGTTCCACTAAAGATTAACTGCGCTCCAGCCAAGATGTCTACTTCTGAAGTCCAGACCCCTGGCTTCGCTGCTACTGAAGGCTGTACTTACAGAACAGGGCCCAGATTTACCAATATTTGACGCAACGCAGCACAGGATCCACAGTTGCTGCACTGCGTTACGTCAAAGGGAGAGAGTAAAAATGCACCCTATCTACTAAGATGTGGCATATTTGCACATTTTTTCTCTACCGCACTTTTGGCTGCCAAGCGCCAATACACACACCCTTGCCATAGTGCAAGAGTGCATACGTTTTTCTAAGGCATAGGTTTTGTACTGGAAGAGAATCCTTCTAGTACATAAACCGGTCTTTAAAACTTTCCCCACTTTGTGCGAGTGCTGTACAATGCAGCACACATGCAAAGTATGAAAAAGAAGGAGAAATTAAAACATTTCTCCTTTTTACGCCTGCCTCGAGGAGGCATAAGGCTGTGGCACAAATCCCGGTCTATGAATGTTTGTAGATATTGATTTGCATCAAACCCATGTGTTGTTGCATGGGAACGCCCATGTACCACCCATGGAATGCCCCCATGACACAAAGTAACGCAAAGCAGTGCATAGCACAACTTTGTGTTACTTTGAGATACTTTCCGAAGCAAACCCCGGTTTTCATTGGAGAGTAAATGCCGCCCCAACACTTAGTTCCAGGTTTACGTCCCTAAAGTGGTGCAAACCTGTCTCAAAGTGTTAGTAAATCTGAGCCCTGATGTCTTAACCAGCGGCATAACACAATCTGATGAAGCCCTCCTGTAAAATGTAAAGAGGGGGCCATGAGTGTCCTATGCTCAATGAGCTCCCCCTGAAGGACTGGCGGACGGGCACCTGAAGGGTTGGGGGACCCTCTGCACTGCACGGGCTGCAGAGACCTGCATTACGACCCTGGTTTCAACCGACATATGACTACCTGTTGAAAAGGTTCTTACCTCAGAGACATTTGAGGGGTTTCATAGGGACGCGGATAATAGGGACTGATCAATTAAATATAGAAAACTTTTCATTAGATTTCCGCCTGCAATCTACCTAGTTTTTATCCTTTTCCTCAATGCACCAAAGCCATAGGAGTAAACTTCAGAAGTCTAAGATTTTTATACATTTCTATCCGCTTACTTTTACGCGTTGTCCATGTTACAGGCAAATCTCAGGAATAAATAGGGAAAAAAATGTGCATTTGGACATTTTTTCCACATAAATGTTTATCCACTTACAAAATATGTTTTATCTTACCCATAGAAACTATGGGGAGTATTCTGGGACCTTTTGTGCCCAGTTTGAACACTTGACCCAAACTATTTGTCTAGTGGAGTATTTTTCCCCCGAGTACAGCCTCTTTCATTTTCCACCAAAGTTAAGTGCACAGTAAAAATGCAAAAGGCCAATAGAAATATTTGTGAATACCTAAAAAAAAATGTGAACTTTGTCGGTCATTCCAACATTCTCCATGGCCTGGTAGTACTGATAGACTAATTATCCATCGGTAATCTTCATTACTCCAAGTCTTCATTATCACAGCCCTTACATCATGAGGTTTGCTTCGTTACAGAGGCAGGATGTACCTTCTTTAGTACTAAAATAAAATTAAAAACTAATAATTATACCCAGTCTCTAATTTAAGCTCCATGTCCTCCCTGGGAGTCATAAAGAGGGACTCCACCTACCATACTTGCTGTAATACCAAACTCCTCAGTGGTCCTGTGGTCACTCATCGCGGAAAGGAGGGCACACCCTTACACAACAGTAACCTGTAAGAGTTGAGAAACACCCAAACCTTTCCCATCACAGGAAAACAAAAAGTACCACAAGAAAAAATGGCGCAGCAGGCCCTTGTGAATCGACGTTTAGGACAGGAAGTGTCAGAAGTGATGGAAACACTCAAACGGAAGCCCTCTTGCCTGGTATGAAGATAGAATGACTACCCTTCTCACCACCCCTCCTAGTGAGGAAAGACAGAAACACACTGCAAAGCAAAGGACCTGCAGGGAATACCCTTAAGAAACTCACTGAGGATCATGACCAAATCTATAACCAGGTCGCCAGAAGGAGCCCAGCATCTCACCCCTGAACAGCCTATGGCATTGATGAACTGACAAACAGTTAAATGTTTACAAGAGAACTGAACGCCAAGGCTCACCAAGCTGAACCTCACTGTTCTGTTCCAGCTGCTTTGCATCTTCTAGCCGCAGGTACTGTCCTTATTCTGATGGGCGAGGAGGCTTCGGACAGCTTTGTACCTGACCTGGCCTTGAGCATCACACATTATCCAAAGTGTGGTCCCAGATTTCTTTCCAGAACACCAGGATGATGTCCAAATTAGCCTGGACACCTTATTGACACATCTGAGTGCAGCCCAGAGCTCTTGATCTCACACAATCCACCAGCCTCCATATCCCAAAAAGCTAAGACGACAGACATGTGCCACAGTGCCTGTATGGAAGAGGATGGACCAGGAACCATCCAAAAATTATCAACAAAAACTTTGAGAAAAAACAGAAGACAAATGAAGAGACCGTACAATCCATTCTCATTCCCCCAAAACAGGGAGGGAAGACCAGCCGAATCATAACCCAGAAAATGAAAGATGAACAGTGTAAAAGAGACATGCCCCCCTTACAGAATGTGGTCTGAAAAATAAAACAAGCATTTGCAATGTAATAGGTCTTGCATTTTTTAGAGTTGGAGCTATTGGTGTTGTAAATGATAATGCCATTAACCTATGTGTTTTGGTTTGGAATGCAGTGGATGTATGAACAGAGACACAGCTGCAGCATTGTCCAGAGGACTAAGAATGGGAAATTAACACTGTGACCAGAGAAGCAGATGCAGCAGTGTCTAGAGGACTGGGAATGAGAAATTACAGATGAAAGCAAAGAAGCAGGTAGCAGCACTGTGTAGAGCACTTAGAATGAGGAATTACCAACGGGACCAGAGAAGCAGCTAGCAGCACTCTCTACAGGACTAAGAATGAGGAATTACTGACAGCAGCAAAGAAGCAGGTGCATGCAGTACTGCCTAGAGGACTTAGAATGAGGAATTACCGATGAGACCAGAGGAGCAGCACTGTCTAGAGGATTCAGAATGAGGAATTACCAACAGGACCAGAGAAGCAGCTAGCAGCACAGCCTAAAGGACTTAGAATGGGGAATTACCATTGGAACCAGAGAAGCAGCTAGCAGCACTGCCTAGAGGAATAAGAATGAGGAATTACCACTGTGACCAGTGACACACCTGAAGCACTGTCTAGAGAATTTGGAATTGGGGAGTTACTGACGGGATGAGAGAAGCAGCTAGCAGCACTGTCTAGAAGACTAAGAATGAGGAATTACCAACGGGACCAGAAAAGCAGCTAGCAGCACTGCCTAGAGGATGTAGAAATGGGGAATTACCGACGTGACCAGAGAAGCAGCTAGCAGCACTGTCTAGAAGACTTAGAATGAGGAAGTGCCACTGGGAACAGAGACACAGCTGCAGCACTGACTAGAGGATTTAAAATGTATGATATTCCGACAGGACCAGAGTAGGAGCTAGCCTCACTGTCTGGAAGACTTAGAAGGAGGAATTACCGACTGGACCAGAGAAGCAGCTAGCAGCACTGTGTAGAGAACTTAGAATGTGGAATTACCACTGGGACCAGAGAAGCAGCTCTCAGCACTGTCTGTAGGACTTAGAATGGGGGAATTGCCAAAGAGACCAGAGAAGCAGCAAGCAGCACTGTCTGGAGGACTTAGAATGAGGAATTACAGTTGGGAACAGAGACGCAGCTGTAGCACTACCTAGAGGACTTAGAATGAGGAATCACCACTGGGACCAGAGAAGCAGCTGCAGCACTGTCTAGAGGACTAAAAATGAGGAATTACCACTCGGACCAGAGAAGCAGGTAGCAACACTGTCTAGAGGACTAAGACTAAGGAATTACCATTGGGAACAGAGACGCAGCTAGCAGCACTGCCTAGAGGACTTAGAATGAGAAATTCCTGACAGGACCAGAGTAGGAGCTAGCGGCATTGCCTAGAGGACTTAGAATGAGGAATTACTGACAGGACCAGAGTAGCAGTGAGCAGCACTGCCTAGAGGACTTACAATGAGGAATTACCAACGGGACCAGAGAAGCAGCTAGCAGCCCTGCTTAGAGGACTAAGAATGAGGAATTACTACTGGGAACAGAGACACAGCTGTAACACTGCCTAGAGCACTTAAAATGAGGAATTACGTATGAGCCCAGAGAAGCAGCTAGCAGCACTGTCTAGAGGACTAAGAATGAGGAATTACGACTGGGAACAGAGACGCAGCTGCAGCACTGCCTAGAGGACTAAGAATGGGGAATAAAAACTGGGACCAGAGAAGTAGCTGCAGCTCTGTCTAGGGGACTAAGAATGAGGAATTACCACTGGGGCCAGTAAAGCAGCTGCAGCCCTGTCTAGGGAACTAAGAATGAGAAATTACCACTGGGAAAACAGACGCAGCTGCAGCACTGTCTAGGGGACTAAGAATGAGGAATTACCATTGGGAACAGAGACGCAGCTGCAGCACTGTCTAGGGGACTAAGAATGAGGAATTACCACTGAGAACAAAGATGCAGCTGCAGCACTGTCTAGGGTACTAAGAATGAGGAATTACCACTGGGACCAGAGAAGCAGATTCTGCTGCCTAATTGTCGTACGCAAATATAAGCAATTATAAGATTTTTAGGGTGAACGGATGACAGCTGAGTTTGGCAGCTGGGAAAGCCTCACACACCTTGTTGCCAGCGTAGTGGTGAGGGGAACAGGCACGCAGCGTGTTGTGTGGCTAGTGGGAAAATGTATTTTAAAAGTCACGTATCACCCATGTCTGCCTGTTGCAGATTATACACTGCCTGGATAATGCTGAAAATGAAATGAACTTGCGCTCCGCAATGAAAGAATATAAGTTTTCCCGGGGGGCACCAGAATGGCGAAGAGAATCAGTTTTATATTTAAAAAATGCCCACGCTGAAATATTTTAAAAAAACACTGATCCCAGCACACAAAATAAGAATGGGCCACAGATGGATATTTTCTTTGTGAATGTATTTCACAATTACTCCAGTGGAAGCTTTTATGAATTAAATATGAGTTCTGTCTTGAAATTAGGTGTTATAAACCTAAATTATAAGAGGCATCCAGTAATTAAGGTGGCACAAACACAGTGACAAGTAATCTCCCGCAGTGTTACATGGCGCCCTTCCAGACAACCGGGGTTCCCTCTGCCTCACAGAAAAAAACGGCAGCTGAGAAAAATAGATTTCTCATTTGAGCTGTTTTTTATAGCTTTTAAAATCGAAAATTGAAATTAACTAACCCTGGCCCCATCGTGACAAAGGAGCAAATTAAATATGTAATGCTATAACAATCCGGAAGCCCTGCCAAGGGAGATTTGTAAATGGAACTGAAATAATGCGTGTCTCTTCCTGCGCAAGTGCACTGGCTTCATACATTTTTTAGGTCTCGCCTAGCGTTGCAGCGCGCATGCGCTTCTCGCTCTGTGAGACATTGTGAGAGAGGAGATTTCAGAAGGGGGCTTGAAGCCCCGCCCCTCATTTTCATTGGATGGAGTCATCATTTATGGTAAACGGTGGCCTCCGATTGAAAATGAGGCTTCTTTGTTACTGCCCTTTCTCCTTTTGGGACGGCCCACCCGGACTGGATCGTTTGCTTCACGGCTGTCGTGAAGCAATTTCTTATCTAAAGGAGGCGTGTTATATAAACAAGCCGTGAAGCAAAGGATCCAGTCCGGATGGGCCGTCCCAAAAGGAGGCAGGGCTGCAGGCAGGCACAACGCGCATGGCGCGCTTTCACTTGGGCGTGGCGACAGCTTGTTTGCTTTCTGACTTGTTTACATTAGCGCCTTGTACGTGACAGGCGCACATCGTAATCAACAAGGGAAACGTTCGGATACACAAACAGGAAGGACAAGGCGGGTGCCCAGGTAACTTGACTGTGAAAGCTAGCTCCTGCCTGCTGCCGACAGACAGCGCGTTGGGCTGAGCCTGTGTGAGCAGCGAGCGCTCGCTCAGTGCCGGCGCAGCAGTGGGTGTGAGCACAGGGTGAGATGTGATGGCTCCTACCTCACTCGGCAGAAACAGCACCCTCGCTTGTGTTCCCATTCAGACACGGGACAAGCTAAACCAGAGTCTATGTCTCTGTTGTGGGGAAGGCAAATCAAGGGCTACGCTCCACCTTTCATCATTGCATCGGATGTCCAACTTATGAAAAACCTTTGATCACCTTGTTCTCCAGAACCAGCAGAAATTGGAGGTGCTCTCTCTGTAAGCTGCCGCTGTGCCGTTAATTAATGGGAATAACATACCCCCTTGGAGGGAGAGCACACGCCTGTCAAGAGGAAAGGAAGAATGCGGAATGAGTGCCTCGGAGCGCTTCGGAGAGGCAGGGGAGGATGAAGCGGACACCTGTTCCCTCTCCTCTCTGGACTCCAGCGTCTTCTGCAGCAACCCTCCGCGGCCCCACCAGGACATCCCGCCAGACTCCTTGCTCATCAACATGGGCGTGCGGCGCTTCGTGTTGTCCCAGCAGACCCTGTCCTGCCACCCGGAGACGCGGCTGGGTCGGCTGCTGGCTGCCAGCCGGGGGCTGGAGGCGGCCAAACTCTGCGACGACGCCAGCCCGGAGAGGGCAAGTTCTTCTTCGACCGAAGCGCTCAGATGTTCGAGTACGTCCTGCACTACTACTGCACGGGCCAGCTGCACCTGATGGAGCAGCTCTGTGCCGTCTCCTTCCTGCAGGAGATCGAGTACTAGGGTCTGGGTGAGCTGTGCCTGGATCGCTGCTGCAGGGACAAATACTTTCGACGCAAGGAGCAAAGCGAGGCGCTAGACATCGGCAAGGACGAGCAGGAGGACAACGTCGAGGAGGAGGACTTCAACGGGGCATCCTGTGCCAGCGCATGCCAGCGACTCTGGGAACTCATGGAGAAGCCCGCCTCGTCGTCGGCCGCCCGCCCCTCTGGCATCCTCTCCATGGGCTTCGTGCTGCTTTCCATCGCCAACATGGCCCTCATCTCCCTGGAGCTTGGCTCGGTGGACGCGCCGCTCTCTGCCCTGCTGGAGTACGTGTGCATGAAGCTGGGTCGCAGAAGCAGCCTGGACAATCTAGTATGTTTCTAACCTCTCTTTAATCATTCCACACATAGGGCCCACAGAACTGAGTCTCAGCTCGCTTTTTTATTTATTTTTAATGTGTCGTGCTCTATTCCATGATTATTGTGTCACGGTGGTGGGTTGTATATGTGGGTGGGGGTTAAGTGCAGACCATGGCAGCATCTGTTTTGCACTTATGGGCTGGTGAACCCTTCACAAACCACCACATCCTACGGTTTGGGATTTTAGGAGTCATGTGTGTGCGTGGTTTTTGTCTCCGTGCCACGCCCCTTTGTGTACAGTCCTCTTCCTTCCGAGACTTCTTTGCTGGTATGGTGTTTGAGCCAAGGGCTGGGTGCCCTCACTTTTCATCGATAAATTAATCGTCCAACTGCACCCTTTTCTCAGTGAAGGGGCCAGTATTAGGGCACCGAAAAGAAAGGCCTTCGAGCAGGTTAGGAAGGGGGGAGACCTCCAGACCAGGCAGCTATAGTCTGTCCCCAGAGGAGCTGGAGGACAGAAGGGAAGCAAGGAAGTTCGAATTGGAAAAGCAGGTATATCTACAGTGACAATGATCTCATACCTATATCTGCAGTGACAGTGATCTCACACCTATATCTGCAGTAATAGTCACCTCACACCTATATCTGCACTAATAGTGATCTAACACCTATATATAAGGTAATGGTGATCTCACACCTATATCTGCAGTGAAGGTAATCTCACACCTATATCTGCAGTCATAATGATCTCACACCTATCTAAAGTAATGGTGATGCCACACCTATATCTGCAGTGATAGTGATCTTACACCTATATCTACAGTGATAGTGATCTCATACCTATATCTACAAAGGAGTGATCTCACACCTATATCTGCAGTCAGAATGATCTCACACCTATCTAAAGTAATGGTGATGCCACACCTATATCTGCAGTGATAGTGATCTTACACCTATATCTACAGTGATAGTGATCTCATACCTATATCTACAAAGGAGTGATCTCACACCTGTATCTGCAGTAAGAATGATCTCATACCTATATCTGCATTGATAATGATTTCACACCTATATATAAAGTAATGGTGATCTCACACCTATATCTGCAGTGATATTGATCTCACACCTAAATCTGCAGTGAAGGTAATCTCACACCTATATCTGCAGACATAGTGATCTCACACCTATCTAAAGTAATGGTAACCTCACACCTATATCTGCAGTGATACTGATCTCACACCTATATCTGCAGTGATAATAATCTCACACCTATATCAAAAGTAATGGTAACATCACACCTATAGCTGCAGTGACAGTAATCTCACACCTGTATCTGCAATAATGGTGATCTCATACCTGTATCTACAGTGATAGTGATCTCACACCTATATCTGCAGTGATAATGATCTCACACCTATCCAGAAGTAATGGTAACATCACACCTATAGCTGCAGTGACAGTAATCTCACACCTATAACTGCAATAATGGTGATCTCACACCTGCATCTGCAGTGATTGTAATCTCACAGCTATCTAAACAAATAATGATCACACAACTATATCTGCAGGAATACTGATCTCACACCTATATATGCAGTGATAGTAATATCACACCTATATCTGCAGTGATAGTGATCTCACACCTGTAACTGCAATCATAGTAACAATACATGGGTATATGTAATATCCACTCAGAGTCCTTATTCCAAAATGAGTGGGTATTAACATTTTTAATGCATTAGATTAATGTGATAAAAAATAAAAAACTTAATAAAAGCCAGTACCATTTACAATACAAAACTCACACTAGTACAAATGCAATGCAATAGATTTTGCAATTACAACAAAGTGAGCTATTGCCATTTTGCATTACACCATTTGATTAATGCTTCACGAAGGGAAAAAAAAAACAATAACATTTACAATGCCAATAGCTCAAAATAATGTCATTGCGAGACCTATTGCATTGTAAATGCTTGTTATACAAAAGGGAGAAACCCAGCAGTTCCCAATGGCCACAGTGTGCACTGGAGGGGTTTACTGGATAAACCAGAATTAAAATAAAATAATCTACTGTGTGTTTTGGGCAAAGTGCAAACCCAATTCAAAGGGGTTTTATTCTTTACTTTCTTTTTCCTTATAAGCTTGGGAATGCCTGTAAAATCAGAGCACTCCTAATAGCAACTGACAAAGATGACGGAGGAATCCGACCTGTATAGCAAGAAGCCAACAGTGTGACCCGGTCGGCTGGCTAATTAAAAGATAGTTACACCTAGTTTTTTATTTGCTCAAAAGGTAGAAGTGTGCTGCAATTGCTTTAAGTGCATCACGCTTCTACCTTTCAAACAAATAAACAAAAGAGCTTTCCAAAACGCATACATGTACGAGTGCCTGTTGGCAAAGTTTAAACAAACTTTGATTTTTATTATTGTCAACAGCGTGGGTGCTTTATAAAACAAATTGTTTATTTGTTTGAAAGGAAGAAGCGTGTTGCTTTTCCTTAAAATGCATCGAGCTTCTGCCTTTCAAACAAATAAAAGCGCTTTCCAAAGTGCACACACTCTCCCTAACTGTTAGACTTGGCATCTTTTGGCGTGTTTCCCCTGAGTTTTTGCTTTCTGACCTCCCGGTTTTGACTCTGTTTTGTGCTGGTTTAGTGTTTCTGCACACTTTACGCACTGCTGATCAGTGGTAAAGTGCAAGTGCTCCTGTAAGAAATGTGTTATGGATTGGTATTTCCATGTTTGGCTATTTGATGTATGTGTCAGTCCCTAGTAACGTGCACTGAGTGTGCCAGGGCCTGTAAATCAAATGCTGCTGGTGGGTTTGCAGCACTGGTTGTGCCACCCACCAAAGCAGCCTGCAAAATGTGTCTCAGGCCTGCCACCGCAGAGCCTGTGTGCAGTCTGTGACTGCCATGTCGACTTAGCAAGTGCACCCACTTGCCAGTCCCTAAACCTTCCCTTTTGTACATATTAGTCACCCCTATGGTAGGCCCAAGGTACCCCTGTGGGCAGGGTGCATTGTAGGTAAAGGTAGGGCATGCCCTGGTGTGCGTGCCATGCCCTGGTAGTGAATTACAGCCTATTTCGTTTTTCACTATTGAAAGGATACCTGTCCCCCATAGGCCAGAATGGGCAGTTTTGATTATTACATCTTATAATCCTAACTGACTCCGGGAACATGGTAGAAATTTGAGTTTAGTATGCCTGAACTCAGAATGATAAAATACATCTTTTAGTGAAGTTGGTTTTAACATTCTGTGTTTGAAAATACCACTTTTAGAAAGTAGGTATTTTCTTGTCTAACTATCCAGGCCTGCCTCTGCTAGGTTGTGTATTCCTTGTCTGGAGTTTGAGTGACAGGGCTGGGGGATTCCAGGAGACAGAATGAGTCCGCCCAGTGGTGAATAGAGAGATCTGCATCTAGATGGGAGGGAGGAGTTGCACCTGGGACCTGAATAGGACTGTGCCTGCCCCCACAGTACTGGCTCCACCCCCTGTGGTGCGTCTGATGTCTCTGCCCTGCACTGTGAAAGAAGAGAAGGAATCATGTCAACAAAGTGCTCCAGGGCTGTGCTTTCCCTCCACAATGCTGGCTCCACCTCCTGTGGGGCGTCTGATGTTTCTGCCCTGCACTGTGAAAGGAAAGAAGGAGTCTTGTCAACAGAGTGCTCCAGAACTGGTTTGGATTAGGCAAAGGCTTCTCTGCCTCCAGAGAACAAAGGAATTTGGGATATAAATATTGGGGCCCTGACCCCATGAATTTAGATTTCGCTGGAATCAAGGAACCTGCCAAGAAGAAGAGCTGGAGAGCTGCTAGGAGGAGTACTGCCCCTTTGCTGAGTTATTGCCTTGTTGGGTTGGCCTGCAGTTGCTGCTTCTGTCTTGGGCAGTGAAAGGACTGGACTGAACTTTCTACTCTTTGTGCTGAGAATCTCCAAGGGCCTGAAACCGAGCTGGCCTCCTGTTAAGAAGTCTCAGGGACTGCAAAGACTTCACAACCCTCTGGGTACCGCTTCTGGAACCGCTGTTTCAGTTGCCACAGAGGAAGGGAACCGCAACCGACTCCGTCAATCGACTCCATCACTGGCCCGGTGTCCTGTTTGCACCGCAGACCGCATCGCCCCGCTTCGCACCGCAACCCTGGTCTCACCGACGACGGCGTCCGACGACGTCCGACGCCATCGAGCCGCTGCTTGCATCGTGACCTGTGGGCACCGCAGTTCGCATCGCATCGCTTCACTGTACCGGCAGGACCAGACCGACGCTGTCGCTGCATCTGGCTCAACCATCGTGACCGCATCGCAGTTGGGGCACCGCTCGCACACTTCGCGACGCACCGCTCCGACTCGCACCGCTGTCCGACGCCAGCTCCCGCACTCCGGCTTGGTCGCCTGCATCGCAACCTGCCAGCACCGCATCGAGCACCGTCTCACCCTGCATCGCCCACCTTGGTCTCACCGACTCCGTCTGCACGACTGTCATCGAGCCGCTGCCTGCACCGCATCGAGAGGACACCGCACCTTGCATCGCTCCGTCTTGCACCGCAACCGCGACGAACGCCGACCGGCTCGTACACTCCGTACCAGCCACAACGAGAAAGGTACTGTGACCAAGTCTGTGCACGACTCTGCCGGCCCGTATCGACGCGGTCGGCTGGAACTGTTGGACTTTGTTTGTTTTCAGCATCGCGGTCGACTCGGACGGAGCTACCGACTCGCACAAACTTTGTTTTTCACGATTTCTGCAAAGAAGAAGTTATCTTGCAACGTATTCATTTTTAAAGTATTTGTATTGTGGATTTCTATCGTATTTGGTCTTGTCTTGAGTATATAAAAATATTGGTTATTTTTCTAAACTGGTGTGGTGTCCTTTTGTAGTGCTTACACTATATTACTGTTGGTTATGTGCAAATGCTTTACACACTGCCTCTAGAATAAGCCTGACTGCTCGTGCCAAGCTACCAAGGGGGTGAGCAGGGGTTATTTTAGGAGTGTAACTCCCTTATCCTGACTAGGAAGAAGGGTCCCTACTTGGACAGAGGTGCAAGCCCTGGCCAACCAGAGACTCCCATTTCTAACATTGGTTGTCAGCGGTGAGGATAGGACTTGTGTTTGCACTTGACTTTCAGTGATTGATGTGCACTACAACCATATCGCAGACCATTACGTACCACATACTGTCTCTTTTTCTTTTGGCCTATTTTTGATCTTGCCAGTTTTCAACTCACTACTTTCATCATGCCTGAATCAACTGCATCATCCGTTGCATCTCTGGAAGTTATCTTTGAGGAGGATAGGTTGGAATCCTACGCCGTAAAGGAGCTACGAGCGATTTGTAAAAACCTGAAAGTCCAAATTAAAGGCCTCACAAGGAAGGAGGAGCTACAGAAGGCGCTGAGGGCCTGGGTAGCAGCCAGACATGCCAGTGGGCAGCCTGGTAATCTCAGTGAGGAGGTGGAGGAGCCTATTTCCAGGGTGGATGTGCTTTTGGGTGGGGGGAACCCGCCAGGTCAGGCAGCAGCAGTCTGTCCCCAGAGGAGCTGGAGGACAGGCGGGAGGCAAGGCAGATTGAGCTGCAGAAGCTCAGGCTGGAGAGTGAGCGGGAGGAGAAGAGGGAGGAGAGGAGATTGGCCATGGAGGAGAAGAAGATGCTCTTAGAGCATGAGAGAGAACTGAAGGAGCTAGAACTTAGGAGTAAGTCAGGCTCAGATGGTGGCAGCAATTCGTCCAGAAAGGCAGACAGGATTGTGCACATTCCCAAGAATGTAGGCAAGGAGTTCAAGAAGGGGGATGACATACAAAGGTGGTTTCAGGGTTATGAGGCAGCCATACACATGAATGGGGTCCCTGAGGAAAATTGGGGAGCAGGATTGTGGCCACTTTTCCCTGAAGAAGCAAGGGATGCTCTGATAGCTTTGGGTAAGGGGTATCACCTCACCTATGCTGACATGAAGGATGCCCTTCTCACTAAGTATGGTCTTACTCCTGAAAAGTACAGGGATCAGTTCAGGTCCAGTAAGAAGTCTGATGCCAACACTTGGTTGGAATGTGTGGATGTAGAACACATCCACACATTCCAGGTCTCTGGATGGCTGGGTAAAGGGCAGTAATGTGACAGATTTTCAGGGGCTCTACAACTTGATTGCATGGGAGCACTTGTCTAGTCTATGTTTTGCAGATCTGCGCCAGCACCTAGTGGATAGTAAGCTAACTGACCCCAGGAAGCTTGCTATGGAGGCGGACCGCTGGGTGAGTACCAGGGTCCACAAGAAAGCGTTTGGGGGAGACTCAGCCAAAGGTAGGCAGGGTCCCCAGCAGAAAAGTGGGGGGGACAAGGGTAAAGCACAGGAGTTCTCTAAAGGGCCCCAAATTAGTACCCAGGGTAAAGGTTCCCAGCCCCCAGGTAAGAAAGCAGTGGTCTCTTCAGGGAAGCCTGCTGAGACCGGCCCCCGCAAGTGTTATGCATGTGACCAGGTAGGCCACATGAGGGGGGACCCCAAGTGGCCACATCCACCCACCGGTGGACAGTCCAAGGTGTTGGCTAGTGTAGCGCTTGGGGAGGAGGGGTGCCCACTGGAGGGTTGGGATCCCGCAGAAATGACCCTTGTCTCACTAGGGGACAGTGAGATGGTCCCAGGAAACCAGGTGCCCCCTAACACAAAGAAATACAGCACCTGGGTGACCATTAATGGGAATAGGGTAGAGGCTCTCAGAGACACTGGAGCCAGTGTGACCTCAGTCCGGTGTCACCTGGTGTCTGAGAAGCAAGTAGTCCCAGGAGCATTCCACCAAGTAGTTGCTGTAGACAACTCAGAGCGCCAATGTATGGTGGCGCAGGTTCCCTTTGAATGGGGGGGTCTCCAGGTCCCTTGAGGGTGGTTGTGAGCCCTACCATGCCTGTGGATTGTCTGCTAGGAAACGACCTGGAGCAGTCCTTGTGGAAGGATGTTGAGCTCAGGTCTCACTTGGAGATGCTTGGGTTGCCAGAGTGGGCATGCGTGTCCACTCGGTCAATGGCAGCCAGGAAGGGTAGTCAAGAGGACTTGGAGCCTGAAACAGTGGCCCAAGTCCCGGCCAAGAGAAAGGGCCGGGGGCGCGGGAAACCGGCCCCTGATGTTCCCACGGACCGGGAGGAGGCGGACCTTGAGGGGGACACCCCGGTGCCTACAGGGGAGCAGGTAGCCGAACTGGGAGACATCTCTGCAGTGGCGTAACGAAACTTGAGGGGGCCCCCCTGCAAAGCACAATGAGGGGGCCCCCCCCCAGCGGCCCGGCCCACCACCTACCACTTTGCCCCACCGACAAAAATAAGCAGTCACCTAAAGCCGTATTTTCAGCACTTATCTGTGCATACTTCGAACAGCAAATATAAATAGAATGCACTTTAATTGTGTTCTAGGGCTGCCTAAATGATGAGATCCATGACTGATAATTAAAGGGAACAAAGACAGAAAAGTCACATTACAAATGAATACATACTTTTTTATTTATAACCTTATTTAGTGCCAAGACGAGGTCTTTCCAGGCTCTTTAAACACATAGCTGGCATTTTTCTTTTGGCAACCCTACTTTATATTCCTTTTCATGAAATGCATTCTCACACTACAGTAGTAAATGTAAATTTCACATGCAAGGAATAGGCAGAGTGGGGGCCCAGGGGGTACTGGAACCAGAAAAAAACTAAGCCTCGGTAACCAGTTAACAAAGGTATGTTGACTGTGCACCTCAGATAGAGCATACAGCTGACTGTTGTGGTGCACTGTAGCACCCAACAACACTTTAATAATGTACATCACACGCAGACATGTAATAGCGCTCACTGGGTAGAGCTTATATAGCACATAGCTCAGAAATACCATATAGATGGATGGCACGCAGCTCCCAAGAGCATTGTAAGCAGTTTAAAACACACGCAAGCATTGAACAGAACGCTCTGGACAGACCTTGCATACACCCCACATAGCACAGATAAACTATACAGCTGGCTGCAATGTGGACCCGAAGAGCACTTTTCAATAGCATGGAACACACACAAACTTCCAACACAACACATTAAATAGAACATTTTGCTTACATCTAACTAAGCACAGAGATGGCATTTGGGCCGTGGGCCATATTGCCATAGAATGCATTATATAAACATAAATAACGTACCATAACATGTAATTGCTGCCCCTATAGTTGTGTAGCTCTATCTATAACTTGGTCATCAGAATGTGCTACAACAAAGACGATGATGCTGGGCTGGTAAACAGGAGAGAGGCGGGGTATGATATTGATTAGCATAACTGTATCTCCTTTCAGCCATTTTTCAGCTCAAGCTAACATGTCTGAAGGAAATGCCCATCTCTTGTGTTTCAAGCCTCCTCCTGACATCTCTGCTCCCGAGATGAAAAAGTGTCGATTACTTTGCTCAGCAGAAATGCTTACATACTCGTATCATTCTAAAGATAATGTTCTTCCTTTCTCATGATCGGAGTCTTCAGACACGTGTATGCTCCTTTACATTAATGCCTTTATTTCAGACCTGTGTGTCCTTTCTCTAAACTGCTGCAGAGCTTGCTCCAACACACATTGCGAGCGAATTCTCTGGCTGAATAAATCTGTGGTTCACAGACTGTTCATTTTTATTTTGTTAATAACCCCTTTAAGATTTCAATTGCTGTGCGCGTAGAATTTCTTTAACAACGGCCTAATGGAGGTGGGATAACTGTGCCCAGGCTGAGAGCGCGGACGGCCAGGCACATTGATGCGTGCCTCTGAACACTGCCTGGGTGGTATTTCCTGGGTGAGCGGTGAGAGGCAGGAAGGCTAAGCAGGAGGGAAAGGACACCTCTAGCAAGGGGAGTGATCTGCACCCCTAGGGCTGCAGGCCTTGTTTGGAAGGTCACCCCAGGATAGGGAAGGACATGAAGACTTCAAGAATTGGACAGGAGGACTCTAGGCCAGTCCATCCATCCATCCGTATTTGTAAAGCGCGAACTACTCACCCTTACGGGTCTCAAGGCGCTGGGGGCCGTCGTGGAAATTAAGTGAGCTATTGCCCAGAGTCACATGGTGCTGAGCTGAGCTGCCGCCGGAGCCGGGGATCGAACCGTGAGCCCTGTGCTCCGAAGTCAGCTGCCCTGGCCGCTGCACCACACCTCTCCACTAACAGGTGATCTCTTGAGGCGGCTCGGAGCCCTTCTCCATTCCAGACATGGGCAGGCCAGACCACTCCAAGGACCCCGAGATGCACACTTTACATGGGTGTGACATGGAGGTCACCATTTGAGCCTCCAAACCAGTGCTTAATTTGAGACGGTGGTTTGCAGTGCTCGGCACCAGCACTTTGTCAGCACCGGGCCCTGTGACAGTCTGCCACAAGGTGGCGCTGTCTGGCTAATTTAGAGATGACCCCAACAACAGTTAATTATTAACTCAATATACATTAAAATCGAATATTTCCTGCCACCCAAGAAATTCTTAAGGTTTTGGGGCCTGAAACAGTCAGAACTGTCACACTTGTAAGAGTGTGAATGTTAGTACTTGTGCTGTTACTATCATTGGCGGCGCTGGCAGGGGCAATGTGTGGTGCAAGGTGCAGTGTCCTCCTGACAGCCCTGGCACTTATCTTTCTGCAAATTAAGCACTGCTCCAAACCTGGTAGTGGGCAAAGCACTGGGTCACTGCCGTGCCCTTCTCCGGGGTAGTTGCAATAAACCCCGGCAGCACCGGCACTGGTATCCTAGAAGTAGGCATAACAGGTAGCCCATTCCCTAGATCCGCCATCTTAAGAATGCACAGAAGGCAGAGCTTCCTTCATCATGATACACATGCTTGCACTGGCTGCCAATGTGAGGATTCCCCGTTCTCGCGGGTAGCCCCCCTAGTGGTAATACGGAGTGGCCTAGATACCTGGTGAGAGAAACCACCAGGGGAGTTCAGGTTATGGGCTTATCCAACTAATCTGAAGGCAGGGTGTTTGGAAGACCTTTTAGGGTTTTGTGGGAGCGTTTGTGTCTCTATGTGATTGAATGTGTGACCCCTGACCATATCCGAAGCTCTGGGTGATCGCCCCAATGTGTTTGTCCCTGTGAGAGCGCCCTGTACCTCCCTTAATACATGAGTATTTAGCACTTTGCTTTGGCATCCATAGTGGGGGAGAAGGAGGGAGACACTGGTGCAGTGGCAGGATTCTTCAGTTCCTGGATGGCTAAAACTCCAAGTCCTAGTTTCGTTGTACGGAGGTACTGTACAAGGGAAGACTCGCACTGCACACACCCTTGCTCTGGACTTTTACCCACCTCCTCCGCATTCACCACCAAAGTATCTAGTTCCTAGGCATGTGGCGACAGTGCGTTACACCCTGATCTAAGGCCATCATTGTATGAGGTGGGGGTGAGGCTGCAGTGACTACAGAGGGAATGGAGGACTTAAGGGGGTGACATTTTTTTTAAAGCGAGTGGGGCTACAGGGATAGAGGGTTTAAGGAGATGGGGATTTAAAGGGGTAGAAAGAATAGGCGTCCAGGGGCTCGGGAGGAAGAAGCTGTGGATGGCTTCATTCCCACCCCACCCAACCACTGAGACTCCTCGCCACCACGGACCACTCCTGCCTCGGCTCGGACAGACTCACCCGAGGCCTCGCCTGCAGCTTCAGTAGCAGGCGCGAGCGGGCAGCAGAAGAGGGCAAAGGCAAGACTAGCCAGGCAGGGGCTAGTAATAATTAAATTATGGCTGGGGGCGCCGCACGGTGACGGTCTTTCTCAGTAGTCTGGCTGGGTCCTGGGATGCCTCACCTCACTCGTCACGCGCACTTTTAATTGCGCTGCTGCCCAATGCGCATGACTGTATGGCATTGGTCACCAGCCCCACCCTATGCCCCACCCTGAAGACGCGCAGACGCGGAGACATCTGTATAGCTGCCAAGGTTTCAGATTGCCATGTGTGACATTTTCATAATTTCAGTGTAATTATGAGTGACATTCAACAACTATGAGTGACACTTTCTCGCGAGCAAAATCAAGCAATGAAGGCAAGGGAAACAAATATCAGAACCCACGCGCTCCTATAAAAGTAAATTAAATGAGTGGCACAACTTTGCAGACAGACTAGTAACTGCTGAGTTTGGTGTGCCTCGATCTCTGTATGACTCGGAGCACTGCACGCATCAGGTCTCGGCCCCGTGTGAAGAAGGCCGAGAACTGTCCAGCAATTATTGCACTGCCCCTTTTGGCTGCAGGCCTTACTTTCTATGTATAATAGACTGCAGGTTCATTGTGTGTGTAGCAGTGGGCACCACAGAGTGTGCAGCTGTGTGATGCTGTTTGCGTGCAGGTGGCTTGCATCTGTGTGCACAGTGTAGCTGTGCACGATGCTATGTGCATGCAGGAGGCTTTCAACTGTGTGCACAGTGTAGCTGTGCGCTATGCTGTATGGGTGCAGGAGGCTTGCGTCTGTGTGCACAGTGAACTGTGCGCTATGCTGTATGGGTGCAAGAGGCTTGCGTTTGTGTGCACAGTGTAGCTGTGCATGTTGCTCTGTGCATGCAGGAGGCTTGCGTCTGTGTGCACAGTGAACTGTGTGCTATGATGTATGGGTGCAGGAGGCTTGCGTCTGTGTCTGGGTGCAGCAGACCTTAGAGAGCATGTCTCAGGCCGCACCTCTCAGACTCTGCCTACATGCGGCTGGATGTCTGTGTGCAGCAAGCTTCAGACTGCATACAGTGCGCCCAGGCCTCAAACTCTGTGCAGCACACCTCAGATTTGTCATCCAGCCCCATGGCTCAGACTATGTGTGCACAAGACCCCTGTCTCTGACTGTTAGCTCCAGTTTAAGGCTTTTGCTTATCAGCAGGCCTCTGGCTATCTAGTGAAGCAGGCCTCGTGGTGCTTAAGTTTAGCATTCTGAGGTTCAGTCTCCAAGTACACGATTATTTTACTTTGCCATTTTCTATAGCGCGAACAAGACCCTATGGGGTATCAGCGCGCTTTATAATTAACCCTAGGCACAGTTTCTTGAAATTAATATGCAGCTGTATTTCCATACATGCGACGCCAGCAGCCTCAGTACTTTTAATCTGTTCGAAAAGTACCTGGCTGCCAATAAATATAGGTAATCCCGTCCCCGCTTTCAGTATTGCTGAAATAAAATGTCTTTAAATGTCCACGGTCCGGATCGCATTTCATTCCAACTCAATTCAGGAAAGCACGCCTCTTAACACTATATATTCAGCAGTGAGCGAGGGGAACAAACCTGAGACCTGCAGTGGACCGCTGATCACTCTTTGCTTAAGTGTTTCTCTACTAGTAACTTTTTAAGGTCATTGCAGATGCCCGTGTTTACGGTGCGCACAAGCTGCAGCCCATGTTAGCACTTGACTTTTTGGGTGAGATAAGCGTAAACCAACTCTATTACACTGAAATAAATTGACACACGTTACCTCATTGTCGTGAAGCCTGAGGTAATTCCTCAGGAGACAGATAGTCTTTGGCACTGGAACAGACATGGCATGAATCGGGCGGTGGAACCAACTTGTTCAGGGGATTGAGGAAAGAAGAAAGATTACCGGCCTGGCTCGCCTCTCTGTGGCGAGGACGGTCTCTCGGCAAATTAATTTTCCGTGGCGCGAGGGGGGCGCTTGATTTTAATTGCAGCTCTTCTGATAGCGGAGCATGATGCGGCGGGACGGTGCAAGCAGGCAGCTCTGCTGCGAGCGCCATGATTTGCCGCAAATACCTCTAGCCAGCCCCCCACAACTCGGCAGCAGGATGTGACGTCACCCACGCCGGGGCAGGAATCAATCTCCTTTTCTGATGAAATACTCCGGCCCTGGCCCGTGCGCGCACCATTTAATTAATGAGGAGGCCGTGCACCATTTTATTCATAAAGAGGCTTACTTGCTCCGCTGAGCGAGGGGGCCCCTGGAGCACGGGGGCCCCCCCGCAACGCGGGGGCTGCGGGGGCCTGTGTTACGCCCCTGCATCTCTGAGCTGACCCATTGGCAGCAAGAAGGGGGTCCCACCAGGGAGGAGTTCTGCAGGGAGCAGAAAGAGTGCCCTTCTCTAGTGGGTCTGCGGCGGCAGGCTGCAGACCAGGCAGCTGGTAACCAGTCTGGATCTCACCTGATCTATTGGGAGAATGATCTCCTGTACAGCGAGCCTAAGGTCGCTGAGCCTGGGTCAGCCGGTGTTCTGGTGGTACCCCAGCGCTTCAGGACCTTCCTACTGGGTCTGGCTCATGACGTGCCTTTAGCAGGACATTTGGGGCGGGACAAGACCTTTGACAGGCTTATCACCCACTTCTTTTGGCCCCAAATGAGAAGGCAGTCAGATGGACATTGTAGATCTTGCCAAACTTGCCAGGCAAGCGGTAAGAGTGGGAGGAGGGTCAAAGCTCCTCTCCAACCCTTTCCAGTTGTTGGAACACCCTTTGAAAGGGTAGGGATGGATATTGTGGGGCCACTGGATCCCAAGACAGCCATGGGCAACAGGTACATCCTGGTCTTGGTGGACCATGCCACCCGGTACCCTGAAGCAATCCCTCTCAGGACAACGACGGCGCCAGTGGTGGGCCAGGCGTTAATGGGGATCTTTTCCCGTGTGGGATTCCCCAGAGAGGTGGTTTCTGACAGAGGGACCAATTTCATATCCAAGTATATGACATCCCTGTGGAAGGAATGTGGTGTAACCTACAAGTTCACCACCCCTTACCACCCCCAAGGTAATGGTCTGGTGGAGAGAGATTCAACCAGACCTTAAAAGGCATGATAAAGGGGTTGACAGAACCCATGAGGCGTAAGTGGGACGTCCTCTTACCATGCCTACTGTTTGCATACAGGGAGGTGCCACAGAAATCTCTAGGGTTCAGCCCCTTTGAGCTTCTCTATGGCCACCCTGTGCGAGGACCTCTCAGTTTGGTGAAGGAAGGCTGGGAGGCAGCTCCCAGGAAATCTCCCCAGGATGTGTTTAGTTACATGCTGGCCTTCAGAAACCAGACTGCACGCTTCAGGAAACTCGCTCAGGCGAACCTAGAAGCAAGCCAGGAAGAAATGAAGAAATGGTATGACCAGAATGCCACTCTGGTCGAATTTCAACCTGGGCAGAAAGTGTGGGTGATGGCCCCAGTGGAACCTTGTGCCTTGCAGGACAAGTGGACTGGGCCATTTGAGGTGGTGGAGCGCAAAGTGACGTCACCTACCTGGTGAATTTGCAGTCTCCAAGGAACCCTTTGAGGGTCCTCCACGTGAACCGCCTCAAGACCCACTTTGAGAGGTCCGAAGTGAGCATGCTCTTGGCGACAGATGATGGGGTGGAAGAGGAGAGTGAACCTCTCCCTGACCTCCTGTCTACCAAGGAGCAAGACGGGTCAGTAGAAGGAGTGGTCCTCTCCCTACACTGACCCCAGAGCAGCAGAGCGACTGTCACCAGTTGTTGGGACAGTTTGCCCCACTGTTCTCTCTGACCCCAGGTGTTACTCACTGGTGTACCCATGACGTGGACACCGGTGACAGCCCTCCTGTGAAACACAAGATTTACAGGTTGGCTGACCGGGTCAGGGCCAGCATCAAGGAGGAGGTCTCCAAGATGTTGGCGTTAGGGGTGATCGAGCCCTCCCACAGTCCTTGGTCCAGCCCAGTGGTTTTGGTCCCAAAGGCTGCTGCACCCGGTGCCACTCCAGAACTCCGGTTTTGTGTGGACTACCGTGGGCTCAATGCCGTCACCAAGACTGACGCGCACCCCATCCCCAGAGCTGATGAGCTCATTGATCGGTTGGGAGCTGCCAAGTTCCTCAGCACGTTTGATTTGACGTCTGGGTACTGGCAGATTGCCTTAACTGATGGGGCCAAGGAGAGGTCAGCATTCTCAACCCCAGAAGGACATTACCAGTTCCGTGTGATGCCCTTTGGGTTGAAGAATGCCCCTGCCACTTTCCAGAGGTTGGTCAACCAGGTGTTGGTTGGACTGGAGGATTTCAGTGCCGCCTACCTGGATGACATTGCTGTGTTCAGTTCCAGCTGGGAAGAACACAGGCAGCACTTTGGAGAAGTGTTGAGGGCTCTGCAGAAGGCAGGCCTCACGATCAAGGCCAGTAAGTGCCAGATCGGGCAGGGTTCTGTGGTGTACTTGGGACACCAGGTAGGAAGCGGCCAGGTGGCGCCCCTACAACCCAAGATTGACACCATTCTGGCTTGGGAGCCCCCAAGACCCAGACAGAGGTGAGAGCCTTTTAGGTCTCACCGGCTATTACAGGAGATTTGTTAAGGGCTATGGCACCATTGTGACCCCCTTATCGGAGCTGACTTCCAAGAAGCAGCCCAGGAAGGTGATCTGGACTGAGTCCTGCCAGAAGGCCTTTAATGCCCTGAAGGCTGCCATGTGCACGGCGCCCGTGCTCCAGGCACCCGACTTCTCCAAGGAATTCATCGTGCAGACTGACGCTTCAGAGCATGGTGTGGGAGCGGTGCTCTCACAACTGAATGAAGAGGGCCTAGACCAGCCTGTAGTCTTCCTTAGCAGGAGACTACTCCCCAGGGAACAGAGGTGGAGTGCCATAGAAAGGGAAGCTTTCGCTGTGGTCTGGGCACTGAAGAAGTTGAGACCATACCTGTTTGGGACTCACTTCCGGGTTCAGACAGACCACAGGCCCCTCAGATGGTTGATGCAAATGAGGGATGAGAATCCAAAACTGTTGAGGTGGTCCATCTCCCTACAGGGAATGGACTTTACGGTGGAACACCGCCCTGGTACAGAACACGCCAACGCAGATGGTCTGTCCAGGTTCTTCCGCCTTAGTGAAGAGAACTCCCATGGGGTTGGGTAGTTCTCCCTACTTTCAGCTGGAGGGGACATGTGTTAGACTTGGCATCTTTTGGCGTGTTTCCCCAGAGTTTTGCTTTCTGACCTCCCGGTTTTGACTCTGTTTTGTGCTGGTTTAGTGTTTCTGCGCACTTTACGCACTGCTGATCAGTGGTAAAGTGCAAGTGCTCCTGTAAGAAATGTGTTATGGATTGGTATTTCCATGTTTGGCTATTTGATTTATGTGTCAGTCCCTAGTAACGTGCACTGAGTGTGCCAGGGCCTGTAAATCAAATGCTGCTGGTGGGTTTGCAGCACTGGTTGTGCCACCCACCAAAGCAGCCTGCAAAATGTGTCTCAGGCCTGCCACCGCAGAGCCTGTGTGCAGTCTGTGACTGCCATGTCGACTTGGCAAGTGCACCCACTTGCCAGTCCCTAAACCTTCCCTTTTGTACATATTAGTCACCCCTATGGTAGGCCCAAGGTACCCCTGTGGGCAGGGTGCATTTTAGGTAAAGGTAGGGCATGCCCTGGTGTCCGTGGCATGCCCTGGTAGTGAATTACAGCCTATTTCGTTTTTCACTATTGAAAGGCTACCTGTCCCCCATAGGCCAGAATGGGCAGTTTTGATTATTACATCTTATAATCCTAACTGACTCCGGGAACATGGTAGAAATTTGAGTTTAGTATGCCTGAACTCAGAATGATAAAATACATCTTTTAGTGAAGTTGGCTTTAACATTCTGTGTTTGAAAATACCACTTTTAGAAAGTAGGTATTTTCTTGTCTAACTATCCAGGCCTGCCTCTGCTAGGTTGTGTATTCCTTGTCTGGAGTTTGAGTGACAGGGCTGGGGGATTCCAGGAGACAGAATGAGTCCGCCCAGTGGTGAATAGAGAGATCTGCATCTAGATGGGAGGGAGGAGTTGCACCTGGGACCTGAATAGGACTGTGCCTGCCCCCCACAGTGCTGGCTCCACCCCCTGTGGTGCGTCTGATGTCTCTGCCCTGCACTGTGAAAGAAGAGAAGGAATCATGTCAACAAAGTTCTCCAGGGCTGTGCTTTCCCTCCACAATGCTGGCTCCACCTCCTGTGGGGCGTCTGATGTTTCTGCCCTGCACTGTGAAAGGTAAGAAGGAGTCTTGTCAACAGAGTGCTCCAGAACTGGTTTGGACTAGGCAAAGGCTTCTCTGCCTCCAGAGAACAAAGGAATTTGGGATATAAATATTGGGGCCCTGACCCCATGAATTTAGATCTCGCTGGAATCAAGGAACCTGCCAAGAAGAAGAGCTGGAGAGCTGCTAGGAGGAGTACTTCCCCTTTGCTGAGTTATTGCCTTGTTCGGTTGGCCTGCAGTTGCTGCTTCTGTCTTGGGCAGTGAAAGGACTGGACTGAACTTTCTACTCTTTGTGCTGAGAATCTCCAAGGGCCTGAAACCGAGCTGGCCTCCTGTTAAGAAGTCTCAGGGACTGCAAAGACTTCACAACCCTCTGGGTACCGCTTCTGGAACCGCTGTTTCAGTTGCCACAGAGGAAGGGAACCGCAACCGACTCCGTCAACCGACTCCATCACTGGCCCGGTGTCCTGTTTGCACCGCAGACCACATCGCCCCGCTTCGCACCGCAACCCTGGTCTCACCGACGACGACGTCCGACGCCATCGCCATCGAGCCGCTGCTTGCATCGTGACCTGTGGGCACCGCAGTTCGCATCGCATCGCTTCACTGTACCGGCCGGACCAGACCGACGCTGTCGCTGCATCTGGCTCAACCATCGTGACCGCATCGCAGTTGGGGCACCGCCCGCACGCTTCGCGACGCACCGCTCCGACTTGCACCGCTGTCCGACGCCAGCTCCCGCACTCCGGCTTGGTCGCCTGCATCGCAACCTGCCAGCACCGCATCGAGCACCGTCTCACCCTGCATCGCCCGCCTTGGTCTCACCGACTCCGTCTGCACGACTGTCATCGAGCCGCTGCCTGCACCGCATCGAGAGGACACCGCACCTTGCATCGCTCCGTCTTGCACCGCAACCGCGACGAACGCCGACCGGCTCGTACACTCCGTACCAGCCACAACGAGAAAGGTGCTGTGACCAAGTCTGTGCACGACTCTGCCGGCCCGTATCGACGCGGTCGGCTGGAACTGTTGGACTTTGTTTGTTTTCAGCATCGCGGTAGACTCGGACGAAGCTACCGACTCGCACAAACTTTGTTTTTCACGATTTCTGCAAAGAAGAAGTTATCTTGCAACGTATTCATTTTTAAAGTATTTGTATTGTGGATTTCTATCGTATTTGGTCTTGTCTTGAGTATATAAAAATATTGGTTATTTTTCTAAACTGGTGTGGTGTCCTTTTGTAGTGCTTACACTATATTACTGTTGGTTATGTGCAAATGCTTTACACACTGCCTCTAGAATAAGCCTGATTGCTCGTGCCAAGCTACCAAGGGGGTGAGCAGGGGTTATTTTAGGAGTGTAACTCCCTTATCCTGACTAGGAAGAAGGGTCCCTACTTGGACAGAGGTGCAAGCCCTGGCCAACCAGAGACTCCCATTTCTAACACTAACGATAAAGTTGGTTTACCTTTGTCAACACGCACTCACTTTCCAACATAAATAAACAAGCACGATCTCTGTGTCTGGCGAGATGAGTTTGAAAGTCATAAGTTGAAATGACAGCAGAGTTGAGTCCCAGAGCACTGGGGGGGCAGACCATCTGTGTAGCGAAGAGATAAATTGAAATAATGGCAGAGCCGAGTCACAAGCTAAGACATTCAATCCAGTAAGCATTCCTCGGTGTGTGTGTGGGGTGGGGGTAGGCGGTGCTGAGAGCTTGGAAGTTGGAGGTCTGCAAAAACAGGAGCAGGGGCAAGCAAACTAAAACAAGTTAGAGAGCAAGGAGGAGAGGCCATCACACGCTGTACAGTGTGATGGCCAACTAAAATGTTCTCTGAGTGAAATCACCAGGGAGGGAGCTAAGAACACAAAGGAGGGACATTTACACAAATGCACTGTTAGACTTGGCATCTTTTGGCGTGTTTCCCCTGACTTTTTGCTTTCTGACCTCCCGGTTTTGACTCTGTTTTTGCTGGTGTAATGATTCTGCGCACTTTCCTCACTGCGGTCCAGTGGGAAAGTGCAAGTGCTCCTGTATAAAATGTGTTACGGATTGGCGTTTCCATGATTGGCCTATTTGGTTTATGTGTCAGTCCCTTGTAAAGTGCACTGCGAGTGCCAGGGCCTATAGACCAAATGCTGTTGGTGGGCTGCAGCACTGGATTGTGCCACCCACGCAAACAGCCCGTAAAGTGTAACTCGGGCCTGCCATTGCAGAGCCTGTGCGCAGCCTGAGGCTGCCATGTCGACTTGGCAAGTGCGCACACTTGCAAGTCCCTAAACCTTCCCTTTTCTACATGTTAGTCACCCCTAAGGTAGGCCCAAGGTACCCCTGTGGGCAGGGTGCGTTGTATGCGAAAGGTAGGACATGCCCTGGTGTGTGGCATGTCCTGATAGTGAATTACAGCCTAGTTCGTTTTTCACTATTGCAAGGCTACCTGTTCCCCATAGGCCAGAACGGGCAGTTTTGATTATTACAGCTTATAATCCTAACTGACCCCGGGAACATGGTAGAAATTCGGGTTTAGTATGCCTGGACTCAGAATGATAAAATGCATCTTTTAGTGAAGTTGGTTTTAACATTCTGTGTTTGAAAATACCACTTTTAGAAAGTGGGTATTTTCTTGCCTAACCATCCAAGCCTGCCTCTGCGAGGTTGTGTATTCCTTGTCTGGAGTGTGAGTGACAGGGGCTGGGGGATGCCAGGAGACAGGGTGAGTCAGCACAGGGCTGAATAGCAAGATCTACATGTAGATGGGTGGGAGGGGTTGCACCTGGGCCCTGAATAGGACAGTGCCTTCCCTCCACAATGCTGGCTCCACCTCCTGTGGTGCGTCTGATGTCCCTGGCCTACTCTCTGAAAGAAGGGACGGAGACTTGTCAACAAAGTGCTCCAGAACTGGTTTGGACTAGGCAAAGGCCTCTCTGCCTTCAGAGAACAAAGGAATTTGGGATATAAATATTGGGGCCCTGACCCCATGAATTTAGATCTCGCTGGAATCAAGGAACCTGCCAAGACGAAGAGCTGGAAGAGCTACCAGGAGGAGTACTGCCCCTTTGCTGTGTTGTTGCTTTGTTGGGTTGGCCTGCAGCTGCTGCTTCTGCCTTGGGCAGTGAAAGGACTCGACTGAACTTTCTACAAACTTGTGCTGAGTATCTCCAAGGGCCTGGAACCGAGCTGGCCTCCTGTTAAGAAGTCTCAGGGACTACAAAGACTTCACAAGCCTCTGGGTACCGCTTCTGGAACGCTGTTTCAGTTGCCACAGAGGAAGGGAACCGCAACCGACTCCGTCAACCGAATCCATCCCTGGCCGGTGACCTGTTTGCACCGCAGACCGCATCGCCCCGCTTCGCATCGCAACCCTGGTCTCACCGTGGGCGACGTCCGACGCCGCCAACACCGAGCCGCTGCTTGCACCGTGACCTGTGGGCACCGCAGTTCGCATCGCATCGCTTCACTGAACCAGCCTGACCCGAGCGACGCGGACGCTGCAACTGGCTCAACAGTCGTGACCGCATCGCATTTGGGGCACCGCTCGCACGTTTGCGACGCACCGCTCCGACTCGCACCGCTGTCCGACGCCAGCTCCCGCACTCCGGCTTGGTCGCCTGCATCGCAACCTGTCAGCACCGCATCGAGCATCGTCTCACCCTGCATTGCACACCTTGGACTCACCGACTCCGTCTGCACGACGCTCATCGAGCCGCTGCCTGCACCGCATCGAGGGACACCGCACCTTGCATCGCTCCGTCTTGCACCGCAACCGCGACGAACGCCGACCGGCTCGTACACTCCGTACCAGCCACAACGAGAAAGGTACTGTGACCGAGTCTGTTCACGACTCTGCTGGCCCGTAACGACGCGGTCGGCTGGAACTGTTGGACTCTGTGTAATTCAGCATCGCGGTAGACCCGGACGGGGCTACCGACTCGTACTGAACTTTGCTTTTGTGTTATTCCTGCAAAGAAGAAGTTACCTTATCAAGCATTCATTTTTTTAGTATAGTATTGTGGATTTTTGTCGTAATTGGTCTTGTCTTGAGTATATAAAAATTGGTTATTTTTCTAAACTGGTGTGGTGTCCGTTTGTAGTGCTTACACTGTATTACTGTTGGTTATGTGCAAATGCTTTACACACTGCCTCTAGAATAAGCCTGACTGCTCGTGCCAAGCTACCAAGGGGGTGAGCAGGGGTTATTTTAGGAGTGTAACTCCCTTACCCTGACTAGGAAGACGGGTCCCTACTTGGACAAAGGTGCAAGCCCTTGCCAACTAGAGATCCCATTTCTAACATGCACCAATACCAAGCCTGCATTTCTGAATGTCACAGATAACAACCAATGGCAATCAGTGGGTTTGCCAAACCCCACAGAAGAGATATAACAGGTCGATCGAAGCTCAACCTAAAGAAGCCCATCACAATGTACTCAAACCAACAAGAAGAGTTACATAACATCTACTGTAGAGGATGTTTCAGGATATGTAAATATTTGATTCCTCACTTTTTGGGGACTCATTGAAACACTTTTAATTGAACAGTGCTACAAGCAGACACTTGCCCCTGGCTTCAAAGGGACTTGGACTCTTAACTCTAAGGCTGAGTGTTTGAGAGCCTAACCATTATGCACACGTGGCGCTCTTGAAACAATACAGATGGAAGTGAGTAAGAGAAGCACTCTGACAGATAAACATCCTGAGAATGTACCGATAGCTCACTTAATAAGACACATGTACATTGCTAAACAGCAAGCGGGAATCAAGCCTACAAATGGAAGACTGTTCTCAAAGACTTCCATGATTGACAGGCAATACGGAGTCACCCCAAACCCGTAAAAGAGCAAGCAAAACTGAGCCAGAGAAAGTGGAGCACACCCTGAAGCAGGCTGAAGTATAACCAAAGAAACTTCAATAAGCAGTCATGGCAAATCACCTTCTTAACCTGAGAAACGGCAACTGCAGTTCACTACCCCTGCTATAAGAGAGGGAGCATGTTCTATAAAGTCAGGAATTCCTGTATATAAAGCAAGAGCTGAAAAGAAGGCCACAAACCCTCGGGCAGAAGAACCAATGTGGCAGAACCATAAACCAGCAATAATGTATCCACCGATGGGAAATAAAAAGGCTGATGAAAATGTGCAGTTCCTCATCTCCTGCTTTGAAATGAGTTAGAGGCCATGCCGGGCCAGTCATTAACCACAGCTAAAAGGTGAGCCCTGTCCAACCTGATATAGTTTGTCTGACCACACAAAGAAAAACCAAGAGCCTGACTAGGCTTTCCAACACACACTTGACAACAAGAGAACAAATAATAAACAAGCACTGGGAAAGCTAATAGGTTTGGCATTGGCCACTAGCATTTTGGATTTGGAAATTCTTGTTTTGTTCTGTCATGGTTTGTGCAAAGCTGTATTACTAAGGAAGCAACTGGACTCTCAATCTAAAAAAGATAACTGGGTAAAGAGAAAAATATTGTTTTTGGTTTTTAAAAAAAGCACACCTTACCATAGTAGTCCCTGACACAGAAGTGGACTACTTGGTGTGTGGATCTGCTCCTTGTGAAAGGGCAGCATGCTGTAACTCAAAGTGAAGTCAGCCAGTGGCTGAAGTTTGCTGACCCATTGCCTGATGATGCATGCTGGAGTGGCTGTGAGAATCAATCAATCAATCAAGTGACTTGTAAAGCACGACTACTCACCCGTAAGGGTCTCAAGGCACTAATGGGGGTGGGGCTGCTGATCTGTCGAAAGCACTGTGGTTCAGTCGAAGCGCCAGGTCTTGAGGTCCTTCCTGAATTGAGGCAGTGACGGTGATTGCCTGATGTGGAGAGGCAGGGTGTTCCAGGTCTTTGCCGCGAGGTAGAAGAAGGATCTTCCTCCAGCTGTGGTCTTGCGAATACGTGGGACGGTGGCCAAAGCCAGTTGGGCGAGTCAGAGATCTCTGGTGGGTGCATGGAATGCGAGGTGGTGGTTGAGCTACGCAGGTCATGTAGGGCTTTGTAGGCGTGTGTGAGGAGCTTGAAGGTGATTCTTTTGTTGACTGGGAGCCAGTGGTGGTCTCTCAGGTGGCCGGTGATGTGGCTGCAGTGGGGGATATTGAGGATGAGTCTGGTGGAGGCATTCTGAATGTTCTGCATTTTCTTGAGGAGTTTCTGGATGATGCCGGCGTAGAGTGCATTGCCGTACTCGAGTCTGCTACTGATGAGTGCCTGGGTGACCTTCTTTCTGGACTCGGTGGGAATCCACTTGAATGGCTTTCAGAGCAGGCGCAGCGTGTGGAAGCAGGATGATGAGACGCCATTGATCTGGCAGTTCATGGTGAGCGAGGAGTCCAGGATGATGCCAAGGTTGCGTGCGTGGTCTGTGGGTATGGGGGGATCGAAGATCTGTGGGCCACCAGGAGCCGTCCCAGGTGGAGGGCTTGGAACCCAGGATGAAGACTTCGGTCTTCTCTGAGTTGAGCTGGAGGCAGCTGCCCTTCATCCAGGTGGCGACAGCCTTCATCCCGTCATGGAATTGTTCTTGGCGAATGTGGGTTAGTTGGTGAGGGAGAGGAGCAGCTGGGTGTCATCTGCGTAGGAGACGATGTTGAGTCTGTGGTACCTGACAATGGCTGCGAGCAGGGCCATGTAGATGTTGAAGAGTGTGGGGCTCCGGTAGGAGCCCTGAGGTACTCCGCAGCTGATATCTGTGGGTTCAAGGTGGAACAGGGGTAGTCTGGCTCTGTGTTTGGCCGGTGAGGAAGGAGAGGAATCATTCCAGGGCTTTGTTGCAGATGCTGGCGTCATGGAGTCTTGCGCAAAGGGTGCGGTGGCAGACGGTGTCGAAGGCCGAGAGGTCCAGGAGGATGAGGGCTGCAGAAAAATGTGAATGACACAGCAAAGAATCTGACTGAAAACCCTATTAGTAACTATGCTATACACATAATTTTAGTAAACTCTAAAGGTCATGGCTAACTCCAGACCTAAAAACGCCAATTGGTCTGGCATTGACTGCCAGCCTCCTGCCCTTGCTAATGCTTTTTTGTAATAAGTTTGCAAAACTTTCTTACAAATAGATAGCGAGGACTGGAAAGACAGATAAATAGGGAGAGTTGCAAACACAGATTGATAGAGAGGTTTGAAAACACAGAATGATGGAGAGGGCTGTATAGACAGATATATAGTTTGAGATAGATAGATAGATAGATAGATAGATAGAGAGATAGATAGAGAGATAGATAGGTAGGTAGATAGATAGATAGATAGATAGATAGATAGATAGATAGATAGATAGATTCGCAAGGATAGAGTTGCAAAGATAGATAGATCGTTTTGTAAGGATATATAGTTTGCAAAGATTGAGCTGCAAAGATAGTTTCACAAAGATAGGTAAAGTTGCAAAGATAGATAGTTTTGCAAAGACAGAGTTGCAAAAATGGATAGAGTTGTAAAGAAAGATAGATGGACAGACAGACAGCTAGATATATAGATTTGCAAAAATAGATGGATAGATAGATAGATAGATAGATAGATAGATAGATAGATAGATAGATAGATAGATGAAACAGGAAATTGGAATAAACGCCAGAGCTTCATTTAGCAAGATAATTGCTAAATATCTATATAGGCATGACATACAATGAAACCACATTAGATAGCCATACAAGCAGGACATACAGACTAAATTGGTTTACAATTAAATTAAAAGACATACTATCATAACATACAGGAATGTAGTTATAATTGCACTTCATGCACGCATGCTAAAAAAATGGCAACATCATGAAGGACAGTTTCAAATGGGCGGAATTTGGTATGCTATGAAACAGCAGCAGTCAGATAAACAAAGGCCACTCCAAAAGAAATTACAACATCATTAGCAGGAGACAGGAACTGATAGTCCTGGAATGTGCCATGTGTTCAACATGGAAGAGCTGCTAGAAAGAACTCTGTCATCACGTCAGACTCTAAACAGAAAGGTGACACCAAAGTAATAAAATAATTTTTTTTTTTTTTTAAACACTGAATTTGGCCTTGTGTGTAGATGTTCTCCTTGTGAAGTGGCTAAATGTAGTAATTCAAAGTGAAGTTAATCAATGGCTAAATTGGGCTGATGCCCTGCCCCATGCTGAATCCGGTAGTGGGCGGAACCAAAATGTGAATGGCACAACAACAGACCAAAGGATAAAGAAAGTTGTCCGAAAGCCTCTGTAAGTAAGTATATTACACCTATATTTCTTTTAAACCAAAAGATGCTGGATAACAGCAGACCTAAAAAGGTGGAGACAAGTAGAAAGAGTCAAATGGGCTCGGAAGAAGAAGCCTTTATGCTGCGCTCTCAGGAGGTTCTAATTCTTGAGATGCTCTTGCACCATCAGGGAAATCTAGAGGCCCTATAATCCCAGAAACCATCAGAGAAAGCAGCCTGCAGCCAAAGGGTCCCCATGAATATGGTGATGGGGTGCTTTGAAGTTTAACACTGGTGCTTTCCTAGCCACCGGAGCCCGCGGTGCAGTAGAGTCTAGCGAATGAAGCTCCAGCGTATCAACAATAATACCTTCAGCCCTGCCACCCCCAAATTAATGCGGTGAGCAGAACGGTCATCGCAGCAGCAGATTCAGCCCTCTAATGTGGGGGTGCAAGTGGCCAGACAAGAAGTGATACAGGTATAACAGCCCTGGTGGCATGCGGCCTTGGGAAGAGCTCCTATGGGCAGAAAGGAATGAGGACAGGAGCTGGCTGAGATTTGGTTATGTGCTAACTATTTTTAATGTATTTATTTTATTGGGGGTATTTATATTGGATATACTTCACACTGGAGCACAGTGCAGCACCCTAGAGACAATTGGGCATTTGTACAAATGTACACAGGGGTGTTGACACAGCTCAAGGGAGACAGACACATATGAACAGAGCAGGATATTATTAGAGAGGGGCTCTGTGGGGTTAGTAAGTGAAGGACAGTGATCCTCAAATTCAGCCTCTTCCATTCCATACTCACATTGTGCTCATCTGGAAGGCACTTGAACTCTAGAGCAAGAAAGATATTGAGAACCGTCACCCATTTACTGCTCTTCTGAAAACCAGATCATTTTACAACTTTCAGATTTGAAGAGGAATATGATTCCATAAATGTTTATCAAGAATAAAATACTTTGAGCCTTTATTTGAGCTTGTTAGACAGGATACTTACTGTGTGAAAATGTGGCGTTAAAACACTTGTAATAAGTGGGACGGAATATCTGCCACTTTTGTGATGGATATCTCGTCTGCCACACCATATATAAGGGCTGAATTTCTAGGTTAGTGTCTTCTGGGACCCACTTTTGGAAATAGTGGTAGCCATCTTTGATAGAGCTCATTCAACCAAGAGAGACCCATGCTCAAAGCCCCAAGATCAAGACACAAGTACAAAGAGTTGCTCTAGATGCACCTATAGAAATGATGCCAAACATCCCCCAGGAGCAGAAGGCTATCGTGTAGTACTCTGATGAGCTAAAACAGAAATTTTATACATTCTTCACAGTTCTGGACGAAAATAAAGTTGCCCACAAATGGAAATGCAGAGCTCAAAAATGAGGCTGCAAGAACTGAATGCTGGTGGATATGTGCGAGACATTGCAAAAGAGCCCAGAACAGGGACTGGGTTCAGCCCGGACTTAGCATGAGGAAGAGGAACATACCAAAGTACCAGAATAGAACTTCGGTTTTTACAAAAGCAGTGACTATCTATTTTGAGAAAAAGGTCTGCAGTATGGAAGTATATCTGTGAGTTATTGGGAGCATGTTTCCTCTTTGGCACTGGGGCAGTCAGAGGTTACCTTGGGATGTCTTGTTTTATTTACCACTCATGTTCCAGGGGCACAATACTGGTTCACTCCAACTGGATAACCAAGAAACTACCTTCGTACACTAGACTCTGCAAGGGCAACCAAATTTAAGCAGGCAAGGCTTACTCTAGGAGGTGGTATTGTTTGGAATCTAACATAAAGCGTGACACTCGTTCTAGGGGCGAGATGACATCCTAGAGACATTTATGCTCTAGCTGCCATATTTTAAATAACATTGAGCGCTGTGATCCAAGTCACCCTACGTGGGAGCATTTTGTGTTCTTGAGCCCATGTTACTGAGTTTCCAGTTAAAACAATTCAAACTTGACAAGTAGGGTGCAAAAGCTCATTTGCAGACTTAGTATTCAGTTTAGTGGTACTACCTTGGAATTAGTAGGCTAGTATCCACTCTGGACACACTTCAAGGTAAGAGTATTTAAGGACCCAACTTGTCTCACAGTGCCAAAGTATCTTCAATAGAGAGAAAAAAAAAGCTGGATTGGGACAACACCCACAAAAATTCCCCCTAGGTGGTACCAAGGCCTGGAAGCGGGCATTTTTGAAACAAGGCAGTTGCAGTGCATTTTGTCCAGGTGGGAACGTCTCCCACATGACGTGGACACCAACTGGACTCAGAGGCTCAACAACTCCACCTTTGAGAGCTTGGATTTGAAGTTTTGGCCTCACCACGACTTGAATGATGATACTTCCAGGACCATACGGTGTTGTATTCCTCTTAGGGTGTCCATACACGGGCTTTCCTGTATCATGTCCTTATATAGGCACAATTCGCCCTGCCCTTATATAGGCATAAAATCCCAGTCCTTATTTAGGCATTAAACCGTGCACTCCAAATACAGGCATGGTCTCCGACATCCGTCCACCCTAACGTCACAACGAGTTCTTGAAGAACAGACCCTTAAGGCTTCGGGAGTTTCCCTAGCACAGGACTATTGATTTCTTCAAGGACTCATCTATTATGCATGAACCATTATACCTTAGGGGTTCATTCATGACGTCTTCCGCTGTCCGATTCACGTCAATGCTAACATTCTGAGGTACCTCTCAGGTATAAATATACCTTCCCTAGCCCTTGTAAACAAGAGGAGACCTCGACTTCAGAGGAGCCCGTTTCCCGGCCTGACGCACTGAGAAGACGCTATCATCCCTGCACGCAGAGAGTCCAGCTTCCAGTGATCTAACTTCCCTTGCGGGGTGTTGGAGTTCGAGTCTGGCAAAGAGATTCCCACCTCTCTCATTCTAAAGGTATGGAGCTGACTAGAACCTAGAGGGACTCTTGGCATACTAGGCATACTAGCCTTAACATACTCTTAGTATACCATAGTAAGGAATACTTCACCTACTTCATACCTCTCCCTACACCTAGGTTAGGTACATTGGGGTAGAACTAGCTTAGAAACGCATCGTATGAGTACTCGCATTTTTAATCTGTGTTATTTATGTGAATGAATATCTGCTAAGAGATAATGCTATCGCAGTATTATTTATTTCTACTGCTTACGCTGTACATTATTTATCTTGCATACTGTCTTGTGATCGTAACAGCACATTTTACTTACACAAGAAACAAGACTGTTCAATAAATCTTTTATTGAAACGCCCGTCTATTTATTTCTGTGTAACTTTGAGGAAAACTAAGCATGCACGATTGAGCTGAGTGAAATAGTTATCTATTGTTTCCACGACTCTGGGACACGTTCTGATTCTAAAGGGAAACAAAGTGGTCATGTTTTGCGGCTGCCAGAAACTACTCCCTTCTTGTTTGTCAAGGAGTTTCTAGTGGCCTCTGAGCTAGCTGGCACAAGTAATTAAGTTTAATATACTCGATAGGGACATACTGACCTTAGTCCTATGTCAAACCTATAGGGTATATTATTCCAATGCGCAGAGCCTATTAGGGAAATAGGAGCTACACTACATGGCGCCCAACGTTTGGTAAGGCGATAATTTAACGCTAGATACTGAGTAACTCAGCCGTGCTTTTTCTCTCAGAGACCCCTACCCATATACTCCAAAAGACGTCTGGAGTGGGCAGGGTTAAGTATCCACCACGGCTACATAGGGAAACACCCTATATATTAGCTGTTTGGTTTGCTCCACGTTGAAGGATACAGTGTTCCAAAATATTGTGCACCTTATCTTTGTTTCCTTGAAACTTGTTCTACATTTTTCAAAAAACAAAATGACTGAAACCGGAAACGGTGAAGCTGCGGCTGATCCAGCCCAAGCAGCAGTTTTTAACATTACAGGTTTGATTGAAACCGAGGAGGGTGTTATAAACATCAATCCAAACTTAAGAAGAGCCATCACTCTAAAACGTATAAAACATGGCCTACCACCAAGAGGCGGTAGAGCAGTTTTCGTGATAGAGGCACACGAATCCTTTCAGACAGAGGTATTCTATTCATGGGTAATATTTCCTGAATCAAATCCAGTAACACACGTTTCACTTCTACAAAGAAGATGATCCACCAGAAGAATACATTCCTTTCGAGGATATAGAAATTCCATTAACATACCAAGAGCATCAGCTCTGGTTTAAAGGCGCCCTAAAACATCACAAAAACATTACCAGGCTCGGTCCACTAGGTAGACCAGGAGCAACATGGCCGATTCTAGCCGGCTACACACCTCATCCTGACATTGAAGAGATGTCAGATGAGGAATTACTTACTCAACTCACAGAGTTAATAAAAATCTACAGACAATTGGTCCAATATGTCATGCGGACTTTCACAGTCCAGCAACCACTGACACTTCCAAATCCAACTCCCCAACAGGGGAATACACTAAAAATTACACCACAGACTCTCTACGCAGTCATGGGTAAAATGCCCACAAAACGTGAGCAAATTCCATTCTGGATAGCTCAAAAAATTACTCAAATCGAAGCAGTATTTCCGAATACTAGCCCGTATGAGAAACACAGAATCCTAACAATCAGTTTACCGATGGGGATCACACCACAACTGGAAGACTGTACCACTTGGGGCTCAGTCTTTGCTGCCATCTATACTAAAACACATGGTATTCCATCAATTGCGGTAATACCTGATGTCCTAAAACAAATTCAAAATGAATACGGGGCAGAGCCTGCTCTAAATTTAGGTATGAAATTACTGAAAAATTTCGACCAGGTCTCAACAATAATATTATCTAATATTAAAGGAGAGGCAGCAGCAGTGGCGATCCGCCAACGATTAAGGGAATTCGATGTTACAGAACATCAAACTGAGCTACCCAGAATAATTGAACAATCTTATGCAGAATTAGGCAGAGATAGTTTGGGTGGAAGACCAGTAAAGCCGAAACTATCTGAAAGTCCTGAGAAGGACTCAATTAAACAAACTCCTACATCTTTTAAAAAGAAGTGGGAGACTAATAAACAAAATTCAAACGAGAAACGTTCTCAATCCCGAGGTAGGTCTCCTCAAAAGGAGCCCTCTGAAAGGAGGTATAACCTCAGGAATAGGGATAATTTGAGAAAACCTGACAGGTATCAAGATACTGATACACGTTCCTCTCGTCCCTTTCATATCTCATCACAGACTTCGGAAAGAAGAGGACGATCAGAACATAGAGAAGAACACGTGAAATCCAAAGAAGAAAAACACGCTCCAAAAAATAAAACAAAACTTCAATTCTCCAAAAGAAAGTAGCAGGTCTGAAGATCAGACATGCCGAGAATACTGAGAACACAACTCAAGAACGGAGAATGGGCTCAGACAATGCTGGACAGTGCAGCAGAAGTCACAATAGTTCGCCAGAACCTGAAGGAACTTCTGGAGATAGTGGACTTGAATGAGTACATTACAGTTGAGACTGTAGACACCAGGGTTAGTACTCCACAAACGTTATATGAAATAACACTCCGGATGGAGGGAGACAAGCCAAGACAGGTGAAAGCACTTTTTGGGAAAGACTATCAAGGGGCTATGACATACTTCTAGCAGAAAAAGACTGGCCACCACAATTTGTCAGGGAGTGCCCACACGGCGAGGACATTATTATGCCTGCCTTCTCTAACCATATTCCAATTCATCTAAAATATACATATGCCAGGAAATGGGCAGTAGCCCAGACCCCAGCATTATATAAAAATCATGTAGGATGGGATGAGGACTCCCCTCACCATAAAATACATCTGAAACATGAACCAACTGCACAAAGGCAGTATCCATGAAGCAAGAAGCTAAAAAACAGGTCAGGGAGATCTTAGATCAACTTGAATACCAAGGGGTGATTGAAACATGCACCTCCTCCATGAACAATCCTTTGTTTCCTGTCTCCAAACCAGACAATACATATCGTCTAGTTTTGGATTACAGACACCTAAACACTTGTTCTAAAACCTTTGCAGTGCAAAATGCACATAGCACAGCATTAATGAATAACATTGTGCGTAAAAAATACAAAACTACATTAGACATCTCAAATGGTTTCTTTTGTCAAAACATAGCACCTGAAAGCAGGTACTTAACAGCATTCTCCATAATGGGGACCCAGCGTCACTTTTGTCGACTCCCACAAGGGTTCAAGAACAGCCCATGTTTATTCTCAGCGAGGGTAACGGAGTTACTACAAATTTATGACAATGAGGCATTGTCCTATGTCGATGACATCTATCTGACAGACGATGACCTGGACAAACACTTGAACAGGGTGAGCACCATTATACTGGGCTTCGCCTCTGAGGGCTACAAGTTCAACTTTAAAAAGTCCTGAATTGCCCATCAATGTCCTATTTCTAGGATATGAACTTTCAAGTGAAGGCAAGAGCTTGGCAGCTAACTTTCTAGAGAAATGTGCGCTGCTCCAACCTCCAAAAACGCTAAAAAACTTACAATCCATCCTGGGTTTCCTAAACTTTGGTAGAACTTACATTCTAAACTACGCAGAAAGGGTTAAACCTCTCTACGCATTAATCAAACCTGATTTTTCAATCAAAAATTGGACAAACGAACACACAGAAATCTTGCGTTCACTCCAGGCTAACATGTTAGCAACAAATCACTTACAAACACGCGTAAGTCAACGCAATTTGGTGATCCGAATAATTTCGGGTCAATATGGATTCACCTACTTAACCTTCAATGAGGGTGAGAAGATACCAATCGCATACAAATCTCATTTGTACACACAAGCGGAAATGCGCTTCAGTTCAACTGAAAAATTCTGACAGCAGTTCAAACCGCTGTAGCAAAAGAAAGAGCCTTAGCCCAAGGGAAACGCATTATTGTCGTAACACCAGTACCGGCTTTAGAAGCGGTCACAAAAGCAAGCATTCCAAATGCTAAAGCTTTACATCCAAGATGGATACAATGGGTTAATTCTCTTGCTGCAACAGATGTTGAATATGTTTTTGATCCTGATTTAAAAACACAAGCATTCCTGCAATATGAACAAGAATGTCCTCTGCCCACTGAAATTCTGCCTCTCGATCAGTACAAATTCATAATATACACTGACGGATCCGCACAGCCCGCAACAGGGAGTAAGCAAGCTTACAGTGCAGCGTGTGCAATCGTTAAAGGTCGTTTGCGAGATGGCACCTCCAGACCTATGGTCACAAAAACTCAATCTCTAGGAGATTGTATAGCTCAGCGAGCTGAACTACAAGCATTCAAACTGGCACTTGAAAGTACAGATCGAGAATTCCCCACACTGATAGTGTGCGATTCCTTTTCCTGTGTTCAGTCGTATAATGACTATATACAAAACTGGCTTGAAAATGGTTTCAAAGATGCGAAAGGTGGCACAATAAAGCACAAAATGCTTTGGGAACAAGTAGTTCAGTTGAAAAACGAACTACAAAAGGCTCACGTGATCCACACACTGAGTCATCAACGTGATGGCGTTCACGTTGCAGGGAATTCATTGGCTGACGAAGCCGCAAAGGGGGCTGTTCAGACGGCTTCCGTAGATGCGATCACTTGTTCAAAAACAAAAATAGACGGTGAGATAATGTTGGCTGTCAATGCTTCAAGCAAGGGCAGCAGTGCAGCGTTACCAAAAAAGTTTCCACTCAAGTACTCTTATGTAATTGATGCGAACAACGTTCCTTTTGCCCGAATCCCTGGAGTGGGGGATAGGGTAATTCCAAACAAGGAACGCAGATGAGGACTAATCCTAGCAGCACACGAAGGAATAGCTTCTGCCCATGCAGGTGTTTCTGTAACAGTATCTTTACTAAAGCAAAGATATTGGTGGCCTGGCATTCGGAAACAAACTAAAAACTATGTTTTAGAATGTGATATTTGCCAACAGATGAAAGTCTCAACAGTGAAACGTCCTGCGCAGACACCCCTGTTAATTTCAGACAAACCATTAGCTTGTGTTTACCTGGACCACTGCGGTCCCTTGCAAAGGGACGGTAACTATAAATATATCATGGTTGCAGAGGATTCATGCTCTAGGTTCCTATGGATATGGCCTCAGCGCTCGGCTGACGCTCGAACTGTTATAAAAGATTTGCGAGTCTTTATCGGCACATACGCAATAGGCACGCTACATTCTGACCAGGGCCTTGCGTTTAGCTCTCGGGCTTACAAAGAAGCCATGGCCAGTCTGGGCGTTGCATTGCGGTACTCCTCTCCATTCCATCCTGAGGGAAATTCGGTTGTGGAAAGGAAAACCGGGACATAAAGCAGTCTATAACAGCTAGGGTATTAGGTTCGGGTGATGGGTGGGTCAAACATCTTTATGGGGTCCAACGCTCATTGAATAATCTGCCAAGAAGTTCTCTAGGGGGTCACTCCATATGAGGTCCTATTTGGGACAAGAATGTGGGTACCAGATCTCGATGACGTAGGCACAGTGGTGGAAAATAAAACATTTGATATCAAAGATCGTTTGGCTGTTTTACAGGAACTGAATGAGTTAAGAACGAAACAAAGCAACGTATCCCTACAGCCAACCACCACTGGGGAAAAACGGCGGTCCCAGCAAGGCCTGTCTGGATTCCTAAAGTTGGGGATCTAGTCAGAGAAAAAATTGTGGACAAGAAGGAATTTGGACCTTCTTACAGACAACCAGTACCTGTCCTAGCAGTTCAAGGAACAAGAACAGTACTTCTGCCGCCCCTTGCTGGAAGAAAGGAGAAAAGATGTGTGTCCATCGACCTCATCAAACCACAGTATGTGGCCAATACTAAATAGTAGGCCTCGTGGACTCCGACCTAGTAGCAGACGCACTCCTCTCGCTACTATCCAAGAGGTTCAGACTGAAAGACTGATAACAATCGAGAATTCAGCTGTAACAGATGGAGGACTAAGCAACAACGCTATGGAACTCATCCCTCTTGAAAATCAAGTAACAGTTCGTCCAAATACACCTGTCTACACCAATGTAGCAAGTGATCAACTGGTTCCAGCGATTTCTACAAATCCTGATGCAATTCCAACAATTGACAGAACTGCTTCTGGCTATTTCATTAACTTTGATACGTTCTCAGAAGATCCGAGTAAACCTGAAACGTCGCCAGCATCATTGAAATTCAAACAGCAAGTACAAGACTTTCTTCACTTTCTGAAAAAGACTTATTTGGTTTCTCCATGGATTGAACTCTGGATTACATCTGGACTTTTTGTTTTCCTGCTCTGGCTAGCTTTGGTTACAACTGTGAGCGTGCTTATAAGTGGCAGATACATCCATGTGAATACTGAAGGAAAAGACGTGAACGTACTTTTGAAACCTCATAAATCTTCCCATCGTGAAGCAAGAGACTTGTCATCAGTGATCATCACAGCTGTTCCTATACAGGATGGTATAGTGTGGGACAAAACAGATTTTGATATCTTCGGCCCGACGGAACAATTGAACATTCCACATTTGTTTAAAATTTCACTAAGTGATCTAATTTCGTCCAGTACCTATTCTGATGATTGGGACTTTGAGACTGTTAATGACATAATGTTTGACTTAGAAAAATCTGCTGCATTTTCTAAAAATGAATATTTAGAGGGTTCATCAGACTATGAATGTATTGCTATAACCACTATGGTCATCATTATTTGCATAAATCTGCATATCCTAGAAATGTGTTTATGTTTAACCAATGGGAGCATTGTCCTACACCACCACAAGGTAGTTCAAAAACATTTGCCAACAAGTTTCCATATTTTTCAGGTTACAATACCTCTGATCCAGAAACGTTTTACTACAAAAATGTAAACAAAACAGGACTGAAAATTATGTTAACAAATTCGAAACAGATTTACTCTGCATTTTTTATTGCCCAACTGTCTAGACAGGGTTTCGACTTATGGAAAGACACAATAGACACAAAAACAGTCTGGGGTTCAAAGGATTGGCAAGTGCAGGGGATAGAAGCTTTATTTAGAGCCTGCATCATCCCTGAACAAATAATGTTTTTGAATGAAACTGTCCAACAAACATCTTGTCTTGGTCTAGCCAAGATCAAAGAGATGAAAACACCTTCTGTACCAACACCTGCAAGTGACAATAATACACAAGCAGTGGTGACAGTTGACAAAATACTACAACTCAACAGATCTAATCCTGATTGGAGAAAATGGTTGATCTGGCCCACAGACACGAACAACTGTCAGGAAAGATTCCTGAATAAAACTCAGGGCTTTAGTATTCATAGGCCAGACCCAAGATACGTCCAAAGACAGCATCCGGGGGTAGTAACAACATACAGTGTAGGAAAATTATGCCTCGATTGGCTTCAGAAATCTACACTACAGGATGTGAAACAACACTTATCCTTACTTAAAGAAGACGCAGACCTTAGGGAATTCTTGCTTGGACCAAGACAACCGCGTCAAAAACGTTTCATGGGGGCGTGGCCGTGCAAGATGGCAGAGCGGACGTAATCCGTCTCAGTTCCCGGACCGCCGGCGATCCCGGAGAGATTCAGGGAGGCTACAGGGGCTAGAGGACCCATAAAAGACTCCTGACGGTGGCGGAAGACACCGGGACCGCTGTGAAGCCTTGTGCAGAGCTCGAGAGATCTGGATGACGGCGCGGTGAGACTCGCTCCGGAGCTGCGGTGGGCGCCACAAGATGGCGGCCGCGAAGTGAAGGCGAGCCCTGGGACGATTCAGGGGACGCTGCGGCTCCATCGGAGGCCCCTGGCGATCCGCTACGGAACTGTGGGACGAGAGGTGCTGTGGCTGACTGGTGGGGCCCTGTTTGGCTCTCCCGGTGACAAGAGTGAGGTGGCACGTCTCCCGGCTGGGATCTGCCTGACCCTGACATGGCGGACGGTGTGGAGCGCTGAGTGGCTGAGAGGGACAGGCCCACGACTGCAGGCGGCGGCGATCAAGACAGGTACGGCTGTAACGGCCACCGGGGAGCACAAGATTACCCAGTGATTGCCGGGCGCTCGGCGGCCCCGGGAGTGGGAATCCTCGGAGGGGACTGGGCGCCTGAAAAGGAGAGGAGCCGTGATGCCCTATGAGTGAGTGATCCTCTGGACTCCATGAGCAATGGTCGGCTAGGAATGAGACGGAGGTGTGAAAGGGGGCTCTGAGATCACGTCTTTGAAGGCACAGGCCAGAGAACTTTGATCCCCCACTATGTGAAAAGAGAGAAGGGAGCGCTGCCCAGGGGCATGAAGGCAGAAGTGGCGGCAACCAGCGGGAGAGTCAGATATGGCGGCCCTGCTTTAACTTGGATGAGGAAGTGAGGGGCCAAGTGGAGAGCTGCTGCGCATCAAGGTGGGCTACACGGAGCACGGGGGACCCCTCGAGGAAGCTGGTGTACAGGAGCTCAATGTAAGAACCACAGAAGAGGGTTCAGGGGCCACAACGGTGTGAGGGTGCAAGTTGGAGGATCCTCCCCGACCGGGGGCACTTGAAGAGTGGAGTGGGCCCACTACAAATTCCAAGGCCTGGACTAACTGTGGCGGGGAAGAGGAAAGCCTGAGTGGGAGCACACCGAAGTTCGCAGACAAGAGGCTTCGGGGGAGAGCCGGAGGGGGAGCCGTATGCCTCCCAAGAAGGTGACGTCCAGAGCTTCCACGAAAGTCACCGATTTTTTCACAGGCTCGGATAAACGCAATCCCGAAGGGCCCGTAGACACCACTGTGGCCATGGCGATTACGAAGGCAGAGATGATGGCGATGTTTCAGGATTTTAAAGCTGACCTGAGGAAGGATTTGGGCCAGGACATTAAAGCAAGCATGGAACAGCTCTGGTCCGACCTCACCGAAAAATTAACCTCCCTACAAAACGACGTTGACTCGGTGGGCACACGTGTATTAGATTTGGAAGCACATCAACAGACCCAGGAGAAGCAAACAGCGGAGATCCGGGAAGAAATGCAGGCGCTTAAAGAGCAACTACAGCAATCTCAACTAAAAACAGAGGACTTGGAAAACAGGTCTCGACGGGACAACGTTCGTATTCGAGACCTGGAAGAAGGAGCGGAGGGTCCGGACCTGCCTGCGTTCCTGGAGGGACTATTTGCGGAAATATTGGGCTCACACCCCCCTAAAATTAAGTTGGAACGAGCGCACCGGGTGGGGCCCGCACCACAGGGAGACAAGAGGCGACCTCGGGACGTGCTGGTCAAATTTCATTCTTTCAAAGTGAAAGAGGCAGTGCTTGCTGCGGCCAGAGCTTCCGATAAAGTGTCCTTTCAGAACTTTACCTGTGCCTTATTTCAGGATCTTGCGCCTGCAACCCTTGCCCGACGACAAGCTTTCCGACCCATCACTACCAAGCTGCGCACGGATAACATCAGGTACAGGTGAACCTACCCCTTCGGCCTCAGCTTTGAGTATAGCAACAAACGACAGCATGTCACAGAGCTTCAGAGGGGACTTGAACTCTTGGGCTTGCCTTTGGACAATCTGGAGTCACCGGAGAACAGAGCCTCGGGCTCTCAGGGAGGGGAGCGAAGACCATCCACTTGGGTTATGGGCACACGCAGAGGCCGCCGTTGATGAGAGTCTACAATCTGTGGGACGGGTGCCCGGTATAGCAAAGGAGGGATTTGAAACAGGCCCCGTTTGTGGCAAGGGGCGATGATGGGGTGGCCACCTTTCTTAGAGGACTTACACAGGAGGGATGCATGAATGGGACCATGGATATCAGGGCGGGCTCCAAGGGCCTTCCAGGCGGACTTGAGACTGATGTGAGGGGCCCTTGAAAGCGCCGATTGATCACCTGCACCATGGGGAAACGGGGGGAGCCCCGCGGAGGGAGGCGTGTCAATAGGGGTGAGAGACAATCGAAGCGTAAAGTCTATACCCTGGTAGTACTCTATAAATAGGTGATACTTGTGAAGATCCGGGCGACGGCGGGAGGGGACCATGGCCCTACCGCCCTCCCGTATACAGGGGGGCAAGAAACCCCCAGGTGGGAGTAATGCCTATAAGTGTTAAAGTTTTTGGTTGGTTTTTAGTTTGTTGTTGTAGTTTCGGGGGATTACTTTGGGGTGTTGGGGAGGGGGGGTCCATGGTGGCGGCTTTTTAATGTCCAGGGAGGTAGGTTTCATTCACTCAGGTCAAATTACATGCTCACAAAAGGGGGGGCTGAGACGGAGGGGGGGAACGAGAGGTATGAGAGTGCAGGCGAGGATGTTGAGATCAGGGTTGTTCCTCGGATGAAATGAAGGTAACTATAGGCACATGGAATGTAAAGGGCCTCAACTCCCCGCAGAAGCGCCAACAGATATGGAAATATATCCTAGACCATACGCTAGACATCATAGCCCTGCAAGAAACCCATTTGACTAGAGCAGATGAGATGCGGCTGCGACACAAGGTCTACCCGATGATATACAGATCATCAGCGTCAACTAAACACAGGGGGGTGGCACTTCTCTTTCACGCGTCAACGAGGTTCCAGCCTCTAGATGTACAACACGATAAGGACGGTCGCTGGGTCATGGTGAAGGGGCGCCTCCAGGGACGCCTCTGCACGTTCGTCGCGGTCTATGCCCCAAACACGGGCCAGGCTGCTTTCCTGCACCACACTCTCGATAAATTGGTGGATTTTGCAGAAGGGTCTTTAGTCCTTATGGGCGATTTTAATTTGACTTGGCAAGGAGACATAGATAGCACCCACACCCATAGAGTAGGGATGAGCTCATTCCCCCCCGACATACGTCAGAAGATTATAGATAGGGGATTATTAGATGCTTGGCGCACGGTCCATCCCACCACCCGGGACTATACTTTTTATTCCCACGTACATAGGACATACTCCCGATTAGATTATGTTTTTCTTAGTCAATCATTACAAGGCGGGCTAGAGGATGCAAAAATTTTCCCCCTTTCGATCTCCGACCATAGTCTCTTAGCGGTATCTTTAGAATGGGGAATAGGGCAAGGGACTCTATCCAGATGGTATTTTCCCCCTGCCGTGACAAGGGACAAAGAGACGTGCTTGAAACTTAGGGAACACATCAAAGACTTTTTTGTCCTGAATCAACCGGAGGACACCTAGGACTATGTTAATTGGGATGCCTTCAAGGCTGTACTCCGTGGGCAGTGTATATCGTTGAATGCGGCCCTGAATAAACGACGAGCAGCAGAGAGGGTGAAATTAGAGGCAGAACTGCAGGCAAGTGAACAAGAACACAAAGCACGCCCTACCCTCAAACATTACGAGCACGGACGGCTCTGAGAGGGAAGCTCCGCTCTATCTATTCTAATCGGGCAGAGTTTACATTGCTTAAATTGCGCCAACTTTCATACTCCCAAGGGAATAAAATTGGCAAGCAGCTCGCTAGGCAACTCAAAGATAAGAGGGTTAAGGAATACATAGGGGGGATACGGGGAGGGCAGGGCACTACCACACATGCTGATGACGAAAAAGCGGCTATATTTGGGGGCTTCTATGAAAAACTATACTCGGGGGAGCAGCTAGATCCAGAGGCTCAGCGAGACTACCTTAGCAAACTAACGTTCCCACAGGTATCTGCGGTGAATAATGAGAACCTGTCCGCACCTATCTCTGTGGAGGAAGTGATGGCGGCCATTAAAGCACTCAAACTACATAAGGCACCGGGTCCAGATGGCTTCACCGCTCTTTTTTATAAGACCTTTGCGACGGAAATCGCCCCACCCCTCACGAGCCTCTTTAACGCAATGGCGACGGAGGGGATGTCCACAGGATCGCTTTCAGAGGCGGTGATCACAGTGATACCCAAACCCGGGAAAGACCATAGCTCCTGCGCTTCTTATCGGCCCATAGCCCTTCTTAATCTCGACGCAAAACTTTATTCCTCTATCTTAGCCCGAAGACTGAATGACATCCTACCCGACCTCATACATCCAGATCAGTCTGGGTTTATAAAGGGACGCCAGACACATGATAATACGCGTCGTATTATCCACTTAATTGAAAAAGCACATAAGCGTCAGATCCCGGCGATTCTGGTGGGATTAGACGCCGAGAAGGCATTCGACAGGGTAGATTGGGCCTTCCTCTTTAGTATTCTGGAGGCCTTTGGTTTCTCGCCCGCTTTCATCACCATGTTGCGGGCTAACTCTCAACATCCTCGATCTCGGGTGATGGTTAATGGGCAGGCATCAACACCATTTGAGCACTCTCGGGGCGCCAGGCAGGGCTGCCTTCTCTCGCCATTGCTGTTCGCTCTAAGTATTGAACCACTTGCTGTCGCGATTCGGGCCCACCCGGAGATACACGGGATTCCATTTACCGGCGAACAACACAAAATTTCACTATTCGCAGATGACGTGTTACTGTCACTCACTGACCCAGAAACCTCTCTGCCTCCCCTACAGGATGAGTTGGCGAGGTTCGAGGCTGTAGCAGGCTTTAAAATCAATATGGACAAATCGCAGATACTCAACCTCACCTTGTCCAGCGCGGAAGTGGATAGTCTGAGGCCGCTGACATCTCTCCAATGGGCTACATCTTCTCTGACGTATTTAGGGGTGCGCCTCACCGCAAAAGTAGAAGGGTTATATGTAGCTAATTTTCCCCCTATTTTTACGCAAATACAAAGTGAACTTATCAAATGGAAGCCCCTTTTCTTGTCTTGGTTGGGCCGCATACATGCGATAAAGATGACAATGTTGCCCAAATTACTCTACCTCTTTCAAGCTCTTCCTATACCAATAGAGGGGCGTTCTTCAAGCGCGTTAAATCTTTACTTCTCAATTTTGTCTGGCAGGGACGTAGAGCCCGCTTTTCCTTCTCCATCCTTCGACGTTCCAGGGAGGAGGGGGTGTAGGGCTCCCAGATGCACAACTATACTACAAAGCTGCACAGCTTAGGGTTCTAGTGGAATGGGTTCAACGCGACTCCGATAAACACTGGCTCCATATGGATCGTAGTGTGGCCGGACGGACCATATGGGACCTTATCTGGCGCTCCAAACAGGAGCGACCGCCAAACGTATATATTAGCACTCCCACACGTACTACACTTCAGGTTTGGGATTCGGTGTCTAAGGATGGAAGATGGACTACTTTTCCGTCTCCCTTTACGCCCCTACATTTTAACTCAGCCTTCCCGCCGGGTATGCAACCTGGCCCGTTTGATGCGTGGAGGGAGGGGGGATGTTTAGCCCTGACACACCTCTTCCACAATTATGACCCCCGCTCTTTTGAAAACTGCAGGAGGGATTTTGGACTACAAAGCAATGAACACTACCATTACACGCAACTGATGCACTGGGTCCAGACACCACACATACGGGAGGCCGCTACTAGACCCCTCACGAAATTTGAAACCTTTCTTACGAAAACCACGACGATGAGAGGCACGATCTCATTTCTCTACCGACACTTGCTATCGACCCTACACTCGGTGTGCCCACGTTATATGGCAATGTGGGAGGGGCTTCTGGGGAGACCTATTTCGGACGAGGAGTGGACCCACCTATGGTCAGATGTTAGGAAATTCAATCACTCCATAACGCTTAGGGAGGCACACCTCAAGACCATGATGGACTGGTACCTCCATCCATCGCGACTTAAACAGATGTACCTGAATACATCTGATAGGTGCTGGAGGGGTTGTGGGCTGCTAGGGGATTTCCGTCATATCTGGTGGGACTGTCCGACTATTCGACCATACTGGGAAGAAATACTTGCTCAAATCAAGCTGATGCTGGGATACCCTATTCCGACAACGATAGGGGGTATACTGTTGGGCCTGCGGGACCCCTCCTTGGAGCTCCAGACTAGGGCAGACAAGGCAATTCTGTGGTTGTGCATAGGTGCCGCGAAGACCACTTTAGCCGCAGCGTGGAAACAAAAGGAGGCGCCGGCGCTGTCTCTTTGGCACTCTAGGTTGTGGCAACTGCTCAGTATGGAGCGGATGGCTGAGGTGTCTGGGGACACATTCAAAAATGTTGAGTTCCGCTGGGGCCCGTTGGTCTCATTTCTCTCCAAGGGCCTGCCGTCGGCTGTGTGTCCGACCTCCGTTAGAGAGCTACATCTATTCCAGATCTATAAGTAATTCACTGACGAGTTTACTGACCTTGGATAGCTTCCACTAGTTGCCGCCGCCATGGGGGGGTGGGGGAGGATGGGGGGGCGGGGGAGGATGTGTTATTTTTATGTTTTTGTTTCTCTTTTTTTTTTTTTTTGCTTTGGCTGCTCTGCAGTTGGGGGCACCTTATTATGTATAGCGGACATCGGTTTTTAGGATTCCATAAACGAAGGTTAAGGAGGATGTCTCTTAGGCGAAAGAGAGGCAGTCAGCTCCTTTCGGTTGTTCCACCATGCGGTACGGATGGGGGCACTGTTGACCACCTGTGTAATATGACACTGTATATTTCATTTGCTTCCATCTAGGGAAGGTGGGAGGCGGTTGTTGTTCACTAATAAAGAGATATGCATTTTCGGCAGTGCTGCTTGGGGATGGGCGGGGAAGCGGCATCTCCGATGTAAAGCTGTATGATGTTTTCTTTGTGCAAATACCAATAAAAATAAGCTTGACAAAAAAAAAAAACGTTTCATATATGCCGGCATTTATGCTGCCTATAATGAAGCATGGAAAGCATCACAGATGGAGGCCGCAGAACGAATACGTGAACTTGATCGTATTAATTTACAGAAAACCCTCTCTGTGGTCGACAATGGGTTAACAACTTTGTCCTCCAGAATATATTCATTGGATGGCATTGTATCCTCTGCTATCGACATACTGGAACAAGATTTGGCGATGTTACAACAAGGCCAATCTCAATTACGTTCTATTATGTTATTAAGCTGGACGCTGCAATCTTTGCGAGCGGGCTATGTGCCTTGGCGTTTCATCAACACATCGGCTCTGTTTGCAGAATACAATCTAACTGATAAACAGATCGAACTGGCACAAAGAGGAGCAAAGTATACAGTGCTGAGCATTGAAAAACTGGACAAGTTACCATTCACAGTGGCAGAAAAACCAGCTACAGAATGGCTCATTCATGGCAAAATCACATTACCTGTGACTACTTTTCAGTTTCAGTATTGCCTTAGACAAATGCAAGCAGGCAAATATGAAAGGTTGGGTAAGGAATACATTAAGACATCTTGGGATTTACCGTATACATATAGATGTTGGAGTGGGGATCGTGAAGTGTTTTTGAGCAGTACACACTGTAAAAGTGCACTGAGCGGTTCACTTATATGTCAGGACATTTCTTTACACGGGGCTTGCAATGGTTCTGTGGCAAATTTGTCTTGCCATCAGCAGGGTACACCAGCTGCTGTGATTAATCCAACGTTTGGACAACTTTCTAATGGGAGTTACCTCATGTTGAATGATCAGAGTTGCTGCGGCATGTTGCCAGGCATCCCATATCTAGTAACGGTCAACTCCAGGGTCACTTGCTGTATGCAAGTATTGTTTCCCCAATAGACACAGTCAGGGAGTCGCCTTTGTGGCCTTCGCTGAACGTCTCTTTTATAAGATTTGATACTTTGAGCAGAATGAAAGCCATGCTTTTACAGCAAACAGTGCCTTTGACCTCGGCCAAAGAAACCTATGATCTACAAGTAGCAAGGACTTCGGCTGAGATACAGACTTTAATACGTACAAACTGCCCTATACATTTCATAGAAATGATAACACGTATCTTCAACATGTCTGATACAAGTGGAATTGTACATGTATTTAAGAGCATCTGTACCGGTCTGTTAGCACCTTTCCAGGCAATACTCGGAATAATCCCGAACTTTGCACATTCGGTGTTTGGTGGCATACCATTAATTCTAGCACTTGTTGCCGGAATTCTATTTCTCTTCCTACTATTACGCTATGGCCAGCCTATTCGCAGACATCACTCCGAGCGAAATGGAGAAAGCTCTCCTTGAACGAAAGTGCCGTGAGCGAATAGTACAGCTTTTGGGCATGACTCGTCTACGGGAACTTAATACCACGTGGTTCCTGTCATTCAGACCAATCTGGCAAGATTGCATCTTACCTGTTCTACGATGCCTGCTATGCGGTGAAGAATGCGTGTTGGACACCTGTCTAACATTTCCATCAGCAACGCCAACGGATGTCGATACTCTGCTGGTCCCGATAACGGCCCATGCTCTGTGTTGTCCCCAGAGGCTGCCTATCCTGATGTCAGCATTCATTGAGATCTCACAGACGCTTCCGGCTGCTGCTGAGGTACGAGAAAGATCTACAGGCACACAGGTAACAACGGACGCAAACATTGCTGTGGCAACCTATGCTGAAAGCGATGCTTCACATCTCTGTGCAATTAATCTACTACACGAGGTGTTCCAACTGACGCCAACTTCAGTGGACGATGTTTTGTCTACAGAAATAGATGATCTCATGTTTACACCAGACCCGTAAACTGACTCTGATTCAGCCCACAGTGTTCCAGAGATGCAGTAACAATTTGGCCTTCATACTTCAAAAACTTGGAACTCTTCCCAAAATTGAACTTTTTCCCATTTTTTCGAACTAAAATGGCACTTCAATCTGCTTGAAGTAGAACTAGCCTTATAGTACAGACTTCGCGGTACTTCCTCAGACACTTTTATCATCGTGTTAGTCTAAAAAGTTCATTAATTTCCATGACATGAAATGACTTTTGATTTTGGACAACTTATCGATCATTTTTTTGTCACATGTAAATATTACTGCTTATTTCGTTCAAATTGCATTTTATTTTACAAATATGCCTGAAATGAAAAGCAATGCTTAAAATGTACAGTACCTTTTGCATTCTAATGGGTTTTTAAATGCCTTTTTAAACGGTTTTAAGAAATATTTTAGCAATATGTGGTACTCCATTTAATGTTTAGCATTTTAAATGTTTAGCATTTTAGTATTATCGTACACACGAAAGTGGAGTGGGTGTTGTATTCCTCTTAGGGTGTCCATACACGGGCTTTCCTGTATCATGTCCTTATCTAGGCACAATTCGCCTTGCCCTTATATAGGCATAAAATCCCAGTCCTTATTTAGGCATTAAACCGTGCACTCCAAATACAGGCATGGTCTCCGACAACCGTCCACCCTAACGTCACAACGAGTTCTTGAAGAACAGACCCTTAAGGCTTCGGGAGTTTCCCTAGCACAGGACTATTGATTTCTTCAAGGACTCATCTATTATGCATGAACCATTATACCTTAGGGGTTCATCCATGACGTCTTCCGCTGTCCGATTCACGTCAATGCTAACATTCTGAGGTACCTCTCAGGTATAAATATACCTTCCCTAGCCCTTGTAAACAAGAGGAGACCTCGACTTCAGAGGAGCCCGTTTCCCGGCCTGACACACTGAGAAGACCCTGTCATCCCTGCACGCAGAGAGTCCAGCTTCCAGTGATCTAACTTCCCTTGCGGGGTGTTGGAGTTCGAGTCTGGCAAAGAGATTCCCACCTCTCTCATTCTAAAGGTATGGAGCTGACTAGAACCTAGAGGGACTCTTGGCATACTAGGCATACTAGGCTTAACATACTCTTAGTATACCATAGTAAGGAATACTTCACCTACTTCATACCTCTCCCTACACCTAGGTTAGGTTAGGTACATTGGGGTAGAACTAGCTTAGAAACGCTTCGTATGAGTACTCGCATTTTTAGTCTGTGTTATTTATGTGAATGAATATCTGCTAAGAGATAATGCTATCGCAGTATTATTTATTTCTACTGCTTACGCTGTACATTATTTATCTTGCATACTGTCTTGTGATCGTAACAGCACATTTTACTTACACAAGAAACAAGACTGTTCAATAAATCTTTTATTGAAACGCCCGTCTATTTCTTTCTGTGTAACTTTGAGGAAAACTAAGCATGCACGATTGAGCTGAGTGAAATAGTTATCTATTGTTTCCACGACTCTGGGACACGTTCTGATTCTAAAGGGAAACAAAGTGGTCATGTTTTGCGGCTGCCAGAAACTACTCCCTTCTTGTTTGTCAAGGAGTTTCTAGTGGCCTCTGAGCTAGCTGGCACAAGTAATTAAGTTTAATATACTCGATAGGGACATACTGACCTTAGTCCTATGTCAAACCTATAGGGTATATTATTCCAATGCGCAGAGCCTATTAGGGAAATAGGAGCTACACTACAACGGGTTAACGAAATGGATACAACAGTCTCAGAATGAGGTTATCTGGCTGAAGAGGAGATCCTCCAGGATGAGACTGGGCTAGGGCCAGGTACAGACACACTGTGTGGGTCAGGGACAGTGTCAAAAAACCACAGGTGTTAGCACAAAGCACCTCTGCTGCTTCTCAACCCCAGGTGATGACCTACAGTGTCTTCGGTTTGACGAAAAGGATCTGGTGGCTACTGAGTGATTCAGTTCATGGGGGTGATCTCTGATGGAGTATCAGGCAGCTGTGCTCTGGGCATGGTTTACTAGCAGGCAGAATAAGAGAATAGGCTCCCCTGCACACTGAGCAGTTCAGCATCACCTCTGGTCAAGCACAGAAGCAAGGATTCTCCAAAGTACAGAGGATATTCAGAGAGTAAACACATCAGGACACTTAAAAAACATATAGAAAAGCGCATTTCCCCCAAAACTGTTCAAACCATCTGTCCTAGAGAATAAAGTGGGGCAAGGGCTGGGCAAATGTGGGGAGATGTGCATAGTTGAGGAAGAGAGAGGACTGTGATGTAGGTGACCGACCACCACCAAAGCAGGCCTGTTTGCAATCCACAGAGAAAAAATGCTACTAAATGAAACTTTAGCCAAATGTGCTATATTTTTATCTTTAGAACCCACACTATCCCATCAGCCAAAGGTCGAGGAGAGCGACTCAAAGCTGGGATCTCACGATAGTCATGCAAGATGGATTTGCATACAATGAATCTAGAAGGAACTAATTTGCATAGCCGTTATCCTAAATATGTGATGTGGATCGGGCATCCCAGGACCTGTGTTGGATACCCCGCCATAAGTGCATCCTACAACGAGCCCCCTAAGACCGTACTGTAAACTCTGAGGCTGCCGAGTCCCACGCTCCGTCCTTGTTTGTGGAAGAGAAGGGGAAAACTGACTCTGTGGGCATCCCCAAGAAATCAGCGTGCGTTATCATGTCGCCCATCACTGTAGCTTTTATTTATGCTGCTGAGAGCAATACCAGACAATGCAATCTCCTACGGGGGGATAAGGGGGGCACAGTGCATGGGTTTAGGAGGTAAGTGCATGGCACAGGCATGGCTTTTTACCCATAGGTGACCTAACATAACATGTTTATTTGTAAAGTGTACGTTCACCCAGAAGGGCATCTTGGCGCTGATTAAACCTCGTTGTTTATTGTTCCCCAACTAAATAGTACTCTCATTTTTATCAAACTCGGAAAGAGGAAAGGCAGGATTTGAATTTGCGGCCATGAAGTCAAACAAAGATCAAGTGAGTGCATTAGTCCACTGAGCCCCCAGAGGAGGAAGCAGAGTTCAGGCACTGGACTATAAATCATGTGCTTTTATGTAGTCCTTAATTCTGGTGCAGAGAGGATAGTTTCTAGGTTTGCAAAAATAGCGTAATGTATTCATCATTTCAAAGTGCCGTGCGCGCAACCTTAAATTGCATTGTGTTGCTTTGTGCAAGTGTCTGTCCAACCTTTAGCACATGAGGGCCAATGGTTTCACCTGATTGAACCAAGTTTGCTGCAAAGGGCACAACAAAAAACACGTAAGAAAGACAGGCCAATGAACAGCTCAGTCCCTGGGCATCCTTCGTTTCTGATTGGACAACTCATCGACAGCAATCATTCTGAATTCTTCAAATCAAATTCATCAGGACACGAGATTGAACGCCAAGGTCAAATCCGAACCAACACCAGGATGTTGATGAAAATGGAAGGATGACATCAAATCAACAAGTCGCAAAAGGGTTCTTGGATAATATGTACTGCATCTAAACCTGCTAACTCCATCTCCCATTACGCGAACAGCAAAAAGGCAAAATAGAGCTATTTGAGAAATAGGCACCCGTGGCTACGCAATTGGCCTTTCGCTTGGAAGTTGGGAATGCGTAGATTATCCGCATTTGAGTTAAAAATGGGGTGCAATAACACTGTAATCTGACAACTGAATCCTTACAGAACATCTGTCAGATAAAGCAATCTCTTTCACCCCTGCAATCCCAACATCTCAGTCGATCTTCAGAGAAATATCGTATTCTACACTTTCAGTTGATTTGCTTTCGGCTTCCGACCTCTAAAAAACGCACAGCAAAACATTTAAGTGTGCACAGTAACAAAAAGAAAAACTGTTTAAAATTACAAATTGAATGCATTAGCGCAAATACTTAAAAAATAAAACGGCACTAATAATACGAAAGTCTCACAGGGGCCCTGCTATCAGCATCGTTGAACAAGGACGTACGTGTCAGAACTGTGGGATCGTTCAAAGCCTTCTTGAAAATGAGCTAAACTAAATTAATCTTATAAAGGCAGCAAAAAAACAACAACAAAAAAGAAGAAGACAGGAAAAATTGTCCAGTCCGTATGATAGAACCATTCACTAATATAACATATTGTATTTACACATTGGTTGTTTTGCTAACTTTGGGGCACATGCAACAAGATGAGGAATTGCGATTCTCAATAGCGATTTTTAAGAAATCGCTATGAGTCGCAATTCCTTATGCATGTAGGAATCGCAAAAAATAGCGATTCCTACACATTCCCTAATAGCGAATCGCAAATTGGGATTCGCTATTATAGAATGCTTTCCCATTCATTCCAATGGGCCAAGAGGCCCATAGGAATGAATGGAAAGCATTCGTAATTTGTGATTACTAAATAGGTAATCGCAAATTGCGAATGCAATTTCAAGGGTGCTAGGGTCCTAAGGCCCCCCTGATGCACCCCCAAAACAGGTAAGTGTGCACATGTGGCGCACACACATGCCCTAATGGCATGTGTGTGCACCACATGGCACTTTGAAAAATGCACTTTTGTGCATTTTTCAAAGTTTTTGCAAATTACCATCAACTTGAAGTTGATGGTAAATAGCATTTCCAAAATGCGAAGTCGCATTTAGGAAAGGCTTGATGCATTTCAAATAGGGAATCGCAATTTGCAATTCCCTAAATGCATTTGCAAATTAGGTAATCGCAATAAATTGTGATTACCTATTTTGCGACTGCATTCCCTGTGATGCATCGGAAAAAGGCATTTTACTGGTCGCAAACGGGCAGATTCTGCGAATCGGCCCGTTTGCGACCGGTAAAATGCTTGATGCATGTGGCCCTTTGATTCAGTTCCAGTAAAAATCAATTCCCTTCGTGGTATCTTCAGATGCTGTAGATTAGGGCAGCAGGCCCTCTCCTCTCACAGAAGGGACTGCATGTCTGGACATGATCAGGGCAGGAGTTCCTCGGACTGTTAATTTTTGACTCCGTAGACCTCCTTTGAGTGTTACAGATGACTCATTTCTCGTTGCAAAGAGATGGTTTTAGAAAAATATATCTTCAGCCTCATTGGTTCACCAACCCGTGCCCCTTATTTTCTACAAAAGCAACATCTTTTAGGCATTTTTTTGAATTAGTAATATGCGTTGGGGTGGGGAGGAACAGAGAAATTTAGTTAGGAAATGTAGAACCTGGAAAGGAATTACCATTATTAATAGAAATTAAAAAGTCAAACCTCCTTCACATTTCACGCAAACTTGGAAAAACAAATTTTCTTGGCACTGTGCCATTTTAATTTAGAAAATAACAGGGGTTTGTCTAGCCATATTAAATAAGGCCACTTTGCCAGAAAAATACAAGATCTTCTTTGAATGGGTTAACCCAAAATGAAAAGTACATATTTGATAGAAAACCATGTATTTTGAGGAAATGGCATACTGAGGTTTGTAAACAAAAATATTGAAAACCCAAAACATATTTAATCTGCTATTTTAATGATAGTTCATACCAAGTTGTGTGGATATATAGCTTTTAGTATTTCCTTTGTGCCAGTGGGCACTTACTGCTGTGACTTGTTATTAGTCACTTGGAGGCATTTAAATATGATAAACCTATTCTTACCTATACATCTGCATTTGCAATATTGTATTTATTAGTGTGTATTCTCTCAAGATTGTGACACACACCTGGGTGGCCACTACTTGTAACTCTGCACTGTGTGGACACTATTGTGATTGTCCCTGATGTGGTCACTACTGTAACAATTATCAAAGTCATTAGTAGCTCTGGACTGTTTTCATCAATCAGAAGTAGCTCTTGCTAAAAGAAATGTTGAAGGTCCCAGATAGACACGGAGTTTCTGTCCCTCTCTGACCATCTGATGACGTCATGGTGTCTGGGTAGACTGAGAAAACATCCTGAAACAACAGTCTGAAAAGACAGGCCTTTATTAGTACACCAAGGAGTACTTCTGTAGTATTACTTCACATACTCATAAATGTCTGCAGGAATTGGCGCCAAAGAGTGAATATGGGAATATTTAGAGAATATTCATACACAATTTGAACATAGCCCGCTTAGTACATTTACTAATTGGGAGTTGGGTATCTTGGGGACTTATTCAGAAAGGCATATGAGAGCATGTGAAAGTGTACTCCTGTTGTACTCCTTCGTGTACTCATGCATGCCTTTCTGAATTGCACCATCGACCACAGGTAAATATTGCGATGCAAAAGTGCCACTATCAAGCACTTTCCCTCAAATACAGTAAGATGGACCAGGGGAACCGGGTTCGAGTCTCGGCAGGGACGCTCAACATCCTGTGATTCTGGACAAATCACTAAATCTCCCCGTGCCCAACAAAAAGAATGTGTCCGTCTGTAATGCAACTGGTGCTCATGTAAAGCGCACTGATACCTTTGGGCCGAATTTGGTTATATTAACCTCCCAAAAAAATACAAGAAACGAAAATCAAACACAGCTTCAGACTGGACAGAGGACAATCTTACTAAATATTGAATATAGAGGGTTGTGGACACTGGAAGGTGCCATGACTACACTTACATCTGGGCGTACTCAACCTTCATTGCTGAATTGCATCCCTGAAGAAGGACCCGCACCCGAAAAAGACTTATTAATCAGATTCTACCACATTGTGGCACTGCATACCCTATTTTTTTAATTTTTTAGCAGAGCTCATTATTAGCACAATGAACATCAATATCGTTTTAAAAATATGCTACAAGCAGCACATCCAAGCCATTCATATTGATTGAGCTGACCTGGTAGCTGCTTTCTGCTGGTCTGTTTGTTTGGGGGCACACGCTCAGGACTACACCTCCCGACGGGCATAGCGCGCGGATGCGCTATAAAAGGAGAGCGCCGACCTGCGGCTCCCCGTAGCTGCTTTCTGCTGGTCTGCTTGTTTGGGGGTACATGCTCAGGACTATACCTCCCGACGGCCATAGCGCGCGGACGCGCTATAAAAGGAGAGCGCCGACCCGCTGTCCCCCATAGCTGCTTTCTGCTGGTCTGTTTGTTTGGGGGCACACGCTCAGGACTACACCTCCCGACGGGCATAGCGCGCGGACGCGCTATAAAAGGAGAGCGCCGACCCGCGGGGACGTGCCCAGGCCAAGGGCGGGCCCATCCACGCCCGTCGGAGCCCGAAGGAGGCTGGGCTGGGCCTGCTCTCTAACGTCCCGGCCCCAACACAAGGTACTGTGATCTTACTCCTTCTTAGGAACATGGGAAAGAGGAAAGGCAACTTGGAAAAAGCGGGTGGGGGGGCAGTAGCTACACTGGACGCTTTTTATCTAGAGCAGCGAGTGTACTCACGCATGAAATCGAACTCACACAGAGGCGATTATCTTTAGAGCCCCTCCTGCTTCCGCTAATCTCTCCCACAGGATGCCCAACAGAGGAGTCCCATCATACCCAGTCACCACCACAAACAATCGCATCGCCTAGCTTACCTTGCACTGGGGTGGAAATACTATCATTCTTACCGGCCGGTCATGATGTATCTAGCAGGGAGCCTGAGTACTCTTTACTTATTGACCCTCTAATGATCCACCAGCTAAGCGACGAAGGGGTGGTGGTACAGCGAAGCCCAAGGCAAAGCCAATTACCTCAAATCGAACCCAGAAACCTAAGCGTGGAAACGCCATGACATCCACTGAGTCTCCTCCATCCCCACCGGAAGTAAATACTGTACTCCCACCTGGATCTGTGGACAATGTGTTCTGGCTCGGAGTTAGAAAATTGATGTCTTCTTTGCTGGAGTCAATTCTAACTAAGTTGACAGCTATTGGAGAGCGCTTAGCCGCTCTGGAGGCCTTAAATACCCCGCTCCAACGTCCCCTGGAATGTCCGCTTGAAGAGAGGGTCCCGGTCAGCGCCACCACGGAGAAGTCTTTACACCAAGCCAGCAGTAACCTGGAGTTGCAAAGGCCAACTTTATCGCGTACTCGATTAAGTCCAGCTACACTGCCTTGTGGGCCACCGCAAACAGCTGCCGTCGGCCAGCTTACAGGCAGGGAGCTCCAAGCCACAACATCGCCAGGTTTAACGGGCATGGTACAACAGGTTACAATGCCCACGGGGGGTGCTGTTGGTGACCCACAATTAAATCAGCTATATGGTAGCCCAAGGGTGCGCGCCAGTAATAACTTACACCAAGCCCATCAAGTTTTACATCTCCCCCCTGCAGCTTCTTCATTGGTCTTGGTTCTGGCAAACGTACCACCATTACGGGACAATCAACTGGAATCCACCCCCCAGCTAATGGATAAATGCTTGCACTGGCTTTCTCAGCATTTAATGGACAAACGAATGAGAAACTATCCGTTACATCACAAGATTATCATGGCTCGGAGAGTGGGCTGGGTTGGCAAATCCACCAAATCTATGGATGGTGACTGTGTGGTGGTGAACTTTAACAACGTATATGTAGGCAGCGCTCTTTTAAGTAATCGCCAGAGAATTTCCCCCAGTTGCACCCAGATCATACCCTTATCCCTTGAATACTTTTATATGCAGGGATTAACACAAGGACGGTTGTATATACGCCTGAACGACTATGATAGACTGCTGCCCTGGACATTGAATTAATCTAGTGGCACATTAGTCTACCCAGGGGATCCCTATTCGCGGCACATCCCTTGACTTGTGATTTGTTCCAGTTCTCTTGATTTCTGCACTTGGGGACTTCCAGTGCATAATAAAGATACGGTGGCATCAATATACATACATATACCGACTTAAAAAATTATTATTTAAAAAAATTATTATTGTAAGGTCTTATGACTGAGGTGACCATCCTTATTCCCTCTGTTCCACAAATTGAGTTATACAAAGATCTAGGAAAACTGAATTTTAGTCTCGTTTTTACATTTTTTAGAAAACTGTCCTGAGGAAGGTGTTTATTTATCAACTCACCGAAACGCAGCGTCGACAACTCTGTTTTCTTGATATCTCTGTTTTCTTGTGAATATATGTAGTAATATGAAATGTTTTTTAACTTTTTTATAGATATTGATTGTATATATAGATGGTAATAAATATTTATTGATATATGCTCATGTGAATCCTAGTTATTTACATATTTTACTTTGTTTGTATGTATTGGCATGTTGTTTCTGACTCACTGATTTTATACAAATATATTTTTTACAATTTTTTATTATTTCTCTAGACACCAGCACGATATTGTCTTTTAGTCACATAGTTATTCTGTAGGGACCTGTTTGGTAATTTTGCAAAGACAAGGTCACCATTTAAGTCACAGGGGAATCGCAGTAGCACCGTGGGGGTGGGGCTTCACAACAGATTTGCAGTTCTCTCAGATCTGGAGACCTGTGATTGACTAACCTCAGTCACTCGCCCCCTCTCTGAAAGCACCAATGCCCCAGATATCTTAACCCCTATAAGTGAGGGGAGTCCGCCGAGTTCTCAGATCCCGAGCTCGGCAAACATTAGTAAGACTAGACTAGCTTCTTGGAATGTAGCTGGAATCACCCAAAATCTAGGAAAAGAACAGTGGCATGAACTTTGGCATCCCCTTGAGAACATCTGCTTTCAAGAAACTTGGACCGTGGAGCCCGTTTTTGTGTCGGGTTACAAGTCCTATAATACAGCTGCAGTTGACTCTATGTCGGGCAGAGCAAAGGGGGGGCTACTAACTTTAATATCTAATACCTTCCCCCTGCAAGTAAGGATGGTAGGATCCCAGAATAAACACTTTCATTTGCTCCTATGTGAAGTCGTAAATGGTAGCCCCTGGCTTTTAATAAACTTCTATAACAACGAAACGGGGAGCCGTAGGAAGCTAGTGGTGGAGGAACTAAATGGAGAATTGGATAAAGTAAATTCTTCTATAAAAAAGGGCCCTCTAAATATTATCTTGGTAGGGGATTTTAACGCTCACCTCTGTAAGTATAAAGAGGCTACGGTGTGCGGGCTCACAGACCATCAGGGCAACCCCCTTCTTCACTTCACGCATAATGATTATGGTGATAGTCTTAATAAACTCCTCTATATAAGAGATTTGGGAATATCAAACAACATAGAAGGGGGAACCATAGAGAAAACATTTAGGAGGGTAAGCTACGAGTCTACCATTGACTTCATTTTAGTTTCCTCGACAATTAGTGGGAAAGTTCCCCATATACAGACCACCTTCACCTGTTACAGTGATCATGCAATTTTACTTAGCGATCTAAACATCCCTTATAAGCAGAATAAACAGCAACAGCTAGTTGGAAACATCTCCCTAACCAGGAAAAATGGGTACCAACTTAAGTGGGTACAGGTGGTCAAGCAGAATCTGGCACATGTACTCATAGCACAAGTAAGGGATAATATCTTATTATGTCTATCGGAGGAGTCTGTTCCGGCACTACTAGTGTCCCAGTTCAGGGACCTGCTAGGAAAACTAAAAGACGCACTCACTCGCCCCAAGCGTGCCAATGGTATAACGGCCAGAGGCTGGTTCAACTCACCTTGCTCGCAAGCCAGAAGAGCACTTGTTAACGCCCTAAAATTCCAGCCGACAGACCCAGCTCAGATAAGTAGGTTACTTAGAGACTATAAGTTCGCTAGAAGGGAAAGAGAGAAGGAAATTAGGGAGAAAGCCTGGGACGATCTCCATCAAGCCGCAAATTCGGGTAGTAGCAGCGACTTCTGGAAAGTCATTAATGCACCCTATTTTAAAGACCCTAAAGACCCATCCCTGGATGTTCACGTAAGTGAGGACGATTGGGTAGGATATTTTGAAGGAATATTTGGCCGTGACACCCTCAATGCCTCCCCGCCTTCTGTTACAATCCACCATTGGCAAGGTACCTTGAAATTTTCATTGGATGAAGTGACAAAAGGGCTAGAGGCTTGCGTCCCAGGGAAGGCAATGGGGCCAGATGGGGTGCCGATCGACCTCTTTCAAGATAATTATGAGCTGTGGGCCCCCGTACTAACCAATGTATTCAATAGCATAATGATTGAGGGACCCCTACCATCCTGGAAGCACAGCATAATAGTCCCGATCTATAAGAAAGGGGACAGAAGTAGCCCAAAGAACTACAGACCCATCTCCCTACTGGATACCACGGCCAAACTCATGGGTCGGATCTTACTAGCTAGACTGGAGGACTGGGCCCAGGAACATAACATCTTGATGCAGGCCCAATTTGGTTTCCAGAGGGGGAAGGGGACTGTTGATCAATGCCTCAACCTTTCACTGTGTATTGATACATACACCAAAGGAAAAGGTGGGAAGATCTACATGGCCTTTATGGACCTGACAGTGGCCTTTGATTGTGTATCCCATCATAGGCTGTAGTCCATGATGGAAGAGATGGGGATTGATCCACCAATACTACTCTTCATCCGTCAGCTATATGCCAATGCCACTGCCTTTGTTAGGTATGGCACCAATGGGGAATGTACACGCCCATTTAAGATCAAGAGAGGAGTCAGACATGGCTGCGTGCTCACCCCTTTTCTCTTTTCCATCTATACAAATGGGGTTGGGGCTGCCCTGACTGACTCCCCTCGGGACGTGCCCATATTTGACAGCACCCCCCTTCCAGTATTGGCATATGCTGATGATGCCGTGCTAATCGCCAGGACTGGGGTAGCCCTGCAAGGCCTGATAACGTATGCCTCATTCATGGCCTCATTAGACCTAAGGGTGAATGAGTCAAAATCGTTTATCATTATAGCTGGAGCACCCGGAGGCTCGAAATCTCCTTGTTTTCACCTGGGATCAAAGAAAATCGAGGTAGTTGAATCCTTCCCATACCTGGGTGTATTATTCGATAAAAATGATTCTTGGTAAAACCTGGTTAGCGCCAGAGCCCTAGGTATGGAAAGAAGTCTCCAAGCTATTAAGGGCTTTACTAAAAAGCTGGGTACAAGCCCCGTGGACCCCATTAAAAAGATATACGCTGCAAAAACAAAGACAGCGGTGACGTATGGGGCGGGAGTCTGGAGGATGGCCAAGATTGAGAAACTTCAAATATTAGAAGATAGCTTTTTTAAAAACAGGGTGTCGCTCCCCAGTCCTTCTCCAATTTCATCCTACATAGCGAACTTGGACTGTCTTATTTGACAGATTCAATTAGACTGGCCCCAATTCTGCTCTGGATCTCAATTTGGCGTAGGACTACTGTTAATTTAACGCAGCACATACTTGATGACTGCCTGAAATTGGAGCATCATAACAAGATCGGCTGGCTCAGTTACGTAGAGGCGCAACTGAGCGCAATCGGATTGGACGAACTATTCAGGGAACCTGCATCTTGTAGAATGGTGTCTAAACAGAAAATCATTGAGGCATTTACGCAGAGGGCAAACTTTACCCGCAGAGAAAAGAATCGGCATCAAAAAGGGTTAATTGTATATGATCTCACCCCGAAAAGAGAAGAGGGATGTTTCTCTTATTTATCTAGTATTGCGTCTAGCCAACACAGATTCATTCTCCTTCGCTTCCGTATGAACCTCATTCCCCTCATGATAGGGTTCCCGGAAAAGCAATTTAAACATGTAGACTTGATACCATGTCCATGCGATAATCACTCGTCCCAGTCAGATCTTCACCTCGTATTGTTTTGTAAATTTTATCAGTCAGAAAGAGAAGCTTTTATCTTTATAATTTTAAGGCGAAATAATTTTACTCAATGCAGGATGGCATTGTATTTTTTAAAATCCCTCCCAGATCCCTTTGTCTGCTTTTCTGTAGCCACCTTTTTATGGGCATGCATGAGAAAGAGAAAGTCCCAGGGTAGCCTGAGGAAGTAACCAACTACATTTTTGTAACTTTGTAATTTAGAAATAACGAGGCACCGGGCATCATAATTACTAAAGCCCCTCTATGATCTGGAAGTTTTATTCGATGCATACTATCTGATTGTAGTCTGTATAAAATGTGTTTGTAATGAATTTCTGCTTTTATGACCACTATCAAGTGATCGAATAAAGATTTTAAAGTTTAAAGATTGAGCTGACCTGGAAAAGTAAAACATGTCACACTTGTAAGAGTGTGGTGATTAGAAAGCTTCCTCTGGCACTGTTAGGCAGCAGCCCACTGCCAGTGTCTCTCTCTGTTTCAGATGGTCCATCAGGCTGAAGCAGTTCCCATGCTTAGAGAGACTTCTGGGATAGCTTTGTTTTCAGAATTATTCCAGCAGCAGAAGGCAAAGATGTAGAGGCGATGGGGTACTCCCCGTGGGCAGCATTCATGTTCCTTGCAAAAGCAGTTCTTACTCTAAAGTAAGTGTGCATATGTAGTGATGACGTAACCTAATAAGAAGTGCCCCGGCAATGCTCACAAAGCGTTTCAGGTTTCTCACTTTTTCTAATGTTGGCAGAGTGTTACAGCAGCAATGCCTGCCTGTAGTGTTTGTAAACATGACATGTAATAACAGAAGCAATCAACAAGGACTGGCTCCCCTCTGCACTTCAATTCACATGGGATCATGGTAGGCAGCCCCGCTGGGTGAGCACATGTACCTCAAAAGTGTTATTCAGCTGCCACCATCCTGGGCTTACTCACAGGGGTGAAGAGGGTTTCCCTTCTAATGGCACCTTATGGGTGCTCATGAGAGGATAGAGACCTGCACTTTTGAGGGGATCTTGTGGATAAGGGGTCCCAAAAACTGTCAAAAAGAAAGAAGTACAGGGGAACATAAAGGGGCACAAAGAAAGAAGTATTGGCAAAGCTAAAAGATATGGATTTCTTTTACTAAACCATACAGCGTTAGAACATTGGAATGAGATACAATAGAGGGAGTAAGCAGGCGAGGACATAGAAGGCTATAGGAGAAAAAAAAACACTCAAGTGAAAGTGGAAGGATACACCCAATCAGCCAAGAGCATTAGGTGAAAGATTATTACTCCACTGGACTGAGCCAAGTTTTGATTGACACTGTGTCGAGCCAACACTGAAAGTGTCTGGTCCAAGAATGCAATTGGTTTAAAGGAGCAGATCCAAGGCCCAGTAGTTATGTTGGAGAGCCGCACTGTCTGCATCTGGACCTAAAATTGGCAGGGATGTTGCAGCTGCTGGGATGGTTCTCGCCTTTCGTTCTTACTGGAATGCCTTTAAGTTTTTTCTAAAATGTCAGATAGGTGTGTTAGATGTGGAGAATCAAAAGTGACTGCATTCAAACTTGTTCTTTCAGTTCTGGAAGATGTATTTACTTTAAAACTTGCTTTGTCCTGAAATTAGGATTTTCCAGTCTTCATGATGTTTCTGAGTATTTAGTGGTTTTATAAAGCATGGACCATACCTCCCGGGCGTTTGAGCACTTGACAGAGTGGAATCCATTTCATTGTTATAGATAAGAATAGTCAATAAGGGTATATTCACATTATCAATTTCTTAACTTATTAGTGAGTTTCTCACGTGCTGAGATCAGGATAAGGTAGTATTAAAGAGCAGTAGGAAGAGGGGTAAGGGAGTTGAATGTTCGGTAACCCACATAAATCGAATAGTAATTTAGATGGGGATCCAAGTGTTCGCTCAGTAGAGGTAGGAATGTAAAATGAGGAGTTCAAGATGAGATGTGCATTGGAAATAGTAGGGTTTTGAACCCCCTTTTAAAGGAGAAATAGCCTTGGCAAATTTATAGCTTCAGTGGGAGGGAGTTCCAGATCTTGGGTGTACTTCCATTGAAGGACAGAGCAAATGTTTGTTGTTTCTTTGAGAAAGGAGTTTCCAAGTGTAAAGAATCTGTTCTTCTCGAAGGTCATTGATTCTATCGTGAGTCTTATGGGTAGGTATTTGGGGTTGCCTATGTGGAGTGCTTTTTTTGGGACAACACAGCCCAGTCTTGTTTTAATACTTAGCCATTGTGGAGTGACAAGTACAGGTGTGCTGTGGTCAAAGAGTTTAGTGGCTGAGACGAGCTGGTTGCACTGTGAAGGGTTGTTTTCAAAAGTCTGAGGTGTGTCTTAGAAATCCCAGATAGTAGGGACACCCTATAGCTCAGTCTGGAGAGAACCAGACTTTTGATTACTGTTTTTAATCCAGATTTCGAGATGCAGGGTTTGATACGTCGCCGTAGTCTTGGTTGCTGATTGATACTTCTTGCTTGTGGGTTTATATGGGCTTGCAAGTTGGATTTCTTGCCCAGTGTAATGCAGAGGGATTTAGTGCAATGAATGAATGAAGGTTTTTAGACTAAGATACCAAGCAAACCAGAACGGAGGAGGATAAGGAGAAAGTACATTTTGAGTGGGTTCAGTGGGTGCCCTACTGAGAAAACCATCAGCAGACCCCAGCGAACTCAACAACTACCGACCGATCGCCCGGTTCCCGGCCAAAGTATCAGAAAAAGCCATCAACCAACAACTCTCCTCATATCTGAAACGGAACCTCCTACTTGACTCCTCCCAATCCGGATTCTGCAGCTAACACAGCACCGAGACAGCCCTCATCGTGGCTACCAACGACATCTGAGCCCTACTCGACCGAGGAGAGACTACGCCCTGATCCTCCTAGATCTCTCAGCAGCCTTCGATATGGTCTACCACCACACACTTATCACAAGGCTGAAAATCATAGGCATCCAAGGAACCACTCTCAGATGAATTGCCTCTTTCCTCACCAGAAGAACGCATAAAGTCCACCTTCCCCCTTCACTTCTAAACCCAAGGAAATCATCTGTCGAGTACCCCAAGAATCCTCCCTCAGCTCCACCATCTTCAACACTTGTATGGCACCTCTGGCCAGCATTGCCAAAACTGACTGACTCAACATCATATCCTATGCCAACGATATACAACTCATCATCTCCCTATCCGAAGACACCACCAAGACCAGCTTCCACAACTGCATGACAGATGTAGCCAACTGGATGAAGGACAACTGTCTGAAGCTCAAATACGGACAAGACAGAGGTACTGATTTTCAGAAACAAAGCTCCCAATGGTACGCATCCTGGTGGCCCCTCAGAATTCGGACCTACTCCCACCTCCACTGACCATGCTATGAACCTAGGCATCATTCTGGACAACAAGCTAACCCTGACAACTCAGGTCAACTCTGTCTCCTCCTCCTGCTTCTTCATCCTCCACATGCTTCATAAGATATTCAAATGGCTACCTCAAAGCTCAAGACACACTATCACCCAGGCCCTCATCTCCAGCCGACTGGACTATGGCAACGCTCTCTATGCAGGGATCACAGCTCACCTCCTCCAACTACAGACTATACAGAATGCCGCAGCCAGACTCGTCCTGGATCTCCCTAGACGAACCCATATCACCCCCTACCTCAGGGAGCTCCACCGGCTCCATGTACAGAAAAGATGCCAGTTCAAGTTCCTGACCCATGCATACAAGGCACTACACAACTGCGGACCTGACTACTTGAACCACCACCTGAGCTTCCATCAGCCCACCAAACACCTCAGCTCCGTGTCTCTTTCTCTAACCCTCACCCCCGCATCCGATGTAGCAGATGCGGAGGATGCCCCTTCTCCTACCTAGCAGCGAAGACTTGGAATGAGCTACCCTTTCATCTACAGACCTCCCCATCTCTCCAGAGTCCCCAAAGTCCCTGAAGACCTGACTAATCAACTGGAACTTGCCAGGTCCTGGATACCTTCATGGGTGACAAGTAGCGTTCCTCAAATCTACTGATTGATTGATTTAGTTAGAAGTGCCGTCTCATCCAGGATTGGATGGCTGCTGGGGGGAGAAGTTAGGGGTGTTATGCCCTCCAAGGCGGATGGTTAGAGATATAGATGGATAATATCAGTGTATAGATGATAGACTACATTGATTTGACAAAGGATAGAGGTGAGGGGTTTCATGTGGAACTTGAAGAGTGTTGGTGAGAGAATAGAGCCATAGGGAACACCCTGTTCCATAGCAGAGGGGTCAGAGAGTATTGTTTACTTTATTGCGTTGGCTTCAGTCTGCGTGAAAAGAGGAGAACAAGCTTATTACTTTCCCCTCTATTACCATGTAATTTTTTGAGTTGTTGACCAGGGTGGGGACATTGACCGTATTGAACGCTGTGGAGAGGTTTAGAAGGACGAGAAGACATGAGTCCCCATTGTCTAGAATGCAAGGAATATCCTCAATTATTTGTAGCAGGGCTGCGTCTGTGCTGCAGCCTTCTCTAAAGCCTGATAGGAGGTTGTCCAATAGATCATTTTCATAGATATGGTGGTTGAGATGAGAGGCAACTTACGTCTCTATGACTGTGGTTAGAAAAGAAAGGATGTTACTGGGCGTATGTTGTTTAGGCCTTAATAATCAACTTTATTTTTTTTATTATTAGGAGAGGTGTTACAAGGCCTGTTTTCAGGCTCTTTGGTAATATACCCTCTTTCAATGATGTACTGATGATTTTCTTCCAGAAAAGGGTCTAGACGTGGTTATGTCTTTCATGCGGTGTCCAGGAGCTGGCTCTGCATAGTGAGAAGAGGGTTTAGTGTTCGAGGTTATATTTGTCACTTCGACAAGTATGACCCCTTTGAAAGAGAATGAAATCCATGCAGATTTCCTCCTTGGTAGTTGGTGATCTTGGTCTGATGTACACGATGGAATAGTAGCCACAAAAGACTCAATCTTTGTGATGTTATCATTGAAGAATTGTGCAAATTCTTCGGTATTCTCTGTGGGTTGTTCAGTAGAGGAGGGGTTGACGGATTGGTTGCCTGTTTGTTTGGTTTAGGCTTGCCCTGCTTTAAAGGAGGAACATTTGCTTCATTTATTGGTTTTGTAGACTCTGTGTCCTTGGTATAGAGATTCAAGGTTTTTAATAGATGATGTTTGCTTTCAAATATGTTCAGTGGCTGTGAGGAATGTCCTTGCTTCGCTGAGATGTTCTTTTACCAGGGAGCAGAGAGTTTCCTCTCTCTGCCTTTTTGTCTTAGAGATGCAAGACCTTTAAGGATTGTTACCATAGGCTCGCTGTATTGCTCTACTAATAAATTAACTCTGTGTCCTCGGAGGGGTGGGTAGGGCGGGTGTGATGGTCTTTTCCAGAGAGGACACATAAATACATTTCGTGTCCCTTACCCAGATTTTTGGTCTCGCACATTCTGTCAGTGTCACCTGTAGTAACAATGAACATCACATGGACTCGAGGAACAAATGAACAGGCATGAGGATCCGGCGTTGACATAAGAGATGACTGTTAATGGGAAGCAAAGTCGACATTTTTGGGGTAAATCAGATTTTTAAAATGGTCTGGTTAAAAATTAACTTTGCGATCAAATCTCAAGAGTTATATAATGATAGCTTTGATAAAAATGTATCTAAGTAATTAATTTTAAATAAAACGCAAAATGAGAAACTACGCTGTATGTTGCAGGCATCCAATTGCCCTTTTGGAGAAACTCTATAGCGTGTGTCAGATTGAATACTAAAGAAAAAAACTATATTTGAGCGTAGACCACCCAACCATGTCTGAAGGGTGAAGAATCCTGAATAAAAACCACATTGTACTCTCACATGGAGGATCTGCTTCTATGTCTCCCAACCCAGTGAGCTTCTGACCTTCCGACCTTCCAAATTACGGTTCTCTGATTGACAACAACTTTCTGGATGATGCTGAGAGGAGGAAAGAGTCTGCAGATAAATCTTTCTGACTTCTCTACATGAACAGTCCCTGATCCTGTGTGATTTTCCTGCTGCTGAAGGTACAAAGATATTCTGGATTTCAACAGCAGAAAATCCCACTTGACCAGAGATGAGTTAGAAGTTCTTTGTTATTTGGGCCTACTGGCAGTGGAGCTCAATGGAGTGGACTTTATGCATCTTCTGATTTGAATATTCGACTTTTCTCTACTTTTTTTGATATTACCATCCCTGCCATGGGAAGATATACGGGAGCTGCATAACAAACGGAAGGGGTCTTCCTAATTGATAGTGATATCCTGTTTGAGGAACCTTCCCATGTTTGGATTGCCGTATGTACGTATGATTAGTACGAGGACTCAGGCCAAAGAACATAGGGGCACATGCATCAATGTAAGGAATTGTGAATCCTTAATAGCGATTTTTAAGAAATCGCTATTAAGGACTCGCCATTCCCTATGCATGTAGGAATCGCTAAATAAATTGCGATTCCTACACATTCCCTATTAGCAAATCGCAAATTGCGATTCACTAAAAGGGAATGCATTCCCATTCATTCCTATGGGCCTAGAGGCCCATGAATGAATGGGAAACCATTCGCAATTTGCGATTACCAAAAAGGTAATCGCAAATTGCGCATGCAATTTCAAGGGTGCTAGGGGGCCAAAAGGCCACACTGATGCACCCCCAAAATGGCATGAGTGCACATGTGGCGCACACACATGCCCTATGTGTGTGCGCCACATGGCACTTAGCAAAAATTGCGATTACCTATTTTGCGAATGGCTTTGGGGTTGATGCATCCCAAAAGGTTATTTACCGGTCGCAAATGGGCCGATTCTGCAAATCGGCCCGTTTGCAACCGGTAAGTAGCTTGATGCATGTGCCCCATAATATTTAACACATCCCATCTGGCTTTGCAAGAGACCAAAGAACTGTCGACTCCAGAACTGCCAGACGCTACATCAAAGGCACAGATAGTTTATTCAACAACTAGGTGTACATACTACACTTTGTCAGGCGGAGTAAGCTCATTTGACCGTTTCAGAAATACGTTTTCTCTCTGTCTCTCCAACATAAACAAAAGAGACAACCACTCAAACATTCATCCATGCCCTAGTCTCTTTGCACATATATAAGGACCCAATACCTCACACAAATATGGTGGCTGGGAGGTACCACACACCATTTAGGAATGCCACCGATACGCTCATAAGGCGGCCATTCTTGTGAAATACTAGCGATGGTATATTTGGTTTGGGGTAGGGGCACGTGGGTACCATGACGTGCCCCTCTCTCAGACCCAGCTAAAGGAGGGGCTCAAATACGCCTGAGGCTTCTAATCACTATAGTAGACCATTAGTAATCCTTGTGGGTTACCGCCCAGCTAGTTAGGGCGCAAGGCTCGCCCTGCCCACCCTTAGGCCTGAAGGAGTCATGCTGCACTGTGTCCACAGTTAATGCGTCTGAGGCACCTCTGCCCAGTCGTGGCAGTGGCTCAGAGATTGCCGAGCACCAGTGTCTGGCTCTTGGGTGCCTTGAAGCCTTGTCTAGCCCCTCAAAGGGGGGGGGAGCGCACAATGAATCGGGTACCTCACAGGAACACACTTCCCATAGGTGTGCTAGACGTTCCCCGCTGCAGACTCCCACTGAAGATTCAGACCAGCCTTCAGTTGACATATCCTCTGAAATGCATTCACATTTGTGACCTATAAAAGACATATTATGGATACAGGCTTCAGGGTGAGCCCCTCCAATCAAGACAATGCGGCCTTGGCATATGGCACCTTCAATCGTGCCTGCCCTGGGTTTTTGAGCAAAAGTTTTAGCCCGTACACTTATTCTTTTACAAATTAAGCACTGAAGACACACACACACATCTGTGACCTGGCAGTCACAGATGTGTGTGAGAAGTTCCCTCATTCCCTTCACAACCATTCTGATGGGGACATCTTGCACCTTATAGGATGCAAAAGGACCTTACCACCAAATGAAAGAACCCAGCTACTTTCTAGGGCCTCTTTTTTATGGCAGCTGATCTCAGCAAACCTGGTGCCCTGAAGCTGCGATCTCAGGCTAGTCAGATGTGGCACTGAACATTCAACACGGGAGATCCTTCCATCTCCAAGTTTGAGGAATCCTTTCTAGACTTTGTTCTAAAAGTTTTTTTAAATGCCTCTTCTTCCTCCACATTGACAATTCACATCTTGTCATGATAGTCTTTGTTTTTAAATTGTATTATCACTTAGGCTGATCTAAGGTACATTTTGAATGAAGTGGAGGCTGAAGGTACCACCCCTTTACCAAGCACAGCTGCCCCCATCTTTGGTACTGCTGGTCTACTTGGCACAAAGCCGGCCTAGGGGCAGGAACTGGGCATGGCGAAGGCAGTGGCATAAGTTGTCAAACTATTCCAATGGTTTGTGTTGTGTCCGCGCGCTATTGTTGCGGCGGGCACCAAGGAAAGGACCAAGTTGGGAGGGCCGGGAGGCGCAGCCTAGAAATAATCACCGGACACAGGAGGGTATGTTTGCATGCCCCCGGCCTGGGTCCTCACTGCCTCCGCCCTCGGCCGGGATTTCCGAGTCCCACGTGACTCACAGAACATACCAAACTTGGACAGGCAGCAGACAGGCCGGGCCGGCTTCCCGCACCCCTGCTTAGTGGGCACATCTTTACATATCACATGTCGCTCCAGTTACGTCACTGACAGCATTTTGCCACAAGTGGGTAAAAGAGGGCTGTGTGAAAGGGTTGGTGCAGGTAAGGGAGAAGGTTGAATGCCAGGCAGTGTGTGTGAGGGCTGCAGATGGAATTCCAAAGGCCGAGGAAGAAGATTTGACCCATGCAAAACATATGAAATAGGCAGGGCCCAAGGCCCTGGCTACCAGAACCTTGGCTGTCAATTAAAGTGAATAACAGCTGCTACACACTTTGATACTCCTGGCATCAGGCATGCCTGAGGTTTTTGAGGGCCTGGGACAAAACTTCGTGTACCCACAAAAACTACATTTGGAACACCCTCACAGCAGGAGCTTAACATTGCACAAAAATATGTCCTCTGAGGAAAGGGATAACATGGCAGACCTGGCCCTATCAGCCGTGCTAGCTGCCTTATCAGTGATAACCAGAATGTCTTGCGTAAAAATATATATAACTACATTTTAGAGCACGAGGGCGGGTCCTGAAAGTGCGGGAACTAAAGCAGTGAAACTATCTTATCAATCAGGGGACTTGAAGGAGAAAATAATCAATTTGGTCAGCTCGTTTCGTCGACCATTAGAATTGCTGATTGGTGTGAAGTTATTTCGCAGGTCAAATTAGGTAAACGCAGTGAAACCCTGACCACTTACTGTATTCTTTTTTTTTGCTTGTTTTGCACATGGAAAGCTTTGTTTCTCTCTTTATTTGATATTGATTTTTTTAACACTAAAACATGATGTGTCCAAGTAAAGCTCTTGGATCTGGGACTGTTAAATAGTACACATTGTCTTTCTCATTTGCTATGAGGGCATATGAGTCGGTTTGTGGTTTGAAAGGCCATAATACCTTTACTCTTACATTTTGTATACTTTTGTGCCCTCTTGTGGCGGGCGAGAAGAATACTGACTCGGCAGAAACCTATCAGGCACATGGCCATTCGTAGATAGGGTGACCAACTGGCATGGGTGCAAATTCAGGACGGTGAGTGTAAAAATTCAAGACAAAGGATCAAAATTCACGACAAAAATTCAGGACAGGAAGTCAAAATTCAGGACAAAACTTCTGGACAAAAGGTAAGTTTTACAGACACATCAGAGCAGGTTGCGCAATAGTATGTAAGTAAATAGACAACCACTTAAGCACAAGTCAAAATAAGTTTATATTAGGTTGAAACAATCGTGTACTTCACTGTTTTTCAGTATGCGCGCAGCTTTGATCATTTGTGCAGGTCTTTTTGTGGTATTTCATATGATAATCTATATATATGGTTACAGCACTGGGTTGTCCAGTCTGATATTTTGTTTAGAATTCATGGTCCTGAGCAGGCATGTTTGGTGAGAGAAATGGTCGGGAAGATCTACTCGGATAGACATTGTGAGATGTAAAGTGGCACGCATAAGATGCAGCTAATCCATATCCAGACATATTCAACTATTTGCAAACCTATCCATCATGTATCCTTCCATCCATCATTTCACTCATCCATCCCTCCATCCACCCTTTCACTCATCCATCCATTATCCATCCATCCACCCTTTCACCCTATCTATCCACACACTCATCCATCCACTCTTCCACCCATCCATTCACTCATCCATCCAGCCATTTACCCTTTTACCCATCCAGCCACCCTTTCACGTACTCATCCATCCACCCAATCACTCATCCTTCCAAACATTCACCCTTTCAGTCATCCACACATCCATCCTCCCTTTCTCTCTCCATCGACCATTTCACTTAGCCATCCATCCTTCCTTCCATCCACCCAACCATCCATCTACTCATCCACTCATGAATCCATCCATTGACCCTATCACTCATCCATCCTTTCAATCATCCATCCATCTTTTCTCTCATCCATCCACCCTTTCACTCCTTCACTCATCTATCCAACCTTTTGCCCATGTACCCTCCCTTTCACTCACTCATCCATCCTTACATCCACCCTTTCACTCATCTGTCCACCCTTTCACTTATCAATTCATCAATCCATCCATCCCTCATTTCACTTATCCATCCACCCATCCTTTCTCTCATTATCTATCCATTCACCCTTTCATTCATCCATTCACCCTTTCACTAATCCATCCAGCCATCCACCCATCCCTTCACTTACTCTCTCACCCACCTTTTCACATTAATTATGAGCTGAGCCTTCCTCTGCCGAGTTGCAGACAGAAGAGACCCATCAGGAACTCACCCCTCGCTGTAGTTCCTAAAGCAAAGGGAGGGGTTCAAGACGCCCCTGCACATAGTCAATCTGAAACCGTGGAAGTCATGAGTCATGCATGATGCACAGTGCCAGGACGTGAGGGGACTGTGGCATGGTGTTGTTTCCAGGGCTTTAAGTGGGATGACAAAACTGGGGGGTCTCTCCAAAGGGGGTGATCGATGTAATTAAGGCAGAGGTCTTCAAACGTTTTGATGCCGAGACCCCCTGTCAAAACTCTAGGCGTAAGGACCCCCTCCTGACAAAAATTTCTATAACTTGGTACTCCTCATCATTGACAACGATTGACAACCATAAACGTCCCCAATTCCCATAGCAAATAATTTTTACAGTGGGGAAATAATATTAAACAGTGTTTATCAAACCAAAGGTCAGTGAGCGTGGGGGCATGGTCAAAGGTGTGGCTAAAAACAAAGGGCCTCATGTATGAGGAATTGGCATAGGGCAGCACCGCTAGTCTTCTATCTGCGCTGCTCTATGCCAATGTGAAAGGGCAGGAATGAACCCTATTTATGAAATAGGGTGCATTCCTGTCCTTTCCCCCTGCGTTGGCGCACAAATTGTTTCCTAGCACCAATGTTTTTGTGCAGGAAGGAGCACCTTCCTGCACAAAAACAATCCCAAGAGGGGTTTTCCTCTTTCTATGTGAGCGGCAGAATGCAGCACACATGGTAAGAGGAAAAAACGAGGACAAATGAAAACCTTTCTCCTCGTTACGCCTGCTGTGTGGAGGTGTAAGGTTTTGGTGCTGCTCAAGGTTTACATGGTTTTGTATATCTAGGGCAGCGTCAAAATCCATGGGTGTTGCATGGGAACACCCACCACAATGCCCATGGAACGCCTACTTGACAGAGTAAGACAACGCAGTGACTTGCCCTGCTTTGTCTTACTCCATATCTAGGAGGCCATGCAAAGCCACACAGGGTGACTTTGCGTCGCCTCATAGATATGATTGAGACGCTTGTGCTGCTGGAGGTTCAAAAAAAGTGACGCTGCGGTGGCCCAAGCCTCTCATAAATCAGCCCCAAAATATTTTAGTTTTTTAGGTCTTTCACCATCAGGTAGCTATATATGAAATAATGGGTAGCTCAAATGAAAAATACATTTTTAAAAGTTGTTACTCAGTGAGAAATGTACTACAGTGCATTAGGAAACCTCTATTGGTTCATGTACTGCAGAGGTCTGTGTGTAACCAGAGAGCCACAGAATTAAATTTGGTTGGTGCAGTGGAGAATAGTGACTAGTGTATTTTTAGTGCTACGAGGTCACAGCGTGTGACAGAAAGCACTGAGAATGTGTAAGCCATTATTTTATACTTGCATTACACACATTATAAGATAGACGGCAACAAACTGTGCAAATAGTTTTAGGATAAAATGGAGCTTCCAAAATGTAGATTTTATTAATACCAGATGATAAGTGATGCAATTTTCTTTTTTGCATAACTGTCCCTTCAACACCTCCTCAGGGGTGCTAAGCACTGTGTAAATGTAATTACGATTAAAAGCATGCACTTCACAGCCCAGTTGTTAACTCTTCCGACGACCACAAAAAAAAATAATCTTTGCCATCACAATGCTTGGAGTGATTTGAGCAATTAAAGCCAGAACCGCTCCCAAGGACTCTTTACATTTGCAGATTAACTCGCACATTTACATTTCATTCAGGCAAGCAGGCACCCTGGCACAAAGGATTGTTTTACCTGTCTGCCGGCCTTTTCCTTTCAGAGCACAGGAGACTCAATTAACTTCGGCTGAAGCATTGAAGTGTCCCGGACGTTTTTTTTCTTTCCTTTTCACATGTTTTAGATTCCAGACAGAAGTGAGGCTTAGAAATGTGCGACCCCCTTCCCAGGACTCCACGGCCCCCCTGGGGGTCGCGCCCCACAGATTGAAGACCTCTGAATTAAGGGCTTAGCTTAAAACACCTAAGCTAAAAATCTGTGCTTAGCATAGTGTGCCGCCCGACTGGTATTTTGCTGCTTCTGTCATTGCATTCAGATATATAATACAGCAAGTAATGTTACACCTACAACAAGCCAGAACTATAGACTTTGTCAATGGTTGTTAGTTGCATAAAATAAAAAAGCAGCAACCATGGCTTCCTTAAATATAATATTGAAAATGCATCAGTTCTAAAATGTTGAGACTGTGAAAGACCTATAACCCTTTTTTTTTTTAACTTCTTTCACCACCTTATTTTGATGAACTGGATTCTCTCGTAGCAGCATGGGCGTTTTCGTACATTTCTTCCCTCTGACAGGATGCCCGAGGCGGGAGGAGGCCCACCACATGCTTTACCAGCCAGACTGGCCCATTGTCATTCTATATGTGGCAATCAGCCGCATACAGAATGACAATGAGCGGGGTGGGGCTGCTCTTGTGCTCAGAGGAGTGCGAGGCGGCCTCATCAGGGCGTTGAGGATTCTCACAGGGGAACAGTGATGTTCCCCAAAGGCCAAAATTACGGACAAAAGGCGTCCGTAAAAGGGATCATCACGGACAACGTACGTGAGATCCAAATTACGGACAGTCCGTGAAATTTACGGACGGTTGGTCACCCTATTCGTAGACGTAAAAAAAAAAAATACCAAAACAAACGTTACTAGGCTTTGAGCAAATATTGTATTGTATTGTGATGCAGCATTTATATAGCGCCTACTAACCTATGTGGGGTGCTGAAGCGTTTGCCTACATGAGTACATCATGTAGGGTGTGTGGACCGAAGAATGCGGTCTTTGTTTTGATCCTGTGTGGGAAGTGTTACCATGTGGTGCTTGACGACCTTCGAGGTGCAGTTTTCATGTTATGGGACGTAGCAGTGTGTTGGATGATGAAGTGATAGAGACAAACACACAGTTTTATGGTTTCCGATTTGAACATCTCTGCGGGTCCCTTTATGGTATTTCATATGATATTGTCTCCTTGGCTTGCTACTGCATCATTTTGTCCAATCTGAGATTTTGTGGTACTGAACTGGCATGGTTGGAGTGAGAGAGGAGAGATCTGTTGGGATGGGCATTTTTATTATCATCCCGTATCTGAGTGCCTTTGTGAGATGTAAAGAAGCAGTGAGATTGTATAGATATTTGAGTCCCGCGGTGGTGGACTATATTAAACTCCCCTGAATTGTTTAGCAGCATGCAACAGATCTCTTCAGTTATTCCATGCCTGCTCATTTGGTGATGGATGTGTTTTTTGACTGTTCAAAGCTGGTGATGGACAACCCTCACATATGTCTTATGTGAATTAAGATGTATAACATTTAATTTGTTGCTGGCCGATGGGTATTATGCTTTTAGTATTATTATGGGCCATACCGTTATAAATGTGTTGGACTTGCCCCTCTCTGCAGAGTCACCCCCATACGTTTTGCTTTCACCCTCCTGTTTTCTGAACCCCATTTTGTTGGCCTTCGGACTCTGTGCACTTTGCCACTGCTAGCAAGTGCTAAAGTTCTTGTACTCTCTTCTTTAAACATGGCAAAACTGGCTTACACCCCACTCAGAGGTGCACCTAAAGCCAAATTTCGGAGGGGGGGTCGGGGGGGCTAAGAAAAAATTTCTAATTCTTCCAGCAATAAGCAGAGTGGAGATGCAGGGGCTCTAAGAAGGGGTGAAAAAACAACAAAGCCTCATTAATAAGCAAATGGTCTTTTAAAGACCTGTGAAGTACTCAGGTGCGCTGTGTGTGTGCCCGGGAAGCTGTCTCAGCCCGGGCTGCCACACACGACGGAGGGGTGATGCCCTTTGAGCCCAATGGGCGTTGCGCGCCTTACCCAACTAGCACGTGCAATTTACTTGTAGGTCCCTAGTAAAGTGGTATAATATATACCAAGGGCCTGCAAATTAAATGCTATTAGTGGACCTGCAGCACTTATTTTGCCACCCACTTAAGTATCCTTTTTAAACGTCTCATGCCTGCCATCGCAGCCTGCGTGTGCAGTATTAAACTGCCATTTCGACCTGGCAATATAAACCTTTTGCCAGGCCTAAACCTTTCGTTTCAATACTTATGAGTTACCCCTAGGGTAGGTCCTAAACAGCCCATGGGACAGGGGTCAGTGTATTTAAAAAGTTGGACCTATACTCTTGAGTTTTACATGTCAGGGTAGTGAAAAAGGACTACATTCGTTTTTCACTACTGCAAGAAGTACTTCAGCCGTAGAATAACTTAGGGCTCCTTTATTACATGTAATAAGTGATAACGTTTAATTGGGAGTAGGTAGGAATGTCGAGTTTGGCCTCTAAAGAATTGTAATTTAAAACCCTATTTAATGATAAAGTCCAATTTTAAGTCACAATTCTGAAAATGTAAATTTTAGAAAATTGGCGTTCTCTTCTCCTAACCGTTTGGTGCCTGTACCTGGGTCATATGACTACGTTTAAAATACATGACCTAACTCTTCAGTACACTCCTGGACCTATGGATACTACAGAAAAAGGACTGACCAGCTGTATGAGAAGGAAGACTGGACCCGCTACCTGAGGGTCAGCTGAAGGACCTTCTGTTCTGAGCAACAGGGGCACAACAAGCTCCGCAGGCCTCCATCGACTGCCCAGCTGACCTGCTGGCCTCTGCTTGAGTGAATTCCTGATCCTCAAGTGGTGCCTCCCTCGGTCCTGAGTTGGCATCAGAGAGAGCTCCTCCTGGACTAAATGAAGGTTCCATCAAATTTAGTACGTAGCTATGTGAAGCCCCGCAAAGCCTCGCTGCAAGTTTAATCAGAAACCATGCTGGGCGATGCAAAGTCCAGCAAACCTTTGGCACACAGCTGCCAGCCTCATCGGAATTGATGCAAGCAATGCAGGCCCTGTAAAGCCTTGCCCTACCGCTGCCAGCCTCATCTGAGCCAACACAGAGCAATGCGAACCCCCACAAAGACTCATTGTACAGCTGCAAGTCTCATTGGAGCGGACACAGAGAGACACCAAGCCCAGCAAATCCTCGCCGCACAATCCCGTACGGGACAATTCTCAGTGGGCCAAACTTGGTCCTGTGCTCGGCCTGTTCATCATGTTCAATCTGAACTTGTGACTTTATTCAGGGACAATGCGACCAGATAGCCTCAGTTGCTGCTTTGCACCTTTTGCACTACTTTTATCCAACTCATTCAAAATTGCATATCCCCAGTTCTACGGATTGGATTTTTGTCACTCTGGTCTCAAATAATTTATAAAATTTGACCCTATTTTTCTAAAATGGTGTGGGGTTTTTCTTCTGTTGTGTTGTCACATTATTACTTTATGTGTGCTGCACAAACCCTTTACACATTGCCTCTAAGTTAAGCCTGACTACCGGCAGAGCCTTTGCCCGACCTCGGGATGCGCTGGGAAGGGACGAGTTTTCGCTACTTGGGGCTGATGGTTGCACATACAGAGGACACCTACAAGCACCTCAATGTGGACAGGGTGTTGAGAGGCCTTACTGGGTCAATAGACTTTTGGAAGATACTGCCCTTGTCGGTGATCGGACGGGCAGCCATTGCGAGGATGGTCTTTCTTCCTCACTGCCTATACCTTATTCAGAACTCGCTGTTCACTCTCAGGATGGACTTCTTTCGTCTCAATAGCCTGTTACTCTCTCTGGTGTGGGTGGGAAGCGTAGTTATGTAGCCCTGCCGGTGCTCAAGAGGGTCATGGGGGTGGGGCTAGGGTTGCTGAATATGCAGCTTTACTATTTTGCAGTACACCTTCAGCATGCAACTCGATGGCTAACAGACACAGATAACTGGGGGAAATGGCTGTTGCGGGGTACGATTGGCGAGGACACCTTGCCGTGCCTGCTGATGAGAGGAGGCCGCACTGATGACCCAATCCCCTACCTGATATAGCACACAGCTCGGTTGTGGGAACTGGTGGTGAAAAAGGTACTAGGAAGGGCCCCCTTTGACAGGGAGCTGCAGAGCTGGTACCTTAAACCCTTTCGGTCCATAGATCAAGATATGTCTATAGAAAGATGGAGAGAGAGGGAGATGCCTTTTAGCGGGGGACCTTTACCCAGGAGAGGGTTTCCTCATGTTTCAGGACGCACAGGACACCTTCGACGTAGGACAGGGTCACTCCCTACACTACACCAAACTGGAGAACACGGCCAGGAAAATCTGGCTTACCCACTTGGCGGCTCCGCTGCCTTCTTATACAGTGGGAGGTTTGATCAGGTGGGGTGACGGCAGACACCTTGGCACACTTTTCTATAAAGCTCTCAGGGAGGATATCACTAAAATTCCCTCTCAGGGGAGGGTGACATGGGAGGCCGACCTGGGTGATCCAATTGCAGACTCAGACTGGGATCTTCCATGTGGTCTGGTGTGGAGGGTGTCCTGTAACCATAGATTTAAACTGTTGCACTCCAATTTTCTACATCACACCTATGTAACTCCTGCGGGGCTTCACAGGATAGACCCTACTAGGGCAGCAAAATGTGTTCGATGCGGGGAAGAAGGCGCCACCTTTTTTCATTTAGCATGGCGATGTTCGAGGTTTTAAACTTCTGGAAGGAGATGGTCCCTAGAGTGTAAGAAGTCAAAAGCATTGAAATCACTTGCACGGCTGAGGCATGCTTGCTGGGCATAGTAAAGAGACCCCAAAAAGTGCAGAGTAGCGATAGGCTGGATGGGGCCCCGGGTGCTGAGTATAGACCTTTGGATATGAAATATTTTGGAGTGGGGAACGGTGGAAGAGCACCATATACGCATCTTCCGCACTGATGAGAAGGCCCCCGAGGCAGTAGCAGCTTGGAGGCAGCTGCTGGACAAATATAATGCACTTCGACACTGTCTCACACAATCTCTGCTGAAAATACTATCCACCAAGGGCATACACTCTAAAGCCCTGCAATGGCTCCATTCATTTTTGACCAACCGAACACAAACTATACAATTGGGTACCTTCTCTTCCACTCCATCTCCCATCAAATACGGCGTGCCACAGGGTGCATCATTGAGCCCTACTCTTTTCAATGTTTATGTATCCGCCTTGGCAAAAATATGTGAAAAATGGGGCATTAATATATGCTCCTACTCGGACGATACCCAATTGATGGTCACTCTAGATGGACAAGATGATACCAGGACTAGACTTACTAGCTGTCTTACAGAAATTGCAACATGGATGTCTGACCACTGTCTGAAATTGAATGCTGACAAGTCTGAAATCCTATTGTTTGGGGGTGCTCATCAAGTTTGGAATACAACCTGGTGGCCTTCTGCCTTGGGCGAACCCCCGGCCCCCCAAACAAGTGGCAAAAAATTTGGGCATTCTCGTGGATAACACACTCACCATGCAGAATCATGTCCATGCAATTTGCGGGAAAAGTTTAGCAATTTTAAAAAATGCTAAAAAGAACATTCCAGTGGATCCCGCTAGAGTGTCGTAAGACTCTGGTCCAAGCTCTGCTTGTCAGCAGGCTGGATTACGGGAACACTCTTTTTGTCGGTATGGCAGACTACCTTTTCTCCCGACTCCAGCTAGTCCAAAATGCGGCTGCTAAAGCAGTATGCAATAAGAAGAAGTACAGCTCAGCCTCGGAATGCATGAAGACTTTGCATTGGCTCCCGATGAGACAAAGGGCCATGTTCAAACTTCTGTGTCATGCACACAAGGTCCTGCATCATGTAGGACCCAAAATTCTCCACGGCAGAATCAAGTTCTATCTTCCTAACCGGAATCTGCGATCTTGCCACCAGGCCAGGGCAACCACCAAACGCATTAAAAAGTCTAGAATGGGGGGTCGGTCCTTCTCATATCTGGCGGCACAACTCTGGAACGAACTTCCATCTGAACTTCGACTGACTGATTGTCACTTATTATTTTGGAAAAAGCTGAAAACGCATCTGTTCCCCAAAGTCTGATTTCCCCTTCTTACTGGTCCTCTCACCCGAAAGGGCTTTCCTTTAGCGCCGTGATATCCATTAGGATGAATGTTGCGCTCTATAAATAAATAAATAAATGCATATGGAACCTCGGACTCCGACTCTTACAAGGGTGAACAGGTTAATTAACTCTTAGATTGGGTACATTGCTGTCATATGATGGGGTCACCTAGTGTGGGTTTATTCAATGCATAAGTTAGTCTGGCTTGTAGACTTGGTGTACACAATGTTTCTTATGTACTACTTGTAGGGCACAGGGAGGCTAGATGGGGAACACACTGACTGAGCAGTTGATTTGCACTGAAGTCATGTTTACTGTTTTGAAAGAAAATGGAAAAATAAAGGTTTTAAAAAAAAAAATTTAAGCCTGACTGCTTTTGTGACACACTACTAGAGAGCTAAGCACAGGTTAACTTAGTGACTTTTTGTGTTTCTCCATGTTCAGGAATTGTGACTATTGCTTAAGAAGGGCACACACCTACAACCCACATCCCAATTTCTCGCAATATGCAAGTACATAACTATATATTGCTACAGTGAACAATAGGGCGTCCCTTCTTAGCTAAGTTACATATCGAAGACTGGTTGAGTTTTCAATTCTTGGGTTGTAAGCTGAGCATTGGGTGTGAATGTTTTCTGGGCTATATACTCATGACATCCTGTGAGGCTATGTTTTGTGAAGCTCTCAGAAGTTTCTTAGCATGAGCACCATCAATAGTAACTGATGCGTTGGAGCATGTCGGGGCCCCTCCTCAACTATTCTTGTCTACCTGACGTGAGCATCAAACAGATCAGTTTTGAGTGGGTAGGAGAGAGAATACAGTGCCAAATTTACACAGATAGTTCCAGGAGGTGGGCACTGACACTTATAATTGGGCCCCTGTTTTATTTTTCAACATCAGACTTGGACACAGAGGATGAGAGAGGAAGAAAGGAGGACACAAAAAGTAGGAAAAACAACCTTCAAAGAGCTAAACAGACAGGAAATGTAGGTTGGTGGATAAAAGACATATGAAAGGCAATAAGGACCAGAAAGTCTATGTGTTGAACAACTCCAGCATTCTGCAGCACTAGTGGAAAGATTCTAAGGAAAACTTTGGGCCTCTGATCTTTTTTTTATTATCATTTTTTTTTTTTTTTTTTTTTTTACAAGTTAAGTACTGTTTCATTGTGTGTCTCCTACCCGTCACATGCCATATCATCTATTACCTAAGCATATAATTTCACTACCCGATAAATGGGTTGATTTCCTGGGGACATTAGAAGTAGTTGCCAGTTGGTTGAGGTATGTTTGATTATACCAGCACAGCTGGCATGAGATGGTGGTACCCGGGCCAATGATGGTAAGTCCTACTATTAATTGGATGCATGTGAAGTCTAATCACAATACCAGCAGTAGAGCCAGTACTGGACCTATGATAGCAATGCCTGTCTTATGAAGTCAGCACCAGGGCATATGATTGGATAAATGCCAAGAAGAGGGTGTACCCGGACATATGACGGTAACACCTGCTGTTGATTGGGTGCACCTGGCACCTCATGGCAATGGACCAGAGTACTGGGCATATGATGGCAATGACTGGCACATGAAGTTTATACTTGGATTTTAACCCCCTGGCATATAACTGCAACAGTAATGATGCATGTTTGTTTTCTAATATGCTTTAGATAGAATATTAACGGACATAAGGCTTTTTGTTGTCTGTTTTTCTGGAATGCACCGTTTGATAGGTTATTAAATAACACCGGAGGAATCGTGGGAATTGGGCTTCTAGGCACACTAAATAAACCTCGAGTAATTGATGACAATGTGCAATTTAAGATTGTCCTTTTTTCTGGTGGAGAAAGGAATAATAGGGGGCACTATGTCATCAAAGCTCCACCGGTCTGCCACTGATGCTCGGACTCCTGAATTTGATATGGAAAATTAAAACTGAATGTAGTGGAACGCAAAGAAATAACACTACAAGATAAACTATCCACATAATTGAGTATATTACATTCTGGCACACTCATCCAAGTTCTACTGTTTTCTGCACCACACATAAAAATGTTACACATATCAGGCATGGTAGTTCATCCACTCATCGTTTTTTGGTACCTGTTGTTTTGCCATTATAAATGCTGAACTACAAGAACAAGTTACTTACCTTCAGTAACAACTTTTCTGGTAGAGACTATCTAACTGCAGATTACTCACCTTAGAATATTCCCCAGGTGTCAGAGTGGATCCAGAAATTCTTGAGTAGTTCCTCTGCAGGACATGAGGGGATGTCAACTGATCCACATCAGCATCGGAAGTGATGTCGCGGTTCACATATAAGCGCCACTCCAACAACCTAATTTTAGTTTTTTCTGTGACACTTTCCACGCCAAAAACACAGAGCTGTGTAAAAAACAATGTTTTTATCAGTGTGCAGTATCTAATGGGATCTTTAGGATGAAGAGCCCAGTTCACAGAGCAGGGAAGATGGAAGGGTCAGTGAGGAATCTGTGGTTGGATAGAGTTTCTACCAGAAAAGGTGTGTGGGGGGTGGATCTATGGTTCAGTCGAAGAGCCAGGTGTTGAGGTCCTTCCTGAATTGAGGCAGCGATAGTGATTGTCTGAGATGAAGAGGCAGGGAGTTCCAGGTCTTCGCAGCGAGGTAAGAGAAGGATTCTCCTCCAGCTGAGGTCTTGCGGATCTGTGGGAGGGTTGCCAGGGCCAGTTGAGTGGGCAGAGATGTATGGTGGGAGTGTAAAAGGAGAGGCGGTGGTTGAGGTATGGTGTTGTGGAGGGCTTTGAAGGCATGCGTGAGGAGCTTGAAGGTAATTCTTTTGTTGATAGGTAGCCAGTGAAGGTGTCTCAGGTGTCCGGTGATGTGGCTGCGGCAGGGGATGTTCATGATGAGTCTGGTGGAGGCGTTCTGGATGTTCTGCAGTGTCTTTAGGAGTTTTGGGGTTGTGCCAGAGTACAGTGCTTTGCCATATTCGAGTCTACTGCTGACGAGCACATGTATGAAAGTTTTCCTGGACTTGGTGGGGATCCACTTGAAGATCTTACAAAGCAGGCGGAGCGTGTGGAAGCAGGAGTACCAGACGGCTTTGATTTGACGGTTCATAGGGAACGAGGAGTCCAGGATGATGCTGAGCTTTTGTGCATGGTCTGTGGGTGTGTGAGGGGGTTCCGAGCACTGCAGGCCACAAGGAGTCGTCCCAGGCGGAGGGGGTGGATCCCAGGATTAGGACTTCGGTTTTGTCTGAGTTGAGATTGAGGCAGCTGTCCTTCATCCAGGCGGGGACTGCCTTCATCCTGTTGTGGAAGTTGCTCTTGGCAGCTGTGGGTTCGTCTGTGAGGGAGAGAATCAGCTGTGTGTCGTCAGCGTAGGAAACTATGTTGAGTCCGTGGCTGCAAGCAGGACCATGTAGATGCTGAAGAGGGTGGGGCTCAGTGAGGATCCCTGAGGCACTCCGCAGCTGATCTCTGTGGGTTCTGAGGTGAATGGTGGAATTCTGACTCTCTGTGTTCAGCCGGTGAGGAAGGAGTGGATCCATTCTAGGGCTTTGTCACGGATGTCGGCGTTGCGGAGTCTTGCGCAGAGGGTGTGGTGGGAGACTGTGTTGAAGGCAGCTGAGAGGTCCAGGAGGATGAGGGCAGCAGTCTCGCCTCAGTCGAGGAGGGTGCGGATGTCATCTGTAGCAGCGAGGAGAGCGGTCTCGGTGCTGTGGTTGCTTCTGAAGCCCGATTGGGAGCGGTCCAGGATGTGGTTTGTTTCGATGAACTCAGACAGTTGGGCGTTGATGGCTTTCTCTATGACTTTGGCTGGGAAGGGGAGCAGAGAGATGGGTCTGTAGTTCTTGAGGTCCGTCAGGTCGGCAGAGGGTTTCTTCAGCAGGGGGTGGATCTCTGCGTGTTTCCAGTCTTCAGGAAAGGTGGCGGACTCAAAGGAGCAGTAGATGGTGCGTCAGAGTTCGGGTGCGATGGAGGTGCCGGGTCTGTTGAAGATGTGGTGAGGGCAGGGATCCGAGGCAGCTCCGGAGTGGATGCTCTTCATGATCCTGAGGGTGTCGTCAAAGATAAGGGTGGTCCTGTTGGACAGTTTGCCAGGGCCTGGTGGGGTCTGGAGCCATTGTGTGCAGTGGTTGCAGGTGGGGTGGGTGGGTCTTGGGTTGTGAAGCTGTTGTAGATCTCCTTGATCTTGCGGTGGAAGAAGGTGGAGAGGTTGTTGCAGAGGTCTTGAGAGGGGGGAATGTCTGCCGTCTCTGTGCTGGATTTGGCAAATTCTTTGACCACGGTGAAGAGTTCTTTGCTGTTGTGCGCGTTGGTATTGATGCGTTCCTATATGGCCGCTTTCTTTGTTGTTCTGATGAGGTGGTGGTGTGCGATGGTGGCGGGTTTGAAGGCTGCATGGACTGCCACGATCTTGCTTCTCCATCCTTTCTCGAGCTATCTGCAGGTGCACCTGGACTCTTGGAGGACGGGGGAGAACCAGCTGGCTTTCTTGGAGGGCTGCTTGCCTGAGGGTTTCCTGAGGGGAGACAGTGTGTTGGCGCAGTCGGAGATCCAACAGTGGAGGTTGCGTGCTGAGGTATTGGCATCTGTGGATGTCGGTGGTGGGGTTTTGCTGAGGGAGGTGGTGAGCTGGTCTTCGGTGACCTTGTACCAGCTTCTGCGAGGATAGCGGTAGGCGTGGTGGAATATGGTGGGTTTGGTGAAGGAGAAGTGGACGCAGTGGTGGTCGGTCCAATGTGGCTCAGAGGTGTGGCTGACAGAGATGTTGTTGCTTGCGGAGAAGATGGGGTCGAGCCTGTGTCCTGCTGAGTGGGTTGGAGAGGTGACCAGTTGTTTGAGTCCGATGGTGGCGTGGTTCTCCAGTAGGGATGAGGTTTTGTGGCCATTGAGGTTCTACAGGTGGAAATTGAGGTCACTGAGGAGGATGTAGTTCATTGAGGCGAGAGCGTGGTGAGCGATGAAGTCAGCTATGGCTTCGCAGAAGGGGGCAGGGTCTGGGAGGTCTGTAGACAAGGGTGCCACGGAGGATGGCGTTCAGGTTGTTTTGGATCTGGAAGTGGAGGTGCTCCATGTTGGGTGAGTGGTCGTCGGAGCTGGTTGTGAGGCAGACGGTGTTCTTGTGTATGATGGCGATGCCTCTTCCTGGCCGGTTGACACGGTTCTTGTGTATGAGTTTGTAGCCATCAGGGATGGCGGTTGTGATGTCCGGGGCTGAGGTGGCGTTCATCCAGGTTTCCATGAAGAAGGCGAAGTCAGGGGAGATGGAGTCAAGGAGGTCCCAGATCTCCACTGCGTGTCTTTTGAGGGAGCAGGTGTTGAGTAGGATGCAGCTCAGGTGGTCGGGTCTGGTGTTCTTTAGGTGTTAGAAATGGGGGTCTCTAGTTGGCAATGGCTGGCGCCAATGTCCAAATAGGGACCCTTCTTCCTAAGTCAGGGCAAGTGGGCTACCCACTTTGATAACCCCTGCTCAACCCTGTGGTAACGTAGCACGAGCAGTTAGGCCTATCTCAGAGGCAGTGTGTGAAGCATTTATGACCATGCACAATAAGCCAGTAATGACACAACAAAAGGACACAACTCAAGTAGGTATAGAAAAATAGTATCTTTATCTAAGGTTTAGTACAAGACTCTCAAAAGCGTTTTAACCAGTCACAATGCACGTAAATCAGTAGGGACTTAAAAAGGCAATACGTATTCACCAGAACGTGGCACTGACTGAGTTCAAGGCCTGGGTCTACGCGACCCGTTGCGCACCAGATACCTGCCGTTGGACGGGGACACAGCACGTAGCTTCTCGAAGAAGCGGAGACGGTGACAGGCGGACTCCCAGCGACCACAGTTCTCAACTGCAGTGGTCCGCAACGTGCACTCACAATGATTCGGGCACTCGGGGACAGGCGGGCTCCCAGCGGCAGCAGCACGTGGCTGTGGCGGCCCGGGCTGGTGGTGGCGATGACTCTCGTCGTGCAGCTCCGTGGTGGGCTCACAGCGGCAGCAGCTCTCTCCTAGCTGCGGCGGCCCACGGGACGATTCACGAGGATGCAAAGTCAGCAAAGATGCGGGCACTCAGCGGCAGCAGCTCTCTCTTAGCTGCGGCGGCCCACAGGACAAATCCCAATGATGCAAAGTTGGCAAAGGTGCGAGCACTCAGCGGCAGCAGCTCTCTCTTAGCTGCGGCGGCCCACAGGACAAATCACAATGGTGCAAAGTTGGCAAAGGTGCGAGCACTGAGCGACAGCAGCTCTCTCTCTAGCTGCGGCGGCTCACAGGACAAATCACGATGATGCTAAGTTAGCAAAGGTGCGAGCACTCCGCGGCAGCAGCTCTCTCTTAGCTGCGGCGGCTCACAGGACAAATCACGATGACGCAAAGTTAGCAAAGGTGCGAGCACTCCGCGGCAGCAGCTCTCTCTTAGCTGCGGCGGCTCACAGGACAAATCACGATGATGCACAGCTGACACAAGTGCGGGCACTCAGTGGCGGCAGCTCTCTTCTTAGCTGCGGCGGCCCACACAGTTTCAGCGAAGGTTCTGAAGCTTCAGATTAAGGCGGGCACTCAGCGGCGGCAGCTCTCTCTTAGCTGCGGCGGCCCACACACAGAGTTCACAAGGGTTACCAGTCCGCGTTCCTCACAGTAGGACTAGAGGTTCCGGATTACTCGACGGAGGCCTCACCTGCAAGTAGAATCCCTAGCACAGGAATTCAGATGGCTGACAGGGTGAAGTCTAATGTCCCTGAGACTTCAGCAGGAGGCGCTCTCAATTCAGGCCCTCGGGTAGTTTCTTCAGCAAGCTTGGTGAAAGTTTCAAAGTCCTTTCCTCTGTCCACTCGGACAGAGTTTCGTCTTGACATCCAGAAGGAACACACTTGAACAAGGTTTCAGCGCAGCGTTTTATACCTAAAAAGTCTTTGTTCTCTGCAGTCACAAATCACTGCATCCAGCCAGAAACAGTTCGGTGGGGTCGGGGAGCCCTTTGAGAATCTGGGGGTCTGCTATCAGACGCCCAGTGGGAGGTGGAGCCATCATTCACCTTGCCAGGCACGTCCCTGCTCAGATCAAAGAGTCACCCCTCCCCATACTCTAAATGCCGATCTCTCTCTCCAGCCAGGTCTGACCCAGCTGGCCCTGCTGCTCCAAAACCAGACGGCCAATACACACGCTAGCAAAGCCTACAGGAAAGCTTAGGACAGAAAATACCTCGTTTCTAGTAGAGGCATTTTCGAACACGGGCTACGCTAATAATCCTTACTAAAAGACCTATCTCAATGTTCTGAGCTTAAACATATCAAATTCGACGTTCCTATCAGGTTCCTGGGGGCAGGTAGGATTAGGGGCATGTAATACTCAGCCTGCCCATTCTGGCCTATGAGAACGGATAGCCTCACAACAGTAAACAGTGAAATGGAGGGTAACTTGCTATTAGAACATGCTACACAGGCATACTTTAAAAGCTGCTTCGGTGGGTAGCGCAAATCAGCGCTGCAGGCCCACCAGCAGTATTTGGTCTACCAGCCCTGGGGGCACACAGTGCACTGATACTAGGGGCTGACAGGTAAACCAAACGAGCCAATTATGGTTATCCCAATTCATACAGTTATCTTTACACAGGGAGCATTCGCGCTGTGTCACTGATTGGCAGTGGCACAGCGCCCAGAGCCTCTAAATGCAGCCAACATAAAAGGTAAGAAGCAAAAAGAGGAAGGGAGACCCGCGCCAATGATGCCAGGTCTAACATTAGGGTTGTGCGGTCAGCAGGTCTGGTGTGCAGAGGCAGGAGAAGGCGCAGTTGCGGCAGATGAATGGGCCTTGGGTGTTCTTCGGTGATGCGAGGTGGCAGGCGGTGAAACGTCCGGGGTTGAGTTCGTGGAGGGTGCTCGTGTCGTAGCGGTGGAGGCTGCAGGAACGAGGGTCTGTGGTGCTGGGAGCGGTCCAGGCACGGATAGGCTTGCCTTTGGCGCGACCGCGCAGCGGCCGCCATTAAAAAGTGATGGGGAGGCAGGAGGGTGGTCAGCTGGGAGGCGGGAATAATGGTGCCTGGAAGGGGGTGGGCTGCAGGGAGCGAGCAGCGGCGAGGGTGGGAAGGGGGAACCAGAGTAAATTTAAAGGACAAAAGTGAAAGCAAGAGGCAGCGCAAAGGAATACAGAAAGGCAAAGGAAATTAAAGAAAGGAAACAACAGCAATAGAATAAAAAGAGAAAAAAAAAGAAGAGAAACAGCAGCAGACAGAACAAGAGCTCACCACTGGGCCTCCAGGCATAAGGCACAGGCGGGAGCCTGCGGGTGGAGGAGGGCATCTAACTCAGGATCTAGGGCACAGGAGGGCAGACCACTACTAGGTGGAGCTGTGTGGCGGGGGGGCCAACACACGCTGACAAGCTCAGTGAGGTCTCTCCTTCACAGTGCAGCAGCTGCCATTAAGTAGTGTTGGGGAGGAGGGAGGGCTGGTCAGCTGGGAGGCGGGAAAAACTGAGTTTGGAAGGGGGCAGAGGCTGCGGGAAACAAGCAGCGGTGAGGGTGGGATGGGGGAATCGTAGTGAAAGTACAAGACAGAAGTGAAAGCAAGAAGCAGCGCAAAGGAATACACAAAGGCAAAGACAATAAAAGAAAGGAAACAACAGCAATAGAATAAAAAGAAAGAAAAGAAACAACAGCAGACAGAACAAGAGCTCACCACTGGGCCATCAGGGATGAGGCGCGGGCAGGAGCCTGTGGGTGGAGGAGGGCCTCGAACTCAGGATCTAGGGCACAGGAGGGCAGACAACTACTAGGTGGAGCTCCGTGGTGGGGAGAGCAACACACGCTGACAAGGTCGGTGAGGTTGCTTATTCTTTTGATAGAAACTTCTAACCTCAAATACCTCACCTTAGAATAGAGAGCCAAGCAATAACCTCCCAGGAGGTGGGTCTGCAAACTGGCTTAAACCAAAACGTCCTGGAGGACTGAAAGGGCAAAATGCCTACCTCGCCTGGCCTGAATGTCCAAGCATTAGTGCTTTGTGAACATGTGGAGTGACGTCCTGGTAGCCGATTGGCAGATGCCCAGAACAGGTACCCTGCATGCTTACGCAGTAGTAGTAGTGGCCTCGGCTCTGGTAGAATGGCCCCACAAGTCCTCAGGAGGCTGCTTCTTAGCTAGTCCGTAGTAGATCTTAATGCAAAGTACAATCCATTGATAGATGGTCCACCTCTACACAGTCTTGCAATTTTCATGCCAGTAAAGAGCAATGAAGACCTGATCATCCACCCAATGGTCTTTGGTGCGATCAATATAGAACGACAGAGCTCTCTTCGGATCCAGGAAATAAAGTCTCTCCTCTTCCTTGTAAGGATGAGGCAGGGTGAAAAACGTAGGCATAGTGATACTCTGGCCGACATAAAAGGGGTGACCACCTTTGGCAAGGAGGAGGCATGCTTCTGAAGATCCAGTTTGTCAGGGAAAAAGCTGGCGTTAGGAGGGTGGACTGACAGAGCTTGAAGCTCTGTGACCCTCCTAGCTGATGTAATGGTCACTATGAAGACCTTTTTGAGAGTCAGAGTTGTAGAGGACAGCTGTGTAGTGGCTCGAAGAGAGAACACATCTGAAAAGTGAGGACCAGAAGGAGGTCCCATTGGGGCATAACAAAGGGGGTAGGTGTTGTAAACCTTTCAAGAAATAAGTTCTAACAGGTGAACAAGGAAGGTTGGACCGGCAACCACAGGAAAGCTGAAATGGCAGACAAGTACCCCTGTACATAACCCTGGGCAAGGCCTTGCCAGGCTAAAGATAAAACAGCAACAGCTCTGAAAGTGGTGCAGAAAGGGGGGTCCACATGATATGAGCAGCAACAGGCCACAAACGTATCCCAACAGCAGGCATACACCTCACAGACCTCTGGAGGATGATTGAAAACTCTCAGCTGCTACTGCTCAATCTCCATGCATGAAGGTGAAGCGTGAGCAGATTCAGGTGCAGAACCATGCACTGGTGCTCCGTCAAGAGGCAGGAGATCATCCTGAAAGGGCAGGCTAATCAGAGGACCAATGCTCATGCTCAGTAGTTTGGAATACCATATTCTCCATGCCAAATCCGGAGCCACTAGAATGACTTGGGGCCCAGTCAGTCCTGATCTTCTTGAGAACTCGGGGCAGGAGCGGTATCAGTGGAAAGTCTTACGGGAGTCCTGGGTTCCATGCTAAATGGAATGCGCCTCTGACTCCGAGTGAGAGCCACTTTGGAAACTTCAAAGAGCATAAGTGCTGATATTGCGTGTTTTCAGCGGTGTCAAACAGATCGAGCCAAAGTTCCCCCCATTCTTGAAAGAGACCCCAGGCCACCACTGGGTGTAGTTGATATTCATGATCCACAAGGCAGACAGCTGTGTTCGTCCACCCTAGCTTTCAATGAGCTGGCCACTTCCAGTACACCAGGAAAATGTCTTGGTGATTCACCCAAGTCCGGAGCCTCCTGACACAGGTTTCATGACCTCATGCTGCCCTGTTTGCTATGATATTACATGGCAGTGGTGTTGTCCGTGAACACCTGAATGAGCCACCCTTTGATGGATGGTAGGAAGGGTTTCAATGCAAAGCAGATCATTCTCAGCTTCAGAAGAATGAGAAAGAATGAGTTACTTACCTTCGGTAACGATGTATCTGGTAGAGACACAGTCTAGCCGCAGATTCCTTAACTTAGAATATCCCCAGGCGTCAGACTGGATCCGGAGAATTTTTTGCAGCAGCACCTCTGCGCGCCTGGGGCAGCGCTGCATGGCTCTGCCCGGACGTCGTCCACGGACATGACGTCAGCGGAGCCATATAAGTCCCTCCCGGTGCGCTGACGTCAGTTTTCTTCGGAGAAACTTTTCCGCGCCACAACGCGGAGCCACCACCAAAAACTGGGAGAGTATGGGAACAGTGTGCAAAAAAGATGAAAAATCAGAAAGAATCGAATGGTGAGAAGCATCACTATAAATGACAGTGACAAGCACTGTATACTGAAAGCAATTGAAGGGAAAGAGCAGAGCACCGCTCTGAGAAACAGCCCCGCAAAAGCGAAGGCTATGCCCTCCCCCGAGGCAAAATGACATATGAAAAGAATGTCAGGGCAGACGACAGGAAGCCTGCAATCTCAAGATCTAACCGTGAAGGGCAACAAGACCGGAACCACATAAGTAATGACGATCTACCACAGGTCGGCAACACCAGGAATGCCGTATCCCCTGTAAGAGATCTATGGACTGAAGCACAGTCAAATAGACCCCAAACCAATTGACTGTAGTGGGGTCAAGAGACCCCAAAGCAATGGAGAAGGTGGGAGGGAGGGAAGAACAACATTAGTAGGCCCCACACTGGAAGAACCAGGGTGTAGGGATGTAGAAGGATACATGAACCCACCGCCCAATCACGAGAATGGGTGGAGCAGAACAAGTAAAACAGAATGAATCATCCTACCGAGGAGGGAGGTGAAAGACGCCACCCCGCAGGAAGACAAAAGCCACCCGGAAGGAGGCGAGTGCATAAAACCCAACCTGAAAAGGTCCTCGCAGAGCGGGGAGGATGGGCGGGCGTTAAGGAATCTGCGGCTAGACTGTGTCTCTACCAGATACATCGTTACCAAAGGTAAGTAACTCATTCATATGATAGAGACATCTAGCCGCAGATTCCTTAACTTAGAATAGATACCAAAGCCATACCCCATAGGAGGCGGGTCTGCGACTGAACCCCACCAAGTTCCAAAGAGAACCCAGTCGTCAACAAGTTGACCAAACACAGTGGGGGCAGCAATGCCAGCGTGGTCAACACCAGACCAGTAAGCTCTGTAAGGAGCGGAAAACAATGGGAGGCAAAGGCATCACAAGCCGCCCAGGGACGGCATGAAAACCCTCCCGTTTATACAGGGTTGAAAGGGAGCACAGAACCAGAATGTCAGTGCAGAATGTGAGGGTCCATGACTTCTGCAAAAGAAGGTGAACTGATTATAGGAGCCGATGGATCCGCAAGATCCGATGGATCTGCAAGAGACAAAGACCCAGAGAGAGGACAAGACGGTATGACTGAGTCAGAGCATACAGGTCGAGCATGCACAACAGTGGAAGAAGCACTGTTGCAAGCGTACCAGCTAGGAAACCTGGACAGCAGTGGTAGGATTCTGACCATGTCCAGAAAGAGCCTGTGTTACCAGAGACACAAGACCTGCCATTGAGCAATCACCCCTTCACAAAAAGACATGTGAGAGGCGGACGTCAACAAGCAGAATGACATATAACCATGACTACAAGAAGAGACATGCATGCGGGGGACAGAAGTACACATGGGCAGACCGTGTGTACCGCTGGAACCCCACTACGTAAAAGGAATTGCCGAATGGAACGCAGCAAGAACAGACCAGATGCGAAAGATGCATCACCAAGTAGTCAACCGGCAAAAGGGATCCGGCAAGCTGGACACACACAAGGTTTGATCCCAAGAAAAGGCCGAGAGCAAGACCACGGACACCGCAGCAAGGAAACCCTAGCAAGCGTGACCCTTGGTTGTGTGTAGAGCGCAGGACAGAATATACATCAAGAAAGGACACAGCCATGAAGGATGCGTTTCTTAAAGGAATACAAGAGTGCACCATAGGTACCAACAGCTATGTTGCAGCAGAACCGGACGAAGGAATGTCCGGATCCGTAAGCGACATCAGCCACCCGGCAGGGAGGAGCCACGGTCCCCCGCGAGACAGACCGGGAAACGGAGCAGTACTAGAAAGAGTCAGTACTAAACGTACATAGAGTAACAGGAAATTGTAAAGAGATGTACATACAAGACAGTCCTGAAGAGAACACTTCCACAGAGAGCAGCAGCCCGAAGTAGAAGTGTGACAAACTCCTGCGCAGAAAGCAGCAGGGGAAGAGGAAACTCTTGCTTGGGAAGTGCCCAGGAAAGTAGGGCACAAGGAAATGTACAGTATTGGCGGACGTGGCGAGGATGCCACCGTCTATAGACAAAGTCCAGACAGGTCTGAACTACGAGAAAGTACTACCCATCCCAGAGAGAGGGGAGTAGAAACCAGTCATCGCAGAAGCGTAAGGAAAGCGTAAGCCCCCCGTGACAGCGAACATACTAGGGAGCATTCACCTGACGCGCATAGAACACAGAAAAATCGCGCGGCGTCAGCCCTGCGTGCCTGGGGGCAGCGCCACAAGGCTCCGCCCTGAGGTCGTCCATGGGCAGGACGAACTGTGCCGGAATGGAACAGAACAAGGTGGTCCAAGGGACAATGGCTGACAATAAGGGCAGCCATTATAGACAAGAAGGGCGAAGCTGAAATGACACTCCTGGAAGAGGCAGGCGAGGCAGAACCTCGAGAAAGTGAGCACCTACAGATGCAGGGGAGTGCTACGGAACAACCGCAGACCCCAACGGGTAGGCAATAGAGCGATGCCAACCTGTGGGCCGCAAGAAGGAAAAGGAAGGGTCCACAACAGCAGAAAGAGACCACAGTCTGATCCGCAGGACAACCCCTTTGAAGAAGACTCCACAGGAGCCTACCAAGCCTTCCGTGTAAGGAAGACAGCTATACAATAGCCAACAAATACCCCACATAGGTAAGCCACAACCCCAGCTAGGGGCACCTCTTGAGCATGAACTTATAGACAGAGGAGTCAAAAGAAAACAGAATCAGCTGACCAGCTGCACTAAATAGAGCAAAAAACGTCGGGAAGCCGTACAGGCCGTCTGGGTATTGTGTCATGAACCCAGGGCCCAGAACAAGCAGAGACAACACTGCACCGGAAAACAAAAGTCCACAAAAGGACTAGAAAACACAAAGTCATGGGAGCCCAGACATGAGGCGGTTGACTGCTGAGTCTGCATGACTGTCAAAAAGGGCACGCCATCAAATGGTAAATCCCAAAGACTCTCCCGAACATTGTCAGGGAAACCGCCATCGCGCAGCCAGGCATGGCGACACAGAGCAACGGACCTGTCCATCGCCCGACCCACAGAGTCAGTGGTGTCCATAGCCGACCGAATGGTAAATTGTGCCATTTCTTGGCCATCATGAAGGGGACGACCCAGGTCAGCACGGGGACCCTCTGGAAGAGAGGGAAGAAGACGCTCGACCGAGTCCCAAAGGGCAAAAGTAGCCCGTGCAAACACGCAAGACGTGTTCAGAGCACAGATGCCCGAACTAGTGGACGCAAAAATTTGGCAGCCACATGTCTCCATCCAACGAGACTCCCTAGTGGGAGGTAGCAACGGGAGAGGAGAGGAAGGCTGCGAGGCGAAAGCCGCCTGGACCACCCGGCCGTGAGCCCTAGGATGAAGGGACAAACACACAGGGTCATCTGGAGCCGGGCGATGCCGACGTGCGATGGCCCGATCCACAGGGTCTCCCGAGGAGGGCCGTGCCCACGTGCCAAGAAGGGTGTCAAATAACGACCCGCCAAAAGGCAGCAAGGGCTCCACCTCCACAGCATCCTGGTGGAGGAGATCCAATAAATGGATCACAAGGCAAGGAGACTGAGGGGGGTTGCAGGTGTAAAATAACTGTAGCCCTGCGAACAGCCCTCGCAAATGCCGCACTAGCCTCTGTAGCCATTCTAGGTGGCGATAACAAACCATCTGTAGGGGACAGTTGAAGACTAACGCGTCCCCCAGAAAGGAGAGACGTTGCAGCCGGAGGCCGAGCAAAGGGCCACTGGCCAGGGGGCAGCGGAGCCGGAGAGCGTGGAAACAACCCTGGGTGCTCCGGGTCCTCATCCTCTTCGAACAGAGGAACAACAGGGACCGGCGCCGGCGGAATATTCTAAGGTCAGGAATCTGCAGTTAGAAGTCTCTTTCAGTGCAGGAAATTTAGGACAAGTGCAAACACATAAGGGGTGAGCTACTCATAAGCAGACATAGAATGAAGGATATTCTGGTTGTTCCCGTAAAGTGCTTGCTATGTCTGTGAGGCTTGCATTGCTTCTTGTACTTATGTACGTGGGGGTGAAGCTTCCACTGCTGCTTTATGCATTGTATCTGCTCTGTTTCGGTCAGGAATGCTTGCTCTACTAATGCCTTTGCTGCATTTGTTAAGTGGTTATGAGTTAAGCTTGTACTGGTACACCAATGCTACCTTCCGTGTAGCATGTCGGTTTCCATCACACCTACTCGATAGGGAAAACTGGAAGACCATTCTTGATGCTTATTCAACCACTGGTCTATTTTCTGAGCTTTCAGTGTTACACTATTAAAAGTATAGCAACCTATTTATACAAAGGTCCTGGTACTACCGAATTAAAAGAATAGCAGTCCTGCTGAGAAGTTCCAGCAATGTTCCGTTAAACATATCTTTAAGGACACTAAGGATGTGAAATAAGACCAATATTACAAGTCTAAGGGTGTAGCCCTGAGTTTCCAAACATATTTAAAGACAACCAGGGTTTCAAATCAGGTTGTGCAATTGCATCTTTCTTTGAAGAACCCTCAAACACTAATAGGTTTTAAATTTTTGATATATGGTAATGTTGTACATCGGCATGAGGCCCAAAGCACAGAACTCTCAAAAGTGTGTGCATGTACAAAAAAAGAGTATGCCCAAAGTCTATTCACTCCTACCAATGATGCCCTGATTCAAGTGCTGCCCATCCCTAGAGCCACATTATGCCACAGAGTACCATCATTAAGGAATGGCAAGAAATATTCAAGTTTCATCATAACATGGATGTCTGAAATATGCCAAGAATTATCAGTATGGAGGGGTGTGGCCGACCAGCAACTGAGATGGCGGCGCTCGAGTAGAGCTCCGCATCCCGCCGGCCGAAACACCCCGAGTATATCTGCTAAAATATCTGAAACAACCCCAGGATTGTCGTACTCGGTGCTCTCCGAGACCCTGAGACACCCCGAGCGGGAAGCGGCGGACCGGCAGCTGCTCGGCGTGCAAAATCAGCACGGAGGCGGTGCAGGCGGAGAGAGGCCCATGAAGCCAGGGCCTCGAGTGAGTTTGTGTCGCGGAAGGCCCTGAGGGGAGATCGGCCCAGCCGTGACTAGGAGGCATCTGCGGTGTTGTCCGGGCAGCCGCCCCTCAGCAGTAACTGGCCGTGATACGTGGTCCCCCCCCCCCCCCCAGGACAGAGAAGACTGTGGCGCGCAGAATAAGGAGGCCGCGGCTGGTGTGGGACGGCCGCTGACGCTGCGCCATTGCTCTTCGAGCGCGGTCTCCATGCTACGCCACCTTCCGCACCTCTCCCCTCCTCTGTTCTCCTTAATTGCCTTCACGCGACAGTGAAGAGGGTGGTGGCACTGCCCCTGAGGAAGTAAGTGAGAGGCCTTATTTATCGTCCTTCCCCGAGGTCGGCGCACTGTGGTGCGAGTCTGCAGACTGTATTGCCGGTGAATGGCAGTGCTGGGCACACAGACTTGTGGCGTGCTGTTGTGGCGAGGGATGCATGCCTGTGCCTGACTGGAGTCCCCTGTCCAGCACTGGATGTGGAGATAGAGGGGAGCTTTTCTTCGGGTTGTCTCCCTTGCAGCGGATGTTTTTTGGCCCTGGTGATTTTTTTTTTTACCGCCTTCTTTGTCCCTGCTGCTTCCCCTCTTGGACCTTGTCTACGGAGTGGGCCCACTCTACCGGCCCTCTACTCCTGAGAATTGCGGGGGCCCATAGTGCTTTTGAACGGCACGTGTGGAGGAAGGGGGCACCATCCTTATAGGTGCGGAGCAGCTGCAACCTACATTTTAGTTCCGGCCTGGCCGGAGGCAACCAGAGGTGACATTGCGTGGAGCCAGCATCAAAGACAACGCTATGGCGGCGGCCAAGGGATCGCGGCAGTCGCATCAAACTAAGCTTGATAAGTTTGCGCTATCCAAGGCGGAGTGCCTGGAAGACCAGCATGAGGGGCCAGGTGCGAAGAAGCAGGCGGATGGAGGTGCCCCTACCCTCCAAGACATCATGGAAGCCACACAGGGGGTCCGCACGGCCTTGGAACTTAAAATAGATTCAGTCACTTCGGAGGTGACCCTAAAGCACGCAGATCTATGGTCGTTGGGAGAAAACCGCCGAAAACTCTGTAACGGACCTACAATCCTCCACGAAAGTTTTGGAACGAGAAGTCAAGAAACTTTGAGACGTGACAAGAGAGATGGAAGCCCGGTTGGAGGATCAGGAGGGGAGGGCACTCAGGAACAATGTCCGCATCCTGGGGGTGCCGGAACGGGCAGAGAGTCCGGCGGCTGACCTCTTTGTTGAAGACCTGATTCTGAACCACCTGCACCCACGCTCGCTCTCCCGCTATTTTTCTGTGGAAAGGGCCCATAGGGTGCAGGGTGGTCCCCCCAAACCCGGTGCCCCACAGCGCCCTCTCATAGCTAGAATTTTCAACTATAGGGACCGGGACTTAATCCTGCAAGCTCCACGCTCCTCCCCCCCCCCTCCCCCCCCCATGAAGTTCGAAAACTCTACAATTACCTTCTTCCCGGACTTTACAGTTAAAGTCCAGAAAATGCTTAGATCATTTTTGGAGGTTAAGAGGATGCTTCGTGAAAAGAATATTAAATACGCCATGCTCTTTCCAGCAAAACTTAGATTGACAACGGGGGGGAAGGCCTGGTTCTTCTCGTCTCCAGAAGACATGTGGGACTGGTTTGAACAATGGCAGGCGCGTGGCTCCTCGCAGCAGGACTCGCGGCGAAGGGAGTGAGAGCAGGATGGTCTTCGTGAGGCAATTGATTTCGGGGAGGGCCCCCGTTAGAACCACTGTGGCGCTCATGGATCTGCTTGGATGATGGCCTCCTCGTCGATTGTTATTTCCTGAGGCCATGATGGGACACTGTTCGAGACTGTCTGCCACTCGGAGATGATACTGTCCTTTATCAAGTAATTTTGTTCTAAAAAGGGTGGTGTGTTGTTGACTGTTGGGTCCGTGTATATTCTGGCTTTTCTTATGTTACAGCTTAATGTCTTTCACCATGAGATCCAGACCGCTTCCCGGCGGGAGGGGTCGCAAGTTAACCTATCCAGGACTTATGGACAGAACTGGGGTAGTATAAGACCTTGGGCCGGGGTTGGCGGGGCCACATTCCCTCCACAATAGTTTCATGGGGTGGGGTAAACAGGCGCTCTGCATTTCTGGGGGGTGGGTAGTTTGGAGTCCACATTGCAGGGAGGGGGCGGTTGATCTCTCAGGGGTTTGTTGTTTTGGTGTTGCATGTTTAATTTGTTTTGCAATATTGTTCTCTGACAGTGCACGAAAGATACCTACTTTGCTAATAGAATGTCCGACACTAGAATACAGGCCTTGTTTGACCATGTTACAGCTCTGCGATCTTGAGTTTGAGTCCCCCCCCCCGCCACGTCACATAAATGGCTAGTCTGCTGAAGCAGCTGGGGCGACCAGGCCGACTTAAATGGCTCTCATGGAATGTTAATGGGCTCGGTGATAGAATAAAGAGAGGGATCGTCTTGCAATACTTAAAGAGGCAGGCTCCTGACGTGGTACTGCTGCAGGAAACGCACATACAAGGCACCGCATACTGCGCTTTAAATAGGTGGGGGTATAAGTTGGTGGCGCATGCGGGCTACACCAGGGGCTCCATGGGGGTAGGAATTCTTCTCCGTAAGCCCTCCCCTTTTCAGGTCCAATTGGTTACACGCGACCCCTTGGGTAGATTTGTGACACTGACGGGTACCTGGGAGGGACGGCTACTTAACATCACTTCATTGTATATCCCACCTCGACTTCACCTCCCAACACTTACTGATTTGGGTGCACATCTGCTCAACTTGCCAGAGGGTGAGTTGCTACTTGGGGGTGACTGTAATGCAGCACTAAATGGCGAAATGGACAGACGACCTGCCAGGCAGGACGAGCCGGTGGGACGTGCGCTTGGAGATTTTCTGACGGCATTGGGCCTGCTGGACCTCTGGCGAGTCCAGAATCCGTCATCCCTCCACTAAACCTTTCATTCGGGGGTACATGGGAGTCTGTCCCGCATAGATCATATATTTTGCAAAACGGACCAACTTTCCCTGTTTAGTGGGGTGGGCCACCTCCCAAGAGGCATTTCAGACCATTCCCCGGTGATAGCTACCTATGGAGAATGCCCCTCCGAACATCGCAGTGAGATGCGGCTCAACCCCTGGTATTTGTGGCTCCCCACGGTCCGTGAGGGCCTAATTGACACGACAGAAAAATATTTCAAAGAAAATGTGGGTTCGGTGGACTCAGCCACCACGTTGTGGGAGGCTTACAAAACTGTGATCAGGGGCCAAGGTGTATCTATGGTAGCTGGGCATAAGAAAGAAAAGCATAAACAACTGCAGGCCCTAGAATGCGAAATAACCCAACTGGAGGAGGATCTAGTGACTGCAGGGACTCCTGAACGTAAACATAAGTTGTTTCTCAAACAGAAGGAATATAGAGATGTCGCCGAAGAGGCGGCTAGGGTTTACTATCGAGCCACGCAGTGCCGAGTTTATGAGATAGGAGACAAGGCAAGCAAGCTCTTGGCGTGGCTGGACAGAAGTGAATAGGCCTCCAGGTGGGTCTCTGGGATTGTCACGGAGGGCGGGGACTGCCTCACGGACAGGAACAGTATAGCAGGGGCGTTTGCTGTTGGAACCGGGTTTACCGAGTCCGCCACGGTAGCATGGCGCGAAGCGGGAAAGCACGCGAAGGCATTGTGTAAGGCAGTTGTGCAGCACACTCTTACTTTGACTCAGAAATGCGAACGCAATAACATGACACCACACCAGGCTTGTGTATTTAAAATCAAGATCTTTTATATATAAATTAAGTTGGCATCAGATGAGGCAGATTAATTCAGATCTACATTCAAATTCATTGCATTACTCAACTGGTGCACATTTTAAATAAAGCATCATAGCTCATCAACATTGTAGGCCACTAAGAGGCTGCAGGAATTATCTCCTAAACGTAGCACTTAATAATGTTCTCAAGGTACGTTAATAAAACAGGGGCCTAAACATGCAGTTCACTTTAGCATATTCAATTACTTAAAAGAAGGCTTTTCACTTTACATTTAAATAGGCCTGCATTAATCTAGGCGCGCCCACATTCAGTACAGTGGGCGTCGCAATTCCAGTACACCTGTAACATAAAACACTTCAACTCTTGGCAGTGTACACTTCAGCTCAATTCAATTAAACACTTTCCCCCTGTGGTAAAGACTTAGCAGTTAAAAGCATGGCCTAGGCAGTAATTACAGTAGGCATCTGCAATAAATTATTAAATACTGTGGGGAACCCCTCAACATGTCCTGTATCCTGAGGCTTCTATGACCCTTAGGGGTTAACTCCAGGCTAGGCCCACTCCTCTCCGGGGCCTCGCCTCATAGGGAAAGTTACACAATTACTTTTGGGGTTAATGGTGGCCCCCGGCCCCCAGTGGCGTTTTGTGGGCCCTAGGGGCCTCCTGGGCTCACCTGTTGCCTGTTCGTTGGTCGCGCTTCACTAGCGACTGGCACTCCCCCAGGCCCGGCCCGTGTTCTGGAGGGCGGGGCCCGGTCGGGGTACCTCGGCCTTCAGGCCGGACTGACTGGACGTTGCGGGGGTCGGTATCACCTTCCTCCGGCCCCCGGGATCAAGGAATGAAGCTGCAGCACGTTGCGGGGGCCGGGATCACCTTCCTCCGGCCCCCGGGATCAGGTAAGTGAAGTGCGCGGGCTCAGGGTCTTTGGGGAAGGGAGCGGGAGCCAGCAGTCCTCTTCGGCCGGCTCCCCATCTCCCTCTGCACGGCCGGGGCTCTTCCTGGGCCTCCGTCGGCGCTGGGGGCGTGACCGGAGCCGGCGCCCAATCGTTGCGCGGCCTTCCTGGTGGCGCGGCCGGCGTCCCCGGCTGCTTGGAGACGGCGTCGGCGGGGCCTGGAGGCCTCGCTGGTCGCGCTAGGCCGCAATGGCGATTTCTTCGGCCGCGGCGGGGGTGATTTCTTCGGCCGCGACGGCGGCGATGGCAATTTCTTCGGCCGCGACGGCGGCGATGGGGCCCAGGGCCCGATGGCAACAATTTGGGGGCAATTTATAGAGGCTTCGGTGAGGGCGCGGACGGCGCACCTCACCACATATACTTGAGGGGCTTCCCTCACCTCAGCGCTCCCTTCGGTGAGGGCGCGACGGCGCACCTCACCACACGGCACTTCTCCTCAGGCGGCGGCGGCCGCGGCGGTGATATCCACACAAGGTCAGTGACCTGAGGGGTGACAGAAAGCAGGGCGCACCAGCAGCCTGTGGGCAGGGCTGACTGGAAAAGTACTTGGGGGCAGCCCAGCAGCAGGCAGAAATTAAGAGGGGTGAAGGTCTAGCGCTTCAGGGTACGGCGCTTTACCTGGTGATCCCCAGTTGGGCAGTTTAGGCTTCAGGCCTGGCTGGACGGTCAGGCCTCCTCAAATTAAGGTGTCTTGCGACTGCTCCAGCTTGGTTGCTTCTTAGGCGCTTCTTGTTAGGAGTTTCTTGTCAGAAGTTCCTTATTATAAGTTTCTTGTCAAAGTTTCTTGTCAGAAGTTTCTTGTCATGAGGGGGGATGAGTTGGTGGTCTGGGAGTGCTTGATGTTCCTCCCCGCACGCTGAAGGTGGTTCCCTGGGTCCCCTCACACTGGGCAAGGTCAGTGGGTGGTGGGCGTTCCTCAGCTATCTTACTACAGCAGGGCCTCAGCCCTGTCAGCAGCAGTAGTGTAGGTCTCCCCCCTAGGCCCTAAAGCCTATACTCCGGCAGAGGTTCTCCCAGGATCAGTGGTGCCTCATCAACTGACTAGAAAGTTTTCCCTCCAAGCCTTTTATACTCCTAGGTCAGGTGACTCTCCCAAAGGCGGCAAAACATAACTCCTCCCACAGCCCGGAAGGTTCTGGAACCTTCTACATGCCTGGCTATGTGGCCCAGAGGCGGGGATGGAATGGATACTGTATCCCTATGTCCCAGCCTGACCCTGGCTACTAGTGTGTATGCGTGTAAGGCCCCTCTGCAGTAGCAGGGGCCTGTGGCAGCCATCTTGAGTGAGAGAGAGCAGCACCTGCACCTCAGCACTGGCTAGCAGTGGCAAGGTGCCCAGAGACCTAGGTCCAGTAAAAATATGGTGGCAAAACTGAGGCGCAAAAGGGAAAAAAAACAGGGAAAGACCACCCTAGGGCTGACAGGTCTAACACGCGTCCCCCCCAGCTGAAAGAGGGGAGAGCTTCCCAACCTCTAGGGAGCTCTCTTCACTAAGGCGGAAAAACCGGGAGAGACCGTCAGCGTTGGCGTGGTCTACACCGGGTCGATGTTCCACCCGAAAGTCCATCCCCTGGAGGGAAATGGACCACCTCAACAATTTGGGGTTTTCGCCTCTCATCTGCATGAGCCAGCGAAGGGGTCTGTGGTCGGTCTGGATCAGGAAGTGACAACCAAAAAGGTATGGCCTCAACTTCTTTACAGCCCAAACCACGGCAAAGGCTTCTCGTTCGATGGTACTCCACCGCTGTTCCCGGGGAGTAGTTTTCGGGAAATGAAGGCCACTGGCTGGTCTTGGCCATCGTCATTCAGCTGCGAGAGCACAGCTCCTATGCCATGCTCAGAAGCGTCTGTCTGTACGATAAATTCCCGTCCAAAGTCTGGAGTCCTGAGCACCGGTGCGGTGCACATTGCACGTTTGAGGGTCTCAAAGGCTTCCTGGCAGGCAGCCGTCCAGATGACTCTGCGTGGCTGCTTCTTTGAAGTCAATTCCGTCAATGGGCCCACGATGGTTCTATATCCCTTGACGAACCGGCGGTAATACCCCGTGAGGCCGAGAAAAGCCCGGACCTCTGTTTGGGTCTTGGGGGGCTCCCAGGCCAAGATGGTCTCAATCTTGGCTTGGAGGGGTTGCACCTTACCTCCGCCCACCAGATGTCCCAGGTACACGACAGATCCCTGTCCAATCTGGCACTTGCTGGCCTTGATGGTTAGACCAGCCCGTTGCAAAGCCTGTAGCACCTCCTGGAGATGCTCCAGATGGTTCTCCCAGCTGCTACTGAAGACAGCTATGTCATCCAGGTAATACAAAAGGGGATGATGGACGGAACGTTTGAGCCAATCAAACACTCACCCCCAGTCAACTGATCTGGGTTTAATCCATCATCATTCTTTAGCTCACTCCACCACCCCAGTTCAGACATGGCCATATGCAAATCAGTCTGACCCTGTGCCTCATGGGAACAGTCCAGCTCGAACTGCCAAGCCATGTCTTCCTGGACCGGAAACAAGCATCCTAGGACCGGTTTCTGGCATTCCAGCCGTCATCAGCCAGGCTTGCTTGAATCCAGTGGCAAAGTGAGCAAGGGACCCACGTCCATCATCCCCTTTTGTATCGCTTTGTTCGCCCTAAGTTAGCGGGGGTATGCCCAGACGTGGGTCCCTTGCTCACTTTGCCACTGGATTCAAGCAAGCCTGGCTGATGACGGCTGGAATGCCAGAAACCGGTCCTAGGATGCTTGTTTCCGGTCCAGGGAAGACATGGCTTGGCAGTTCGGGCTGGACTGTTCCCATGAGGCACAGGGTCAGACTGATTTGCATATGGCCATGTCTGAACTGGGGTGGTGGAGTGAGCTAAAGAATGATGATGGATTAAACCCAGATCAGTTGACTGGGGGTGAGTGTTTGATTGGCTCAAACGTTCCGGTCCATCGTCCCCCTTTTGTATCGCTTTGTTCGCTCTAAGTTGGCGGGGTATGCCCAGACGTGGGTCCCTTGCTCACTTTGCCACTGGATTCAAGCAAGCCTGGCTGATGATGGCTGGAATGCCAGAAACCGGTCCTAGGATGCTTGTTTCCGGTCCAGGGAAGACATGGCTTGGCAGTTCGGGCTGGACTGTTCCCATGAGGCACAGGGTCAGACTGATTTGCATATGGCCATGTCTGAACTGGGGTGGTGGAGTGAGCTAAAGAATGATGATGGATTAAACTCAGATCAGTTGACTGGGGGTGAGTGTTTGATTGGCTCAAACGTTCCGTCCATCGTCCCCCTTTTGTATCGTCATGTCATCCAGGTAGGCAGCAGAGAAGGCCTCTAGGCCAGACAGCACCTGGTTCACCAACCGCTGGAAAGTGGCTGGAGCATTTTTCAACCCGAAGGGCATCACCCGAAATTGAAAGTGGCCCTCGGGGTGGAGAACGCAGTCTTCTCCCTTGCTCCTTCCGCCATGGCTATCTGCCAATAGCCTGACGTCAAATCAATGGTACTCAAATACCGGGCTGCTCCCAGCCGGTCAATGAGCTCATCCGCCCGAGGGATCGGGTGAGCGTCGGTCTTTGTGACTGAGTTCAGTCCACGGTAATCCACACAGAACCGAAGTTCTGGTGTGGTGCCCGGTGGGGCCGCTTTCGGCACCAACACCACCGGACTAGCCCAAGGGCTACTGGAAGGCTCAATCACCCCCAGTTCTAGCATCTTGGTAACCTCACCCTTGAAACTAGCCTTGACTTTATCGGACAGCCGGTAAGACTTGGTTTTTACTGGCGGACTGTCCCCTGTGTCCACATCATGGGTACACAGATGCGTGATTCCAGGCGTGAGGGAGAACAACGAGGCGTACTGCCCCAAGACCTGGCGGCAGTCCCTCTGTTGCTCTGGGGTCAAGGATGGGGCGAGGACCACTCCCTCTACCGAACCATCCTTCTCATGGGCCGCCAGAAGGTCTGGAAGAGGCTCACTCTCCTCCTCCTCACTTCCATCTGTTATCATTAGGAGAGTGAGTTCTGAACGCTCCTGGTGGGGCTTCAGGCGGTTGACGTGGAACACCCTGTGGGGTTGACGTGGGGTCTTCACATCGACGACATATGTGGTCTGGCCTCTCCTTTCCAAGATCTCAAACGGCCCAGTCCACCGGTCCTGGAGGGCGCTAAGCTCTCCTGGCTCCATGACCCACACCTTCTGTCCAGCGTCTAACTCTACCGTCCGCGCTTTCCGGTCATACCATTTCTTCATGACGGCTTGACTAGCCTCTAGATTGTCCGAGGCCTCCTTCCACAGCTTGGCCACTTGGCTGCGGAATGCCAGCATATAGCTGACCACATCACGGGAAGCTTCGAGGAAGACTTCTCCCACCCCTCCTTGACAAGACTGAGGGGCCCCCGAACGGGGTGGCCATAGAGCAGCTCAAAGGGGCTGAAACCGACCCCTTCTGCGGCACCTCTCAGTAGGAGAAGAGCAGACAGGGTAAGAGGACGTCCCACTTCCTTCTCAAGTCCTCGGGTAGGCTCCTGATCATCCCCTTCAAGGTTTTGTTAAAGCGCTCCACGAGCCCGTTCGTCTGGGGGTGGTAAGGAGTGGAGAACCGGTAGGTCACTCCACACTCCTTCCACATGGCCTGCATGTAGGCCGACATGAAATTCGTGCCCCTATCTGACACCACGACCTTGGGGAATCCCACTCGGATAAAAATCCCCATCAGGGCCCGCGCCACCACCGATGCAGTGATGGTCCTCAGAGGGATTGCCTCTGGGTACCGGGTGGCGTGGTCTACCAGCACCAAAATGAACCTATGTCCTGCAGAAGTCGGCGGGTCCAATGGCCCGACAATGTCAATCCCTACCCGCTCAAAAGGGGTATCGACAACTGGGAGAGGTTCTAGAGGGACCTTCACTTTCGTCCCTGTCTTGCCGCTCGCTTGGCAAGTGGTGCAAGTCTTGCAAAAAGTGTCAGAAGTGACGCGCATCCTGGGCCAGTAAAAATGTGGGACCAGACGCGCAAATGTCTTGTCTTAGCCCAGGTGTCCTGCTAGTGGTATTTCGTGTGCCAACTCTAGCAGAAAGGCTCGGTAGCATTGGGGGACCACCACGGCCCTTGATGACCCATGCACCGGAGCCTTAGGCTCACTGTAGAGGAGACCATCCTCCCAGTAGACATGGTAGTTACCAGTCTCGGTTCCAGTTGCTTGGGCTTCGGCCTGTTGCTGCATGCCTTCAAGCGTAGGGCACTCCCTCTGCGCCCGGCAAAATTCCTCCCAGGTAGGCCCTCCTTCCACCTGCCACTCTGCAGGGGTCGGCAGGTCCCCCACGGGAACACCAACCACCTCAGCGGACTCCGGGGTCACCTCCGCGGGCTCCCCATCCATCTCACCGGGTGTCTCCTCCTGGACATCTCCTCGTCCAGCAGTGGGCTGGGCCATTGTTTCAGGCTCCAACCCCAGCTGAGTTCCTTGTCGGGCAGCCATGGACCGCGTGACGACGCAAGTCCATCCTGGTAATCCCAACATCTCAGCATGGGCATTGAACTCTACCTCCCTCCAGGCAGTATGTTCCAAGTCGTTGCCCAGCAGACAGTCAACTGGCATGGCAGGGCTCACCGCAACCTTCAACAGACCTGATACTCCTCCCCACTCAAAGGGAACTTGGGCCACGGGGTAATGACCCAGGCTATTATCAGCCATAACAACCGGGTGGAATTCCTCAGGAACCACCTGCTCTGGGGACACCAGCTGACGTCTCACCATCGTCATGCTGGCACCTGTGTCCCTCAGAGCCTCCACCTCCTCCCCGTTCACCAGGACCCTCTGCCGATACTTGGCAGTGTTCGCGGGTACCTGAACCCGTGGGATGATCTCTCTATCCCCCAGGGAAACTAAGGTCAAGCCTGTCCACTCACCTCCCCTACCTAGGGACAACTCCTCCCCAAGCGATACACTGGCCACCCCGGGGCTCTTACCTCCTGTGGGGGCTGGGGTTCTCTTGCGACACTGGGGATCCCCCTTGTAATGTCCAAACTCCCCGCACTCGTAGCACCGGACAGTTCTGGGCTGCTGACTCCTGTCAGGATAAGTGGGTTTCTGGGATCCAGATTGGGATGGGGAACCTACCCCTCTCCCAGGCGGTCTATTTTGGGGACCTTTAAAGAACTCCCTCTTTTATCTCCCCTCTTTCTTCTGGGGGAGCCCCTGTCCACCTTTCGGGGGTCCGCCCCGGCTCCCTTGTGGGACACCCGAGTGCTGACCCACGTGTCTGCCTCCTCTGCAAGCTCCCTAGGATTGGTCAGCTTGCGGTCCACCAAGTACTGGCGCAGCTCTGGAAAACATTTCTCTAGGAGGTGCTCTCTCAAGAGTAGGTCGTACAGCCCTTTGTAATTGTCAACGTTGCTGCAACGCACCCAACCCTCCAATGCCTTCCGGGCATAATCAAAAAAATCCACCCAGTTTTGTGTGTGAAGCTTGTGGCTGTTGCGGAACTTTTGGCGGTACTTCTCTGGGGTGAGGCCAAACTTCTTGAGCAGGGCCTCCTTCATGATAGGGTAGTTAGTCTGCTCCCCCTTATCCAAAGTTAAAAGTGTGTCCCTTACTAGTGGAGGTATGTACCTATAAAGACCTCCCCCCAGTAGCTCTCAGGAACTCTATGGGCCACCAGAGCCACCTCGTATGCCGCCAACCACTTGTCAATGTCATCACCTACACTAAAACTGGCCATCACCTCTCTTGGTAAATAGAATTTGGGCTCCTGTGGAACCCCAGCAGGTACGCTGCCACCATTCACTTTGCCCTGCATCTCCATCTGCAAGGTCCGGAGCTCTAGTTCCTTCAGGCTAAGCTCATGTACAAGCTTCCTTTCCCCCATGGCTAGCCTTGCCTGTTCTCGCTCCCTTTCCATCCTAGCAAGTTCTGTTAATTGCCTCTGCTCCCTTCTGTCCTCAAATTCCTCTGGCGACAAACTCCCCCCTGACGCACTACTGCCTGCCCTGGAACGTCTTCCTGGCAACACATTCTCGCTAACATCAATGTGCAGTAGGTCCAGTTCTCCTGGGTTGTCTGCCTCCCCCTGCTCCTCGTCCCCTTTTCCCTCCGGGTGGGCCATTACCCATGCCCTCAAAGCTTTCTGAAGCACCTCCTTCCTGGCGCCTCGCTTGACGGCCACCCCCCTCTCTAGGCAGAACTCCTTGAGCTGTGTCACCGTATACCTTTCTAGGTTGGCTAACTCAAACTCCATCCTCCTAGGTGGGGTCCCAGACAATTTAGAGAAAGGGTTTTAGACTGTAGGTAGCAGGTCTAACGCAAGAATGTACACAATCGGCAATTACAAAAGAATTCCTAGCACTTTCATTACAATAGGTGTCTAATTGCGGCGCACACTGAGTCACTGTAGGGTGCTGCACAAACACCAGTCCTTATCCCACCGCTGCCACCAAATGTTGGAACCAGGTTTACCGAGTCCGCCACGGTAGCATGGCGCGAAGCGGGAAAGCACGCGAAGGCATTGTGTAAGGCAGTTGTGCAGCACACTCTTACTTTGACTCAGAAATGCGAACGCAATAACATGACACCACACCAGGCTTGTGTATTTAAAATCAAGATCTTTTATATATAAATTAAGTTGGCATCAGATGAGGCAGATTAATTCAGATCTACATTCAAATTCATTGCATTACTCAACTGGTGCACATTTTAAATAAAGCATCATAGCTCATCAACATTGTAGGCCACTAAGAGGCTGCAGGAATTATCTCCTAAACGTAGCACTTAATAATGATCTCAAGGTACGTTAATAAAACAGGGGCCTAAACATGCAGTTCACTTTAGCATATTCAATTACTTAAAAGAAGGCTTTTCACTTTACATTTAAATAGGCCTGCATTAATCTAGGCGCGCCCACATTCAGTACAGTGGGCGTCGCAATTCCAGTACACCTGTAACATAAAACACTTCAACTCTTGGCGGTGTACACTTCAGCTCAATTCAATTAAACACTTTCCCCCTGTGGTAAAGACTTAGCAGTTAAAAGCATGGCCTAGGCAGTAATTACAGTAGGCATCTGCAATAAATTATTAAATACTGTGGGGAACCCTCAACATGTCCTGTATCCTGGGGCTTCTGACCCTTAGGGGTTAACTCCAGGCTAGGCCCACTCCTCTCCGGGGCCTCGCCTCATAGGGAAAGTTACACAATTACTTATGGGGTTAATGGTGGCCCCCGGCCCCCAGTGGCATTTTGTGGGCCCTAGGGGCCTCCTGGGCTCACCTGTTGCCTGTTCGTTGATCGCGCTTCTCTAGCGACTGGCACTCCCCCAGGCCCAGCCCGTGTTCTGGAGGGCGGGGCCCGGTCGGGGTACCTCGGCCTTCAGGCCGGACTGACTGGACGTTGCGGGGGTTGGTATCACCTTCCTCCGGCCCCCGGGATCAGGCAAGTGAAGTGCGCGGGCTCAGGGTCTTTGGGGAAGGGAGCGGGAGCCAGCAGTCCTCTTCGGCCGGCTCTCCGTCTCCCTCTGCACGGCCGGGGCTCTTCCTGGGCCTCCGTCGGCGCTGGGGGCGTGACCGGAGCCGGCGCCCAATCATTGCGCGGCCTTCCTGGGGGCGCGGCCGGTGTCCCCGGCTGCTTGGAGACAGCGTCGGCGGGGCCTGGAGGCCTCGCTGGTCGCGCTAAGCCGCAATGGCGATTTCTTCGGCCGCGACGGCGGCGGGGGTGATTTTTTCGGCCGCAACGGCGGCGGGGGTGATTTCTTTGGCCGCGACGGCGGCGATGGCAATTTCTTCAGCCACGACGGCGGCGATGGGGCCCAGGGCCTGATGGCAACAATTTGGGGGCAATTTATAGAGGCTTCGGTGAGGGCGCGGACGGCGCACCTCACCACATATACTTGAGGGGCTTCCCTCACCTCAGCGCTCCCTTCGGTGAGGGCGCGACGCGCACCTCACCACACGGCACTTCTCCTCAGGCGGCGGCGGCCGCGGCGGTGATCTCCACACAAGGTCAGTGACCTGAGGGGTGACAGAAAGCAGGGCGCACCAGCAGCCTGTGGGCAGGGCTGACTGGAAAAGTACTTGGGGGCAGCCCAGCAGCAGGCAGAAATTAAGAGGGGGTGAAGGTCTGGCGCTTCATGGTACGGCGCTTTACCTGGTGAGCCCCAGTTGGGCAGTTTAGGCTTCAGGCCTGGCTGGACGGTCAGGCCTCCTCAAATTAAGGTGTCTTGCGACTGCTCCAGCTTGGTTGCTTCTTAGGCGCTTCTTGTTAGGAGTTTCTTGTCAGAAGTTTCTTATTATAAGTTTCTTGTCAAAGTTTCTTGTCAGAAGTTTCTTGTCATGAGGGGGGGGGGATGAGTTGGTGGTCTGGGAGTGCTTGATGTTCCTCCCCGCACGCTGAAGGTGGTTCCCTGGGTCCCCTCACACTGGGCAAGGTCAGTGGGTGGTGGGCGTTCCTCAGCTATCTTACTACAGCAGGGCCTCAGCCCTGTCAGCAGCAGTAGTGTAGGTCTCCCCTAGGCCCTAAAGCCTATACTCCGGCAGAGGTTCTCCCAGGATCAGTGGTGCCTCATCAACTGACTAGAAAGTTTTCCCTCCAAGCCTTTTATACTCCTAGGTCAGGTGACTCTCCCAAAGGCGGCAAAACATAACTCCTCCCACAGCCCGGAAGGTTCTGGAACCTTCTACATGCCTGGCTATGTGGCCCAGAGGCGGGGATGGAATGGATACTGTATCCCTATGTCCCAGCCTGACCCTGGCTACTAGTGTGTATGCGTGTAAGGCCCCTCTGCAGTAGCAGGGGCCTGTGGCAGCCATCTTGAGTGAGAGAGAGCACCTGCACCTCAGCACTGGCTAGCAGTGGCAAGGTGCCCAGAGACCTAGGTCCAGTAAAAATATGGTGGCAAAAATGAGGCGCAAAAGGGAAAAAAAAACAGGGAAGGACCACCCTAGGGCTGACAGGTCTAACATTTGCGGAGTATTTTAAAGCAGTATACTCCTCCGAGAGTGCATACTCAGGGGTCGAAGCGGGGGAATTGTTGTCTACCCTAGGACTCCCAGTGTTGGCAGACACAGAGGTGGAGGAGCTCGAGTTGGATTTGACCAGAGAAGAGGTTACCAAGGCCATTGGTGTCTTGCAATCCGGAAAGGCGATGGGACCTTGTGGTCTTCCAATCGAACTGTTTAAACTCAACGCGTCTACTATTGCCCCCTATTTAATAGATATGTATGAAGAGAGTGTGGCTACTGGCTGCCTTCCTGAGGCTCAAAGACTGGCAGATGTGGTGGTGATTCACAAATCGGGCAAGCCTCCAGATCAGTGTGGGTCGTACGGGCCAATATCATTATTAAATCCGGAAGTTAAAATATTGGCAAAGATTCTGGCCACGCGCTTGTCGCCCTTGCTCCATAAATTAATTCATCCCGATCAGTCCGGATTTATGCCGGGCAGGAACACGGCGCTCAATCTGCGGAGGCTTCACGGGGTTTTAGGTAGAGCCCAGACTATACAAGAGGACGCTGTAATTATGTCACTGGATGCCAAAATGGCGTTTGATCTGATAGAATAGCCCTATCTCTTTGCGGCGTTAGAACATTACTGTTTTGGCCCGAAATTCTTGTCCTGGGTGCGGCTGCTTTATTCGGGGTCCCTGGCAAGAGTGACGGTCAATGGGGGTCGCTCGGCACCCTTCTCCCTGCATAGGGTGACGCGGCAGGGGTGTCCGCTCTCACCTTTGATATTTGCTTTGGTCCTTGAGCCATTGGCAATCTGGATTAGAAAAGACCCCCTCATTAGAGGCTTGAACTGGACGCCGGATTGGGAAGATAGAATTTCCCTTTATGCAGATGATATCTTATTATATCTGGCCAGGCCTTATCACTCCATCCACAGAATACTCCACATATTTACCCTGTTCCAGAAATATTCTGGTTACACCATAAATTGGGATAAGTCCTCAATCTATATTCTAGCTGGGAGAGATATCAGGCTACCCGCTCACTGCGGTGCCAAAATTGTTACGGCGGGCTTTCGCTATTTAGGGATTTATGCCACGACGGACTCGACGGTCTTTTATGATAATAATCTGGCCCCACCTCTACGCCGTTTGCAGGCCGACGTACAGCACTGGAAGTCGTTGCCCCTCACACTCTTGGGCAGGGCGGCTTTATATAAATGATGGCGCTGCCTCGATTTGTTTATGCATTGCAAAATACGCATTTTCCCGTTCCGCCTAAATACTTTCAGTCTGTAGAATCGGAGGTCAGGACCCTGCTCTGGAATGCTGGAAACCCTCGTATCTCCTTGACTAAGCTCACAAAGAGCTGGTATGATGGGGGGATCGCTCTCCCGGCACTCAGGAGTTATTATTGGGCATCACAATTAGCGGTCACTAATCATTGGGTGCACTGGCCGATTGACGAACCTGCTTATAGGATGGATAGATACAATATGGCAAATGGCTCTTACCAGCGAGCTCTCTATGGGGGGCGGAGGAACGCCCCGGTATTCACGCCAACTGCTACCACGGTGGCGCTGTGGCACACGGCGACTGCCGCCTTGGGTTGGAAGAATAAGACTCCGACCGACTAGGGCTTTTGGCTCATGGTCCCGGGTTTCGCAACTGGGATCTCATAGGGCTCTCAACGGTAGGTGACCTGTGGGCCAAGGGCAGGGTGGTCCCATTCAGCAAGCTACAGCGTCAGTATGAACTTAATCCAGGGGAAGCTTTTTGTTATTTGCAGGTGCGTAGTGCATTGTATAAGGCCGTCCCTATGGGAGCGGACCTCCCGGCAGCCTCGCCCCTAGAGGATAGCCTATTGGATGATTCTTTAAAGGAGAAAGTAATCTCCTTGACCTACAGGAAAATTTGAAACAACTCTCCGGATGCTCTAGGGCAGGTCCGTGCCAAATGGGTGGAGGACGTGGGAGATCTAGATGATGAGGAATGGCAAGAGGCGTTGGCATCTCCGCGCGAGGTCGCAGTGCGTTCCAGGTTTAAATTGGTCCAGCTTAAACTCCTCCACAGAGTCTATTATACTGGCGTTGCTTTAGCTAGAATGGGCATTCTGGGTTCCCCGCAGTGCCCCAGGGGATGTGGGCAAATCGGCACGTACCTCCATCAGTGGTGGGAGTGCCCAAATATACGGCTGTATTGGACTAAAGTGACCGCAAAAATGTGGGAAGTTTGCGGGAAAAGTATGGCGGTCACCCCTCGACTTTGCCTTTTGAATGTATGGGATGCAACTGACCTGACGGCTAAGGAAAGGATCTGGGTCACCCTTGGCAACATTGTTGCGAAACGGAATATAGCCAGAACCTGGAAGGGCGACACTATACCCAAACTCCGGGATTGGGAAACGGATATGGATTGGTGCATGTTGACGGAAAGGGTGGTCTATGAAGGGAGGGGTTGCCCCCAGAAATGGACCAAGATCTGGGGTGAATGGAATAAAGAGAGGGGAATGTTATGTGAATCGTTTCCAGATCCCTCTACACAAGAAGATATGGCTTAGTAATATTATTGGTCAGGATGTTTAGATTGAAGGTCTGTATTGTGATAGAGATGTTGGGCTGCGAAGATGATTTATTGTTGTTACGGTACTTATGCACTATGTCACTTTATTATAAATGTAAATCCGTATTTGTAAAGCGCGAACTACTCACCCTTACGGGTCTCAAGGCGCTGGGGGCCGTTGTGGAAATTAAGTGAGCTATTGCCCAGAGTCACATGGTGCTGAGCTGAGCTGCCGCCGGAGCCAGGGATCGAACCGTGAGCCCTGTGCTCCGAAGTCAGCTGCCCTGGCCGCTGCACCACACCTCTCCACCATTATAGAGTGTTTTATGTTAATTTCTTTTGTCAATAAAAAGATTTATTAAAATAAAATAAAAAAGAATCATCAGTATGCCAAGGCCAGCCAATACCAGTGTTGGGCAGTATTATGCAATGAATGGTTAAAATATGCTCATAATTATAATTACGCTGGGACCAGCACTATATCAGGTGTGCTAGCCTTCATACCAGGGATTCACACAATATGTAAAGAATTGCCTACATTATGCCAGGGTCAATGTTATCATGCCATGGATATCCACAATGTGGCATGGATTAGAACCACTATGCCAGGGCCATCAAAGTACAAGGATTGGGCACCATCATGAAAGAGTTTTTGTTCATTTGAACTAAAATGTGCATTATTATCAGTTGCTCTACACTTTAATTCACATGGGTTTACCAACATAGAGCTATTGCTATTAAAACAAAATCATTATGATGTTAAAGTATGTTCTTTCTGGCTTAGGCAAACTAGGCCTCAGTTAGACCGTGACACCATCTTTTTCAAAACGGATACAGTATCATGATGTTCTTTCTGTTTTTCTCGCCCGACACTACATGCAGCAGGATGTGGATTGTTTATTTCTGTATGACACTGTGCTCGAACAGCTTGCTAAGGTTCTCCCTGCTTGCACACGGTATTGCATTCATCCACAATGGTTCTCTGTTGTTTATGTTGCTAGCTTGTTCTATCACCTCAGGACGATATTGTGTAAGAAGGAGTGAATGAGTATTCATGTGCAGTGGGTTAGTGCTAAGGTGATAGGGCTATGTGACATTCTAAAATGTGGTTTCAATTATCATATCATGCTCACTTTGCAGTCTTAATTTCTATGCAAGAAACTGCATAGTAACCCTTGAATTTGTGAATGAGCCAGAGAACGTTTTGAAACCTTTTCCTGAGCCATGGAACCTTGCCAGGTAGGTCGCTCCCCCGCCACACAGCTCCGCCTGTGTTGTGTTGTCCTGCCTGCTGCTGCTGGTAAGCTCGCCCCTCTGCTTGTTGCCTCGGTGCCCGTTTTGCCTTCTGTTTCCCCTTGTGCCCCCATTTTTCTGTGCCCAATTTTGCCTTCCGTTTCCCCTCGTGCCCCCATTTTTCTGTGCCCAATTTTGCCTTCTGTTTCCCCTCGTGCCCCCATTTTTCTGTGCCCAATTTTGCCTGTTTCCCCTCGTGCCCCCATTTTTCTGTGCCCAATTTTGCCTTCTGTTTCCCCTCGTGCCCTATTTTTTGTGTCCATTTTGCCTTCTGTTCCCCCTCGTGCCCCCATTTTTTGTGTCCATTTTGCCTTCTGTTTCCCCTCATTGCCCCCATTTTCCGTGCCCAATTTTGCCTTCTGTACCCCTCGTTGCCTCTCTCCACTCCCGCCGCTGCGGCCCCACCCCCCTGACTGCTCATTCGCTGCCCCTGCCTCCCGCCTCCCAGCTGCTCCTCCCTCCCACCTCCCCATATATGGCGGCCGCGCCGCTGGCGCGCCAAAGGCGCGCCTAAGGCAAACCCGTCTGCGCCCGTCCGCGCCTGGACCGCGCCCAGTGCCAGAACCCCTGGGCCGCGCGCCCCCCGTTCCAGCCTCGAGGACCGACGCCGTTACGATGCCACCACACTCCACGCTCTCAACCCCGGACGGACCCACAACTGCTTCAAGGCCGCCCCGAAACGCACTCATGGTCCCTTCACCTGCCGGAACTGCAGCTACACCAGCCTCAGAGCCACCGAAGCGCCCGCCAAGAAGGACCTCAACCACCTCCGATGCATCCTACTGAACACCCGCTCCGCACGCAAACACGCCGTCGAGCTCTGGGACCTGCTCGACACATCATCACCAGACGTCGCCTTCCTGACAGAGACCTGGATGAACGACTCCTCCGCACCCGACATCGCCATAGCCATCCCAGACGGCTATAAGATCACCCGCAGAGACCGCGTCAACAGAGTAGGAGGAGGAATCGCCATCGTCCACAAGAACTCCATCAGGGTCTCGACCAGCACCGACTACTTTCTCTGCACCGCCGAACACATGCACTTGCAGATCCACACGGACCCCAACACCACCCTTAGAGGCACCCTTGTCTACAGACCCCCTGGGCCCCGACCCCAGTTCAGCGACTCCATCGCCGACTTCATCAGCACGCACGCACGCCCTGACCTCTACCGACTACATCCTCCTCGGAGACCTGAACTTTCACCTGGAGAACAACAACGACATCAACTCCACCACCCTGATCGACAACCTCGCCAACCTCGGACTGAGACAGCTCGTCACAACACCGACTCATTCCGCCGGCCACACGCTCGACCCCGTCTTCTCCTCAAGCTCCCACGTCTCCTTCAGCCACACCACGGAACTCCTCTGGACCGACCACCGCTGCATCCACTTCACCTTCCAGAAACCCACCACACACCACCGCACCCAACAGATCCCACGCCGCTGCTGGAGCAAAGTCACCGAAGACCAACTACGGGCAAACCTCGCTCTCAGCCCTCCCTCCGACCCATCCAACACCGACGACGCTGCCTGCAACCTCAGACGATGGATAGACGACTGTGCCAACACCCTCGCCCCGCTGAAAAACTCACCTACAGCGACACCACCAAAAGAGCCAGCTGGTTCACCCTGGAACTCCTAGCTTCCAAGCGTACCTGCCGGAAACTAGAGAAGAAATGGCACAGTGATAAGACACCGGACAGCCACGCAGCCCACAAAGACGCCATCCGTAACCACCACCACCTCATCAGGTCCGCCAAGAGAATCTCCTTCAAAGACCGCCTCGACAACAACGCACACAACAGCAAGGAGCTCTTCAACATCGTGAAGGAACTCTCCAACCCCAGCTCCAACACCAACGACATCCCGCCGTCGCAAGCCCTGTGCGATTCCCTCGCCACCTTCTTCCACCGCAAGATCGCCGACATCCACGACAGCTTCAACACCCAGACAGCCCCAACTAAGATCGATACACCAGACCCGCCGCACACCATCGACCATGACCCCTTGCCAGCCTGGGCCAGCGTGAACATTGATGACACCATCAAGACCATGAGCACAATACACTCCGGCTCCCCGTCAGACCCTTTCCCGCACCACATCTTCAACAAAGCCAGCAGCTCCATCGCACCCCACCTGTGCAACGTTATCAATCTCTCCTTCGAGACCGCGACCTTCCCAGAGAGCTGGAAACACGCAGAGATCAACGCCCTACTCAAAAACCCAAGGCGGACCCGAGAGACCTCAAGAACTTCCGGCCCATCTCCCTGCTTCCGTTCCCAGCCAAGGTCATCGAGAAGATCGTCAACAAACAGCTAACCCGATACCTCGAAGAAAACAGCATCCTGGACCCATCCCAATCAGGGTTCCGCAGCAACCACAGCACTGAGACTGCCCTCATCGCCGCCACCGACGACATCAGGACCCTGCTGGACAACGGTGAGACCGCAGCCCTCATCCTGCTGGACCTCTCCGCCGCCTTCGACACTGTCTGCCACCGCACTCTACGCGCACGCCTCCACGACGCAGGGATCCGAGACAAGGCCCTGGAATGGACCACCTCTTTCCTCGACGGCAGAACCCAGAGTCCGCCTCCCACCTTTCCGATCCGAAGCCTCCGAGATCATTGCGGCGTACCCCAGGGATCTTCCCTCAGCCCAACACTGTTCAACATCTACATGGCCCCGCTCGCACGCATCGCCAGACAGCACGACCTCAACATAATCTCCTACGGCGACGACACTCAACTGATCCTCTCCTCACCAAGGACCCCTCGCCGCCAAATCCAACCTCCATGAAGGAATGAAGGCCGTCGCCGATTGGATGAAGATCAGCCGACTAAAGCTGAACACGGACAAGACAGAGGTCCTCATCCTCGGCTCCAACCCCTCAGCCTGGGACGACTCCTGGTGGCCAACGACACTGGGAGCAGCCCCGACACCCACCGACCACGCACGCAACCTGGGAGTCATCCTCGACTCAACGCTCTCCATGGCCAAGCAAGTCAACGCAGTCTCCTCCTCCTGCTTCAACACCCTCCGCATGCTTCGCAAGATCTACAGGTGGATCCCGACAGATACAAGAAGAACAGTCACCCAGGCCCTCGTCAGTAGCAGACTTGACTATGGGAACGCCCTCTACGCGGGAGCCCGGCCAAGCTCATCAAGCGACTGCAACGCCTACAAAACGCCTCCGCATGCCTGATCCTCGACGTACCACGCCACAGCCACATCACCCCCCACCTGAGGAACCTGCACTGGCTCCCCGTCAACAGGAGAATCTCCTTCAAACTCCTCATCCACGCACACAAGGCACTCCACAAGACTGGCCCAGCCTACCTCAACAGACGACTCTTCTTCTACGTCCCCAACCGCAGCTCCGCTCCGCCGACCTCTCCCTCGCCACCGTCCCTCGCATTCGAAGAACAACCACCGGCGGCAGATCCTTCTCACACCTCGCCACCAAGACCTGGAACACCCTTCCACTAAGCCTACGACAGACCCAAGACCTGCTGACCTTCAGGAGGCTACTCAAGACCTGGCTGTTCGACCAGTAGCAGCACCCCCCCTTTTTTTCTCCCCAGCGCCTTGAGACCCTCGCGGGTAAGTAGTGCGCTCTACAAATTCTGTGATTGATTGATTGGAATGCTGGCCGATTTCTTACTGATTTTGATGCACACTTGAGACTTGGCATTTCTCAAATTTTTTGACCATGATCATATTATTCTGCATGTGAAAGCCTTTATGTCAAATGACTTCTACGTAATTCAATAAGTTTACTGCTGCATCTGCATTTTATTATTTCTGTATTGTACCTTTACATTTTGTAATAAACATTCATGGTTTTCTAATTTCTAATCTCAAACTCCCTTTTTGAGTCAGTCCTTTCTTATTGCATGTATTTTGAAATGCTGTTTGAATCTTGTATCTAGGCCTCATGGTCTTGGAGGTTAACACCATCCGTGGTCTACTCAACTTTGGGTGCACCACTGTCATGCAGATTTCCTAGGACCCTGCGCATCAAAAATCACACTAGGGATGCCCAAAAGAGGCCCATAATCTCCTCCATTATTCTAGGGTCTGTGCTTTACCGTGTGTAGGCCCCCCAAACTCATGAAAACCCACAATATGCCAAGAGTTTCCACTATTTCCAGAGTCAGGATTGTCAGATGGATGGTACTATCTAGTCATGGATATCGACAATATGCAAGTAATGACCCTCATTATGCCAGGGCCAGCATTATAGCAGATGTGGGAAACGGGATGCCATGCCACATAAATGTGCCGGATTACTAGCCAGTTTTCAGTTTTGGAGTGCTCATAATATGCCAAGAATTACCACCATTATATCAGGGCCAGCTTTATCCCAAGGGTGGGCACAATCATGCCATGTGTGCCCACAGCATACAAAGAATTAAGACGATGCCAGACCAGCACTGTACCAATTGTGGAACCATGCAAGCTTACAATATGCCATGAATTACTATTATGCCAGGGCCAGCTTTACGCCAAGATTGGGCACTGCTATTCCATAGATGCCCACAATATGCCAAGAATTACCACTATTTCTAGGAAGCACATTATCCCACCTGAGGATGCACAAATATGCCATGAATACCACCATTTTACCATGGCCAGTATTATACAAATGAGAAACAACATTACAATAAAAATATTCCAAAAAACAATATCACCAAGAAAATCCACCATTGTGCCATTGACAACATTGTCCCATGGATGTGCACCATCATACCCCCATATGCCAAGAATTCAAACAAATATGTCAGGGCAATATTAGGTGAGGGTTGAGCCCAACATTCTCTCATATGCAGGCAGAGACATAGACTGCAGTACCATTCAAGTTTTTTTTTTTAAGACCACTTACCCATATCCCGCTCTGTCTGACCCCCCTCCTCTACTGCTACCCTCTTGGTTCCTGCTGCTTCACTCTCTGTTTCATCACATTGCTTTGAGACACTTCTCCGCTGCACATAAGGTACTGCATCACACTTTGGTCATGATTAATAGGCCACCACAATGTGCACCTGTTAATTTACATTAGCTTGGGGTGCACAAATTAGCCCCCCTCCAACAGGCTCCCAACAATATGAAAGCTGTTGGTGTCACAGGTGAGATCACAGCACCTCAAAAAAATGCCAAAAGTAATACATGAGCGGCCGGAGCCGCTCATTTATTGTTCACTGTTCCTGGCAAGGAGCATCCCATAATGCCCTTTGTAAGTTAATTTGCATATGTTTTACAGCTTTTCAGTGCTCTAATCTGGGGAATAGGCACTACCAGCATGTTACAGGGGGATGTAGGGAGTGCAAGTCCCCTCCTCCAGACCCCTCTTCCCCTCCAGCAATCATTCATTAAAAGGTAACCCAACATTTCATGGGGTGTTTACAGTGTGACCGCAGGAAAGGTTCATGGGGTTTGAAAGCATTCCCAGAGCTAGAGCTTCGCTATTCAGCTCGGACACTGTTTAATGTTGCTCTATTTAAAGGTTTGTTGACTAACATTGCAATCCTTGTTATTAAAAATGAATGCCTTGAATATAGAATTGGTTTATAGTGTTTAATCATAACATGATTACTGTTTTATTAAGGTGTTGTCGCCTTGACAAAGCCAATAGGCTTGCCTTCACATATTGGTGTGGTGACCCCTTCAGAAAGCCAATAGGCTTGCCTTATATATTGATATGGCCACACCTCCATAATGCCAATGGGCCTGCCTTTTACATATTGATGTGGTGACCCCTTGAAAAAGCCAGTACAGTGGCCGTATTTAAAACAACACCCCATTATATTGAGATAAGCGCTCTCATGGGGGGAGGAAATTAGCCATCTCCAGTGGGGTTGGATGCAGGGTCTGTCCGCTACAAGCCAATGACGGTGTGGTAGTAAGATCATACTTTGTTTTTTAGTGAATTTATAGGGTTTTTCTGAATTGCAAAAGTTAACTTAACATTATAGATAGGTAGGATAATAAGATCAATCATTACGTAAAAAAATCCTAGTAAAACAAAAAAAAAAAGGTTGAAGTGGTTATAGTTGGGTGGAAAGTTTTAAACTAAAGAAAATGCTGAAATTTGGCAGTTCTAGTTTACTGAGCTAACTATAACTTGCAAATGAAAAATATCCCAAGTCTAGGAATCTGCACACTGGTCAAAGCCAATTTGATGTTGGGGCTCTGCGTTTGGGAGCGCGAATAGCCATGAAAGCCACTGGCATCAATGCGAGGGATTGGTGCCTATATTGACCCTGCACGCCATTTCCAGAGCGGAACAGCATCAGTGTGGAGTGCACAGCACCACCCATGGGCACGCAGAACTACTGCTAAATAGTTTCTAGGTCCAGTCTGACACCTGATGACTATTTAAAAGGTGAGGAATATGCGGTTAGATGGACCCTCTACCGGAATGAGCGTTACCAAAGGTAAATAACTTGTTCATCAAGTTATACTTGCACGTCTCCCTACTACAGGCTATTTAATATGGACCAGTTAGAAAATGCCTTTCTTCATTTAGTCATGCCTAAACAAAAAAGTAGAACTCATTTGCTATACTGGTGGGCGACGCAAGGGTTAGCGCCTATACCCTACATAAGTCTGTTACTCAACCCTTCCCCCATTTACTCTCTGCTGATTCTCTCATCTGAATGGGTGGACCTCTCTTGCTGTGTCTAAACTACTGAAAGAATATAGTCAGACAGTAGAGTGGTTGATTTGTGGGGCAGAATTTCTATCTTAATATATTTTCTCATATATCTATGTATGTAAGTAAATATGTATACACACACAGAAATAGCCAAATGTGCAAAGGTTAAATAACCAATCCACCCAGAAGCAGACAACCCCCCCCACAGGCAGCCAATCTCATGCTGCGCACTACCTTTCATCACACCTATGGTTGGCCGTCCAACCCTCCGAAGGCAGCAACCCGGAGGCAGCCAACATCATGCTGCGCATGGCCTTTGCTCATGCATGGTTTGGGGTTAGCCGCAGGGCCTGTGTTGCAGCCAGGCCCTGCTTCCAACTCCCGCAGCAGGCAACCCCAAAGGCTGTGAGCAGTGGGGGGTTGGTCACAGGGCTTGGCCTGACACCAGGCCCTGTGGCCAAACCCCCAGCAGGCTGCAAACCCCACAACGCGCACAGCCTTTGGCATGCGAGGCGTAGGGTTGACCTTCGGGCCCCGGGACCCCATCCCTTGGGGCCAAAACATTTAAAAAAAATATTTATTCATTTAATGAATTTCATAAAGCGCGGACGTGACCCATCCGCGTATCAGAGCGCTGAACAAATCGTAGACAGGTTATACAAAGTAAATGGCAAAACAGTTATAAGAGAGAACAGCACGGACTGCAGAGCATCCATCTAGCAGGTTGAATCCTGATCAGATATAGTCAACAATAGAGTCATCCTGAGTCACTCAACAGGGTTGTTAATAGAGATATTTGTTCATCAGAAATCTTTTCATTTCTATTTTGAAGGTGGTAGTCGAGGGGTCGGTTCTGATAGTGTGTGGCAATGAGTTCCATATTCTAGGGGCTAGGCCACAGAATGAACGGTTGTATGTTGTCTTCTTGTTGAGCTTCTGCAGTTTCAGCAATAGGGAATTGGCACTTCTCACGGAGCGACTGCCCCATGACCGTTCTAGTTTATTGGCCAGGTAATGGGAGTGTTGTGGTGTAGACCCTTATGAGTCATGCAGACTATTTTCAGCTGGATCCTTGCTTCAATTGGGAGTCAGTTTAAAAGGTTTAGGTCTGGACTGATATGATCAAATTTTCTAGATCCCGTGACTAGTCTAGCTGCTGAGTTCAGCATCACTCTTAATGGTGCTAACCTTGTTTTGGGAAGGCCTGCGAGAGTAGCAATCCCGTAGACTAATCTGGAAATGACAAGGGATTGTATTGCCATATGAAGGTCATCAGGGGGTAAGAAAGGTTTGTTTTTCTTTAAGATGCCCAGTTGGTACTTGGCTCCCCTGGTTGTTGCACTGAACTTGCATATTCAGATATTTATCCAAAGTTATACCAAGTGATCTCGTGGACTCAATGATGGTCGGGATGCAATTGAGAGCTGTAAGTTGTTTGAGCCATTCATGTGTAGGGACAGAGCAGTTGTGGGGGTGATCAGGAGGAATTCAGTTTTGAGGGCGTTGAGCATGAGGTGGTTGTGGGTTAGCCAATGCGGGGTTTGCAGCAGGGTGTGGTTGAGAGTCTTAATGTCTTCGGGGGTTGAGATTTTCAAGTATAATTGAGTGTTGTCAGCAAACGTGATAAAGAATATTTGAGTACTTTAGAATTTCCGTGAGGGGTTCCAGAAACAAGTTGGAGAGAGCATGGATCCTTGAGGTACTCTGATATTGACCGGAGTGGAGTCAGAGAGGGTATGCTTAATTTTTATTCTTTGAGATCTGTTATGTCATGTTTGACCGTGTCAAATGCAGAGGATAGATCCAGAAGTATAAATAGGCATGATTCATTCTGATCAAGCAGTCCCAAGGCATGAACAACAATGTGTGTTAGCGCTGTTTCAGTGCTATGACCCTTTCTGAAGCCAGATTGGGAATCGTCCAGAAGATGAAACTTTTCGATATGGTCACAGAGTTGCAACTGCACACATTTTTCTAGGACCTTTGCGAGAGTGGGGAGGTTGGTAATGGGACGGAAGTTGTTGGGGTCAGACTGATCTGCATTAGGCGTATAGGAGTGACCTGTGCTATTTTTAGACAGTGAGGAATCAGGCCCTGAGATAAGGATGCGTTAATAATCCTAGTCCAGAGCGGTAGAATGGAGGATTTTAGCTCTTTGGAAAGTTTAGCGGGCACAAGATCAAAGAAATGGTTGGAGGCTTTTAGCGATATTATGTTGAGTATGTCGATTTCGCCTGGAAATCTGAAGGCATTCCAAGTAGCGTTGTTTTTTGTAGAGAAGATGGGTTGGGGGTATTCCTCCGTTCTTGAATGGGGAGGAGATTGGAAAGGGAATGGTTTAGTAGATGTTGGGAAGCAAGATGTAGTTCCATTCAACCTTCTTGGTCTTTTCTATATATATTAGGGGAGGGGACGTGCATTCCCCTCTTCGCCTCTTAATAGGTCCCGGGGACCACATCCCTGGGGGGGCAAAATACAATAACAAATAGGTAGGGTAGACCCTGAGGGCCCCCCCATCCCCCAGGGCCAAAATCTAAGGTAAGGGAGGCGTGCAACCCCCCTCTCCAAGCCTTCTTAGGCCCAAGGGATCCCATGCCCTGCGGCCAAACCAATAAAAAAGGGGAAGGGGGCTGTGTGGCACGAGACCCCAACCCTGGGGGCCATTGCTTATTTAGAAGGGGAGGGGGCCGCACGGCTCCCCATCCCCGGGGCCAAAGCCAATTAAACCGAGGATGGGGGCATGCAGTCCCCCTCCCTGAGCCTTATTAGGCTCCAGGGCCGAGTTATTATTAAAGGGAGGGGGACGTGTGACCGCCAGTGCCTAATTAGGCCCTTAGGACCCCATCACCTGGGGCCATAATGTAAATAAAAGGGGAGGGAGATCCCCCTCCCCTAACCTTTATAGGCCAGGGGAACCAATTCCCCATGGCCCCCATTTTAAAAAGGTGGGTGCCCCAGTGCCCACGTGGGGCACCTACCATGCACACGTTGGAGGCTGAGGCGAGACCCCAAGGGCCCCTTACAGCTCCCCGCATGCAGGAGCCGGCATTGCTCCCGCCCGGAAGGTGCAACTATTTATGCTGCTGCCTCTGGGCAGGAGCAATATGTTGTTCTGTTTCCCTGCCCACATCATTGCAGGCAGGAAAAGAGAACGCAAGTCTGCTCCCAGCCGGCGAGAGCATTTTTAAAGCTCCTGCCCGCTGGGAGCAGACTTTGTGTTTGTTCCAGTTTGGCGGAAGATTTAAAAATGATCCAGCCAGATGGGAGTAAAAAAGTTTCCCTACCCGCGCCGTGAGGGCCGGAAAACCACTGTGTCCTGGGCCGGGCTCCCTGGTACACAGCAAGTGAGCTGGCTCCTGGGGCCATTAAAGGCTCAGGGAGGGGGGCCGCGTGGCTCTCCCTGCCTTTAAACCTAAGTGGTGGCCCTGGGGGATGAGGTCCCCATGACTTTTTTTTTTAAGGCTTGGGAGGTGGAGCCTGCAGCCCCCTTCCCCATACAAAATACTTTGGGTCTCGGGAGATGAGGTTCCTTAGTCTGAAAACGGCTCAGGGAGGGGCGGGGGCATGCAGCCCTTCCCCTTAATTAAAGAATGCATCCCCGGGCCACAATTTTTTTTGCGGCAACATTTTTCATTTTCTATTTTAGTTATGGCCCCAGGGATTCAGGGTATCTCTACCCTGCAAAGTTATATAATTTTTTATTTTTTTTTGCAACTTCAGGACAGGGGACTAAGTCCCCGAGTCCTGTAATGGTTCCCATGTTGCTGGAGCCAATCCGAGAGCGCTCACTCCAAAAACTACTGAACAGATTTACACCAAATCACAAAAAGCACAATCTGCGAACCAGGATCTACCTGCCAAATTTGGTGCAATTCTGTTCAGTAGTTTTTGCGGTAGAGCTTCTTAAAGAATTCTATGGTAAATGCATGGGGATTTTGTGTTTTGGGAAACTCCTTTTTTCTCTGCCCCACTTGACGGATCACTCCAACACTTTCCATGCACAAGCTAGTCAAAAAGTAGCACCTTTTTGGAAGGTTTTGTTGAGATTCATCAATAGTGGCCAAAGTTACTAGAAAAACAAAGAAGGCATTTCCTATTGAAATGCTGACCTAACTAGGACTACCCAGAAGTATACTACAGTCACTCTCCATAATCTCATTTCCATTCAGTTTAGTTACACATTCATCCTTCATTTTTCTTCTTGGGCAATGTCGCAGGTAATATCTTGGCTGGAGTGGCAGCATTATGCACGACATGACCATTGACAACTTGCCCCTACACCTCAAGCTCCTCTATTTTTTTCTGCGGTGTGTCTGGAAATTGGAGATTTCATAATTGGAGCCTCAACCACAGGTAGGGTTCTTTTAAACTGGTCTCAGAAGCTGCTACTCGGGTGAATTCTGTCAATATGCTAGAGAAAAGTGAATATTGAGGACAATGGTCCCGGCGCCCTGATGCCTGCTTCACTGGCAGATTGGGGATGTAGCAAGGAAAATTATTGTATCCATCCTAACTCCACAGGAAACCACTTACCTCAAAGTTTGACTGCACTTCCTAATGCCAGAAGTGGCATACTCTAATTGCACGCTCCTTAAAAAGACTTTCCCCGTTGTTCTCGTTTCCAACCCTAGTCTCTTGTATCAGTTTTCCCTTTTGATTGAGTTTTTAGGTCTGGCGTTAGCCAAGACTTTTTGATTTTACTAAAAATATATTTACAATATAATTATTTAAAGAGGCTTTCAGCCACCTCTCTTCATCCATTGGCCTATTGTTGTGTCATTCACATTTTGTTCCGCCCACTACAGCATTCAGCATGGGGCAATGGGTCAGCCTACTTAAGCCACTGATTAACTTCACTTTGAGTGACTGCATTTTGCTCTTTCACAATGAGCACATCTGCTGATAAGGCAGTTCCTCGCAGTGCCAGTGTTGTTACTTTAGAATTACTTTAGTTTTGCCTTTGTGTTTAGAGCCTGAAGTGAAAGCAGGCAGGACTTTTCTACCAGATGTGAGCTGAGGCCACACTATCAGTTCCTGTCTCCTGCCAAAACTGAACATTGCATTTGAAGTGCCCTTTGTTTATTTGACTGCTTGTATTTCACAAATTGCGTCCATTAGAAACTATTCTGTATTACATTATCCAGCTTTTAGTATGCATGCAGTACACAAAGGCTTCAATATTATAAATGCAAATTGACAATTCTTCAGAAAGCGTTTATTATGGGCTCAATTTCACCAATGATTCTTCAATAAATTTTGCCCAAGAACAAAATCATTCTTTATCGGGTTTCATTTGATTTGATTTTAGATTTATAAAGTGCGATGTATGCCCAAAGGCATCTTGGTGCTGTACATCTGCTACGAATCCTCTATACCGTGCCTAGTCAGAAATTAGAGAGTAAAAAGTCAGGTTTTCAACTGTTTTTGGAACTTCAGCAGATTGGATTGTCCTCTCAGCATCTCAGGCAAAACTTTGAAGTATGGTACACAAAACCTCTGCCGCCCCAAGAGGCTCTATATATTATTGGTACTACAACTTTGAAGCCACAGATCGCAGGTCCCTCTTTGGTAGATACCAAGAAAATCTATTCTTAAAAAATTCAGGACCTGTCAAAAGAAGAACTTTATGGGCTGTGCAAAGTGCCTTAAAGGCTACCCTTTTCTTAACAGGGAGCTAGTGAAGTTTAGCCAGAGTGGTCGAAACGGGATCAAACTTATTATTATTAAAGTAGGCGTGCAGCTGTATTCTGAATTCTTTGCAGTTTTTGTAACAGCCCTTGCTGCATGCCCAGATATAGGGCATTGCAGTAATCCATTCTCAAAAAAACTAGAGTAATGATAACAGTCTTCCTGAGATCGTATGGTATGAAGGGAAGAACCTTTGTTAAGGTTTTTAACACAAAGAAGCATGATGACCTAATCTGGTTGGTCTGCTCCACAAAAATGAGTCTGGAATCAAACAGAATACTCACATTTCTCACAGATGGAACAGGAGTAGGCAAAGCACCCAGATCTTGATGCCACCATGTGTTGTCCCAAAAGGAGATGTCTTTACCAAAGATCAGCACCTTATTATTATTATTATAGTTTTATATAGCGCTAGCTAGACCCGTAGGTGTCAGAGCGCTTTACATGATCATGATAGAATACAGTAACGCAGTCATGCAATGAACATATGAGGCGAGAGTTCGATAGACAAATGGTACCCATCAAAGGTGCTAGTAGAGTGACCAACACTAGAGACACAATTCTAGAGGATCTAAAAGTCAGAGAAGCAAAAAAGAGAACCGCTGCTTCAGACAGAGGGTCTAGGTCTGATCAAGCGATACTTTACTAAGATCCGTAAACTAGGAGTTAAAGTATTTGTTGAGGAGGAGTTTCAGGTTTCTCTTGAAGCAAGGGAAGGAAGGGTTGCATCGAAGGTCACACTGTAGGGAGTTCCATATGCTTGGAGCATTTCCAGAAAAAGATCGCAACTTGGTTGTTGTCTTTTTTAGAATCAGAGGTCGGAGCAGAAGAGCATTGGAGCTTCTCAATGATCTAGTGGTCCCTGCTTTCGTCAGCTTGTTTTCTAAGTAGTTGGGTGTATGAGAGTGAAGGGCTTTGTGGATGATACATGCAGTATTGTAGGTACATCTTCCTTCAATAGGAAGTCAGTTGAGGCTCTTGAGTGCAGGAGTGATGTGTTCAAACCGTTTAACGTCTGAGATGAGCAGGGCTGCCATGCTAAGAACTGATCTCAGGGGGGCGAGGTGAGTTTTAGGCGTCCCAATGAGAATGGCATTACCATAGTCTAGTTTAGAGAGGACCAAAGATTGCACCACATTCTTGAAATCATCGGCGGGAATAAATGGTTTAAGTTTCTTGAGGTTTTTGAGTGTGTACAGTGCTCCTTTTGCTGTATTCTTGATGTGCTCTTTCATTGACATGTTGTTGTCCAGGATTTTGCAGAGTTGGATAAAGTAAGAGAGCACTTTAAAGCATTTAGGTCAATGAGCCATTCGTGTATTGGAAGGTGGTTACTTTTAGGGGAGAAAAGAATAACTTCTGTCTTGATGGGGTTTAGCTTTAAGTGATTTGCGTAAAAGCAGGATTGTAACTTGTTCAGTGTGTCGAGATGTTGAGTGTCACTGGGTGATTTGATTTTGTAGTAAAGTTGGGTGTCATCAGCATATAGGTGGTATTTGATCTCTGCCTGTTTCAGGATGACCGTTAAGGGTTCCATAAAGAGATTGAAAAGGGAGGGGGATAGAATTGAGCCCGGAGGCATGCCAAGATTAATCCGAGTGGGTTTAGACAGGCAAGAGCTGAATTTGATTTGTTGCGAGCGGTGTTGAAGGTAGGAAGAGAACCATTTTAGTATGGTGCCATTCAAACCGAAACGCAACTTCAAAGATTCAAGTAGGGCTGGGTGATCAACTGTATCGAACGCCGCCGATAGGTCAAGTAGGCAGGCGTCACCCTCGTCTAAGGCTCTGTGGATGTCATCAGATATGTTATAAGGTCACCTCTGTCTTTTTGGAGTTAAGCTTAAGACAGTAGGTGTTCATCCATTTCACTATGGCTCTCATACAGTTGTTAAATCGCTCGCCCACTTCCTCTATGTCGTTGGTGATAGATACCACTATTTGGGTATCATCGGCATAGGATATAGTGGAGAAGCCAAAAGTTCTTATCAATTTGGCTAAAGGAGCCACGTACATATTAAATAGCGTAGGACTTAATGATGACTCCTGTTGGATGCCACACGGCAAGGTAAAGGATTTAAAAGCAAAATCTCCTAGGGCAACAGATTGTTTCCGATCATCAAGGAAGGAACAGAAAAGCCTGAAAGCTGACCCTCCAATTCCTACTTCTGTCAGACGATGTTTTAACACTGAATGACTAACAGTGTCAAAGGCTGTGGACAAGTCTAAAAGCACAACCGCAGCCTTTCCACCTTTATCCATTATGTCTCGAATCTCCTCCATGGCAGCCACCAAGGCCGATTCCGTACTGTGGGATTTCCTAAACCCAAACTGGGCCTCGTCCAAGATCTCATTTTGATCCATGAATTCTGAGATTGAAATATCTAAATGTTTCTCTAAAACTTTTGCTACGAAAGGGAGACACAAGATTGGGCAGTAGTTATTCTCTTCATTGGGATTTAAAGATTTGTTTTCTTTTTTTTTTTTAACAATGGAAGGATTGATGCCGGTTTCCATTTCTTAGGAAACTTTCCTGCCCTAATAACGGTATTCAACAGTGCAGCAAGAGGTATGGCAATACATCCTGCAATCTCATGTAGCACTCTAGGAGAGCACGGATCTACTGGGCCCCCTGATTTGATGGTCGATATCAATTCCTCTACATGCTCAGGTGTCAAGAGTGGAAAATTGCGGAAAGTCAAACGATTTTCTTCTGAAAGATGTTCCTTGTCCGAAGGACACCCATCCCTCTGGATCACATTTAACTCATCATAGACATCCTCAACCTTTTTCTTAAAAAAGTTTGCCAAATCATCATAGAGCTGTTTACTTGGGAGTATTGCGCTAACAGAGGACAGGCGTGCAGCACTTGTAACACTTTTTTTTATTTCCTCCTTTCCTTCATTATTCCTTTCTTTCTGTTAGAAAGTCATCTTTCTTCCCTGTTCACCCCCATTTTTTGCTGAATGATACTGGTGGTAACTGACTGACTGACTGTACTATGGGCTCTGCTAACCAGGCCCAGGGCCAATGCTATGTTTAAAAAGGTACATGTAATAGGGTACACTTACAATTGGCAATAACAGACCCTATAAGTCCCTAGTAAATAATAGGGCCTGGGCCAGCGGGTGCAATCCACCTATAAGTCCCTTGTATATATTGGGGCATGGAGGTTTAGAAGCCCAGCAGATTTCCTGCACTTGCATGCGTGCGCTGCTGTGTGTTTTAAGGCAGTCCTGCCATGCAGCCTGTCTTTAAAAGTACTCTTTCACAATTGGTATTGACAGATCCTATTGGTCCCTCGTATATAATAGGGCTAGGGGGTTCAAATTCCCTATAAGTCCCTCGTATATAATAGGGCAAGGAAGTTTAGCGGCCCAGCAGATTTCCTGCACGTGCATGGAGTGCCTGCTGTCAGTTTTAAGGCAGCCTTGTTTTGCAGACTGTCTTTGAAAGTAAATTGTATGCAAACTCTGCTTTGGTAGTATGGGCACTTTGAAAGTGATAATCGACCTTATTTGTACATATTAGGCACCCCCTCCCAAGGTCTCCGCTAGGTGTCAAAGGGGTGGAGGACCATGGAACTATAAGCAGGGACCATATAAAAGATGCTTTATATGCCCGGGGGGGGAGGGGGTGAGGGGGGGAAACTGACCATTTCATTTTTTCCCCATTATAGATACTTAGCTCCATAGGCTAGCAATGCAATTTTTTATTTAGGTATAACTATTGCTAGGAAAGGAGTCAAATCGCATTCAAAGACTTGATAAATTCAACAACTTGCCACTGTTGAATTTATCAAGAGAAGTTAAAAAAAACTTTTTCTTCTGCAAGACAAAATCCAGCCTTCTAGCAGTCTCTGCTGATTGGTCAGCCTGAACAGGCTTAGTTAGGCTGCTTTGATTAGGTGATAAGTGGACTGGCTGGAGCAGAGGTTATCTGATGGAGAGCTCTGAAGCTGCGGAGGATAGGTCATACAGAGGGGGCTGGATAAATCAAACTGAGCTCAAAGAGAGAGCAGATCAGTAAGGAATGCCAGATGTACCTACCCCCACATCCTGTGCCCCAGCCAAATGGTAGGCATTGCCAGGAATTTGCAGAGGTCAGAAGGCGGAGAGCTTATGGAAATGAGGCACACTGTGGGTTGGTTTAGCCAGCTCTTACTCCTCTAGAGAGAAATCATCCAAGTTGGATTTTGGAAGTGCAGTACTTTGTGGGACAAGAAGATGCCACACTTTGGAGGAAGTTGTGATGCTTTTGGGTGGCACCCAACATTTCATTGGACAGAGGTGCCCCCTGATTGTTGCCCCAGAACACTGAATAAATATGTGAGCTGCACAGTCTCTCAGATCCGCTACCTGAAACTACAAAGGGAAAAGGACTTCCCTGCTGGAATCTGGATCTGCACCCAAAGGCCTGCACTCTGAATGACTGCACCTGCCACACAATCTGGTAATGCAGTCTTGGGGATTGTGCATTGCTTAAAGAAGGATTAAGGAGTGGACTCCCTGCAAGCTACAGGTTAACAGAGCGACCAGATGTCCCAGAGTGGCACTGTATTTTTTAAGCACTATAAAGTGGTTAATCTTTAAAAATTAATATCTCTGGTTCCCAACATTGAATATTTGTCGTTTTGGTATCTATTTGTTCATAAAAATATTTCCAATTTTATAAATTGGTGTGGGATTTTTGTATGTTGTGGCTTACTTGTTTGATGTATTGCTGTTTTTAAATGCTTTACACTCCTGTTTCCTAAGTTAGGCCTGACTGCTCGTTGTCAGATACCAAGAGTAGAGCAAGGGGCTAATTTAGTGAGACCTTTACAGGACCCTATAACGTGTTGGCAGCCTTATTACTAGTGGTAGGTGCATACTTACCCACACTAATAGCCCACTTTCGAACACTGTCCTCATTCCTTCTTTGTTTCCTTCTTGCAATTTTTTCTTCCTTTCATCTTCTTTGATTCTTTCCTTCCTTTGCCTTTCTTGACTCTTTCCTTCTTTCCTTTTTGTTCTCTTTCTTAATTTTTCCTTCCTTTTTCCTTTCTTTTCATACTATGCTTTTCCTTGCTTTTTCTTCTTTCCTTCCTTCTTGATATTCTTTTCTCACTCCTGCTTTCTTTCCTTTTATTTCCCCTTTTCATTCTTTGTTTTTCCCATTTTTCCTGCATTCTTTCCTTCCTTCCTCTGCTTTTCCTTCCTTCTTGCTCTTTTTCCTTTTTCTTGTCTTTCTTTTTTCTTTCCCGTTTGCTTTCCTTCTTTCTTTCCCTTCTTCCCTTTTCTTTCGTCCCTGATTTCGGTCTTTCTATCCTTCCTTCTTTCCATCTTTCTCTTTCTTTCCATATTTCTCTCCTTTCTCTTTTTCCTTCCTTGCCTTTTCTCTTGCCTTCTTTCCTTCCTTTTTGCTTTCTTTCACATTTTTCTTTCCTTTCTTTTTCCTATCCTTCCATCTTGCCTTCTTTCCTTTCGTCTTGCCTTTTGTTTTTCTTTCTTTCCTTCATTCTCAAATTCAAGAGGCTGGCAGCCAATGGCAGAACAAATGGCCTTTTTAGGTTTTTATTAAACAAGACCTTTTGATTTAACTAAAATCATGTGTATAACATGGTTACTTATAGGGGTTTGCAGCCACACTTCATCTATCTCTCTGTAGTTGTGCTATTTACATTGTTCTCCAACCCACTCAAGCATGCATCAAGGGGCAACGCATCTTCCCATTTCAGCCATTGACTGACTTCCCTATGAGTTCCAGTTTGCTTCCCTTTCACAATGATCACATTCACACACAAAATAGTCCCCTTCAGTGCCAGAGAGTAGTATCATAATGTGTGCTTTCAAACATTTTGCCTTTACCCAATGTTTTTTTTTTTTTTTTAGATTGACGAACACACGGCAGTTTCCTGAACAAAACGTTTTGCAAAAACCACGACAAAACATAGCAAGAATTGCCAAAAAGCTGGCAGACAATGCCAGGCCTATTGGCTTTACGAATGCTTTTGCTATATGAGCTCTTCTTCTCACAAGATTATCTGTTGTGGAATCGGGTGCAATATTAGTATTCACAAGTCTCTTCAACAGGCAGGCTCCCACTCTACATCTCCCCCTCAAGCATTGGGTACAGGCAACATCACCCTACAACTGTGCACATTAAACTGAGCCCCTAGAACCATCATGTGCTCAGCATGGCACGGGAGGGGCGTTGGCCAAATGTTTGCTATCTAAATGATATACCCATTTAAGTAATACTGGCCCAGCTACATCCTATGACTAATCGGCTTGTCAACCATCCTTCAGTAACAAAATTAAACCTACCACACCCACATAAAAATGTCATTCAGAGCCACCTGAAAGGTAATCCCCAAAAGAATTACAAAACAGCAATTCACATAAAGCTGCACACATGCCCATAGCAGGGTCTAGCCGAATACTATCAATTTGAATTCAGGAGTTAAAAAAAATATATATATTGTCTACTCTAAACTTGCCATCCACATTTAAACAATACCAAACAATATCAATAGACTACTTTAACTTCAGTCATTGAAACTCCCAGGACCATGAAGGGAGCCCAAATTCTGAAAGTGATTTGGATCCATATAAATTGTGGGAATGCACTAAAGAAAGGTACATTGCAATTACTTTGACCATTTGTTGAAGTGTTGCACTCATAAAAGATTTTGTAAGATTCCCAATACAACATGCACTTGCACAGTTGGTTCTAGTTCCTTGCCGAGTTGAATTGCAGCCAATGGAGCTGTTTTCAATGGGGCGTGAGAAAACGGTAGAGAACTAACCTAAAGCATGCTTGGAGGAACAAGAAATATGCAGGAACCCCCCAGGTCCAGCAAGCTCATAAAAGAATGAATCCTCAGATAATTCAGAAGAGGTGTAGTAATCACCTCTTGTTTAGTAAACACTGTTTGCTGAGGGGTAAAGCCTCCATGGTCTCCAGCACTAGTCCTTGCAGTGGAATGTAACGGTATGGCATCAGCGAACATGTATCTATACTCAGTAAGAAGCCCAACCTGTAAAGGAGAAGGCATGTGTCCAAAGTACATCGTTGCAGTCTTCGGCAGCACTGCATCAACCAAGTGAAATGATGGATTTACTGTTTGTGGAGGTTGACATTACCTTTGTAAGTACCAGGGGCGCCAAGTGGAGGTCAAAGGATGCATGGAACTCAAAATATTCACTTTCTACCACAGATTACTGGACGTTTCTGTACCATTAACAATGAAGATGCAGAAATATGTGTCTTATATGTCTAAAGAAGCCATCCAGTCAAAGAATGCAAATGAATTTACAGTGCACTGCATTGAGCTCTTGAGGTATCCTTAGGAAATAGGGATTTAACAGCCACTGGTCAGTGAATGACTTTAGAGTGAGGGGAGGGGGGGGGGCGGGCGGGGGTAGGGAAAAGTCGGGGTTTAAAGTCCTTCCAAAAGATTTGATTTGTAACTTTGTGAAGACCTAGAGGAAGAGTATTCCGTGCTATACCACCAGTTCATCCACACACTGGCACAACCAAAAGGAAGGTCGAACAGGATGGAAGCCTTCTATCCACAACTATTTGACGTTCACACATTTCTGTAAAGGGAGCCAATGACTATTTTTAAGGTACTTAGTAATGAGCTAACTGCACGGCAGATAAATCTGGCTATAGTCTAGAAAAGGGAGTGCTTAGAAACTATGCACACATGCCATTTTCAGTTCTTGCTTATAAAGAACTTGTTGAGAACTGCCCACTTTCAACTGCCTTTAAAAAACACCATCACCTAGGAAGACCACCACTTGCCTGAGCACCTCAAGTACCGTCAACAGTGCTAAGGGCTTTACCTATGTGGGCCAGCCCAGAGTAGGATGGCTTGGGTCGTCCTGCTACTCTTTTTGCACTAGTCTGCTATTGCCTCATATATCCAGCAAGGCTTATTTATGGCTACCTATTCATCACTCTTATGGTGTCCTTAACCATTACTTCTGTCCTCTCCTCAGCTGCCCTGCTTGGTGTGCATGTGCTGTCCCTCTATTATCTAGGCTCATCTCTCCCTCACCTGCTACATGGGGTGTTTGGAAAGTTCATTTACTCCACGAAGTACACTTCTATTATTGGTCTCTACTTTTGTTTTAATCTTCTGCTTCATCGCATTAGTAAATCCAAAGCTTCTCTGATCTCAACCCACATTCCTATGGAAATGAGAGACCCTTCCATTTCGCCAACTCTAGATTACCACTTGCCTAAGTCTCTCTTTTTAGTTTTCCCACTTCGGAATTCCATTCACATCCTTCATTTGCCCCTTTACTGCATTTATATTCTTGAGAATCCATAATCCTAACTGTCCTTCCTCCTTTTGAGATGAGGCCAACACTTTATGTGGCCTACTCCCATCTCTTTCTTGCCTGTTCTTTGTCCTTGGGGATTGTAATCTCCACTTAGCTACTCTTCCACAATTACCCCCTTCCTTTCTATCTTTAGGATCTCCTCAATTGTACCAGTTATCATGTTCCTTTTTGGACTTCATTTCTGCTAATACTTTACACATGTCATGTCTATGCCCGTCTAATTCTGACATCAGATCTCTTGCCTTCCTCGTTAATTTACCTTTCCAAATCTTAGCCTCTTTGGACTTGCGAGTGCCTTACTTACAAAATAACCTTGCTTTAAGGATCTCTCCATCTTTGACACACTGTCTTTCTCAACCTCAGTCTTGTATCAATGCTGATCTAAGCAGCACTCAAAGCTCTCTCTCTTGCCCCCTCTTTCCTTGCAAACCATACATGCACTCTCCCCAGTAAGATTTTTCTTGCTTCTCCCTACTAGCCTCCCGCATTCTCATGCTTCTCCCCAATTGCAGACTGACCACATTTCTCTAGGTGCAAATCCTACAGCAGCACCTTCTCCCTTCCCTCTAGGTCCTGTTGTATTCCGCTTTAGGTGTCCGTATATAGGTTTTCCTGAAACATGTCCTTATATAGGCACAATTCGCATTGCCCTTATATAGGCATAAGATCCCAGTCCTTATTTAGGCATTAGCCATGCTATCCAAATACAGGCATGGTCACCTACATCCGTCCACCCTCAACGTCACAACGAGTTCTTAGAAACCAGACCCTTAAGCTCTTGGGAGTTCCCTAGCACAGGATTATTGATTTCTCCAAGAACTCATTTATTATGCATGAACCGCTATTCCTTAAGGGTTCATTCCGGACGTCTTCCTCTGCCCGACTTTACGTCAATGCTAACATTCCAAGGCACCTACCGGGTATAAATATACCTTCCCTTGCCCAAGCAAGTAGGAAGAGACCTCGACTTTAGAGGAGCCTGTGTCCCGGCCTGACGCACTGACAAGAGACGCTGTCATCCCTGCTCGCAGAGAATCCAGCTTCCAGTGTTCTAACTCCCTTCGCGGGGTGTTAGAGTTCGAGACCCGGAAAGAGAATCCCACCTCTCTCATTCTCAAGGTATGGAGCTGATTAGAACCTAGAGGGACTCTTGGCATACCAGACTCTTGGCATACCAGAGACTTGGCATACTATAGCATACCATACTATAGAATACATCACCTACTTCTTTCCTTGCACTACACTTAGGTTAGGTACACTGGGGTAGAACTAGTTAGAGAAGCATCTTATGAGAACTCGCATTTTTAGCTTATGTTATTTATGTATATGAATATATGTGTCATAGCTAAAAGATAATGCTAGCGCAGTATTATTTCTTTCTACTGCTTACGCTGTACATAATATATCTCGCATACCGTCTTGTGATCATAACAGCTCATATCTCTTACACGAGAAACAAGACTGTTCAATAAATCCTTTTATTGAAACGCCCGTCTATTCTTTCTGTGTAACTCTGAAGAAACTAAGCATGCACGATTAGCTGAGTGAAACTGTTATCTGTTGTTTCCACGATTCTGAGAGTGTTCCGATTCTAAAGGGAAACAAAGTTGTCATGTTTATGCGGTTGCCAGAAACTACTCCCTTCTTGTTTACAAGTAGTTTCTAGTGGCCTCCGAGTTAGCTGGCACAATGTAATTAAGTTTAATATACTCGATAGGGACATACTGACCTCAGTCCTATGTCGAATCTATAGGGTATATTATTCCAATGCGCAGAGCCTATTAGGGAAATAGGAACTACACCACATGGCGCCCAACGTTTGGTAAGGCACTAATTTAACGCTAGATACTGAGTAACTCTGTCGTGCTTTTCTCAGAGACCCCTACTCACATATTCCATAAGACGTCTGGAGTGGGCAGGGTTAAGTATCCGCCAAAGCTAAATAGGACAAAAATCCTATATATTAGCTGTTTGGTTTGTTCAACGTTGAAGGATACAGTGTTCCAAAATATTGTGCACCTTATCTTTTGTTTCCTTGAAACTTGTTCTACATTTTTCAAAAAACAATGTCCCTGAACAGGGATACTGCCACCGAGAACGGTGTAGCTGCGGCTGATCCAGTCGTAATAGCTTTTAACTTTACAGGTTTAAATGAAACCGATGAGGGTGTTATAAACACCCCTCCAAACTTAAGGAGAGCCATCACTCTAAAACTTATAAAACACAGCCTATCACCAAGAGGTGGTAGAGCAGTTTTCGTGATAGAGGCACACGAATCCTTTTAGACAGAGGTATTCTATTCATGGATAGTATTCCCAGAATCAAATCCAGTAACAAAAGTGTTTCACTTCTTTAAAGAAGATGAACCACCAGAGGAATATATTCCTTTCGAGGATATTGAAATTCCACTCACATACCAGGAGCATAATCTCTGGTTTAAAGGCGCCCTAAAACATCACAAAAACATTACCAGGCTCGGTCCACTAGGTAGACCAGGAGCAACATGGCCGATTCTAGCCGGCTACACACCTCATCCTGACATCGATGAGATGTCAGACGAGGAATTACTTACTCAACTACAAGAGTTAATAAAAATTTACAGACAATTAGTCCAATATGTCATGAGGACTTTCACAGCCCAACCACCAATGACCATTCCAAATCAAACCCCTCAACAGGGGAATACACTAAAAATTACTCCACAGACTTTACACGAAGTCATGGGTAAAATGCCCACAAAAAACGTGAACAAATTCCATTCTGGATAGCTCAAACAATTACTCAAATCGAAGCAGTATTTCCAAATACTGGCCCTTATGAGAAACACAGTATCCTAACAATATGTTTACCAATGGGGATCACACCACAACTGGAAGACTGCACCACTTGGGGCGCAGTCTTTGCTGCCATCTATACTAAAACACATGGTGTTCCGTCAATTGCAGTAATACCAGATGTCCTGAAACAAATTCAAAACGAATACGGGGCAGAACCTGCTCTGAATTTAGGTATGAAATTACTGAAAAACTTCGACCAGGTCTCAACAATAATATTATCTAATATTAAAGGGGAGGCAGCATCAGTGGCGATCCGCCAACGCTTAAGGGAATTTGATGGAACAGAACATCAACATGAACTACCCAGAATAATAGAAAAATCTTATGCAGAATTAGGCAGAGATAGTTTGGGTGGAAAACCATTTAAGCCAAAACTATCTGAAAGTCCTGAGAAGGACTCTATTAAACAAAATCCTACATCTTCTAAAAAGAAGTGGGAAACTAATAAACAAAATTCAAACGAGACACGTTCTCAATCTCGAGGTAGGTCTCCTCAAAAGGAGCCCTCTGAAAGGAGGTATAACCTCAGGAATAGGGATAATTTAAGAAAACCTGACAGGTATCAAGATACTGATACACGTTCCTCTCGTACCTTTCAGATATCGTCACAGACATCAGAAAGAAGAGGACGGTCAGAACAGAGAAGAACGCATGAAATCCAAAGACGATAAACACGTTCAGAAAAATAAATCAAAACCTCAATTCACAAAAAAGAAGGTAGCAGGTCTGCAGATCAGACTTGCCGAGAATACTGAGAACACAGCTCAAGAACGGAGAATGGGCTCAGACAATGCTGGGCAGTGCAGCAGAAGTAACAATAGCTCGCCAGAACCTGAAGGAACTTCTGGAGATAGTGGACTTGAATGAGTACATCACAGTAGAAACTGTAGACACCAGGGTTAGTACTCCACAAAAGTTATATGAAATAACACTCCGAATGGAGGGAGACTTACCAAGAAAAGTGAAAACACTCTTTTGGGAGAAACTTTCAAGGGGTTATGATATACTTCTAGCAGAAAAAGACTGGCCACCACACTTTGTCAGGGAGTGCCCACACCCCGAGCAGCACGCAAAAATTTGAATAATGCTTAGATTGAAACAATGGAAGAAATGGAAGGAATAGGTGTGCATTGGACATTCTATAACTGTATCCAAATTTCTGCCCTCTCGACCAGTTGCACCCGACAAGAGTACTGTTGTAAAGAGAAGTCAAAAGGACGAATTGTCACATGTGCGATGAAAAAACTCACAACATCCTCAACGTGAACGTTGGAGAACTGTGTTTTAAAATTTTTTTGATGGACGGTGTTTGAGATGGACCTTGTTACTATACATAAGTGTTAAATATGTTTAGTGTTAGCATGTACAATACATGCACTGATCTCATGGTTAGACCAGCAGAATTTAAATAATTTTATTAACGACGTTAGGTAAACATCTGAGGGTGGGCGGGGCATTAGAGTACATTAACTGGGGAAGCTCTCAAAATTTATGGGTTAGAGTAAGCGTTAGGAATCGGTTGAACAGTAACGACGGGTTTACGGGGGTTTGGAGCAATGATTGATGGTACTAGTAGTAAGGTTGGCTATAGCGGTGAAGAGTTGCGTTAACATGATTGGTTCATGGAGAAGGGTGGAGTCACGTTAAGTTTCAAAAGAGTAATGGCAGAGATGAGAATCAGGCTGCCTTGCAGAAGGAAAGAACTCGCAGGGAAGGAAATCATGTAGTCACAATAAGAAGGTACGGGAGAATGTTTATGGAGTGCAGGGCTGAAGGGCACAGGCTAACGTTGATGAGAGTTTAAAATCTAGCTTATGGGCAATGGACATTGGGGAGTTTAACTGATAATAGGGGGATAACATTCGGGTTGGTAATGAAGGTGGGGAGAGGCTTACCTGGGTACAATTCGCGCGTTTGGTAGCGTGTTTAGAGGGAAAACGTCGTTTATGGGGAGAGCTTTAAAACATGGGACGGATTGCTGAATGTATTTGTTTAACTTTTACAAAGAAGATTGTAACTATAAATCTAATGTCAAATTTTTTAATACTTGCAGTGAACCCCTGAGGAAGGGCTAAAAAGAGCCCGAAATGCATTGGGTCAATTTTATCAACTGCCAAGGATGTTTTATGTACTCTTCATGCTCCAGAAAAAGGCCGGGATTGGCATATCTGCAGCATTAGAAACGTTGGATTACATAAGTGTCTCACATGTGACAGGAGAATCAAGTGATATTTTTGAAGAAGTTTTGATGACATGGAATAAACTGGTTTAAAATTGATGAATTTGGAGTATTTTGGTTATGACAACCGTGGAGCACGCTGTGCGTTCGGTGTTGGAGCGAAACTCCGTTCCAGTTTATCTTTAGAGGACATCATTATGCCAGCCTTCTCCAACCATATTCCAATTCACCTAAAATATACTTATGCCAGGAAATGGGCAGTTTCCCAGGCCCCAGCATTATATAAAAATCATGTAGGATGGGATGAGGACTCACCTCACCATAAAATACAGCTAAAAAATGAACCTACTGCACAAAGGCAGTACCCACTAAAGCAAGAAGCTAAAAAACAGGTCAGGGAGATCTTAGATCAACTTGAATACCAAGGGGTGATTGAAACATGCACCTCCTCAATGAACAATCCTTTGTTTCCTGTATCCAAACCAGACAATACATATCGTCTAGTTTTAGATTACAGACACTTGAACACTTGTTCCAAAACATTTGCAGTGCAAAATGCACATAGTACAGCATTAATGAATAACATTGTGCGCAAAAATATAAAACCACATTGGACATTTCAAATGGTTTCTTTTGTCAAAATATAGCACCTGAAAGCAGGTACTTAACAGCTTTCTCAATAATGGGGACCCAGCGTCAATTTTGTAGACTCCCACAAGGGTTCAAAAACAGCCCGGGGTTATTCTCAGCAAGAGTAACAGTTACTACAAATTTATGATAATGAGGCATTGTCATATGTCGATGACATCTATCTGACAGATGATGACCTAGATAGGCACTTGAATAGGGTGAGTACCATTATATTGGGCTTCGCCTCTGAAGGCTATAAATTCAACTTTAAAAATCCAGAATTGCCCATCTCAATGTCCTTTTCCTAGGATGTGAGCTTTCAAGTGAAGTCAAGAGCCTGGCAACTAACTTTTTAGGAAAAGTGCGCTGCTCCAACCTCCAAAAACTCTGAAAAATTTACAATCCATCTTGGGTTTCCTAAATTTTGGAAGAACTTACATTCTAAATTACGCAGAAAGGGTTAAACCTCTCTACGAATTAATCAAACCTGATTTTTCAACAAAACATTGGACACAAGAACACACAGAAATCCTGCGTTCACTCCAAGCTAACATGTTAGCAACAAATCACTTACAAACACGCGTAAATACACGCAATTTAGTGATCTGAATAATTTCGGGACAATGCGGATTCACCTATTTAACATTTAATGAGGGTGAAAAAGTACCAATAGCATACAAATCACATTTGTATACACAAGCAGAAATGCGCTTCACTTCAACAGAAAAAATACTGACAGCAGTTCAAACCGCTGTAGCAAAAGAAAGAGCTCTAGCTCAAGGGAAACGCATTATTGTCGTAACTCCAGTACCAGCCTTAGAGGCGGTCACAAAAGCGAGCATTCCAAATGCAAAAGCTTTACATCCTAGATGGATACAATGGGTTAATTCTCTTGCTGCAACAGATGTTGAATATGTTTTTGATCCTGATTTAAAAACACAAGCGTTCCTGCAATATGAACATGAATGTCCTCTTCCCACTGAAATTCTGCCTCTCGATCAGTACAAATTTATAATTTATACTGACGGATCAGCACAACCCGCTACAGGGAGTAAGCAAAACACAAAAGATGATGGACGGAATGTTGCACAATGGCAAACATTCACCCCCAGTCACAGATCTGGGTTTAATCCATCGTTATTTTGCTTCACCACGCCACCCCAGTTCAGACATGGCCATATGCAAATCAGTCTTGACCCTGTGCCTCATGGGAACAGTCCAGACCGAACTGCCAAGCCATGTCTTCCCTGGACCGGAATCAAGCATCCTAGGACCAGTTTCGGGCATTCAGCCCTCATCAGCCAGGATAGCCTGACTCCAGTGGCGCAGTGAGCACGGGACCCACGTCTGGGCATACCCTTCCCACTTGGGGCGAATTGCAAAACACAAAAGATGATGGACGGAATGTTGCACAATGGCAAACATTCACCCCCAGTCACAGATCTGGGTTTAATCCATCGTTATTTTGCTTCACCACGCCACCCAAGTTCAGACATGGCCATATGCAAATCAGTCTTGACCCTGTGCCTCATGGGAACAGTCCAGACCGAACTGCCAAGCCATGTCTTCCCTGGACCGGAATCAAGCATCCTAGGACCAGTTTCGGGCATTCAGCCCTCATCAGCCAGGATAGCCTGACTCCAGTGGCGCAGTGAGCACGGGACCCACGTCTGGGCATACCCTTCCCACTTGGGGCGAATTGCAAAACACAAAAGATGATGGACGGAATGTTGCACAATGGCAAACATTCACCCCCAGTCACAGATCTGGGTTTAATCCATCGTTATTTTGCTTCACCACGCCACCCCAGTTCAGACATGGCCATATGCAAATCAGTCTTGACCCTGTGCCTCATGGGAACAGTCCAGACCGAACTGCCAAGCCATGTCTTCCCTGGACCGGAATCAAGCATCCTAGGACCAGTTTCGGGCATTCAGCCCTCATCAGCCAGGATAGCCTGACTCCAGTGGCGCAGTGAGCACGGGACCCACGTCTGGGCATACCCTTCCCACTTGGGGCGAATTGCAAAACACAAAAGATGATGGACGGAATGTTGCACAATGGCAAACATTCACCCCCAGTCACAGATCTGGGTTTAATCCATCGTTATTTTGCTTCACCACGCCACCCCAGTTCAGACATGGCCATATGCAAATCAGTCTTGACCCTGTGCCTCATGGGAACAGTCCAGACCGAACTGCCAAGCCATGTCTTCCCTGGACTGGAATCAAGCATCCTAGGACCAGTTTCGGGCATGCAGCGCTCATCAGCCAGGATAGCCTGACTCCAGTGGCGCAGTGAGCACGGGACCCACGTCTGGGCATACCCTTCCCACTTGGGGCGAATTGCAAAACACAAAGCTTACAGTGCAGCGTGCGCAATCGTTAAAGGTCGCATGCGCGATGGTAACTTCAGACCAATGGTCACTAAAACTCAATCTCTAGGAGACTGTACAGCTCAGCGAGCTGAGCTACAAGCATTCAAACTGGCACTTGAAAATACAGATCGCGAATTCCCCACACTTCTAGTGTGCGATTCTTTTTACTGTGTTCAGTCGTATAATGAATATATACAGAATTGGCTTGAAAACGGGTTCAAAGATGCAAAAGGTGGCACAATAAAGCATAAAACGCTTTGGGAACAAGTAGTTCAGTTGAGAGACGAACTACCAAAAGCTCACGTGATACACACGCTGAGTCATCAACGTGATGGCGTTCACGTTGCAGGGAATTCATTGGCTGATGAAGCCGCAAAGGGGGCTGTTCAGACGGCTTCCGTAGCTGCGATCACTCGTTCAAAAACGAGAATAGACAGCGAGATATTGTTGGCTGTCAATGCTTCAAGCAAAGGCAGTGGTGCAGCGTTACCAAAGAAATTTCCACTCAAGTACTCTTATGTAATTGATGCGAACAACGTTCCTTTTGCTCGAATCCCTGGAGTGGGGGATAGGGTAATTCCAAACATGGAACGTAGAGCAGCTTTGATTTATGAAGCACATCTGGGGGAGGGTCTGTCACATCAAGGGATCTCTAAAACAATATTAACATTAAAAGAGATGTACTGGTGGCCTGGAATGAATACACAGATTCACATCTTCATCGATGACTGCAGAGACTGCAATAGACAGCGTGGTGCAGAACGCCATCAGACACCAGACTACGAAGTAGCCTTCCCAGTAAAGACACCATTGTTAGACAGCATTAGACTATCTACGCGCAGGCGCCCTTTTGGACAAATGCAATCCCACAAATACTAAGTCAAGGTTCCTATGGATGTGGCCTCAGCGCTCGGCTGACGCTCGAACTGTTATAAAAGATTTGTGAGTCTTTATCGGCAGATACGCAATTGGCACACTACATTCGGACCAGGGCCCTGCGTTTAGCTCTCGGGCTTACAAAGAAGCCATGGCCAATTTGGGCGTAGCATTGCGGTACTCCTCTCCATTTCACCCTGAGGGAAATTCTGTTGTGGAAAGGAAAAACCAGGACATAAAGCAGTCTATAACAGCTAGAGTATTAGGTTCGGGTGATGGGTGGGTCAAACATCTTTATGGGGTCCAACGCTCATTAAATAATTTGCCAAGAAGTTCTCTAGGGGGGGGTCACTCCATATGAGGTCCTATTTGGGACAAGAATGTGGGTTCCTGATCTCGAATGTAAAGGCACAGTGGTGGAAAATAAACCCTTTGATATCAAAGATCGTTTTGCTGTTTTACAGGATCTAAATGAACTAAGATCGAAACAAAGCAACGTGTTCCTGAAGCCAACCACCACTGGGGAAAAACCGGCAGTCCCAGCAAGGCCTGTCTGGATCCCAAAAGTTGGGGATCCAGAGAGAAGATTGCAGACAAGAAGGAATTTGGACCTTCTTGCAGACAACCAGTACCTGTCCTAGCCATCCACGGAACAAGAACAGTACTTCTACCGCCCCTTGCTGGAAAAAAGGAGAAAAGATTTGTGTCAATCGACCTCATCAAACCACAGTATGTGGCCAATACGAAATAGTAGGCCTCGTGGACTCAGACCTAGTAGCAGACGCACTCCTCTCGCTACTATCAACGAGGTACAGACTGAAAGACTCATAACCATCGAGAATTCAGCAGTAAAAGATGAAGGACTAGGCAACAATGCCATGGAACTCATCCCTCTTGAAACTCAAGTAACAGTTCGTCCAGATACACCTGTCTACACCAACGTAACATGTGATCAACTGGTTCCAGCGATTTCTACGAATCCTGATGCAATTTCAACAATTGACCGAACTGCTTCTGGCTGTTTCATTAACTTTGATACGTTTTCTGAGGATCCGAGTGAGCCTGAAACGACGCCAGCCTCAAAACCTTCAAAAAAAACAAGTACAAGACCCTTTTCATTTTCTGAAAGACTTATCTGGTTTCACCATGGATTGAAATATGGATTATTTCGGGAATATTTTTCTTTCTGTTTTGGCTACCTTTGGTTATGACTCTTAGCATGCTTATAAATGGCAGATACATTCGTATGGACACTGAAAGTAAAAATGTGAACTTACTTTTAAAACCACACAAATCTTCCCATCGTGAATCAAGAGACTTGTCAGCAGTAAACATCACAGCCGTTCCTATACAGGATGGTATAGTTTGGGACAAAACCGATTGACATATTCGGCCCAATGGAACTTTTGAAGATTCCACATTTATTTAAAATTTCATTAAGTGACTTTAATACCTCCAGTACCTATTCTGATGATTGGGACTTTGAGACTGTTAATGATATGATGTCTGATCTAGAAAGGTCTGCTGCGTTCTCGAACAATGAATACTTAGAGGGCTCATCAGACTACGAACAGCTTTATTGTTACAACCACTATGGTCATCATTTCTTGCATAAATCTGCAACACCTAAAAATGTTTTTATGTTTAACCAATGGGAACAGTGTCCTACACCACCAAAGGGTAGTTCAAAAAAGTTTGTAAATAAGTTTCCATATTTTTCAGGGTACAATACATCTGATCCAGAAACATTTTACTATAAGAATGTAAACAAAACAGGATGGAAAATTATGTTAACTAATACAAAACAGATTTATTCTGCAGCCTTTATTACCCAACTGTCTAGACAAGGATTTGACTTTTGGAAAGACACAATCGACACAAAATCTGTCTGGGGTTCTAAAGATTGGCAAGTGCAGGGGATAGAAGCTTTGTTTAGAGCCTGTATCATCCCACATCAAATAATGTTTTTGAATGACACTGTGCAACAAACGTCTTGCCTTGGTTTAGCCAAGATCAAAGACATGAACACACCTTCTGTACCAACACCTGCAAGTAATAGCACTACACAGGGAGCGGTCACAGTAGACACAATACTACAAAACAAAAGATCAGATCCTGATTGGAAAAAATGGTTGCTCTGGCCCACAGACACAAACATCTGTCAAGAAAGATTCCTGAATAGAATACAGGGCTTTACTATTCATAGGCCAGACCCACGTTATGTTCAACGACAACATCCGGGCATAGTAACAACATACAGTGTAGGAAAATTGTGCCTTGACTGGTTACAAAAATCTACACTCGAGGATGTGAAACAACACTTATCTTTACTTAAAGAAGACGCAGACCTTAGGGATTTCTTGCAAGGACCAAGAAAACCGCGTCAAAAACGTTTCATATATGCCGGCATTTATGCTGCTTATAATGAAATATGGAAAGTTTCACAGGCAGAGGCCGCAGAAAGAATACGTGAGCTTGATCGTATTAACTTAGAGAAATCTCTCACTGTGGTCGACAATGGATTAACAACTTTGTCATCCAGAATTTATTCATTGGACATCATTGTATCCTCTGCTATAGACATACTGGAACAAGATTTAGCCATGTTACAACAAGGCCAATCTCAGTTACGTTCTATTATGTTATTAGGCTGGACGCTGCAATCCTTGCGTGCAGGCTATGTGCCTTGGCGTTTTATCAACACGTCGTCTCTGTTTGCAGAATACAATCTAACGGATAAACAGATCGAACTGGCACAAAGGGGAGCAAAATATACAGTGCTGAGCATTGAAAAACTGGAAAAATTACCATTTACGGTAGCAGAAAAACCAGCTACAGAATGGCTTATTCATGGCAAAATAACTCTGCCTGTCTCTACTTTTCATTTTCAGTATTGCCTCAGACAAATGCAAGCAGGCAAATATGAAAGGTTGGGTAAAGAATACATTAAGACATCCTGGGATTTACCTTACGAATACAGATGTTGGAGTGGGGATCGTGAAGTGTTTCTAAGCGGTACACACTGTGAAAGTACACTGAGCCGATCTCTCATATGTCAGGACATTTCTTTACACGGGACCTGTAATGGTTCTGTGGCAAAATTGTCCTGCCACCTGCAAGGTACACCGGCTGCTGTGATTAATACGACGTTTGGCCAACTTTCTAATGGGAGTTACCTCATGTTGAATGATCAGAGTTGCTGTGGCATGTTGCCAGGAATCCCATATCTGGTAACGGTTGGCTCCAGGGTTACTTGTTGTATGCAAGTATTGTTCCCCCAAATAGAGACAGTCAGGGAGTCGCCTCTATGGCCTTCATTGAATGTTTCTTTTATACGTTTTGATACTTTAAGCAGAATGAAAGCCATGCTTTTAGAACAGACCGTGCCTTTGACCTCGGCCAAAGAAATCTATGATCTACAAATTGCAAGGACTTCGGCTGAGATACAGGCTTTAATTCGTACAAACTGCCCTATACATTTCGCAGAAATGATGGGACGTATCTTAAACATGTCTGATACGAGCGGGATTGTACATATATTTAAGACCATCTGTTCAGGACTGTTAACACCTTTTCAGGCAGTCCTCGGAATCATTCCAAACTTCGCACATTCGGTGTTTGGTGGTGTGCCATTAATTCTAGCACTCGTTGCAGGAATCCTGTTTTTATTCCTACTACTACGCTATAGCAAGCCTATCAACCGGCGTCACTCCCAGCAATTTGGAGAAAGCTCTCCTAGAACGGAAGTGCTGTGAGCACATAGTGCAACTTTTGGGCATACCTCGTCTACGGGAACTTAATACAACATGGTTTCTGTCATTTAGACCAATCTGGCAAGATTGCATCTTACCTGTTCTACGCTGCCTGCTTTGCGGTGAAGAATGCGTGCTAGACATCTGTCTAACACGCCCATCAGTCATGCCAACGGATATCGATACTCTGCTGGACCCGATAACGGCCCATGCTCTGTGTTGTCCCCAGAGGCTACCAATCCTGATGACGGCATTCCTTGAGATCTCACAGACACTTCCTGCTGCTGCTGAGGTACGAGATGGATCAACAGCCACACAGGTAACAACGGACGTGAACATTGCTGCGGCATCCTATGCTGAAGGCGATGCTTCACATCTCTGTGCAGTTAACCTTCTAAATGAGGTATTCCAACTGTCACCGACATCGGTAGACGATCTTTTGTCTACAGGAATAGATGATTTCATGTTTACACCAGACCCATACACTGACTTTGATTCGGCTCACAGTGTACCGGGGACGCAATAAATTTGGCCTCCATATTTTCAAAACAGAACAAAACTTGGAACTCTTCCTAAAAATTGAATTTTTTTTTTCTCTTTATTTTTTGAAAATACATGGCAATTCAATCTGCTTACAGTAGAACTATTCATATAGAACGGACTTCTTTGAATACTTCCAGGGACACATTGTCACCTTATTTACCACAATTTCATTTAGTACCATGATATGAAATGGCTTTGATTTTTTGAATACTTGTCAACCATTTCGTCATATGTATATATTTCTGTTTATTCATTCATGTTGCATTTTATTTATGATATGCCTAGAATGAAAAAATGCTTTAAAATGTACAGTACCTATTGCATTACATGTTTAGCAACAGTTTCTTTTAAAAAAAAAAAAAACTTCTTTTAATATGCTTTTAGAAATGTTTTTAGCAACATGTGGTACTCAGTTTAATGTTTAGCATTTAGTACTATCATTCATTCGAAAGTGGAGTGGGTGTTGTATTCCGCTTTAGGTGTCCGTATATAGGTTTTCCTGAAACATGTCCTTATATAGGCACAATTCGCATTGCCCTTATATAGGCATAAGATCCCAGTCCTTATTTAGGCATTAGCCATGCTATCCAAATACAGGCATGGTCACCTACATCCGTCCACCCCAACGTCACAACGAGTTCTTAGAAACCAGACCCTTAAGCTCTTGGGAGTTCCCCTAGCACAGGATTATTGATTTCTCCAAGAACTCATTTATTATGCATGAACCGCTATTCCGTAAGGGTTCATTCCTGACGTCTTCCTCTGCCCGACTTTACGTCAATGCTAACATTCCAAGGCACCTACCGGATATAAATATACCTTCCCTTGCCCAAGCAAGTAGGAGGAGACCTCGACTTTAGAGGAGCCCGTGTCCCGGCCTGACGCACTGATAAGAGACGCTGTCATCCCTGCTCGCAGAGAATCCAGCTTCCAGTGTTCTGACTCCCTTCGCGGGGTGTTAGAGTTCGAGACCCGGAAAGAGATTCCCACCTCTCTCATTCTCAAGGTATGGAGCGGACTAGAACCTAGAGGGACTCTTGGCATACCAGACTCTTGGCATACCAGAGACTTGGCATACTATAGCATACCATACTATAGAATACATCACCTACTTCTTACCTTGCAATACACTTAGGTTAGGTACACTGGGGTAGAACTAGTTGGAGAAGCATCTTATGAGTACTCACATTTTTAGCTTATGTTATTTATGTATATGAATATATGTGTCATAGCTAAAAGATAATGCTAGCGCAGTATTATTTCTTTCTACTGCTTACGCTGTACATAATATATCTCGCATACTGTCTTGTGATCATAACAGCTCATATCTCTTACACGAGAAACAAGACTGTTCAATAAAACCTTTTATTGAAACGCCCATCTATTCTTTCTGTGTAACTCTGAAGAAACTAAGCATGCACGATTAGCTGAGTGAAACTGTTATCTGTTGTTTCCACGATTCTGAGAGTGTTCCGATTCTAAAGGGGAAACAAAGTTGTCATGTTTATGCGGTTGCCAGAAACTACTCCCTTCTTGTTTACAAGGAGTTTCTAGTGGCCTCTGAGTTAGCTGGCACAAAGTAATTAAGTTTAACATACTCGATAGGGACATACTGACCTCAGACCTATGTCGAATCTATAGGGTATATTATTCCAATGCGCAGAGCCTATTAGGGAAATAGAAACCACACTACAGTCCTTCCTAATCACAATTTTTTCTCTGGTTCCTTTCATACCTCCTTTAACCATGCTGCTATTCAACCACTTTTCAAAAATCCTTTGTTGACCCCTCCGTGTCCTCTGGTTTCCATTGTATTTCCTCAGGCCTTCTTTTTTGAAACTGACCCAAGATGGAGACCCTTCCAAACCCATGGGGCCCAAAGTTAGTTCATGGGGTTCGACAGCCCAAAAATGGGGGTCCTGGTTTCATACAATTCTTGCAGTTGGGCTGGGATTGCTCTGGGAAACTAAGGAAAGCACGGAGCAGACAGAGTGTCAGACACCGCTCCACATAAACAACTTGGGAAGTGGGGCATGGACCTGTGGCATTGTTTCCTCCTATCCTCCGAAGAATGGGAGCGACACAGAGAAGACCAAGAACACTTAGACTTCTCCTTGTGGGACTTACCTGAAGTAGTCAAGGATCGAAATGAAGATCGACCGAGCGACTCTGCGAGCGGTCCCCGAGAATTCCCTCATGAACGGGACCTGGAGCGGCACGGAATCGCATGATGACCTGCCAAAAGCTTCATGGCTCGCTCGTGGATGGGCTTGGGGTTCATGGTCTTGCATTCCACATGGATCGCAGAGTTGTGGTCCTGCTTCAGGCACTTCAGACATACCAAGTGGGAGTCTGTCACAGAGAACTGTCTGTGAAAGGCACCACAAGGCTTGAAAGCAGTAGGTTTCTTTAGGGACATCTCTGAAATATAAAATTGGAAGAAAAAAAGGCACAGTAGTCGCCTTCAATACGACGTCAAAAAAAGCCAGTCAAAAATGACTGAGGGGGGGCTCATCCGGATCCGCGCTGATGGCACGAAAAGAAAAGAACTGAGGTCAGCGCACCTGGGTGGCACTTTTATAGGCACTACTCACTTCACTTCCAGCACGGACATCGCCACGCAGAGCCGAACTACACCACCAACCGGCATGCAAGGGTATTGCTAAAAATTTCTGGATGCAGTCTGATCTCTAAGGAATCTGCGGCTAACAGTCTCTATCAGATTTATGCTCATTTAGATTTATAACCTGTTTAACACCTCTTCAGTCAGGATTTCATCTAATTGGGTCAAACGAGACTGCTCTGCTTGCAGTTCTAACCATCTCAATGCTGTTCCTAACAGTGACCTATTTTCCAAGGCATCTTTCATCTATCCACCTCACGTAACACAGTTGGCCACTCATTCCTTCTCACGACTCTATTCATTTAATTTTTCTGGCACTATGTCTCCTTAGAAGTTCTTTTACATTTCAAATCAGTCTTTTGGTATCAAGGACTACCTCACCACCTTCTTAGATGCCTCTCTAAAGCACAACCCAAGGATGAGTCATTACAGCCCTGCATCTTTTCTCCATCTACACATGTCCCACTCTTATCTCTTATTACTTCACTTGATCTTCTCTAAGATGTATATGCTAACTACTTGAGTGTCTTTTTCTACCTTTAACCTGCTCTCCACAATTGAATGAGTTTCCCTCATCTAACAACTCCTGGATCACATGCACTGTATTTAAAGGATTCCTAAACCAATATTCTCTATTTTCCTGCTACATCCCTTTACTCTTCCACACCATCTGCTTCGATCCCCCCCGCAACCTAGCTGAATCTCTCGCCCAAGTCATCCAGTTTTAGTATATTTTCTATTTTATTTTTCACCTAGCCCTTTTTTGTAGGCTCATGCTCATCACCTTCAGGTTTACAATTTATATAAAATCTCATTTAGCTGAACTTTCTCTGCTGTTAAATCTCTTATAATATATCTGATTTTCTCTCACCTCATTTGATGCTCTGCCTTCCACATTGCTCTTCCTACCAACTCAAACACACCCTGAAGATTTGTTTTCTCTTTTGTCATTAGTCCGATTTTAAATCTCAATCCATTAGCTCCCCTCGCTCTGCATGCTGTCTGTCTACACTGGATTTATTTTTCCTACCCCTTTCTCCGTGCATCTTTAATGTACTTGTGGGCTCTCCCATGCTAACTCTTTCTTTTTCAGCTCTATGTACCTTAGCCACTCAGAACCATTAGGTTCAGCATCCACCTGCATGTGCCCTCACTTGCTTTAAATAATTCTCTATTAGCCCCCCGACTCATAGAATCCTCCATCATCTATGCTACACTAGTTCCACTCAATTCCATCTTTCTGTTCTCAGTCAAAGCTAAGTTTTGGCGAGACACTTCAAGGTAGCTTTAGCTACTCATCATCTTAACTGCCATTTTTTCCTATATTCAATTTTATCATCCAATAACCTTCAATGGCAGATCTGTGTGTGCATTAGGCAGAAGAGCTATAAAAGAAACTGAAATAAAATCCTAGATTTTGCAGATGGTACATCATGTCCCTGCACTGAGAGAGAGAGAGCAAGACGGCTGACCCAGAAATATCCGTGATTTAGACTCTTGTGTAAAGTTAAAACAGCCTGGCTTCGTAGCCTTGAGGTCCATGAAAGAATATTACCAGAGTTTTTATGGTGGTCTTACCTTAAGCAAAATATGTACAACAAACGTTCGAGGAGATATAGACGACATTTGACTACTGAATTCCAGTCAATACTTGGATCTTGAAAATTTGAGAGTTGAATTATATGGATAGCTGACAAAGTTGAGCAAAAAGGGTGGAATCTCAATTTAGGATTATTTGGGCTGTTGAAAAATAGAAAATCTACTCTGGTGCAGGTGCCAATTTTATGGAGCCATTTACAGCAGAAGCACCTATCAAAGGTGGCTGAGTTTAAAAACAAAATTCCAGTTCTACATTGTTGCCTGGAGATCCTACTAGATGAGGAATCTGTAGAAAGTAGTGTCCATTAGAAATATAATAATAATAAAACTCCATTTTGGAGCACAATGATGTAGAGATTAGCACAATCAATGTTAGTTATCTCAGAATTCATTTCACCAGTGATTTTTGTTTTGATGTTGATGTGATGCACATTGTGGTCATAATTTTCGCTTTGCTCCTCAAAGAAGATCATTCACAACCACATTGTGATTTAGTGACATTCCATTATTTCAGGAGCATAAATGTTACACTTAAGGAAAAAGGTATGCCTTCAAGAGCGTTCTAAATTTCGATATGAAGGGAAGCACAGTAGAAAGGCATTCGTAAACCTGTTCTTAGACCTGGCATCCTTGGCATTGTTTTCTCCTTTTTGCCTTCAGAACTCCAGTTCTTGCAGACTTCATTTTTGCTGGCCTTAGGTCTCTGCACACTTCAGAACTGCTAACCAGTGCTAAAGTGATTGTGCTCTCTCCTTAAAACATGTTAGTTTGGCTTCTACCCAATTGGCATATTTAATTTACTTGTCAGTCCCTACTAAAGTGGCAATACCTGGGCCCAGGGCATGTAAATTCAATGCTATTAGTGGGCCTGCAGTACAGATTGTGCCACCCACTTATCTAGCATTTTAACATGTCTCAGGCCTGCCATTGCAACATGTGTGTGTTAAACTCATTTCAACCTGGAAAAGTAAGCCTTTTGCCTGGCCCAAACCTTCCATTTTAATACATATAAACCTCCCCTAAGGAAGGCCCTGGACGGCCCAAGGGCCAGACAGATAGTGTATTTAGAAAGCTGGACATGTACTTTTGAGTTTTACATGAGTCAGTAGTGAAAAACCCTTAAATTCATATGTCACTACTGCAAGGCATACCTCTCCCATAGATTAACATTGGAGTTACCTTATTACATTTTATAAGTGTAATTTCCAACATGGAACACATAGCCAAATTCATGTTTGATGTCTCAGGAATTGGAATTTAAAATCCTAACTTTTAGTGAGATTACAATTTTGAAAAAAACACTTTTAGAAAATTGGCTTTTTCTTGCCATAGCCATTTGGTGCCTGCAACCTGTCACTGGGTCACATGACTGGGTGTGAATGACAGTTGTACTTTGTGCATTCATCTCAGACAGACACACAATGGAGAGCTTAGGTGTGACTGGATGGGCCATCACTGGCAGCATGGGGAGGGGCTGGGCCCAGCCCCACTTACACTTGAATAGACTGTGCCCTGTCTCCACACAAAGGGCTGCATACCCCCTGTATTTAGTCTTGAGTCACAGCCAGGAAGGCAGGGAACCTGTGCACTTCAAAAGCATGCCGCCAAAAGCTTCACCCCACAACAAAGGCACAACTGGTTATATAGGATATGATAGGCAGTTTGAAATGCGCGCAGCTACTCCCAGGAGTGTCTCGGCGCAGACAGAGAGGTCAGGCGGATGACAGAGTTGCACAAAGTGCCAGGTTTTCAGTTTCTTTCTGAACAGCAATTAGTTACTAATAGAGCGTAGCCCCATCGGGACCTGGTTCATGCTGAGGCGCCCAGAAATGCTAGTGATCTGCCTCCAGATCTTTGATGCTGGTACTTTGGGATCACAGCTAGGAGCTTGTTGGTAGAGCGTAAATGTCTAGCTGGGTTATAGAAGCTAAATCTAGCTGTAAGGTATTCGGGGCCCATCTGATACAGAGCATCATGTACGAATGTCAAAGCCTTGAATGTAATCCTTTTCCTAATGGGCAACCTGTGAAGTCCCTGCAAATGTGGGCTAATGCATTGTCTTTTTGGCACATTTAGCAGAAGGCGAGCTGCCGCATTCTGGATCAACTGCAATTTGTCCATAAGATATTCCGGTATGCCCAGATAAAGAGCATTACCGTAATCAAGTCTAGAAGTGACTAATGCCTGAATGACTGTTTTCCTAGAAGAAAAGGAGAATAGAGGCAGAAATTTCTTGAGACCTCAAAATTCCAAAGCTTGTACCCACAAGCTTTCTGACCTGAGGGCAAAAGGATAGTTTATTATCAAAGGTTATTCCCAGATTTGTTACTGAGTCCTTTTGAGGGCCAGGCAGGGAAACATCTGGCCAAATAGTTGGCACGAAGTCAGGTGGGAAAGTCCCAAAGAAGAGAATTTCTGTCTTATCTTCATTACATTTAAGTTGAGCTTAGGCTAGCCAATGGAAAACTGCGGTAAGACAGATTTTAATTTGAGTGCCATTAGGCTGGGATCCCTTACTCCAGGAGAAAAGCAACTGAGTGTCGTCTGCAGAAGATAACATCTTTGCTCCAAATTCTTCTGCTAGAAATGCTAAGGGTGTAAGTATAAGTTGAAAAGTGTTGGACTTGGGGCCAAACCTTGGGGAACACATGCACACCCTGTCACTCCAATATCCTGGAGACAGTCTAGTAGCAGTGTATGGGGAATGGCATCGAAGGCCGCTGACAGGTTCAACATGACCAGTAAGGCCGCTTCCCCCCCCCCCATCTAGGGTTCCATTGATGCATTCCGATACCTCAACCAGTGCATTTTCTGTACTGTAGAGGGCTCTAAAGCCCGACTGGCTAGGATGAACAAGTTACTTACCTTTGGTAACGATATATCTGTAAGAAACATTAGTAGTGATAGACCCCTTACCTTAGAATATCCCCAGGCGTTAGACTGGATCCGGAAAGTTTTTGTCAGCAGTACCCCTGCGCGTCGGTAGGTGGCGTCGTGCGGCTCCGCGTCCGTCGTTGGCGTCGTGGTTACCGAGATGACGTCGCAGGCGCTACTTAGACGCCGCCCACACGCGCTGACGTCAGTTTTGTACACGACTTTCCACGCCAGGAACGCAGAGCCATGCAAGATACTGACCACTGGTGCATTGAAACTAGGGCCCTGAAAGGGATGACCTTAACCCTAGAAATCAGTTTGCAGAATGGGGAGGATGGGTGGGGCGGTAAGGAATCTATCACTACTAATGTTTCTTACAGATATATAGTTACCGAAGGTAAGTAACTTGTTCATCTGAAAGAAACACAGTGATAGATTCCTTACCTTAGAATAGATACCCCAGCAATACCAACCCCGGTGGTGGGTCTGCGAACCAAGATCACACCAGAAAGTCACGGAGAACAGAACGGCCAAAGAAGCCGTCTCTCCGGACTTGGCTGTCCAGGCAATAATGCTTGGTAAACGTGTGCAGCGAGGCCCACGTGGCTGCCTGACAGATGTCTTGCAGGGGGACACCACGTCCCAATGCAGTAGTGGCTGCAGTAGCTCTGGTGGATTGAGCACCAGCCCCACCGGAGGTTCTTTTTTAGCCAAAGAGTAACAGGCTTTGATACATAAGACAACCCAGCGGGAGATAGTTCTCTTGAGTACTGCCCGACCTTTCTTGGTGCCAACGTAGCCAACAAAGAGCTGGTCATCCACCCGGAACTGCTGTGTGCGGTTGAGATAAAAGGAGAGCGCACGTTTTGGGTCCAGACGGTGGAGCCTCTCTTCCTCTCTGGAAGGATGCGGAGGCGGAAAGAAGGTGGGAAAGGTAATAGTCTGCCCAATGTGAAAGGCCGTAACCACTTTTGGCAAAAAGGAAGGACGGGGCCTGAGCACAACCTTGTCCGGATGGACTGATAGGAAAGGAGGCTTACAAGAAAGAGCCTGGAGCTCACTCACTCGCCTAGCAGAGGTGATGGCCACCAGGAAAGCAGTCTTCAAGGTCAAGAGACGAAGAGAACAGTTATGAAGTGGCTCAAAGGGAGCACACATCAAGTATGTAAGAACCAAATTCAAGTCCCACTGAGGCATCACGAAAGGAATAGGAGGAAAAAGGTGTGTAATGCCTTTGAGAAATCTATTTACAACAGGGGACTTGAAAAGAGAGGGCTGATCAGGGAGCCTGAGAAAGGCCGAAATAGCAGAAAGGTAGCCCTTGACAGTGCCCAGAGCAGATCCCTGCTGGGCTAGAGAAAGAAGGAACAGTAGAACTTCAGAAAGAGGGGCAGAAAGAGGATCCACAGCCTTTGCTGTGCACCATGCCACAAACTTGTTCCACCTGCAGGCGTATACCACTTTAGTAGAGGGACGCCTGGCTGCCAGAATGACATCACAAACTTCAGGAGGCAAGTCGAAAGGAATCAACTGCCGCCGCTCAATCTCCACGCAAGGAGGTGGAGGCTAGACAGGTTCGGGTGGAGGACCGTCCCCTGCTGCTGCGACAGAAGATCTTCCCGAAGAGGCAGTCTGATTGGGGGATCGATGCTCATACTGAGTAGCTCGGGATACCATACTCTTCGAGCCCAGTCCGGGGCCACAAGGATAACTTGTGCCCGGTCGCGCCTGATCTTCAGCACTCTGGGCAGAAGTGGTATAGGCGGAAAGGCGTACAATAGACCGCAACTCCACTCGCGACAAAAAGCATCGCTGAACGAGTGCCGCCTTGGAAGTTACAACGCGCAGAACTGATGACATTGCGCGTTCTCTTCGGTGGCGAATAGATCTAACCAAGACTCTCCCCACTGCTGAAAGAGACCTTGCACCACCTCCGAGTGCAGACGCCATTCGTGATCCAGCATGCACCTGCGGCTGAGTTCGTCTGCCCTGGCGTTCAGAGAACCTGCCAGGTGTTGAACCACCAGGGACATGCCCTGATGTTCCAGCGATGTCCAGAGACGCAGAGCCTCCTGACAGAGGGTCCACGACCCCACCCCGCCTTGCTTGTTGCAGTACCACATGGCGGTGGTGGTGTCTGTGAACACCTGCACTACTCTCCCCTTGACAGAGGGAAGGAATGCTTTCAGTGCAAGCCGTATCGCCCGAAGCTCCAGAAGGTTGATATGGAGCTTGGACTCCGCTGGAGACCAGAGGCCTCTGATCTCCGCCTCTCTCCCATGTGGCCGCCCCATCCCAGGAGGGACGCATCCGTCACCACTGTAAACTCCGGTTGGGGAAGGGAGAGGGATCTGCCGTCGACCCAATGCCGGTTCGTGAGCCACCACTGCAACTGTTGTGCAGTGCCCTCCGAGATCTGGACGTGATCGGACAGGTTCCCCTGATGCTGCGCCCACTGGAACTTCAGGTCCCACTGCAGAGCCCGCATATGCCATCTGGCATGATTGATCAGCAGGATGCAGGAGGCCATGCGGCCCAGCAGCCTCAGAGTCTGTTCGGGAGGATAGACCCGAAACTGCGCCGTGTCCAGAACCGCTCCGATAAAGAGGAGCTTCTGAGAGGGAATCAGGTGCGACTTCGGCACGTTGATGGAGAACCCCAGCAAGTGCAGGAGGTCGGCTGTAGTCTGGAGGTGGGAGACGACTGAAACCCCTGATCTGCGCAGATGAGCTGCGACCACCGCCATCACCTTTGTGAACACCCGAGGGGCGCTGGTAAGGCCAAAGGGGAGCACGGTGAACTGAAAGTGCTCGTGGCCTACTGTGAACCGCAGGTAACGCCGGTGGGCTGGCAGGACGGGGATATGGAAATAGGCATCCTGCAAGTCCAGCGCTACCATCCAGTCTTGTGGATCGAGAGCAGAAAAGACCTGAGCTAGAGTGAGCATCTTGAACTTCTCTTTGCGGAGGAAGCGATTGACGTTCCGGAGGTCTAAGATAGGACGCAGGCCCTTGTCCTTCTTGGGCACCAGAAAGTAGTGGGAATAGCAACCACAACCTACTTCTGGCGTCGGACCGCGCTCGATGGCCCCCTTGGCCAAGAGGGCCGCAACTTCCTGCTGAAGAAGCACCAAGTGATTCCCCCGACATGCGGTGGTACTGAGGTGGCATGGCTGGAGGGGTAGTCTCGAAGGGGAGGGAGTAGCCCCTCCGGACTATCTCTAAAACCCACCTGTCCGAAGTGATGGTGCGCCAGTGGGGGAGGTGATGGCGAAGCCTGGTGCGCCAGTGGGGGAGGTGATGGCGAAGCCTGCCGCCCACTGGCTTTTGATGGGCCTGAAAGTTCGGACTAGGAAGGTTTGGAGGCAGTGGTGGCCGGGGTTGTGGTGGACTGACCCGCCCGCTGGCCCCTTGGTCCGCCACGGCGGAACCCTCGTCCGCGCTGGGATGCTTGCTGCGCAGGCCTGTGGCTCTGTTGCGAACGCTGCGGGGCACCCCTTCCGGTACCACGAAAGGAGCGAAAAGCAGGAGGCGGAGGAGGGCAGACTGCAGAGAGTCCCAAGGACTTGGCCGTAGCCCGTGAGTCCTTAAACCGCTCCAACGCGCTGTCTGCTTTGTCGCGCTGTCTGCTTTGTCGCCGAAGAGGCGACGGCCATCAAAGGGCATGTCCATAAGTGTGTTTTGGACATCCCCCGAAAATCCAGTGGTCCTCAATCAGGCGTGGCGGCGAACCGCCACCGTCGTTGCAATCGATCTGCCCAGTGAGTCGGCGGTGTCTAGGCCACAACGAATCATGAACTTAGCTGCGTCTCTCCACTCTGCAACAGCCTGGGAGAGAGCTGGCCGGGCCTCCTCCGGACAGTGGGGCAGCACGTCCGCCACCGTATCCCACAGAGATTGGGAATAACGGCCCAAGAGGCATGCGGTGTTCACGGACCGCAGCGCAGAACTGGTAGAAGAAAAAAATTTCTTTCCAAACTGATCCAGTTTCTTGGATTCCCTATTCGGTGGTGCGGAAGGGAAGGCAGTAGGGGAAGCAGAGGCTTGGACAACTAAGCTCTCGGGGGTGGGATGTTGGGAGAGGAAAAGGGGGTCACCCGGAGCCGGGCGATGGCGTCGGGCCACGTTCCTATCCACAGGAGCCTCTGTGGTGGGCCTGGACCAAGTGCCCAAAATAACGTCAGAAAGGGAAGCAGCGGCTCCGCAGAAATAGCTGCTGGCTGAAGCACCTCTGTCAGGAGGTTAGTCCTGACGGCCACCGTAGGAAGCTCGAGGTGTAGGGCCTCTGCCGCCCTACGCAACACCACAGCATAACTAGCACCCTCCTCCGTAGCCACGGTAGGAGGAGACAGCATGCCAAGGTCTGGTGAGGTATCCAGACCACTGGGGCACCCCCTTCCCCCCCCCCCGGCTCCCCCCCAACTCCTCAGCCTAGTCCTGTTCAGACTCGCAAGCAGCTGCGAGAGGGTCCTCAGACCCCTCCCAGTCCTCCCCTGGCTCCTCAGGCTGTTCAACAGGTGTAAAATAAGGAGCATGGACATGGGGATATAAATCCCTGAGCAACGTGGAGAACAGCATCGATCCACGCCGGCCCGACGCCACGTCCACTTCGGGGCTGAAACCGGGGTCGACGTCGTCCCGAGGAGCGGGCGATGTCAAAAGTGGTGCCAGTGGGGTCGGTGGAGGTGTTATAAGGTTAACCAGCGTCGACCGGGATCCAGGCCTGGATCCAAGGGGGTCCTGCGGCGCCGAGGCCGGAGCCGACAGCGACGCCGGGGCCGGAGCCGACAGCGACGCCGGGGCCGGAGCCGACAGCGATGAAAGGCGAGGACCCCCAGTCGGGACCGCGGGGCCCGAAGGCGCACCGGCGGGACCCAACAGCCCAAAGAGACGAGCCATGGCCGACAGGAATTCCTGTATTTGGGCCGGAGTCGCCGACAAACCCGGAAAGGGCGGGTAGTCCGGCGGCGACTGCATAGGCTCCGCCGGAGGCACCACCCGCACCCTCAGCCGCGTCGCGCGACCGGAAGTCGGAGAACGATGGCGTTTCTTCGACTTCTTGTGCTTCGCCTTACCTGACCCCGAGTGCGAAGACTTGGATCCCGAAGACCGATGGTGATGACTCCGCGCACGGTCCCTCGACCTCCCACGGGACCGGGACCTCAAACGGCGCAGAGCCGACTGCCGGGCTTCCAGCAACTTTCGGGACCGCTCCCGCAAAGTCTTCGGCGCCAAGGCTCGGCAGTCGGGGCACGACTTGGGGTGGTGATCGCCCCCCAGGCAGAAAAGACACCCACGGTGCGGGTCCGTCACCGACATCATACGGTGACAGTCCCCACAGGATTTAAAACCGGGCATCCTATCTGCACCAGGAGTCGAAGACTCTATGAAAAAACAGAGACAAAAAGCCTCAAAAAGTCAGTCAAAAATTGACTGGGGGTTCCTGCTCTTCCCGGATCTGCGCTTGCTGGCGCGGAAAAAGAAAGAACTGACGTCAGCGCGCGTGGGCGGTGTCTAAGTAGCGCCCGCGACGTCATCTCGACGACCACGACGGACCCGCACGACGCACACCTACCAACGCGCAGGGGTACTGCTGACGAAAACTTTCCGGATCCAGTCTGACGCCTGGGGATATTCTAAGGTAAGGAATCTATCACTATGTGTTTCTTTCAGATGTAGCAGCTTATGGGCTTTCAGGAAGTTTGACAGTTGCATATTCACTTGCTTCTCCAATATGTTGGAAAGGGCTGGTAGCAAGAAAATCAGTCTATAATTGGCCAGGACGGTTGGGTCCGCCGTTGGGTTTTTAATAGGTGGAAGGATCTTCGCCTGCTTCCAACCTTTAGGGACTGAGGCTGTACTTATTGAGGTATTTCCAATCCGGTTTACCACTGGGTTGATAGTCTCTGCCACCAATGCCAGCAATTTCGGGGGGCATGGATCATTGGGAGAGCCAGATTTAATGACTTTAAGAGCCCTCATCGTGCAGTCCAACTGAACAGAATCAAAACCACTAAGGTTTGTCCTAGCTGTTGGAATCTTCTTAGCCAGCCATAGGATCTCGGCGTCGATCTAGGGTAGCCATACTATAACTAGGGTGGCTTGAATGCTAACAATCTTGTTGGTAAAGAAGCTTGCTAACATTTCACACCAGTCTATGGAGGCTGACTTAGTATAAGTGCAAGACGCTGGGGACAAAGCTCTTGACAATAGATAAGATCTCTTTAGATCCATTTCCTGCCTTTCCTGTACACTCCTCAAAGTAAGCTTGCTTCGCTTTGGTTATAGCCACATAGTATGCCTTTTGTGCCAGCTTGAACATCTTTGTCTGCTGAACTATAATCGTTCCTCCATTTACGCTCAAGTGTCTTACAATGTTTTTTCTCTATAATAAGGGCAGCTGAAAACCATGGACTAGAAGGTGTACTTCTGTGTACTCTGCTCTGGAAAACCAGGGCCAAATCTTCTGTAGCATTTCTAATCCAACTATCATATTTTGTAAGATCGTCATTCAGAATGCCAGATAATTCTGGGAGATGTTGCTTTAACACCTTTGAGAAATTCTGCGGATCTATTCTATTTAAAAGCTTTTCCATTATGGCTCAGCACATTCTGGAAAGGGTCCTGTATTACTTGTCGTTGCCATGAAAATCTAATTAAAAAAGGATTCGACCAGGACAGTGGTTGTGGATCCTTCATCTGAATTGGCACATTGGAACAAACTTCATCCAGCGTTTGTCCTCCTTGATGTGTCGGTTTCGCCACGTACATGCTAAGGTTAAGCATATTCATTGTCTCTTTGAAGGCCAGAGCATCTGCACAGTCTATTCTGTGTAAATGTATGTTAAAATCACCTAAGATCGTAAAATGTGCATATTTAAGGGCTAAATGAGCAATAGCTTGATCCAGAAACTACAGAAAAGCGCTAGCAGGACCCGGTGGCCTGTAGACTAGCACTCTGGCTACTGATTGTTGGTGAGATAGAGAGATACAAAAGCCCATGGCTTCTGCGCCCAACAGGTTCTTTACCCCTGTCTTGGAAACCCCAATCTTCTCTAAGGATAATTGCTAGTCCTCCTCCCCTGTCTTCTTGTCTGTCTTTTTATAAATTTTAAAACCCTTCGATACAGCATTAGTGATAGTAGGGTTTGATTCTTCTGATAGCCAGGTTTCCGTGATACACAGAAAATATAGGCTGCCTTCCTCTAGAAGGTCAAACGCTGTACGCATGTTTTTGCATTGAGCGTGCATTTATCAATTCAACGTGCACTGGAGAAGTGGCTTATTTTTGCGGATTGGAGCGAGATGCGTTTAACTGTTTCAGTGCCCTCCGTATAACAGAAATGACAATCTGGGCAGTGTATCTTATCCTCATTAAAAGAGGCCCTAGGCTCTATTTGGCATTTGGTCATCGGCGTGAGATCCAGCAGAGTCCCTCTGCTGTAGCTGGTGCTCATCTTAACGTCAATGAACTAACGGGCAGCCTGGCTGGATTTGGCCACTTGCGGGACACGGACGGACGCAGACAGGCTTGCCTTAGGCACGCCTTTGGCTTGCCAGCGGCACACCCGCTGCGCGCATCCTCGCAGCGTAACTGCATTTAAGCATGAAGCCCTGGCGACCACTAGAGCACGCAGAAGCAAAAAAATGCCAGCTCTAGTAGTCTAACTGGAGGGCTCCTTTCTGCTCACTTCCTGTGCTGCGCGACCCCCTCCCTCCCCCCCCCCCCAGGGCCCCGATCAGAAAAACACTGGCACGTACAATTACTATTCCAAGATAAAAGTATTAAAAGTTTAAAACAGCAAATTTGATTAGTTGCAGTAGAAAACAAGTCAGGGTAATAAAGTGCAGAGTGCAATTCACAAGCAAAATAACGCCATGCTAAACACGGACCAACCTCCTATATATACCGGACCTCAGACACCACCACTTCAGTACACTTCTGGACCTGGGGATACTCTGCCAGGAAGAAGGACTGCTGTACTGCTGAAAGGACTGACACTCTGCTGGACTGCTGCTCTGAAGGAACTGCTGCCCTGCTGCGCTTACCTGCTGCCCTCTTGTCTAGGTGAGGAGGACTGGACCTGCATCTCTTGAACCCAATGTAACTTCAAGGGCTAGTTGGCTGGCCGCCTGAACTGAAGCTTCAGGGACATAGCAGGCTTCCAACAACCTTGCACTTGGACTCTGCCATCTGTGAGTCTATCCTGCCACGTAGTGCCACCCTGGTCCTCGACCCTTGAAAGTGGGCTTAAGGCACTCTGCCAAGCAACCAGATATCCACAGTCGACGCTTTGTGCTTTTTGGCACCATTTTTACCAAAATCTTTGCAATTGAATATCTCCAGTTCTACTGATTCAATTTATATTGTTTTGGTCTTGTTTTGTTTATTAAAGGAAACACTTCCTAGCTTGGTTTGGGACCCTTTTGTGTGGTGTCTTCACTTTATTACTGTTTCAAGTGTTGCACAAATACCTTACACATTGCCTCCAAGTTAAGCCTAACTGCTCTATGTCAAACTACCAGAGGGTTGAGCACATGTTAATTTAGGGTTGGCTTGTGCCTCACCCGGACAGAGACTGTGGTTGCTGCTTGACCAGGGCTCACACCCCAGTCAATCAGTAACCCAATTTCTCACACCAGTTTTTTATTTTAGAGAGCAAATCTTTGGCTGCCTCTGCACTAAAATCAAGACTTGGGAGTAGCCAGGAGACATCAGAATGGATTTATGCATACAAGTACAGCTTTATAAATTATTGAACACGGTTTTACAAACCACTCTAGTGAAAGCATTGTAGAAAATAGAAGGATGGTTCAAGTTCTAATGCCCACAGTCAGGAATGGAATTAGGCTATGAATGCTTTTTAATGTTACCAGCTGATTTGCCTGCAGGCCTCACTAAGGAACGTTTACAAAATCACATCCTGAACTAACCAAGGCCCCAATTACATAATCCTTAAGAGATAAAGAGTAAGGTTCACCAGAATAGAGAAGTGGATAATGAACACCTATACACCATCCCCAACCACAGTATCAAACAATTCAAAACCACAAATGACTTGAGGTTTCGAACTTGCTAAATCAATGGAGATCTCCAGACTGACTAATTTGGAGGTAGGGGGTCTCTGGTAAGAAAGCTTAAGGACGTGACAGAATCCTAGAGCAACTGCTCTCTATTTGCCATATTGTGCACACATCAGCTGTAATTTTTCAAATACAAAATGGACATCCCATGGAAAAACCCTTCTGCAGACCAATCAAAAACAGACCTGCATGTAATAATCGCAGGAATTCAATTGGAGAGCTCAGGAACTCAATTCATGAGTGATTGAATGCACATGTTAAGCAAAAAAGGGGAAAAAACGAGAAGCCCTGTAGCATACAGTTAACTTTACCTATCTCTATCTCCCAAATCCAGAAACTCCACTTTAAATCTAGTGAGTTTGCTACTGGGCCAAACATGGACAGTACTTCTGACTGAACATTAAAAAGCATGATTTAAATGGACACTCAATATTCAAAGAATATTCAAGTGTTCAAGGCAGCAGTGTTAAAACTACTAGAGTTCATATTCTTTTAACAACTTAAAGACTGCTTTACACATCACAGTTCTATAGAGTTCTAAGCAGAAAAAGCATAGGACATCTACTCCTCTTCAACTATTTGTTAAAGATAACACACTGCTGTAATCAGAATTAACAGAGAGCTGTACGTTCACAAACATCATTAACTTCTGAACATCAAAAAACATACTTCAAGTACTTTTGAGGTGGCTAAAAGGAGGCTTGGATATTGCAAGTTGTTTTTTCGATTCACAAGGTAGATAGCCTGTGATTTCTCCCTTACTTGGCAATGCGTATGGGCACAATCATATTATTGGATTGTTTTTCGCACAGCGAGTGAGCATTAGTATGGAGTGGTGAGTAGCGCAAATATGGTGATTGTGCAAATGGTGTATAGATGTTAATATTACAGAGGGGTGCAACAAGACACTGTCTCGGAGGAGGAGGGTGGGCGGATATGAATCTACAGCACTACAAGCTACGAACAGATGCTTACAGGTTAAGTAACATTTTCCATTCGTACCATATGGAGCTGTAGATACACATGCTCTACATAGTCTGTAAAGCATTACTCCCCAAAGTGGTGGATAGTCAGTGGATGATGCAGATATCTAAAATAAAGTTCTTAATACTGTTTGGCCAACTCTAGACTGCTGACAGGCATGAACATCCACACAGTAATGCTTAGTAAAGGTGTGTAGCTGCTTTACAGGCGTCAGCCATTAGGAATATTCCCTAAAAAAAGGCCATTGTTGCCCCGTTGTTCCTAGTAAAGTATGGCCTGGGGTAGAACTCTTTTGGATTTAAAGTAGCATGACTGGATACATTTCCATCTAGCTATGCCAGCTTTTAATACTCTGTGGCCTTAATGAGGTTTCGCAAAAGCAACAAAAATCTGCTGCGTTTTAGGAAAAGGTCTAGTTCTGTCAATGTAATATATGGTTCTTTTGACATCTAAAGTGTGAGAGGAGCTTTCCGCAACTGTCTGGGTGAGGAAAAAAAGACTGCTATCTTAATTGCTTGGTTGAAGTGGAAAAGAGAGACCACCTTGGGAAGGAATTAAGGGTCAGTTCTAAAAACAACCTATCTGCATGAAATTTGATTAAAGGTTCTTGTAAAGTTAGTGCCTGTAGCTCACTTACACACCTTAGGAGTTAATAGATATAACGAGAGCTACTTTTCATGAGAGCAACTGCAAAGGACATGAATGGAGTGACTCAAAAGGGGGGCTCTAGGAGTCTTGTGAGTACTATATTGAGATTCCAAAGAGAGGCAGGTGGGACTCTGGGTGAGAGAATTCTTTTAAATCCTTCCATGAACGCTTTAATGACTGGGATTCTAACGAGAAGAATATTATTTGTTTTGCATGTATGTGGCAATAGCCACAAGGTGTAGGCGTATTGAGGTACAGTCTAACCCCGATTTCTGAAAGTATAGTAAATAACAGACAATGTTTTGGACCTCGGCTTTACGGCGGGATAGATTTTTAGAATTACAGTATCGGACAAACCTTTTCCATTTTGCTGCAAAGCAAACTCCAGGAGTAGGTCTCCAAGATTCTTTCAGGGCGGCCATGCATTCCTGTTAGAGATTAAATAACCAAACCCGTAGACCTCAGGTGCCAAACTACTAGAATGAGTTATTTGGGGTCGGAGTGTTTGATCTTGCCCTGTTCCAATGTGGGAAGGTCCGGCATGTTGGGGAGCTCCTTGTGAGGAGAAACGAGAAACAGACATCTCAAGGAGGGTTGAGAACTATGGTTGTCTGGCCCATATGGGAGCCACCAGAATGAGGGTGAAAAAAGTTTGTCGTAGCATCTTTACCACGTATGGAAGGCGTGGGAGAGGAGGAAAAGCATAGGCAAATATCCCTGACCAGTTGAACCGTACCCACAGACTGTGTGGATACCTGGAGGCAAAGTTTTGGCATTATGCATTTTCGTGCAAATAGGTCTATTTGCAGGAACCCCCAGCACTACAAGTAGGGAGTAGGACTTGTGGGTGGAGTTCCCACTGGTGGACTTGTTGATGCTACCTGCTGAGCAGCTTGGCAAAGTCGCTGTCCACTCCAGACAGGTACTCTGCAAAAAAGTGATGAATTGCCCAATTCCAAATTTTCTGTGCCAGTGTTGAGAGCTTCTGAGAGTCCTTTTCTGTTTCTGCAGGTAGTACATGGGTGTCATTGTCTGTCTGTAACAGTACTAGCCCGAATGTCCTTTTGCCTACTGTGCCAATGTGCTTACTCTCTATCAGGTGATGGGGCATTAACTGTGGCTTGCGCAGAGTCCCGCTTATGGGGGGTGTGCACCACCAGAGAGTTAGGCATACATGCCTCCTCCTGTATATGGGATCAGATGGAGAGGGCTTTTCTACTCTGCATGTAACCACCATGACCCTCGCTTGGCTTTGCAAAGAACTTGGAGGCTGTCAGCAGCATCCCACTGAGCACTGGAAGAAAATGCAAGGAGCGCTCTGATTTGAAGAAATTTCAAAGAGGAACCCTTCCACCTCAGGTACAATGTGCACCTCTAACTTATGGTAGGCAACTGCACGTTGCATTTCCCCCTGGTTGGTGGTGGTATCTTTGGGGAGTTGGGGGGGAGGGACCCTTATAAGGCAGTGGTTCCCAAACTTTTTCGACGCGCGGCTCCCTTGACCCATTGGCCATTGCCTGTGGCTCCCCACTGTTACTTTTTTTGAAGGGTGGGGTGGATGTAAGCCCGGCCTCGGGAGTATTTGCATTTTTCTCCCTGAAAATGATTGGGATGAAGCTGATTAAGGTATTATAATCATATACGCAGGGTGTTTCGTATTACTAAGGCGGCGCCTCTAATAAAATATTCCTAGTTACACTTCTTTGCCCATGCCTTTTTTAGAGTACCCCCTCAAACTTTTTTATCCCACTTACAGTGCTAGATAGCACTCCTATGCATGTAGGCCCCATTGCCAAAGTGTTTGTGCGCTTAAAGAATATTTGCATGCACTTCCATTTCTACCCATGTCCTACGTGCCAACACATCTGTCTCAGCAGGGTGACTCACAATTTTTTTTAGCACCTACCACTTTATTTTTGCTGTCTCCTCCCTAAAATTGCCTTTAAATCAATGCAAGTAAAATAAATTCCTCAGATTTTTTTTTTTTTTTTTTTTTTAACCTCCCTCTTTCTTGCTTCCAAATGTTGGCATTATAACGTATATGGTGTTTTACTTCCCTGTGCTCAAGGAGAGTGCAGGCCTGTCTGGAAATGTGTGTGTACTGGGAGAAATGTGTACTGGAAGTACCTATGATTCAAGTACAAATGTCAATACTTAATAATACTTAGTGTGTTTAATAGACAGGACAACTGTACTTTCCTGATAACTTGCGATGGTGTAAAATGCATTTGGAAAAAACGAAACTATTAACGAGTGTAACAAAATAAATCAGGCATCTTCTGCTTACTTTGGGAGTGTTGGAACGTGGGGATCCAGTGAAATTATGGAGGTCATCTCCTCGACATGCCATCAATTAAGCACTACGTTTACAGCTTTAGGCATGTCACTTCCTATAATATGCTAAAAATCATCAGAAAGATTCGGCCCTATATTCCAGTTAGTGCAAGGAAAACCGTCATCTCATCACTCATTTCATCTAGAATTGATTATTGTTAGGGCCTATACTCCAACCTGCATAAACATTTAAACAAATTACAGGTGCTGCAGAATTCAGCTGCTAGACTCCTGCTAAACTTGCCAAAATATCAGTCCGCTACTTCTGCCAAAAAAAAACTACACTGGTTGACAGTCACAAACCAAATTAAATTTAAAACACTCTGTCTCACGTATAAGGCCCTACATGGCATTGGTTCAGAAGTTTTGAGAAACTCAATTTCATGGTATATTCCTAAGAGGAACCTCAGATCTTTGTGTTCATACTCCATTACTCCTTCCAGGTTTAAGAAAGCTAGATTGGAAGGTAGTAGCTTCCAAGTAGGAGCATCTAGATTTGATCTGCACCCTCTTTGCTAGCTTTTAGAAAGCTCCTCAAGACCTGGCTTTTTAACCTGTAATCTCTCAGCATATTCTGTTACTTTGCCTTCTATTAGTGCCAAGACACCCTCGGGTAAATGCTGCGCTGTATAAATCTACGTAACATAACTTACAATCATCGACATCATGCGTTTAAGTCTACTTAGTTTAGGAGGGCTAGTAACCATGTCCTTGATCCTCTTTGGGGCTGGTATGGCCTCCAAAGAAGTGCGAGGAGCCAGTTCTTTTTCAAAGGCAAGCCTTCTTCTCCTAGAAGGTGCCTTTAGTCTCGGGGGTGGTGGGTCATCTTTGGCAGTAATTTTCCCTGTGGAGGGAATTAATGAATAGCCATTGTGTTTCTCGTGGAGATGCTCTTGCATTTTTTTGCGTTTTGGCCTCTCTGAGATCAGACACGGCCATGGAAGCAGGTCTCGACGCCAATGCTTTTTTTGATTCCGAAGATTCAGGCGTGGATGGTGCCACAAGCTTCAAAAAGTGTTGTGGCTTCTTGGTGCAGGATTGTGTCTTCGGATCCGAAGGCTGACAGGATTCGACATGCTTTGATGGATCCTTTTTCGGCTCAACGTCTTCCCTCGATGCCAACCAGAGCCCGAAGGCGGTGGAGGCCCAGAGCACTGCAGTTCCTTGTGCACAAGGCTGGAGGCCTGACTCTCGAGAGAGCGGTGCTCTAGCTCAGAGTTTGGTCTCTTATGAGACTTGTGATGTGCTTGGGCTTTGACCATACTACTCACGAGTCTGGGTATGGTCTTCCTCCAAGGTTCGGACTCAGCCAAAGTGGACAGAGCCCTTTCTTCCTACTCATCATCGGCAACAGATGCACTGGAGCAACTGAACTCTGGGCTGGGTTGGTGAGTTGGAACGCCCGAAGACTCAATGTCTCGTCACTGAGGGGGCCTGGTTCTCCCAAGATATTCGGGGTTTCTTCAGCTGTTTCCCTTAGCAACTTGAAGTGAGTCAAGCGTCTGTCTGTGTGATAAAGGGTCTTCTTACAGTGAAAGGTGAGACAGGAAGCATACTTGGCATCGTTAAGGTCTGGGGACGTTACATACGCTATGGAGGCCTGCCCAGGAATATTTAGCATGTCATCAAGAACATTTCCTGAATGGTTTCCGTTCCATCACCTACCACCCATGAACATTCTCCAACATTGAAGACGGAAGACCGCAGACAAGTCCCCAGAGGGTCATGAGCGACTCAAGGCTACGGGACCAGGAGTTGCTTGACAGTCTCCCAAGTACGTAGGAGTGGAGAGATATCGGAAGTGACACTCTGAGTAAGTCTGACTTGGAGGCAGGAGTGGAGGGGAAACCATGAGCACCTGAAGCACAAAATTAGAACACAAATCCGGAAGCCTTGTTGTTATGTCTGAACCCAATGGTGGAGAAAAACAAACAATGGAGTTGGAGCCCATACACATTGTCAACTGAGGGAGGAGTCAGAAGCTACTTTGTGACTCAAAAAGTATTCTTCAAACAGCCAACAACTTGCAACGTCCGAGTCCAACACTAGATGGCAGGAGTATGCCGTACATGTGTACTACAGCCACACAGGAGTTACATTATCATTCTCAAGTCGTAATTTGACAAAAATTAACGGAGGCTGGGTAGGAAACACAAATTCAAACAAGAATCAGATTTTTACAGAGGGTAGTACAACTGCTGCTTTAAAAAGGATATTGGGTAATGTCAGCTGTGGTAAGTGGATGAGGCGACGAGAATGAATGCCAAAATGTAAAAAAAATCCTTCATTATTCATTTTATTACATTTCAGTGCTTTCATAAAATAAATATGGTATATAATAGCAAACATACAGTGGAAAGAGGAGAGAAATAAGCACAAGCATGAAAAAGCATGATAACAGAAAAAAATTACACTCAAATTTGTAGCACTTTAGAAATCAGAGCCATTATTTACAGACAGCTTGTTCTTCAAATTATATACAAGAACTGCAGCAACCTATGGTCAAGTACTTAAAAACTGCTCGAGGTGGGGGAGGTGTAGAGATAAATGCAACAGAAAACCTTCAATTTCCTCTGGTTAGTGTTCAGTACAATTTTATGCGGGATTTTCTGTCTTATTTTCAAACCAACGCAATTTTGCCTACGTCACTAATGTCATGAGAATGCTGTCTTCAGAGTTCAGATTCTTTTTGTACTATCCTACAGTTCCCTTTTCTGTACCAAGTGCATATGTCAAGTAACACTTTAAATAAAAGTAAACATGTGCAAAACAAAAAATAAAACAAAAAACTAATATCTAGAAAAAACGTTTGTCAGAACTTTGGGCGACAACTTCAAAATTGATGCTATAGTGGTGCTCTGCCAAAGTGCAAGAATGTGCTTGCAGAACTCAAAACACTGTTTCAGCACAAATTAAGACTGTGCTCTATAAGCAAAAAAATAAAAATAACTGCACAAACCGCCCCGGCCATTGGAAAGTCTTGATTCTGCAATGTTTTTAGGGGTCATAATCGAAAAATCTTCAATTTGAGGCCACGTCAACTGAAATGCGGTTCTGCAACATAAGAACAGGGTGTCTGAATGCAAAATGCTTGCTTGCTTTTTAATAGGAGATAAAAACAAATGATTCAGTAACTAAGAATACATAAATATCACATGGAACCAATAGTAAAAAAATAATTGAACAACGATGTGTGCACACTGTTAGACAAGGTGCTTCTTCAACACCTAAAGACAAAAGACAACTAAAGTGGTATTACACTTCATGACATCATAATCTAGTGAGTGTGGACAGTGACCTGCATTAGTGCATCATTACATATAAGAGTACCGTGCTCAGTGGACACGTTCAATGTCTAGGACAATCCGACTCTGGGGGAACGGCTCCTGCAGCACAAGTACATCAACTTTGTGTTGGTATTCTTAGAGCTAGCCAGGAGCACCCGTGACATTACATACCTCTTCATGATTTCATTAAGGCGATTTTAAGCCAAACATGGTTGACGTCCATCCCTTTAAGATCAGATTTTGCAATATTTTTTAGTGACAAGTGAATATAAAGTCAGTTTTGTTCTAAGCAGCATGGTTGGGGCTTCTCATTCCATTATGGAAGCTGAACTATTGGCAGCAAGTATCTACCTTACAGTTTACCAAACCCTCCTCCTTGCCCCGAAAATAAAACCAGTTCAAACGAAAACAAATCGAAACTTTTTAAAACATGAGTGACCCGAAACTATTCAGAAGGTTAAAGATTGCCAGCTTTTAAGAAGGACTGCAGCTGGAACGAAAATGTTCCTATTTCTTAGAGTTAGTTCTTCAAGTAAAAGGAAATGCACCGATTCCAGATCTTGCTGCACGCCCGCCCCCGCCCGCCTCCAGTCCTCAGTAGTTCGAGTGGTAGCAAAACAGCAGAAGAATCATTCACTGAAGACCGCGGAGTGGTCCTGCTCTTATGTACTTTCATTGGTTCGTGTCTTTGCCAACGACTGAAGGTTCCGCACATTTCGTACCGCATGAGGGACGCAGGACGCACGCTCTCCTCCTCCTGACGTCACAGCCCCAAGCTCAGGGTCATTTCGGAGTCGTGGTTTTCTTTGGCACTGCGGGTCGCTTCGCTTGCCACAGGTGGTTGTGAATCGTGACAGCATCAACACTGACTGACATGGTTTTAGCTGGAATCACGGTGAACTGTTTTCTGTCCGAACTATATTTGTAGAGTTTGTCTATCATTTTCCGGGAAATGTTCTTTGGCCCTGTCCCAGTGAGCTTGAACATTTCCTCGGATTCGGGGAAGTAGGAATAAAGTGCTCTAAACATGCAGCCCGCGTCCCGAAACAGAATGATGTAATGGTTGGCTTCACATCTCTCGAGATCCTATTTTTAGGAAAAAAGAAACATTACACAGATGAGATTACACTTCATTGTATACCTGAATATACATATTGGTTTAAACAAATTATCGAAAACTAAGAGAGATAAAGGTAATCTATTTTAACATATTTCACTGCTTAAATTACATCTAAGAGGCCATTTCTGGTCTTCCTGAAAGTGAACTTGAAAAGGGGCTCTTTCTTCCAGCAGTTGTTTTTGGAAAGTAAGCGGGAAGGTGTCTGCAGGCAGAGGATCGCAGCATGCATTTAACGAAAGACAGCACTACCCTTTGTTTAGGTCATGACTGGGCAGCACATCCGCTGCTCTGCGAGGCATGCTGTATTCAGGTAGGGACTTGAAGCTCTGCCCACTTTTCGCCCATATTTTGTCATTGGCTTGTGCAATTGTCCACTGTAAACCGTGGCTGTTCATTGGTCAATAGGCTTAGTAGACCCTCCTTAGTACCGCCTTGTCTTATTTTGTAACCTCCCATGGTGACACCCCCTGTTATGTGTGTTGTTACTCGGTGGCTTTAATTACAGATCCGAGCACTATTTTCGCAAATAGCTTTGTCCTGCCTGCTCTTGCAGGCAGGACACACTCTCTCCTAGCGCTTTTAAAGAGAATTTATAGCACGAACACATTTGCAATGCAATAGGTCTCGCATTTGCGAGAGTTTAAGCTATTGGCATTGTAAATGACAATGCCTTTTATCTGTTTAATTTTTTTTTTAAAAACACAAATAAAAGGCATTGCCATTTACAATGCCAATAGCTCAAACTCTCGTGAACGCGAGACCTATTGCATTGCAAATGCTTGTTTGAACTTTGTTTAGAGACAGCCAATCTCCAGCCTTTTCAGTTTATGCAAAGGTGGCAGGCGGTTGCATAGACTACAAGTCCTGTGGCAGTTTTAAAAAGTACATGTTTGGAAACCCACTGGATCATGTTAAAGTAACAAATTCTACAGATTGGCAGATTCTACCAAAAGAGTAGGCATTGCCCTGGCACAGCTAATTCCATTCGTGTTTAGAGATGAATTGAAAAATGGGGCTAGAGAAAATTTAAAGTGCATGCTAAGGTTAATGAATCAGCTTCTATAATTGGTCAAGCACGTCAAATTGGCTAGGGCAAGCCATTCATTCCATAATGACCATACCTGTGACAAAGACTGATACCCTCAAACTGGAGTTCGTCTAGATGCAAAGCGACTCACCAGGCACTTCTACAAACTCTACGTAATCCATGTGCGAAAATTACCCAGGCGACCCCAAGTTAAAAGTGCCCAATCCACTTTCATTAGTCCAGGCTACACTCACCTCTAATATTGAATTTTTCTGTGACTCGTTTACTTTTCCAGCCAAACAGCAGTGGGATATCGCATTGTGAATGATGGGCTTGTTTGACTTGCTGCTTGGTTCTTTATAAAGTTTTGGACCTAAAGGGTAAGAGGAGGAGGAGAAATTAAAACATAAATCCATTTAATGAATGGCCGCATTTTGATAGCACAATTTGCAATCACTTTCTGGAAAAGTGCATAACAACAAATAGACTAAAAGGCAACTTCAGTTGCATGGTCCCTAAAATTTCACTAAAATGTTCTATTGAGTTATAGACAATCACATCTTTAACGTTGTGTCACTGGTCTGAGAAAGGAAAATCGGAAAAGACTCTGGTATTCTTGTGACCAAAGACACCACGTACTACTGTATACTGCCTTTATCATTACAAAATGCGTAAACACCATGGGCACATAGAGAGGAATTATGTATGGGCCTTTGTATCACCCTTTTAGGCTTCTGTATGCACACTTCAAGCCTCAGTTCCAAAAATGAAGTCAAACGGAAGCACAATTCAGTGCTGTACCCGAGATCGGAAGAAAGGTTGTGCGTTGTTGACAATATAGAACAAATGCCCTACCAGTGTTCTATTTATCACAGGGACTTTCTCCTGATATCTCCTACTCCTACTGAGTAGTGCCTCTAATCAATTACGAGAGCACCTTGCTAAATTCAACACATTCTTAAAGCCCACTCTGCCTCCACCACACTCACCTGCTACTGAAATTCATGGGGAAAAAACAAAACTAACCTAAATGCTGATCTGGCGCCACACCTTAGTTGGCTTGGTCATCAAAAGTTGCTTCTTCCAATGATAAGTGCAACAAAGTCCATTATCTCTTTTCACAATCCATCAAGCCTATCATTAACAAATACGCCTGCTCCTGCCAGGACTCTCAAAAAACAATTTACCACATATTTCAAGAAAGCACTGTGTAAGAAACTGGGTTACTGGTTGTGGGGTAGAGCCATTCTCAAGCAGCAAACATAATACTTCTCAGGGTGAAGTCACAAGCAAACCCTAAATTATCCTGTGCTCAACCCTCAGGTAGTTTTTCACAGAGCAGTCAGGCTTAACTCAGAGGCAATGCATTAAGTATTTGTGCAACACTTTAAACAGAAGCACACTGAAAACCCACCTCAAAAAGATCCCACATCATTTTAGAAAATAATTTTAAATAAATTAAACAACCAAAATAACAAAAATCCAATCAGCAGAACCATAAATATTCGAATTTGAAGATTTTAGTAAAAATAGCGCCAAAAGTTGTAAAGTGTCAACTGTGGATATCTGGTCGTGCCAGACCGGGACAAAGTCACAAGTTCAGGCCAACCGCGATGGACCGAAAGCCAGCTACAGGCACCCAGTTAGGCCCGCTGAACAGAGTACCTTTAATCCTGTTTTGCTCACGTTGAAAGGCTCCGCGTTGAAGATGCGTTGCACAGCCGAAGCGATGCATCGGTACTGCGATGCAGCAAGGCTGCAGTGGGAGGTCCCGTGTTGCCGTTGAGGATCCCGTCGGCGAAGGGCTTGCGATATGAAGTCTGACGTCGAGGATGCGTCATGCAGTCTGGTCTATGCATCAGTTTAGGAGCTGCGAGGCTGCGATACGAAGTCCAGCATTGAGGCTGCTGTTGATGAGAAATGCAAGGCCCTGTGCCGAGGATGTGTAACGGGAGCAGCGATTCTAAGAAGGCAACGGGCTGCAATGCAGGTCTTTGCGACAGTTCTGATCCCTGAAGCAGCAGCGATGCGTCAGCTCTGCTCGGGGTTGTGCCGTGCAGCAGAGGAGATGCATCAGATCCGCTGGATTCAGAGGTTTGCAAGCACTTTAGGCCCACTTCGAAGGGTCCAGGACTGGGGAGGCTTCACTTGGCAGGGAAGACTCACATATGTCATAGTCCAGATGCAGAGGCAAGGTTGTTGGATGCCTGTTGTGTCCCGGAGGCTTCGGATCAGGAGGCCAGCCAAAAAGCCATTGGAGTCACTCTGGGGTTCTTTCTGGGTTTAAGAGCTTCATGTCCAATCCTTCTCACCCAGGCAAGAGGGCAGCAGATCAGCACAGCAAGGCAGCAGTCCAACAGAGTGGCAGTCCTTCAGCAGCACAGCAGTCCTTCTTTCTAGGAAAGTAGCTACAGGTTCAGAAGTGTACTGAAGAGATGGTGACTGACGTCCATTATTTATACCTATTTGTGCCTTTGAAGTAGGGGAGAATTTTCTAGAGGTTCATCTTTGAAGCCCCCAGACATTCTGCCATCCCTGCCCTGGCTCCAGACTCCAGGGGGTATGCATCCCTTTGTGTGGAGGCAGGACACAGCCTATTCAAGTGTAAGTAGGGCCAGCCCCTCCCTCCCATCCTGCCGGTGATGGCCCATCCAGGCTCACCTATGCTCTTTACTGTGTGTGGTTGTCTAGGAGAAATACACAAAGCTCAACTGTCAGCTACACCCAGTCATGTGACCCAGAAGAACAAGTTACTTACCTTCGGTAACGATATATCTGTAAGAAACATTAGTTAGATTCCTTACCTTAGAATATCCCCAGGAGCCAGACTGGAACCGGAAAGTTTTCGTCAGCACTACCCATGCGCGTCGGAAGGTGGCGTCATGCGGCTCCACGTCCGTCGTTGGCGTCGTGGTCGCCGAGATGACGTCGCGGCAGCTACTTAGATGCCGCCCTCGCGCGCTGACGTCCGTTCTGTACACGACTTTCCGCGCCAGGAACACAGAGCCATGCAAGATACTGACCACTGGTTCATTGAAACTAGGGCCCTGAAAGGGATGACCTTAACCCTAGAAATCAGTTCGCAGAACGGGGAGGATGGGTGGGGCGGTAAGGAATCTATCACTAACTAATGTTTCTTACAGATATATTGTTACCGAAGGTAAGTAACTTGTTCATCTGAAAGAAACACGTTAGTTATAGATTCCTTACCTTAGAATAGATACCCCAGCAATACCAACCCCGGTGGTGGGTCTGCGAGCCAAGATCACACCAGAAAGTCCCGGAGAACAGAACGGCCAAAGAAGCCGTCTCTCCGGACTTGGCTGTCCAGGCAATAGTGCTTAGTAAAAGTGTGCAGCGAGGCCCGAGGTAGCTGCCTGACGGATGTCTTGTAAGGGGACACCACATCCCAACGCCGTAGTGGCAGCCGGCGCCCTGGTAGAAGGGGCGCGCAGACCTAACGGAGGCTCCTTCTTTGCCAGAGAATAACAGGCTTTAATACACAAGACGACCCATCGGGAGATAGTCCGCTTGTGTACGGCCCGACCTTTCTTGGCGCCAACGTAGCCAACAAAGAGCTGGTCATCCACCCGGAACTGTTGTGTGCGACTCAGGTAAAAAGAGAGTGCACGTTTTGGGTCCAGACGGTGGAGCCTGTCTTCCTCTCTGGAAGGAGGTGGAAAGAAGGTGGGCAAAGTGATGGTCTGCCCGATGTGAAAGGCAGTAACAACCTTTGGCAGAAAGGATGGACGTGTCCAGAGGACAACCTTGTCCGGATGGACGGACAGAAAAGGAGGTTTACAAGAAAGAGCCTGGAGCTCACTCACTCTCCTAGCAGAGGTGACGGCAACCAGGAAAGCAGTCTTCAGAGTTAATAAACGAAGTTGTGAAGAGGCTCAAAGGGAGCGCACATTAAGTATGTGAGGACCAGGTTCAAGTCCCACTGTGGCATCACAAAGGGAACAGGAGGAAAAAGGTGGGTAATGCCTTTAAGGAATCTGTTAACAACAGGGGACTTGAAAAGAGAGGGCTGATCAGGGAGCCTGAGAAAGGCCGAATAGCAGAAAGGTAGCCCTTGATAGGGCCCTGCTGGGCCAAAGAAAGAAGGAACAGTAGGACCTCAGAAAGAGGGGCAGAAAGGGGATCCACAGCTTTTGCTGTGCACCATGCCACAAACTTGTTCCACCTACAGGCGTATACCAACTTAGTGGAGGGACGCCTGGCTGCCAGAATGACATCACAGACTTCAGGAGGCAAGTCGAAAGGAATCAACTGCCGCCGCTCAATCTCCACGCAAGGAGGTGGAGACTGGACAGGTTCGGGTGGAGGACCGTCCCCTGTTGCTGCGACAGTCGGATCGGGGGATCGATTGTCATACTGAGTAGCTCGGGATACCAAACTCTTCGAGCCCAGTCCGGGGTCACAAGAATGACTTGGGCCCGGTCGCGCCTGATCTTCAGCACTCTGGGACGAAAGTGGTATAGGCGGAAAGGCGTACAACAGACTGCAACTCCACTCGCGACGAAAAGCGTCGCTGAGCGAGTGCCGCCTTGGAAATTCCAACGCGCAGAACTGCTGACATTGCGCGTTCTCTTCGGTGGCGAATAGATCTAACCAAGGCTCTCCCCACTGTTGAAAGAGACCTTGAGCCACGTCCGAGTGAAGACGCCATTCATGATCCATCATGCACCTGCGGCTGAGTTCGTCCGCCCTGGCGTTCAGTGAACCTGCCAGGTGTTGAACCACCAGGGAAATGCCCTGATTTTCCAGCCATGTCCAGAGGCCTCCTGACATAGGGTCCACGACCCCACCCCGCCCTGTTTGTTGCAGTACCACATGGCGGTGGTGTTGTCTGTGAACACCTGCACTACTCTCCCCTTGACAGAGGGAAGGAATGCCTTCAGTGCAAGTCGGATCGCCCGAAGCTCCAGAAGGTTGATATGGAGCCTGGACTCCGCTGGAGACCAGAGGCCTCTGATCTCCGCCTCTCCCATGTGGCCGCCCCATCCTAGGAGGGACGCGTCTGTCACCACTGTGCGCTCCGGTTGGGGAAGGAAGGGGGATCTGCCATTGACCCAATGCCGGTTTGTGAGCCACCACTGCAGCTGTTGAGCAGTGCCCTCCGAGATCTGGACGTAATAGGACGTAAATCGGACAGGATCCCCTGATGCTGCGCCCATTGGAACTTCAGGTCCCACTGCAGAGCCCGCATATGCCATCTGGCATGATCGACCAGCAGGATGCAGGAGGCCATGAGGCCCAGCAGCCTCAGGGTCATCCTGACCGAAACCCAGGATAGAGGCTGAAAGATCGGAATCATAGCCTGAATATCCTGGACTCGCCGTTCGGGAGGATAGACCCGAAAGTGCGTCGTATCCAGAACCGCTCCGATGAAGAGGAGCTTCTGAGAGGGAATCAGGTGCGACTTCAGCACGTTGATGGAGAACCCCAGCGAATGCAGGAGGTCGGCCATAGTCTGGAGGTGGGAGACGACAGCCTGGGGCGAGCCCGCCTTCAACAGCCAAGCGTCGAGATAGGGGAAGACTGGAACCCCTGATCTGTGCAGATGAGCTGCGACCACCGCCATCACTTTCGTGAACACCCGAGGGGCGCTGGTAAGGCCAAAGGGGAGCACGGTAAACTGAAAGTGCTCGTGGCCTACCGTAAACCGCAGGTAACGCCGGTGGGCCGGCAGGACGGGAATGTGGAAATATGCGTCCTGCAGGTCCAACGCTATCATCCAGTCTCCAGGGTCGAGGGCAGACAAGACCTGAGCCAGAGTTAACATCTTTAACTTCTCCTTCCGGAGGAAGCGATTGACATCCCTGAGGTCCCAGATAGGACGCAGGCCCTTGTCCTTCTTGGGCACCAGAAAGTAGTGGGAATAACAACCACATCCTACTTCTGGCGCAGGAAAGCGCTCGATGGCCCCCTTGGCCAAGAGGGCCGCGACTTCCTGTTGAAGAAGTGCCAAGTGATCCCCCGACATGTGGTGGCATGGCTGGAGGGGTAGTCTCGAAGGGGAGGAGTAGCCCCTTCGGACTATTTGTAAAACCCACCTGTCCAAAGTGATGGTGCGCCAGTGGGGGAGGTGATGGCGAATCCTGCCGCCCACTGGCGTTTGATGGGCCTGAAAGACCGGACTAGGAAGGTTTGGAGGCAGTGGTGGCCGGGGTGGAGGTGGACTGACCCGCCCGCTGGCCCCCTGACCCGCCTCGGCGGGTCCCACGTCCGCGCCGAGACTGTTGCTGCGCAGGCCTGTGGCTCTGAAGCGAACGTGTCGGGCGCCCCTTCCGTGGCCACGAAAGGAGCAAAAAGCATTAGGCGGAGGAGGGCGCGTGGCGGAAAGGCCCAGGGACTTGGCCGTAGCCCGCGAGTCCTTAAAGCGCTCCAACGCACTATCTGCCTTGTTGCCAAAAAGGCGAATGCCATCAAAGGGCATGTCCATCAGGGTGTTCTGGACATCCCCCGAGAAACCAGTAGTCCTCAGCCAGGCGTGGCGACGGAGCGCCACTGTCGTGGAAATCGCCCTGCCCAGCGAGTCGGCGGTGTCAAGGCCACACCGAATTGTGAACTTTGCCGCATCTCTCCCTTCAGCAACAGCCTGAGAGAGCACTGTCCGGGCCTCCTCCGGACACTGAGGCAGCACTTCCGCCACCGTATCCCACAGAGCGTGGGAATAACGGCCCAAGAGGCATGCAGTGTTCACAGACCGCAGCCCTGAACTGGCGGAAGAGAAAATCTTCTCCCCAAATTGTTCCAGTTTCTTGGATTCCCTATCCGGAGGTGCGGTAGGGAAGGCGCTCGGGGACGCAGAGGCTTGGACAACCAAGCTCTCAGGGGTGGGGTGTTGGGAGAGGAAAAGGGGGTCGCCCGGGGCTGGGCGATGGCGTCGGGCCACGTTCCTATCCACAGGAGCCCCTGTGATGGGCCTGGACCAGGTGCCCAACAGAACGTCAGAAAGTGCAACATTAAAAGGCAGCAGTGGCTCCGCAGAGGTAGCTGCTGGCTGAAGCACTTCTGTCAGGAGGTTAGTCCTGATGGCCACTGTAGGGAGCGCGAGGTGGAGGGCCTCAGCCGCCCTACTCAACACCACAGCGTAACTTGCACCCTCCTCCGTAGCCACGGTTGGAGGAGTGAGCATGCCAAGGTCAGGAGAGGTGTCAAGACAACTGGCATCCCCCAGTTCCTCTGCCCAGTCCGGAACTAACTCACACTGTGCGGTAAGAGGGTCCTCAGACCCCTCCCAGTCCTCCCCTTCCTCTGAAGGCTGATGAACAGGCCGAAAATAAGGAGGATGGACATAGGGAAAGAAGGGTCCCATCGGCGTCGGAATCGGCGTAGTGCGACGCCGTTCCGGCGCCGTGTCCACTTCGGGGCTGAAACCGGGGACGACGACGTCCGTCGGGACAGGCGACGTCGGAAGTGGTGCCGGAGGGGTCAACATCGGTGGAGGTGTTACGAGGTCAACCGGTGTCGACCGGGATCCAGGCCTGGATCCATGGGGGTCCTGCGGCGCCGGAGCCGACAGCTATGCTGGAGCCGTTGGCAGTGGAAGGCAAGGACCCCCAGTCGGGCCCGCGGGACCCGAAGGCGCACCGGCGGGACACGACGGCCCAAAGAGGCGAGCCATGGCTGACAAAATCCTGCAGCTGGGCCGGAGTCGCCGACGGACCCGGGAAGGGCGGGTAGGCCGACGGCGACTGCATAGGCTCTGCCGGAGCCGCGGGGGTGGCACCACCTGCACCCTCAGCCGTATCTCGCGACGGGCGAGGGGAAGTCGGAGAGCGACGGCGCTTCTTCGACTTCTTAGAGTGCTTCGTCTTACCTGACCCCGAGTGCGAAGACTTCGATCCCGACGAACGATGGTGGTGGTGGCTCAGCGACCGGTCCCTCGACCTCCCACGGGACCGGGACCTTGAGCGGCGCGGAGCCGACTGCCGGACTTCAAGCAACTTTCGGGACCGCTCCCGCAAAGTCTTCGGTGCCATGGCCCGGCAGTCGGGGCATGACTTGGGGTCGTGGTCGCGCCCCAGGCAGTAGAGACACACGCGATGCGGGTCCGTCACCGACATCATGCGATGACATTCCTCGCAGGACTTGAAGCCGGGGATCCCTACGGCACCAGGAGTCGATCGACTCCAAAAATACAGAGACAAATAGTCTTAAAAACACAGTCAAAAAATGACTGGGGGTACCGCTCTCTCCAGATCTGCGCTTGCTGGCGCGGAAAAAGAAAAAACTGACGTCAGCGTGCGAGGGTGGCGTCTAAGTAGCTGCCGCGACGCCATCTCGGCGACCACGACGCCAACGACGGATGCGGAGCCGAGCGACGCCACGGTTCCGGCGCGCAGGGGTACTGCTGACGAAAACTTTCTGGATCCAGTCTGACGCCTGGGGATATTCTAAGGTAAGGAATCTATCACTAACGTGTTTCTTTCAGATACAAGTTACAAACACTTAATGGCGAAGGCCGGAAAATGCCAACTTTCTAAAAGTGGGATTTTCAAAATTGTAATTTAAAATACGACTTCACCATAAGTTAGGATTTTTTATTACAATTCCAAGAACAGCAAAATGGAACGAGTTCCCTGCCCCCATTTGGACATTATAGTGAATTAAATGTAATAAGGTATCTCCAATGTCATCCTATGGGAGGCATAGGCCTTGCAGTAGTGAAAAACAAATTTAGGCGTTTATCAATAACAGGACAGGTAAAACTTAAAAGTATGTGCTTTCAATGATGTAAATACACAGCACTCTGCCACCTGGGCTGTCCAGGGTCCAACCTAGGGCTGGTTTATATGCATTAAAAAGGAAGGTTTGGGCCTGGCAAAAGGTTTATTTTTCCAGGTCAAAATGGCAGTGTAAAACTGCACACACAGGCTGCAATGGCAGGCCTGAGGCATGTTTTAAGTGCTACCCAAGTGTGTGGCACAACAAGCGCTGCTGGCCCATTAGTAGCATTTAATTTACAGGACCTGAGCACATGTAGTGCCACTTTACTAGGGAACTGCAAGTAAATTAAATATGCCAATTGGGGATAAGCCAATGTTACCATGTTTTAAGGAGGGCGCACAGACATTTTAGCACTGGTTAGCAGTGGTAAAATGTGCAGAGTCCTAAGGAAGTATAAACAAGATCAGCAAAAAAATGGAGGAGGAAGGCAAAATGCTTGGGGTAAGACCACCCTAAGGCTGACAGGTCTAAAACACTGGGTTAAAACGTTCCATCACAGCGCCCCAGGGGAGCCGTAGGTCATGCCCGCAGCACGGTATCCCCGAGTCAAGCCCACCACAGAGGATCCCTGGGTCAAGCCCGCCCCAGGGGAGCACTGGGGATGAAGCCAGCCCCAGGGGAGCACTGGGTCAAGCCTGGGCGCCCTCCCCAGGAAGTACTCGGTACAGCCCAACCCAAATGTGCTATGTGAAGACCCAACACAGGGAGGCAGTGGGTGACACCCGTCCTCGGGTAGGAATAGGTAATGCTAGCCTCATGAGAGCATTAGATGAACGGATGATGGGTTCAGAAATTAGTTACTTACTTGTAACTCTAGTTCTCCAGCGCTGGTATCTTTCATAGACTCACATGCTTGAATCATTCCCCGTCATCAGGCTGGAAATCCCACAGTAATCTTAAATAGCAGTCAGTGTTATAATGGGCAATAGGCCCCCAACAGCAGTGTTTGTTTAGTAGCAAATCCACTTCATGTGAAGCAACCCAAACTTCAGCCAATGATGTGGAAGTGCTAGCTCTCCTACTCAACCTAGAGTCCACCATATCTCAGATTTCATAACAAAGTGTGAGAAGAGTATGTAATAAATTAGTCTAATCAGGGAGGAGAGATAGCTGCTTTTCAATGTATGAAATGCACTAATGCTGGATACCTATAGTTACAGGTAACTCTTTTCTTCTCAAGCATTGGTTCTTTCATATATTCACATTCTTGAATCAGAATAGTAAGCAGTACATAAGAGTTATAATAAATATGATAAACAGGAAGCAGACACCTTCATTGAAAGAAGTTATGGAGGAGACCCTTTTGCACCGTTGAGTCAGCTTTTGCATTCACATCAAGGCAGTAGTATTTCGTGAACGTGTGCCTGCTCCTACAGGTGGCTACATGGCAGATATCTTGCAGAGGCACACCAGTGTAGAGTGCTGTAGTGGTAGCCATGCTCCTGGTGGAAAGCACCCTCACATCCCTAGAGTGGACACTTCACCTTGTTGTGTCAGAAGGTGATGCAAGCTGGCAGCCAACATGCTATCGCCTATTTGAAGAGGGGTCGGCCTATTCTTGGGTGGTCGAAGGATACAAACAGTTGGTCAGGAAACCGAATGTCTTTTTCCTTGGCCATGTAAACCTTGATGCACCTATGCACAATCAATGATTCATGTGTAATGACTTCTCTGCAGACGTTGAGGGGTTTTGGAAAAAGGACCACAGAACGATAGGCTTTCAGGAGGAAATCAGCATGGCCCTAAGGTATAAACTTCGGATTTATTCGTAAGATTAGTTTGTCCATAGTAAAACAAGGAAAGGGTTCGTTCACAATATATGCATGCATTTCCCCTACTCTGTGTGCTGTCGTAAGCGACAAGAAAAGCTTTGTTTTCCGGGAAAGGAATTTTAGATGTGCTCTACAGATCGGCTCAAAATGAGGCAACATGAGCTAGCTCACGACCATATTAAGCTCCCCGTGTACTAGAGGGCGCTGTACAGGGGGTTATGCTTGGAAATGTCCTTTCATAAAGTACTTTATGATCCTCCGTGAGAAGGAGTGATTGAATTGTCTTTTGTGTTCCAAAATTGTGAGATTGCTGCCAGATGGTCCTGTACTGACTAGTATTTTAGACCATTTTTAGATAGGCTCAGCGAATATGGAACCATCTGGTGGTGTGCAAGAGTAACTGGATGGAATCTTTTAGCCTTGCACAAGGCAAAGAAATACTTTCTTTTGCCGTTGTAAGTTCTTCTGGTAGCTGGCGCCCAGCCTCACTCCATGATGTCCCTACACACTGCTGTGAGATCCAAATGACCATAAGGAAGGTCGTCAGGTTCCCGTGCTGTCAGGCTCAATGGCAGGAGGTCATGGTGTAGAATATCACCATTGTGCCTAGAGAGAAGATAGTGAAGCATCTTCAATGGTATTGTTAGATGTATAGATTCAGCTCTGTGAACCAGTACTGGCGAGGCCAGGCCGAGGCAATGAGAATCAGGATACAATGATCTGTTTTCTGTTTACTTAGGACCCTGGGTATCAGGATAAACAGAGGCGTACGCAAAGCTGTTGGACCATCAGATCGAAAAGGCATTACCCCGGACCATGGTTGCCAAAACCTGTTGGTGTAACACTGGCATTTCTTGTTTTTCCTCTGTGCCGAAAAAGTCCAGTGTGGGCGACCCCATTTGGGAAAGAGATAATCCACTTGGTCTGTCTTGGTGGAGCTCCAGTGGGGGGCAGTGGGATAGTGTTCAACTGAGTGAGTCCATCTGATCGTTTTGGCATCCAGGGAGCTGCTCCACGGCAAGGCCATATGAAGGGAAATAGCCCTGACCCATAGTAACTTCACGTCTTCCAATAGAGGCCAGATCTTTATTCCTCCTTCTCTGGAGATGCAAGACATCAATGTTGCGCTGTCTGTCCTGATGAGGACTGCTTGACCTGCCAACTACCGAAGAAATGCCTGCAGACCAAGTCTCTATGGTATGGAGCGCCAGGATGTTGAAGTAGAGCTTCTTTTCGGTGTCAGACCATAGACCTGGTCTGCTGATGTGAGATACCCAGTCCTCCATGGGGACATCTGTTGTGAGCACCACTCAGTCCAATGAAGGGTGGAATGGTAGTCCTGCATCGAGATTCGGACGGATCCGCCACCATATCAGTGTTTGCTTCAGACGTCTTGTGACTTGGACTGTGTCGTCCCACGTGATGTGAACTTTTCCATTGGCTGCCCTGTTCTTGTTGGACGGGTCTCACCCGGGCCTGCAATAGTGTACAAGACATATACACGAGGACATCAGGCGTAGCAGAAATTTGCACTGCCTGACTGTGACCAACTGTTTAACAGAGAAGGTATTTGCCAGGGACTGAAGTTTTATTAGTCTGTACATTGATAGGAAGAACTTCCCAGTTGTGTGTCCAGAATCGCCCCCAAGAACTTCAGCTTTGTATGAGGTTCTGTACCAGTCCATGTATTTTCAGAGCTTCCTATTTATTAGGATGTGGAAATATGCATCATAAAGATCCCGGGAGGTCAGAATCTGGAATAAAATCCCTGAGTTCTTTGGCTTTTGGGACCATCTCTATTGCTCCTTTGAGAAAGAGCAGAAGAATTTCCTGTTGCAGCTTGGTCAAATTAGTATTCTGTTTTTCTTCAGCGGGTAGTTCCATGGTATGAGTAGGAACTCCAAGATATGACCTGAGTGTAAAATCTGCTGCACTCATCGATCCAATGTTACAGATTGGCAAGCAGGGGCCTTATTCACTGGAGTGGGTGGGGGGGGGGGGATGCTAGGAAAACAGCTTGAAGAAGTCAAGCTTGTTTTTGGATGTTTTGGAAGTGCGTTTGTGAGGCATTCCTTTTTCGACAGGAAGATATACCATACCCTTGTATAACCCTGGTGGTATTCGGGTGGTCTTGACCTCCGTAGTGATTGAAGCCTCCTTTATAGGTCTGCAATCTTCTTGGGCCACAAAAATCTGAGAAGCCAGGGCGACGATACTGGAGGGCTCCAAGGTATTTTGCCATATGGGTATCCGTTTTAATATTCTGTAAGTTATCAACATGTTTCCTAAGAAAGGTTATTCCATCAAACGGCATGTCCAGTAACTTTGCTTGAAGTTCTGGATGTAAAAATGTGGAGCACAGCCAACCCTGCCTTCTCTATACAGATACTCCTGTAAGCTGCAGAAAGCCTGCTCCATTGCTGAGTCAATGATGCTGACGTTGGAAACCAATGTGGGATCACACTGCTTCACCCCCCAGCAGGTTCGCCCCTAAGCATTATGGTGAATGCAGTTCGCCAAGCGTGTGTACTTGCAAAAGTCATTCGAGTATTTCACCAGGTTGGTGCAGATTAGTGCTGGCCATCTCTATACACGTGTTTCTGGATTTTTATCCGTCGTCAGTAGAGATTAGGCGTTCAGGTATTTGGGGTTGCTGAGCAGGCTGCCAAAGTGTTCTCGGGTCACAGTACCTCTCAAGGCGCGCAGGTGCCTCTCCACGAGCTCGTCAGCTCAAGCGGCTCGAGGGAGCCTTTTAAACAGGAAACCAATGTGGGATCACACTGCTTCACCTCCAGCAGGTTCGCCCCTAAGCATTATGGTGAATGCAGTTCGCCAAGCGTGTGTACTTGCAAAAGTCATTCGAGTATTTCACCAGGTTGGTGCAGATTAGTGCTGGCCATCTCTATACACGTGTTTCTGGATTTTTATCCGTCGTCAGTAGAGATTAGGCGTTCAGGTATTTGGGGTTGCTGAGCAGGCTGCCAAAGTGTTCTCGGGTCACAGTACCTCTCAAGGCGCGCTGGTGCCTCTCACGAGGTCGTCAGCTCAAGCGGCTCGAGGGAGCCTTTTAAACAGGAAACCAATGTGGGATCACACTGCTTCACCCCCAGCAGGTTCGCCCCTAAGCATTATGGTGAATGCAGTTCGCCAGCGTGTGTACTTGCAAAAGTCATTCGAGTATTTCACCAGGTTGGTGCAGATTAGTGCTGGCCATCTCTATACACGTGTTTCTGGATTTTTATCCATCGTCAGTAGAGATTAGGCGTTCAGGTATTTGGGGTTGCTGAGCAGGCTGCCAAAGTGTTCTCGGGTCACAGTACCGCTCAAGGCGCGCAGGTGCCTCTCCACGAGCTCGTCAGCTCAAGCGGCTCGAGGGAGCCTTTTAAACAGGAAACCAATGTGGGATCACACTGCTCAGCAACCCCAAATATTTGATGCCAAATCTCTACTGACGACGGATAATGATCCAGAAACACGTGTATAGAGATGGCCAGTACAACTTTGTAATTACTCGAGACAATTCTGCAAGCACACACGCTTGGTGAACTGCATTGACCACAATGCTCAGGGGCGAACCTGCTGGGAGGTGAAGCATTGTGATCCCACATTGGTTTCCTGTTTAGAAGGCTCCCTCGAGCCGGCTGAGCTGACGAGCTCGTGGAGAGGCACCTGCGCGCCTTGAGAGGTACTGTGACCTGAGAATACTTTGGCAGCCTGCTCAGCAACCCCAAATATTTGATGCCAAATCTCTACTGACGACGGATAATGATCCAGAAACACGTGTATAGAGATGGCCAGTACAACTTTGTAATTACTCGAGACAATTCTGCAAGCACACACGCTTGGTGAACTGCATTGACCACAATGCTCAGGGGCGAACCTGCTGGGAGGTGAAGCAGTGTGATCCCACATTGGTTTCCTGTTTAGAAGGCTCCCTCGAGCCGGCTGAGCTGACGAGCTCGTGGAGAGGCACCTGCGCGCCTTGAGAGGTACTGTGACCTGAGAATACTTTGGCAGCCTGCTCAGCAACCCCAAATATTTGATGCCAAATCTCTACTGACTACGGATAATGATCCAGAAACACGTGTATAGAGATGGCCAGTACAACTTTGTAATTACTCGAGACAATTCTGCAAGCACACACGCTTGGTGAACTGCATTGACCACAATGCTCAGGGGTGAACCTGCTGGGAGGTGAAGCAGTGTGATCCCACATTGGTTTCCTGTTTAGAAGGCTCCCTCGAGCCGGCTGGGCTGACGAGCTCGTGGAGAGGCACCTGCGCGCCTTGAGAGGTACAGTGACCTGAGAATACTTTGGCAGCCTGCTCAGCAACCCCAAATATTTGATGCCAAATCTCTACTGACGACGGATAATGATCCAGAAACACGTGTATAGAGATGGCCAGTACAACTTTGTTATTACTCGAGACAATTCTGCAAGCACACACGCTTGAACTGCATTGACCACAATGCTCAGGGGCGAACCTGCTGGGAGGTGAAGCAGTGTGATCCCACATTGGTTTCCTAATGATGCTGACGTTGTTGCACCCTCTCTGACTATATCTCTGGTGTGATGTCCCTCTTCTCCTCCAGTATTATGTCAATCAATGCTGAGAGGTCAAGCCATATCTGGTGGCCGTAATGGCCAAAAATCACCAAGCCATTCGCTGCCTTGATTGGTGTCACCATGGAACCAACTCTACAGCCCAAATTACCTATGAGCCTGCCGTCCCTATTAGGGGGGGGCAAAAAAGCAATGATTGGGTTCTTTGATCTGCACTGGGCCACAGATGCTATGACAGTCTAGTTTACGTTTGCCATTAAGGCAGGCTAGGGCTGTGTCTGGGGCCCTGCATTTCTTTACCCAAACGGGGCACCACTGCTGAGACTGGCTGGAGCCTTCATCAATTTTAGGCCATCAGACAAATCCAGTAAAGGTATTGACTGAGTAGCTTTACAGTTGCTCTTTAAAGAAATATGAAGCATTGTTGCTCCACAGATGTCACTGGTAGATTAAATGTTTTAGCAGCTCTCTCCATTAGCGCATGGAAACTAGTTATAGTTTTTTTTGGGAGTTTTATATATATAGCGTGAACTAGACCCGAAGGTATCAGAGCGCTTAACATGAGCACCAGTTGCGTTACAGACAGACACATTCATTTGTGTTGGGCACGGAGATCAAGTGATTTGCCCAGAATCGCAGGGTGTTGAGCGTCCCTGCCAAGACTCGAACCCGGTTTCCCAGCTTCAAGGTGGACCGCCCTAGCTGTTAGGCCACATCCTCTCTCAACATCAGGCGGTGAATATGGAAGGATGGGTGATTTATCACCTTTTTGTATATAATCATCGCATTCATCATTAAGCCCATCATCTGGTAGTTCTCCTAATTCTGTCAGAAGCAGGTCTTCCAGCGCTGCAGGTCTCCCGGACTCTGCTATGCGCCTCTGCTGCCTTTGACCTGCCTTGTGCTTGGGATGCCTGCCTTAAAGTTCAGCAAATACTGTACTGCATTGCCTTGCCCATTAACTCTTCTTTTTCTGTGTCACCGCTGTACGTTATATAACTGTGTAGCCTGCCATACTGTTGTACCCTGCCAGTTAGGCTGTTTATTTTTCGGTACCCTTTAAGTTCGCCAGTCGCTTTCTGCCCCACTTGTTCACTTTTCTCTGTTTATGCACTGCTCTGTACAGCACGCTTTTGGAGCCAATCACTCTGTTGCCGCCCATTTCGCGGTGCCGCCACCAAGCCCCCCGCCCCCCTCAGAGGACCTACTTAATGGAGACCGCAATGCGCCAAAGGCAAGCCCGTCTGCGCCCGTCCATGCCTGGACCGCGCCCAGTGCCAGGAACCTTGGTCGCCCGGCAACCCTCCGATACTCCTCTATCTAGCTTCCGGGCGCTGCAACAACTGCTGCATCATCTCTCCACGATCAACCAAAGGACCCTTCAACTGACACCACTGCCGCTTCACATCTAACACAGGAACCCACGCTGCTTATGACCCTCCGACCTCTGACGCCCCTCAACAGATCCAGTGCATGCTGCTCAAGGTCCGTTCCCTCTTCAAATACGTCACAGAAATCTGGGACACCATCACCACCCTCACCCCGACGTGATTTTCATCACGAGACCTGGCCCAACCCATCCTCAAACCCCAACATTGTGACTGCAACACCCTTTGGCTACAAGATGATACACAGAGACTGCACCAACAAGCACTGAGAAGGCATCATCCTCAAGGAAACCCTCTGATGCACCACCACTGAAGAAGACACCACATCAATCATGGAACACCTCAACTTCCAAATCCACACCGACGCAAAGAAAACCTGAGGAACCCTCTCCTACAGACCCCCAGGTCCCCGCACCGGCTACTGCAATGCCATCTCTGAATTCATCTCTCCTCTAGCAATCGATTCCAAGCACTACATCTTCCTCGGCGACCTCAACTTCCACCTTGACGACCCGAAAGACACCAACTCCACCAACCTCCTGGAAAGCTTGAGCAACATCGGCCTCATGCAGCTGGTCACCAAGCTCACACACTGGACTCCATCTTCACAGCCAGTGACCGAGTCAAGTTCAGCCATGTCACAGAACTAACCTGGACCGACCACAGCATTGTCCACTTCACAATCGCAGGCACCCCCCCGGATTCCACCACCAAACCACTCGGCTCCTCCCGGAATATGCCTCACAATTCCGCAGCCTGTCACCTCGCATGTTGTTACAACGCGGTCGTTACCACGACCGCGTTGTAACAACGCATACCATTACCCCGCAAGTCGTAACGACGACTTGCGGAGGGGGGCGCTGGATGTTGGAATAGTATAATTTACTATTCCAACTCCAGTCTGTGCGGACAGTAGGGAAGGTGTTGGTTTTTAAATCCAACACCTTCTTCCCCCCTCCGCAAGTCGCTGTTACGACTTGCAGGGTTAATGGTATGCGTTGTTACAACGCGGTCGTGGTAACGACCGCGTTGTAACAACATGCAGGGTGACTGTTTCGTGGTGAAGTTTGTTCACCCTCCTCCCGTCGCAGATGGAACAAAGTCACAGAGACCCAGTGAACAACCACCCTCAACACCACCAGGTTCATCACCACCAACGACCTTGGAACTGGCCGTGCAGAACTTCTCCGACTGAATCTCCAAGTGTGCCGACACAGTCGCCCTATCAAACCGTCCAGCACCAGCAGGTCCTGCAAACACTCCAGTCTGTTCACCCCAGTACTCTGGTCCATCAAACGCGAGTGCAAGCGACTGGAAAGACGATGGCGCTCCAACAAGAACCCCACAGACCGCGTTAAGGCAGCCCTAAGCAAATACCACCAACACCTCGAAGCAGCCAAGGACGACGCCCTAACAAATTGCATCGAAGCAAGCGCCAACCACACCAAAGAACTTTTCAGCATCTTCCGAGAGTTGTCCTGCCCTTCAGCCACCGAAAACACGCTTCGCCCTTCCTAAGCGCTCTGCGACACCCTGGCGAACTACTTCTATCACAAGATATCCAACTTCTACTGCAACTTCGACACACAACCCACCGACATCAGCCATCTCCTGACACAGACAGACGCCACCCACCACCACCCTCTCACAGCTTGGATACCGGTTCGCATCATGCTGAACACCACAGCCATCATGACCTCCATCCACTCCGGAGGACAGACTGACCCCTGCCCCCACCACTTCTTCAACCTGGGACACATAGAAATCAGCAGTGCCTTCACAGACATCCTCAACTTATCCATCACCACGGTCACTGCCCCCGACACATGGAAACAGGAAGAAGTCAAACCCCTCCTGAAGAAACACTCCGCCGTCCTCAGTGAACTCTAGAATTTCCACTCCATCTCGCTGCTCCCTTTCCATGCCAAGGTCCTTGAGAAAGCCATCAACCACCAGCTCACCAAATAGCTGGAAGGAAACAACCTACTCTTCACCTCACAATCCGGTTTCCGCGCCAAACACAGCACCGAGACCACCCTATTTGTAGCAACTGACATCAGAACCCTCCTCGACTGAGGTGAGACAGCAGCCCTGATCCTCCTTGACCTCTCAGAGGAATTTGACACCGCATCCCACCGCATCATCATCAGAAGACACCACCACATCAGCTTCCAGGGAGATGCCCTCAAGTGGGACACCTCCTTCCTCACAGGACTCACTCAGAGAATCCGCCTAGCACCCTTTACCTCCGAGCCCAAGAGCATCATTAGAGGTGTCTCCTAAAGTTTCTTTCTCTCTCCCCCCCCTGTTCAACGCCTACATGACTCCGCTGGCCGACATTGTCCGCACCCATAAACTCTATATCTCCTATGCAGATGACACCCAACTCATCCTCTCTCTCACTGAACACCCCGCCTTCACTAGAAGCAACTTCAGGAAAGCCATGATAAACTTCTCAGAGTGGATGAGGTCCAACTGCCTGAAGCTGAACACGGACAAGACGGAAGTGCTTATCTTCAGGAGGAACACCATCGTTGGACGACACCTGGTGGCCCACAGAACTCTGGCCTGCACCCACCCCCACAGACCACGCCCGCAACCTTTGCATCATCCTGGACAGCAAACCCACCATGAAGTGCCAGACCAACAAAGTATCCGCCTCCTATTTCCACACCCTCCGTATGCTTCGATAGATCTTCAGCTGGGTCCCCATCAACACCCGGAAGACAGGCACTCAATCTCTCGTCACCAGCCGACTACACTACGGAGACTCTACTCTGGCACCACTACCCATTTCTTCAAACAACTCCAGACCATACATAAGGCCACAGCCAGACTCATCCTCAACCTCCCCAAACAGACCAGCATCACCCCCCACTTCAGAAGCCTCCACTGGCTCCCCGTCCAGAAGAGATGCCAGCTCAAGACGCTAACTCATGCCTACAAAGCCCTCTGCAATCAGGGACCAGCCTACATCAATCACTGTCTGACCTTCCACCAACATGCCAGACATCTGCACTTTGCCGCCCTCGCCCATGTCCCCCACATCCGCCAAAGCCACAGCGGAGGTTGTTCCTTTTCCTACCTCGCCACCAAGTCCTGTGACCTTCTCCTTCACCTGCAAACCTTTCCTTCACTCACTGACTTTAGAAAGAGACTCAAGACCTGGCTCTTCGACTAAGGACCTGGGGGACCTCAGCGCCTGGATACCCCTAGTGGTGATTAGCCGCGCTATACAAGTACTATCTGATTTGATTCTACTTCAGAGTAAACTGAATCTTAAGAATCCTCATCTCCCATATCCTTAAAAGTAGGCGGGACCAGTGTTTGTGTGACTGTCCTTAGAGGCTGATCCACTGGAGGTGCAGGGGGTGAGGGAGGAGGTGGTGTTGGCAGCAGAGGTGATGGAGGTGGAGGAGTAGTAGATATTCCTGCAGGCTGCTGAGGACTAATTTTTGAGAGGTGTCCATATGCTGCAAGGTTGTGAAAAACTTAACAGGAACCTGCAACACTTCTGAATCTGTGTAGCCACCATGATGTGTATAGGTCTGAGGGTGATCAACTACAAACATCTGTGGCTGATAGTCATACTCCTAGTGAGCCTCAACATTGTCCAAGGGGTCTCCTTAAAACTCCGGGATGTGCCTGACATCCAAATTCACAGGACTATACGCAGTTTCAGAAGCATCGTAATTCAGAATCAAGAATCTGAATGGGAAGGCTTGCTATCATTTGAACAGGTGAAAAGTGATTGATTTGGAAGACTATATGGTTGATGTCGACGTTGGGAATAGAGACACCCTCAGTCATCATTGCTGATGGTCTTGATATTTAAGGTGAAGTGGTAGTCAAAGAGGATGTTGGCAGGAGACTGATCTCAACGTCATCGATGAGGGTCTAGTCATCATCATTACAGTCAATGGTGTTTTTTCTTCGCCATCGAAGACATGGAGGTTATGCACAGAGGCTGGAGATCAGTGAGGACATCCAAAGAGCTGGATTTTCAAGCTGATTTTTGCATATACTAGTGTTTAGCATGCCTGGAAAGTTATTATGAAGAAATCCAGTCTTATTCTGTGAGGAGGTGGCTGTAGGCGCTTTTGGATGTAAATCCAGCTCTGGGAAATCCACGTTTCCGCTTTTAAGCATCTTCGTGGAAAACTTCGGGGAAGCACATTTCATTGAAACATCTTCAGGTGAGGTAGTAATCCTTTAGAATGAGGATATCTTAATTTCTAGGACACATAGGGCCAGACTCCTCTCTATCTTTCAGGATCTTTGAAGGAAAAGTACTATAAATATCACAGCGCGAAGACTTGTGCACTGGGGATAAAGACAGTAAATAAATTGGTCATTGGGGTCTTATGCGCAGATTTTCTTCTGACCACAGGCAGAGCAGGATTTGAAGAGATTTTCTATCTCGCTCTGTCATGCTGACAGTTGGTGACTGAAGAGTAGGACAACCTGGTTCCGAAAATTAGAAATTAGATAATTTCTAATAATTTACTCCAAAAACTGAAAGCTGAAGATGGGGCTGGCTAAGCTCCAGAGTAGACCAGAAGTATCAGATTAAGGTTGAAGAAAAGTTAGAGCAGAGCTCCTCACAGGGACTCCCCTCGCACATGACTATTGGTAGAAATCAGAGCTGTGGAGTAGGAGGAGCTATCACTTCCACTTCATTGGCTGGAGTTCGGTTTACTTTAAATGAAGTGGATTTGGTACTAACCAAACACTATGTTGACAACTATGGCCATTTGTTTACTACTGTATAAGATTACTGGGGATTCCCAGCCTGACTGCAGTGAATAATTCAGTCATGTGAATTTATGAAAAATCCAATGCTGAAGAATTTACAGTGCAGGGGAACAGGGTTGTGTGCAGAAAGGGATACAGGGTAATGCACAATGGGGTGCATGATGATGTACGTGAGGAGGCAAACATCGCTGCATCGGTAACAAGCATTGGCAGAGCTAACAGGGCACACCTTTGAGACCTATTGGCTTTACCAATGATTTTTAGCCATGCTGTGTACAGCATCCACGAAGCGATGAAGCACAGCTGAAGAAACACAACAAAAAGGTCACTATATGACAAGAAGGCTGAATCATTTTGTAGCTGCATGAACCATGCATGCACACACCTACAAAATGGCATTAACTTTTCTTTTTATTTACCAAGTTGGATCCATAAATAACAATAAATAGTAGCGCAAAAAGAGTTTGCTTTTGATGTTTTCTTTATTAGGAGTAGGTGGGAAGGAGCAACATGGAGGGCAATAGCGGGGGAATAATCACAAAGGACACGGGTAGGCAAGTGCAACATAGAGGGGCAGAGGAGAAGCACACTGGTGACCGTCAGCAACGCTTAGACTGACCCAGGGAAAGAAGTCCACGAGTGAGACGGCCGGAAAACCCAAGTATTGTATAAATTCAAAAACACAACCAGTAAAACTATACTGGGAGGTTCAACCCTCATTTTCGTTGACTTCACAAACAAATTAAACAATACAACAAGGCACAACCAAATTGCAAACAGAATGGCTAGAGACAAACAATCAGTACTTCGTACTGGTAGAGCCCAGGAGAAATCAGGTTTACAGAAGTCATGAACAGAAAAATACGCAACAGAGCAGGAAGATAGCTTAACTGACAGATAACTGTACAGTGGTTTAATGCATCAGCTTCAGCATTAGCGATTAGTGAGCCAGTTCGCGACAGAACTTTAGTCACAGTATGAACAGCAAAAGTTAACTTAGTATTTTATCTTTTCAATATAATTGCAGCAATAATCCGGAGACAATTAGCAATGAAACCAATAATTGGGAGAATTTTAAATTTGGATGGGTGTGCTAATAAGCAGTATTCAAAATACAGTCTTATTATTGATTAAAATACAAGGGCTGAGATGACTGTCGATAAAGTTTAGTCAGTAACGTAGATTCAAATGGGTAAAGAAGTTAAAAATATGTATACGAGCACTGAAGTTCCCAGACTAAAAATACCATCTAATACTGCAACTAACACCCACAACAGTGCAATGGTGTACTCAATGGCAATGAGAAGGCAAAGACGCTGTTCAAACACCAAGGAAACAATACAACAGGACCGTGAAGAAGCAGCTCACAACACAATAGGGCTCAGATAAAATTTCCATGTAAGTTTTTAAAATGCTCTTTTCCCAGTAAACATTACCTGTGTATTCTGCCACTGAAGCAATTGAAGATGCAGTAGAGGCATTTTCCCAATCCCGGTCAACACTTCTACTTGCATTCCTGCTTAGTACCGGCAAGGTTTCCATTGAATCAACACTTTGGGAGGAAAACAAGAGATCGGTAATGTTAGTGTAGGCAAAGTACATCATTTCACTAAAAAAATAGTTCTTGTTAATAAATAAAGTCAGTAATCCAGTGAATAAATAGTAGAATGACAGTCATAGTGATTCTAGTACTTTTTATACTATTAGCACCCCTTCAAAAGTGGTTGACACCTGCCTGAGTTGACAGACAGGCTCCTAAAAAAGCTTTTATAATAGAACACATACTTTAGAAGAATCATGGAGAACCCATGATTGATCACCCCCCACAAAACCTGTGCTCAGCCCCCTTGTATGTGAGAGCCACCAACTGCCTCACTCAGTTGCTACATGCTTTTCCCCAACATACAAGGTTGCAGCACACCATGCACTACTTGAGATGGTGGGGTGTTCGAAAGATAGTGCAGGAACTAAAACAAAAGCAATCACAATAAAGGTTATTTTTTTCTAACTATGTCGTCTTCCTCTACCGCCATCCCAAGTGTTAGGTAAACTCAGAGCTCCAAATCCTAGGTGGGGCAAACAACGTAGAGGCAGGCTATATTTGAAAATGCTGCATAGAACGTCCTTGCCAATAGCTGCACCTTCTCTATTAGACACATTTAGAGAGTAATATTTTCACAAAGCATATAGAATAGCTCAAGGTGCTACACTAAGTGTGACAGTGACGTGGCTTTGGAAGGTATGTGCTGCTGCCCTTGCTCTGATGGAGTTGGTATGAGGCTACCAAGAAGCCTGAACCCTCTGATTGTCATAGGTTTTTGAAATGTAAGAAACTATCCATATCGCAATAGTGTGTTCACCCCTTTGACTGGAGTAAACCACCACACATGACAACGGATGCACAGAAAGACAGAAAGACTGAAGAGGTTAGTGATTTCCACTTAAAACTCCAAAGTCCTAAAGGTCTCAAACTTGTGCAGTTTCTTCTGTCTCCAGATTCTTTGGCCAGAGAAGCACATCTAAACTGAAAATTAAGGGGGAGGGGGGACAATTTTCTGATTTAAATTCAATTAAATACCTATGGAATGAAGGAAGGGGACATTTGAAAGACAACCTTGGCCTTGTGGAGAATTAGCCTTTCTTATGAAAGAAGTCGAAGCCTTCAGATCCTCCCGGCAGAGGTGATCTAGATCTCAGAAGGCCAGAAGCTCAGATGGCTTAATCATGAAAAGCCAAATCTAAATGTAAGCCCGTAGAGGAGCAGAATCTTTTATAGGTGAAGATCAATAAAAGAGGGGCTAACAAGCTCATTTACCAAGGAAAAAGCTTTAGGAATGTGTAATAATGCTGCAATGGCAAACTGAAAACACTTCAGTGCAATCCTAATGACAGAGCAGCCAAAATGGAAATGAAAGTCAACATGTTATTTGGAAATACAGTCAGAGTATTTAAATATCTCTCCAATGCTCATTGTCAAAATATTATCAGTTTGTCTCTGTATTGCCTACTGGTAGAATTTTCAGCTGAGGGAAAAACGGCTGCAGAAAGGAAAACTACCTGAAATCCTAAAGATGAAGAACGTTGTAGGCCCCCTTACCATTTCTTTCTCACAGAAAAATCACAGCATTACTCTATCTGCCCCTTTCAGAGGGTGGAATCTATTCTACTACTCTTGAAAACAGGTGCCTCTCTGGTATATGCAGAAGTAACTTGGGTGTCAAAGAGAGAAGAGGTTGCCTGGGTGGAAGCAGCTGGAAAACTGTCCTCTAGGTAACACAGTAAGTCAAATCTCTACAAATACATTAGTGAAGACTGGTGTCCAGTGGCGATAGCGCAGGGAATCACCAACCCCGGTGGAGTGGACTAAGCTTTCCCCTGAACAGTTTACATTTGAATAGGGGGCCCACTCATCGAAGAGGAGGAAGAAGCAAGAAGCTTGGAGGAAAAAGTGGTTCTAGTCTTAAAAGACTGACAGGAATTCACTGGTTGCAAAGAACACTGTGGTTTGAAGCTGTTGCAGTGCTTAATTTGAGCTGGTGGTTCAGCACCAGCACTTATGACAGCCCACCACATGGTAGTACCGTTTGTTCAATTCTGAGCCTCATGTGTGAGGGGGTGACTGGAGCAGAAGAGTAATACCCAAGAATGAAAGAAAAGAAGCTTCTTTAGCTTCCTCATGTGATAAGGAACACACATCTGAGCAGAAGGGAGAGGAGATAAGAGTATGAGAAAGCAGCACAATCGTGAAAAAAACATTGTGGGCCCCTTTTGCAATTCTCAGACAGAGAGATGCAGGTTTCAATTCAAATAGATAGACAAACAATAAGAGTGGCGAGTGTGCACACTCATTCAGGAAGGTATCATGCTGCATATTATGTGCACCTGTGGGCATAGTACCAGGGATACATGCTACTATTATATAGCTATAAAAGCAAGTTTCCATTCATACCGCTAGATCCTTTACAAACTGACAGGATAAGAATGCAAGGGAACCAGGACGTAGGAGGACCTTATATTCTACGGGTTATACCAAGAAATTTAGAAAACCGTTATTAATCTCAGGAAAAACAAAGATGGAGGTGGCACAGGGGAAAAAACAAAAAGCATGGCGTAGGCTGCATTCTGTGCAGTGAAGCGGAGATATTTATTTGCATGTTTCCCAAGAGTAACTGTACCAGATTTTCCCTTGCAACATTATACTGCGATGTGCCAGTAAATGACTTAAATATTTAAAGCCTACGTTCGGTTTAAGTAGTTTGCCAAATGTAGGCAGTCTAACTAAATTTACATGCACTTCCAGGAAAAGCAATGAAGAACTACGTTTCCCATAATCCATCTGCACTTTTAACGAAGACAGACTGGAAGAAGTTTTTTTTGTTTTTAACGAGGATGCACCCACTGTTGTCCAAGCACTCGATGCTGTCTTGCACTTTTGGCACTTACCTAATTGCCGTCCAGTTTCTCATCCTGATAAAGCTCAGAGGGCAAGAAAATGTTTGATGATTATACTTAAACAAAAGGCTTTTAAAACTGCTGCATGGCAAATTAGAAATAGCTTAACGCCACATCCAGGAGTGCGTCTGCTTTCTTCATGTATTCCAACTAGAACTAGTTGAATTTATATTAACACACAATGCCTCATTCAAGCGATTACTGACTGGCCTTCGTGAGGCCAAGGGCCACCGTTTCATGCACTGGTGCAACTACTTGAAGCATTTCAGCTTTAAATTGGCAATGCACATGAAGATACATCTACAAATAGATGCCTATCTACGAATTAGGCATAGAAGAGAGACAACAGGACCTTAGCACTCTTGTCTAAATAACATTCACAGCATTTCTAGTACAGTGATAATATCGTTCAATGTAACAAAACACATCACCACTGCTGGTAAAACCCTAGGAATCGAACTCTTAATCTGAATACGTGATTAAATCTGAATTAACATGCACTGAAAACATGCATCAGGACTGACAGACTGTCGCTTCTTTAAGCTTAAAACAAGTTTACATTTTCATTAATCATTTAAAGCATTTCGAGTTATTCGTAGTTCAGGTTGGGGATAACTTTCCATTGACAAGGTGACTTGTGCCATGCTTATAACGTTGATATCAATGACGAATCTACACAAAACGTCCAAAGAAACAGCATTAGTGACTACGTTTCAGCATATTAGTTTCACCCAGATCCCTCCAGTCGGAAGGCAGATGCAGATGTTTAAAGTGTAACACAGGAATAAGTTGTGGGAGGACATAAGGGAATATTTTGGAAATCAATGGTTAGTCGTACTAAACTAGAAGATCAAAGCAAGTTTTGGAATTCTATTAACAGTTTAGACCACTGTCAATCTCCAAACAGAAAATGGTGCGCCAATGAATGGGAACTTCACATTCTACAAATATATCATGATGATAGTGCAGAACACTAATGTTCCTCAGACTTCAAACAGCCTACACAAGAAAAGACGACTGCTTACAGAACAGAGAGCAAAGAACATAATCAACACACAAAGCCCTAAATCTGCTCTAAAATGATGCAGATGAGGCCGCACCCCAGGACCAAAAGGAATACCTGCTTCTTCGCTCTAGGCCGACAGACTACTGATAGACCTGATTAACACCTTTGTGTAAAGCATTTTTCCATCTATCAACAGTTACAGAATCATGGCGAGGTTCAATTGTATGTCCCCTTTCCAATAAAAAAAAAAAAAAGGCAACCGCTCAGATCCAACTTGCTACCATCTCACAGAGTTACTGGATGTTAAAAGTAAAGCATATACCAGAATTTGGTTGACGGAATTAGACTCATCGATACAAAACAAACAAATTATTCCTTTTATCCAAACAGGCTTTAGACCTGGCTCTATTGTAACCATTATTCACACTAGAAAGTGGTCCTCTTTTTGATTGTTTAATTGACTACTTAGCTGCCTTTGATAATGTAGACAGACACATTTTATGGAACAAATTGCCAGCATACGAATTCCAGCTCCCCTACTGAGGACCATTATGTCAAATTCCAATACCTGGAGAACAGTAAAACAAAGTCGGCAAGAGCTACACCATCTCGAAAGCAAATAAACACTACTAGAGATCCTATACAGGGGCGGGCGCATACTAGCCCTGATTTCTTAGCCTTTATACAACAGACACTGGTGAGGTATTAGACATAGCAAGATCATTCTCACCTAGAATACAGAACCCTTGTCTTCAAATGTTGCAGTATGCTGATGACATTGTACAAGTGGATCAAACTTATATTGGTCTTCAGAGAGCTCTAAACAAGCTACACACTCACAACCTTGATAATAAGTTAGAACTCAATCCACAAAAATCAAAGGTAATGATTTTTGGAAAATATACAAACAAAACTAAGAAATCAAGGCATTCTGTTTCATCAACATTGGGCTAAACTGCAGCTTAAAATTATCTCAGCATGTGGCTAACGGAAAAAAGCACACAGACTCCAAATAGCAATTCTAAGACACAGAGGTGCTACTCTCAACTTTTGGCTTGTGCAGACTATGCCAAATTACAAAGCCCGCCAGCTAGCTAAATCTTAAAGGTAACAAGAGCGAAACTCCTGCTTGCTCCGATTTATGGACATCTAGGGTTCTGCATCCACTTTGGACCAGATTCAATGTAACAATTACAAAAATCTTTTTCATTTGCCAAAGAGCACACCGACGTTTAGAGTTTGGCCTACTCATGCAGAACTTTGCATGCAAATCTGACTTTTTAAAGTGCTGCTATCTTGTCGCAACTCAAAAGAAGGCTGTTTGAAACAAGTTATTGGTTTAAGCACAGAAGGCAGAAAAGTTATCGACAACCCAGTATCTGGGTATTTATCAGACGCGAACCAAGCTCTTAAAACCGGCATCATTTGGAAAAATAAACCAACAAGACTGGTTCTCAAAACAGTAATTAAAATACAAACAATATTGCTGAACAGTATGGAAGATACCATGAGTGGGCAAAAAACAAACTTTTAAACCTTATCATGAAATCTTATAACTCTCCTTAGATCACCATTATCATCTACTAGAACAGGCATATGAATCAGTACAAAACAAAATACTCCAAATTAGATTTATACTTTTTTCAGTAAACAAATTCAGATCTTGGCACTCTCAATCATTCACAGACTCAAGGTTCAGGCTATGCGATTTTAAACATGAATCACTAATTCACCTTCATCTGCTGTTACCTTGCAGACAAGCTAGAGCAGCACATTTATATTAATCAGATTAGGTTTGGGAATAAAATCACATTTTGTAATGATGCATTAAGATAGTGTTTTAATACACAGAAAATATCAGAATTTTGTTGCTGCGTGAAATTACTTTAAATTTTTTTTTTTTTTTTAAACGTTTACAATATCTTCATTACCAAGTGTGATTTTAATCCTTTTAAGCAATAACTGTTTGGCAATTTTGTCACAAGTTGAATTCTAAAATTCCTGTCAGTTTTAATTACTTATAATTTGTATGCAACTTGGTTATAATGCTCACTCGCCACTTTAATATTTTCACCATTTTGTAAAGATTTTAATTAATCAAAAACCAACTTATTTACTTGTTACTAGTAAGGCACATTCTATCCAGCAACACAGCAGACACGTAACCCCAGGCTACGTCGACAAAGGACTACCAAACCAGAAACGTTCAACCAAGCCACACGTGGCCACAGTTTTAGACTAGAGACAACCTAGTCCAATCGCAAAACTAGCAATGACCTAAGTGCCAAACACATCTATAGCAATGTCTCTTCCATGTCAAAAACACATGAAGCCCTCAGCTAACTTATACATACCTGTCAAAGCATTATAAAAGTCCCGATTTCTACTGGATCAAAAACCATCTAAATTTATGCTTACACCTCTACACTAAAATCACTCCATGAATTCCTACATTTAGTCTCTCAGCCCCCACACAACTTAGCCATAGCGCCCAACATATACAACAATGAATCTTTTCGCAAATTAAACCTGGCACAGCGTCTGAAAATGTTATCCCACCAAACCTACCAAAATGACCAGCTGCTTCTCCCCAGCAGAAAGAACATCTCAACACCTCACTCTGAAAAATCTAAGGACCCCTAGAGGCATCTGTTTAATTCCAAAACCACTTATTGCATTCCAACTTGGCCAACACTTCAATCTACATTAAAGTAGCCCCTCCCCACTTTGTGATTACAACATGATGTTCATCTCTGTAAAGTCCATTAGGGCTGGAAGAAGAGTTGCAGTCTTCAATTCAAATTTGCAAAACTGAAGTCCTTGCCTCTAACAAAAGTTTTAATCCCCATCATACTACTCTTAGCCAACCATCAACTTGTCCATCTAAACACCTTTCTTAACTCTGACAAAAACATAAGAGGCATTATCAACACAGGCCTGAGCATGCATGCCCAGGGACTAGTGAAAAAGATGGTAGAAGGCAGGCACAGCCTGCAGTAAAGTTTTCCAGTACTGAGGATGCAACTGTTTCTGAGTGAGTGGCTGCTGACTCTGGGGGCATTAACAATTATGTACTGGAGAGACTGTCTGATTTTGCTAAGTCAAAGTGCTAAGGAGGTAGTAGGTCTTTCACCTTGGTGTGACTTAAACTCACAATCTGGCAAGCGATTTTTTACTGGCCACAAAAGGAAGAGGGCATCAAAAACGTCTTCTGATACTGACTTTCCATGCCAGTGGGAAGTTGAGATCTGATCACACCTCCCTTCATTTCAATTTCAGTGGTGCATATGTCTCTTTGATGGCAATGATGAAAACATCAGGTCGCTGGGCTTAAGGCCTTTTCAGGGAACAGGTTTATTTTGGTTTCTCTAGACCACGCCACAAGGTACTCTGAGGTGCTGTCCCTCAGGACTAGTATAGTGCATTTGATGGCAAGAGTCCAGCGCTATGTGATTTTCCTCGAGTGGTGTTCCACAAGGAGGTCAATTTTGACAGATGAAACAACTTCCGGTAAGCCTAGATAAAAGCAATATGGAACATGCCATGAGCTCTCCAATTGTTTCATCCACAAGCCAATAGGCTTATTGAGATTCAACAAAAGCCTGAAAGCCACAAATGGGGACAAGAAAAGCTCCTTGTCCATAAGGATACTTGGGCTTGTTTATGTTGGGAAGCTTGTCAGCCAAAGAAATTTGCTTCAAGGAAATGTCGGGGGAATGCTTGATAGGTCCCACACCGAAAAGTTTGTAGACCCCAGAGAATGCCTTAAGTAAGTTGTTGAGCAGCTGTGAAACAGTCACGAATATACATCAAAAACTTGGTAAGGGATAACTGCCTTTTCCTTTTTTTGAAATATTATTCTAAAACATGTATGCCTAACCTGGTGAGTAATAGGAGGTCTAAGTTACTGAAGGGACTACAAACAGAAGCTGATAGGAGGAGCAACTTGCTTGCATTCAAAAGAACAAGTTACTTACCTTCGGTAATGATGTATCAGGTAGAGACATATGTTAGTTGTAGATTCCTTACCTTAGAATTTCCCCCAGGCATCAGTCTGGATCCGGAGATTTTTTCTTCAGCAGTAACGAAAATATTACTTACCTGTAAGAATAGTTTTGCAGCCTAGACTCTTCTAGATTCACAAACTGTGCATATTCCGCCATCTAGTGGTTGGAGTTCTAGTGGTTGGAGTCGGAAAGTGCTTTTGTATCTTTTTTTAGGTCTCGCCTGAGCCAGCGCATGCGTTGCTCTGGCGAGAGTTTTAGTAAGCGGGTTTTGGAAGTGCAAACAGTGGCTTTTGCTGGCGACCAGCTTGCGTTCACGCGAGCGTGCACGCGCGATCAGGCGCCATATGGCTTCCCTCGCCATCTGGACGCTCGCGTGAACGCAAGCTGGTCGCCAGCAAAAGCCACTGTTTGCACTTCCAAAACCCGCTTACTCACGATTACTTTCACGGCCGCGCGGCCGTGTCAGTTTCGCGGCCGCGCGGCCAATGCTTGTTTTCTTTGTGGCTGACATACATAAACCTCCTTCTGCCTCAAGCTAAGGGCGAGTGCTCCCTCTCTAATATAAGCGTTGGCACTTCGTCCACCTCATGTCGTTCCCTGCATTTTGCCGTTTCTCTGCTCACGACTCCTTTGTAATTCTATTGCTGTCTACTACTCTGCCTGTGCCTTCCCGCTGCGCCTTGCTCTTGGTCCCATCTCTGCCTGCCCCTCTTCTCTACTTGTCAATCTTCTTGTCTCTGCGCCCTTCCCCCAGCTTTGTCTCCTACTGGATCTCCCTTCCCTGGTCTCGGATTGCCTGCTCCTCCTTCCGGTCACTCGGCACCAATTCCTGCCTCCATCACTGCTTGCACGTCAGCTATACTTCATGACTGGCCATCTTTGTGTCTTCTGTCTCTCCTATCCCCCCTCCCCCACGCACTCTCCCCGTGTCTGCATGCCCCCTCAGTATCTGCCCCTTTTTGAATGTCAACCATGTTCCTTATGTGTCCCGGTTTTTGTTTTCCAGTCTCCCTTCCTATTTGTCTACTTCTTTTCCTATCTCCTCTGGTCCTTCTTTCTATCTGCCTCACTAAAATTAATGTATTTTCCTGTTACACATCTGTGCTGCAGGCCATTGTCAATTGTGCTTCATGTCTCACGGTCTACTGTTCTTCCACCTCATCTGCCCCTCTCCATGTGTGTCAATCACCACCTGAGTCAGTCTTCTCGTCTACCCTTTCGGCTGTCTGCCTGCAGCTTTCCATGCTTTTCTTCTGCCCCTTTGCTTTTCTGTCCCTCTTTGTGGCATGCTCTGCCACTCAATCCATCTCTGGCAAATGGAGCAACAGGGAGAAGGGCAGGCAATCCCCTTGAATCTGTGAAGTCCCCTCCTTATATACATCTTCAATCTTCTACTCTGTCTGCCTTTCCATAACTCGGATTGACTTGTTTTCCTGTCACTCTGCCTTTCTTCCTGTCTCATTGCCCATCTCCCTACCTTGTCTCTGTGTTTTTAGGTCTCGCCTACGCAGCACGCATGCGCTAGGAGGACCTTTAGCCGTCGCTCTGCTCTTTTTGGAAGCACACACTCGTGCTTGTGGCGGCATCCAGCTTGCGGGAGCGAGCAGGGGCGCGCCACAAGCACGAGTGCAGTGCTTCCAAAAAGAGCAGATTGCGCGAGCACGCACGCCTCCCGGATTCACCTCCTGCTCCCCCCCTCTCTCACGCGCATTATGGTGATGCCTGTGCGTGCATAGTTATCCACATGTATGTGACCATGGAATTGCATGGCCGGTAGCAGCTTCATGATGAAGACGTGCTCGTGCATACTTTCATGTCATTCCGCCTTTTTTTCTTTCCTGTGTTCTTTTTTCAGATTTTGCTTAGCATCAGCAAAAAAGCATTGGCAAGGATAATAGCTCTAATAGGCGCAACCTATTGGCCTTACCGATACTGGCTGTTCACGGTGTTTATTTAAAGCGAAACGTGTTGCTTGTGGCCACGGCAGAGCTTTTCTGTTCACACAAAGTATGAAATATGAATCCGTACATCTGGGTGGGGCATGTGTGTGTCTAATGAAGACTGCACGACCTCTGACCTCATCTGTGCTCCGCATCTTAACTTCCAACAACCTCCCGCCATCTTTTTCTCCAGACCTCCACGTTTTTACTTCCACTCCCACCTTCATTTGTTCATGCACTCAAAGCCATTCCAGGTCCGACACCACCCTTCCCTCCCCCCTCCCCCACTTCGTGAACACTCCTATACTCAAATAAACAAATCATTCTTCTGCCTCTCCGACTCTCTCTTGTCTCCATTTATAAAAGTTATTTTTCCCTTGGCCTGTTGTGGCTTCAAAGGTCTCTCTTGGTTCCCCTTTGACATCAACTCAAAATGATTCCATTCCACTGTGGTGACACCATGTGGTGACCACAGTCTGCTCACGCTAACGTCCAGGCTTGCAAAGCTTCTTCTTTTCAAGGTGCCTAGAACAGCTAGCGTTTAATCTTACACCCTTGAATTTAACTAACCACTGCACCCTCTGCTCACGTCTGATCTTACAGCGCCGAAACTTTTCAAAGTGCCTAGAAAAGCCATTCACTGCACCCTCTGCTCACGCTAACGTCCGGCCTTACAGCGCCCGAACGTTTCATAGTGCCTAGAAAAGCTAGCGTTCACCAACTTGCTCCCTAGATCTCAACTAACCATTCACTGCACCCTCTGCTCATGCTAACATCTGATCTTACAGCGCCGAAACTTTTCAAAGTGTCTAGAAAAGCCATTCACTGCACCCTCTGCTCACGCTAACGTCTGATCTTACAGCACCCGAACTTTTCAAAGTGCCTAGAAAAACTAGTGTTCACCAACTTACACGCTAGAACTCAACTAACCATTCACTGCACACTCTCCTCATGCTAACATCTGGTCTTACAGCACCCAAAATTTTCAAAGTTCCCTTTCTGTCATTTCGAGGTGGAAAACCAGGAAATCCCCAGATGCGACGAGAACGAAGGTAAGGTGACGCCCTCATCTGGAGGTGTGGAAGGGGTTTATGCCTTTTCCTGAAACTTCACAGCAGGGTTATCTTAGCGTAACGGATGAGTTACTATATCACCCAGCTCAGTTGGACTGCAAGCTGCATTTTAAGTTCAATGCCGAGCCTCCACTTCTTTCTCCGAGGTCAATAAACCAGTAAAAGGAATCTTTTTACATATAAACCTATCCACCTATCGGGTGCGAGTTTTGCAGATGTGGGCATATTGAGGCTAAAGAAGCGTGGCTTGATACGGCTTTGCTAAATTGTCGGAACCCATTTTTAGGCTTCTTCTTGTACTGTTTGATTTCTTTCTGGGTAAGTTTGAAAAAAATCTTCAATTGTTTCACCAGGGGCGACTGGCTAATAGTTTGCAGTAAGACCCCAACAAGCTGTAAACAAGCATTGGCATAGCCAATAGGTCTCGCCTTTGGGACCTTAAAAGTATTTAGCCATGCAACAGTTGATGTTGTTGCACTAAGGATATTGTGCTGGATAACTAAACACTTATAAGGTCCCAAAGGCGAGACCTATTGGCTATGCCAATGCTTGTTTTGTGTTGGGAGGTTGCGAAACCGGATCCCGCTGGTGAGGCAACAACCCCCCTTGTGTGTGTGCAAGCTCTCAGATTAATTTTTTCCCTTTTTGTGTTGTGATTATGTCTGCTTGTTGAATAAGTATAATATTGATTGCTTATAGGGCTGCGAGTGCAGGGACACTTGTTGATTTGTAAAAGGTGATTTATTAATCTATATATATTATATATACACATATATATATATATATATATATATATACACATATATATACATACATACCTATATATACATTCACTGAAAAAACCATAGGTTTTAGGGAAAGTTATAGTTAGTTGGACATTGCACTCGTACAAAACCCGTGAAATTCCCCCGTTATAGTTAGTTCAGCTAACTATAACTCGTGCCCCCGCAATGCACTGCTGATGACGTCACATATTACATCACTCATGACATGGTCAGTGACATCACTGATAACAACTAGCCCACCAGGAACCTCCAGTATGCGCCAGGGAACTGCCTTGCTGAGAGGTGTACAGAGGCCACGCTCCTTTTTACACCTCGCTGCAACGCAGCTCTGTGGCGCTTTTTGGAGGTACACAGTGGGCTACTTGGACTCCAGGGACCCTCAGGATTCAAGGGGAGTTAATCCCCCAACTTAAAACGCGCCACGGGGCGCGTTTGCACAGTAGTGAAGGGAGGGGCGGGGCTTCAGGTGACATGTGTGCAAACAGGCCCCGTGGCGTGTTTTAAGTTCAGGAATTAATTCCTCTTCAATCCTGAGGGTCCCTGGGGGTCAACTAGCCCACCAGGTACCTCCAGTAAGCGCCACGGAGCTGCTTTGCAGAGTGTTGTAAAAAGGGGCGTGGCCTCTGAACACCTCTCTGCAACGCAGCTCTCTGGCGCATACTGGAGGTATCTGGTGGGCTAGTTGGCCCCTAGGGACCCTCGGGATTGAGGAGGAATTAATTCTCCAACTTAAAACGCGCCACAGGGCGTGTTTGCAGACATGTCACCTCAGGCCCCACCCCTTCCTTCACCATTGTGCAAATATTCCTCTAAAATCAGCCGAACTACGAATTCGATTTACTCACCTATTATCAGGAGAGAACGCAGTGCTGCATCTTTGAGCCCAGTACTGATCCTGAAAAGTAATTTTAACCGTACTTACCAGTAACTTGAATTTCCTTCCATAGGCTAACATTGACTGGTTTCACTTGGAAATTCTTCTAAGTGTGGAGTTTTGGAACTTTATAATATTCCTCTAAAATCAGCTGAACTACGAATTCCAATTTACTCACCTGTTATCAGGAGAGACCTCAGTGCTGCATCTTTGAGCCCAGTACAGATCCTGAAAAGTAATTCTAACCGTACTTACCAGTAACTTGTATTTCCTTCCATAGGAATCCATTGTCTGGTTTTCAGCAGAAAAGTTTCAAAGTGTCGATTTTCACAAACTACAAATATTCCTTAAAAATCGCCTGTATGACTTAAACGCATTCTTTCAACTGTTTACAGGAGATGCACCAGTGCTGGATCCAGGATCCACCACTGAGTAAGAAAAAGTAACAATAACACTACTTACCTGCTAAGTGAATTTCCTCCCATAGGATAACATTGGTGATTCTATGTGAAAAAGTTTCGAAGTGTCAAGTTTTAAAATACAATAATATTCCTTAAAAATCACTACTGTAACCAAAACGCTTTTACTCAACTGTTTACAGGAGATGTCCCAGGACTGAATCTAGGATCCAGTCCTGTGGTTAGAAAAGTAATCCATAAAGTAACTAATTGCATTTAACTAGAAATTCACATTGAGCTCAATGTTGCATTGTGTTTGAAATTGTGTTGCCCATTGCAACAACTGTAACTACTGTACTTGAAAGTCTATTGCCTATTTGCAAAGTATTTAAACTAAAGTAATTCATTCTGAGAAAGTATATTTTGTAATGTAATGTATAATGTAATTACAATGTAATTTAAAAATAAAATATCTAAAAATAAATAGTTTAAAAAAATGTAGTAAATCAGTATCAAAAAAATAAATATAACAATTAATACATTTAAAAATTGTCATTTACAAAACCTTTGAAATTCACTGAAAAAACCCATAGGTTTCAGACATGTTATAGTTAGGAATTAGCATTTAAAAAACCTTTGAAATTCACTGAAAAAACCATAGGTTTCAGGCACGTTATAGTTAGAAATTAGCATTTAAAAAACCTTAAGGTCCGGTGCACTCACGGGGTATGTATCGGCTATAAAACATCCGCAGACGTAGGTCGTAGCTTATACAAAGCTAGAGTGTTTCACCATATGTGGGACACTCACAGTGTTTTCGTTTTTAATCCAGCGGCAGGCGAGGGAATGTACAGGCACAGTTATTACGGCTGCCAATTGATTTTTTTAGCGATGGGAGCGCCATAGAAATTGCATTAGGCAATAAATAATTAAGACAGTGACGCCCCATTGCTGCTCCTTCATTGGCTAAGGATCCACCAACCATATGGCAGGACCGTTTTAATGACTGTGTTTGTTTTATTAACGGCTTTTCCGCACTGATGACGGCAAGAGCCAGAAACGCGTCTGCGGATGTTTTATAGCCGATACATACCCCGTGAGTGCACCGGACCTTGGGAGTATTATGAACTCCTTGTTTTTTGCTGTTTTTTAAGCGGTTCCCACCACCGCTCCCGGTTGCACCCGCCGCGAGTTCAGCAAGCCCCAGGTGGAACACTGCTTTGGATATATATATATATATATATATATATATATATATATATACACACACACATATATGTATACATACACATATATACATATACAAATGTATCCCTTTAAAAAAAAATTTAGTTTGTTTTTAAAAACGTTGCTGTATATAGCGGAGTATGATAAAAGCATAGTACCTTATGTTACTTAGTCCTTTTTTTTTGTTGATTGTGTTTATGAGCTATGTAGGTAGCTAGGTGTGCCCTTTTCCAAAAAGGGTCATTAGTTGATATAATAGGAGATATGCAGCATAGATGCTACGTTTTTAGTCTTTATATATTACGTATGTAATATTGAAAGAGGAGATGTATAGCTTCTGCTATTTGTTAACCCTTATAAGTACTTATGTACTATGTTTATGTAGGGACTATGTTTTGAGTCTTCTTTTATTTATTTTAATTTTTTCTCCTTCACAGGGTAGGAGGGAGGGTCGTATGTGAATCTAGAAGAGTCTAGGCGGCAAAACTATTCTTACAGGTAAGTAATATTTTCGTTTTGCAGCATAGACGTCTTCTAGATTCACAAACTGTGCATCGATTGCGTAGCGGTATTTAGCGATTGTGGAGGAGGGAGTGAAGTGTAGTTGATCCACCTAGTATAATAGAAAACACAAATGGTGTAGAGTACCACTTGTTCTTTTCTGAGAGAATCTGAGTTCTCATGTTGTGTGTACATAGTAGGTATCCATATAGCTCTCCTTTGAGGAAAGTACCCCTATTTGTACTCCGTTATGTATATACTTGCATTTGCGAGTGTTTTAAATATTTTAGATATGTCTATTGAAATAGTTATATTTTATAGGCCCATTCATCCTTGTGTAGGCTAACGCATGATTTGCTTGTTTTATTCAGTGAGTGCTATTTTTAATATGGTCTTTACCAACCACTAGCTCTTGTTTGTATGTTGCCAGAATTATTATTTATTTATTTATTTTTGATGCAATGGGCAGGCTTTAATGTCTTATGTAGATATGGCTTACGGGTTTTTTGGGGTGCCTGGCTGCTTAATGTGTGTATGTATTCTTTGTTTGATGCTCGCCTTGGTAGTAACAGAAAACTGTATGCGTATGCTGTTGACCTGTTGAAATGTGTTATTACCCTTCCCCGTTTATGGTATTGTAGAGCATGGACGTTATTATATGATTATGCGTCCGGTCTATGTCCTTAGGAGGCAATTGAGGGGAGAGGAAAGAAAGGCCTTTACCTTGTTATTATATGCATTGTGCTTTTGTATCCTAAGGTCCTGCTGAGTGTTTTTGGGGCACTTTAGTTTGTACCTATAAACATACCTCAAACCATACCATATATATATTTATATACAGATGTACAGGCATACATGTGTGTGTTTATTTTCCCCTTATGGAGAGTATTTCACCGATGTTGTATACCCAAGATGTTGACATGTACAGCAAAGATGTTGACATGGACATTTTCGGCCCCTGGTTTAAATGAGGGTTACCGCCCTTAATGTGTACTGTGCACAGTGGGCCTTTTGGCTAACTATTTGCGAATGGGCTCCAAATTTTTAGTAGGCTAATGCCTGCTGTTAGTGGTATTGAGCTCCCTTATGATTAAGCGCAAGGTAGAGATCCAGTAACATTTGAGTGTGCATTGCATTGCAGACCTTGTGTAGTTTTTATCATGTAGTAAGGAAGCCTGAAGAACTGCGCCTTATTTTGTGCTTATTCTGCCTTTATGGATGTTAATAGTTGTTGTAATGGAAACACAACCTGGTAAGGGGTGTGTTGTGTTTGCCCTGTTAGGGATACCTTGTGATGAGTAGGCGGGCCTATCTGGTGGGCCCCATGTGAGGTATGTGTCTTTTCCTTGTCCCCGTTAACCTGCTTTGCTATTGATGGAGCAGAGAAAATAAAAATTTTTAACCCCTAACAAATTTTATAAATAATTAATAAAATGTTCGTTTAAATGTATTAATCAACACTGTGCGTGTGGGAAGGGTAATACGCAAGTATATGTGCTGAATAATCTATTAACGAATGTCTGTGTCTAATTATAACATAAAAATAATTGCGTACTAATTTATAATAAATGCATGATTTGTGCTTCATAGAATATAAACGTGTCATTGCAAAAACAATAGTGATGGTAAGTAAGGAACAGCTTAAATGTTGCTTTCTGCTAGGTAATAACTAATTGGGGTACGTAGATGACGGGAGGGAAACGAAAAGGCTATGTTTCTCTATTTTAATTATGTTTTGTTTATTTCAAAATAGTGCTTCTAAGTATAAACGAGTGGCGATATAAAATGCCTGCCAGTTAATGAAGTGCGCAAGTGCGGGGAAACACGTTACAAGGGAGAAAAGTTGGAGAAAAGCTAACCTCGTGATGTTGCTGAGAGGCTAGGATGCGAGAATGGTCAAGGCTGATGTGACCTAATTGAACTGATAGTGTGCCGTGGTGATCAGCAAAGAACCGTGGGAAACTATTTTAAGAGAAAGGACAATGCCTGCAGAGTTCTCGAATGTATCGAAAGAAGTTACAAATGTACTGATCGAAGCGGATGGAAACATGTCTTGAACTGTGAGAAAGGAAATGATCCAAGGACCCGTTGGATCCGAGAGAACTTGATTAAAAGAATGAATAAGATGACATGCATGGACCAATGAAAGAAAAGCGTGTTATTAATGTTGCAACAATTAGTTAGCAAAGTTAGAATTAGGGTATAAGAGGGCCTACTCTTAGTGGGAGGGGGTCACAGTCACGATCGGAGTTGGAGAGTCGTGTTGGTGGCTTCCTATGCTTGGTGGTCCTGATCGATCCATTACTGAGCGGGAGATGCTGAAAGACTGTTAGATGAGACGGGTTGCAGGTAGCTGATGCTGACGAGCTGAAGTTTCTGTTGCTGTCTTAATTTTCCAGTTGAGTATGAGAATCAGGTTATTTTTAATTCTTAAACTTAGGTTAGAAATCATTAGGCTAAATTAGGAAGGTAGGCAGGTAAGTAGGGTTTGCTTCATGACAAAAATTTCCTTTCTGCAATAAAATTGGTTATGCTTAATAAATATTTGAATTAATAATGAATGAATAATTGAATAAAAAGTTTAATTCTTTCTCATGCTTTTAAAATTATATAAAATTTAAGATTCTTTAAATTAAACGACTCAGTGGTTATTTTGCTAAATGATTGTGACACCAGTAATTGGTTATTGTGATTTAGCTGGTCTTAATCACTATGAACTAATTTCTTACATGAATGATTCATCGACAAAACAATGAGCAGGAATATCTTAAGAAATAACTGAAAAAAAACCGATAGTTTTAGGTAAATAAGATATCCCGGCTCTTTCCAGCGGTACATAAATGGTGTTTTCCATTTAGTTCTCATGCTTCTCCTAGGAGTACAGATTTTCGTAAAAGTGTAAAGGAAATCCAGGTGTGTGCGTGTGTGATAGGCGATGTTTATGGGCCCCATCGTCATGTGGATAGGAGAAAATATAGTTTGCCCCTGGATTGATCAATAAGTGACCTAGGAGGAGAATAGTTTTATTGTACGCGCTGCATCAGATTTTTTGGTAGCAGAGTTATGGTTTTCTATAGATTAGTTTAGTGATTATTGATTACTTTTTTTGACTAATACTATATGTTGAGTCGTGTTATGTTATATGTGAGTTTTCACGCTTCTGGGATGTAGGAAGTGGAACACGTGTGGCAAGAGAAGTCATATGGAATTTGGTACATGGTCTGAATTCATTTTGGTAATAACACAGGTTGTGTTATGTTAGGGATTTTCTGTACGAAAGGTGTGTAACTGAAATAGCAAATCACGTTTTCTTGTGAAACTTTGGCCTTAATTCTCAGGAGCCTAGTCTCCACATGTGTCTTATCACAAGAGAAACGAGTAAATTGTTTGCTTGAAAGAAGGGTAAGGTAGAGGGAAGTGCTACTTTATTGGCGAGAGTTAATAATTCTGTGGTAGGGTAGAGGTAAGCGCTGCATACTGGAAATAGAGGATTCTTGTGTACAAGGACAAAGCTGTAACTTTTGTTTAGCGAATCAGACTATGGAATTGTTTTAATTGTTGTAACTAACGAAGAAAACAGTGAAAAGAAAAATTGCCGATAAATTTTGTAAAGAAGGGGTAAAAGAGCAGGAGTGACGTGGAACAGTGCCGCGCTAGGATTGGATAGTGCGCTAGTCACGTGAACAGTGACGTAGAAAAGTGCCGCGCTAGGATTGGTTGGTTCGCGGACGAAGGGAATTGTTCTGATTGGTGCGTTAGTGTGAGTTGCGCTGTAATTGGTTGAAGTTCCGTACACAGAACAGTGCTAGTGTGAAGAGAAAAACAAATCGAAAATATGCCGTATTACGAGTATGAAAGGGAGAGAACGTCATGGACGACAAAAATAAAGAATTTCTTTAAGAAAGACAAAAAGGTTGTGACTAGAGAGGGACAAGTAATTCCTCCGCCGAAATCAGCAGCTTCACATATGATGCTGAAATATGGATATCATACATGCATATGGTTAGAAAATTGGGCAAAGTATACGAAGAATGATGGTGCATTAGCTTTCCCTGAGAATGGTTCATTTAGTGTAGCGGTTTTGCGAGAAAAGATGACAAATCTAGAACCTAGACCTAGACCGACACAGTTTGAAGCGTTGACAGAATGGGAGGATGAGATGTATAAGCGAGAGAGATTCAGAGGTTTAAGAGATCATGAGTTTATGCCTGGAAGAATGTGGGGAATAAATCATGAAGATAGAATAAAAAGATGGAGATGTGCTAACATGACAGGAGGTTTGTTTCCAGCTTTTACAGTTGAGGAAGAGACTAAGAGAAACGGACTGAGAAAAAGAAACATATGGAGAGGGAGAAATATATGCATGAGAGCGAAACGGATGATGAATTGCTGGAAGATATTTTAAATAGAAATCCACCTCCGTATCAGCAGAGTTCTACAGTGGTGACACCAAATGCGCCGCTAATAGAGACTATGCGAAATAAAAGTCCGGAAAAAAGAATTGAAATAAATAGGTCACAAGATCAAATGAGAACTTCACAAAATGAAGGAATAGAAAGCGACAATGCAAGCGAATTAGCAAGGACAACCAAAGAACTAACTGAGAAGATTAGAGAATTAACGAAAAATATGGAAGCAGTGACTGTGCCTGTAACAATAGGTCCAGTAATACCAGTTTTTGAGAATCAGAAAATTGATGAGCGATCTTTAGTGATTCCCATGAGTTCACAATTTCAGAGAGAAAAAGAAAGAATGGAACAAAGTGCAAGTACAAGTAATTTGGCTAGTACTTACAGACCAAGTCCACCTACAAATTTGACTGTGAATGAGTGCAATGGTAGGAAAATGCATATGGTAACAGAATCTGCAACAGAGACTCCTGAAAAGAGTGGTAATTGGGTAGAACTAAATAATACACCCATAGGTCCGACTCCTGATGAGTTAAATGAATGGATGAAGGCATTTAAAATAAAAGAACCAGAAGAAAAACCATTAGATGTAATTAGGTTAAAAATTGACATGGAAGAATTAATTCTAGGAACGATTGGTACAGAAAAGATAAAAAATTACCAGGATGATGAAATAATGTTTCTGTGCAAAAGTATTACATGGAGAGCAAAGAATTTACATGACAAACTAGAAGAAGTAGCCAGTGAAATTGGAATAGACTTTGCGAAAGTGAAAACATTGCAGAAACCATATAGAGTAGACTTTTGTGAAAAAGATATTGAAAATTTGAACACGGCAGGAAGGCTGACACAAATAAAAGAGTTAATTGTGTTATTGAGAAAATGGGGTGATGTGGACAGATGGAAGGTTAGATGGACAAAGAAGAATGAGAAAACTACAGACAAAGCTTCTTTGGCTTTTATGATAACTGAAAAAGAACCTGTTGCCAGAGAATACCCTATGAGAGAAACTCCAGGTGGTAGTTATGTGCATGTTCCCTGGACTAGGCAGGATATACTGTCATTTACAAATGACTTTCCGAAGCTAAGAGAGAAACCAGTTGAATGGTACCGACAAGTAGAGAGATTTGTAAAGGTTTCAAAGGTGTTGTGGATAGATTTAGATGGATTATTTGACATAGTGGTACCAACTGATTTGTGGTCAGAATGTAAGATTACAGTTGACTGGCCAACTACAGAATATCCAAGAGATCCTAAGACAGGAGCTCCAGGTCCTGAGGTGATGAAGAAGTATGATAAGGTGATTACCTTTTTGAAGAATAAGATTCCTCCTAAAGAGACAGATTGGGTAAAAATTGATAGAACTACACAGGAAAGTAAGGAGTCTGTACACGCCTATTATGAGAGGTTGTTGTTGGTTTTCAAGCAGTATAGTGGATATGAGGAATTAAGTGAAAAAGATATGAGTCATTTTGTGTACAGATTTGTGTTTGGATTGAAACCAGAGATTAGTGAAATGATTAAACAGCATATGATTAATTGGCAGAATGGCACAGTCGATGATGTGCTGAGGTATGCTAAGTATTGCAGTGATGATATTGAGAGTAGACAGCGTAAATTGAAAGAGAAGGCAATGTGGGCACAGGTGAAAGTGGCAGAAAAACAAGAAGCTCAATTGGATAATAATAGTGGGAATGAAACAGGACAGAATAAAATGCGACCTAACATAGGTAAAGGAAAAGGTCAAGTGAGTCTAGAGGAGGCAAAGAAGAAATGGCCCTGTCATAATTGCGGAAAATTAGGGCATTGGAGAAACGAGTGTAAGTTCCCACCTAAACCTAATCCGGAAAATCAATCATTAACTCCACAGGTGCAGAATGAGGTAGTTGTTCAACAAAGTCAGGTGCCGCAACCACCACTTCCCAACACTGTTAACCAGCAAAGATACAGTACAGAAACAGGATTCTACGGAGGAGAGCAGGTAACACAGTTGCCGCGAGCAGCTAACATTTCTCAGTATTGGTTGCGACAGAGTGAGGATGAGCCGGATGAAAGTTTCTGACGGTGCCCAAGAGAGGGGAAAGAGTGCGTACTTGGCGCAACTCTAGAGGTAGATCAGTCTGGTCCCTTTGTGGATGGAGAAGTGAATGGTGCAAATGTAACATTCCTTGTCGATACTGGAGCTACCCGTTCTACTGTTAGATCAGTGGAAATTCCAAACCTTCCTCTCTCAGGTGAATGCATCCAAGTGGTAGGAGTAGCCAATCAGCAGATTAAAACACCACTTACTGAATTAGTGGAAGTAAAAATTGGTTCTTTTAGCAAAATGCATAAATTTGTAGTGTGCGATTGTAGTCCTGTAAATCTTTTAGGTCGTGACCTCTTGTGCAAGATGAATTGCACAATTTATTGTACACCAGATGGAATTGGATTTCAGACCTCAGATGAAGATGTATTGTATAAAGTAACTTTGATGAATCAAGAACCTGAAATGAATGGGTTGTTTCCTGCATTTGATGCAGAAAAACTTCCAGAAGAACTAAAAATTGCAGTGAAAGAAAGTGTGTGGGATTTTACAGGAGAAGATATTGGATTAATGAAAGAAGTTGATCCCGTAAAAGTAACAGTAAAAGAAGGAACAACTTACCCGAATACGCCACAGTACAAATTATCTCCAGAAATAATTGAAGGAATAACTCCTGTAATAAATAAAATGATTGAACAGGAAATTCTAAAAGAAATAATGAGCAGTCCATGTAATTCACCTATTATGGGACTGAAAAAGCCAAACGGAACATATAGAATAGTACAGGATTTGAGAAAGATCAACAAAATAGTTGTGCCCTGTTGTCCAATAGTGCCAAACCCTGCAGTAATTCTATATCAAATTCCACACGAAGCTGAGTGGTACACAGTGATAGATTTGTGTCACGCATTTTTCTCTATTCCTTTGCATCCAGATAGCCAGCCATTATTTGCGTTCCGGTTCGGAGAGCGTATTTTGGCATGGTGCCGAATTCCTCAGGGGTATACAGAAAGCCCCTCAATCTTTAATCAGATTCTAAAGAAATCTCTGGAAGATTTGAAAATGCCAGAAAAGTCAGTGATGGTGCAGTATATCGATGACCTATTGGTGGCATCGAAAACAAAAGAAGCATGTGTAAGTGATACAATTGCTTTACTGAACAATCTAGAGAAAAGAGGACATAAAGTGTCCCCTTCAAAATTGCAATTTTGCCAAAAAGAAGTTCAATATTTAGGGCATAAAATTGAGAAAGGAGTGCGAAAGATAGCGACAGAAAGAGTAAGAATGATTCAAGGAATGAGAGCACCAATGACGCAAAGAGAGGTAAGAATGTTTCTGGGAATGGTTGGATATTGCCGACAATGGATAAGTGGTTTCTCTTTGATTGCAAAACCATTACAAAAGTTGACCAAGAAAGATGTAAGAGACCCTTTTGAGTTAAACAACGAAGAAATGAAATCTTTCAAAGAGTTGAAAAAGAAATTGTGTGAGGCCCCTGCTTTAGGCATGCCTGATTATGAGAAGGATTTTGAATTGTACTGCAGTGAAAGAGATGGATGTGCGTTTTCAGTACTGGTACAAAAACATGGAACAATGAAAAGACCAATTGCTTATTTTTCAGCTGTTTTAGATCCTATAGCAAAAGCATTGCCCGGATGTTTGAAAGCAGTTGCTGCTACTTGTGTAAGTCTGGAACAAAGTGAAGGTATAGTGATGGGGTATCCACCGAGAGTATATGTTCCCCATTCAGTAGAAATTCTTTTGACAAGAACGAAAACACAGTACATGACACACAGTCGGCTGACTAAGTACGAAAAAGTAATCTTGAGTGCTGAAAATGTGACCATAGACAGATGCATGAATGTGAATCCTTCAACATCATTGCCAGATGAAGAGAGTATAATTGAACAAGACGAAGTAGATCATGATTGTCTGAATGTGCTGGAATATTGCACAAAACCAAGAGCTGACATAAAAGATGAACCGTTAAAGGAATCAGATTATGTCATGTTTGTAGATGGCTCATGTTTGAGAACGAAAGAAGGAGTTTTAAGCGCAGCTTACGCAGTGTGCACAGTGGCAACTGTGATGGAAGCGTCTTGTCTGAAAGGAATAAGGTCTGCACAAGTTGCGGAACTGATTGCTTTGATTCAAGCATGTAAATTAGTAAGAAATGTGCGAGTCACGATTGTGACCGATAGCCAATATGGTTTCGGTATCGTGCATGACTTCGGTCAGATTTGGTCACAAAGAGGTTTCTTGACGTCTGCAGGAACACCTATCAGAAATGGAGATTTTGTTAAAAAGCTGCTTGAGGCGATACAGCTGCCTAAACAAATAGCTGTAGTGAAGTGCAAGGCACATAAGAAAACGAAGATTACATAGCTGTTGGCAATAACTATGCTGACGAGATCGCCAAATATTGTGCAGAGAACATGGTATCCCTGAATAAAAACCGAGAAAGGGAGCATATCTCTTCTCCTTTGCTTTTTACTAACACTGTTGAGGCCTGGGATGAAGTAAGACAGTTACAGGAAGCTGCAAATAATGAGGAAAAAGATTACTGGATAAAAGCAGGATGTAGAAGACAGGAAAATAATGGTGTTTGGGTGTACAGAGATGAAAGACCAGTTATGCCTGATAGCATGATTGCAGACATGGCACGGATGTACCATGGACAAGCTCATATTGGGAGAGATGCAATGATCAGACTTTTCAGACAAACTTGGTATAACCCAAAATTCAGAGCGATAGCTGAAATCCTTTGTCAAAGATGTCTTATTTGTCAGCAGTTTAACCCAGGAAGAAAGACGGTAGTGAGTCTAGGAACAATAGGACGAGAAGGAGGTCCGTTCACTAGAATGCAATTAGACTTTATCGAAATGCCCCCTTGTAACAGACTAAAATATGTTCTAGTGGTCGTCTGTTTGTTTTCTCGTTGGGTGGAGGCATACCCCACTAGAAGGAATGATGGAACAACGGTGGCAAAACTTATGCTGCGAGAGTTCATTCCAAGGTATGGTCTTCCAGTCACGGTTGAGACAGATAGAGGAACACATTTTCAAAATGAGTTGATCCAATTGATTTGCGAAGCATTGAGTATTAAACAAAAACTACATTGTGCTTACAGACCAGAGGCTTCTGGGGTAGTAGAGCAAATTAATGGAACAATTAAGAACAGATTAGGAAAAATGTGTCAAGCTACAGGACTCAAATGGCCAGATGCACTGCCCCTTGTTCTGATGACCATCAGAAGCATCCCTGAAAAGAAAACTGGACTTAGTCCTCATGAGATGATCATGGGACGAGCAATGAGACAAGCACAAGTACCTGTCAACAAGTTATTGACTATAACTGATGATCTAGTACTGGATTATTGCAAGGGACTGGCTGATGTGGTGCGTTCTGTGTTTCATCAGGTTGGACCGGATGCGACCACTCTTGAAAGAAAACCAGCCCACGACTTGAATCCAGGAGACTGGGTCCGTATAAAAATCCACAGGAGAAGAAACTGTCTAGTTCCTCGCTGGGACGAACCACGACAGGTAATCCTAGTGACAACGACTGCAGTCAAGTGTGCAGGAGTGAAGTACTGGGTCCATGCCAGCCACACAATCAGAGTTCAAGAACCTACTGATCGACATGTGAGTCGACGTCTGGAAGTGTGGGATAAAAGTTTAACGGCTGGGACAACAAGAATAAGAGAAAGGGTGCCAGAACTTGAAGATCGACCTGAAAGTCGACATCTGGAAACCCCAACTGCGAGCACCTCTAGAGAGGAAGAGGAAGAAGAAGAAGAAAGAAATTCAGAAATTCCAGAACCTGAAGATCGACCTGTAAGTCGACATCTGGAAATATCTGACACAAGTTCAGGATCTGATGATTCAGTTGCAAACTGTGAAGAATTTCGAAGGAGAACTTGGGGTTATAAACCAATTAGAGAAGAAAATGAGCAAGAAAATGATCTAGATGAGCAACCAAGTACAAGTTATGGTGGAAATCCTTCAGAAATAATATTAATAGACGAAGTAGGGAAAGAAGTACACAAAAAGCTAGAGAATCGAGAAGAACCCCGAGGAGCAATAGGGACAGATAGAGAAACAAAAGAACAGGGAAATTTAGAAGTAGAAAGTGAGGAAAACACCAAATCGGAAGAACACCGAGGAGGGACAGTAATAAGGGAACACAAGAAGGAGAAGACAGATCCACCAGTAAGAAACGACGAGATCATAAGCTTCAAAATAAGAGACAATAGTGAAACAGTTGAAACCGAATCTGAAGAGAGTGCAGAAGAGGAGAAAGCAAAAACTGAATCAAGAAAAAGAAACTGGAAATCAGAAAGAGAAGAAAAAGAAGGTGAAGCCAAAAGGCCAAGAAAAGGAGATAATTGGCCCAGCAACTATATAAGAAAATTGAGATATAGAATAATAAGAGCTGGAGAAGAAAGTGCTGAACAAGTGAATGAAATAACAAGTCAAAAGGGACAAGAAAAACCAAGTGGAAAACGACTGCAAAAGTCCAAAAGAACGAAGAAAGTGAATGCAAAGTATAAGTCACCTGAGTGGCTATATATCGCACTGACGGATTACAAAGAAGAAGAAAACACTCACGAGAACCAGAGACTAAGAAGTCGAATGGGTAAAGGTGAGATGCAACAAACCTGAAGTGAAGACTTATAGTGCTTCTGCCGGACATGACAATTTTACTGGATGTGACAAATCACCGGATGTGACAACGAAAGAATTCTGGAGAGAATTAAAAGAAAGTACCAAGCAAAGACTTTTTGAAAGCAGAGTGGCATCTAAGTCATTTCTGAGGTGTAGTGACACAATTTTCTGAAACTTAACAAAAAGATAAAAGCAAAATGGAAAATACTAGGGATAGAAGAGATAAATGTGAGTTTGTAAAAAGATGGTGTAAAATGTGCTGCTTTTGTACAGGTTTATTAATGACCGTATGGATAGTTTTAGCAATCACAATTCCTATTAGTTTAGCTGTAATAGAAGCGAAGAATGATACTAAACCAGAAAAAGAAACTAATATTAAAGAACCAGTTATTTTAAGAAGTAGTGCAGAATTACATAAGGATAAGTCAGTAACAGACTTTTCTAAAAATGTTTTTACAAAATTGTTGTACGAATATGTAGAGACAATGGATGTGAGAGATTGTTATGTTTGTATGCAGTTGCCTGCATCAGTGTCAGAAGGTGTGACTTATCATCACCTGCCTCTAACTTATGGAATAACCTGTAGTGTAATAGCAAGTTTATTTTATAAAACAGGTAGATTAGAATCTTATTATACTGATATAGATAAGATTTTTGCAAACGTTCCAGTAGTACCAGAACTTAACAAAGTAAAACCAGCAAAAGTTTTAGGAGAATTCTTTCTAGAACATAGAAAATTAACCTTAGAAGAAATAGTTAATAACAACCTTACCTGTGAGTTAAAGAAAGAAGAAAAGGTATTTTTAGAAATGGTTGAAGAAAGAAGAATGAAATTTCAAAAAGAAGCAATAAAAGAGGAAGGAACACATCTATGGACGTTTGAGGAAGGAAATCATGAAGGGAAAAGATAAATGCAGCAATGACATTAGATTGGCCGCAAACAGGAAAAGTTGTGTATTAGGAGAAATAAGACAGTCTATGACAATTACTTTGTAGGTTCCAGTATCTGCCATGACAATTATCAAATTCTGGGAGGTTGGGGATTCAAAGGTGGAAAAGATCCAATATTTCCAGGTATCTATTATATTTGTGGGAATAGAGCTTATTACAGGTTACCGGACCATTGGTATGGAACTTGCTATGTAGGCCTGGTCTTTCCAAAAATCTTTCATATGGACAGAGAAGAAAAGGAACATACAAGATGATTAATAGCTTTACACGTAGAAAGAGGGAAAGTTTTTCAGAAATTGTAGGTGATATTTTTGGAGCATTAATACCAGCAGTGGGAATATCTTTGAATGCATTTAAAATTGGAAGTTATCCACAGTAGTAGATCGTTTGTCTACAGATACTGCGGGAGGGTTCTTAATGGTAAATACCGAAATGGTTGCCATGAGAGCTATGGTGATGCAAAATCGGCTTGCCCTTGATATTCTTTTGGCAAAAGAGGGTGGAGTCTGTGGAATGCTGAAAGTCCAACATTGTTGCACTTACATTCCTGATAAAAGTGAAAATATACAGAAGTATATTACAAATATTACAAATTTGCACAAAGAACTAGTTCCACTGGAGGTTGAAAGTGTCTTGGGAAAACTTGGTAGAGGGTTTTCTTCAGTAGCAAATTGGTTGACCAGAATGAGTAGACTAATGATAGGGAAAGTTATAATAATAGCAACTGTAGTAATATTGTTAGCCATGGTGTTGAAAATTGTAATAACGTGTATAAAAAGAAAAGTAAGACAAAATAAGATAAAAAGAAATAACAGAATAATGAAAGAGAGAGAGAGAGAAATGGGTGAAATTGAGTTAGAGAAAATGAAAGAAAGTATGTATAAGGAGACAAGAAGACAAGATGAAAGGGAAACAGATGTGTAACTAACAAAAAGCAAAGGACGAAAGACATATGCTGCCTGAAAAAGAAGTATAACTTGGTTTTATGCGGTGATTTAAAAATCACCAAAGGGGGAGTTGATGGAGCAGAGAAAATAATAATTTGTAACCCCTAACAAATTTTATAAATAATTAATAAAATGTTCGTTTAAATGTATTAATCAACACTGTGCGTGTGGGAAGGGTAATACGCAAGTATATGTGCTGAATAATCTATTAACAAATGTCTGTGTGTCTAATTATAACATAAAAATAATTGCGTACTAATTTATAATAAATGCATGATTTGTGCTTCATAGAATATAAACGTGTCATTGCAAAAACAATAGTGATGGTAAGTAAGGAACAGCTTAAATGTTGCTTTCTGCTAGGTAATAACTAATTGGGGTACGTAGATGACGGGAGGGAAACGAAAAGGCTATGTTTCTCTATTTTAATTATGTTTTGTTTATTTCAAAATAGTGCTTCTAAGTATAAATGAGTGGCGATATAAAATGGCTGCCAGTTAATGAAGTGCGTAAGTGCGGGGAAACACGTGACAAGGGAGAAAAGTTGGAGAAAAGCTAACCTCGTGATGTTGCTGAGAGGCTAGGATGCGAGAATGGTCAAGGCTGATGTGACCTAATTGAACTGATAGTGTGCCGTGGTGATCAGCAAAGAACCGTGGGAAACCATTTTAAGAGAAAGGACAATGCCTGCAGAGTTCTCGAATGTATCGAAAGAAGTTACAAATGTACTGATCGAAGCGGATGGAAACATGTCTTGAACTGTGAGAAAGGAAATGATCCAAGGACCCGTTGGATCCGAGAGAACTTGATTAAAAGAATGAATAAGATGACATGCATGGACCAATGAAAGAAAAGCGTGTTATTAATGTTGCAACAATTAGTTAGCAAAGTTAGAATTAGGGTATAAGAGGGCCTACTCTTAGTGGGAGGGGGTCACAGTCACGATCGGAGTTGGAGAGTCGTGTTGGTGTTGGTGGCTTCCTGTGCTTGGTGGTCCTGATCGATCCATTACTGAGCGGGAGATGCTGAAAGACTGTTAGATGAGACGGGTTGCAGGTAGCTGATGCTGACGAGCTGAAGTTTCTGTTGCTGTCTTAATTTTCCAGTTGAGTATGAGAATCAGGTTATTTTTAATTCTTAAACTTAGGTTAGAAATCATTAGGCTAAATTAGGAAGGTAGGCAGGTAATTAGGGTTTGCTTCATGACAAAAATTTCCTTTCTGCAATAAAATTGGTTATGCTTAATAAATATTTGAATTAATAATGAATGAATAATTGAATAAAAAGTTTAATTCTTTCTCATGCTTTTAAAATTATATAAAATTTAAGATTCTTTAAATCAAACGACTCAGTGGTTATTTTGCTAAATGATTGTGACACCAGTAATTGGTTATTGTGATTTAGCTGGTCTTAATCACTATGAACTAATTTCTTACATGAATGATTCATCGACAAAACAATGAGCAGGAATATCTTAAGAAATAACTGAAAAGAAAACGATAGTTTTAGGTAAATAAGATATCCCGGCTCTTTCCAGCGGTACATAAATGGTGTTTTCCATTTAGTTCTCATGCTTCTCCTAGGAGTACAGATTTTCGTAAAAGTGTAAAGGAAATCCAGGTGTGTGCGTGTGTGATAGGCGATGTTTATGGGCCCCATCGTCATGTGGATATGAGAAAATATAGTTTGCCCCTGGATTGACCAATAAGTGACCTAGGAGGAGAATAGTTTTATTGTACGCGCTGCATCACTATATAGTAGGCCTATGCAAGGTTTAAGGTGCTGATTTGTGTGTGTAGGTGCTGTATGTGGTGGTAGGGTGTTAACCCCCCACTGTATTTTGGCGAATTTTATGGTCGCGGCCAACCGCAGTTGCCGGCCATATGGGATACCTTTGGAAGTCACGGTGAACTCCTATAGAAGAGTTGCCGATTCCCTTAAGGTGTCCAGAAAAGGTCGCGGTCAACCCAAGTTGCCGGCCTTATGCGGTAGTTTTGGAAGTCGCGGTTAACTCCCCTTGAAGAGTTGCCGGCTCCCTTATGGTGTCAAGATCAGTCTCCGTGGTAGGAGATGACTTCCACCTCTTGGGCTCGCCACACCCATAATGTGTGTGAGATGAGTGTGGTTGTGGTATACCAAACCATATCGTGGAGATCAGCCCCTTTAGTGAAGCTGACTCGCCTTTATCATTGTAGCAAACAATGTTGTGCTGCAAGTACATATTGTATTGGTGAAAGAAATGCTGTGTAGCGTGCGTAGATATGTACTTGTATTTTGAGGTTTGTAGTCTTGCTGTGTGAGACTTAATTCCTCATTAGAAGTAAACAGTGTGTGCAAAACTGTGTATAGTGTTTCATGTGCAGCACCGTTTGTTGCAGAAATTACGTCTGTTGTAAAACAGGGTTGTGCAGTCCAGCAGTGGTGAATGGTGGAGGGAGTTGGTATGTTTTTAATGTTTTGTGTGACCGGGTTTAAAAGAGACAGTTTATGTGCTCCCTATAGAAAACCCCCGGTTGCCTATTTAACACAGGCGCAATGCGTTGAGTGTTACTGGTAAATGGAGCGTATATGTATGTATGTATACACACATATATACATATATGAACAGTCTACATACATATAGTTCCGTGTACATATGTATTTTTTGGTGTTTTTCCCTCCTGGATATATATATATATATATATGTATATGTATATATATATATATATATATACACATATATATCCTTATACATTCAAATACCTAGATATATATATATATATATAATATGCGCCTATATGCATATAAATATATATATCCCCATCCCTTGAAGTGTTGTTCTATTGTGCGTTATCTCGGGACGTATTCAAATGTTTGAGCTGTAATAACGACTGACTGTTTATATTTTGGGTGCATAAAAATGTAAACCCAGAATCTTTTTTTTTTTTTTCCACTCCGCCCTTTATGGGGGTAATTGTTAAAGTGAAAAGTGCATGGCTCTATGTATGTAGGCCCAGCCCATGTATATATGTATACGAGATTAAATCGCATTTGTTCTTGTTCCATTGTACCTGGGATTAACATAACCTCGCAACGTTAGAGTTTGTAGAGGCCCAGTAGGTAATGCTGCAATAGTGCGCGCATTTGTACCTTGTAGTAGGAGGCACCTCTGTGATCTTGCATGTTGCAATGCTATGCAGCAAGATTATAAAATCTTTGAAAGAGGCCGTAGTCACTGGTAAATGTTTGCATATTACCCGTGTTATTGTGCTATTTATGGCCATATGTTCTGTAACTGTGTGTGCTATATGTTATATAGCACAAGTTGTTTTATGGGTGTGTGATAAACCGCATTTGTGTTTCACATAGTGTACCCTGGTGATGTGTTATTTTGGTATAAGAGGATTAATGTACAAAGTACCCTACTATTGCAACCTTATAGTATGTAGTGGCTTAGCAGGTAACGCTGCACTTGTGCACGTATTAGTACTTGGTGCTATTTTGCAAGCGCCTGCCTGTTTGCGCGTTGAGGCTTTTCTTTCTTGTATGCCCTATGCTTTAACGTGAAGTATTTTTCCCCCCGTCGCTGTGTTATCAGCGGCTTTCTGGTAGTGCAATCTTTGAGTCATATGTACAGCATAGCTGTGAACCCCTGTTTTGTATTGCTTGCGCGAAAAAGCTTTGCAGTGAATTATTATAGCCAGGTGCTTTAGTAACTGCTAAATGTTGCCATATTTTCCTTGGTTGTGCGTTCTCTTGTGAGATGTGTTGTTGTATTGTGGTTGCTATATGTGATATAGCATGGTCTTGGGACTTGCAGAGAAACCCCTTTTTGTGTTTTGAAAGGATTACATTTTATTTGGCCTTTGGGAAGGTGAGGATGAAAAAACGTAATGAAGTGCTTTCATTTATTTACCCTCTTATTGAGAAATTAAAGCCCCCTTCCAGGCCCTGTTCAGCAAGGCCATTAAGGAATGCGCTTCCCGGAGATAAGGCCCCGATGTATGAGGTCTCAGTGCTCCACATGAAGGCACCTTGAAGTTTACCATTCTTGTGTTCGGCCGGAACGGGGGAGTTTTATGGCCTTCACAGTGGAATGCTAGAAGCCTCCTCCATGCTATGTGTATCAGGGGGGGGGGGGGGGGGGGGCAGGGGCTGTGTTGAAAATTGTGCTACGTGCAAAACAAAGGTTTGGCTTTGCCGCTAGCTATACGCAGTATTTGGTGCTTCTATAAATGTTTGTTATGCCAACTAGTTAAATAGTAGGGAATAAAATCCCCTGCTTTGTTGACAACCGTTTAAAAGAGTCCTAAATTGTCTCTTTAAGCAAAGCTACGCCCTTTACCTTATAAGCGTAGCAAACGCTTGAGCGGAGTTCTAGCTATGTCTGAAAACAAAGTAAAGACTGGGGAATAAGCCCTTCCCATGAAGCTTTTTTTTATTATTGGTGCGTTTGAAATGCACTACCAAAACCCTGCATGCGTACCAGCACGGTGCTGTAAATACAGGCACGTTAGACTAGTATATATTCTGAATTTGTTTAAATATATGCGGCTTACATTTTTTAAAGTCCTGCGCTCGTGCGTGGAGCAGTTCATCAGTCATGATGCTTTATAATATATAGAAGAGGAAATTCTTACCTTGTTTGTGGATGAAGCATTGCTCCGTGCAGAGCATCCCCTTAACAGTCTGGGGACAGTTTTGTAAAAAAGGCAACAAAAGTGTACTTGCCCTGCTGCATGAGAAATAATGTGAGCAGCGCCAAACAAGCTGCTTTGCTCAAGATTTTTAGGTCTCGCCTGAGCCAGCGCATGCGCTGCTCTGGCGAGAGTTTTAGTAAGCGGGTTTTGGAAGTGCAAACAGCAGTTTGCTGGCGACCAGCTTGTGTTCACGCGAGCGTGCACGCGCGATCAGGCGCCATATGGCTTCCCTCGCCATCTGCTCGCGATTACTTTCACGGCCATTGCTTGTTTCCGGAGCAGTTTGCAATTCCTTCCACGTTACGACGACTGAAGCAATCTCTTCCGTTGTTGGGGCGATTGTAGTTCTTTCGTGGGTAGGCGGGCTTTCTTTTTCTCGGTGGGTTATATTTTTCTGTCCAATCGTGGGTTTTGCCGGGAGTTAGTGCCTTAAAGAACATCCTAGGATTCCCGAGTCCGTTACTCAGTTTTAAAACTACTCTTGTTTACCTCACCCCCTTTTGCTTAGAGAAGCTGCATTTCGATATTTTCTGTCCGTTCACGGAAGGTAAGTTCCATTTTGGAGAATCTCCACCAATTCGAGATGGTTGTCATGTAGGTTTTATGCATTTAAGTCCTCTCCTCCTCTCATGTTTACATTACTGTGGTGATTCCTTTTTCTTCTTATTCACTGTGTCCGTTTATGCCTTCAGTCTATCATACTTCAGTTCAGTTCATTTTATTCCTGTTTCTCTCTTGTGTTTGTCATTCTATATTTTCGGCTCTTTACCTTAATTTTCCTTTTGTTGCTTCTTCTTCCTGGGTCCATTCTAGTCTTTTGTCTCATACAGTTACCTTTCTTACAACTGTATCGCTTGGGCGCCTGGGTATAAGAGCTCAGGGGGCCCCGCCCTTCCAATAATTCAAGACTGGATATAGGGGAGTGCAGCCCTGCCAAGTGCCACGCATCTCGGGTCAAACGAACTAATGCATTTGCAAATTTATGTTGCATCACTGCAAGGCCCAAGATTGTCATGCAATCAGTATTAATAACAGACTGACTGCCACGCCCTCACTGTGATGGTCCCATAAAGCCTGAGGGTTACAGTGCCAGGAAATCTCATCTTAGCTGTACAGCTTCCAAGGAGGTTGAGCATCTTACCTCTCTCGTGTGCCAGGAGTTCATACGTCTCCTTTGCAGTGTGCCAGATACTGGGGCGAGGTAGAGTCACAAGGGGACAGGCAGAGGAGATTGGGACAAAAGTGAAGATGTACTTAAAAGCCCACAGGTTACAGAACAGCAAGGCAGGCACTGAACTAAAAGAGACCCAGCAAATCCGTGCCATACTGCTGGCCAAAACGACAGACACAGGGCAAGTGTCCTTTCACCACATCCAACTCTCTTCTTAACTCTGAAACATCTTTTCATACTAGTAATGGAACGTGGAAATTGTTTGGGAAGAAATTCTAGAAGACCAGGAGATTCCTCCTTTTGTGACCTGGAAGCATCAAGGGTCTCTGAAATCTATAAACAAGCATTGGCATAGCCAATAGGTCTCGATTTTGGGACCTTATAAGTATTTAGTTATGCAGCACAATATCCTTGGTGCAACAACATCAACTGTTGCATGGCTAAACACTCCATGATTCTAGTTTTCTTTATCAGGCTCCAGAAAGAAATCCCTTACGAGTCGAGTTTTTCTCAAATGGAAACATTATAATTAGGAGGGATTTAAATTTAATTTGGGTACTCAACTTCGATACCTGAAAAAAAATAAAACACACCTAACGTAATAGCACTGATTAATGCATTAAAAGTTGAAATTGCTTAAAATGATCCTTTGAGAATCGATAATCCAAAACCAATTTAACATACTTGTGCATTTAAAAGACTGAGCACGGCGACTCACATAGATTTTTTCCAACAAGTTTAAAGACTGACACCACACCAATTGAAGTTAGGTTTTCTGATCACAGTGCCGCAGTAACTGAGATTCCCACATGTACTAATAAAGGTAACATTTTTAACTAGCAATTAAACAAATTTCTTTGGCATGACGAAGACTTGGTTTCAGAAATAAAACTATACAATAAAGAGTGTTTTAAATTAATCTTGGCACGCGTTTTGAAACAGTCTGGGACATGTTTAAAAGAGGAGAAATAATTTTGAAAAACTATTGGGATGAGTAGAGCTAAGGAGAAAACTCTTAGGGATTTAGCGCCCCAGAAAGAGCAATCATAGAAGATTATTTGCGAACCGATTCACAAAAACTAGAACTGTGGAAAGAGGCTAAAGATTGTTTAAAAGAACACTTTTATAAGATGGAACAACTGAACTCTGGTACTACAGCACAGCAGTGGCATGAGGGAGGTAAGCATATTGGAGAAATGCTAGCCTCGTCACCTGTATTTAAGAGCAACAGAAATACATTTACAGTCCTTACTAACAGTACAGGGGATAAGAACTCAGAAACCAAAGAGATACACAAGCATATATCCAGAAGACCAAACTACCAAAAAACATGCTGTAATTATTTAGCACACATATCCATCCCAATTTACAACAAGCATTTTCAATGCAATAGGTCTCGCATTTACGCGAGTTTGAGCTATTGACATTACAAATGGCAATGCCTTTTAGTTTTGTTTTCGTTTTTGAAACATAAATAAAAGGCATTGTCATTTACAATGCCAATAGCTTAAACTCGCATAAATGCGAGACCTATTGCATTGCAAATGCTTGTTTAGGACTTGTGCCCTGACACACACACAGAAAACACAGTAACAGACAAACACCTGACACCACTGAAACGCACATTCAAGCGTGCACAGGAACAGAAAACAGCAAGCACACGTACACACATAAATGACACAAAAATACATCTACATCCCTTCAGAGAAATCACTCTGCCCTGGCTCCTTTGAGGCCCCATTTGCCACTGTACTCCGAGCTTTATTTTCAAAATTATCGGAGGCCGATTCCACTTAAAAATGCCCACAACTTTTAGAAAGGATAAAAAAATGGCCCAGGATAAAGAATACCGTAACTCCAATTAACAGAGTGCAGGGCAACCGGATTTCTGTGTCACATCAAGTAATGTTGAATCCTTGCTGAACACTTGTGGGAGCGCCTGGTGGGCCCTAAACGAGTTACGGCCCTGTCTCTACACTTGTTAAGTAGTCGCTGAGCGCCAGGCGCTGCTGCATCGTCCTGTGAGCTCAGCTGCTGTACTTGTGGGCAGCGGGGAGAGGCCGAACCCGCTCCTGATGGACGTGGAGACTGTGCACACCTACACTGTGTAGCCACACCATATAGTTACATATAAACGCTTCGGCGATCGGTCTGCGCAGCAAGTCAATCCGCATTTACTAATTGCCCGACGGACAGGCCTTTGAATAGAAGCCACTGGTGGGCAAATTTCCACACGCGCAATTAACACACAAACATGTGTACAAACTGATCAGAACGGGAGATAGGTGAAAAATCAATGCAACCTTGCGAGGAGGCGACACACTGCAGTACCACCAACGCTCAGCGTCTGCCCACAAGCATTGAACCAACCAAGCAGACGAAGAAACCTAAGCAACAGCTTAACAAGAGGTACGAATTATCAGGGAACAAATTACTGACAGTGAGTTCACTTCGTAGAATACAGAGCTAAGCAAACGGAAGGATGCTACAGGAAGGGAAACAAGCACGAGACGCACAGGGAAAGTTCATACCTACTGAGGACATTACGAGCTGAGCGTGCGTGCGCATTAAAAAGCGAAACTGCTTAAGGCTTGCGACGACGTCAGTTGCGTGGGGCATGGGCGGGGCATGGAGCGCGTGGCCGGAGGTGTCCGGGGCTCCCGTGAGCTGAGGGAGCCCCGTGTGTTGGAGAAGCGAGGCGGGAGCCCACCCCGCAGAGGGAAGTCCGGCAGGAGCCCACCCCGCCTTCGTGAATGCCGCATGGTGCGGCCGGAGCAAGATTTCAGGCGGGGCTCCTGTGAGCAAGATGGAGCCCCGCGTGTTGCTGCGCCAGTGACCGGGTGAAGAGGCGAGTCCCCCCCGCCATTGAGGAGACCAGCCTGGGAGCACATTTTCGTTTTTAAAGTCAAAGGAGTGACGCTGTTTGGTATGGTGTCTAGAGCTGTAAGGTATGGGATTATTTGGTTTGACCGTGAGTTGAATTTTGGATTTGTTTGTGGGTTCTACGAGCAGGGGTCGGAAGGGGAGCTTGGCGCGGTAGACCTGGTTGCTTTCACTGGTTTTTTTCGCTGTTTATTTAAGCATATTGAACACGTTCTGTATATGTTTTGAAAAGGTTTTTGTGTTTAGAGTAATGGGGCACATAAGTCACGGTTTGCAGGTCTTTTATGGGGTGATTATTGCATACACGTATATGATTTATATTGTTGTGAGAGAATTTACAAATATAGATTTATATATTGTTAAAAATGTGAAAGTATTTAAAATTACAGATGGCCTTTTTCTTACATCGCAGCTACCCCTGACGAAGGGCAAGAGGCCCGAAATGCATTGGGTGAGGGTGAATACATGCATGGTGACCTAAGATGACAAAGTGGACAGAAACGAGTCGTTATAAAAGGCCTGGATTGGCATTGTAACTGTACTTTAAGTTTGGAACCACTTGGCCTCCTGAGCAAAATTTCAAGATTAATGTTGAATAAAGATGGATTGGAAAAAGTTACAGATTACACTGGATTACTATGGTTAAGTTGAATTACGTTATGCAACGTGATGATGTACATTCATGTGGCTGTGCGGCTTGAGGCTGAGCGCGACGGCGCAGCAGTTTGTATTTGGAAGCAGCGCAGAGTCCCCACAAGAGCCGGTGAGTGGGGTTGAGCGGGAGGCATGCTGGACGCCGCGCCTGGACAGGACATGTGCACGTGTATGGTGCGAGCAGGAGTTGTAAAAAGACACGAGCCGTACGCGTGCACATCTCCTGTCTGTTAAGCTTGAGCACAGACAGTCTATGTGCACGCATACGGCTTGCGGCGTTATTACAACTCCTGCTCGCACCATACGCCTGCACATCTCCTGTCCAACACTTGCCGTACGCGTGCACCTGTCCTGTCCCGCATCACAAAGCAAGTCGGCAACAATAGATCTCGCCTGGCGAGCAGCGCATGGCGCTGCATCGCTAGGCGAGACCTAAAAAGCCAAGGAGAAGACATTTAGCCTAGTACAAAACTACTACTAGTCTTCCGAATGGTAAAGGTGTGCGGCAAGGATGGGATCTCTATCGAAGTAGTTCTCAAAACTCTCTTATCATTAATTAAGCGTTTAATAGTGGTGAATGGTATGTTGACAGGGAACCATCTCAGTCTTCTTTTTAAAATGAGATGTTTGATGGTTTCATCAAGACGGGGGAAACAAAACGGACAACGTAACTTCCTAAAGGTCCATTACTCTATTAAACATAGTCTAAAAAATATTAGCAAAGTTGATAGCTAATAGGAGGTCAAGATCATCGGCCTCTTTAATACATCCAGATCAGGATGACTGTCGTTGGAAGGCAGTTGCATGCTAATATACTAACTTTATCACAAAATCAATAGCTCAGTTTTCAAATAATATAGAAATATGCACTGCAATAATACCGTTAGATGCAGGGAAAAGCTTTTGACTTCATAAAGTGGGAAACCTTATGTACAATATTAGACCTCGTTGGATATCCTGCCAAGTTCACAAGGTTAATGAAGAATCTCAAAGCTGGATCTAAAGCCAAGAGTTTGATTAATTTTATGGATATTGGGACCATAAAAAGGGGAAGTCCTATATCTTCCATATTGATTGTTTTGTTTATCGAATCTTAAGCTTCAAACATCAGGCTAATAAAAGAATACACTCTCCACTCAATACTTTTCCTAAAATTAAACTCTATGCTGATAACATGGTTATATATTTAAAAGCAGACAAAGAAAATATACAAACAATGCAACAATTTTCCAACATAGTGGGCAGGGGTTGATAGAAAAACGTAATTATTCAAGAGCCAAAAGTCTTAAGTGCAGAGTAAGCATACTTTTGGGTCAACTAGACATGTCAGCTAGCCTATGACATACATATTTAGGCACATTTGTCAACAAGAATTATGAAGGCCTCTACAGTCTTAATTCTATGTCAGGACCGGAGGCGAGGATTATGCTATTCTTTCTTCACTTTATTGAATAGCAGCCATTTAAAGCAATTAGTAAGAGTCCAAGTACAGAGTGTCCATTTGAACCACCAATCACAGGGCTTCAGTCACATCATAGTCCTCTGTCCACTTCCGTTCCCCCTCTTTCTTTGCTGCTTGCAGCCAGATAAGTGCTTCCTTGTTTCTCTCTGACATTCTGGAATGTTCTTGGCATTATGACTAGTGTTTTCCTTATATTTTAGTCATGTTTTACGTTTAATTGCTGTTGCCTTCACTGTGCTTTAGTGTATTGAGCTTTGCGGCTATTGTGCTGTGATATGTTGAGCCTTTGCTGTTTTGCTGTTATTTTCCTGTGATCGCGCCTAGCGGGGAGTTTTACCGCTCCACGTTTATATTTTTCTCAAGCTGTCTCTGCTCAGCGGCATCGCTTCGCTTTGTTTTGTTTTCCCTTAGGTTTTTGTTTCGAGTCGCCCGCTACTCGGGTGGACCCGATTCCGGCCGTGGGAGTACCTCAACTCCCCAACGGCCGGTTACTGTGGCGCCAGGCTCGCAGTCCGCTCCTCCGGCCGCTAGAGGGCGCCTGTGTGCTCCTCAGCCCGCGGCGCGCGTTCTCGGCATTCCACGCATTCCTCAGCCGAGCAGCAGCGCCGCGGGAGATCCTTGTCCTGCCTGAGACGCCCGTTTGGGTCGATTGCTTCCCTGCCATTAGGCAGTCAGTTGTTGGTGCCTTACGCCCCCTTTACGCCCGCGTTGAAATGGGTCAGTATACTGCCATTAGGCAGCTGTCTCTTCTTGGCACTGGGGGTCGGTATTAGGCCTTTCTTTTACGCTCCTTGCAGAGTCAGAGTTGCGGGATCTCCTTCCTGCTGGGCCCCTTCCAGGCAGGTTTTTTTGCCCTATTATATTCATTGCACCAGGGCTGTTGGGTCCAGGGTCTCACGGCCCGTTGAAATTCGAGCGCAGCTCGCCCTAATTGTAGGTTGACACCCAGCCCCCCTTATTGTGACACTATTGTCGCCCTATTCCACTTACCTGTGCAGGTTTTTCTCTATTGCTGGTGCTATGGATGCCTATGAGGAAACCTATCAGGATGATCAATGGGAGGAGGACCCCCTGTCCGCCCTGCCATGGGATGACACCTTCTATGATGCGGTGGACAATTCTATCCATACTGCGGTCGCGCAAGCAATGGCGCCTTTGGAAGATCGCCTGTCCCGCAAAATAGAGCAGGCCTGTGACCGACTGGCCAAGGCTGCGAAAGCTGCGCAGTCTTCTACCCCACCCAGGGACTCTCTACCTGATAACCAGCCCCCACCTCCTAAACGCCCCCGAGACACGGGAGTTGACGCTGACGCGTTTGCCCGCCTTAAACAGGCGTTCCTAGCCAGTTCTAACCCACCAGCACCACCCGTTACTCCGGGGACTGATGACCCGGCTGCGGCTGATGATGACCAGGGTGCGCCTGACGATGAGGCCGGCCCCTCTCGCCCTTGGCTCCCCTCACGCCCCCCTCAGGTTCCCAGTGAACAAGACCTCTGTGCCGATATGCTGAACCCAAACGACATCCTACACCCTAGGTCCTCGGACTGGGCTCCTTCAGACAAGGTGGCCCAGTATGTGGCGAGTCGTATTCGCCAGCCCCTAGAACCGGGCACGTGTAACTGTCTCCAGGCGGAGTGCCCCCGCCCCTCCTTAGCGGGTAAGGTGGCCGCCACTCCGGACATAGATCCTCGCATGGCCACTTTCCTACAGAAATTTGTCAAGGATCCCAAGAAGGGAATTGACAGATCGTGGCGGGCTTGCCAGGACAAGCTCCTGGATGCTTTGGGGCTTCTTACCAAGATATTAGACATGGCGGAGGAAGCCAAGTCCTCCGGGTCCCTCATCTCCCCCGAGCACCTTTCCTCCTGGGCACAGCGGGCAGTGGTTTTTCTAGGAAACGCCAACTGCGCCCTGTCCTCCGAACGGCGTCGGTCCCTACTTATTAAGGTAGACCCAAAGTTAGGGGACCTCGCCGATTCTGAGGCGGGCCCGGTCGCCCAGGGCGGTCTTTTTGGAGAACCGTTTATTAGGGAACTTGGGCGTTTTGTTAATACCTTTACGTCCCTGGACAGAGCCCAGCCATCCATTAAGAAGGTTTTTCGCACCCGGGTTTTCCGTGGGGCCGGACGAGGAAGGGGCCGCTCTTGTCCGGCCGTCCCTACAACAACAGGGGACAAGGCTCCAACCAAGGCCAGTATCAAGATTCTGCACGGTTCGGGAACTTCTACCCAACCAGAGGTCGTCGTGGCAAGAATAGAGGCGGCAGAGGCGGTGGCGCCTCCAACTCTTCCGGTGAGTGTTCTCCCTTCTTCCCTTCTAAGAGTGGGGAGCCGTCGGGCGCATTTTTTCCAGGCTTGGACTTCGCTCACGGGGGACGCCTGGGTGTTACAGACGGTTCAGGGGTTTCACATAGAGTTCCAAGGGGACCCGTTGCAACCCGTCCGGCCGCGTCCTCTTTGTTTTTCGCAGGCAGATGCCGTCTTGGTGGACAAGGAGGTGCGGTCCCTCTTAGCAAAAGGGGCAATCGAGGAGTCTTCCCCGCATCCCAGAGGTTTCGTCAGCAACCTGATCCTGGTGGACAAGCCCGATGGCGGCCAACGGCCAGTGATCAACCTTCGGGAGTTCAACAAGTGGCTTGTTTATCGCCACTTCAAGATGGAGGGGATTCACCTCCTCCGCGATATTCTTCGCCCTCGCGACTGGTTAGCGCGCCTCGACCTCAAGGACGCCTACCTTACGATCCCGGTTTTCCCTCCGCACCGGAGGTTCCTTAAATGTTTCTGGAAGGACAGAACCTACAAGTTCACCACACTTCCGTTCGGCCTCTCCTTGGCCCCGTGGTGTTTCACCAAGGTCCTCCGGCCTGTTATAGAGCGTCTCAGGGCGCCGGGAATCCGTCTCATCGTGTACCTCGACGATGTCTTGCTGATGGCGCAGTGTCCCAAGGCACTTGCTTCCCAGCTCCAGATGGCGGTGAATCTTCTGCAGAGCCTGGGGTTTGTGGTCAACGAGACCAAATCCACCCTGATACCCACCCAGAAGGTCGTTTTTCTCAGTTTCTTGATAGACTCTGTTGAAGCTTCTCGCAGCCTTCCAGCACGCAAAATGACGAAAATTCGTCACGAAATCCGGACACTGGCACAGTCTCGGACCTCCCTCAGGCAGATAGCCCGCATCGTGGGCCTTCTCTCAGCCTCTATCCAGGCCGTTTTTTCGGGCCCCTTGCATTACCGGGCTCTTCAGCGCCTCAAGGCGTTGCACCTTCGGCGAGGCCTCTCCTACTCCCAGAAAGTGCCACTATCGGCGGAGGCCCGGGAAGAGCTTCAGTGGTGGCTCTCCAACATGGAGGCCTGGAACGGGAGGGTGATCTTTGGGTCCAAACCCGACATCGTTATCGAATCAGACGCCAGCAGGTCCGGTTGGGGCGCGAGGTGTGGAGAGTTCACCACGGGCGGGGTGTGGTCTCCACAAGAACAACAATTTCATATCAATTGTCTAGAACTCTTGGCAGGTTTGTTCGCGATCCAGTGCTGGACCAAGGACTCGATCCGGTCCTGTGTCCTACTCAAGATGGACAACATCTCGGCGGTCCGATACATCAATCACCTCGGCGGCACGAGGTCGAAGGCCCTCTCGGACCTAGCGGCAAATTTTTGGCGATATTGCCTGGACCATCAGGTCTCTGTTACGGCAGAGTATCTTCCTGGTCAGGACAACCAGGTGGCGGATTTCCATTCGCGCCACTTCCACGACGAGAGTCTGTGGAAGCTGCATCCGGGGGTATTTGCGGACCTTCAAAGTATTTGGGGCCCGTTCTCGGTCGATCTCTTCGCTTCCCGGCTGGACCACCAGCTTCCCCGTTTCTTCAGCTGGAGGCCGGACCCCCTGGCGGAGAAGACGGATGCGTTCCTCCAGGACTGGCAGGACGAAGCGGGTTACGCTTTTCCCCCGTTCGCAATGATAACGAGGGTCTCGGCCCAGGTTCGGCGTCAAGGCGCGAGTGTGGTGGTAGTAACCCCAATTTGGAGGTCTCAAGTTTGGTTTCCAGTTCTACTGGAACTTTCCTGGGATTCTCCAATCCCACTCCCCCGCTTTCCAGCCCTTCTGTTCAATCTGGACAGAGCTCCTCACCCGCTCATTGCTCAGGGCTCCCTGACCCCGATGGCGTGGCGGATTACCGGGGACGATGGGCGGTCCCGGGCCTTTCAGGAGCAGCTGAGAAATTAATCTCCAAGGCCTGGGCTGACAGTACCGTTAAGCGTTATCGATCTACCTGGAGAAGGTGGTCCCGTTGGTGTCTGCAACGGGGTTCTGATCCCGTGGCAGCCGATGTGACTTACGTCCTGAACTTCTTGGCTGGTCTGGCGGAGGACGGTTTGGCCTACCGCACGATTAACACCTTCCGCTCTGCTATCTCAGCAGGACACATCATGGTAGATGGCTCCCCCGTCGGGGAACATCCCCTCGTCTGCCGCCTTCTACGTGGTATTCGCCTCTCTCTGCCCCCGGAACCGAGGTATTCCGTGCTTTGGGACGTTAATCAGGTCTTGAATCTGTTTCTGTCATGGCAACCAAACAGGTTCCTCTCGCGTAAGGAGCTTTCAGCTAAGCTAGCCATGCTTCTCTGTCTCGTCTCCTGCAGGCGTGTGTCGGATGTCCGTGCCCTGGACACTTCGGGATGAACTTTCTCCCCTACCGGTGTTACGTTTATTATCCGTAGGCGGACTAAGACGAATACGAAGATTATTTCATATCCCGCATTCCCGGAGTCTCCGAAGTTGTGTGTGGTGGCCTGCCTCAAGGCCTACGAGGAAATGTCGGAAGAATTTCGCCCTCCGGGTGAGTGTCAACTGCTCCTTGCTATCAAAAAGCCTCATAAGGCGGTTTCCTCCCCAACAATAGCCCGCTGGGTCCGTTGGGTGATGCAGGAGGCGGGCATAGACCTCCGGGCCTTCGGTGCCCATTCTACTAGAGGTGCAATGGCCTCTAAAGCGTTTACCCTGGGAGCTCGTCTTGAAGACATTCTGAATGCAGCAGATTGGTCTTCAGACTCTACTTTTAAACGGTTTTACTTTAAACCGGTGATTGATATGGCTCGCTTGGTGGTGAGTAAGCTTTAAACTAGCATAATCCTCGCCTCCGGTCCTGACATACAATGAAAAATTTCCTAGCTACCGTAACGGAAAGTTTCAATTCTATTAAGGACTCGGAGGCGAGGATTATCCCACCCAGGGTACAACATCTTGTAACTCCCCACCCTCGTATCAGGGTAAGTAAACGGTTTAGCCTACTCAGCTTACGTTTGCTTGTTATGCTGTCGATTGCAGTTTTTCCTTGCTTCTTCCCCCTACAGGGCTAATCCTCAGCCATGGCTATAGCCTAATTGTTTCATTTACTTCCTTCAGGGGACTCCAACAAGCAGGATTCCTGAAGCGTCCAGGCTGGCTGGCTACGAGCGACGAAAGAGGGGGAACGGAAGTGGACAGAGGACTATGATGTGACTGAAGTCCTGTGATTGGTGGTTCACATGTACACTCTGTACTTGGACTCTATTGTTAAAAACTTTGTCTCATTCCCTATGGTTCATGGGAATGGTAGTTTTTTACTAACTGCTTTAAATGGCTGCTATTCAATAAAGTGAAGAAAGAATAGCATAATCCTCGCCTCCGAGTCCTTAATAGAATTGAAAGTTTCCGTTATGGTAGCTAGGACATTTTTCATTATATACCATTCCTTGAGAAACTACGAACATTGATTAATAGATGAACTTCACTCCCAGTATCAAGTATGGGTTGTGTGGCAGTTATAAAAATGTCAATATTTCCACTTTTCATATTTCTTTTAGTCTGCCTTTTATTTTATATGCAAAGTTGTTTTCTAGTGTTAACAAGAATAAGTGAATTCATATAGGGTAATAAATGACTCAGACTGGTTTAGATAATATTAGTACTCCTAAAGAACAGGGAGGCCTTGTTTCATCAAATATCAGCCTTAACTATGTCGCCTTTGTTGATTGTGTAATGCGGTAACCTGTGAAAGAGATTTAGGTAGTTATGATAATACAATGTTCTATAAAATGATTAACAGCACAATGTCATATTCCCTGTGTTTTAAGAACGCCCCCCCTCTCTTCCCCTGCCCAAGTATCCTAAGAATGTGTGATATAAGATATTGGCTTTGTTTCTAAGGGAAAGGATTTGTGCTTTAAATATTTTAAGATTCCAAACAATGATACTCATACCAGGCTAGTCAATTCTGCAACAATCTTTTCGGTCTTTTCCAAGGCAGAGGTCAAGAGATGGGATGAAAATAGTTTTGTCATGATTAAAGGTTTCTATGAAAACTAGGACTGTAGGCCTCAACAATGGTTTACAGATCAAGGAACTGCTCAACTCAACTGGGTTGTCTACCAACAACCGAGTAGAGCAATAAACAGATCTACGGTTGAAAAGGTATATAATGCAGAGTTGATTCTTCAAATGATTTTAAAAAAAGAATCTTTTAAAAAAATCATTTGAAGGATCAACTCTTACCCTTCAAAATGGAGTCTGGTATGAATTATTTCAAGACATTACTAGTTTAAACAATACTGAAAAGATTATTAATAAATGGGTCAATGGGACAGGCATCGTAGTGGCAGCCCAAATGAGGCATCAGACCAATTCTTTGAACCTTACAACATACTCAGAGGCTCCAACTGTGGTTGCATGCATTTTTACAGCAAGTATATGTTGTATCTAATACCTGCTTTCCTACATAAAATAGCATATAGATGCAGCAAATAGGGCTACAGAGGCTACTATGAATTTAGTATCAGCTATTGGTGTATGTGGCCATGTTTAGTTACATTTTGCTTTAATTTTATTTGTGGTATCTACTAATACAAATATTGTTATAAATAAGCACTGTATTTGGTATGTGAGTAATGGTTAGTGTGGTTGTTATGCAAGTTATGTATTGTGCTCCTAAGCAGATCTTGTGAATTTCAGTGTTTTTTTGGCTTTAATTCTTAACAATGTATGCACTTTAGTTGTTGTGTTTCGGTGGACGTCTGAGGTTTTTTCTAAACATACATTGAGATGCTGCCACAAATGCAAACCACAACTTGTTAAAACTTTGATTTGTTTGATCAGATACTACATCCAAGAGTTTCCTACACCGAACACTTAGTGGGTAGCCGACTCCCACCACAAGTGGTCTTCAACTGGGCACAGCTGTGTTAGGCACAGAGCCTGGCCTCCAAAAGGCCCGTGCCCAACCTTTCGCAGGTGGGCAACACCCACAATGAACAGCCTCCGGATATGTGCAGTAGAGGTTGAATGAAGGACCTCACTGGAGACCAATGCCTGCACCCAACACTCAATGGGCGGCCAACACCCACTGCACAGGGACTTCATAGCAGCTGGTTGCCTGGCCTCCAGGCCCTGCACCCAACCCTCTGTGTGGGGTCAAACCCAACTGCGCAAGGCCATGTTTAGAGTGGCTGGGCCCCATCAATTGGCCTTCAGCCAGAGCTGGTGCATTACTTTCAGTAGGAGGCCAACCCCCTCTGCACATGGACTTTGGTTGAGCACGATGGGGGATGGTTCCAGGTGGCCAGGCACTCTGTGTAAACACCAGCGTGAAGTCAATCTCTGCTGTGCAGGGCCAACTATGCGCCTCAAGGGTTGGCAGCACTCATCGAGCCGCAAGCAACTGCAGACAGGCCCTACATCCACCCCGCATCATGCAGCCAACCCCCATGTGTGGACATCGGCGAAGCACAGCAGTGGTGCACTGCATACCTATTTTGCTGGATTCTCAAATCCTGAGGGCCAGGAAGAGTCCAGATTTGTGAATCCATCATAGGATTTGTAAATCCTGCAATAAAAGTCCTTTTTTCATTGGCCGACCCACACATGGACCCGGGGTCAGGTTAGGATCACCCTCCCCCTTATGTCCTTTTATTTCTTACCAAAAATGTGCTCAGTGCACCATTTAGAGTACTGGCTCCTGCAACAGAACTTTCTCTCTGACAGCCAACAAATCAGAGCATGATTCAGGAGAAAAATCTCCTTGGTCCAATAGCTTGCCTCTTATTTTTTAAACTGGATCCATGAATCTGCCATAGATTCAAATTTAAAGAGGATCCACAAATTAATAGTCCAGATTTATCTAAAATGTAGCCTCTTCATGTCCAGACTAGAAGTTTTTAAAAGCTAATTTCCTGAAACCTATGAATGGACTTACATACAGCCAAGCAATGGCACTTCCATGAGTAAAATTCCATTTAAGCTGGGCTTGGCGCAATTCCATTTAGCCTTTTTTTCCTGTATCGAGGAGCAAAGGATGCTTTGGCAGTCAAATTGTGCAGATGTCACTTTTGGGACCCCTCTATATTTAGGCCCCGGCTTGTCGCATCTTCATGCAGCTTGCCATAAGGTACCGATTCCTATGCCAGACTGCCTCCACCAGCACCACATCCTCAATAGGATTGGCATGAACCAACAGTGCCTTCTCAACAATAGCGAGGGGTTCCTACTCAGCCATCAGCTACAAAACCTCAGGGGATTAAGGCGGAGCTGCTCAACCAGTCGCTCCTGATGCTCAGGCTGTACACTCTCAGCAATCTCATGAGCAACCTCAGCACACAAATATGTCCGTAGAATGATGAATGAAGTCATGGACAAAGGGATGAACAGATGATGACCCCCAGGATGACTTAAAAGATCTGGCCACAAACGGCAACCAAACACTTAAATGGGATGCTTAGAACCCTTCTGAAGGTGTGTCTCAAGATCATTATCTATATGATTCCCACAGCGGACCCTGAGGTCGCTTCTAACTATAGGCCCATTTCTCTGTTGCCTTTCTTCTCTAAAGTCCTTGAGAAGTATGTTAACTCCGTGCTAACAGATTATATAGAAGGAAACCATGTACTTCATGACAGTCAGTCAGGCTTTAGACCCTCTCTTAGCACTGAGACAGCCCTTCTGGAGGTTTCGGAAACTATTAAAACACAGGTGGACAAAGGGGGCAGTGCGGTGCTGATACTGCTGGATTTATCCGCAGCCTTTGACACAGTGCCCCATGACCGGCTCTTGTGCAGGTTAGCGGAGTGCGGCATTGGCGGCACGGTGTACAATTGGTTTGCCTCTTTTCTGTCTGAGCGGCAGCAGGAAATCTGGTCTCCCCCCTTTACAGCGGCCATTCCTCCAATGCAAGTGGGTGTCCCGCAGGGCGCTATTTTGAGTCCTACACTTTTTAATATCTATATGGCCCCACTTGCACGCCTGGCTGAGTCACACGGAGCGAAGATTATTTCTTACGCTGATGACACTCAACTACTGTTCACGTGTGACAAAGGGGCGAATTTTCATGGAATGGAGATAAACAGATGCCTAACGGAGGTCTTTTCCTGGATGCAACTTAATCAACTTAAGTGTAATCCAGAAAAATCTGAAATAATTTTTTTGGGCTGCCCCCCATGTGTCGACTGGAGCTTATGGTGGCCGTGCGACATGTCCCCTCCTGCGGCCCCAGTTAGCACAGTAAAAAACTTGGGAGTTAAGCTGGACACTAGTCTATCGATGAAGTCCCATATCCAAACTGTTGCTGGCACCTGTATCGGACTGATTAGAATGGTAAAAACTTTCTTCCTCTACTCCCGGCTGAATCCCGTAAGATCGTAGTGCAAGCCCTAATTACATCCAGGTTGGATTACGTAAATATCTTGTATCTGGGGCTTCCTGAATATTTGCTCAATCGGCTGCAGGTTGTCCAGAACGCCGCAGCCCGCACCCGTATCGTAGAAGGCTCGATAAGCAAGCACCAAAGCCTTAAACTGAATCCTCTTTCTCACCGGGAGCCAGTGCAGCGCTTTCAGGTGGAGCGACATGCGCGTTCTGGGGTTTACCATAAGAATAGCTCTGTTTACCTGAGAAGTAGGATCCAACGCTATCAGCCTCAACGAGACTTAAGGTCCTCTGGACAATCCCTGATGGTGATTCCCAAATTCACTCGATCTCGGATTGGAGGTCGTTCCTTTCAGGTTCAAGCGGCTCGACTATGGAACGACTTGCCTCTACATCTCAGATTGACTCAGGACTTGCTGTTCTTTAGGAAACAACTTAAAACATGGCTGTTCCAACAATAACACGTTGGTAGGTGGGGCGGGGTTTTTCCTGTTGGTTTTGGAGATTAGCGCCAGGACACTCTATGTGAGTATCCGTGCGCTTTATAAATGCCTAATTTCATTTCATTTCATTCTCATCCAAATCACTTGGCAACTTTCACAGCCTGATCATTTAATATCCCAATTCCAACAATGAGATTCTTGTTTGATTTTAAAGACGAGGTCAGAAGGTTGATAAGATCCAATTCAATCACCTTTGGGAAGAACATGTAACCTGTGGGGTAGTAAAAGTGTTTTTATTTTCATGTTAAGTTTTCTCTTCTATGACAAACTGACTCGTCACATTTTGCTATCGCGAGACAGTTTTTTTTTTTATAAAAAAACTGCCTTTGACAAAGGTTAGCACGGAGCATGCTGCAGGACATGAGCGATAGTGTGCTTTGAGTACCATGACTGGCAAATGTCAGAGGTTTTTAAGTGTTCGTTTAACCATAACTAAACACTTAATTATTTTTGTTCGCTGCTGAATTAAAATAACTGCTAAAACATTGCTGATCTGGAGTGGCTCGTTCTTCACCACGAACTGGGTGAGAGCTTATTTTACACTTAATTGTAACTGGTTTTCCCCATTAATTTCTTTGTTTTAGATACACTAGATTTACCTGCACATAAAGTACCCATTCTGACCCGCAACCACCCGCTCATGTATCCTACCATCCATTGCCTTTTTTTTTGTTAGAAGAAATACAGAGTAAAAGTCGTGAGCTTCATGAAATTTGCAATTTTAGGAAAATGGTGCCTGATACTGGATACAGGATAGTGTGCCGTGATCCTGAATTCTGAGAAACTCACAAGTTTACAGTGGCAAATTGTTTATTTTGATTTTTACTTCCGTTTTCCATGCTTCCACAAGACCCCTATTTAGCATCTGTGGTCGAACACCACTCATACTGCCTCTCGCTTTGCTGGGAATTTTCTCTTCTAATTGTGCAAAAATCAAGATTTTGACAAAAATCTGGCTTTTTAAGATGGCGGATGCTTTTTTTTAAAAAATTTTATCACCTTCAAAGGCCAATTTCGTTTCGAAAAATTACACATGCTTGACAGAAATCACAAATTGAGCCAAATGTATGAATTTAAATGGCACATCATGACCCGGAAGTTGTTCGCTTTGGAGCTGGGAGGCCGCTTGTTATTTTAATGATTTTAAACTTGTTGGCACCAACTTGTACTTTTAGTATCGCCAATGCTGAAAACGCCGATACCTTGAGTATAAAGCTGAATTTCTCGGTGCACTGGACTAGCTGTATGCAGTCTAGTTTTAATTTGTTTTGAGGCCTTTATTTTCAAAAATAGCCTTGAATTAAACCTGCTGGTGGCTCCAATCGAACAAATAGTAAAGAATTTGTACCAATATTAAGGTTCTTATCTGTCTTGGATGTGTTGTTCCTCCTATCATTATGAATTCGATTCTCCTAAAGTCTTAGTGAAGACTTGACCATAAAGGCTTGCTGAATCCTAATAGATTTTTTGGAAAATTTGTCCTGAAGAAGGTGAAGGAATCAGGTTTCACCGAAACGCTGCGTCGACTCCTTTTAAGTTTTCTTCAATTGACTCCTTTTTAAGTTTTCCTCAATTTGTATGAGGAATTAAATGAATTCTACAACAGATGAATTGTAATTTCTCTAATGAGAAGATGTTTTTAATTTTGTTAAAGTTGTAACGTTTCATGCATATATATTTTTAATCTAATAAATTCTCACTTACATAGTGATTATCTCTTCACTCTTATTATTTTTTTACTTTGAATATTTTATTGTACACTGAAATATTTTGTGATCTTTTTACCATACAGTCATGATGAATGTTGATGTTTGCTATAACACATGATCCATACTGAGGCATACGCTTAGCCACTGAGAACTTTGCCTAAAATATTAACTTTTTCGAAAAGGGACTTTTATGTTTTCGTACTGAATTTAATCAACAACATACAAAATATTAAGCCTTTCAAGGCAAAAATGGCATCTTTTTGTGCCTCTTATTTAAAAAAAAAAAAAAGTCAGGATTCATTTACATGAACCAGAGACAAATATGCAGTCTGCCATAAGTCAGTTGAGCAGTTTTTGCAGAGGTGAGCAAATCTCACCACCCTCGTCTCACCATTTTGTGCAGATCTGTCCATGGTGATCAGAGTTACAGGCAAATGAAAAAATTATTTATTAATGGAAAGTTGCCCTGAACCATAACTACTTATACAGGGGCACAAGAAATATTGAGGAACGTTCTTACCGGTGAGATGGAGTGCTGCCAGAATGTACACTGTCTGCTTCAGTTGTTGCTCCAGAGGCCAGAGAAAGACTGGAACCAGACTGGGCACTACTTAAGTTATCAGCTGTACAACAAAATAAGGATATTATTCAACAAACCAACAAATCATGTGCAAATCTACTAAACAAGCACATTTATGTCACTTACGGGTAGAAGAACACTTTGTTCCAGAATCGCTGTATGACTCTTCACGATGAACAGATTTAGGCCGAGGTTTCTTGGGTTTGGGTTTAGGTCGACCAAGACCTTGTTCTTCTAAAATCTGCTGCTGTTTTCTCCTTAAGTATTCTTGTTTAATTAGTTCTCGCCGTGCCTTCTCTTCATCTTTCCTAATTCGTTCTTCTTCAGCTTTGCGCCTGAGAGATTATGAACAAACAGATACCCTGTTAGTAAAACCAAAATACATTTTGCTCATTTCTTTCATTTGACAAGGCCTGATATGCTGTCACCAAGCTACAACCATCCTGAAGGTAGTTAATGGTACCAAGTTACCAGGTGTAAAAATCCAAATAGAGAGAAGATGCACAATTAAACGTGCATGCCTGAATAACCTATCAAATGAGATCGCAGTGACAGTTACTTACATACTCCTATAGATTAATAAAGTTTGAAAAGGAAATAAACTAAGCAATTCTAACTCTCAATGTTCTCTATGCATACTCTTTCATGGTTAACAAGAAGTCCCGTTAGAGGGGTCCAACTTTTTCGCAAAGCAGACTTGCACTACACTTTCCCAAAACAACATCATAAACAGATATCCGACTGATTTTATTCAATGTTTTATTTTGTTGTTCAAAGTCCGTAGCAGAGTGTGGGGATCTCTATAAGTGGTCTGTTTCTTCATCCTTCCATAATTTAGGAGTGTGGTTTGTTGAGCATACGTGCGCTGGCACAATGCACCAGGTGGAATCCTTAGTGGTGTGTGATTCCATGCGTGTAAGTTTGAGTAATTGAAGAGATGGTGTGAATGCATATTTGTGGAGAAAGCCTGTTTAGGTGGAGACATCTTGATCCCACACACCAAGGGACTATACTGATAGAGATCTGTATCCTGTATGTGGAGCCCTTTGAGATCCTACTCATATTTTCACTTCTCCCTTAAACCAGTGCATAACGGCAAACATCTGTACTTCAAAGTATCATTGGCAAATCACACCGAGCAACAGAGCATGCATTCACAGCATCCAGACTCAGACATTCATGGCATGACTTTTTCCTAACAATTTGTTCTTATTAAAAGGGCTTCAAGATGGTAATAAAACAAGACATGTAACCAAAAAAGCAAAGCAACCGAGCTTCAAAGGGAACTTGCATAAAGGCAATCACAGAAAATCAATGGTTTCACTTTTACAAGCGAATGAGAACATTTTAATACCAATAAAGGATGGCTTTTAGAGTACCGATAATCAATTGAGTAGTGCACATTGATGCAAAGTGAACCAAGAATATTTACATCAGTAAATTAAAAGCAACACACAGGTATGCATTCGGCAAAAAGGTCTAGCACGTTAAATGACGCAGTGCTAAGTGTCAAGAATGTGAGAACACAAAAAGTGGTGTAAGATTAGAAAAATGATTTGCATGCAACAATGAAGAACACAACTGGCCACAATATTATTCAAAGGCAAAGAAAAGGAAAACAATTAAATCAAGTCAAATAATCTTTTTTCTTTTTAGTGGAGTAATTCTAATAATTACTCCGTTGATACCTTAAATGATATACAAAAACTAAATAAGTTAGTTAGGCCAAACGGTTACATAAGGATAAAAAGGAATTTTACAACATCCTACTAAGCAATATTAAGCTTCGCCTTTAATTTTGAATTAACACCCAGATTCCTCCATATAGGTAATAACCAATGGCAGCTTTCTGGTATAAAAATGTTTTAAATTGGAAACAAAAACACGAGTTTCCGATTCTACTTTAAATCCAGAAAAAGTACTTAACTACCTTAGAATGGTCTAATTTCCTTTAGGTCTCTAAACTCATGCAAAGGTGTAAGCTTGTATGGGATCACCAAAAATCTATGTTTAAATTGGGGACTCATATCTTCAAACTATTCTTGAATGCATTTACTTCATTTTAATATGCTCACCAAAGCCCTATCCTAACCATAACAAATGAGTTTCAATTAAATCTTTAAACACTTTTTTGAATTACTCGTATGCAGTGTCTTCATAGCACCTTTTTGCTACACCAAACCAGTGTATAAGAGAAAGCAAACAATCACGCAATTTAGTACCATTTTTCTTCAACATGAACCTGACCACTATTAGACCCTTGAGAAAATTTGTGACTGCACTCTGTGCTTTGCATGATAAAAATGATGTTTACATATTGAAAGCATTTGAGTTGGCTGCTGTAGGAAAATACCCCTTTACCTGGTTTTTGGACTTTGCACTTTCAGACATTGCTATCCAGTGACCAGTGTATGCACTCTGACCCCTAAAAACATGCATAAATTGGTATACACCTAATTGGCATATTTACTGTACCTACATTACCTAGTAAATGGTACAAACAGGGCCTGTAAATTCAATGTCACTAGTGTACTGCAGCACACATTGTGCCACCAATAGAGTGAGAGCGCAAAACTTGACTGCAGGTATACTACAACAGACTGTCAGTGCAGTTTTAAAACTGCAAATTCGACATGTCAAAATAACCCCCTTTTGAAGGGCCTAAACCCTCTTTTTAAAGATTAAAGAGTCACTCCTAACTAGGCCTTAGTGCTAAATAAGGCAGGGTACATGGTATTTAAAAGTAGTGCATGTAAAAGTTTAAAGTAAAACATGTCCTTACAGTGACAAGGCCCCAAAACCAATTTTCTCTGTAGCTTGTCTATAAGAAAGCACTGGGATACAAGATTAAAATTAAATATTATCTCTGCTAAGGAAACTGCTATATTATGTTAATTTGGGGACTTTCTAAAATATTTATTACAAGCCCACTTTATAGGTAAAGTTGGATTTGTAACAAATATTTTGCAAAAGGAATTTTTAAAAAGGCACCTTTACCACCTAAAGCCTCTAGAAGCCCATTTGAATGAGCACCCAACTGTGACGGAGCTGAATAGCCCCTTTATCTAGGTGTGAACTTGCTTGTAGAGCTGAGACAAAGGCCTTGGGTGTGGGGAGTTATTCTGTTCCTCTGACAGGATGACCATCTGGGCTATGCCTAGGAACCTAATTAACTTCAAAGAGGCATACCCTGTCACAGGCACATGTAGCTAACACCTGGGCCTGCCCCTTCTTTTGTCTTTCTAGTCAGCCAGGCACCAATGCCAGTGGGAGAGGAGCTATCCTCTAACCGATTTTGAGTGAGCACATAGGATGGGTTGCTGATTTCCCTGGCCACAACTCAAGGCTGGGCAGAACTCTGCATGGTGGACGAGAGGTTCTGCCATGTTAGATTTAGGTAGAGAAGGGGCACTGTGGGTTGGTTTGCAGTGGGGCACAAAGGAACTGCTGTAAAAATGGGTAGAGATACTCCCGGGAACGTTTTCCCTATTGGTTAGGAACAGGCCAGGCGTCACCCCCACCCACAGACTAGTGCCAGGCATAAATGTGGTACCCTGGACACCCTCTTCAGAACGCTACTAGACCTGTGTAAGACACTAGGAGGACGGCACCTGCTGTTGGCTGGGCCTACTCCCACTTGTACCCAGGACAAAGAAGTGGACTCGAAGGATCAGTTGGCTGATCTCCTGTTAAACTGCAAGAAGCCCTTTTTCCTAAAAAGCCCAGCTGAACAATTCCAAATGGACCTGCCCTGGACCCTGCTGGTGGCTTCTATTGGAGGGAGTCTTGACCACCAAGTTCTGTTCCTAAGGTTCTGGGACTTTTGGCGCTGTTAAAGTGTACTCCTCCTTACATCCTGAAATACCGGGCTCCAAAGATCTCCACAGGAAGGGACAAACCTTCCTAGTCTGTCTGACGGAGATGCGCTGCCACTGGGCCAAAGATTCAAGTTGCTCACGATCTGACATTTTCTGCAGGAGCAAATTTGAGTAACGGGAAATTGTGGAGAGGCTATCAGGCTTTGTGCAACCCTGTTGGTCTCAAGCTTTCATTGCCCTGCTGGATGAATCCAAACTCCAAAAAAGCGACTTAGTCCGACTGTAGAAATCTTCACCGGGCCAAGGTGCCAAAAATATTCGGTTGGTGAGGGACCTTCCTGGAACGTGAATTTAGAATTTCCCCCACACTGAGCTTTCCCACCAAAATTCAACATCTTCACCGAGACCTTGTCCAACAGCTATCTGGCCTCGTGGAGCACATCTCGGACACAGCCTACTGCATTCCACCACTAAGGATTTTTTACATTGATTTCAGTGACTAGATAAAGTTAAAACTTCTAACTGGGACGAACCTAGTTTCTGTATCCGACCCAGCCATCACGGTTGGCCGTAAATCATGCCCAAGTTTGGTCAAGGCCAACTATTTGACTGCTGTGTGAGTTTACCGCATTTTGGCACTATTTCTAATTACAACTTTTAAAATTCATATCTACGTTACCCTTAATTGGATTTTTATCATTTTGGTGTCAGTTTGTTTGTTTAATTCTTTATTTTTATAAATTGGAGTGGGATTTTTATTGTATTGTATCTTAATTTTTTTTAAACTCTTTTGCAACTTCTAAATACTTTACACATTTTCTTAAGTTACGCCTGTCTGCTCTGTGCCACAGCTACCAGGCGTTGAGCTCAGGTTTAAATTACTGAAACCTTTATTGGACCGGACAAGAATAGTGGCATTACTTGTGGCGGACTACCATCCACCCCAACTAATAAACCACTTTCTGTACATAAAAATAGAAAAATTATGATAAGCAAAGATGTCCATAAGATGAAAAATAATAGAACTATTCTTATCTCAAATCCAAACATGGCTCTCTAACAATGACCAATGGTGAATCTCGCCCACTGTTTAAAACTTCTAGGCCTCACCACAAAACCCAACTATTAATTAATTAGCAACGTGAGCAAATAAAAAACATGTACAACACGACTCTTAAGCCTCCTCAGAAAGATCACACCCTACGTGACAGCAACAAATTTCTGTTCCACCATTGAAGTTACTGTTTTGTACAGACAATGGCAATACACTCCTTACTGGTTTCATGAACAAAGAAATAATGACCCTGGAGGATGTCTTACGCACGTCTGCCCAGCTTATAACAGGTGAGAACGCATATGAAAGCCCACATATAACTGAAGACTTCAAGATTGTAAACACCAAGAAGCAGGACTCTAGCTGAGCAATGCAAACTCTGGACAATACTGCTCAAACTCTGGATTACTTTGCACCACAAACTGCAGTGTGGGTGTGGAAAGAAGAGTGGGATAGTAATCCTGTTTGGAGTGAAATTCAGACAACATTAAGTGGAAGATGGATGTGTCCTGGCGGTCAATTACCTAGCAACATTCAGAATATTCTGAATGTCTGATGACAGGTATAGATTGGGTGGATAAGTCTTGCTTTGGATCTCCTTTGAAGGGTCCCTGGAAGCAGTGGAAAAAGCTGTGGGAGAGGGGATAACCTCTATGTGCCTCAGATTCCCCAGGTGCTGATTCCAGACGTTACGCTTGTGCTCCTGCAAGCCATTTAGGTAGATTTTCTCCCTGTCTTGCTGGGTCGTCCTAGAAGTCATCTGGCAGAGTGTGGATGATGGAACTGGAAAGGCACGCAATCTATGCATTGTGAGGGTCTGTCTAGGACCTTGTTTCTCCCACAAATAGGGAGTGCATTTTGGGAAGAAAAACAACTTTTTCACCAGAAGACCGAAAATGTAAACTCCCTGTTGCAAAAGACTAAAATTAGTTTTGGAAAAAGCCATAATAAGTAGGGTTCAGTGCTCCACTATCCTGCCACCAGGAAGACAAAAACAAAAATAACTAGATCAACTGGTAGTGAGAGGGATACTGGTGATATGCTGTTCTTAAACAAGTAGTGACAGTGTTTCCTACCTTTTAGGCTACAGGCTAAGAAAATACTTTGACTTGCCCCCCACCCCCATCCTTTGTTGCCTTTTTAAATTGTTTGCTTTTTTTTAAAGAAAAAAAGTGAATATTGACCAACATATCCAGTGATGGGGTGTAAAAATACCTTGCTTCAAAAAAATTGGCTTTTCACGGAAAAAATGCACTGTATTTTTCTTAAGGCGTGCTTTGGGATCCCATACATGGTGAGGACAACTCAGTGCTTATGACTATAAATGAAGATCGCTTGAAGGATAGTAAAAGAGTCCCCCAAAATAAGACATCTTTGTTATTTTGCAAAAGTTTACAAATGTTCAGATGCAAATCTTGGAGCATGATGATTATGACCCTTTCAATGCAAAAATATGCACAGTTAAATGATATAACAGCATTGCAAGGAAGAGGTTTCAAGGAAGGTTAAGACCTCATTTATTTATATCGTGCACCATTTGCATCACCATCAAGCGGCAGCATTTTCAGAAATACGCCAAAGCAATGTTAAACACTAGTGTAGATAGATTGGAACTTGTAATTCCAGAACTTTGGGAGATAATCAGGGTTTCACCATTAGGGCTCATGGTGATATTATCAATATTCTCTCAATATCTTTTCAAAAAGACTGACCATCAGGGATGCCAACAGAGGTGTGGCAATAATCTCAAAGACGGCATTTCCCCTTCTCAGTATACTGTGGACCATAAGTAAAGGCCATAGCCTCAGTTACCTCATACAAATACCTAAAGCCGCAAAACACACCAAACATTCATATTGGTAAAGATCAACAGCTAGACTAAGCAAACCATAGGAACCATTACAACACTTGTACAAACATACACACAAAAATATTAACCACAAACTCTACTAATGATCCTACTTAACCAAAAAAAGGCTCCGATCTTTGATAGAATCCTCGGGATCAATGAGTGCAGGAACTTCGCTTTTGCGGACAGGGTACTTCATCACAATTGGAGTGCCCTCTCCTATAAACTATTCATCTGTGATTAATGGGAATAATCATCTCAACATACTGCTTACACCCTCGACCCTAGAGTTGCAACGACAAATTCCTGCATGCCCCATCTGCCAAGTGGGATCAACACCAGTTAGCAAAAGTTTAAATTTGCATAGCAAAATATCCATTTAGTGGGTTGTTCAGTTACTAAATTGCATTGTTTAGTACAGCTGACGAGGTGCATGAGCTCCAGGATGGTAGCCACGGGGGGAGGGGTAGGGGGTCAAGCAGGGCCAGGCCAGTCCATTTGTCAGTGAGGCCCCCCTAAATCGGAAGCAGTCTGATCTTTCCAAAGCTTACATGTTTAATTTAATTACTGTAGTGCTTATGTAGTCCCGATCTCATGTTTGCATTTTTCTAGTGAGTACAGCTGTGGCTATGCAAATTAAACTGCCTGCTGCTATGCCAATAGGGCTAGTTGGCACACTTCTGATGTATGTATTGGTGGTAGTTGATGGGAGTGGCATCACGCCTGCCATTCGGCCTGGGCTACAAGTTAGTTTTGGCCATCTTCGTGAACAGCGTCAAACTACCTGCCAGTACACTGGAAGTGACAAAAGCAGGTAGGGATCAATGCAAACGCCGGAGCTGGACTGTTTTATGCCCATAACTTTCTCAGAGTATGCCATCAGTGATTTGGGATAGCAGTCTGAACTAAGCTGGAATGGTAGCAACAAGCACAAGCAGGCCAAAGGAGAAGAAAGTAAAAACAGGTATAATTCAGTGTCCTGTTTTCAAACAATGTTGTTTTGAGACTCATGATAGATTAAAGTGAAAGCATGTAAGGAAAAAATCTCAGTATATTAATTTATGGGTCCAGCGGAAAGAGTAAAAAGGGTTAAATGCATACAGCTAAATACATTTTAGATAAATGGTCAAAGATGTTTAAACAGGTCTTGAGGGAAATTTATTGCTTTACTTCAGTGAAAGGGATCAAGATATATAGCCTTTGCAACAAACAAATAGAATTGGTTAGGGTAAACTATTTAACATTCATCTTATACACTCTTTAATCATCCCAATGCTATTGAGCTGTAGGGAAGCACTGCTGCACCTCTCTCTCTGTAGTGAGTTCAAGGCTAGTCCCGGAGATCCTTTCCCTGCAGTACCTTGCTCTGGAGTCTGACTGCCTTCAGTTTGAGAAGAACCCGTTTGAAGTAATATTATATTTGCAAATATGTGTTGTGGTTAAACCTGGTATGCTCCAAAAGATAAATGTATGAGTTACTTACCTTCGGTAACGGTGTATCTGGTAGAGACGTTGTCTAGCCACAGATTCCTTAACTTAGAATATCCCCAGGCGTCAGACTGGATCCGGAATTTTTTTGCGTAGCAGTACCTCTGCGCGCAGGGGAAGTGGGGGGGAGGGGGCGGGCGCCGCCTAGCTCCGCCCTGTCGTTGTCCCCGGACATGACGTCAGTGGAGCTATATAGGACCCCCCTGGCGCGCTGACGTCAGTTTTCTTCGGAGGAACTTTTCCGCGCCACAACGCGGAGCCCCCAGCAAAACCGTGAGAGTATGGGAACAGTGTGCGAATAAAAAAGAAAATGGGTGAGAAGGCACCATGAACAACAGTGAGAAGCACTGTTGACTGAAAGGTGTTGAAAAGGAAAGAGCAGAGCAATACATGGAGAAGCTATTGCGCGTAAGCTTAAGTGAATGTTACCCCCAAGGGAAAGAGATGTATAAAAAGAAGACCGAGGCAGACGACAAAGTCAGCACTCGATGAAGGGAATGAAAAGCAACCCCACAAAAGCGACAGAATGCTCTCTCCTGAGGCAAAAGGAGTAATGAATTGAGCCAACTGCGACAAACAAGAAAGCCCCAACCCATAGGGTTAAAGAAAGAAATAGGGAGACTGTGTCCCGTATGATAGAACTAGTGGACTGAGGAACAGGCTAGAAAGACCTCAAAAGCAACGGAGAAGGTGGGTGGGAGGGTAGAAAACACCAGTAGGCTCCAGGAAACTGATGTGAGAAACGCAGAAGGACACCTGAACCTATCACCCAAGCATGAGATTGGGAGAAGCAGAACAAGCAATGCCAGAATAAGCCTAACGGGGAGGGTGGCGAAAGATACCGCCCCGTAGAAGGATAAACCACTCCAAGGGAGTGAATGTAGAAAACCCCACCTGAACAGGTCCTCGCAGATCGGGGAGGATGGGTGGGCGTTAAGGAATCTGCGGCTAGACAACGTCTCTACCAGATACACCGTTCCCGAAGGTAAGTAACTCGTACATCTGATAGAGACATCTAGCCGCAGATTCCTGAACTTAGAATAGATTCCAAAGCCATACCCCATAGGAGGCGGGTCTGCGAGAGAACCCCACTAAGTTGCTAGGGGAACAGAAGTGTCAAGCAGCCGGCTAAACACAGTGGGGGCAGAACTGCCAGAGTGGCCAACACCGGAGTACAATACTCCATAGGGAGTGACCAACAATGAGAGGCCATGGCATTAAAGCTGCAGAGGGCGGCAGGAAATCCCTGTTGGTGAAACAGAGGAGAAGTGAGCACAGAACCAGAAGGGCAGTGCGGAATAAAAGTGGATACCTTCCGAAAAAGGAGAGGAACCAAGTGTATAATATGAGGGATCCACAGGATCTGAAAAAGAGAAAGGTGTAGCTAGGGTACAAAAATGGACCGAGTCCGAGCAGGCAGGACGGACATGCAGAAGCACAGTGGAAGTGAGAACAGCAGCGGAAGGATGCTGATGACTCCCAGGATGAGGCAGTGTTAAAGGAAACACAAGACCGGCTAATGCACTGTGGCCCATGCACCGGACATGTGAAAGGCAGGCATGAGAAGAATGGCAACAACCAGCGCCATGAATGTGGGGAACAGAAGTACACAAGAGAAACCGTATGTACCGCCAGAACCACACCATGGAGAGGAGAAGGCCCCATAAAGCGCCAAGAGCAACAGCTGAGACACGAGAGACTCACTAATAGGGGTATCGTGTGAAAGAGAGCCGGCAAAACTAACACACATGGAAGACATGCGCTCACGAAAGTGAGGAACCAGACCACAGCCACCGCAAGGAAGAGTACGCCTGCAGGAGGTCTGGGTGTGTGTAGTACGCCGGACAGGACTAAAGAAGACAGGGCCCAGCCCGGTGGATGAGTTGAGAAAGAAAAACCATGATAACACCAACAGCTACGTAGCAGTGGTACTGGCCCAGAGCCAGATACAACAGCCACAGGCGGTAGGAAAGACCCACTGGCTACTGTGAAACAGACAGGGAGGCCGAACAGCACTGGAAGGAACAAGAGTGGATACACGCTCAATACTGCACCAGAGAAAACACTGCTGGGAGGAGAACACCCCCGGTGAAAGCAGCAACCGCAGCTGGAAGGAAAAACAGGACAACACCTGCGCGGAATGCAGCAGGAAATAGAAAGGCCTGGTAGGGAAGTGGCCAAAAAAGCAAGGCGCAAGACAAAGACAGCAGCAAGGTCTGGGGCCAAAATGCCGCCACGGAGAGCGAAGTCCAAACATGAGCGGACTACGCAGCACGGGCATAGGAGAGTAGAACCGCACAACGGAAAGGTGCCGGAAAACGCACCAGCCTGTGAGAGCGAGCACACTAGGGAGCAGTCGCTGTAGGTAATAGAACACAGCGACAGGGTCCTGTGATAGGCAGTCCAGAGATGGAACGGCCGCAGCGAAAGAACCAGGATGAGACGGGAGGGACCTGAAAGCCCTTCCGGCCTCAAGAAATGGAGTAGTGAGATGCAGGGGAGTGCCGCAGACCAGCAGCATCAACTATGAGAGAGCCCAACAAATGGACCGCAAGAAGGCCCCGGGAGGGCATGCAGCAGCAGTAAAGCGCACAGTTACAGCTGCCGAACAACGTAGTAAAAAGGGCCCCACAGAAGCGTAGAAAGACTGCCGTGGGAAGAAGGCAGCTATACAATAGCCAACAAATACCCCACATAGGGTAAGCATCAACCCGCAGAACGGGCACCTCTTGAGCGTGAGCCCATAGACAGAGGACGTAAAGTGGGAACACAGAAACCACAGGTTCCAAACATATAACCCTTGTAGCAGGGGCGTGAAAGGCAGAAAAAATAAGCAGCTGACCTGCTGCATGAAAGAAAGCAAATACGGCGAGAAGCCGCTTAGGCCGCTGAGGTATTACCAGGAACCCAGGGCCAACCTGAAGCAAGACACACTACGGAAGGGTAGACAGAAGGCGGTGAACCACAGAGTCGGCATGAGCGTCAAACAGGGACACACCATCAAAGGGTAAGTCCCGGAACTGTCACGGACATTGTCGGGGAAACCCCCGTCGCGTAGCCAAGCATGGCGGCACAAAGCAACGGACCTCGCCATCGCCCGAATCGGTAGCGTCAACGGCGGACCGAACGGTAAACCGCGCCATTTCTCGGCCTTCGTGAAGACGAGCTACGTCAGCGCGAGGACACTCAGGGAGGGCAGGCAAAAGACACTCCACCGAGTCCCATAGGGCAGAAGAAGCCCGGGCAAAGACGCAAGCTGTGTTCAGAGCACGTAAGGCTGAACTAGAGGACGCAAAAATGCTGCATCCACACGCTTCCAACCAACGAGACTCCCTAGTAGGAGGCTGCAGAAGAGGTGGAGAGGAAGGTTGCGTGGCCAAAGACACCTGCACTACAAGGCCATAAGCCCCAGGCTGAAGGGACAAACAGGCTGGGCTCCCAGGAGCCGGACGGTGCCGGTGTGCTACAGCCCTGTCGACAGCATCCCCGGAAGAGGGCCGTGCCCATGTCCCGAGAAGGGCATTGAACAATAGGCTGCTAAAAGGTAGCAAGGGCTCAATATCTACCGCACCCTGGTGGAGTAGATCCAATAAAGGGTCGGAAGACAAGGGCATAGAAGAAGGGTGCAAATGTAAAACAGCTGCAGCCCGACGAACACCCTCAAATACAAAGCACCAGCTTCAGTGGGCGTGGTGGGGGGTGACAATAGCCCATCTGTAGGGGACGGCTGCAAGCTGACACGTCCCACAGGAGGAACAAGGGCCCACTGCCCCCATGGCATGGGAGGCAACTGGCGAGGAGACAAGTCCGGGCCTACCCGGCCTGTGTCCTCCGGAAGCGGAGAACCGACAGGTGCTGGCGACCGCTCCGGCGTCGAACGACGCCGCTCCGACGCCGTAAAGGCGTCGAACCCACCATGGAGAGGCGCGGAGACAGAGCCTGAGGACCAGGTGGCGACAGGCCGCCAAAGTCGACGCAGGGAGCCGCCAGGGTCTATGCGGAGACAGGGCAGAATGGCTCGGCGGGGGGCTGTCTGAAGCCGGCACGTCTCCGGAGCCGGAGTCGAGGCACTCGGCCGCCGGCGCCAATGATGACGCCGGCACGGCTCCGGAGCCGAGGCACTCGGTCGGCGCCGAGGGCGAACCCGCCGGCGGAGATCCGACCTGAATGCCTACCTCCACTGTGGGACCCGAAGGCGTGCCAGGGAGAGGAGGTGACCCGAAGATGGAGTGCAGAGCCTTGTAGTAGGCGTCTATCTGGGGCCGAGTCGCGCCAGTACCCGTAAAGGGAGGCTGACTCCGGGGCGCACGGCTCCGTGTGGGAACGGGAACCATGGCCCCCATCGTCACGTGGAGGCGAGGACCTCGACTTCCGTGACTTTTACTTCAACTTACCTGTAGAGCGACGTTCGCGGGATCGACTCCGGGAGCGGAGGCGGAGAGAAGACCCAACCGGAGAACGTCGGGGAGACGCCGTGCGGGTAATCCGGGCGGCTAAGAGCTTCATCCGACGCTCCCGTAGGGACTTTGGGCGCATCTGCCGGCAGGCGTCACACTCCACGGAGTCATGGTACGACCCAAGACACCACATACAAATGGCGTGCGGGTCCGTCGCCGACATCTGACGCGAACAAGTTTCGCACAATTTAAAGCCCGAAGGCATCGCATACTGTTCCCAGACGCCAAAGGACGTCGAAAAAGGGCCTGAAGAAAAACAGGCCCGAGGAACAGCCGAATCCGCGTTGGAACGCCGAAAAGAAGGAAACTGATGTCAGCGCGCCAGGGGGGTCCTATATAGCTCCACTGACGTCATGTCCGGGGACAACGTCAGGGCGGAGCTAGGCGGCACCCTCCCCCCCCCTCGCGCAGAGGTACTGCTACGCAAAAATTTTCCGGATCCAGTCTGACGCCTGGGGATATTCTAAGTTAAGGAATCTGCGGCTAGATGTCTATCAGATATGTAGTACAAGGCCCACAATGCATGCCCATGCTATTCGAGCCCAGGTGCAGACATGATCGTCTTGACGCTGGCTTGTTTCCAAAATTTCTTTTGTTGGTGTAGTTGGTCATTTCACTGAAATGTTTACATTGGTAATAATTCTATTTCAGGGTCTGAAGTGAGTGCGCTCAAGATATGCTTAGCCATTCCAAGCTTTTTGCCAGCAGTCCCTTGCTTTCTGGGATTTGGAGCTCAATTTCTGGAGATGATTTCTACTTTGCGTTTACAGTTAATAAAACTGTATAGTTTTGATTAATAAATAACTCCTAGCAGACAGTGCAAGCTTTCCTTTGGCAAAAAAAGAATGTCAGCTTACAGTGAGCTTAGGGCCTGCCCATTTTCTTACTGTTGGTTGGCTTTACTGTCACTCAGTTGCTTGCTTCTCATACGTTGCTTGTGAGGGCTTTCCTTCCTCATCTTGGGTTTGTCCCTACCCTAGAGCACGGACGCATTTCTTTCTCATTTATGTGCTTCTTCCCACCCATTCCATGTTGTTCTCTCTTAACTGTTGCTTCTCGCCTTCCACCCTCGCCCTCCATGTTGCTCCTGTTCCCAGGCGTCCTCCGGGTTGTCTCCCCTACCCGCGTCCTTTGGGCTACTTCCCCCTGCCCCCCCCACCTGCACCCTTCGTGTTGTGTCCCCCCACCCGCGCTTCAGAAAGAAACGTGCCAACTCAGTAAATAAAAAAGGGTTAGCATAATTTTTTAGACATGTGCAGGCATTGTGCAGGCACCTCCAAAATGACATGACTGCTGCATCATAGTGCCTTTTTTAGGTCTCGCCTAGGTAGCGCATGCGCGCTGTCTTTGAGACATGCTGTATCTACAATACGGGCTTCAAGCACCGCCCATCTTTCACATTGGTTCCTCTTACTGTCCTTTGTAGATGTTGGCTTTTGTTTGGGGAATACGCTTAGTAGTCCCTCCTTTTGGACTCTTGTATCCTCCCATGAGAGCTGCCCCTGTTACATGTGCTCTTACTCTTCAGGTTATTTAGGATACTTTGAGAGCACTCTTTTTTTTTTGTTGGCCTGCCTATGCTCATGTTAAGTGTTGTGTTTACTTCGTGCACTGGCTTGCTTTATTTTGTTTCAGCCCATGTGTTTGAAATGTCTGTCTTTTCTTCCTGTACGTGTTTCACCCCTCCTGATTATCGTGTGCTTCAAACGTCGGCTTTTCTTCCAGCAAGCATTAGGTGCTAATAAACATTCTGCCATTGTTTTATTTACATTTCAGATCGGCATGTCTCTGCATTTTTGTAGCCACGGGGAGTGCCGATGCCAGACTCTAACCCGATGCCCCAGTTCCAAAGTCAGGGGCTCTTGATGTTGTGCCACATCCTCTCACTAAAATTATCTGCTTCTTTTGGTGTCTTGGTCTCCTTTTGGTTACCTGAGCACACCCTGTACTCAATATCCTGGGTGGTCTGATTAGGTACTATTAAAAACAGCACTAGTTTTCATTGATTCCGGTCTCTGTCAGTTTCGTAATTCTTAGCGAATGTTTTGAAATTGGAGTCATTTTATTTTCCTAGAAAGACCTTTGCCTATGGAAAGGTGACCACACGAATCCTATTAATGTCAAAACATGTTCATTATTTCCGTGGTAATGTTACGCTGTTTATTAAAAGAAACTGAGTGTTTCCTAGTTCCATTATAATTATATTTTCAATTCCTTGATAAATGTATTGTTTTCCGTACACGCCTTAATTGAACTAAATAGGTTGAATTTGCACAAAAAATGTGCCCTTGCCAAAGTTTTAATCTGGAATTAATAATTTTTCCAACATATAATATACTTTTTGACTACTTCAAAATGGACACTGCATTTATTTGGAAACAGCGGCTAGTGCTTTTTCCTTCCTCTATTTCTGTGGTCGCATATAGGTTAGCACTGGAAACCTTTAGCTTCCTGTTGGTTGTTTCACCTTCCTGGGAGCTGGTTGCGTGGATTAATTGGCTGCAGTGGCAGGAGGTCCCTCTGGCCAGTGGTTTGCTGAATGCAGTCGCTGCTGTTGCTTGTTTACATTTGTATTGAGCAAGAACAGAAAAAAGTGGAGCAGTGTGCCATATCTTGACCAGCTCTCTTTCGCTCTAGTTGCACCTCTGTCAGTTACGAAGCTGCTACTGGTAAGCAAGATCTATTCGACTTCTTTTGTCAGTCAGAGACACTAAATTACCGGAGTCCCAGTCTGGCCTGACCAGACGATGACCCCCAGATCAGGCCTTACACCTGCTCTAAATACTTCAGCAGAGAGCTCCAACAAAATACAAGACACCAGGGTAAGTGCTGCTCGCCAGATATTCATTGCATTAACTTGTTGAACAAATAATTAGAAAGCATCTTACATATGAAATGGAAGCAGTCTAGTTTTAGAATTCAGGGGCAGAGTGTGACTGATTTTGCAAATGAGTTGGTTGCATTTCACTTGCAAAATGCATGCAGTTATGTTTTGCCTCATGTCCGTCACTGATTGCCAGTCATAGATGCACCAGAAATAACACAAATGTTTTCTATGATAAGCTCATAATAATGATTCTATGAACAATTTGGCTTTTCATAATCTTGAACATGTCATTTATTGTATGATAAAGTTTGATGATCGTTTCATGTGCTGTTAAAACAACGCTGTCTGTGCAGTTTGTTTAGTTGGCATCTGTTCATCAAAGCATCGAAACGTTGCTGGAATAAGACATCCTGCTGTTGTGAAATTAGGGACAGTCAAAACAGAAGCTCTGTGACAGGCTGTTAGTGACAAGTGACTGGTCATGGTGAGTGGCAGCAGCGCAGGAAAAAATAAAAAATAAAACAAATTCTGACCCGCCGTTGCCAACCCTGTAAAGAGTGAATGGGCGAACAAGCAACGCCTCCGAAGGTAAATGCATTCCAGAAAATGCTCTGTGTTTGAGACAACCTACTTGCCTATACAACAGTTGTGAGTGGTAACATTGGAAACATTTCTTTTTACATTACACACCCTGCTTGTACATCAGCCAGCGTTCTGTGTGCCTGTGACAGACAGCCCTCCAACACCACGGCTGGTGTCCTTGCACCATAACATGCACCAAAGTGCAGAAGGTGCAGCGGCACCAAACTCACAACGTTTGGGCGACCCGCTACACCATACTCAGTGGTTTTTACTCAAAACTAGGGACATAGGGTCCCATTTTCATTGCTTACTTTCGAACTCAATGCGCACTTGCTACACCACTGGCATCACAACCAGTGCAGCACAAAACATGTTCCACCACAGCCAGCACTGGTGTGCAGCAACACACACCAGAGCCAGTGCTCCCATAGCACAGGTCACACCATGGTCGGCGCTCCTGCAACCACTGATCACACAACAGCCAGCGTCCTAGTCCCATAGCCAGTGTTTGTTCGCCACAACCTTACATGTGGGCCACCCACTTAAAGCTCGAGCCGGGCTTAAGCCTTGAGCCAGGCTTAAGCCTTGAGGCTGCTCTGCTCAAGATCCTGTTTGAACCTCAAGCTCATAACAAGCTGAGCTTTCATTTGGCTTCTGCCTGCCTTTCTCTACCCTGGATGTGGCGTTACAGCCACAGCTGCTAACTGGGGAACGGGGTTTGAGTCTCAGCATCAGCTCAACACCCTGTGATTCTGGGCAAATCACTTAATCTCCCCATCCCTATAAACAATTGTGTGCCCTTGTGTAATTGAACTGGCGCTCTTGTAAAGTTCTCCAATAACCTTCCGGTCGAGTTTGCGCTATATTTTGAAAAGTGCACTCAGATAAAAACAAACCTTAGCGAAAGGATAGACATACTGATACCCATTTATTGGCTGATTTGTACAAAGTGAAACCAGAAAACCTGGAAGCATTGTGCCCTCCTCGCTTAAATTGTGTTATCAGGCAAATTATTTAACTAAAACTTCATTATCGGGTATAAAAGCACTTCCAGATATATTCAGACTACCAGTTGTACAAAAATAACACTTTAAATAAGCACTTCTCAATGCAGAGCTTTAAAGTGCCTATTACTAATAAAGTATCCACATTAAAGAACAGTAGATGTTGTAGTATCCAGGATAATATGCTGCATGGCTAAATACTTATAAGGTCCCTACGGCGAGACCTATTGGCTATGCCAATGCTTGTTGTCGTTTGTTTTCTTTAGCCAAGCTGCACAACATCGACAGGCCTTGAAAAATCATAAAAATGTTGCCAGACCTAGTCATTTGAATATTCTACTCGATTTAACTGTAATGTGCTCGACCCATAAACTGGTCTCAAATTGTGTGAGCCTACGCAAACATTTTATTTCACACATATGAGGGCACCTTCACATTTGAGATCAGCATGTCTTCTGTAATAAAACCTCTTGTGTAATTTAATAGTCTAAACTTTTGCTCCATATCTAAAAATAATCTAGCCCACAAATAGGGTACAGATGAACCCTAACTTGCCTCTTAGTTCACTAATAGCATTGTCATCAGGGTGGGGACAGGAATGTTTCTCAGTTCATGTTTCAAAACTCTCACTTTTAATAAATGTATTACTAAAGCAAGATGTGGTAGCAAGCTGTCTTTTATGGACAGTATATTTTCTAGTGAAATGGCCACAAACCTTCCCACTGGCATGCAGTTTTACTAATAAAACTGTATAGCGATAATGTGTGGAAATTGGGTTTCAGCAAACATTTATAATTGGCACATCACAAAGTAAAGTGTTCTGATTTGTTTTCATCCTATTCAAATATTTCCTTCCATCACACTTCAGAATTACAAAAAAAAGACTTCCCTAAGTTTGGATATATTTTGAATTACTTGTACAGTTCATTTACAAGCCACTTAATTGTTGTGTGTATGGAAAAAACACCCTACAGCCTTTAATTTCGCAAACCCTGTACCCCATCACGATTATCAGACAGTTCACTTTACAAAATCCTCTACCTTTGCAGTCCGAAAAAGAAAAGTAAGCACCACTCTTCAGGATAAAATAAGCAACAATTTGTAAAAAGACATAAGATGACATTTGACCTCGGTCTTTGAACACCCAGCAAATGTGACAAGATAAAAACAATTTGGATGCATCTTTACTGCTCATTCACTTTCTGAATGAACATAACAACTGCACTTTGCCAGCTCCTGCTCTCTTGCCATAACAGGCAAGTGGGTCCTAAAAATAGCTCGCTCTCATAAAATCTGACTCGCCATAGCAAGTGGGAGAGTAGATTTGTTATGGCCTGATCGGAGATGCTGTACAGCATGGCTAAAAACCGTTGGCAAAGCCAATAGGTCCCAAAGGTGTGACTAATTTGCTTTGCCATTGTTTGTTGATTTGGTGATCACTGGCCGGTTTGAGGCTTTCTGTAAAATACAATGCTTTATAACAGTTTCCAACTTTGGTATTAGAGGTGGGCGAGCTACTGAAGGCCCGAGCTAGGCTCGAGCCAAATGCATGGCTCTTGCTTAGTGTGAGGTCATCTTCGACAAAATGAGCAGAGCCTTCATGTGACTTTGCCTGTCACCGATAGTCTTACCTCATGTGTCATCAAATAAAGTCAAAGCACTGATTTTTTTATGTAACACCAGAGAGATAAATAGATACCCATCTAGAGGCTGAATTGCACAATGTGAGAGCAGCAAACTGGGATCAATCTTGGCTTCCTCACTTGACCAAACTGTGTGATCATAGGCATATATTTGATTGCATTATGACCCCTTTTTCTTCATTGACGCTAATGAGTACCTTGAAATTCATGACTTCTAGATGTGTGCTGTACAGAAACCATGGGGGGAGGGGGGTCCTGTGTGGGGAAGGGAGGGTTCTAAGTTCATGTTTAAAAACTATCACTTTTAATGAATTCATTTCAATGTAGTGATAATCTGATATACTAAGGTGTAATCTTGTTAAATAAATGCACTTTTTTTTTTATTATGAAGAGGCTTTACCACATTTTTACATGCTGTTTTTTTGCATGATTTACATGACAAACATTTTCATGGCTTGGCGCTTGCACAGGCTCATAGAGCAAAGCTGATGGCTCGGCTCTCTGTTAATTAGTTGGTTCATCCAACTTTTTTGGTATAACTACTGCTTACTAGTCTGCATGCGGTGTTAAGATAAAAACCTCACATTGGGGAGAAGAATATTCAACTCTCTCCATAGTGCTGAGAAGACCAGAGATTATTACAGCGAAAGAAGATTTAACATTTGAAATTTTGTTTGAAATACATTTTTTTCAAAAATGATAACATTGAAACTAAATGTGTCTGAAAAATGTTAGGCGAATGTTAAAATTGCATTAATAATATGACATTAGGTTTAGGTGAGCAAAAATAAAGAATATTACAAAAATTTAAGATAAAGAAGCACTTTGAATTGGGGTTGCTTTAGGTTTAAGAAGCACACTTGGCCACTTGCTTAATAATTGTCTTTGGTTTATCAAAAAAGTTCCTAAAACCATACTGCCACTTATTTGACAAGCAATCATGTAAAACCTTACTCACCATGACAAGATGAATGTCATCCCAGCTTCATCAAATAAGTCGGTTAACAGTGGACTGATCTTCATCCCTCTAGAAGGTGCCAACAATACACATATGCTGCCTAGAGAAAGCAACCTTCCTTCCATCTTGTACTCTGGTCCTGGCTGCGAGCTTTCAAAATGGAACCGGCAGGCCTGTATCGCTCATGCACAGCTTACTACTAATTCCAGCATACACGCACACGGACAACACACAGGGTGTCACGTTCAAGATTCTGTTTACTGTGAGCAGCAGAACTTTTAGATGAATAGGCCAGGAGGAGTGTATTTATGTCTCACTGGTAGAAAGGCCTGTTACTATAATTCACTCCCACTGTATACTGCCACCACCATGCTCCACGTCATTATGAGGGTGCACTTGGTGTGCCCCTCCCAGTTAGGGAAATCGGGCCTAGGTACTGACAGGTTTAGAGTGTGGCATGACCAAAAATCAAGATCACCAGTATGCAGTTTGTGCACACAGGACAGGGGACACGGCTTCATATCATGTAGGGCGCATTCCCTTCCCAACAATGAGTAATTTGAATCTTTGTTTTTTAACCTTGTTCCCAACACACCGTCTTTCAATAACATTTACTTGTAACTTGTCATTTTATACAAACCTTCATATTGCACTTCTGTTGTTGCTACGAGTAACCGGTGGCACTCTTATATAATTAATGATAAGTTGTGACTGCTACTCTGTTCCTTGAGCTTCATAGGTAGAGGATGGGGTATAACGTGGCATGTATGGGATGAGATTTGGTGCTGTGCAGGAGTGAAGAGCGGTGAGAGATACAGCCATATAAGCGGATACTTTAAGACTATTAGCATCATCTTCAAGATATAATGCAGTGCTCCTATCATAACCTGAGAATATTGTATCGGAGCTTAATTGTGGAGGGAAGCATCGGGGGGGGGTAATAAGAGAAGGTTGCATGTCTTGATATTTACGATCTTTGTGTGGTTAACTGATTCTTTCTGCATCTGGTATAGGTTTGGGAGCGTTTACTGTATGTGGGCCATTTGTGTGGGAACATTCAGGTCTTTACTGCCTTCCAGAAATCCAGCTGTTTGAGATGGTTTCTTATCTTTGCTGTTAATTAGTTTCAGAAAGCAGTTGTCTAAATGAACAAAGATGTACTATCAATGCATGTGTTGTTGAATGGTGGAGCCAGTCTTTAGTGAAGCCTCCTAGTTTTCATGTATCACTTATGTGAAGGATGGTCCTGTGCCCGCGATGGCCGTAAGGGCTAAGAAGAGTGGCACAAAGGTGTTTCTCATCTTGGGGTGCCCACTGGAACACTCGCCATGCTAGTGGGTAAAGTAGTTGTGTAGGTATAGTAGTTCTCGGCTGCTGCATTTTGAATCTTAATGGTGAAACCTAGAAGATGGAAAATGCAGTAAAGTTTTGCAGCGCGTGGAAGGCACTGCTGGGTACATGATTGATTTGCAGCGCTAGGGATAAGACTGCTGCCAGACGGCCGTTGGAAAGTAATTCTCCCAGTTCCTGCTGGTGAGGATCACGCAGGAGTTAAGTTTGAGGTGGTTAATTAGCATCTACTGGTCTGTGACTCTGAAGCAGTGGTCCCAGCCAGAGCAGTCTATTACTTTAGGTTTTCGAGCTTGAGAATGATCCGTGTGTAATCTATGTAACGCTACATTGAAGGGCATGAATTCCGGTGGTAAGCTGAGGAATAAGCACTGAAGAGGAGTTGAGAGATGATGAAATCTTGCAACACACCAGAGTCAGTACTGAACAGAATGAAAGAGTATGGTAGAATCTCACTGATATCAGTATTTGTTGTATTCTGGAGTACTGAGGTCTTCTAGACTCTGTAGCCGGGTGGGGGCATATACTCTTATTTTCTTTGTTGAGGATCTGGGTGAATGCCCTATCATTCACTGGAGATTGGTGGTTAGTTCACCAGTACTGCTGGATTGATGTTTTGTTTCTTCAAGTTTGCTTCACGTCGGAGGTCTTGAGGACATTTGGAAATATGGTGAGGTCTATGTCAGTAACAGAATGTGACAGTTTTCTGCAGTTCAACAAGTAAATGTCTAAAATACAAATCTAGCATAATTCAAAGCCTAATACATTGTATTGTTTCCAGACAGTGGTGTATGTCATACGCCTTCCAATATGCCTGTCAATATGGCTCTCTCAATCTTTATAGCAAATAATCATTGTTTATTTCTAAAAATGTATTGTTTACAGTGGAATATATATATATATATATATATATATATATACACACACACACGCACACACACACACGGAATGTGCATATGTCATAGGCCTGACCCAGATATAGGCATAGCATGTAGGGCTCAAGCATATGCACAGTTTATATCCCTCAAATATATGCCCTCTGAATGCCTTGGATACATTCTCAGGACGGAAGACTCAGATATATTCATAGCATTGCAGCCCCTGATATATATGTACAATTTGCAGGCATCAAATATATTCATATTATTAAAGTCTCTGATACATGCAAAGTATGCAGGTGCCTGATGGGTGGCTCATGCTCAAACCTATACAGTCTTTAATACATTTCTGCTGTAAATAACAGGGATTATTATTATTAGATAATATATTAATGGTACTCAATTTGGCAACATCAGAAGGATCAAAGCAAAAGGATGGAAGTCTGTGTCGGCCTTAGTGGGACTCGCACTTGTGATTTGCAGATCCCAGCAGTTGTTAGCAGCAAGCATTAACTCATTGAGCCAGGAGTTGCTTTACATTCATGTTTGATCAATGTGCTTTAAAAGGCAACACCCGTTCTAAAATTTCACCAGCGCAGATTAAAATCATAAAACGATTAGGATGCTTTCTGTGTACAGCAAACAAAACCTTGCTTAGCAGAATTTTTTTAAAACATTCCTTGCGGTAGAAAACTCCGACCATGACCAAGATCAACATTGCCCATAATCCCTTTCATTTCAGTTATTGCCAGGGGCCTTGCCCCCAAAAACCTAGATTCCTTGCTACGGCCCGTCGAGCTCACCTCTTCGTCGTAGTTAGTCGCCGCTAACAACAAGAAAGTGTGTGAAAGGGTGTTGTATTTGTACACAGGGCATGAGTCAGGGGTACACGAGGGTGGACGACGTCCACCCAATATTTTCACAAGGTGAACGCCGTCCACACTGCCAAGAATTTGGGCCTCACTGAATAATGTTCTGAATTCGTCCTGGTGTAATTTCCAAACACCGGGACACTTTCAGCAGCGCCTGCACGTTGTCTGCTTTCCATCAGCAACAAGCAACAACGTTCAGGCGGGGACCGGGCTTTCTTATTTAAGACTCCTTCTGGGCCCATAACAAAAGCCGAATTTGAGGGGTCATCAGGCCTCCCTTTGTTGGAGTCTCTTGGCTGGGAGCAGTCCGGAGCCTCACACCTGATGCAAATGAAGCTGAGGGGAAACAAAGGCTCACACCTTGTTAGCACTTCACACATTCTTAAGAGAGGCATCTTTTCACTTTGTTCAGTCCCCGTTTAGGAGATATGCATGCGCTGTAAGAATGTCAGATGTGTTGGTCTTTCCCGGTATTTACACAAAGCAAAATGCATTTATATAGAGCTTACTACACCTGTGGAGGCGTTGAAATAATTTACGTACCACTATTTTTTCTTGTGTAGCCCTACTCATCCCAATGCAAGGTGTCAGCGCTTTACATCAACACGTGCATATTAGTATTACATGTGCAATAAATTATATAAGTTTGTAAATGAATGTACAGGATGTGTTACATAAAACTGGGGGATTGCAAGGTGTAGAAGTCACATATCTTCCATAGCTCACTGTGCCATTATCCTCGCAATGCGCTCAAATGTCCACATGATAGACCTGCTAAACATATATGTGAGGGCTTTAGATCTGAGGTCACTTCTTGTGATGCCACTTCCTGTAAAGTCGTGGCTTGTGATGCCACTTTCTATGATGTCAATTCCTGTGATGCCACTTTCTATGATATCAATTCCTGTGATGCCATGTGTGATGTCATGCGCCGTGATGTTATGCGCCGTGATGTCGCGCACCGTGATGTCACTTGCATACTGCCTAACTAGGTTAGTTCCCCTACGTCTTTTTTAGGACTTGTGCCGTTTGTACAGCACAAACCTAGACTAAAGACAGCAGAGGGTTGTACAGGATCCAAGTAAAAGATACAGGTAGCGTGAGATAAGAGCGAACACGGGCTGGTGCTGCATCGTAATGTCGTGCCCTCTAAAACGGTGGACTCAACTGAGGGATAAGGGGATAGCGTTCCATCCTGGTTCATATTGCTTTCCACATGTACTCTTAAAAGAGTTCTTAAATAAATCTTCATGGAATTTTGTTGGGCCTTTTTCTGTTTTGACAGATTCCAGTCAGTGAATCTGCAGAGGAAAGAAAACATCAGTATGTCCTACACACATAGTGCCACTAGATGGCGGCCCAGTTATTCGGTGCTACCTCATACCTCCAACAGGGCCCAAAATCATCGTGCGCTAATCGGAGTTACGTTAAAAAAAATAAAAATTCTCGGGCACAATTTACCCTTCCCGGTTACTTCGTGGAGGTCGTTATTTTTAGTTGGTACTTTTTCACTATCCACCCCCTTTTCTGAACAATATTATGTAGTCAATCAATCAATATCTTTATTCGGTAAAATAAGACCACAAATGTTCATGTTAAAAAACAAGCAAAAACATCTCAGTACAATAATAAAAACAATAAGATCAAATACAAAATATTAAGTAGCAGTTCTTAAATCCCGGCAATCAGACATATAAATTCATGATGCATGGTTTTTTTCTTAAAATCAGCGCTTAGGTAATAAAACTAAGAACAGCGAATCACATCTTTGGAGATTCAAGGCAACACATCTTTGGAGATTCAAGGCGTTGTAAGAAAATCAGACCTCCTTGGTGCGACTTAAAAGATCTCCCACTGAAAGGGGGGCGTAAAAACTCGGATCTAGGGAATGCATACAAAGGGCCGAATAACAAAGTGCTTAGTGCTTTGGCAAGACACCCGCCACAGGGACAGCTCGGGAGAGAAATAAACCATGCTCCTGTGACAGGAAAAGCCCATCGATGGTGAATCATTAAGTGTGAACGGAGGGCGTTAAAACCTACGTTTAGAGGCTTTGACCCACATTATGTAGGGCTCCATGCATTACTAGTGGAAAGCGATATGTAATATTGGACTGTTACCACATCAATTGCTTTCCAAAGTCTCAGCTTTTCTTTATGCTCTAGAAATGTTGCCTTGATCTGCGCCTTAGAGTGGGAGTTGTCTGTGTTTGCCCATAAATGAATCAACCCAAAATCTTGGAGAGTGATTTTAACATAATTTAACCACGGAATGATTTGCGCATTACTTTGTTCCAGGGAGTCTTCCATGATACTACGGGTAAACTTTAACTCAGGGGCAGACCACATTTTGGCACACAACCGGATGGGAACTCTGCCTACCAAGTCTTCTAGGAATACTAACCCCAATTGATTGTGGGTAATCAGACTAGTGGTAGATTATGTAGTCCATAAATTGATAAATATTGCGGCTCACAGATATTTGGCAAAATGTGCCACAGCATACAATGGGTTAAGTTAAATTGTGTGCATCGAAATCCTTAACTCTATTAATGCAAACTTCACAAACCGCATCTGTTTTTAAAATTCACTGTCAGAATCACTGGCAGATGAGCCACGGGTCAAGCAGAGGTTACTGGGCTCAACCCTGGGGGTTGCAGCCTTTTACTCCTGATGTCTCAAGGCCCAATCTACTATGGATGCTGAGCAACTGGGCCAAGTACCCCTTACGCACTTGATTCTCAGCAGTAACTTGGATGAGCAGTCCAAGCCATTCACAAACAGCTACACAGTCCCCCTGAAGTCAGGGATCTAGTGTTTCTTTAGGCGGTTTCCCGGGTCCCACACCCTCCTAGCGAGAGTGGTTATTCCCCGTTCACTACAGGCAACATCCAGGGTAAGCCTCACTAGTAGTCCAAGTTTCAAGAATCCACTCTGACTCTATTTTAAAGTCAACAGCATCCCAGTGCCACAGGATAGTCCTGCAGCAAGGTTCCCCGGGGCAGAGTGGCCTGAAATCAATTTTACAGATTTCTCAGAATCAGTGACTAGAGTTCCTGAGTGTGCCCATTTAACGGGCGCTAGAGTGGCAACAGTTGATACAAGTGAGTTCACTACAGGCAGCCAAGACGGGCTGCACTCTGCAGATGCAGAGTTCCTCAAACACGGTCACGCCTCCGCAGCAACCAGAGGTTCTATGCGGAGACTCCTTGCAGAATAAGTCTCTGGTGGTGTGAATCCTTCGTCCCAGGTGGGTGCGCAGGGTCCAACAGCAGCCCCACTCCTCAGGAGAAGACTCCAACCAGGTTGCGTATCTCGCTGGTCCCATTGACCCCCTCTGGCATATGGGTCACCGTATCTGCACGGTAAACGGGCTCTGGCCCGTTCGGCAGAGTCAACTCCTCGGTGGTGGCCCCTCCTGACATACGGGGTTGCTGCCCACTACTGCACAAGGCTACTGCCCTCACCGCACTGCAGTCTTCTCATGGTGGACCCTCTTGGCATATGGGGCAGTCTGCTCTGCACAGGTTCCAGCCCGATCGGCACAGCGATGCACACAGCTCACAGAGGCCCACTTCTGGCATACGAGGTTCGCCGACTTCGTCCTGCACACAGGCAATGACCTGATCGGTGCAGCAGACATCTCCTCATACCTCGTAAATGGAGTCCACTCGACCAGGCTCCCCACTGGACCTTGCTCTAACACTTTCCTCTTCATCATGGGGTACATTGGTCTTGTCAAGCAAGCTCTATGCTCCAAGATAGGTGGTCTTAGATTCCCTGGGTGATGTCCCCTCACCCTGCAGGCCTTGGCTCCGAGTCCTACTTACACAACCAGTCTGGCTGCTTGGCATATAACCATTCTGGGGGTCTCAATCTCCCCTTCTTATGCTCCATTTCCAGAAGCCAAATGTGATTTAGAGTTTGAGTCTTTGAAGTTTATGTTGGGGGTCTGCTTCTTTTGAAGTGCCCACTCCTCTGCCCTCTCTTCCTCTTGTAAGCATTCTGTCTGAAAGTAGTCTGTCACAGCAGGAGCGACTCCAAAGCTGACAGCCCCACAACACAAGCCATAGAAGTGACTAGAGTAAGCCACTGACATAGTGTGCCCTGCACTATCCACACGCAGCAATGCGGGAGCAGCTGGCCAGTTGCCACGCCCACTCTAACCAGGGACCCGAGGAGCAAGAGGAGTGCGACAGGGTGCTGAGGCTCGACAGCGCAGTGGTGGTCAATAAACAGAAGCACCTAGATTGGAGTCAGCGTCAGTGGAGCAGAGCGGCTTGGAGATGATCAGAAGGGAGGAGGAAAGTGGAGTACCGGCATAGGTGGCTTATAGCCCGTACTTGCTAAGTTATTATTGTTATATGGAAAAAAAAACAATTGATTATCCACACTTACGGACTCCCCCACTCCCCACGCTAGCGCACTCGCGCTCAGCTCATGCATGTGCCCACCTGTCCTGACCGCTCCCACAGTGCTGATCTATTCTTCCAGCGTTTCCAAGCTTCCGACTTTCAGATGCCGGTATTTGCATTTTCTCCTTTGAGCTTGGCGCCTGGCGCCACCCTCTGTGCTTCAGAGCTTTTGATTTCGCTTTTTCACGCCACATAGTTCTTCAGCTCTAGTAAACCATTGTGGTGCAAGCAGCACTCTAAAAGTAGTAGAAGCGGGCAGCCTGAATTACAATTTAGTAGGAATCCGTCTGAGAGGACAGAGCACTGGGGAGGGTGGTGGAGGCGGTCACTGCAATTAAGTATGTGCACAACTATGAATTTGCCAGCTACATTTTCTCCCCCAATCCTCCGCTTTAATTGAACCCTTCAAGGTCTCGGCAAGGGGATGGAGAAGTCAACCAAAAGGAGGAAACATTCAAATCTACTGATCCAGTCAGGCCTTTGAGGAAGGAGAATGTGACTCTCTCTCCCCTAACTACCTCAATAAGGAATTTTGTTACAAAGCATTTTAACCTTGGCTCTAATCCCCCGCCCGATCAAAATTTGAGAATACAGCATATTACTGAAGCTACTGTTGGCGATTCAGCTCAAGGGGAACACTGGGAAGATTCGTTGGCTTCTAACCTGGAGAAAGGACTGAGACTCACCTTCCTCACACCTTAGCTTTCCAGCATCTCTAGAAGGAGGCTTCAGGAGGTGCGAGGCCCTGCTCGAATGCTTTGGAAAAAGGGTAATACCTCATTGACACAATAGCTATTGAGCCATGTGACATTCTCTAACCCTGCTGCAGTGTCCTCATCGATTAATTTACAACCTTCTGCATCCTCACCTCTACTGGGCATCTTGGAGACTCTTGTGACGGTTAGCTCCAATCAAGCCCAGCAATCCAATTTTCTGCAGGAAATCCATTCGGAACTTCGGAAGGTTAACAACTGTTTGCTATTTGTAATGAACCCTGCAGAATCCAATTCTGGAAGCCATGAGTACCCAGGTCTCCAGTCTACCCCCACTGTGCTCTCCTTGCCAGGAGCATAGCGAGACTCCTAAGGAATAGTTTCTTACCTGTAACTCCAGTTCCCTTGTAGGGGTATTTCCGTGATAAGTCATAAGCACTTGAATAGTCCCGCCCACGTGCGGGGACCCTCGAGCACTTCCTTAGATATATCTTCTTAAGCAGATATTTTTCGCCTTTCTTCAGGAAGGCCTGCAAAGACACTTAAGAGATAAAAGGACAATAATGCAGCCTAATTAACTAGGCTACACTGGCCATTACTTCATCTTGAAGTGAAAAAAGACAGCCAGCAAACTTACATTTTGCAACTTTTTGGAGTTTAATACACAGAGAAAACTCCCCTTCACAAAAGCCCTTTTTTTTCTTTCTTTCATGATAGAGATGAAAGGGTTGGACAGAAAAGCCCCATAGGATGCCATTATATGTCTGAAAATAGAAGCTGTGCCTTTAAGAGTCTCCAGAGACCACCAGTACCCCATGATGCCCAGCCAGTGTCAGTTACTTCAGTTCTTTTTGAAGGCGTAGAGAAGTGAATGCCTATTCTAAGTGACAAATATGTCTGTTTATTCCACCGGGGAGGAGGGAGGGTTGCTTATTACTTATCACGGAAATACCCCTACAAGAGAACTGGAGTTACAGGTAAGAAACTCTTCCTTCTCTTGTAGGGGATTTCCGTGTATAGTCATAAGCACTTGAATAGACTAGCAAGCCCATCCCATCAACACACACGCGGTGGAAGGAACAGATAATTCACATGTCAGATTTAAGCAAACAGGTTCCGAAGGGAAGCCTGTCCGACCTGAGCATCTGCCTTGGCATCAGAGTCCAGGCAATAGTGTTTTGTGAATGTATGGACTGACTTCCAGGTAGCAGCCTTACAAATCTCAGAAATGGGTATATTACGAAGCAAAGCCGCAGTAGCAGCTTTTCCTCTGGTAGAGTGAGCCCTAGGCTTACTATCAAGAGTTTTGTTGGCTTTCTGGTAACAAAGAAGAATACATGAAACAATCCACCTGGAGATTAATTGCTTGGAAGTCTCTAGACCAGTACGGAGAGAGCCATAGTTCACAAATAACTGATCTGATCTCCTTATATCTTTAGTTTTGTCCAAATAAAACTTCAAAACCCTTCTAACATCTAGGGAATGAAGCGATCTCTCCGCAGGAGAAGAAGGCTGCTGAAAAAATGTAGGAAGAGAAATAGTTTGATTCACATGGAAATCCGAAATTACCTTAGGAAGGAATTTCGGATGTGTTCTCATGACCACTTTAGATGAATGGAAGACCGTGTATGGTTCTTTGCAACACAGTGCCTGAATTTCGCTTACTCTGCGGGCAGAAGTGATAGCCACCAGGAAAGCTGTCTTCCAAGACAGATGCTGAAGAGTAGCCTTATGAATGGGTTCAAAGGGCTCTTGCATCAGTCGAGAAAGAACTACATTAAGCTCCCAAGGAGGAGAAGGACGTCTGATGGGAGGAAAAACTTTCTTCAAACCTTCCAAGAAATCTCTAATGACAGGGATTTAAAAAAAGGAAGTTTGTGAAGGGCATTTACTGTAAGCAGTCAGAGCTGCTAGGTGAACCTTAATGGAAGCAAATTGAAGGCCGGATTGTGCGAGATGAAGCAAGTACGGAAGGATGACATCTTCCTGACAAGAAGTAGGATCTTCATTTTTCGATGAACACCAGAGACAGAATCTCTTCCACTTATACGCATAAGTGGATCGTGTGGATGGCCTTTTAGCTTCCTTAAGGATGTCCATGCAGTCCTGAGGTAAGTTCAAGTGTCCATACTGCACTAACTCAGGAGCCATGCCGCCAAATTCAATGATGAGAGATTGGGGTGCACCATCTGTCCTCCGAATTTCATTAGTAGGTCTGATTTGCATGGCAGCCTGAGATGTGGAAGGATAGACCGGTGAAGAAGGTCTGTGAACTACCACTGACATGGCCACTCCGGGGCTATGAGGATCATCTTGGCCCGTGACTGTGAGAGTTTGATGAGGACTGCCGGGATCAGGGGGATCGGAGGAAAGGCGTAGAGAAATCTGCCTGACCAGTTGATCCATAGGGCATTCCCATGAATTCCCGGTTGGTAGAACCTCGAGGCGAAGTTTTGACATTTGTTGTTTTCTGCGGTGGCGAATAAATCTACCTCTGGAGTACCCCATCTTTTGAATATATCTTGCACCACGTCGTCGTGTAAGACCCATTCGTGATTTTCCTGAAGAAGTCTGCTTAGAGCGTCGGCCTGAGCATTTTGAACACCTGGGAGATGAGTTGCTGTTATGGTCAGATTTCTGGCTAAGAGCCACTTCCAGATGGTCTAGGCTTCACGAGATAACGGTCTGGATCTCGAGCCCACCTGCTTGTTGAGGTAGAACATTGTTGTTGTATTGTCCGTCTGGACAAGCAGGGAGTTGGCACGGAAAGATGGCTGAAAGGCCTTCAGAGCCAAATGAACTGCTCGTAGCTCTAGCAGATTGATGTGGTAAGTGGATTCCTTCGTGGACCATTTTCCCTGAATCTGAAGGTGATCTGTATGTGCACCCCAGCCTAGAAGAGAAGCATTCGTTACTATGGTTTGCGTCGGTATCTCCTTGTGGAAGGGAATCCCTCGTAGGAGATTGTTGGGAGAACACCACCATTTGATGGATTGGAGGGCATGTCGTGACAGTTGAATCCGGTCCTCCCAATCTCCTATTCTCGGGTCCCATTGGTCCTCCAGACATTCCTGCAGCGGTCTCATGTGGAGACGTGCATTAGGAGTGAGGAAGATACAAGATGCCATGGATCCCAGAAGAGAGGAGATCTTCCTCACAGTTGGAAAAGACGTGGTCATGAGAGCCTGAGCCTTCTGAAGGATCGATAAGCGTCGCTCCTCCGAAGGATACACGTTTGCCGTGCTAGTATTGATGGTTGCTCCCAGATATTGAAGGCACTGGACAGGGGTCGAGATAGACTTCGTTTGATTGATGTGAATACCCAAACGAAGGAGAAGGTCTGAGGTCCAATTGAAGTGTAGTTGAGCTTCCTGACACGTGGATGCCTTGATCAGCCAGTCGTCTAGGTAGGGGTAGACGAACACTTTGTGTTTCCTGAGATGGGCAGCAATTACCGCCATACACTTGGAGAAGGTCCTGGGGGCTGACTTCAGGCCGAATGGAGTACACAGTATTGATAGTGGTTGTTCCCCACTGTGAACCTCAGGAACTTGCGATGCTTTTTTATAATAGGAATGTGGAAGTATGCGTCTTGCAGGTCTATTGCGCATAACCAATCCCCCCGGTGAAGTTGAAGGTAGATCTGGTGTAACGCCAACATTCTGAATTTTTCTCTTCAAATCCATTTGTTTGTCTTTCTTAAATCGAGAATGGGTCTGAATTCGTTCTCGTCCTCTTTTGACCAGAAAGAACCGTGACTACAGTATTTTCCTCGTTGGAAAGGAGGAACAGGTTCTATTGCCCTTTTTTGTAAGAGAATGTTGGCCTCCAATTGTAATTGGCACAGTTGGAATCGTGACTGTGTTGGAGGGATTGATGGAGGAGGGCTGATGAAACGTAGAGAGTATCCATTGTGAACAATATTCAGAACCCAATTGTCCTGTGTTATTTTGTGCCACTCTGCCGAGAAATGTTGAATACTTCCCCCTACCGGAGTGGGTTACAGAAGAGAGGGAAGATAGGATTCAGGGCTTAGAACCAGCAGGCGCCTTATTTCCTAGCGCAGGTTGTTGTCCTGATCTACCTCTTGGTTGTCGTTTTGGGAAAGGTTGAAAAGACCGTTGGTACGACTGTTGTGTATTGGTCTGTCGGCCTTGGTACCTTTAAAACCTCTGAGAAGAGTGTCTGTGTTGAAAAGGCCGGAAAGATTTACGCTGGTCTTTGGGTTTTTCAAGACCCACAGCCTTCAGTGTCTCCATCTCAGCTTTCATACGGGCCATCTCCTCATGCGCATGAGAGCCAAACAGGGTTGTTCCTGAAAAAGGTAGATTCATGATACGCTGTTGAGCTTCAGGCTTCAGAGAGGTTAAGCGAAGCCATGAATGTGTTCTGAGTGCCACCCCGTGGCAATATCCATGTGCAGACAGAAGGGATGTGTCCGCCACTGCACTAATAACTTGGTTAGACACCATAAGTCCTTCATTGAGGTTTTCATTAAAATCCTCCCTTTTGTCCCTAGGTAGGTGTTCTGCAAATTGCTGAAGAGATTCCCATAGTGCCCGGTCATACCTGCCCAGCAGGGCTGTGGCACTAGCAGCCTTCATAGAGGTTGCTGCTGCGTTGCATACTTTCCTCCCCACCGAATCTAACTTACGGCTCTCCTTATCAGGTGGAACTGTGGATGTTGGAGCCGTAGTATGTTGTTTCTTAGCCGCCACTACGATGACGGAATCTGGAGTGGGGTCCGTCCGGAGAAAAGTGGAATCCTGCTCTGGAGGACGATATTTTTTCTGTAGTCTGGAAGAAGCTGATTTAATGGAAGATGGAGTGAGAAATAATTCCATTGCCGGTTCCAATAATCCTGGCACCAGAGGCAGCAAGGGACGAGAGGCTTGTCTCTGTTGGAGAGTCTCAAAAATTACAGAGGTCGATGGAATCGGGGTGGACATCGGTATGTTCAATTTGGAAGCACCACGTACCAAAACCTCTTGGAAAGTAGTGATGTCATCTATAGGAGAAACTCTGAGGAGGAGAATCCGATAATGTCGGGGAATATCTCTCAGTACTCGTCGAGGACGTGTCCCTGGTGTGTCGGGAGCGAGATCTCTCATGATGTCTGTGATGAGATCGAGTTGAGGAGCGTCTATGGCTGCGAGAACGATCCCTCGCATGGGACCTAGACCTTGGTCTTGGAGGAACTGTAGGCGGAGGCGTCGTGGACCGATGAGGAGGAGCCGGAGGAGGAGGAGACCGTTCATCTGGAGGATGAGAAGAGTGAGCTGGTGATCTAGTTGGGGAATATGTCTTGAATATTCCGAATCCGAAGAATACATTAACCTCCTCTTTTTACGAGCCACCTGACGGGAGGAAGGAGCTATAGATTCACCATAAGATCCAGTTTTTCCCCTCCCCGATCTACTTGTCGACGGTGATCTTCGACGTCGTCTTGACCGAGAACTCCCTATCAACGTCGACTGGCTCAACGTCGATCGAGTCGAAGATCGACGGTGTCTTCTAGGCGTTGACCGCCTGTGACTCTTCGACGGCGACCGACGGTGACCTCTTGATGGCGAACGTCGATGACTCCTCGACGGCGAACGGCGATGACTCCTCGACGGCGAGCGTTGATGACTCCTCGACGACGACAGACGATGGTGAGTCGACGTCGAGGGTGAGTCGACGTCGAGGGTGAGTCGACGTCGAGGGTGAGTCGACGTCGAGGGTGAGTCGACGTCGATCGGCGAGGGTGAGTCGACGTCGATCGGCGAGGGTGAGTCGACGTCGATCGGCGAGGGTGAGTCGACGTCGATCGGCGAGGGTGAGTCGACGTCGATCGGCGAGGGTGAGTCGACGTTGATCGGCGAGGGTGAGTCGACGTTGTCCTCGACGGCGACCTCCGCGGTGTAGGGGCTCTCGACGGTGAACGAGAGAGTCTCACCCTTGGTTCCACAACCTCTTTTGCGGATCTTCACCTCGACGAGGAACGTCGACGACGTTTCGACCCAGAGCCCTGAGTCGACGGCGAACAGGTCGGTGCAATACCTGCTCTCGACGTCTTAGTCTTTGACGTCGACCGGGACCGGCGTCGTTTTTCAGCCCTTCTCCTGGGGAGTCCCACAGAGGCTGAAGACAGTTCTGGTAGAGGACTGATCCTCTCCTCGCCCTGAAGTCCCACCTGCTGACTTGGCCTGCTGTTTTCTTCTACACCTTGAAGCCGAATCTTCTCCCTGTCACGCAGGGTGCGCCTGGAAAAGGTTTTACAAATAGAACAGGCATCAGGAATGTGAGAAGCAGGCAGGCAAAGGATACACACTCTGTGAGAGTCAGATTTGGCCTTCTTTCTTCCACAGTCTGGACATTTATCAAAAAAGGATGCCATTTTTGACTGAAAACTGTGGAATTCCTGTCAGAAAAAGACAGCAAAGGGAAGAGAAAGACCAAAGACGTCGAGTGAAACTGTAAATCAAATTCTGACGAGATTCTTGATGAAAAACACCAAAATTGGTAGAGCTCAATGCTCCAGGGTCCTGTTAGCAGGAGCCGGAAAAAAGAACTGAAGTAACTGCCACTGGCTGTGCATCATGGGATACTGGTGGTCTCTGGAGACTCTTAAAGGCACAGCTTCTATTTTCAGACATATAATGGCATCCTATGGGGCTTCTCTGTCCAACCCTTTCATCTCTATCATGAAGAAAAAGAAGAGAAAAAAAAGGGCTTTTGTGAAGGGGAGTTTTCTCTGTGTATTAAACTCCAAAAAGTTGCAAAATTTAAGTTTGCTGGCTGTCTTTTTTCACTTCAAGATGAAGTAATGGCCAGTGTAGCCTAGTTAATTAGGCTGCATTATTGTCCTTTTATCTCTTAAGTGTCTTTGCAGGCCTTCCTGAAGAAAGGCGAAAAATATCCACTTAAGAAGAAATATCTAAGGAAGTGCTCCGGGGTCCCCGCACATGGGCGGGACTATTCAAGTGCTTATGACTATACACGAAAATCCCCTACAAGAGAACTCAGTTTACATTTCTAAACGCCCTATGCTTGTTAGGAAAAGATTTTATGCATTGAGTTGTTTGAAATTCTCATCTAACTACTATTTGTCACAGGGTAGGAGGATATGTAAAAGAGCTAGGAAGCTGGGCGGGAGGACAAGCAATAGGGATATACAGAAAGGCAAAGTGGAACAGCTGCAGGTGAGCTCTGGAAGACCTAATAGGGTTCATCCTCAGCTTCCTAGTCGTAGGGCTATGAAAGCATCAAGTTTCAATGCGTCTCAAATACAGAGAAAAAACGGTATCCCAGTTGCAGAGCAACGTCAGTGTCCAATGTGTCTCAGACACAAAGTAAAAAACGGGTACGAGGTAAGAGACTCCCTGTAAATAATCAGGTACCTTTACAAAAACAAGCATCTGGCCTGAGAGTTAGAGTGGGCTCTAAGGGCACCAACTCGAGAGTTGGAGCAGGTACTAAGAGTACCAAGGCCCTAGACTTAATGAAAAATAGGGCGACAGTAAAGTTGCAGTTAGATCAACATCCCACTCTCGCGCCGGGGGAAGAGTACATTACTATTAAATGTTGTATGGAAGGGTGAGAAAGCTAGAAAATTGAGATCATGGAATCTGTCCAAGGTTTTAGCTGTGTTCCACCAAATCCCCTCACTGTCGGGAATTTCTTTAGGTAATGTAACCTAAGTGGGTTTTTTGCCTGGAGAGGGGGGAGAGAACTAAGATTGACTTGATCTCCCCCCTGATTGCAAACCGGGTGGTGAACGCAGAACACGATCTATCTGGGGTTGGGCTGGGAATAAGGATACCACCAAATGGTAGTCGTACTTTAAGTGGTGTTGTCCCGACTTCTATCACTACTCTCTAAAGAGGGGTAGCCCCTAGTCAGTGGGAGTATACATCCCCTCTTGAGAAGCATGGGGGACCCCCCCAGGGCCTGGCTTTCAGAGATTTGGGGCGACTGATGGATAATTTGAGAATTGTATTTATGAATGGCAGGGCCTTAGAGCAATCAGGCTCTTCCCATAGAATTACACAAAATAACCGGTTCGCCCCTTTTGTAGCATTTTCAGGGTTTGTGAGACGAGGAGAGCTGGGTAAATGATTTATAGAATGAGGAATCCTCTTGTATCCTGAGAATCCGAAATCTGAATATTCATGGGGTTGCCCGGCTTTTGAAATTAGGCTGTTTGTTTAGAAAAGTAAGCCAGCACCATAGTGTTCCTACAGGAGTCCTAGTTACAAGAGGAGAAATCGGTTGAATGTATAGGTAATAAACAAGGGAAGGGTAGGTTCTTCAGTGGTATGTTGACCCTAATCTCTACTAATATAGTTAAGAAAATTTTGGCCTTGACCTCCCCAGTCAGTGGAGTATCATTGCAGCAGAGCTATGGGTAAAGATAAATGTTTGTAGGCAGTTTGTTTTGATTAATCTATATATGCATAAAGAGGAGCAGCACAGAATGAATGATTGCGTTGTTACCCTCGATTGCTTCTTTAAGAAAGAGATGGGGCCTTTCCTAAAGCTGTGCAGATTCTGGCTGGGGATTTTAATGCTTGTTTATATCTAACCTACTCAGATGAATTAAAGCTGGAGGTTTTGAAACACTATAATATACCCACTGCCTCTTTTTCTAGAGGCACACTTAAGAGGCACGGGAAATGTGTAACTAGTTAGTAGATAATGGACTTTTGTTTGAACGGATGCTTTGAGAAGGATACGCCAGCTGACCAGACATTTTGTTTTGGTTCCTTCGGCTGCCCGATCCATTATATGTTTGTTCCAGCTTGGCAGTTTGGGTATTATTTGAATTTTAAAGTAATGGGTTTTCAGGGAAGTGATCAATGGTCTCTCTCTGGTTACTTTATGTTTTGAGGAACTGACAGGGACTGACATGGTTTTACCGCTAGGCATGAGTTCTCCTCGGAGGCTTACGACACACTTGGATCTGTCCTTTTTAACCTTTCTGGTTGCGTACAAAGTGTCGAACACTGTTTTTGCATTGGATCAATCGATTCAAGATATATTATTTTTTAATAATAAGGTTTTATAAAATGTGTCAACATGTATCCGAGTGAATTTGAATAATCATATGGCACGAGGGAAAGTCCATGATAGAGGTTGGTTTGACGCGTCCTGTCAGAATATGAAATCTCACTTGAGAAAGGTTACTCGACTGCACAAATTAGGGTTTACAACTCTTTCCATGGAAGATATGAGGAAATTAAGGAACCAGTATAGACACCTGCTGAGAGAGAGAAAAAACTGCCTAAAGACAATTTAACAAGGGGACCAGAGAGCCTTCTGGCAAAAGGTTAACAAACTCAGCAATGCACACCATGGAGAGCTTCCCTGTATGATCTGAGGATATCATACCTGGAAGTCCTCTACGGCTCAATATTAAAGCCAACTAATTCAGATCTGTGCCCAAATTTCAGTTTGGTCTGCGATTGGTTTTCGGATAAAGAGATCAAGCTGACGATTGATCACCTTAAGCTAACTAGGGCTGAGGGGCCAGACATTCTGGAGTGCAGACTGAGGTAAACAGCGATTGGCGGGCAAGGGTTTATGCGCACTTGTTTGGTTGGATAGTTACAACGGGGTACTAACTTCGTTCATGTAAAGGCTCGGTAGTGCAGCCTATTATGAAAAAAGGAAAGGGCAATCTCCCCTCGAGTTATAGGCTAATAAGCCTACTTCATATCACTGAGAGTTTTTTTTCTAAAATCATTTTATCTCATTTGGAGGAATGGGCCCAGATAAATAGGATCATTCCCATCGAACAGGTTTTTTTTTTTAGGGAGGGTCATTTTACAGTGGATCACTGCTTTGCCTCGTGGACCATTATTGCGAAATCTGTGGTAGTAAAATAAAAGCTTTGCTGCTGTTTTATAGATTTTTGCACAGCCTTTGACACAGTTGATAGAGGAGTACTGCGCGGAAAAGCTCATTATTTGGAAAATACCAAGTGAGCTTCTTTGTATGATCCAGGCACTGCATAATATTAACTGGGTGCAGGTTGAGCTGGATAGCTCTGAATGTTTGTCCAGGAGGATTCCTATCTATAATGGTCTCCGGCAGGGGTGTGTTCGGGCCCTGACCTTATTTAGTTTATTCTTGGCAAATTTACCCTCATTCTTAATATTATGTAATTTGTTTCCTCTTAAAGTAGGGACCGTGCATATCCCTGGCTTGCTATATGCCGATGATTTAATTTTGTTAGACTACACTCCACTGGGTCTACAAAGGAAATTAGAGACTCTTGATGCTTATAGTAAAGCGAATTCCCTAAGAATAAATATGAGATATAACTAAGATAATGGTGATGTGGAACCCCAGTTGAACAGGGAGATACATATAAATACCTGGGACTTATATTTTCTAGTAATTTAAAGTGGGAGCAAAATATCTAGAGCTCAGTTAAAAACCAAGTATTTAGCTAGGTTTAATCATCAGATGCATGGGGATATGTCTTTGGCGCCCCTCATGAAACCTTTTGAAGGAAAATACCACCTCTTGCCGTGTATGGTGCTGAAATTCTTGTACTTGGCCAATCCCTCAATTGGGATGTGGTGGAAAGTACAGTCCTTATGGGCCTACTAAGTTTACCTTCAGCTGTAATGGTCCTGGGTATAAGAAGAGAATTGAACCTGGTTCCCTTGTATGTACTGCCCAATTCCTGTTTGTTGAAGTTTTTTTTTATAAATTAGTGCAATGTATTGAAAATATCAAAATTAGGCTGGGAAGAGATCCTTGCCAGGTATGGGGAGTGGGCCCGGGACGTTCGTCAAAGGATACATGATTTGAAATCCCTTCACACAATATGGGGTTCAATAGAAAGTTGGTCACCCTTTCCTAGGAAAAAAGGCACTGAGGGAATCGGACCACAGAGTGGAATTAATGATGGATACCCACCCTCTCGAACGTTTTACCTTTCTGTGAAAACTCAAAGTCACTGCCTTAAGCTTGCCAAACCCACTTTTGGAGAGGTGTTTATGCTTACACATCTGAATCACACATCTGAATTAGCTTCTACTCTTAGTTTTCTTCATGTCTTCCTTAATATAAAACTGCAATTCCCTTGTAGCATGTTATATTTCTTATTTTTCTTTTCTTTTAACTATGGTGGTGTTTTTATCTTTGAATTTCGATTTGTACAACAAACCTTAGCCATCCTGTTTAGGGAAAATCTTTACAGAAGTGTGTATGAGGCTAGCAATGTAGGGTTAAACATGGGTATATTAACCTGTTTCTGGAAGATGACAGTGCAGAGGCATACAAGGCTGTGCATGCACATAGCTATCTGTATATGGGCATGCCATGCTGACTCTGGACAGACAAATCTATTCGTTTGCATACATGGTACGTGTTTATAGGACAATGTGCATAGGCATTTGAGGCATGACCTGTACATAGGAGACAATACTTGTCAAACATGGGCACCATAAGAGTTTTAAATGAAAACAAAATTATATTTATGGTCAAATTTTGTGAATTTATCCCCAAAACAATACAGTAATCGGGCTAAACAGATATTCAATGAACAGGACAAGCCATTATTTAGAGACTATAACAAAAAACGCTCCACAATCGCCCTGCGTACTCATGAGATGTAATGATCAAATAATTCTGATATCAAGCGGAAGTTGGAAGTGACGTTGCGGGCGCCACACAAGTGGGAGGTTCAGAATGACGACCCCGTTTTGCAAGAGGTTCTCGATTCCCGACTCTCAGCCCCTGGCACCCAGCCTCCGGCTCTGCCAGTAAAAACATCGGTAGCCTCAGAAGTTGACGTAGCTGCCTGGTGGAACCATTTTGCCTCACAACGCATCTTGATCTTAGCAGTCTAGAGGCAGTGACTCGCAGCAGGAAGTGCAAGCCTCGGGAGATTCAGGAGCCCAGCTGTGGCACTTGGAGGACTGGGATTGTTTCGCCATGCGGGTTCTGCGGGTGCAGGTGAGTTCCTGTGTCCGGCATTTCGCCGTGAAAGTCAGGAGGATTGGTTATATCACAGATGCATTTGGCCGCAGAGGTGAGGAGGATTGGTTATACCACAGGTGGTGCACAAGAACGAGTAGGTGAACCATATCGCTTTAGGCTCTGTGGTGCTGGAAAGAGCTGTCGGTGCGGCTTGTTCGTCCTATAGCCCCCCCCCCCACCTCTCCCTTTTGTACCACCCCTGTTGCTTCGACAATCTCCGTTCCTTGAACATCACATGTCATCCCAAGTGATGTAGGAGAAGCTGGTGTGTTCATGCCCTCCCTTATTTGGTTCTCCGCAAGTCGTGGGCTGCTAGGGTTTTATTGGACATACACCGGCTGACTCTTTCAGAGAAATTGGTCTTTGGGAAAAGGCTGCTCAAGTGTGTGTGGATCGTGTTCAGAAACAGCCGCTTGACATTGTGCAGTGATTAAGGATTATCTTAAGTCTGATTTTCAAACAGTCTGATTATCTGGGAGGAAATCCTTTAGTAGGTTTCTCTGAAACAAGATGTAATAAGACAAAATCCAGTCCTATTAGGAATAAGTCCCCCCCCATTTAAAAGTGAAGGGCTCAAACTCCCTTTATTATTTCTTCCAAAAGGAAGACGTGGGGTCCAGTGAGCGCTCTCAAAAGTTGGCTAAACAGGAGGTCCCCACTTGCCTGCAAGGATTCCTGCAAAACAGGATTCCTCGACTCATTCGTCTCCGAGAATAGGGCACTCAGAAGCTGGAGAAAATCTCAATTGCCATAATGAGGATTTCACTCTACCTGATGTGGATATTCAGCTGGGAAAGCAATTGTCAGACGTGAGAATTCCCCCTGCAACTTTGTTATGTAATCAGCATTAACGTTTTTTAGCAGTACCCCTACGGATTTATCAGTATCCTACCCTGAGGGTTCACTGACAAAATATCGAAACCACAAACACCGTGGGACAAATACTGTGGCAAAAATATCAAGTACAAAACAATTGTTATCCTATACTTATAATGTAATTAACAAGAATATTGAAAACAAATATTGCTATACACCAATATCAAACACAAAAATATTGTTTTTAAAATAAACATGGTTAAACATAGTAAACATTAACTATATTAACAATAAACAGTAATATAAAGTAAGGATTATGTTACTTACCGAGGAAGCATCTGTTCTTGGCATGAAGAGCTGTAGATTCACATGCTTTGCATACTCCTGCCATCTAGTGTTGGGTCCTAATGTCTGAAAGTTGTTTTACTTCGAAGAAGTCTTTCCAGTCACAAGGTAAGGTGACTCCTCCGTTCGGTGATAGTGCGCATGGGCATCGACTCCATTGTTAGATTGTTTTCCCGCAAGAGGGTGAGAATGGAGTATGTAAGTGTAGTAGAGATGTCCATGTGTATAAATGTATAAGTAAGAACTGCAACAACTATTGTTGCCCGGTGAGGTGGGTGGGCGCATGTGAATCTACAGCTCTACATGCCAAGAACAGATGCTTACTGGGTAAGTAACATAATCCGTTCGAGGCATGTGTGCTGTAGATGCACATGCTTTGCAAAGGCAGTATACTACCAAAGCGGTGGCTAACCTGTAGATGTTGCAGTTGTTTGAAAAAGTGTTTTAAGCACTGCTTGGCTTACATTAGCTTGTTGGCATGCTAACACATATACACAATAGTGTTTGGTAAATGTGTGTGGTGTAGACCATGTAGCTGCCTTACATATGTCAGCTAGAGGGATGTACCTAAAAAGGCCATAGTAGGCCCTATTTTGCAAGTGGAATGTGCTCTAGGGGGGTATAGATAAAATTATTTTAGCTTTTGCATAGCATGTTTGAATACATTTAACAATTCATATTGAAACACCAGATTTAGAGATGGGATTGCCTTTCTGAGGTGGAGCAAATGCAACAAACAGTTGTTTTGTTTTGCGAAAATCTTTGGTCCTTTCTATGTAGTACAATAAGGCTCTTTTCAAATCAGGCGTTTGAAAAGCTCGCTCTGCTACAGAATCAGGTTGAGGAAAAAGCACAGGTAACTCAACTGATTGGTTTATATGAAAAGCAGAAACTATGTTGGGAAGGAATTTGGAGTTGGTGCGAAGAACTACCCTGTCTTTGTGGAGCTGAAAGAAGGGTTCTTCCAAGGTTAATGCCTGTAGCTCACCAACTCTCCTCAATGAAGTGATTGCAATGAGGAAAGCAACCTTCCATGAAAGAAACTGTAAAGGACAATTATGCAATGGTTCAAAAGGTGGACCCATAAGATTTGAAAGGACAATGTTAAGATTCCACACTGGTGCAGGGGGAATTCTTGGTGGTATTACCCTTTTCAAGCCTTCCATGAAGGCTTTGATTACTGGAACTGGAATAGTGGTAAATGCTGTCTTTTTTGCAAATACGCAGCTACCGCTGCAAGGTGCAAACGAATAGATGTATAAGCCACTTCAGTTTGCTGCAAGTGCAACAGGTAATGTTTTGTATGGAAGCATCTAGAGGACTTATGATTTTGTTGTTACTACAATAGACGACAAATCTTTTCCATTTTGCTGCATAGCAAGCTGTGGTAGTAGGCTTTCTTGCTTCCTTTAGAATAGTTATACAGTCTAGTGGTAGATTTAAATAACCAAACTCTATGACTTCAGGAGCCAGATCGCCAAGTTTAGTTCTTTGGGATTTGGATGCCTGATTTCTGCATGGTTCTTAGTGAGGAGCCTGGAGGTGAGATGCAGCTTTTGATGTGGAAATAATGACAGCTCCAAAAGGGCGGTGTACCATGGTTGACGGGCCCATGTGGGAGCTACCAGAATCAATGTGAGGGATGTTTGTCTAAGCTTCCGAACCAGACACGGAATGAGTGGTTGAGGCGGAAAAGCGAAGGCAAATATCCCTGACAAGTTCATCCATAGGGCATTGCCTTTTGAGAGTGGGTGGGGGAACCTGGAGCCGAAGTTTGGAAAATTTTGCGTTGTCAATTGTGGCGAACAAGTCCATTTGTGTGAATCCCCACTGTTGGAAGTACAGAAGGAGAACTTGGGGATGAAGTTCCTACTCGTGAATTTGCTGCCTCTTTCTGCTGAGGAGGTCGGCAATCTGATTGTTTAACCCTGGAAGGTGTTATGCCAGAAGATAAATCCTGTGATGGATTGCCCAATTCCAAATGGCTTGAGAGAGGTGCGACAGTTGGAGAGAGTGTGTCCCCCCCCCTGTTTTTGTACATAGTACATTGCTGTCATGTTGAATGTGCGGACTAGGACAACTTTGCCTATGAGGTGAGTTTGAAAAGCTTTGAGCGCTATAAACACTGCTAGAAGCTCTAGATAGTTGATGTGGAGACTTTTGTGCTGGTTGCTCCACAGACCTTGTATTGTGTAATGTTGGAGATGGGCACCCCAACCTGTCAGAGATGCATCTGCTGGGAGAAAGATCTGTGGAATAGGGTCGATGAAAGGCCGCACTTTTGATAAATTTTGTGTGTTCCACCACTGCAGAGAGCGAATGGGGGCGGCCGTCTACCAACACTAGATCGGTTAATTGACCCAGCGACTGATTCCTCTGACGTGCTAAGCACTCTTGTAGGGGACGCATGTGGAGTCTTGCATGGGGTACAATTGTGATGCAAGACGCCATCATTCCCAGCAGTTGCATGAACACTCTGGCTGGTAATGTTTGGTTGGATTGAAACTGTAGTATCATAGACTGAATGTTGTGAATTCTGGCCACATTGGGGGAGGCTAGAGCTTTGAGTGTGTTGAGAGTGGCCCCTAGATAAGACTGGATTTGTGAAGGATGTGATTTCTGTGCATTGACCGTGAAGCCCAGTTGATGAAGTAGGTCTATTGTGGTCTGAATGTGTTGTAACAGTTTTGGTAAGTGCTGGCTTTGATGAGCCAGTCGTCTAGGTAGGGAAGACCTGAATATGTTGTCTTCTGAGATGAGCTGCAACTACTGCCAGACATTTGGTAAATACTCTGGGAGCAGTAGTCACTCCGAACGGGAGTACTCTGAACTGGTAATGTTTGTGTGCTATTAAAAATCTGAGGTATTTGCGATGAGCTGGATGAATTGGAATGTGAAAATACACGTCTTCAGTCTAGAGTAGACATAAAATCTCCCTTCTGTAAAAGTGGAAGTACCCGTTGAAGGGTTACCATGTGAAAGTGCTCTGACAGTATATATTGGTTTAACTCTCTGAGATCCAGAATAGATCTTAAGGAGCTGTCCTTTTTGGGGATCAGAAAGTAGAGAGAGTAAACCCCTGAACCTTGGTACTGCAGTGGAACTGGTTCTATGGCTCCCTTTAGTAAGAGAGATTGCACAACTGCAAGTGGTCTGGCGACAATTTGTGAGAGCGAGGTGGAATGTTTGGAGGATTGGCGGTAAGCTCCAGGCAATAACCATGTTGGATAATTCCGATCACCCATTTGTCTGTTATAGATTGCCAAATGGGGAGAAACTGGTGAAGTTTCTCCCCCCCCCCCTCCCCCCGACAGGTGTGGAATGGTCGGAGGGAAGCGTGGGGAAGTCACTGCTTATTAGGGGAAGGGGAGTTACGGGGTGTGGTGCCCTTACCCCTGCCTTTGGAGCGGTTTCCTCTATACCCTCCTCTAAAAAAGCCTCTTGAGGTAGAGGACTGGTTATTACCTTTGTAAAAGGAAGCATTCTGGTCTGAGGGTGTGGTTTTGGACCCTGCTAGGTAAAAGGAGCAGCAAAAGGAGCCTCTGTTTGAAGGAGACTGGAGCGCTATCCTTGACTTTGCCACTTCTGTGTCCTTTTTCATTTTCTCAAGCGCCTGATCGACCTCAGGTCCAAAGAGATGTTCTTTGTCAAAGGGTGTATTTAAAATAAATAGTTGGACTTCGGGTTTAAAGCCGGAAATCCTTAACCAAGCATGCCTGAGTAGGACGCTAGTGTCGACTTTTCTAGCTGCGGTGTCAGCAGCATCTAGAGCACATCTTATTGAATAATTGGAAATTAGCTTTCCTTCATGTACCAAGTCTTCCACTTTTGCTTTATGCTCATCTGGGAGATATTGGAGCAATTGCTCCATTGCATCCCAGTGCGCCCTGTCATATCTGGCTAAAAGGCCCCCGAGTGTTCGCAATGCACCAGTGATTGGCAGCTTGAGCAGCTATGTGTTGGCCAGAAGCGTCTATTAGCTTGGATTCTTTATCTGTGGGAGGAGCGTCCCCAGACGTTTGGGAATTAGTTCGCTTGCGAGCATTGGACACTACCAGCGAGTCTAGTGGCAAGTGCCCATTAATAAATACCGGATATGTTGGGGAGGGTATATATTTTTTATCGACTCTAGGAGTCAAGATGTGTGCAGGCACAGGATCTTAAAAAAAAAATTCAGCGCGTCTCATCATACCTTTAAACTGGGGTGGCATGGTGAGCAAAAGAATGATGGATTTAACCCAGATCTCTTGACTGGGGGTGAATGTTTTGATTTGTTCTGCATTCCGTCCATCAATTGTGTCTTTTGTCATCATACCTTTAAGCATAGGGAGTGTTTGGGTCGACCTGTGTGTGGATCCGGAGACTACTTAGGCGCCACCCATGCGCGCTGACGTCAGTTCTGTACACGACTTTCCGCGCCAGGAACGCAGAGCCATGCAAGAAACTAACCACTGGTGCCATGAAACTAGGGCCCTGAAAGGGATGACCTTAACCTTAGAATCAGGTCGCAGAACGGGGAGGATGGGTGGGGCGGTAAGGAATCTATCACTAACTAATGTCTCTTACAGATATATCGTTACACAAGTAGTAACTTGTGCATCTGAAAGAGACGTTAGTGATAGATTCCTTACCTTAGAATAGATACCCCAGCAATACCAACCCCGGTGGTGGGTCTGCGAATAGATTACACCAGAAAGTCACGGAGAACAGAACGGCCAAAGAAGCAGTCTCTCCGGACTTGACTGTCAAGGCAGTAATGCTTGGTAAATGTGTGCAGCGAGGCCCACGTAGCTGCCTGACAAATATCCTGCAAGGGAACGCGGCGTCCCACGGCAGTAGTGGCTGCCGTCGCCCTGGTAGAATGGGCACGCAGCCCCACAGGAGGCTCCTTCTTAGCCAACGAGTAACACACTTTGATGCACAAAACGACCCACCGAGAGATGGTTCGTTTGTGCACGGCTCAACCTTTTTTGGTGCCCACGTAGCCAACAAAGAGCTGGTCATCCACCCGGAACTGTTGTGTGTGCTTCAGCTAGAACGAGAGCGCATGTTTTGGGTCCAGACGGTGGAGCCTCTCTTCCTCTTTTGAAGGATGCGGAGGCGGAAAGAAGGTGGGCAAAGTGATGGTCTGCCCGATGTGTAAGGGCGTGACAACCTTTGGCAAGAAAGAAGGACGGGTCCTTAAAACCACCTTGTCCGGATGAACAGAAAGGAAAGGAGGATTAGAAGAAAGAGCCTGGAGCTCACTCACACTTCTGACAGAGGTGATAGCTACCAGGAAAGCCGTCTTGAGAGTAAGAAGACAAAGGACAGTTATGAAGGGGCTCAAAGGGAGCGCACATCAGATAGGTCAAGACAAGATTTAAGTCCCATTGAGGCATTATGAAAGGCACGGGAGGAAACGTGTGTGCAATGCCTTTCAGGAAACGGTTAACAACTGGGGACTTAAAGAGAGAAGGCTGATCTGGAAGCCTGAGAAAGGCGGAGATGGCCGAAAGATAACCTTTGATAGTGCCCAGAGCAGAGCCCTGCCGGGCCAAGGAGAGCAGGAACAGAAGGACCTCAGAAAGAGGGGCAGAAAGGGGATCCACAGACTTAGCTGTGCACCATGCCAAAAACTTGTTCCACCTGCAGGCGTATACCGTCTTAGTGGAGGGACGCCTGGCTGCCAGAATAACATCACAGACTTCGGGAGGAAGATCGAAAGCTGTCAACTGTCGCCGCTCAATCTCCACGCATGGAGGTGGAGGCTGGACAGGTTCGGGTGGAGGACCGTCCCCTGCTGCTGCGACAGAAGATCCTCCCGAAGAGGCAGTCGGATCGGGGGATCGATCGCCATGTTGAGTAGCTCGGGATACCAGTATCTTCGTGCCCAATCCGGAGCCACATGGATGACATGGGCCCGGTCGCACCGAATTTTCTTCAGCACTCTGGGCAGAAGATGTATAGGCGGAAAGGCGTACAACAGACCGCAGCTCCACTCGCGACGAAAAGCGTCGCCGAGCGAGTGCCGCCTTGGAAATTCCAACGCGCAGAACTGATGACATTGCGTGTTCTCTTCGGTGGGCTCTCCCCACTGCAGAAAGGGACCTTGTGCCACGTCCGAGTTCAGACGCCATTCGTGATCCATCAAGCACCGGCGGCTGAGTTTGTCCGCCCTGGCCCTGGCGTTCAGAGAACCTGCCAGGTGTTGAACCACCAAGGTAATGCCTTGATGTTCCTGACATAGGGTCCACGACCCCACCCCGCCCTGTTTGTTGCAATACCACATGGCGATGCTGTTGTCCGTGAACACCTGCACTACACTGCCCCGGACAGAGGGAAGGAATGCCTTCAGTGCAAGTCGGATCGCCCGAAGCTCCAAAAGATTGATATGGAGCCGGGACTCCGCCGGAGACCAGAGGCCTCTGATCTCCGCCTCTCCCAAGTGGCCACCCCATCCCAGGAGGGACGCATCCGTCACCACTGTGTGCTTCGGTTGGGGGAGGGAGAGGGATCTGCCATTGACCCAATCGCGATTCGTGAGCCACCACCGCAATTGTCGTGCAGTGCCCTCCGAGATCTGGACATGATCGGACAGGTTGCCCTGATGCTGTGCCCACTGGAACTTCAGGTCCCACTGCAGAGCCCGCATATGCCACCTGGCATGTTGCACTAGCAGAATGCAGGAGGCCATCAGGCCCAGAAGCCGGAGGGTCATCCTGACAAACCCAGGATAGAGGCTGAAAGATCGGAATCATAGCCTGAATATCCCGGACTCGCTGCTTGGGAGGATAAACCCGAAACCGCGTCGAATCCAGAACCGCTCCGATGAAGGGGAGCTTCTGAGAGGGACTCAGGTGCGACTTCGGCACGTTGATGGAGAACCCCAGCAAATGCAGGAGGTCGGCCGTAGTCTGAAGGTGGGTGACGACGGCCTGGGGCGAGCCCGCCTTCAACAACCAGTCGTCGAGGTAGGGGAAGACTGACACCCCTGACCTGCGCAGATGAGCTGCGACCACCGCCATCACTTTTGTGAACACCCGAGGGGCGCTGGTAAGGCCAAGGGGAGCACGGTAAACTGAAAATGCTCCTGGCCTACCGTGAACCGCAGGTAACGCCGGTGGGCCGGCAGGACGGGAATGTGAAAATATGCGTCCTGCAAGTCCAACGCTACCATCCAGTCTCCAGGGTCGAGGGCAGCCAAGACCTGAGCCAGAGTCAACATCTTGAACTTCTCCTTCCGGAGGAAGCAATTGAGGTTCCTGAGGTCCAAGATGGGGCGCAAGCCCCCTTTGTCCTTCTTGGGGACCAGAAAGTAGTGGGAATAACCATGTCCTACTTCTGGCCCAGGAACGCGCTCGATGGCCCCCTTGGCCAAGAGGGCCTTGACTTCCTGTCGGAGAAGCGCCAAGTGATCCCCCGACATGCGGTGGAACTGAGGTGGCATGGCCAGGGGGGGCAGACTCGAAGGGGAGGGAGTAGCCCCTTCGGACGATTAGCAGCACCCACCTGTCCGAAGTGACAGAACGCCAGTGGGGGAGGTGATGTTGAATCCTGCCGCCCACCTGCGTGGGGTGCACTCCAAAGCTCGGACTAGGAAGGCTTTGAGGCGGATGCTGCGGGAGCGGAGGTTGACAGACCCGCACGCTGGCCCCCTGTGCCGCCACAGCGGCCACCACGCCTGCACGGAGGTTGGTTCTGCGCAGGCCTTTGGCTGAACGGGCGTGTAGGGGCGCCCCTTCCGCGGCCACGAAAGGAACGAAAGGTAGACGTGGCCGGGCGTGTGGCGGAGAGACCCAAGGACTTGGCTGTAGCCCAAGAGTCCTTAAAACGCTCCAGCGCACTGTCTGCCTTATCGCCAAACAGGCGAGTACCATCAAAAGGCATGTCCATGAGGGAACTCTGGACATCCCCCGAAAACCCCGTGGACCGCAGCCACGCGTGTCGCCGCAAGGCCACCGTCGTGGAGATGGCTCTCCCCAAAGAGTCCGCGGTGTCCAACCCACACCGAATGGCGAACTGCGCGGCATCCTTCCCTTCTGCAACAGCTTGCGAAAGCACAGCCCGAACCTCCTCCGGGCACTGGGGCAGAGTTTGCGCCACCGTGTCCCACACAGCGTGAGAATAGCGGCCCAAGAGGCCTGCGGTGTTGACTGACCGCCGCCCCAGGCTGGCAGAGGAAAACAACTTTTTGCCAAACTTCTCCAGCTTTTTTGATTCCTTATCCGGCGGAGCGGTAGGGAATGCAGTTTGGGAAGTGGAGGCCTGAATGACCAGGCTCTCCGGTGTCGGATGAGTTGTCAAAAAGGCAGGGTCACCTGGTGCCGGGCGGTGACGCCTGGCCACGTTTTTATCCACAGGAACCCCTGTGGCAGGCCTAGACCAGGTACCCATCAAAACATCCGTCAAGGCCTCATTGAACGGAAGCAGAGGTGCCATAGAACTTGCCGCCGGCTGAAGCACTTCAGTAAGGAGGTTAGTCCGGAGGGTAACAGTAGGCAAGTCAAGGTGAAGAGCCTCAGGTGCCCTACGGAGCACCACAGTGTATGTGGCGCCTTCCTCCATGACAGTGGGAGGAGACACAAACCCAGGCTCAGAGGAGAGGTCAAGGCCACCTACATCCTCAGTCTTCTGCCCACTCCTGTTCGGACTCACACTGCCGTGCAAGAGGGTCCTCCGACCCCTCCCAGTCCTCCCCCTCCACAACGGCCCGAGGCACAGGCTGCAGCGGCGGGGGAGGCACAGGGGAAAACAAATGCTCCACCGGCGCCGGGCGACGCCATTCCGGCTCCAAACCCCAATGAGGGTGCCAAGCTGGAGCAAAATTGCCCGGAAACTCGGGCAAGGGCAGAGGTGGGACGAACGGAACCCAGGGCGGCGCCGGGACGGGAGCCGCAGGGGGCGCCGGGGCCGCTGGCGGAGGACCTTGCGGCGCCGGTGCCGGAGCCACCGGTGGCGCCGGTGGCAACCAAGGGCCCTCAAGAGGGACCGCGGGGCCCGAAGGCGCGCCGGCGGGAGCCCTAGGCCTGAAAAGGCGGTCCATGGCGGAAAGAAACTCTTGCACCTGGGCCGGAGTCGCCGACGGACCCGGGTATGGCGCGTAGGCCGCGGGACTGACAGGCTCCAACAGAGCCACGGGGGAAGGACCCCGGGCCCCCTAGTCCGCGCCCGAAGACCGACGGGGGGGGAGGTCGGAGAGCGTACGCGCTTCTTCGACTTCTTTTTGTGACGTCGCTTACCCGATTCCGAGGGTGAAGACTTGGACCCCAAGGAGTGATGATGATGACTCCGCGACCGGTCCCTTGAGCGACCCCTGGACCTCGAACGGCGCGGAGACAACTGTCGGGCCTCCAGCAGCTTTCGGGACCGCTCCCGCAAAGCCTTCGGAGCCATGGCCAGACAGTCGGAACATGACCGGGAGTCATGGTCGCGCTCCAGACAGTAGAGACAGACGCCATGGGGGTCGGCCACCGACATCGTACGGCGGCAGGCCCCGCAGGATTTAAACCCAGGCATCCCTACGTGGCACCAGGAGTCAAGATTAAAAGAAGTAGAGACAAAAGTCCCAAATATAAATAGTCAAAAAGTGACTAAGGTACATGCTCTAACCGGATCTGCGCTTGCTGGCGCGGAAAAAGAAAACTGACGTCAGCGCGCATGGATGGCGCCTAAGTAGTCTCCGTGACGTCATCTCGGCGCTTACGACGCCAGCGACGAACACGCAGGGGTACTGCTGACGAAAAACTTTCCGGATCCAGTCTGACGCCTGGGGATATTCTAAGGTAAGGAATCTATCACTAACGTGTCTCTTTCAGATGATATTTTTGTAAACGATATTAACAGATATTTTTAACAGATATTAACTCGATATTTCAGCTCCTCAATATTTTATTTCGATATTTTGTATGAATACTGACCCTGAAATCTCTGCCACGCCTGATTTTGAGCTACTTGGGAGCCGTTCCTGTAACCTCTCTGGGCATTATGTTGAATATTCAGAATGTCTCTAATGCCTGGAAAGAATTTTATTATCTATTCTCACTTTACTACAAAAATCTGCTAATAGTTCTGATCATATCCAAGATACTATTTTAACAATTCTGAAGGTTGTGGTGGTGGTAAAATAAGATGAGGACTCTACAAACTGGGTTTCATAGTTGATAAGAGTGAGAGGGGAAGGCAATCCCACTAATTCGGTTTTAGAAGTCGCTCTGAAAAAGCCTACGGAAAGAATGGTGGGATACCAGTTGGTAAACCAGTGTGTTTAGGGATGGATGACTCAGAACACCCAGGCCAAACCCTCTTTTAAAGATATTGGGTTCCAAGTTGGTAAACATCAGTGCAAGATGTTATGCAGTCTTATTAAAAAAAACAGCAGAATGAGGAAAGTTCTGTTTATTCCTGAATGTTTTTGATCCCTATTCACCGAATCCAGCAGTTATAAGTTCTGTGGAATCCACCACTGCTCTAGGATGGACACGTTTCCTATTTTTAAGTTAAAAGAATCTGGTAAAGCAAATACGGTAGATGCCCATAATCGTACTCAGCTTGGAGACCAGAAAAAAAAAAGACTGCTTACTTTAAAAAAAAAAAAAAAAAAAAAACAACAGAGAATCTCAAAGAAACATCCAAGGAAACTCCTTTGTTAGGAAAAGGTAGAAGTGTTTCTAGAGGAGAAGCAGGTGTCTACAATTAATGATGGAATTCTAAACGATTTGAAGCCCAATGGAGCTCATTCTTCAAAGCAAGAGTCTATTACCATTTACCCTCTAGAAATAGGAGTTGAGGTCTTAGATCCAGACAATCGCTATCCTGCTTCCAGTCAGTTCTCAATCACAGTCAATCCATCGGCTAAACCCTTTTGCTGTGACTCAAAAAACCTTACTAACTAATGTTCATTGGGAGGGTGGGGGTAAGGTTAGGTTCCATAGTGCTCTACGAGGTTGGCCTTGGTTTTTTGTACTGTTGATACTATGTTATTCGTCATGTCCAAATGTACATTCTACTGTGCTGAGCATGTTTGAAATAAAAAGAATAAAAAAATAAAAAATAACCTTACTAACCTAATCAAAGCCAGGGAAAACGGTGCACAATCTTCCCCGCTGACTGTAGCAACCTCTACGCTTGATTTTGTGGCAGTGTTTGATTATGATATAATTTTGATCGCTTGCTTTTAGCATCATGTTTTACTGACAATGAGAATCTTAGGGTGGTTCACAGTAATGATATGTCTCTTGTTAAGATATCTCATTTAACCACGGTAAACAAAGCAAGATTGTTTTTTCAATCTATGGCAGTAGCTAATATGATTCTACAAAATAGTGATTTTTTTCCAATGTAGAGGAATTGATGTCATACCAGTCCTTTGGAAAAGGACAAGATATGAGCCGAAGTTTGATAGTTCATAATGCTCCCCTGTGATGTGTTACTCCCTGCCGGGGAATAAGATCCTACATCTCTTGGTAGTGAATGGAGGGAGGCATGTTCCTAAGCGTGATACTACAGGGTAAAGATCCTCTTCGTAAACAGAGGATGATTTGTCCATATGGAATTGGTTGGCAGGTACCCTTAACTCGTGGTTTTGGTCTGATGTTTAAACCCTTTAGTTAATATTAGTTAAAAATAGCTTCTGGAATGCAGATGGCTTACTGAATATCCCAGATAAAATGGATTTTCTTAACACTCTGAAAGCTGATGTGAGCTGCATCCAGGAAACGTGGTGTACTTCTGATTTAGTTTCAGATGGTTATGTTTTAGTTGTTATGCTGCACCCTCAAAAAGAGAATAGGCTAGAGGTCGCATTGCTATTTTATTAAATGATAGTCTCAACTGGAATTACTATAGTATTTCCGACTGTACAATTTTTTTTCAGGCCATAAAAATTATTCCAACTCAGGTAGAAAGTGCAAGGGATTCTATTCTAATTGTAAACCCCCTGGATCCCCTTTTTAATAAAATGCCTCCGGCACTGTGTTCGTTCATAAAATAAGTTACGGATCTGGGGTGGATATCAAGGTCATTTTAGTTGGTGATTTGAATTGTAAAGTCTCTAACTATGCCATCAGCCTGTATGTGGATGTAGAAAGAAAAGAAGGATTACAAATTCCACCCCTCCATTTCTATCAAAAATAAAACCAGATAGAAGGGGACTGGTATTTCTGGATCTTCTAAGAAAAAATGACTATTTGATAGCTAATGGTAGGTTTGATCACTATTCCCCTGTTCCCTTCACTCATAAAACTTTGACTGGTCGTACCATAATTGACTATCTTACGGTGTCCTATTCAGACTTTAGTCTCTGGTCTTATTTAAACATTTTAGACAGCCCCATTAGTGACCATAGAGCTTTTGTAATACCGCAGACTGTTGTGGAACAATGGTTAGATCCTGCCCCTCGCCCATTAGGGAAGACCTATGGAGTAGCTTTATCTCGGAGCTCTATGCTACCAACTTTGAAGATGTTATTTTGGGAGACTATCCTCCTAGCCATAAGAGGGGGACAGTGAGCTATGGTCCACCCTCTAGGGCTGAGATCGTGACCTCAATCCGTTCTTTGAGAACCTCTGGAGCAATGGGTACGGGCGAGGTCCCGATCTCGGTTTTAAAAAGTAAAGCCAATCTTTGGCAACCATTTTATCTCCGGTCTTTGAATATTGTTATGGCAAATTCATTATTCTTGCACTGGGAGTGTAATTATCCCACTTTTTAAAAAGGGAGACTGTAATCTCATAATTATCAACAAATTGCTTTGTCAGATGCTGTGGGTAAGGTCTTCACTAAAGGTCTACTAGATCCTCTTCAGACTTGGGTTAGTGAGGCATCCATAATACCATTACAGCAGATGGGCTTCACAAAAAACCATGGCACCATGGACAATATTGTAGAAAAATATGGGTCAGGCAGAGGTTACCCAGTTTATGCAGCTTTTATCCACTTTTCTACAGCATTCAATAAAGTTGTTCGTACTACTTTATGGAAAAAGCTGTATGAACTGGGTATTCCTCAGGACCTTATAATGCTTAATTCTTGCCTTGCACTCTTCTACTTGGTGTCAGGTCCTGTTGGGAGGGGACCGTGTTGAAGCAGGGCTGCTTGTTGGCCCCACTGCTATTTTCTTTTTATATATCCGATTTACCAGCTGCATTTGGGTAATGGTTCAGGATATCCTCTGAGTATTGGGGGTCGCTCAGTGGCCTGCCTGCTATACGCAGATGATATAATAGTTCTTGATCTTACGCCTAAATGTTTAAATAACCGCCTTCCTGCTGTACAGCAGTACGCAGGGCCTCATCTACTGAAAATTAACATTGCTACAAGCAAAGGCTTATGTTTTCGGGGCAAAAGTCTGCACAACTACTTTAATTACTCCTGGTACCTTGGCAGGGATAAATTGGAGACTGCAAATTCTTCAACATTTTTAGGGAAAGTTGTGTGTAGCATTTTAAATGATTCGGTGGATATTTTAAACAGCATCTGTAAGGCTAAATCCCAGATTAAGGGGTTGGGTGCATTTCATAAAGCTATAGGGTGGAGACATTATTCCCACTTACTATAATTAAATCCGAAATTCCGGCTACTTTATTGTATGCAGTAGAAGTAACTGATGTTGCCAAATGGGATTTCCTAGACAAAATTGAAGGACAAATTTTGAGGAACTTGGGCAGAATTAATACCCTAGCAGCAGTTGCAGCCTTACGACTTGAATTTTGGTTAAAAAGTTCAGTTGTGCAAGGTGTGTCGGGAGTGGTTCTTTAGGGACATTGTATATTGAGAAGCGATTCTAACTCATTAAGAAATTGTGTGTGTATAGAGATTTTTGCAATGAAAAAAGAAAAATCCACATTTGTCAGGAATTTCTCAAATGTTTTACTCTTGTTAACTTAGACTTGATTCATGTATCGTCTATGTCTGTAATCCAGTTAAAAGCACATCTTAACCTGACCTCTTCTTACTTAAGTTTCCATCTGGACACCGAGATTTGTGGTAAAATAGAATAACTTGAGATGGTAAGGAATTCTTGTATTTTGAAAAAAACGCAACAATATTTGACCTGGAATATGGATAACGGTGTCAGGCGCTTTTGATTATTACTTCGCTTAAATAGGGTATCCTTAAAAGTTTTAACCTCCAAATGGTAGAAATCATCGAATATATGCAATCTTTGCAATAATGGTGTCCAAGATTTAAAACACGTGTTTTTTGTTTGTCCCTCCTTGTTATTATATCGATGCAATTTTTTGAGACCCTTGTTCTTACAATATCAAGCTGATGCTATTCAACTGTTATTTTCTCCTCCTAACAAAATGTTTTGTGTACGAGTCTAACTTCTTTTTAATGTTTTTTAAAATCTGTCTTGAATTTTTAATGTAGTTTTATGTTTTTAGACCATGAATTTGATTGTACCATTGTGGATGATTTAATAGGTGTTATTTATCTGTCACATTTTGTTATTACATTGTCATACCTCTAGGAGACTTCTGTCCTCAAATCAAACATCAACCTTGAATGATAGCTTTTGCCAGTCAGCCATTATTTCCTACTCATAATGAATTGTTTTTTGCCCGAATTTTTATTATCTTAAATCTGTATTTAATTTTTTTTCACAAGCTTCTTAGATCATAAAATTACCATGGTGGTTTCTTTTTTAACCTTTTTGATCTATTATGTATGTGTGGTATTTATTTCACTTGGACCTCATTTGAGTTCCAAATCATGAATGAATAAATAAATGAAAAATAAATAGAGACAATTTATGGCTCGTGGCATTTTAGGAATTTTATTGATAGCTTTTTACAATATAATTCCTTTATATAACTATGCTCTTTGAGGGCTTAGCTCTTATGAATGGTATACGATAATGTATAGATATTCTGTCTGAAACTCTAAGCCACCTGTAATTTAAATGGTGACTTCTGTCTAGGTCGGAAACTTTCCCAAAATGAGGTATTTACTGTATACTATCAGAGATTGTGTGAATAGGTGCCACATTTCATATTCTGTTTCTGTCTTTTTCAGATAGAGCTCCAGTCATCGTTTAAGACTGATAATATACTTGAAAGGAGGAACATGGTGGAAAAGGAAAAGTTGTGAATGGTGGAAGTGGGCACAATGTATACATTTTGATAAATAATAAGCCAGGTCAAATACCAGCCAGATAAATAAAACAAACTAGTGTGCCACATAATGAGTTAACCAACAAATGGTCATAAGTTGTGCAGCAAGGACGTCTGCAACACGTAAAGCCCACAAATACACGTTGTATGGCTCACACTTATGTAATAGAAAACTAAAATGTGCAAATAATTAGGTTCTGTTATTTTAAATTTCATTTAATTTACCTGGCTTCATCACGCTTTTGTTCAACCTCAGCCTCCAGTTGCAGCTTTCGGATTCGCGCCTCCTCTGCCTTTCGTTGTTGCTTTAGAAGGAACGCTGCACGCTTCTTTGCCAGCTCATCTTCAGCTTTTCTATCATCCTAAAAATTGCAAAATTGATACTGTGAATTGCTTGAATATATACAGGGTATAACACAACAAAGAAGACTTCCAAGTAATTATTTTGGTCACCCAAGAATTCTTTCAAATATTTACCAATCTAAAAAATGCTGAATACAAATAAAGGAATAGCAACTTTCTAACTTTTATAATTTTCACTTAACAAGAGTAGCAAACCTGTTGTTTTTAACTGAGTATTATGATTGAGAAAAGACTCCTCGATAAGAAAATAAACCTGAACAGTGTGTGCAATCTCAGGTTCAGTGTGGTATATTTAAAAAATGTAGATAGATAGCAGATCCACATATACATACAGCAATAGTGCTGGAAATGTAATCAATCTCAGGTTTAGTGTGGTAGATTTAAAAAATGTAGATAAATAGCAGGTCCACATATACATACAGCAATAGTGCTGGAAATGTAATCAATTACAGTGTGCCGCTATTACAGATCCTATTCTGACCTCAAATAAAATATCACAGATAGTCAGTTGACATTTTAAGATAATGCACATCGTCCACTTTTCTCAAATCATTACACATTCACATTTTGTTTTCACATCATTGGTGGTTCTAATGAAGTTGCGATTACAAGAATGTTTGCTGCTTGTTATTGGACTCACATTGCAACATAAAATATTTCCAACATTTTTCTATTGAGTTCGTAAATGCACTATGATAACTCTAAAGATCCAGGATTTTCACTCAACATTTGGAGTGCTGTAATTTTTCACTGGAATGCAACTTTGCTCTCACAAGAAATCTTTTGATTTCAGAGTAAACTATTGGTCTTTAGCACCTAGAGAAAACATGTAGACTGGGTGCGATATAATCAGGTGATCATTACAGTTTCTAATCTATCCACCTTGTAATTATCGGGGACTGCTTTTAGCTATCAGATTCTACATTATTTATAATAAACTAACATTCCCCATTCAATGCATTAGTGCCCGAAAAGGTTATGCTAAATAAAATCCCTAATTATTTTCTATGGCAAGGTATTCAATTTGGGGGTATTATCTTCAATTAATTTTTTAAAAAGAGGTATTATCTTAGGCTCTCTGTACATTAAATAAGTTAAATAACTTGTACTCAAAAATTGCAAAATATCGATTAACAGGGTTGATAAGCATGAAACATAAAAATAGTGGTATATGACAAATGCCAAGAAGGATCGCAAATGATAAAAATAAAGGACAAGGTAAGTGCTAGTGCACATCCCTAGTTAAGGCAAAATAGAATACCAAATTGTTAACAAAAGTAATTGAGCAAAGTTATGCAGATGATTGTGGTTAGCCGTTTTAAAGAGAAGACTAAGCAGATTCTACAGATGAATGACATTAACCTCTGCAACTCGTATTTCTCAATCCACACATGCAACACTGATGTAAGGTGAGAGCTTGGAATGAAATCCGATGAAGACATTGTGAAGAACAAGTTACTTACCTTTGGTAACGATATATCTGTAAGAAACATAGGTTAGTTATAGATTCCTTACCGCCCCACCCATCCTCCCCGTTCTGCGAACTGACTTCTAGGGTTAAGGTCATCCTTTCAGGTCCCTAGTTTTGTGCACCAGTAGTCAGTGTCTTGCATGGCTCTGCGCTTCCGTCGTGGAAAGTCGTGTACAGAACTGACTGCGCGCGAGGGCAGCATCCAAGTAGCTACCGCGACATCATCCCGGCGACCACGACGACGAATGCGGAGTCGACCGACGCCACCTTCCGACGCGCAGGGGTACTGCTGACAAAAAACTTTCCGGATCCAGTCTGATGCCTGGGGGTAATTCTAAGGTAAGGAATCTACAGATATATCGTTACCAAAGGTAAGTAACTTGTTCATCTGAAAGAACCAGTTAGTTATAGATTCCTTACCTTAGAATAGATACCCCAGCAATACCAACCCCGGAGGTGGGTCTGCGAACCAAGTTCACACCAGAAAGTCCTGGAGAACAGAACGGACAAAGAAGCCGTCTCTCCGGACTTGGCTGTCCAGGCAGTAGTGTTTGGTGAACAAAGAGCTGGTCGTCCACCTGGAATTGTTTGGTGCGATCCAAGTAGAAGGAAAGCGCACGTTTTGGATCCAGACGGTGGAGCCTCTCTTCCTCTTTTGAAGGATGCAGAGGCGGAAAGAAGGTGGGCAAAGTGATGATTTGGCCAATGTGGAAAGAAGTAACCACCTTGGGAAGAAAGGAAGGTCTATTTCTCAGGATGACCTTGTCCGGATGGCCAGCCAGAATGGGAGACTTGGAAGAAAGAGCTTGTAGCTCACTCACCCTGCGTGCAGAGGTGATGGCCACCAGAAAGGCAGTTTTCAAAGTGAGAAGTCTGAGAGGACAGTTATGTAGCGGCTCAAAGGGAGCGCACATGAGGTAGGTAAGAACAAAGTTCAAGTCCCACTGAGGCATTACAAAGGGAACAGGAGGAAAAAGATGAGTAATGCCCTTAAGGAATCTATTTACAACTGGGGACTTGAAAAGAGAAGGCTGATCGGGAAGCCTAAGGAAGGCTGAAATGGCCGAGAGGTAGTCCTTTAGAGTGCCCAGAGCAGAGCCCTGCTGGGCCAAAGAAAGGAGGAACAAGAGAACCTCAGAAAGAGGGGTGGAAAGGGGATCCACAGCCTTTGCTGCGCACCATGCCACAAATTTGTTCAATCTGCAGGCGTATACCGTCTTAGTGGAGGGACGCCTGGCTGCCAAGATAACATCGCAGACTTCGGGAGGCAGGTCAAACGACGTCAACTGCCGCCGCTCAATCTCCACGCAAGTAGGTGGAGGCTGGACAGGTTCGGGTGGAGGAGCGGCCCCTGCTGCTGTGACAGAAGATCCTCCCGAAGAGTCAGTCTGATCGGAGGATCGATGGCCATGTTGAGCAGCTCGGGATACCAGACTATTCGTGCCCAATCCGGAGCCACAAGAATGACTTGGGCTCGGTCGCGCTTGATCTTCTTCAGCGCTCTGGGCAGGAGTGGTATAGGCGGAAAGGCGTATAGAAGACCGCAACTCCACTCGCGACGAAAAGCATCGCCTAGCGAGTGCCGCCTTGGAAATTCCAGCGCGCAGAACTGCTGACATTGCGCGTTTTCTTCGGTGGCGTATAGATCTAACCAAGGCTCTCCCCACTGCTGAAAGAGACCTTGCACCACCACCGAGTGAAGACGCCATTCGTGATCCATCATGCACCTGCGGCTGAGTTCGTCCGCCCTGGCGTTCAGAGAACCTGCCAGGTGTTGAACCACCAGGGATATGCCCTGATGTTCCAGCCATGTCCAGAGGCGGAGGGCTTCCTGACATAGGGTCCACGACCCCACCCCACCTTGTTTGTTGCAGTCCACATGGTGGTGGTGTTGTCCGTGAACACCTGCACTACTCTTCCCCGGACAGAGGGAAGGAATGCCTTGAGTGCAAGAAGAATCGCCCGGAGCTCCAGAAGGTTGATGTGGAGCCCGGACTCCGCCGGAGACCAGAGGCCTCCGATCTCCGCCTCCCCCATGTGGCTGCGCCATCCCAGAAGTGATGCATCTGTCACCACTGTGAACTCTGGTTGAGGAAGGGAGAGGGATCTGCCTTCGACCCAATCCTGGTTCGTAAGTCACCACTGCAATTGGTGTGCAGTGCCCTCCGAGATCTGGACGCAATCGGACAGAATCCCTTGATGTTGGGCCCACTGGAACTTCAGGTCCCACTGCAGAGCCCACATATGCCATCTGGCATGATCCACCAGCAGGATGCAGGTGGCCATCAGACCCAGGAGCCTGAGGGTCATCCTGACCGAAACCCGGGATAGAGGCTGAAAGATCGGAATCATAGCCCGAATATCCCGGACTCGCTGTTCGGGAGGATAAACCCGAAACTGCGTCGTGTCCAGAACCGCTCCGATGAAGAGGAGCTTCTGAGAGGGGGTCAGGTGTGACTTGGGCACATTGATGGAGAACCCCAGCGAATGCAGGAGGTCGGCCGTAGTCTGGAGGTGGGAGACGACAGCCTGGGGCGAGCCCGCCTTCAACAGCCAGTCGTCGAGATAGGGGAAGACTGGAACCCCTGACCTGCGCAGATGAGCCGCGACCACCGCCATCACTTTTGTGAACACCCAAAAGGCGCTGGTAGGCCAATAGGGAGCACAGTAAACTGAAAATGCTCGTGGTCTACTGTGAACCGTAGGTAACGCCTGTGGGCCGGCAGGACTGGGATGTGGAAATAGGCGTCCTGCAAGTCCAACGCTACCATCCAGTCTCCAGGGTCGAGGGCAGACAAGACCTGAGCGAGCGTCAACATTTTGAACTTCTCCTTCCAGAGGAAGCGGTTGATGTTCCTGAGATCCAAGATAGGACGCAGGCCTTTGTCCTTCTTGGGCACCAGAATGTAGTGGGAATAGCAACTACGACCTACTTCTGGGGCAGGAAAGCGCTCGATGGCTCCCTTGGCCAAGAGTGCCGAAACTTCCTGTTGGAGAAGGGCCAAGTGATCCTCCGACATGCGATGGTACTGAGGTGGCATGGATGGAGGGGTAGTCTCGAAGGGGAGGGAGTAGCCCCTTCGGACTATTTGCAAAACTGACCTGTCCGACGTGATGGTGCGCCAGTGGGGGAGGTGACGGCGGATCCTGCCGCCCACTGGCGTTTGGTGGCCCTGAAAGATCGGACTAGGAGGGTGTGGAGGCTGCTGCAGAGGGGGCTGTGGTGGACTGGCCCGCCCGCTGGCCCCCAGAACCACGGCGGTGGCTCCCACATCCCCGGCCACGCTGGGGCTGAACAGCTTGCGCCGGCCTGTGGCTCTGGGCGGGACGTAGCGGAGCACCCCTTCCGTAGCCACGAAAGGGGCGAAAGGCAGACTGCACAGGGCGGGTGGTGGAGAGGCCCAAGGACCTGGCCGTAGCCCGTGAGTCCTTAAAGCGCTCTAGCGTGTTGTCTGCCTTGTCGCCGAAAAGTCGACAGCCATCAAAGGGCATGTCCATAAGTGTGGATTGGACATCCCCGGAAAAACCAGTCAACCGCAACCAGGCGCAGCGTCGAAGGGCTACTGACGTGGTAATCGTCCTGACAAGTGCGTTGGCGGTATCCAGCCCACAGCGGATGGTAAACTTCGCTGCGTCTCTCCCTTCGGCAACCGCTCGAGAGAGAGAGCACGACCCGGGCCTCCTCCGGGCACTGAGGCAGCACTTGTGCAACCGTGTCCCACACGGAGTGGGTGTAACGGCCCAATAGACATGCAGTGTTTACCGACCGCAGTCCCAAGCTGGAGGAAGAAAATATCTTCTTCCCAAGATGATCCAGCTTTTTGGATTCCCTGTCCGGGGGAGCGGAAGGGAATGCGCCCTTGGACGTGGACGCTTGGACTACCAAGCTCTCAGGGGTGGGGTGTTGGGAGAGGAAAGTGGGGTCGCCCGGGGTCGGGCGGCGGCGTCGGGCAATCATCCTGTCCACAGGAGCCCCTGTGTTGGGCCTGGACCAGGTGCCCAAAAGGATGTCCGTGAGGGCTTCATTAAAGGGCAGCAGGGGCTCCAAAGGGCTCGCTGCCGGTTGAAGCACCTCTGTCAGGAGGTTAGTCCTGACTGCCACCGTAGGTAGCTCGAGGTGGAGAGCCTCGGCCGCCCTACGCAACACCACTGCGTATGACACTCCCTCCTCCGTAGACACGGTAGGAAGAGACATGCCAAGGTCTGGTGAGGTATCCAAACCACTGGCTTCCCCCAGTTCCTCTCTCCAGTACTGCTCATACACCAACTGGTCTGTTAAAGGGTCCCCAGACCCCTCCCATTCCTCCTCACCTTCCTCTGGCTGCCAATCTGGTCTCAAAGAGCCAGGGTAGAACAGGGGCACAAAAGTACCCATCGGCGTCGGATCCGGCGTCGGTCAACGCCGGTCCGAATCCGTGTCTACCTCGAGGTGGAGGCCGGGGTCGACGTCGGCTGGGGACACAGCCGACGCCGGTGGCGGACGTGGTGCCGATGGAATCGGTGCCGGGGGAGGCGTAACAAGGTCGACTGGCGCCGATACGGATCCAGGCCTGGATCCAAGGGGACCCTGCGGCGCCGAGGCCGAAGCCGCCGAAGGCCCCGGGCTCCCAGCCGAGTCCGCGGGGCCCAAGGCGCACCGGCGGAGTCGGGCTGCCCAAAGATGGCATGCATCGCTTCGTAGAAACTCCCAAGCTGGGCAGGGGTCGCACCGGGTCCTGGAAAGGGAGGGAAACCCGAAGTCGGCCCTGCAGGCTCCGCATGCGGAGCCGCGGGAGGGGTACCACCCGCATCCCTCATCGCGTCGGCCGATGGACAGGGAGAAGTCTAAGAGCGACGATGCTTCTTTGACTTCTTTTTGTGGTTCGACTTACCTGACCCTGAGTGCGAAGACTTCGAGGAAGAACGGTGTTGGCTCCGCGACCGGTCCCTAGACCTCCTACGCGACCGGGACCTCGAGCGACGCGGAGCCGACTGCCGGGCGTCTAGTAGCTTTCGGGACCGCTCCCGCAAAGACTTCGGGGCATGGTCCGGCAGTCGGAGCACGACTTGGGGTCGTGGTCGCGCTCCAGGTAGTAGAGGCACATGCGGTGCGGATCCGTCACCGACATGAGTCGGTGGCAGGAAGCGCAAGCCTTAAAGCCGGGCATCCCTCGTGCACCAGGAGTCGATGGACTCAAACAACAACGAAGTCGACAAAAGTCGAGGAAAAGTTCAGTCAAAAAATGACTGGGGGTACCGCTCTCTCCGGATTTGCGCTTGCTGGCGCGGAAAAAGAAAGAACTGACGTCAGCGCGCGAGGCCGGTGTCTAAGTAGCTACCGCGATGTCATCCCGGCGACAACAACGACGAACGCGGAGTTGACCGACGCACAGGGGTACTGCTGACGAAAAACTTTCCGGATCCAGTCTGACGCCTGGGGGTAATTCTAAGGTAAGGAATCTATAACTAACTGTATCTTTCAGATATATTATCCAACTAAAGTGAATGCTACTTAAAGAGAATATTATGCGAGGCCCACATGGCTGCACTACACAACTCAGAAATTAGAACACATCCTTTTAAGTGTTATTTGCTCGAACACAGTGGTTATTGACTATATAATAAAGGCAGCATATTCCAATAAATGCTGATGTCTATGACATAATCCACAGTGTGAAATGCTGAGATTAACAAAATCAACAAACTGAGGGGGGAAGGACAAAAGGAATTCTCCTTTTTATGTAAAATTCTGACGTGATGAATGTAAATGAAAAAACAGTTGGTATAAGGATTGGGTTAATGTAAGAGATTTTAGAGCAAATGAAGTTGCATCTTTATTTCCGTACTGGCTTAAATGCAAAGGTAATAACATTTTGTGAAGGTGTGGCAGATCCTAGGTTCAATTATCAAAATCATCTCCACTTCAGACATCATGCTTTTTGTAAATAAAGTCTAGCTTTAAGAATATGCATTGCCCTAAAAGGCAGCTGCTGAGGGGTCTGGCTTCAAACTAAATAGATATCCGGTTGTGAGGTAGCATCTGGTCTCTCTAGTTAGAAGGGCACAGGGTGTCTATAGATTGAATGGCTCGGATTGAATGGCTCACCCATTGGCAGTTGATGTAGGTAAATGAACCAGAATAGCCTTGTTCAAACTGGAGCTATAAAGTTCACTGTGTACACTTCTCGCATCATCCTGGTAAACAACCTTTGCAAAAGGTGAAAGGGTGTAAAGGGCAAGACAATGAGACCATGCCATTGCATCAACATGGGAAACAGCCTTTACAATGCATTATTTACCATGCAGTACCTTTACCATGTAGATGCCTTTACCAAGCAAGTCTTTATGATGGCATTTGCCTTTACAATAAGACTAAGTATATATCAAGCAAGTGAAACTATAGATCTATTAGGAATTAGGGTAAGGGCGTTTTATGGGTTTAGGGGTGGGTATAGGGTGGTATAGCTGTTTTAAGGTTTATGGGGTAGGTAAGGATATTGGGGGTAAGGGTGAGTTTAAAGGTGGGTAAGAGTGTTGGGTGGTAAGGATATTTTTAGGGTTTAGGGGTGGGTATGGGTATTGGGTGGTAAGGGTATTTTTAGGGTTTAGGGGTGGGGGTAAGGGTATTGGGTGGTAAATGTGTTTTTAGGACTGAGCGTGGTTAAGGGTATTGGGTGGTAACGGTGCTTTTAGGGTTTAGTGGTTGGTAGGGGTATTGGGTGTTAATGTTTTTAGGGTTTAGGGGTATGTAAGGGTATTGGGTGGTAAGGATATTTTTAGGGTTTAGTGGTTAGGGGTCGATAAGGGAATATATATATATATATATATATATGTGTGTGTGTGTGTGTGCGCGCGTGTGTGTGTGTATATATATTTTTATATTCACTGAAAAAAACAAAAAGGTTACAGGGACGTTATAGTTAGGCTCCGATTTCACTGGTACAAAGCCATTTGTTTTTTTCAGTGAATTTCTTTGTTTTTTTGAAAACTATTTCCTTACTAGAACGTCCCTCTAATCTTTGGGTTTTTTTAAGTGATTTTCTATGGGTTTTTTTGGGAGAAAGGGGGCGGTCCACGGAAGAGCTCTCCACAATCCAGGTATGTGGGACTTACTGGATTGTTGCTGGGCTTCTGGATCATGAGAAAGGTCCTACTTTATAGAATACGCCTACAGGCAAACATTTGAGCCATTTGCTGGTGAAACATGTCCTGAGTGAATTTATTGAGTTATCTAGGCCTCAGGCCCGTGCAGTAGTTTATTTCCTCAGAAACGTTTAGGGAGAGGAGATTAGTATTTGGCTTTAGGGATACCCCGTTCTAAGGGGAGGAGACAGTTATGAGAGATTCCCCCTTATTCAGCTACATAGAAGGACAAAAATACAAGCATATAGAGAAAATTAGTTTCAAGTTTACAATTGAAGGCCAAGGATCCTTAATCTGCACAGTTCCTCCTACATTTTTTCAAGCGTAAAAGCACAAGTTACTAACTTGTGTAACGATATATCTGTAAGAGACAGTAGTTAGTGACAGATTCCTTACCTTAGACAGATTCCTTACCTTAGAATATCCCCAGGCGTCAGGCTGGATCCGGGAAAGTTTTTGCGTAGCAGTACCCTTGCTGCGTCGGCAGGCGGCGTCGTGCGGCTCCGCGTCCGTCGTCGGCGTCGTGATCGCCGGGATGACGTCGCGGGCAGTACTTAGACGCCGCCCCTGCGCGCTGACGTCAGTTCTGTACACGACTTTCCGCGCCAGGAACGCAGAGCCATGCAAGAAGCTGACATAGGTGTCTGAAAAATACTAGGGCCCTGAAAGGGATGTCCTTAACCCTAGAAATCAGTTCGCAGAACGGGGAGGATGGGTGGGCGGTAAGGAATCTGTCACTAACTTTTGTCTCTTACAGATATATCGTTACACAAGTTAGTAACTTGTGCATCTGAAAGAGACACGTCAGTGACAGATTCCTTACCTTAGAATAGATACCCCAGCAATACCAACCCCGGTGGTGGGTCTGCGAACAAAGATCAGACAAGGAAGTCCTGGAGGACAGAACGGCCAAAGAAGCCGTCCCTCCGGACCTGACTGTCAAGGCAGTAATGCTTTGTAAACGTGTGCAGCGAGGCCCACGTAGCTGCCTGACAGATAACCGGCAGCGGAACACCGCGGCCCAAAGCCGTGGTAGCAGCCGTTGCCCTGGTGGAATGGGCACGCAGCCCAACAGGAGGCTCCTTCTTTGCCAAAGAATAGCAGGCCTTGATGCACAAGGTAACCCAGCGGGAGATGGTTCGTTTGTGCACCGCCCGACCTTTTTGGCGCCCACGTAGCCAACAAAGAGCTGGTCATCCACCCGGAAGTGTTTTGTGCGGTCGATATAGAAGGAGAGCGCACGTTTTGGGTCCAGACGGTGGAGCCTCTCTTCCTCTCTGGAAGGATGCGGAGGCGGAAAGAAGGTAGGCAAAGTGATGGTCTGCCCAATGTGGAAGGCAGTAACCACCTTTGGCAAGAAGGACGGACGCGTCCTAAGAACAACCTTGTCTGGATGGACAGACAGAAAGGGAGGTTTGCAGGATAGAGCCTGGAGCTCACTCACCCGCCGAGCGGAGGTGATGGCCACCAGAAAGGCTGTCTTCAGAGTTAGAAGACGAAGAGGACAGTTATGTAGAGGCTCAAAGGGAGCGCACATTAAAAGGTAAGAACCAAGTTCAAGTCCCACTGAGGCATCACAAACGGAACAGGAGGGAAGAGGTGTGTAATGCCTTTTAAGAACCTGTTAACAACAGGGGACTTGAAAAGGGAGGGCTGATCAGGGAGCCTGAGGAAGGCCGAGATAGCACAAAGATAACCCTTGATGGTACCCAGGGCAGAACCCTGTTGGGCCAGAGAAAGAAGGAACAGAAGGACCTCAGAAAGAGGGGCAGAAAGGGGATTCACAGCCTTTGCTGTGCACCATGCCACAAATTTGTTCCACCTGCAGGCGTATACCACCTTAGTGGAGGGACGCCTGGCCGCCAGAATCACATCACAAACTTCGGGAGGCAAGTCGAAAGGAATCAACTGCCGCCGCTCAATCTCCACGCAAGCAGGTGTAGACTGGACAGGTTCGGGTGGAGGACCGTCCCCTGCTGCTGCGACAGAAGATCCTCCCGAAGAGGCAGACGGATCGGGGGATCTACGCTCATACTGAGTAGCTCGGGATACCAAACTCTTCGAGCCCAGTCCGGAGCCACAAGGATGACTTGGGCCCGGTCGTGCCGAATCTTCTTCAACACTCTGGGTAGAAGTGGTATAGGCGGAAAGGCGTACAACAGATCGCAACTCCACTCGCGACGAAAGCGTCGCCGAGCGAGTGCCGCCTTGGAAATTTCAACGCGCAGAACTGATGACATTGCGCGTTCTCTTCGGTGGCGAATAGATCTAACCAAGGCTCTCCCCATTGTAGAAAGAGTCCTTGCGCCACTTCCGAGTGAAGACGCCATTCGTGATCCATCATGCACCTGCGGCTGAGTTCGTCCGCCCTGGCGTTCAGGGAACCTGCCAGGTGTTGAACCATCAGGAACATGCCCTGATGTTCCAGCCATGTCCAGAGGCGCAGAGCCTCCTGACAGAGGGTCCACGACCCCACCCCGCCCTGTTTGTTGCAGTACCACATGGCGGTGGTGTTGTCTGTGAACACCTGCACTACCTTCCCTTTGACAGAGGGAAGGAATGCCTTGAGTGCAAGTCGGATCGCCCGGAGCTCCAGAAGGTTGATATGGAGCCGGGACTCCGCCCGGAGACCAGAGGCCTCTGATCTCCGCCTCTCCCATGTGACCGCCCCATCCCAGAAGGGACGCGTCCGTCACAACTGTGTGCTCTGGCTGGGGAAGGGAGAGGGATCTGCCCATGACCCATTGCCGGTTCAAGAGCCACCACTGCAACTGTTTTGCAGTCCCCTCCGAGATCTGGACGTGATCGGACAGGTTGCCCTGGTGCTGCGCCCAGTAGAACTTCAGGTCCCACTGCAGAGCCCGCATATGCCATCTGGCATGATTGACCAGCAGGATGCAGGAGGCCATGAGGCCCAGCATCCTCAGGGTCATCCGTACCGAAACCCAGGATAAAGGCCGAAAGATCGGAATCATAGCCTGAATATCCCGGACTCGCCGTTCGGGAGGATAGGCCCGAAACTGCGTCGTGTCCAGAACCGCTCCGATGAAAAGGAGCTGTGGAGAAGGAATCAGATGCGACTTCGGCACATTGATGGAGAACCCCAGCGAGTGCAGGAGTTCGGCCGTAGTCTGGAGGTGGGAGACGACTGCCTGGGACGAGCCCGCCTTCAGCAGCCAGTCGTCGAGGTAGGGAAGACTGAAACCCCTGCCCGGCGCAGATGAGCTGCGACCACCGCCATCACTTTCGTGAACACCCGAGGGGCACTGGTAAGGCCAAAGGGAGCACGGTGAACTGAAAATGCTCGAGGCCTACCGTGAACCGAAGGTAACGCCGGTGGGCCGGCAGGACGGAGGATGTGGAAATAGGCGTCCTGCAAGTCCAACGCTACCAACCAGTCTCCAGGGTCGAGGGCAGTCAAGACCTGAGCTAGGGTGAGCATCTTGAACTTCTCCTTCCGGAGGAAGCGATTGACGTTCCGGAGGTCCAAGATAGGACGCATGTCCTCCTTGTCCTTTTTGGGCACCAGGAAGTAGTGGGAGTAGCAACCACGTCCTACTTCTGGGGTCGGAACATGCTCGATGGCCCTCTTGGCCAAGAGGGCCGTGACTTCCTTCTGCAGAAGTACCAAGTGATCCCCTGACATGCGGTGGAATTGAGGTGGCATGGCTGGGGGTGGTCTCGAAGGGGAGGGAGTAGCCCCTTCGGACAATGTCCAAGACCCACCTGTCCGAGGTGATGGGACGCCAGTGGTGAAGGTGATGGCGGACCCTGCCCCCTACTGGCGTGCTGTGCACCTGAAAGGAGGGACTAGGAGGGCTTGGAGGCCGCGGACGGGTTGGAGGTGGTGGCCTGACCCGCACGCTGGTTGCCCGAACCGCCACGGCGGTATCCACGTCCTTGGCCACGCGAAGACGCCTGCTGCGCGGGCCGGTGGCTGGGCTGCTGACGTGACTGGGCGCCCCTTCCGTGGCCACGATAGGGGCGAAAAGCAGAAGGTAGCGGAGGGCGTGTAGCAGAAAGGCCCAGGGACTTGGCAGTAGCCCGTGAGTCCTTAAAGCGCTCCAACGCATGGTCTGCTTTGGAACCAAAAGACCGACTCCATCAAAGGGCATGTCCATGAGTGTATTCTGGACATCACCCGAAAAACCAGTGGTTCTCAGCCAGGCGTGGCGGCGTAGCGCCACCGTCGTTGCAATAGATCTGCCCAGCGAGTCAGCGGTATCAAGGCCACAACGTATGGTGTATTTGGCCGCATCCCTACCTTCCGCAATGGCGCGGGTAAGCAGTGTCTGGACCTCCTCAGAACACTGGGGCAAAACAGTCGCCACCGAATCCCACAAGGAGTGGGTATATCGGCCCAAAAGACAAGCGGTGTTGATGGACCGCAAGCCAGCACTGGAGGAAGAAAAACCCTTCTTCCCAAATTGATCCAGGCGTTTGGATTCCCTATCCGGAGGGGCGGTAGGGAAGGCGGTTTGGGAAGCCGAGGCTTGGACAACCAAGCTCTCAGGAGTGGGGTGGACAGAGAGAAACAAGGGGTCGCCCGGAGCTGGGCGATGGCGTCGGGACACGTTCCTATCCACAGGAGCCCCTGTGTTGGGCTTGGACCAGGCGCCCAAAGAACGTCAGTGAGTGCATCGTTGAACGGCAGCACAGTCTCCAAGGAGGAGGCTGCCGGCTGAAGCACTTCTGCCAAGAGATTAGTCTTGACCGCCACAGTAGGGAGTCGGAGATGTAAGGCTCCAGCTGCCCTACGCAACACCGTTGCAAAATTGGCTCCCTCCTCCGGAGCCACGGGAGGAGACAGCATGCCAGTGTCAGGGGAAGTATCTAGACCACTGGCATCCCCTAGTTCCTCTGCCCAGTCCTCATCATACTGACACTGTTGTGCCAGAGGGTCCTCAGACCCCTCCCGGCGGAGGCGCAACCCCATCAGGGCCCGCGGGGCCCGAAGGCGCACCGGAGGGACCTTGAGGCCCGAAGAGGCGGGCCATGGCCGACAGGAATTCCTGTACTTGGGCCGGATCCGCCCCCGAACCCGGGAAGGACGGGTATTGCGGGGGCGGCTCCACAGGCATGTCCGGGGCCGCGGGGGCGGGGACGGTGCCGGGAGGGGCCTCAGCCGAGTCGCGAGACCGGCGAGGCGAAGTCCTAGAGCGATGGTGCTTTTTGGACTTCTTGTGTTTAGACTTACCGGACAACGAAGACTTGGATCCCGATGACCGGCGAGGACTCCGCGACCGACCCCTCGACCTCTCACGCGACCGGGGCTTGGTGTGGCGCGGAGCCGACTGCCGGGCCTCGAGGAGCTTTCGAGACCGCTCTCGCAAAGCTTTCGGGTTTAGGGACCGGCAGTGGGAACACGACTTCGTGTCGTGGTCTCGCCCGAGGCAGAAGAGACACTCCAGATGCGGGTCTGTGATGGACATCATCCGTGCACAGGCATCGCAACGTTTAAAGCCGGGCATCCCTAACGACACCTTGTAGTCGATATGAAAAGAAACAGTGAAAAAATTCACCAAAAAAGTTAGTCAAAAAATGACTAGGGCACTGCTCTTCCCGGATCTGCGCTTGCTGGCGCGGAAAAAGAAGAACTGACGTCAGCGCGCAGGGGCGGCGTCTAAGTACTGCCCGCGACGTCATCCCGGCGATCACGACGCCGGACGCGGAGCCGCACCACGCCGCCTGCCGACGCGCAAGGGTACTGCTACGCAAAAACTTTCCGGATCCAGCCTGACGCCTGGGGATATTCTAAGGTAAGGAATCTGTCTAAGGTAAGGAATCTGTCACTAACGTGTCTCTTTCAGATATACATTTATAAAAATGACAAGACCCAGCATTGATGACTAAAAATCTTGACCCCTCTTTGACAGGCTTCACTATTGTTAGGTATGTCTTCTCCTTTGTCAAGAAGACTCTTTCCAATCACATCTTCAAGGACAGACTTCAATGACGGACTCATCAATGAGTCTGACCCAAATGGTAACCTTTGTCTGCAATTCCACTGATGTATGTTTCAAGAGTATTTGCTGAACATCCAGTTAAAAAATTAGAATAGGATCATCCTCATGACAGGAGATCAGAGCGCCTGTCAGATATAGCATAGCATGATAGTCATTAAGTGCCTCAACAGGACGTTGAACAATAAGTATAAGAGAAAGGACAGCAGGACCCCATCTAACATTAGGCCTATGACCAGCACTTCCCTTGCCTTCCATCACACATGTTCTGCATACTGCATGTTCAGAGGTGACCTACCATACAGATCCACAAAAACATTTTACATTACCTATAATGGATGATAAACATTTGCAAGACAGTTCTGGCCCAAGCAATGGCAGTGCCTTTCCCTCCTTGGTTCCCTCACTGTCATCTAGACCAACCAGTATATTCTTCAAACCCCTTGCCTCTGGCACTTTAGACCCCATTACCATCACAGTTGCCGGAAATAGTTGCAAAAATTCCTGAAATGTGCTTCAAAAAGTAAACTCTCTAGAAAAGCAAGACTTTAACAACTTCAAGGAACAAACCCTAAAATTGATTAAATCCATTCCTATTGGATCACCTGTGGAAAAACATCAACTATTTAAGATATGCACCTACTGCATCATCTGTGCAGGAGCCTAGGATCGAGGACAAATAGAGGGTGCTCAATAGAGTCCCAGTTACCCTTTCAGGACATCTAAACCTGGACTGTTGGATCTGCAGCACACACGTCTTTAGAGCACAGCATCTCCATTCTCAGCCCTTCAGTAGCCTTAAATTCTAGAGTGACTATCACAATAGTTATTGCTGCAAATGTTGTGGTCATAGTGACTAGGAACTTAAGAAGTTACCACACACACCATTACCACATAGTATGCTACAATGCATTATTTACAATGCCTTGTATCTTTACAACGTGTTCTATTACCACACAAAAATGCTGGCAATAAGTGTATGTATGCATTTTTTTAAAACCCCCTCCCAATCTTCAAACCCCTAAAAAACCCTTACTACCCCATATTTTTATATATCAGCAACCGAAAACCTGATTCCCCCCCTCCCAAAGGAACTCTGCGCTACCCTCGCCGACCACTTCTACAACAAGATAGCAACCATCTATAGAAACTTCGGACCCCAACCAATCGACCTCCTCAGCATCCTATCGACCACCACTGCCGACCACCCGCTCCCCGCCTGGTAACAACTCAGCACACCAAACACAACCACTCCTATGAACTCCATCCACTCGTGAGCACCCACCGATATATGCCCCACCCCCCCACCACCGGCTTTTCAACCTTGCAGGAGACGAGATCAGCCACTAGTTTACCACCATCTTCAACGCCTCCATAACCAGCCACCTTTCCAGACGCCTGGTAACACGCGGTGGTAGTAAGAACCTCTCCCCCACCCCCCCTCAAGAAACCTACGGCAGACTACACAGAGCTCCAGAACTACCATCCCATCTCTCTGCTCCCGTTCCCAAACAAAGTCCTGGAGTAGGCCATCAACCTCCAACTCACCGAACACCTGGAGAGAAACAAGCTACTGGACCCTTCCCAATCAGGTTTCAGAGCCAACCACAGCCCCGAGACAGCCTGATCACCACAACAGACATCAACACCCTACTCGACAGAGGAGAATCAGATGCCCTGATCCTGCTTATCCTCTCCGTGGACTTCGACACTGTCAACCACCACACACTCATCGATCGACTATGCCAGATTGGAATCACAGACGATGCGCTCAGATGGATGGCATCCTTTCTCACGGGTCACGCCCAGAGAGTCCACCTCCCTCCAACTCATCTCACAACCCAAGTACACCATCTGCAGTGTACCCCAAGGCTCATCTCTCAGTCCGACCCTCTTCAACATCTACATGACTCCACTCGCAGACATCGTCAGATGGCACGACATCAACATCATCTCCTACGTAAATGATACCCAGCTCGTCCTCTTGCTCTCAGTGGACCCCACCTAAACGAAGGCCAGCTTCCACAACTGTATGAAGATAGTCTCAGTCTGGATGAAGCTCAACACGGACAAAACTGACATTCTGACCTACGGCAGAGACACCGCTTTCTGGAATGACTCCTGGTGGCCGGCGGAGCTCGGACCCACCCCCACACTGAAAGACCACGCCTGCAACCTCAGCATCATCCTGGACAGCGATATATATATATATATATATATATATATATATATATTCACACGCATACCATTTTATATATATATACACACACACACAAATATATACACACACACATACACAGACACATACATACATGCGTGTATACTATGTCATTAAAAAAATAAAAAAACTTTCTGCGTGGTGAAGTACTACATTGTAAAAGTACCTTTAAAATAGAATGTGTGGTACTTACCAGTTTGGTAAGCACTGAGTGGTAATGGTGCTGTGTGGTAAAAGATACATTTTAAAGGTGACATTACGGGGTATGTATGACTACCAAATGTGTGGGGATTTAGATTATTTTCCTGGTTTAATTCCTAAGGATTGAAGATTAAGGGCAAAGTATAACAGAGAAAGGAATATGCCCTCAGCAGCAATTACTGATGAAGTAATGCACATCTTCAACGGTAAACAGTTAGCTAACAAAGCATTTTTATGCAGGAAAAGTTCACACAGTATTTCCTTCTGCCTGAAAATGCAGGTGGAGATATTTCATGTAATTTAAATGGTAAATGCTCTTCAGCAAACGAGAAAAATGAATTGCAGACTAGAAAGACTAGTATATAGACTATTAATTCTCTTGCATTCCTTCAGGCTGGGCTATGGTATACCTTTTGAGCCGCATAGGGAAAAGAGCGCAGACTACATAAAGTGGTCTACTAATAATTACAGCAGCCGTCCTTTTGTCCACATCACAGATAAGGATACCACCTTTATCAATGGAGAGCCAAATACAGGTAGTAAACTGGAAAAAGTAGAGGACCGCTCAAACTACTGAAATTTACCTGGAGACAGAATTTTATCATGTATGCTCCCTCACTGTTGGTGGCAGAAGAAAACTTTCAACAAATGGGTACTAGACATGATCCATAATGGTGACACATTAGTTTGTATAGAGGCCCTCTGAATATACTTAAAAAAAAAAAAGCGGAAATATTCTTCTTTAGCTCATAAAGGGAGGGGAAGAAACGGTTCAGGAGGAATAAGATTTACAGTTTCAGGTGCTTCTGCTTAAGACAAGATGTATTAATTAGAGACCAATCCTGAAGCTGCAGTAGCTGAACAAGGACAACAGAATGCACGTGTTCCAAATGCTTACATTCCAAAATATTTCCCTTCCACAAATCTATGTGATGCACAACTCCACATGCCAATAAACCAAAAGTATAAGGACTTCCTTCACTTTATCATAAACATCCAGTCCAAATTGCAGCGTTTGGAGTTCATAGTTTTAAATCAGTGTATGATCTCTGTGGTGGCATCACAAGAACCATGATCAACCACGTTGAAGGCACAGTTAGAAAAGGCAGTGCAAAACTTCACATCCCATTCCTTAAGTAGCGACACATCTTGTCTGAACCCATCCTCCTTCCTTACCCCTCCAGTATGAATAGAATCTAAAATATTGTTATCTGTTTAAACAAACACCTGTTCACGCTGTACCCATCACTTGGTGCTGCCCTGGAAATATATTGCAGTAGAACAAAAACACACCCAGTGGAAATAGGCTGAAGCAGACTGCGATGAGGTGCTTAGGTGGTAGCTGCAATAAACTGAAGTCTATACTTTGTCAAAGATATGCACCAACAACCTAATGAAGGGCCCTCCATTTCAAATGAGAGTCTAGCATCCCTCAAATAGATGCAGAAGTGGGCATTTGAGATGATCATCTTGTTGATCAGTTATACAAAATAGCTATCTTGATGGCATATATATGGTAAAATCTAGGCACATATTAGAAAGTATAATAAAGGCACATTTTTCAAAATATATTTTTTAAAGAACATGCTTACCTTGAAGAAAAACCCCACACCAGACTTGTTGTCTTCGTTGCTCATGTCTGCAGATTCATCCTGAATTTCATTTTCATCATCTTCTGGGTCTTTTAAAACTGACAGGTCTACTTCAATAAGATTTGCTTTTGCTCTTAGCTGGTCATCTATTGGCACATTTTCTTTACCTAATCCATCTGACAAATGCAGCCCTGCAGTTCTTATGTTACTTACATCTTCTCCATTCACCTGCTCAGATATAATGTTTGCATCATTGGAGGTAGACAAAACAAATGTCCTCTGGTTGGACTCATCATGCATTCTTACGCTTCCAGTGGAAATGTTGTCGGAAATTCCACTACCTTGAGTGCTACTTTCAAAGAAAGGTTCATCCATAGAGGTGGCAGGAGTTCTCGGAGACTGAAAAGATCGGAAATGAGGAAGAGTTTCAACGTTTTGTGTTGGGGTGATCACACGTGAAGAGCTTTGCTGCCTCTCTTTAGATACTTTAGTTTCCAGAGTCCTGGTTCTAGGGCTACGCCCTACACCAAATCGAGGAGGCTTACGGACACTTCCCAAACCTGTAGGAGACAGTGGTTCCACAAAGTGAATTGATGGTTTTACCTTTTGATCTGGAGGACTTATTTTCAGACTAGTTGAAGGAATAGCTGGGGATTTCATAAGCAACTCCTGCTGTTGAGAAATTTTCAATATAGCCTGCTGAAGTGTGCTGATTGTTTCATTTAATTTTTCAATGGAAAGGTCACATTCATTTACATCAACTTCTGGAATCACATCCTCTAAAATAGCAGCAGAAATAAGCTTACTTTTATCCAGTTCATCAACAGCAGTAGAGTCTTTAGGTCTGTGCTGTTGCACAAAAGCTAGGGTTTCTTGAATGCTTACACTGTTTGCTAGATCAACAGTTTCATTTACATCTTCCCTTTGCTCATCTTTCTCAAAATATTGCTCAGCTTTAGAGTTCATTGAAACCGTTTCAATATCCTCACCATTTTGTCTTGCAAATTGCATTGAAGTCTGTTCTGGTTTAAGGGGGTGTTGAATACTATCGGGTTTTCCTTTCTTAACAACATGCAAAAATGCAGCTTTGCCCAGCTTAAGACGCTGCCTAGCAGAGAGGGCTTCCATTTTTTTCTTTTGTGCCTCTATTGCTCTCCTCTTCTCTTCTAGCTGCATGTGAAGTTGCACCAGTTCAGAAGCAAGAATGTTGGTATTGTCTTTATTATGCCTGCCAGGGCTTTGTTCTCGTTTCTGTTTCCATGTGGTTAAAGGTGCTGGGGCACACTCGGACCCATCAGGCGTAGTCTTTTGAGAACTGCTAGTGCTGGACTTTGTCTCATAGCTATTGAGTCTTTGGAACTTCCGTTCTGCAAAGCTCGTCATCCGGACACTGCCACTAGCCATAGAGACACTACTGAGTTGAGACATTGTGCTAAGGCATGGACTAGAGCGACCACTAGCATCATCCTTATCTTCATGTTCTTTGACCTTCATATCTTCTTGTAGTTTTGCAGATTCAACCTCCCCAACATATTTGCCAGGACGAACGCCTGCTAAATCTTGCTCCACCTCCTCCATATCAAGGATATCGGAGTCTGAATCTTGCCTCACTACTGTCCAAGTGGATTCCTGACTTTGAAGGTTAAGGCTTTTTACACGGGTATCATTTAATTTAGCATCTGCTTCCTCGTCTGCTTTTGAATCATGAAGGAAAAATCCCACTGGTGATTGCTCCAACAAACCAGGGTCAATACTGCTGGTAGCTAATGGCTTTAAAGTTCCACAACCAGTTTCTGTTGAGAGTTGAAGAGGTTCGGATACAGTGGAATCTGTCACAGTTGTGAACTCCGAACTGGCGATGGGACTAAAAGTTCTGTTCAATTCATGGTCAACATGATTGCCATTTACTCTCCTGCGTAAAAAGGGCATTTGGGCCTCAATGTGTCTTTTTGCCATGCTCGTTCTTTGCTTTTCCTCCCCACATTCCTCCTGCTTGTTAACTGCACTGTGCTTTTCCTTTGCAGGCTTAAGAACAGCAGGCATCAAAGGCTCCAAGTAAAAACTGTCTGGTCCATTTTCCACTGCCTCGATTTGCCTCTTAGGAGAACGGGAACTTGCCAATTGGCTGGATGCCCTGGAGGAAAAGCTTTGAAGTTCAAGCTCACCTGGGCTTTGCACCTTATCTGATCGAATTACTGCAACAAGTTCTTCATCTTCGTCCTCAATATCTACGTTGATCATCAAGGGTTTTCCACCTGTCTTTGCAGGTGTTGGGTGAAGCTGATGCTTTGGTGTCAGGTTAATGATATTGGATGCTAAACTGTCTTTGCTGATTGATCTGGCTAAACTGATGCTGTCACCAGAACTAGGATCAATATCACCGTCATTTGCGTTACTGAGAGCAAACGGCGGTGGTTGAGACAAAGGCCTGGAGGGAACAAAAAACACCTTGTGTAAGATGGTTATTTCACCAACTACCACATCAATAATGGTATAGAATAAACAGATATTTTAGTGTCTAATCGGTCTACGCTGAACATCAATAATCTAGCATTAAAAGAGTTTTCAAAGCACAGTTAAAGCAATTTAAAAGTTACAGCAAAGCAAACTATTATGGAAAATGCTTATGAATCAACAGAGAAAGTGTGTTTCTAGACATACCTGAGCACAGAAATAGGTAAAATGAAAATTAAAGAAATACTATAGTTACCATGATCACGACACACATTTGTTTATATGAATTTCCCGCTAGTTTCAATTAATCAAAGGTAAAAAAATGCAGTCTTTCACCTGGGTTTTTTCTCTGGCCAAGCAATTACTGAGCCGCGGGGCTGACCATCAACTCGAGTCAAGGAATTCGAACGATCTCGATGGCCTAAAACATTGAAAACTATTATTGTTTATTTAACAAGGTTTTCAATAGTCTCAGTTTAACACAGCATTACTTCACATATTTTATTTTGTTATAAGAAGATTTAAATTCATTTATTTTAACTGAAATTTGGAATATTAACAGTGTATCTTCTGGGAGACTTTGAATTCTAGTAACACAATTCCTTTCTATGCACCTGAGAACCACATTTTCTATTAATATTTGTAATGCTCAGTGGATGCATTCATGCCAAAAACCTGAACTAAATACTTGTCATGCTGTCTGAACCTAGCCTCTTACTTATAATGCTAGTGATCCTAAAATGTAACTTCATTTTTTTCCTCAAACTGTCCTTTCTGCATACCTGTTATTTACCAAAGCAAACTGCTAGTTCCATCATATACAGAGGACATCAAGACGCTCCTTCCTCACAAAAGCTACAATTAATTTATAAAAAAAATACAAAATACAAAGTCGTCCTAATTAAAATGTACATCCTCTTATAAAATGAATATAATCCATATTGTATAGAGTTTCATACAGTTCTACCAAGACCTTATAAACGAATGACAATCAGAGTTGTCCTGATGAGCACTCCTGACATAACCCACTTATCTATTAAAGATATGTCCTACAAAAAATACAAAATGAACAGAAATATGCAAATACAAGCAAAGCGAGAATAAAAGTCTTTCCGCTTTGTCATTCCAAAGTGCTTAGATAACTTTCCATTCAATTCTGGCTATGAGATAGGAACCTTCTAAACTAAAGCACTTTACTAAGTAATAATTGCTCCAAAACGAGTGACGTCCATGACAGCTGTAAGACAGTCCAGTCTTAAATATCTAAGGTTTTGAATACTGAATGTTGCTATTAATAATATCTATTGCTTATTACTGTTAATAGGCTGGAAAGACTGCAATGTTGATATTCAAAAGAAACAAAAAAAAACTGTTTTATCTACCTTCTCTAACTTAACCGTTAGTAGGAGGACCAAGTATTCATAAAAATAAAAAACAGATTCACCTTTATCTCCAGGTTTCAGCTTGAATCCAAACAACTTCAGTCTAGCAGTAGGTGTTGACACCCAAACCACTGACTGTGGGCTGCCTAGATGTCACTGCTTTCCCTAAAAGCACTAGCAGGTGCATATGATCTAAGCACTGCCCAATCTCTCCGATCCACAGAGGCCATGAGGAAAGGACCATTACCAAATACAGCGCAAGATAAACCTCAGATAAGAGGAGAGAGTGATGGTCAATGTGCAGGTACTGTATCAGTCAGAAAAAGCGGAAAACATCCCCCAGCACGTCAGAATGTGCCCATCCTGAACTTTTGTGCACAGAAACTTGTTAACATAGCACAAAACCAAGATGGGGAGGAACTTCCTCACTTGTATCCCATCTCCACCAAGAAATACCCGGCGCAGCAGCTGGCATCTCAATCAGGTGGAAACAGAGCAATAGCCTATTTCTTGAGTAAAGTCTGGAGATTTTCAAGAGAATGTGAAGGTGGGAGGAGTGAGTAGAAAGAGAAGGGTGACGGGAGGTGGTCTTCTGAAAAAAGGACAGGAACTCATTACCTGGCAGTCTGCAAGAACCTGAGCGCACATTTTCTCCAGAAATCAAGACAAAAAGCAGGCAATCATGGTACGGAATCAACTTCAAAGTGTTTATGAAGTGTCAACACTTTGGGGGGAGGGGGGATGCAAGAAGGTTACTGGTTTAGTCTAGCTGCTTCCTTGTCCCTTACTGGTCCATTAATATTGCAGATGGGATAGCTATGGGGCTTGTGGGTGCTGGTACTGCATTTCACACCACCAAAGAGCTATCAAAGCTGCCAGAACATCAGTTGAGAAACCTGACAAAGAGCCTCCAGGCCTGCATGCTCAGCATTACTCCTAGAATGTGCATCATCACTGACAAAATCATAGGTGAAATGCAATGTGTGTGTTGACATTTTGTGTCAACTGATAAAGCTCATTGAAGGAAGACAATGTGATTGTGCAGTGGAGGCGTTGGTACAGTATCTCAACCCATACTTGATCACAGAATAGGATGACAAGTAACAATGAGAAAAAAGGCAAGAAATGCACCTACCTCAGAAAATGTGGTATTCTTACCAGACATCAAATTAAGTCATATAAATGACAAAAAATATTTTCAGTTCAAATAGTAGCCTTGTGAAAGTCTGCAGTATATTGGGATCCTTCCTAGTAGCCAGAAAAATCGAACTGCCGGACTAACCATACAGAGTGACGGGGAAGTTAACAGCGTCATGAATATATAATGGTGAAGTGTCAATTTTGTATTAAGTGCACAGTTCCCGTTAGCAAGTACAATTTACCTATAGATTTTTATTTTTTAAATGCTAAACAATTACATGTTTGATACACATGTATTCCGATTCAGATAACTATGGATTTTTGTTTTAAAAGCTAAAAATTGTTGCCTCCTACTTCAATGTTTTCTTGTATTTTTTACCACATCAAGAGCAAAGTAGAAAGAGAATTTGAGTGAGCCTTCATGTGTGCACAGACACGTTACTCCTGGTGGATATTAGATTCCCATGAAATTTAAGTATGCTTTAAAACCTCTAAATTACCAGGACATGGAGTTTTCAATTTAGTTCCTTGACTATGAAAATATTCAACTTACTACATGCATTTCTCAATATTACCACACAACTGTTCTAATCGCTAAGGAGAAGCAAATGGAAAGTGAGTGAACTTCTGGCTGGGCAGAAATAAGCCTAGGAAAGCATTAAGCATAGGCAAAATATGTATTATTCACCAAGTGAAAAATATGCTAGTATAAGCTTGCATAAAGTGTCTATAGACCTACTGTACAGAATGCATGCAAGGAATGCATAAAATTCCAAGTTTTAGATTATAGGCTAGGGCAAAGAGGTGGGCGACGCCAGGGACGCAGCATGAATTAAAAGGCAATATTAGGAGATTAAGGAAAAGGAAATGCAATACAAAGTTGGAGAGCAGGATGTAGCTAGTCTAGTGCAGAGAGGGCATACCTCAGGAACTCTGATGGGACTAGGACTGATTCATACATGGGGTGCCCGTTTTATATAGTGGCAAAGACTCTACTAACCAATGGCAAGCAAATCAGAATCCCAGTTCTGAAGCATCATTTCCATCGACAGTTTGTCTCTCTGATCCTCCCTAAAAGCAAAGGGTATTCCCAGATGTATGCAATAGTGTTGTGTGGCGAGACACGATGTATTACACCACAGTCACCTAAAAACGCCAAAACAAGTCTGGAGTTGCTTGTGTTCCCTTGCAGAGCTAAAATGGTAATGTCCAAACACGTACCTGGGGTCTCCTCTCCCTGTAGTGATTTCTGCTGCTTCTGTCGCAGAGGCAACAGGGGATGGGATGGACTAAAGACAGGACTTCCTTTTCCACTGAGTTAGTAATTTGAAAAAACAAAAAAAACAATATTAAATGAGTGAAAATCATCAATGTACTAGTAGCCTCTGAAAAGACCGCAACAAGATGAACAGTTAAACGGTCCAACGGCTGTTTAAGGTTAAAAAGACTATGTAATTATTCAAAATATCATGTAGGATAGAAATTAAAATGTTACTCACCTTTAACTATGTAGATTCACATGCTTTGCACACTTCTGCCATCTAATGTTGGGAGAAGACGTTGCAAGTTGTGTTTTTTGAAGTACAAAGTTTCGGTTTTGAGGCGACTTGTGATCCGTTCAAGAGAACCCACAATGAACCAGGACAAAGATTACACTTTGGGTTGCTTCTCTCCCACCATCCCCCACCCCCAAAAGTGAAGCAGGACAGTTTATGCGTACCAGTACATTGAGAATGTCGTATTAATGTCTGTGCAAGTCATGTTATAAACATCCGAACATAAGCTTGCATCCAGGGAGGTGGGAAGATGCATGTGAAACAGCAACACTACAGGCTGTAAACCGATAGTTAGAAGTAAAAAACATTTGCCGTTTGCAGCTTGTGTGGCTATAGATCACATGTTTTGCAAAGAATGAAAAGGCAGAGCCATCCTTCCTAAAGCAGTGACTTGTGTACAGACAAGATAGTGTTTGGATTAATGTCATTTTGCGTAACCTGAGTTTCCTTGTCAACTGTAATGTTTTGTGAAAGTGTGAAGACCATGTTGCGCCTTTACAGATGTCTGCCAAGGTTTCAGATTGCTATGTGGGGCATTTAATAATTTCAGTGTAATTATGAGTGACATTTCAGCGACTAGGAGTGACACTTTCTCGTAGGCAAAATCAAGCAATGAAGACGCACTGCGACCGTGAAGGGCTGGAGAGGCATGTTACATTCACCTCACGCCGCATTACAGCCGGTCCGGGCCGCCTTTGCTCCCGCTATGCTCTCCTGCCCACCGCTTGATCTTCTCTTGATTTTCCGCCGTTGGGGAGAGGCACCGCGTGACCGCAGCAGCGGGGGATAGCAGTACCTTGGGCAACTGCAGGTCAAGAATCTACCGTAAGGCAGGAGATAAGGACCTGCCGCGAAAACAGAATCGGGCGGCAGCTTGTTAAGCGGCGGGTGGCCCCCTGCCCGGACTGTCTCTGCCCTGCCAGTTGCTCCCGATCCCGCCACACCAACCTTGCCTCCTCGTCTCCTTATCATCTCTTCGTCTGCACTGTTGGTCGTAGCATCAGCCCAGACTTGCCAGCACTGGCAGTAGTGCCTGGACTGCCTGCCTTGGTCCTTAGGCACCCGCCATCTTCACTTCCTGAACTCTGCAGCTCCTGCGCCCCACAACACCCGGTATCCCTCGGACTGCATCGTCCCCCCTGGAATCTTGCTAGTCGGCAGGGGGAGCAGCAGGAGCTACTGGGCTTCTCCACCTCCTCCCCTGCCCCGACTGTGGGTTTTCTGGCTTCCATTATCAAAAGGAATGATCCCTGGGGCTCTCTAAATGCCCAGCTAAGCCTATATCTTGACACATGCGAAAGTCTCTGGCAAAACTCAGGTGCAGGCAGAAAAGAACTTGCATTATTAACAGAAGGGCCGCTCAAGGCCCCTGCAACTTACCTGGTGTCTGCGGCAGTTGGCTGGGGTGGGACTCGGTCCCCCAGCTTCCTTCACTTTGGCACGGGAGGTGGTGCCAGCCCTCCCGGCGCCACAAAGCGGCGTTGCACTCCAGCATCTCCAAGGGCGGGCCCATCTGCGCCCGTCAGAGCCAGGAGGCGGCTGCCCCCCCCCCCCCCTCTAATACCTGGATTCTTAGTGGAAAATTTCAGAGGATGATACAAAAAATGGGAAAGACCAATTTGCCAGCTTCAGAGGAGATAACTATTACAGCCTTAGACTCTTTCCTAGCGAAAGCGACAACAGCTATTGCTAAAGAGATTGCTTTGACAGTAAAAAGACTCACTAGGGGGTGGGAATTATGAGCCAGGGGCTCTTGTACTACCTGAAAATGCGACTCAATTAGTGATATCACGAGAGGAGGTCCTGAAAGCTCCTCTCCCGGAGTCATCTACTTGTACTTGTTCCACCCCCAGTATGGAAACCTCTGGAACCCCCGCAAACAAAGATACTGCTAAAAGGACTTACAAAAGATCACCCCCCTAATACTTCGAAGAGACCACGGAGGTGCTTAACGACGAAGCCTATCACTAACTCACGCGATCCCTCGATTGGTGCAGCCCTGGTGTGAGAGAACGGGGCTGAAATATGGGATACATTTTGTGACAAACTCTGCTTTAAGTTGACTGTTATTGCAACCAATAACTTTGCGCTTGGTTTCTATAAAGCGTATATTGCAGGACTTAGTATCTTACAAATCAGTTGCTGTGGGAGAAGAAGGATCTATGATACAATCAAATATACCACCTAGCAAAAACCTCCCTTAATGCCACCACATTGCAAGTTTGCAAAAAATGCTCCAGCGAGCTCAAAGGAGGACTGACTCAGACTCATCCTGCCCAACTAATACAACTCACAGACCATCTAATCTTCAGAATATAGGTAGCAACAAGGGGGTTTTAACTGATGATCTAGTTATGGCAGAGCCACAAGGCACCAATACGTGGGTTGAGAGTAGAAATAGTCTCCTTGAGAATAGTTCTCAAAGACCCAGGAAGCTGAGCCAACATGCGGATACTTTGGGGAGAGAAAGCAAAACTCATCATTTAAACCTACCCCCAGCTGCATGCCCATATGTTTTAATAATGATAAATGCCCCGGTCCTAAGAGAAAACCAACAAGAATCTACAGGCCAACTCATGGATAAAGCTCGGCACTGGTTAATGAAATTTGCAAGAGTTGGTCTCCTCATACAGGACCATTTGATTATGGCCAGAAGAATTCCATGGGTAGGGCCCTCGCTAAAAATAATTGAGGGCGACTGCATAGTGCTTAACTTTGATAACCCATGTTTGGTGGGTGACTTGCTAAACCAACTACCCTCAGCTCCCACCCTGAGGTCTCAGATCTATGTTGCACCATTGGGATATTTTTACAAACCACTCAGTCCAGATCTACTTAAATCCTATAGGCTACCAGGAAAGGAAAATGGGCAGTTTATATAGGCTATCACCGAGAGAGACTCTGGGTATCCCTACCAGAAATAGATTTGCTGCATTAGAAAGTATGGATAGTTGTGATTGACTTGTATCCCCTAACCAGGCTCCATTCTTTGTAAATCAGGTAGATGGTAAAGGAAGATACCCTGGAAACTATCCTATAGGACAAAATATCATAGATCCGACAGTAAAGAGGCCAGAAGTGCAATTGAGCGATCTAGGCCCCAATCAATCAAAGGAAAACACAACAAAAATAGGTGAAAATGAGCTCACCCTCCTTACGTGGAATATAGATGGATATAACAATAAAAGGGATAATGATGAATGGTATGAGTAATTGATAAACTCACACATTATATGTTTGCAGGAAACATGGGAGGAAGACATTATACATCTAAATGGCTATCGCTCCTTCCATACGCCAGCTCTACCATCAACAAGGGGTAGAGCAAAGGGGGGCATCCTAACATTGATTTCAAATACCATCGTATTTAAAATACTGTCTTTCTGGAATAACTCCCCTTACTTCCACATATTAGTTGCAAAGGGACACAACAACAGAGACCTAATGTTAATAAATTTTTATAATAACTTTACGAATCCAGCCTCTGTGGTAGAGGAACTTGGCAGGATTATGGAGGACCTGATATATAACCACCCTAAACCAGTATTAATTCTATGGGTAGGTAGGTGATTTTAACGCAAATAGATGCCCTAGAGTTGAGCCCCGATTATGCGGGGTAATGGATCATAATGGAGAGGTAATTAGCCATTTTAGTCATGTAGGTTCTGGTAATGCACTAAACAAAATACTGGTCTCCTGGTAGCTTGAAATCAGGAATGAATTAAACTTATGTACTGGTGAGCTGGACCCTACTTTTTACAGGGCAGGGACATGTTCTTCTATTGACTATATAATCTCCTCTGATACTCTTAGCGGTATCTAATAAAAAAACCAAAGGTCAAGATGATAGGTCTTAGTGACCATGCACTAATGGCCTATAGTTTCCCAAGGGGAGCATATAAGAAAAAGAATGATAAACGCGCCCCAAAACCAATTCTACAAAGTAAGAATGGGTATACTCTAAGATGGGACAAAGTCGAGGTAAATACCTAACTAAATGAGATTGTATTGAACAATAAAAATTAGGTGTTATGTTTAGACCCCCTAGCAAATGAACAACAGGTAATCGAAGCATTTGGAAAGATCCTGGAATGAGGGCAACTCCATTTAACTGTTCCGGCCCCAAAAAAGTTCTCCCACTTAAATAGGTGGTTTGATAAGAACTGCTCTCTAGCGGCGGCTAATCTTAAAAAAGCACTAAAAACCAAACCAAGAAATAGAAACCTAATTGGTGGCTGCAGGACGGCATACAAGCTAGCCAGAATAAAAAGAAAGAATGAGCTTAAGGCAGAAGTGTGGGGAAATGTAATGCAAGCATCAATTACTGGGGATAGTAAAGCATTTTGGTAGGTAGTTAACTCCCCCTTCCTGCAGGAGGAGGGGGGTCCAGCATTAGATTTGTATATAGACGAAGAATCCTAGGTAACTTATTTTCAGACAATCTTCCAAAAGAGGGGAAAGCCGAGTATGGGTGTCGATAATCTAGACCAAGGGGAAACACCCTTTTGGAATCAAAGACATAGAACTCGCTCTTTCCCAGTCCTCCGCCATGAAGGCGGCTGCACCAGATGGGGTCCCAGTACATCTTTTTCTAGCTAATAGAATCCTATGGGCTCCCCTGCTGACAATTTTATTTAATGCAATTAGTAAAACAGGTCCCCTCCCTCATGGAAGCAATCTGTGATCATTCCGTTGTATAAGAAGGGGGATGGTTCGAACCCAGCTAACTAATGCCCTATCTCTCTAATAGACAGCTCAGCAAATCTAATGAGCAGACTTTTGCTCAACCGATTGGAAGAATGGGCAGATGATAAAAACATCTTAGCTGAGGTACAATATGGGTTCCGAAAGGGCAGGGGGGACACTTGATCAGTGCCTGAATTTAACCCTAATAGATTCTAAATATGCAATAGCAAAGGAAGGCCAACTCCACATGGCCTTCATGGATCTTTCAGCTGCTTTTGATTGGGTGGCCCATGACAAATTATGGTCCATTATGGAGGCCATGGGAGTTGACGCATGGATAATTTGATTTATTAGACAATTATATGCCCAGGCAGAAGCGATGGTATGCTTTGGGAAGCAGGGAGAGTGCACTAAACCTTTTACAATTGAGGAAGGAGTAAGGCAGGGGTGTGTCCTTGCCCCGTTTCTTTTTTCTCTGTTTACAAATAAATTAAATAAGGTTATGGCTGAGAAAAGTAAGGTTGGTTTTGCTATGTTCGCCCTAAGTTGGCAGGGTATGCCCAGACGTGGGTCCCTTGCTCACTTTGCCACTGGATTCAAGATAGCCTGGCTCGTGACGGCTGTAAGCCAGAAACCGGTCCCAGGATGCTTGTTTCCGGTCCAGGGAAGACATGGCTTGGCAGTTCGGGCTGGACTGTTCCCATGAGGCACAGGGTCAGACTGATTTGCATATGGCCATGTCTGAACTGGGGTGGCGGAGTGAGCTAAAGAATGATGATGGATTAAACCCAGATCAGTTGACTGGGGGTGAGTGCTTGCAATGTTCAACACTCCGTCCATCATCCCCTTTGGTTTTGGATAACCATGAGATTAAACATTAGACAAGTCTTTCACGGGCAGTACTTCAGTTACAGTTGCAATGCACCAATGATGACAATGGCTCTAAGTCTACTGTCACCCCCCCACCAAAAACGAGTTAGACTAGTGCGCTAACGCACTAGCTGAAACTATGGTGAGCGCAGCTGTGAGGAGACAGACTGAATACTGTGGTTTAAGGGCAGGCAGCTTATTTAGTAAACTTGCTCTAAATAGCACCATATTTATTTTCACTATGCATATATATATATATATTGTACTCTCAAATGAAACTGCAAACTGGTCGAAAGGTTACAAGCAAGGGTGGACTTGCTTTTCCTCTTTACTTTGCATCAAAATGACTCATTCATTTATGATGTGTATTTTTTTTAATTTTGTGAAAGGAGTACCTTTTGGATAAGAGAACAATCCATAGATTTAAAGATGCAAATTTGGTGCCCAATGGACAAATGAAGCAGGCGTGAATTTTAGCACTCCGCCCGACTCCCGGAATCAGCATCCCCATAGTGAGCCCCAAACATCAAAACTTCAAGCGAAAACTTGAATGAATGACACACATGCAGTTTGGTGAAGCATTGCCCACTGCTTTTCTGTAGCAGGGAAGATAAGCCCTGGAGTATTCCAGAACTTGGTACAGCGGCTGCCATTTTCAGTACGCCACAGTGGACCGAGAGGAGATTGGCCTATATAGTGTGGCCACCTTGCAGGAGCTTCATTAGAGGGCAAGCCAGAGGAGTTGGATGGACTGCCGAAAAATGCAGTGTCCCAGTGAGATGGCCCTGGAGGACACACGATTATCGGATTGATCGCATGTGGAGGCGGCTCACCCGACCCAAAACGAGTTAGTGCTGCTGTGAAACTGAGACTAACCATGCTGAAAACTGTTGAGCAGACAGACGTGGCAGGGCTGTTGGGAGGGAGACCAACCCTCGGTGTCAAGTTCTCCGCTGCTCTAGAAGTTGTGTCCCTTCACCCCAGGCTTTTGATGTCTCCTCCCGGGTGTCTGTTGGCTCTCTCCAGGCCTGCTCTGTCCTCTACTGGCTGCCTGCTGTCCTCTCCGGTGTTCCGGTGCTCTCTCTCCTCGACTCCCCCCGCTCGACCCAGGCAGCTATGTTATTTTTAGCAGACTTTGGACAGGGTCCCAGAGAGAGAGCAAGAGAGAGCGAGAGAGAGAGAAAGGTCTAGCCCAGCCCAGATGAGACACAAATCCCCGAGTCCGTCACCTGCGCCATCGTCCGGGTCTAACAATCTTCAGGATCTGACACCGTCACAAAGCCCATCAGTCATACCTGACACCACCAACGGGGCCATCACTTAGCATAGACACCGCCATTGGGCCGTGTCACGGTCCCCAGAGTCTTTACACCTGCCACTGTGGCCTAATATCACTGCGGTCTGATATCAGTCAGCTGGCTTAGATGAAAAATGTCAATTCCAACAAAGGGTAACTGTTACAAGTGTGGGCGCAATAGTCATCCACATCAAAGAGAAAGAAAAAAAGAAGTGGGAACATGAGCAACCTAGGTCTAAACCCCACAGACCAGAGGCAAGCGCAAGTCTTGTCTCTTGATGCCCTCACACATCCCGAGGGATGTCATGCTTCATCATCGGGCGTTGCTTCTCGTCGGGCCGGCGCTGGAATGCCCTACGGGTCCCCCGAAGGGTCGCTTTAGCGGAGATCTTTTATTGGTACTGCTGTATGATGAGTGAGGGTGTGAGATATAGGGTTCTGAAAGAAGGGTGAGTGAGTGAGTGAATGAATGAATGATAAAACTAGCTAAGTTATACCAGGGAGAATTAAGTTTAATACATAGTTCCCTTGCCAGGTTAAAAAACCCATAGGTCTTGTGTTACTGGTAGGGCATAATGTGCCTGAACTGTAACGTATCAAATGAGAACAATTCAAGGTTGAGATGCACTCTACCATCTCCCCACATAGAGGATTATATTAACTCCTACATTGTGCTTTTGTTTTCCTTTTTTCTCTCTATTCACTCCTAGGTTGCAAAAGGAGCGGCCATTAAATAGAGCTGTAGCCACCTTGTAGTTTTACACAAGTGTGGACCGTTCCTTCTTATTAGGGTTCTAGACCCACTCACGGTCTTTTTTACTCATATCATTGGTCCTGAAGAAACGCCAGGGATCGTTCTGACCATTTAGACGGCGCGAAATATGTTGACTGAAAGTTACTGAGGCACATTATGCCCTACCAGTAACACACGACCTACGGGTTTTTTAATCTGGCAAGGGAACCCATGTATTAAACTTAACTCTCCCTGGTATCCCTTAGCTAGTTTCATCATTCACTCACTCACTCACCCTTCTTTCAGAAACGTATATCTAACACCCTCACTGATCATACGGAAGTACCAATAAAAGATCTCCACTAAAGCGACCCTTCGGGGGACCCGTAGGACATTGCAGCACCGCCCCGACAAGGAGCAACGCCCGATGATGGAGCATGACATCCCTCGGGATGTGCGATGGCATCAAGAGACCAGATATGCGCTTGCCTCTAGTCTGTGAGGTTTAGACCTAGGTTTCTCTTGTTCCCCCTTCTTTTCTCCTTCTCTTTGATGTGGATGACTATTGCACCCACACTTGGAACAGTTACCCTTTGTTGGAATTGAGATTAACACAGGGAGCACGCATACTGGACCACAACTAGCTCCTAGTCCCCCCCCCTCTTTCTTGTTACTTAAATGAAAAATGGTCATGACCGGCATTGCAAGCAAAAGCAAATTATATTAAGCATTAGCAGCATAAGCAACTAGGATCGTGACCTCACTCCTGGCACTTGCTTCTTTGCAGAGAGCCGAGACGACGAGCGGCAATTCTGTAAACATGCCTCAGGTAGCCGCAATGACTCGGACAGACTCTCCCAGCCCCGCGGCAATGCCAGACATGATTGATTCATTCTTAGGTCTGGTGCGCTCTGGGCTGCAGCTGCACTGTGCAAGCTCAGCTGTGCTGCTATAATTGCAGCCAGCAGTAGCCAAAACGTATTCTCATGAACTTCAACTGCCGCACAGTCGTGCCGGGGGAGGCAGGACCGACCCGCTTTGTGTGTCTGACAACTCATGTCCTGACTACACCGTCTCGGAAGAAGCCACTGGTCACGGACTATGACGTCAGTTGTAACAGTAATGCTGTGGCACGCGGTATTGGGTGAATTGGCAATGAATTATCAGTGTTACATTGTAGCAGCAGCTAGAGCTGCAAGCAGCTGAGCCAGGCCCCAAGCAAGCGTGACTGCACGCTGCCACTCCAGCTTAATTTCAGTCAGTAATGGTGCATTAGCAGCGCTCCCGCTTTGACAACTGAGGAGGCATTATAATGTGTGACTTTGCATTTCAGTGCGGTGATGCCGACCACCACGCTGAAATGCGTTAGTCTAACGGCTGATGCATGGTACTTGGCAGGGCTGACGGTATGTTTCACAGGAAAGCGATAGCGGCTCCATTTTTGTGTGCATAATGTGCCATACCTACAGTATGTAGTGCACACTTGGCTGCAACATCACACATTTGGATGCACTTAGCTTGGGTGCCTCGTGCAGGGCTCAGCTAAGAAATAGGATTTCCCAAGTGAGGCTTAACAAAAGCAACAAAAATATGCTTTGTCTTCCAAATTGGTCTGTTTACATGTAGTGTGTGTAATGCTCTTTCTGAAACTCACAGGTTGTGGAAAGAAACTTTTTAAGTCGATAGTTTGATAAACATGGATTGGGGAGAGTAAATTAGGCAGAAAATGAGGATTTGTCCTTAGCACAAACCATGCTTAGTGGAGCTGAATTAAAGGCTCCTCTCCACAGTCAGGACTTGCAATTCACTGAATTCCAATGCTGAATTGCTTGCACTTCTAATGATTGAGGTCTTGATCTTCTTCCTTCCTGTTTAATTAAATAGTACATGGTGGTGGTATTGTCCATCTGTACTAGAACTCTGTGCATAGAGCTGGAAGGAATGCTCAGAGAGCTAAATGGACTGCTTTGAACTAGAATACACTGATGTGGTATAGTTGATGTTTGTGAGACCACTGACCTTGTATTGTAAGATCGTTAATACATGCTCCTCATCCAATAGATGCAATAGGAAGATCTTCATGAATGGGACTCCTTTGGGTATATTCTGCTTGTTGAGCCATCACTGAAATCACTGAAGGTACTGTTCAGCTTGTTGAGTCAAAGATATCCGGTCTTCCTGATCGCCATGATGTTGTGACCATTGGTTTTCCAAGCATTGCTGTAGTGGTCTCATGTTGAGGCATGCACTGGGAATTGGGAAAATGCAAGCAAACAGGCCATGGAGCCCAGGAGAAAGGGAACTTGTATCACTGACGGCTTTGTTGCGTGTAGTAAATAGTGACATTTCTGAGAAACAGTATACACTCTGTTCTCCAAAGGAAGCCCTTCTCCTGTGATGGTGCGGAGATGTGTTCCTAAATAATCCAGAACTTTAACTGGAGAAGTGGTTAGTTTTTCGAGATTCACACAAAGACCTAGTCAGTCTAACAATGCAACAGTGAAGTCAAAACCCTTTTGTACCAGACATGCAGTATGAGCTGGTATAAGCAAACGTCTAAGTATGAGTGGATGAAAATGTTTTTTGCAGAGGTAGGCTGAGACTACTGTCATGCATTTGGAGAATTAGATTTTTGGTGCTGATTTGAGGTTTAACAGTAGTACTTTGTATTGGTAGTGAGTTTTGCCAAAAAGGAAGGAGAGAAATTTCCTGTGCTTTTTCTCTACTGGAATGTGAAAATCTGCATCCTGAATATCCAGAGCCTTACAATATGTGGATAGATCCGATGTAGTGCTAGCATACTGAATTTCTCGTTTTTTAATGTCTTTTTTGGTCTGCCACAGATGTAGAATGGGTCTGGATTCTTGCTTGGGGCCTTTCTTGGGAAGCAAAAATATCTTGAATAGATACCATTCCCTCTTTGTGATCGAGGAATCAGTTCTATTGCTTTTGTTTGGAGTACTGTTGTTCTTTGCGCCCGAAGATTAAGTAGCTGAAGTGGTGGTGCTTTTTTTCAGTGGAACTGTGGGTAGTGGAGACTTGTACTGGATGTAGTAGCCTCTCTGGACAATCATTAAGACCCATTTGTTGGTTATAATCACCTTCCAATCTTTCAGGTTTTTTGATAAACTCCCTCCCACCTGAGTGGCAAGCAGAGTAGATGGAGTGTTCTGTTCGTTGTTTATTTTTGTTGTGGGATTGTGATTTTCCTGGAGTGGAATTTCTAGAAGAGTGGAGCTGTTGCTATTATCTGCTACAGAAGTAGTAGGATCACTAAGGGGAGAGAAACCTCTGCCATGGTCTGGTGTCTCTATGTCGGAACTGTAAATGATAAAAAATGCTTCCCTTCCTCTAGGCCAACATCCTTTCTATTTCTTCATCAGCATGAGGCCCAAAGAGTACAGGGCCTGAGGAACAAGTTACCTACCTTATCTGGTAGACTATCTAGCCGAAGATACCTTACCTTGGAATTATCCTCACGCATCAGACTGGATCCGGAACTTGAGCAGTACCCCCTGAACGCACATAGGTGGTGTCGTTCAGCTCCGATTGGTGTCGTCCGCGCCGAAAGTGACATGCATGGTGCCTATATAGGCACCACCCCAGCATGCGGACGTCAGTTACTTTTAGCGACTATCCACGCCAGATGCGCAGAGCCACAAAAGACACTGACCACTGGTGTGGAAAACTAGGGCACTAAAAGGGGAAAGCCCTGTCCCGAGAAATCCGTTTGCAGAGCAGGAAGGATGGGTGGGTCGGTAAGATAGAGTCTCTACCAGATAAGGCGTTACCGAAGGTAAGTAACTTGTCCATCTGATAGACTTCTAGCCGCAGAGTCCTTACCTTAGAATAGACACCCAAGCAATACCTACCTGGATGTGGGTCTCTGGGCCAGTGTAACACGAGGAAGTCCTGCAGGACCAAACGGGCAAAATGCCCATCCCTACAGACCAGACTGCCCAGGCAGCAGTGTTTGGTAAACGTGTGCAAGGAAGCCCAGGTTGCAATCTGGCTGATGTCCAGGACCGGAACTCCGCAAGCTAACGCAGTGGTGGCCGCTTTAGCTCTGGTGGAATGCACACGTAAACCCTCTGGGGGTTGCTTCTTAGCGAATGCATAACGAATCTTTATAGAATGCACAATCCATCAGGAGATGGTCCACTTCTGCACAGCCCGTCCTTTCCTCGCTTCGACATACTCCACGAAGATTTGGTCCTCAACCCAGAACTCTTGAGTGGTCAAGGTAGAAAGAAAACGCTCTTTTTGGCTCCAGATGGTGAAGTCGCTCCTCTTCCTTGGAGGAATGAGGCAGAGCTTAAAAAGTAGGCAGAGTGATGGTTTGGCCTATGTGAAATGGAGTGACCACTTTCAGAAAAAAGAAATCCCTCGTACGAAGCACCAGTTTGTCTGGGTAGATGTTCAGGTAAGGAGGCTTGGACAACAAGGCCTGAAGCTCACTGACCCTCCAGGCAGATATCGCCACCAGGAAGGCTGTCTTGATGGTAAGAAGCCTGAGAGGGAAGCTGGGTAAGGGCTCAAACGGAGCGCACATCAGGACCAGATCAAGGCACCTCTGAGACATAATGAAGGAAGAAGGAGGAGGAAACATGGGGTCTGACTGCCTCGGAGCTGCCAGCAAGGATCAAGTATGGCCTAAAGGCACACCGAAGGGAGCTGGCCGCCCAAATATGAGGTGCTCAACCGGGCGGGCGAAACTCCAGCTCCCAGAAACTCAGGGAGGCTCTGAGCCAGCACATGCGCTGGCTCAACCGCAGAGCCAGGCCTCAAGGGATGCCCACTCATCTCGTCGCAGATAGACAAGGAGAAGTCGAAGCATGCTTCAATGACTTGTTTTTCTAGTGTCGGGACTTACCCGAATGACGCAACGACTTCGAATGCAACAAACTCCTCGGACTAAGTGATCGCTCACGGGATCATCGCAGCATCGCACGTCAAGCTGCCAGGAGCTTGAGGGATTACTTCCTCAAGGCCTTTATGTGCATGGCGAAGTAATCAGAGCAGGCCTTCGGGTTGTGGTTGCGCTCAAGGAACCAGAGGCATACAAAGTGCGGGTCCATCACCGACATCGAGCGGGAACAGGCGCAGCAGGGCTTGAAGCCAGCCTTCTTGGATGACATAACCTGCCACACCAGGAGGAAAAACCTCAAAACACTCCGACAAAACACTGAAAAAAGGTAGTCAAAAACTGACTAGGGGTAGCTCTTCCCGGATTTGTGCTGACTGGCACGGAAAGAAAAGACCTTTAAGCGCTGGAGCGGCGCCTATATACGCACCGCGCATGTCCCTCCCGGCGCGGATGATGCCACACGGAGCCAAAAGGCGCCACACACCAGCACGCAAGGGTACCGCTCATGAAAAATTTCCAGATCCAGTCAGACACCTGGGGATAATTCTAAGGTAAGGAATCTGCGGCTGTAAAGCCTCTATCGATAACAGTACATTCATTATTTTTAATTCTGCATCTGGCTTCAGTGATGTTAAACGCAGCCATGATGCTCGCCTTACAGCTATGCCATGGCAGAAAGTAGTCACTGCTAGGTTTGCTGTGTCGATGGCTGCACTTATGACCTGGTTAGTGACAAATTATACCTCATGTAAAACTTGAAGTCTTGTCTTCTGTCTCTTGGTAGATAGTCCACGAAAGTGAGCAAGGATTCCCATAGTGGTTTGTCTTACCTGCCAAGAAGAGCAGACAGGGGTGTAGCTTGGTCGGTAAGACTGTGGGAGTGTGAGCTTCAGATTTCCCAGCAATCACGCGGGATCAAAAAGATTATACGAGTAGCAAAGCAGGAAGGGGGCCTTAAGGAGCAGAAGGAAGGGAGAGGAGTGTGGATTGTGAGGGCTACTTATAACTCAATATTTTATAAATTAACTGTTTTTAAGACATTTAAAACCGAGAAAAAAGTGTGCGTGCGTGTTTTTGTCTGCATGTGTACATAAAATCCGAAGTGAAATCTGACAAACACCTCACCATACCCGACAAAGCACCTGTGCCCAACTATTTACTACAGAATACATTTATTGGGGGGGGGGAGGGGATATAACACCCCAAACACCCCCCTGACGTTACGTCCCTGACAGCAGAGTCACTTGCCGATTTGAGGGCTACTGCACCATAGATCTCCCTGCCCACAGCATCCATCTTCTTGCTTTCTCTCTCTGGTGGCACCGATGTCTCATGCCAATGGATGCTTCTTACACCCCGTAGTGACTATAACAGAGTCCGGTTTTGGTTCCTGGTGCAGGAATACAGGATCTTATGGGGCAGGCTTGTATTTCTTGAGGAGTCATGGAACAGACGATTTTAAAGTTGCTGGAGTTAAACATTTCTGTTCCGCAAACTCGGTGAAGCTTGGAACCAGTGGTAGTATCGGTTTAGAGAGGCTTGGGGTTCTAATTTTTTCATTATAACTCATACAGTCGAATGGGGCACCTCTATTCGTTTGTTGCTGTACCTCTGACAAGGACATCCTGGATGGAAAGAATGTCATCTACTGGGGGATGACCTTAATGGAGAGGCCGGAGACAACGTAGGTGTGTATGATGAGTCCGGTGTATATTCTCTTGATGTACCTGGAGGGGAGGACAGTGTTTACTGTCTGGAGTACATGATAAACAAGATGTTGGTGGGTCCGATAGTCTTGATACTATTGGAACTTCTTGTGGCACAGGTGACTCTGGCATTGTTGGTGCCAGAGGGCTCTAGTCCCTGGAAACGGTGGAAGAGTAAGCAGCTGTGAAGGCTGTTATAATGGGTCTTCTTCAGGAATGGAAACTCTTGGTCTTAGTGGTACAATAGGTTCACCCATAGGAATGACTGCATCAGAATGAGCTGAGGACAGTGCGTGAATGGAGACCGTAGAGTGCTTCTACGCTGATCATCAATGTGGATCTTAGGTTGACTCTGGTGTCATGGACACCATGGAGAGTATTGCTGTTGCATGCCAACGTCTAGAAGTCACTGAAGGTCAGTGATGTTATGATGTCATGACTTGCCCCGTTGACAGCGTTTTAACTGTTGCTCCCGAAGGAGGTGGTGTTGACATGGACTGAGTGGTTGTCAATGAAAAAGGTACCATGAATTTGGGGAACAATACCTGGTTTGTCGTCGATGCAGTTGGAACTGCAGAGATTCTCGTCAGCAAACAAGTTGACATCGACCAGTGCTCTCAACATGTTCATGAGCATCTGGAGCAATGGTGGTGATGCCTCCAGTGTTTTCTCTCCCTGGATCTACCTCTCTGGGTGTCCTTTTTATGAGAGGAACTTGGCACATTCGAGGAAGTCCTGTCTCTTTTCTTCCATTTCGTCATTTCCTCTTCTGCTCTCCATTGTTCTAGTTTGCTCCTCAGGTATATTCCTTCTATGCCTTTAAGAGCCATTTGTGACATTTTTTGACAATAGGGACAGTAACAGAGGCAGACCAAACATAGTTAATGGGGATTAGAAGCAGCCTTCTTTCTCCCACAGGAGGGGCACAAGAAGTGAAGGCATAATGAAGAGAAGAAAATTCCTTAAAAACGTTGAAACACAGGGAATTTCTTGCAGTCTTGAAAAGACATGAATGAAGTTGAAAAAAATAGTTTTTTTGAAGAACAATTCTCAGAAAAAAATAGGTTGAAGAGCTCTTATGTGTCCAGTCCGCATGAGCTGAAAAACAAAGGTTGTGGCAAACTGGCAGTACAGTGTATGCTTGGTAATGGAAGCTGCTGGCTTCCTTAAAGCTACAGTGTATGCTGAGGGCAAATGGTGACCTTTTAACCTGACAGCAGCATTTCCCTTAATTTTTTCATCATAGAGCACATTTTCTCATGTTTTTTGACTATATAGCACATTTCTACCCCTAAGTACTGCAATGTGGTATGTTTTTATTTACAATTCTGTTCCTGCAGACAAATGCATTTAAAGCTGGCCTGTCAAAGACTTATGGAGATGCCAACAAACTGTTCAACTCTGGGGTGTCTACCACATATGTCAGCAGATATATACATAAGTGTTTATATGTCTTGTGGTCCCTGCACGCAGGCGGTACTATTCTATGTTTAGGACCATCAGTGAGAATCCTACGATGCAGAAACTCTTAATTCCATCCAGATCAGTATTATAAGGCCTCCCGCCTTAGGACCTATGTAAATTCCTCTGGACAAGTGATGGACATGGGGTCTTAACTTTTATATATTGTTTTGTAAGTTAAATGAATCACATGCTGTTTAAGAGCATCCACACTGGAGCTAGTGTACTAAACGGTGCCAACTAGCTAAAACGTTTGGTGATACTACTGTAAAGTAAGATTTGTCTGAAGTGGCTATTCTAAAAGACACAATCTCTGGCATGCGCACTAACACAATTACACACTCCGACTAGTTCTTCCAACAGTAAACAAGTCCTCGTAAAGGCAACAAGTCTATCCTTCACTATTCATGTGATACACAAAAGCAGGGACGGGGGAAAAACTAGAAAAAAACTGCAGGAACTACTTCATTGTATAGCCATCTACAATTGGCAGCATCCCTGTATTGATGATATTAGTAGTCACAAAACAGCCAAAGCTGTCAGTAGCCAGAGGCTAAAAGGTTCCTTTGAATAAAGTCGAAATTGATAACAGATATACCAAATTTGAAAAAAATGAACACACTGAAAATAGATAGCAAAACATAAAAAAAGCATCCTTTAAAGTTTAGAAAAACATACTAGACATGATCGTGTAAGAAATTCACACAAAATTGAGCATGAACTGAAAAATATTTAGGGCAGAAAGCCTGAGTAACTTACAGAGAATCAGATTCTTCAGGGTGCAGGTAATACCTGCTGCAAGCTTCTGGCGCAACATGAACAGGGGACTGTGCATCTACTGGAAGAGATGTACCTGCTGGGCTGGCCATGAAACTTCTCTTAGTGGCATTTGAGATGGGAATTGGAGGCCGACTGTTTTTTTGATGCAACGCTGTCTTAGCTGTAAAATTATTAGGTAACAATTTAGGTAAATGTTACTCAAATTAGCAACAAAAATGTATATAATAGCAGGTTATGGCATTGCATGGAAAAAATGAAAAAGCAGAAAATAATTACAATTGCTTTAGTATAATGACGTGACTTATTTGAACTGGGCTGAATCATGTTTTTGTACTTTTTGTCAGTGCTGCAATACAAGTCAATCTCAGCTAATTTAATGGCACTCTATTTACCAACCTCGAAATAATGAAAGGTTAAGTTGGCCTGTCAGAAATTCAAGCTTGAGACCAGAAGATTACACAGCTGTCACCAACAAAAGATCTTGCCCCGGTATGGTTATCCTGGGATTTTAAGTAGCATTCCAAGATCAATACCCTTGCCTGGCAGCTTTCCAACAAGTAACAGTTTTGGAGAGGCAACTAGTGATTCAATACTAATCAGAGCAGAGCTATTATCTGTAGTGATATATTGCACCACCATCACAGAATTAAATACTTATGGCATGGAGGTCTGCTTCCAGGTTAACATGGTGCAATAGTGAGGGACTCTTTAAAGTGATTGAAGGCAGGAGCAAAATGTCATTGTGCCCAAGTTTCCATCTACGGACATTAATCATCCTTGGCAATACACCCTTCAAAGGTGGCCATCAGCTCCAATACAATCTCTAGAGACTATTAAGAAAAGTACCAGCTGTGCGAGCACCTGTTGCTGCCTAACTCAGATAAACACTGGGCCTAGCATTATATCACAGTTCAAATTACTAAATTTTACAGTTGTTAAAAAGCAGATAGACCAGGTACACACTAACAACAGATCCAAGATATTTACCTACAGATGCACAATGTAATCAGAATGGATAAGCCCATGGTGTATTGTTTAAAGAGCAGGGCAAACTGCACGCTAAGCACCGCAAGTAATTTATTATCGACCTCCTGTGTAGTTGTTTGCTGGACTCCTGCTGCAGCATTTAGGGTCATCATACAGTATATCTGAAGGTAAATGCGCCTGCAACTCTGAGAAGCAGTTCCTCTAATTTCGGAAACTGAGAAGGACAAAGACAATGTTCTTCTTTGTCAGTTTGTAAACTCCAGTTATTTTATATTGAATTACTTACATGTGGTCTCCATTTTAGTTGTCTTAGCTAACGAAAGTGGCAGCTATTCTGAAGCAAAACTCTTTGGTAACTCAAGAATCTTGCATTTGATGTGCGACTACTTCTATTGTCTTAATGTGTCGATGTTGATGACAAGCAGTTTAGAGCTCATTTTGCTGAGAGACATCTGGTGCTGCAGAGTGCAACTAAATGGTAGATTACATGTCAATGCTACACTAAATAATGGATCAGAGCCACAAGGACAGTCCTATTGAGGCCAACAAAAGAGGTGCAGGCCAATTGTGAACTGATTGAAATAAAAATCTCAGATGAGATTTAGAACATCAAAAAAATATATTTTACAATCTCATTAGAATTGGAAAACAATCAAACCTCGAATGTAACTGTCAAAATGCATACCGGTGTTTCAAATGTCAGCCTGGATGACTGTTTCTGAAAGGCCCGGATCTGAAAATATATGACTGCAACGTTCAGTAAGCCGGTTTTATCTTTATTGTCCAATACCACTATGGGTGTATACCAGCTGATTACTTTTATCTTGGGCTTTGGAAGAATCCTCTCAAGCTGTACACATCGCTCCATGTTAAAAGATTAATATCAACTAAGACTAATTCCTCAGGTACTATTTCAACTTCAAAAGAGATACAGACATAGAAATACATGCCACCCAAAGCCAACTTCCCAGTCAATGAAAGAACCTTTTCTTGAGATGGGTCCACGATCCTAATCTTTGCTAAATACAATAAAACAGAAAACATGTTCTTAGCCCAAAAGTGGGCCACTCCACGCAGCATTTGGTTGCCCTAATATGAGGAAGCCAGAATGAAGCCTTCCAACGATTTAGCCTATACATGATCTGCCATCAGAAATGTCAATTGGATGGTGCAGACGTTGCAGAAAATATCTGCCTTATTTAGGTTTGCAGTACAAAAGAAGAAAGGGGTCCCAGTAGTACAACTTCAAAGAACACAAATATTTATGCACCAACATCCATTAAATTACTTGCACTATAAACTTCTGCTCAATATTATTTATTCATATTGAACATCATTGAATGTTCAAAAACCAGCAGACATCTGGAAATTATGTACAACAGAAGTGCCCCGAATCGGAAGCAGGGAAAGGGGATTGTGTGCACAAAGTGAGGGTTGAATGGGAGAGGAAAGGTAGTGACAATACATACATCAACAGTATTATTTACAAAGGAAAGGCTTGTCCAGCCTGACAGTTGAGTATCAACAAATTATCTGCCATTGTGTGTACTTAATAGGCACAGTGAAAAAACACTGTTGACCACACTGGCATTAAAGCATTACAAAGTCGACGTTTTGACCCCAACAATACGTAGGTAACCTTGATCCTTACAAAGGGGTCTTCCTCGGCACTGTGTATGGGGCACCGTGAGCCACCATCGGCTGGGTGGTCGAATTGATATGGGTGGGCCTGTGGGCTCCTGAGGCAGAGAACGGGCAAATGGCAACATCTCAGAAAATATTTTCTCTCCACTCAATTTCTTTTGATATTTCTTTTAAACGAGAGGGCCGAGATAAATCACAAGGTTCCAAATTACTTATGCGAAAATAGCGCAGTAATGGTAGTCCAATTAGCCTCGAAAGTACTGGGTTTTTATTGAATTCCTGAGCATGCTCCCCGGGTGGCCCTTCTCATTCTCATTATTCTGCTCCTGGTCCGACTCTTCGTGGTTCTAATCCTTCTGGTCTTTTCCTCTTCTTACTCTTCCTAATTAAGATCACCGGAATTATGCGATTCTGCAGCCGCAGCTTTTTTGGCATCAGTCCGGCTTTGCAGCATTTGCAACTTAATTCATAATCTGCTACAAAACTTCAAGCTGTGGGAGCAGGCAAGCCCAGACCTTCTCTCTTGATCTTGCCTAAACCTTATTTAGGTTTGCGGTCCTCAATCACTTTCAGTGGCACATACTGCACAAAAGCACTTAATATTAAAAAATACATAAAATAGTCTTTCATGGAATGCCAATTAAGCATCGAGCGGATGTTGCCTAACAGCTAAAGCAGTTGACCTCAGAGCCGGGGAATCTGGTTCGAGTCTCGGCAGGGACGCTCAACATCCTGTGATTCTGGGCAACTCACTTAATCTCCCCATGCCTAACGAAACAAGCATTGGCATAGCCAATAGGTCTCGCCTTTGGGACCTTATAAGTATTTAGTTATGCAGCAGGTCCCAAAGGCGAGACCTATTGGCTATGCCAATGCTTTTTTTTTTATATTACGGGTGGGATCTTTTATCTGCTTTTTTTTCCCGGATGCTAAGAAACCGGAGAGGAGTCACATGTTGGCCTCACGAAAATTGTGGATCGGGCTGGTTAAAATGAATATGTCTAGTTTAGCGTACTCTGTATAGGGAACATTAATATTTGCCAAGAACTGTAACTTGTTGGTGAAGTAATTGTTTGTCAGTCATTAATTTTCGCGTTTTGGAAAGTATGTTGTTGTTAATAAATACGGCGAGAGATGTTTATCTCTAACAAAAGAATTCCGCATCAGGTCAGTTCTTGTGTTGGCTGGTTGTTGCTTGGGGCTCCACACGGCACTTCCGGGGTCCCGTCCCTTTCTTATGTTACAGTGCTTCAAAGTTATGAAATCCGTATGACAGCTCAGCGACGAATTCCTTCAGCTGCCTGTGATTCCGTTCTCACATCAAATGTAAAGAAATTCACGCAAAAGCACCAGCAAAAGTAATACATACCTTGGTTTCCGGGGTAGGTTTTTAATGTAAAATTACAGATGGATCATATCCTTTGCCGCTTGGAGTGTTCCGTACGTCACTGCGCGAGTTGTTGCTTCCTGGGTCGGAAATACTAGCAGGGCTGACGCGGCCTATCATCTTTCTGAAGGTCAGTAAAATAACTATTGTTGCCTTGTGGCAACTGTTAATTTGCAGAGGTGCAAAGCCATCTTTCTTTCTTCCGAGGTCGATAAAATAAATGCTGCTGCATGCTATTTAAAAAACACAAAATATCCTTTCGGTGTCACTAAAATGTATATTGCGACACCTGTTATCAAGAGTACGAAGCGACGTTTCATCCTTCCGATGTCGATGAAGTGAGTACCAGTCAGGACACCCGTAATTTACAGTGCCAACGCGACGAATCATCAAGCCGATAATCTTATTTTCTTGTTGACAAACTGAAAGGCGTAAACTGTGCTCAGGGAGGGTCCTCGAGACTGCCTGCTTTACGACATGCAGATACGTCACATGCTGGAAGCCACAGCTAATGATTTAATTCGCCTTTATAGCTCTATGTTTGAAACGCTGGGGATAGGTTCAACAGCAAGGGAACCAAGAAGGCCGAGGGTGAGCTCCTGCCGCATCGGTTCTGTGGCCCGTGTGCCGGAGGAGGAGGCGCCGCGGCCGCAAAGGGAAGGGTGCTGCGGGAGTGGAATAGACCGCACACATTGAAGGGGCCAGGAACCACTTTAACAACAGAGGAGCGGGGGCGAGCGAGCGCGGCAGCCTGCAGAGCTGACCAAACGCTCGTGCGCCGTGGCTGGCCTTTGATGGGTACGCGCGGCAGACATGTGTTTCCAATTATCGCGCCCGCGTCTGGGCACGATAATTGGAAAACACATGTTTGCCGCGCGTACCCATCTCAAAAAGGCCAGCCACGACGCACGAGCGTTTTGGGACTGCTTTCAAAACTCACTTACTAAAAGTCTTCGCCTCTAAGCAGCGCTTGCGCGCTACTCGAGGCTCGACCTAAAAATGAATGTAACGCAACTACTGTTCATGTAAAGCACCATGACCTTTGGGTCGATTTTGCGCTATATAAAACTCCCCCCACCCCCTTCCCCCCCCCAAAAAACAAACCCTTACATGCTGGTAGAACTCCTTGTATGTAAGCAACGTGTACTGAAAATGTAACCCCAACATTGCAGGGAAATTTTTAGGTGCCACTAATTCTACCATGCTACACATCATGGAGTATTTGCTGACACCTAGTTCTTCCCCACAGCAATAGCTACAGCCACGACCTTGTAAACTGCACTGGGGCAAAGCCCTATCTATGTGGCTGTCACATATTGCTGCAGCAGACTTTCTTCTACTGGTTGGCGGGGTGGCGTTGCCTCCACCACACTACTTCCGCCTCGCCAAACTCTAAAAAGGGTCAGTGGACAGAGACTGTGCGAGACATCTCAATATGGAGACATCGGTTGGGGCTTGGTCATATTGCTTCCAATAAACCAAAGAGATATCCTCAAACAAGAGGGCAAAGGTTAATAAACTACAAATTGGTACTTCGAGCTTACCACACACCAGCTGCACTTGAAAAGTGGGGATTTTTCACCACGTTGTAGTGTACCTGATGCACTACCCCAGAGGCAGGGTTTATCCACTTGGCATGCCAATGCCACTGATTTCAGGAATACAGGAGGGAGGTGGAGAACGTCCTCAAGGAAATGACTGATACCATATTCGAATTAAAACCACTACTAGCTTTATTGGGCTACGTAAAGTAACTTCCAAAAGCTTACAGGACATTTATTGCTTTACCTCTGCTGCTAGGGAAAAGCAGGGTGGCTATGTGGTGGGGCAAGGGCGTAGCACCCAAAATGTCAGACTGGCTCATAGACCCGACGAGCTGCAACATCAGCGCAGAGACCTATAACACACTATTACTGACCAAATCTAGGCTGAAAGACATCTGGGGGCCACTTAGACAATCCTTGCAGACACAGGAAGAGACCAGCCTTACACAAACCAATGACAATTGCAATAATGATATGTGATCCATATTGGCCTTCGCCAACTGTTCTTTCAGCGATTGTAAATGTGGTGTATAAACATGCTAACAATAAAAAGCGGCTGCCTGAATGTTTTTCATATGCCTGTCTTTATATTCTTGTCATACAACTTGCTTGCAAAAAAAGTTGAAGTTATTTTTATTAAAAAAAGAACTCTAAATAAGGTCCTTAAACTTTAGAATCTGCCGTACATTTTCTTGTTATCTATGTAGCAGGAGAGAATAAACGGAGAAGAAAAACCGTCTCCTTCTAGTACAAACTTTATTTACCTACCTACAGTAGATGTTTTCTTTTCTATCAGTAGTATGACAAATGTGCACCACTAAGGAAGCCAGGAATTTTTGGGCATTCACAACTCATGAGCCCTTGATTACAACTATCTAGCGAGAAAACTAAACAAACTCCCACCATGAGGAGAGATGTGCTACGTGACAGTAAAAGCCATAAAATATGGGGTCTTGCTCCTTGGTAGAGTACGCCCTACTGGCTTTGTTTCCTTGCCCTAGGTCCAAGGATCAATCCCTACACCTGTTAAATAAAATGTGAAGTTTGGGAGTGGTGACCAGCGAAACTGTGGCGTATGACTCAAATTAAGTCTGAAGACTACAAATTACATCTATAGAGGCTTGGGTGAACTCTGGCCACTTAAGTTCTAGTGCAAGGTAACAAGAATTCATGTCACATCTCACGGGCAGTAATGCTGTGGTAGTTCCTTTAGAAACAAGCTTATGAAGAGTCTCCTGTTAGTTCTCCATAGGCTATTGAGATTGTTCTGTGACAAATGGTTGTGATCATATTTCCCAGGAATGGAAAAATCTTGCTTAGCTTTCAGACCATGCCTCACTTGATTTAAAAGTACAGCACATATTAATTAATACACTGAAAACATTGTTGTTGTTGTTATTGCTTTATTTCGGCAACTTGTGTATAAAAGCTTCGTACAATGTTTAACAAGAAATTTACAAAAGAGCAAAATTGACTTAAAATACATAGTGAGCCAGACAGTGTAAGCAGTTGATTTGAAAGGATGCTCAGATACACCACTATGAATAATACAATTGTCGAAAATTACAATTTTTTTTTTTTTTTTTTTTAAATCCCGAGTAAAAAGAGATGAGTAATTACATGTAAAACATTTAAAAATGCAAACTCAACGTCCTGCCTTCTGCAGTTGTCATAGGAAACATGATGTGATACCCCGAAAAACATGAACACTAATAGCTATTTAAAACCATATTTCTGGTGTTGGGTAGTCTAATATAAAGTGTCAGTGCATAAGATGTGATCTTATTAGTGGGTTAGACAATCGTGTGCTGCGGAGATTACTTCGCTGCATCGCTGTCTCATGCACAGAGGAGTTAGGCCTCTCTTGTCAATGCTTTTTGCCTAATTAACCAAACATGGCCAAAAAATTTGGCCACGCCGCACACAAAGAGTGCTCTTGAGTCGGACTTGAGGATACGCAGAGCTACCCGATGATCCTGTGTGCCCAATTGACGGCAAATAGGTTTTAGCCATTTGGACCTTGGTGCTTTGTATGCTGGGCAAACAAACATGACATGGGCAACACACTCTAGTGGGACTCTGCAACAGGGACAGTCTGCTGGTGTCTGTTTTGGTGGGTGCCACTTTGCGGTTAATGCTCGGACAGGAAGTGTGCCAAACCTAAAGTGCATATACAGCATCCTGTCCCTAGGTACCTGGATTAGATCTAGGTAAGGCTCAAGGCCTCTAGTCTGCTTGTACTGGAGGAATTCTTCCGTCAGTCTGCCCACTTTTGCCGTGCTGATTTCCTGACTGGCAATCCAATCCCAGTATGACCGTTTGATTTCCTCTGTGCTAAGTGGGTCTTGTCTATCCCAGTGTCCCTGAAAACCCAATACTGTCAAGTATTTCCTGATGTCTGAGATCCATTTAATTCTGCAGTTGACATCTAAGTGGATGACCTCAGTAAGTGCTTCAGCGTATGTAGAGAGTTCTGGGGTCCGCCTAATGCGAGCCCAGAAGAGCAGTGGACGTAATTTTGCTATGTCTCTAAATGACAGTCTGCCCATATCGCGTTTTAAGGGTGTCAAAGGTGTGCTGCAGGGGAGCATCACCAAGTTCCTCAGGAACTTGTGTTCAGATCTGTAAATGTCATCGACATTGTCAAACCCCCACAGCTCGGCTCCGTAAAGAGCTGTGCTGACTGCTTTGGTGTCGTAAACCGTGAGCGCCGGAGCAACTGGTCTACTTTGTGAGGAACGATGTTCTTTCCCTAGTGCTCCGGTCACACGTTTATGACCCAAGAGCATCTTGGCTAGGTGGGGCTTCCAAGACATTTGGTCGGAGAGTCTGACGCCAAGATAATCAAAGGGCGTGACTCTCTCCAGGTATGCCCCGCCGAGTGTAAGATGGTTCCTGAATGATTTATGGGGGTTAAATGTCATGAACTTTGTATTTGTAGCGTTGATAGTCAGTCCCCGGGAGTCACAAAAGGATTGGAATCTGTTGAGCAATCTTTGTAGTCCTGCTGGGGTCTTTGACACCAGCAGGGTGTCGTCAGCGAACAAGAGCGTCAGAACTTTGTCGCCCACCAGGGTTGGTGCCTCTGCCGGATCTTCTTTGAGAAAGCTAACCACCCCATTCATGTAGAGAGAGAACAGGGTGGGTGCCATGACAGCCCTGGCGGACTCCCCTGTTGACAGGGATCCGCTCTGTCAGCTGACCTTGTGAACCCCACCTCACCTGGGCGTAGTTACCCTCATGGAGCCGGATCAGTAGGTTGAGGATGAGAGGGGGAATGCCCAACTCTCTGAGCACTAGCCACAGATTATTCCTGGGGACGAGATCAAAGGCAGTCTTTAGATCGATGAATGCGAGGTAAAGACTGCCCTTGCCGATTGTCACTGTCTTCCAGTAAATTAGGAGCAGCCTAAAGACCTGATCAATCGTTCCTGTGCGGGCCCTGAAGCCAGCTTGATACTGGGAGAGAATATCTTCGTCTTCTACCCATTGTTGGATTCTTTGCAGCAGGACTCTACCGAAGACCTTCTCCATTACGTCTATCAGACTAATTGGTCTATAGTTTGATGGGTCTTCTCTTGGTCCCTTCTTGTAAATTGGTACCACCTCGGCACCTTTCCAGGATCCCGGTATTGGGCTTCCACTGGCAATTGCATTAGCAAGAAGAAGGATGTAATGTGCCCAATTTGTGATGTCTGCTAGGAAAAGGTCTCCGGGCAAGCCGTCCGGCCCAGCTGCTTTGGCGGGGACAATTTTCCTTATAGCAGCTTCAATTTCACCCAGGCCAAAGAGCTCACTATTATTGTCAACACTAGGAGGGTCGGGAGGAACATAAGGCTCCTCGAGTGGCCTAGTCTCCGGTGTGGAGTATAGCTTCTCGAAGTGGTCGTACCAAGCATGGCTTGGGATATGATTTGAAAGTGGGCAGTCAGCCTTCCTGTTGCCCTGAGAGACTAAGGTCCAAAATAGATTATTATTCTTGGCTAGGCTTGCTTCTTTAAGTTCCTGCCAGAGTGACTCGTCCCATGCTGTTTTTGCATACAATCTTTCGTATACCACGGGTTGGGCCCTTTGGTGGGCACTCTGGGCTTATTACTCTTACTCGGGGCTAGAAAGTAAGCACCTACTAAGTCCACTGCATGAGAGTGGACATTTAGGACGTCTGTCAGCCCCCGTGGGTCGGAGATTACAGCCTGAAGTGCTGACGTACTCGAGGCTAAAACTTGCCGGATTCCAGCGGTTTTGGTTTCCTGAAATGCAATCTTGGGCCACCTCAGGAATCTTTTGCAATTGGAAGGGGCGATTTCTTTAGTTATTGTTAAGGTTTGCACACTCTCTGGATGGCATGAAACAGGCCAAAGTGGTTTCATATGAAGACAAAGGGGATTATGATCACTATCAATGGTGGTTCCAACTTTCATGTCTATAAGGTCTCCCCAAAGCCTTACATCAAGTAGGATATAGTCAATCCACGAGGGGCAGCTAACTCTGTTGTAGGTGTTAGCACCCTGACTATCTGATGGTGTTCTCCCATTTACTGCCCTCAGACCAAATTCCGCCGTAAGGGCGTTAAGTTGGAGTACTAACTGAGTCCATCTTTTGACAGGAGGTATGTTGAGCCGGGGAACGGCACATTTATTGTCATCCTTCTCGACCCCCATCAGGTCCTCTATATCCAGGGGTTCGAAGGTACAGTTGAAGTCTCCTGCTACCACGACTCTAGAGTGAGACGGGCAACTAGTTAAGGCTTCTTCCAAGGCTGTAACTATAGGCGAGGGTCTGCCCTCTTTGGTCCCCCTTATGTAGACATTGAACAAGTCCAGGGTTTCCCCCCCCAGGTCCCCTGATAGTGAGTCTCGGGATTTCCAGGCTCGGATTTGGATGCAGGATGATACGGCAACCCAGGGCAAGGCTCAACCAAATGATCAAACCCCGACGTACGTCCTTTCCCCGTGGTGGTTGCTGGCAAATGGAAGCACATATATCCTGATTTATACAAAGGGACCAGACTCCAGGTCTCCTGGAAGATGCATATGTCAAAGGCCTCAATTAGTTTGTTCCAATGAGGGATTGCCAATTTACTTTTTAGCCCTGCAACGTTCCAGGATAGTAATTTCAGTTGGTGGCATGGAGCGGGTCCTGGTGTAGTACTCCTACTTGAAGTACATGGACTGTGCAGGGCCGAGGCAATAGGCAATACTTGGGGATCTGGGGGCGTTATGGCTTCCACTTCCCAAGCCCTCCGGGTGGCGATTGAAAAGCCACTTAGGGTCTTATCCCCACCAGGTCTGTCTTTCAATGGCTCGGGGTCAATACATAAGGGTAAGATAGTATGTTGAATAGACTTGGTGTTTGGTGGGGTAGAATGTGTGCCAAGGTAGGATTGATACTCAGACTGTAGTCAGTCGATAGCCTCTAATGAGGTTCCTCTGTCTAATAGAGTGGGTGCTTGCATGATGGACTGCTTTCCCCGTGTGGCTAGCGGGAATCGCCTGAACTGTATGAAAGAGGTTTCAGGGGAGCAGGTGCGGTATTCTAAAGCGAGAAGGTTATCGGCCAAATCGGCAATGCTCATAGTGAGCTCAATACAGTCAAGTCGTTGGGACGGGGACGTACAGCTCCGTGCCCTCGTGATGTCATCCCGTATCACTGATCGACAGCCCCTAACATGGCGAATCCAGTGGATAGCTTTGTTGGTCTGGGAGAGTTCGTTTTCAGGACTACTCTTAGGGCCAAGCTTGGGGACGTTGACCATAAAGATTTTCAGGGGATGAAACAAATGGGGGGTATCTGGATGGTTTGTCTGATGTTAAGCCTTGGGTAAAGGACACTGTGCCTGAAAAGGAAGGGGAGAGGCGAGGTTGGTGCAATTTGCAGAAGGTTGAGAGGTAACTGTACTATAAAGATCTTTAGGAGCCCTGGTTTTGGGGTTGCTTGGGTAATTAACTATAGGGCAAAGTGAGGTGTACCTGTGGGAAGGAGTGGCCAGGGGTAGTGGAGGCGCGCCATGAGCAAGGGTAGCCCTGTTCTCAGTGGGTGCCACGTGTGTCACATGAAGTTGTTGGTTGTGTTCTGTCGGGCTATTTGCGCGCTGCTGGCTGGGCAGCTCCTTATGTAGTATCGATTTAACCAAGGTAGTAAGATCCACAATCATGGATTTCAAGGACCCTATCTCAAGTCTGAGCGTGTTGATAAGCTGGGATGTCTCCTGCGGTTCTGTGTTGTGATCATTATTGGGTCCTGTACTGGGGGTGAGAGGTAACTGAGGCAATGCCTCACTTTGCTCGTCGGGCATGCCCACCAGTGGTAGAAACCTGTTTGTACAAGGAACTGCGGTTCCCAACTGGGAGTCCGTGATGTTGGTGCTCGGAGAACAGATGGGTAAATGGAGCGTTCTCACGGGGTCTGCCTGTGTTTTTGATGATGCATCTTTGTTAGGTGTAAGAGCTCCCCTTCGAGAAGGTTTCTGGAACATAGCTGGTATGGTATTTGGGCATGGGGTATTCGTTGTTCTGGGCTGGCGCTGGGGGTGGGGGAGAGAGGGGGGGGATTGGCCCAAGGTATTGGGCGTAGTTGGTTCAGCCTCTAGGATGCCTTCACACTCACTGATGAGGGTGTCTATGCGATCCAACACGCAGTTGCTACCTGCGTGTTTAGGTGATTTCCTTGCCTTCTTCCCCTTATGGACACGACCATTACCACTACCTCCTCCTCCAACACCCTGCATTGTTTTCCTTTTACCCATGTCTAAATAAGTACGACAATTATTAGTAACAAAAGAGGGAGGAAAATAACAATGAATGACCAGTAAGCTAGTGCTCAAGGAGCTAACAGAGAGGTAAAAACAGACAAATAGAGCTGATAGGCTAATGGATTGTTTGTTCAGAAGCCCGTCTTATAAGTTCCAGTCAGCAAATGGCATCAGATCCTCTGCCTATAAACTTTCCCCGTGTGGTTTGGAGAGTTCCCACAGTACCTTAATAAACAGGTGATGATCCGCGGCGGCGATCAAGAGCCAAATGAAAGAGGGGTGGCCCTGCCTCTTCCTGGCACTGATGGGCAAGGACGGGCCCGCCATTGGCCCGGGCTTTGCCCGGGCGCGTCCCGCGCTGCGGTGAGCGTTTAGCGCTTTTCAAGCGCGATGGCAGAAAGCTCCTCCCTCCTGTAAGTGCAAGGTACCCTGGGGCTTGGAGTCCCCGCTGCTGCTGGTGGCAAGGTGACAGCGCGTCCCGCGCTGCGGTGAGCGTTTGGTGCTTTTCAAGCGCGTTGGCAGAAAGCTCCTCCCTCCTGTAAGAGCAAGGTACCCTGGGGCTTGGAGTCACCGCTTCTGCTGGTGGCAAGGTGACAGCGCGTCCCGCGCTGCGGTGAGCGTTTGGCGCTTTTCAAGCGCGATGGCAGAAAGCTCCTCCCTCCTGTAAGAGCAAGGTACCCTGGAGCTTGGAGTCCCCGCTGCTGCTGGTGGCAAGGTGACAGCGCGTCCCGCGCTGCAGTGAGCGTTTGGCGCTTTTCAAGCGCAATGGCAGAAAGCTCCTCCCTCCTGTAAGAGCAAGGTACCCTGGGGCTTGGAGTCCCCGCTGCTGCTGGTGGCAAGGTGACATTGTGTGTTGTGTGCATTGCCCTTCCAGGCGCCATTTGTCCCTGTTGAGCACAGTTTGCACTCAGAAAAACTACTTCTATAGTCAACCTTGATATTTTGGGCCATTAAAACTTATAAGAGGCAAAAAGATGATTGTATGCAATAAAGTGCAAAAAAGTAAAGTATTACAACGTAGCAGTAAAGGCAAAACCGTTGTGGCTAACGTGTATGTCTTTGGAACACACAAATATTTCGAGAGAGAAAAAAGGTCACATTTTTGCCAATACATTTATGAACTGAGCAAAGATATATTTACCTTCTCCCTAATCCCTATTACTCTTTCCTGAAGCTTAACTCTGACCTTTTTCAAAATGTTCTCCCAGCCATTATATGGACGACATCTCCAACAACATACCACCTGTGGTGCCTACCCTCCACCACACATTCTTGCATTATCACTTAGGCCTTTCATTAATGAAATCCTACTCTAACCTAATCTGAATGGTATCCTTTACCTCAATCCCAACACTATCCCCTTAGGAACATCAGCCATAACCGTGTGCTGCTACAAGCAAAAGAGGACAGTGGTTTTATTGTAATGGTTGTTCCACAAATGAAACCGGAGAACTTGATAACAGGCTTCCCACATCTGAACAATGACATTGTGGAGGCCCACCAGGAATCTTGACCTATAATATGGGTCACAAGAGGCAGAAGGCCACCTATATAAAGAAAAATAGCTAGAATAAGTCTCTCGTATGACTCAAATCTTTGTATCTGAACATATAGGTCCTAAAAAATGTGCAAAGGATTGCTTTAGCCTCTCTTTACAAAGACCTGTATGTGAAAATTCAGCCTTCTGTAGGGGGAAGCATGCACTTGAGCTCCTGAAGACCTGTGGAGTATATATTATCAAAAGCTCCAGTAGAGAAGATAGAACTAAAATAGTTTAACAGCAAAAACTCATTTCCCTGGACGAAGGCAACTGGAGATTGAAAGTCATCAGCTTGAGGATAATAAAAGATTGCTATGGTAAAATGGAGAGCACATGGATCACTAAGGCTTTGCTGAAGATATAAGGTTCTCCCCATTAACTTATAAGTTAAAGACTGTCTCTTTAACCATTTTGCCACAAGAAGAAGGCACACAGTCCAGACTGAAGGAAGATTAGGAGCCAGGGACTCGCAAGGCCACAGGTCTTGTAATTTAACAGCAATAGCTTAAGAGACCTCCTGTTACCCACTGGAATCTCTTTAACTTGGATTTGGAGGTCCCATTCAATACATTAAAAAAAATATCAACAATCAACAGGAACTGCATCACAGTGGCAAAATGTTATAATGGCAAAGGTTAACAAGCAACAAAGAGATGGCTTCCCCACTGTCCTTTGGAATGGTGGTTGTGTGGGGTGTCAACACCAGAGGCAACGTTACGCACTCAGTTGATTTTCTATGGAAGGAAGAGCACCTTTTTAGAAGACGTGTTCAATGCTGTATCACAGGTGTCTATTATATGGTAACCATCATCCTACTTTCCAACACGTCCTTGAGAATCTCAGACATGTTACATTTGGTTATCTAGCACTTACTGGTATAGTCGTTTTCTGCAAAGCTGTTCAGGAACAACCAGGTGTCAGGTCAATGACCCAGTTTCAAAATATGCACACAAATTAAGCAAAGTTTTCTAATAGTATATCAGGTATTTTTGATGGGCTAACCACATCACAATGAGCCTCAATGAAGTCATGGTATATAAACTCAGTGTTTGTTTACAAACTAGATTTTTTTGTCGCATTTTCAGAGTTAATATTAGAACTAACACTAGAACACATCTTTGAACGCTGATTCAAAGTGAGCAGCAAGGGAACCACGAGATCAAAGATTTCAAAGCAATCTTTAGATTGAAAGGTCTCAATTCTATGTTTGGAACGGGAGTTCTGCACATGCTAGTCTTTTTGTAGGTATATATTTTCAAATGCTTTGTAACTTAACAGAGGAATGTTGCTCTCTATTATAAGGCTATGGGGGGGGGGGGAAGCATAATGGCAACGTAACTGCAATTGACATTATGGCAGTAATTAAAGGTGTCCTTCTGGCGACTATTAGTCCGGAAGGTCTTTGCCATTATCAGCATGTGGGGTAAAGCAATACCAGCAATGGCTTCAAACGCTGTTCATTTAGAGTGCAGCATGGCAGACCCTCGGTGCTTGTATGCGTCATAAAAGACCTGGCCCTTTCCCTGTGTGCAGGCAATCTTGCTAGCTCCCTTGTTATAGAATTAGATACTAGCTGTGCATTTGCGACCGATGGCTGGGGCTTTGGAAGGAGAGTGTTGCTAATGGAATAGAACATAGGAACGAATATTAAATGAGGCGCACTGAACGTAACTTTAACTTGCATGTATGAGGGAGATGGCCAAGACGGTGACAGCTGAAAAGTGTCATTGAAGCCTTTCTCACATAGACTGAACTCAAAGACTCAATTGATCACCCAGGGCCCAAAGTGGACGTTAGCTAACCACACCACAGAAAGAGATGCCGGGACATTTCACAAATATATATTTTTTTTAAATCAATTTGACCATCATTCTTACTAAAGGAGTCAATAAAAAGTCGGAAACACAAAACCGTGCAGATGGAGGTGACATTCACGATCCCTCATTGCAGAGATTTCTGAAGGGTCCTGCAAAGCCTCCCAATCAAATCAATCAGTTATTTATAAAGTGCAGCTCTTCACCCCTAAGGGTATCCGCGCGCTGAGGTTTCGCTGGTCTCAGCTGAAAAGCTAGGTCTCAAGCCCCCTTCTGTAATTTGCCAGGGAGAGTTATGTTTGTAGGTGGAGGTGGAGAGGTGTTCAAGCCCTTAGCTGCAAGGTAGGAGAAGGAACGACCTCCGCTGTGGCTGCAACAAATACGGGGGGTGTGTGCGAGGGCAGAGATGTGGAGTGCAGGTGTTTGGAGGGTTGGTGGAAGTTCACGTGGTGGTTGATGTATGCTGGACCTCGGTCGTGTAGGGCTTTGTAAGCGTTTCAGCAGTTTGAACTGGCATCTCATCTGGACGGGGAGCCAGTGGAGGTTCTTGTGGTGGTCGGTGATGTGGGTTAGTTTGGGGAGGTTGAGGATGACTCTGGTTGCTGCATTCTGTATGGTCTGTAGTCTCTTGAGGAGCTGAGTGGCGATACCGAAGTACATTGTGTTTCCGTAGTCAAGCCGGCTGGTGACAAGGGTCTGGGTGATGGTTTTCCTGTTGTTGACATGGATCCATCTGAAGATTTTTTTGAAGCATGCAATGGGCGTGAAAGCAGGAGGAGGCAACTGCATTGATTTGGCGTTTCATGGTTGGTTTGCTGTCGAAGATGACGCCGAGGTTGTGGGCGTGGTCTGTGGGTGTGGGTCTGAGCTCAGAGGGCCACCAACTGTTGTCCTACTGGGAGGTGTTCTTCCAGAAGATCAGCACGTCCGTCATGTCCATGTTGAGCTTCAGGCAGTTGGTCCTCATCCAGTCGGGGACACTGGTTATGGCATTGGGGAAGTTTGTTCTAGTGGTGGAGGGGTCTTCGGTGAGCGAGAGGATGAGTTGTGGGTCATCGGCGTAGGATATGATGTTCAGTACGTGGGCTCCGACGATGTCAGCGAGGGGTGTCATGTAGGTGTTGAACAGAGTGGGGCTGAGGGACGATCCTTGGGGTACGGCGCAGATGATGCTTTTGGGTTCTGAGGTGAAGGGTGGCAGGCGGATTCTCTGAGTTCGTCCCACGAGGAAGTATGCGATCCATTTGAGGGCATCCCCTTGGATGCCGATGTGGTTGTCTGTTGATAAGGGTGCGATGGGTTACAGCATCGACTGCCGCTGAGAGATCGAGGAAGATCAAGGCTGTTTCACCGCGGTCGAGGAGGGGTCCAATGTCGTCAGTGGCAGCTATTAGGGCAGTCTCGGTGCTATGGTTCCGCACCGGAAGCCAGATTGGGAGGCGTTGAGCAGGAGTTTTTTTTCTCTAGGTGTTCGGTTAGCTGGTGGGTAATGGCTTTCTCGAGAACTTTGGCGGGGTACGGAAGCAGCGAGATAGGGCAGTAATTTTTGAGTTCGCTGGGGTTGGCGGAGGGTTTCTTCAGGAAGGGTCTTACCTCAGCATGTTTCCATCTGTCAGGGAAGGCAACAGTGGTTGATGGACGTGTCTACGGTGTTTGGGAGTTCATGGCTGATTTCTTTGGTTCCAAAGTTAAAGAAATGGTGGGGGCAGGTGTCTGTTGGTGCTCCGGAGTGGATGGAGGCCATGATGGCTGTAGTGGTACGCGTGGTAAGCGGTTTCCATGTAGTGATCGAATAGCTGGTTTCTGGGGGTGGGACGGAGGTTGTTGAAGTCAGTGGGTTGGGGGTCGAAGTTGTATATGGTGGTTATCTTGCTGAGGAAGTAGTCTGACAGGGTGTTGCAGAGTTCTTGGGAAGGGCGAACCGTGGCTGGTGGACAGGAGAACTCCCGGACTATGTTGAAGATATCCTTCGTGCGGTTGGCACTAGTTTGGATGTGGTCTGTGAGGGCGTCTATTTGTGTGTCCTTGATGCATTTGTGGCACTTGTAGAGGGCCGATTTGAAGGCAATTCGGTCGGTGGGGTCTTTGGTGGTGCACCATAGTTTCTCTAGTCGTTTGCAGTTGCGCTTGATGTTCTGAGTTCTGGTGTATACCAGCTGTCTTATCTTGAAGCTTTGCAGGTTTTGCCAGACTTCATGGGGGCAACTCTGTTGGTGCATTTGGTGATCTAGTCGGAGAAGTTCTGGACGGTCTGCTCCAGGTATGACTCAGTGTCAGGCTGGATGGTGGTGAGGGCCTGCGTCCACTGGGTCTCAGCCACTCTGGTCAAGCTGGGGTGAGAAGAGCTCGGGTGCTTGGTAGTGGTGCCCTGGGAACCAGTGATGGTGAAATGGACGAAGGTGTGGTCAGGCTAGGTGAGCTCGGTGACATGACCGTACTTGACTCTGCCACTGGATGTGAAGATGGGGTCCAGTGTGTGTTCTGCACTGTGTGTGGGGTCGGTGACCAGTTGGTTGAGGCCGATGTTGCTCATGCTTTCCAGGAGATTGGTAGAGTTGGTGTCATTGGGGTCATCGAGGTGGAAGTAGGTCACCGAGTAGCATATAGTGCTAGGAGTCGATGGGTAGAGGAGTGATGAATTCGGAGATGGTGTCGCAGAATGCGGGTCGCAGTCCCTGGGGTCTGTAGGCGAGGGTGCCTCTGATGGTCGTCCTGGCGTCGGTCAGGAGTTGGAAGTTGAGGTGTTCCATGATTGGTGTGGTGTCTTCGTTAGCGGTGCATCGAACAGACTCCTTGTAGATGATTACGATGCCTCCTATGTGTTTGTTGGTGAGGTCTCAGTGTATCATCTTGTAGCCGTCGGGTGTTGCAGTGGCTATGTCGGGAGTTGAGGAGGGGTTGAGCCAGCCTTCACACATTCTTGCATGGAAGACCTTTTTGCTAAGCTCCGACATCACACTGCCACCCTCCTAGAGGACACCTCAAAGGACCTAAAAGAGATGTGACACAACCTGGAGGAACTGAAGCAGCAAGTCTCCTTGAAGGATGGCAGTGATACCAGAGAAAAGGAGCTGGATGCATTCCGGAGAAAAATAATAGACCTCAGAGATCAGAACACAGACCTCCAGGGCCACCTCAAGGACCTTGAAAACAGATTGTGCTGCTCTAACATACGGATCCAAGGAGCTCCTCGGGTATAGAGAAGGGGAACATCGAAAACTACAACGCCTTTTCCATCACATCCCACCTGAACTCTCCCAAGAGGACATATAGCAAAACAGGAAGCATGGTGTGGGCCATTTGGCAAGGCCACAAGATAGCACGTTGGTCATCCTTATATGTGTGCACTATTTTCAGCAGAAAGAGGCCATGATGACAGCTACCTGGCAAGGTGGGCCCAATCACCTCTATGTATACAAATCTATGGCTCCTTCAGGACTTGTCTCCTATCACCCTCCAAAGTAGACGGTTACTCCAACCAGCAACAACATTTCTGAAAGAGAAGCGGATCACTTATTATTGCGGTCACCCTTTTTGCCTGATGTACTTGGCACGAAGAGACACAAGCCATTTGCACCCCCTCAGAATCTGGGGCTTTACTGAACCTGCCCGAGTCATGTGGGATCTCACCGTCTTCCCGGACACAAACTGACCCCGGGGAAATAATCTGTCAAAGGAGATGGAATACAGTTCCCATAAAGAAATCAGCACTCTTAAGCCATCACAAAAGGAGATACAGCACAATAGGAAAGCTGTCTTAGACAAACTACATCTGGACAATGCCGTGGGAGAGGGCTACTTTGATCCTATTGGCTTGGGCGAAGTAGGGTCTCCGAATTGCCCTCTGCCTCCTTGTGATGCTGTGGGTGGGAAGAGCAGGGGACAACACAGAATGCTACAGATTACATAGTGAAGTCGGGGTGGAGGGGAGATTAACACAACTCGAATGCTTGGGCCAACAATGGATCCGATGGACTGTTATAAAAGTCCTTTCCCAGAAGGTGGGAACTTCAATGGGGGTGGGATGGCTCTGTGGAGGTTTTCTGGGAAGTTTGTTTTTATTGTTTCTGATTTGGGATAGATCGGGTACATATAGCTGGCCATCAACACACGCTTCAGGATAGAGGAGAGGGAACCTAGTCGATCACCACCCTGAACACAACCAACGGCGACATATGCCTTATACAGGAGACTCATCTTTTAAAAAGAGATTAGAGCCGGCTTAAAATCTGATGGTTTTCCAGGCAATTGTTCTCTTTAAGTAACAAGAAAAAGGAGGGGTGACCATACTTCTGGCGAAGAAATTCAGGCGAAATGTGCTGAGCTCCCCCACTAAGATTCCTGGCGCCTGCTGACGTCTCAGTGGCCAATTAAATGTTTACTCTGGTCTCCGTTTATGCTCCCAACGGTGGCCAGGAGAAGTTTCTGATGCAAGCACTCTTGCAAATCATGTTCTCCCCAGATTTTGAGGTTCTGGTGGGAGGGGACCTAAATATGGTGATGGGCATGATTTTACATAGGGTGAGTCAAACAGGGCCTCTATCTAAGGCGGGTTGGAGTGTTTTGGAGATTTAGGCATGGCAGACTTTTGGAGGGTACGGAACCCCACAAGTAGAGACTGCACATTCTTCTACGCACCACATTAGACCTATGCAAGGCTTGATTTCTTCCACTGGCACAGGGGTAAATGGAGTGCTATGATCAACTCTAGAGGTGCCTGGAAACAAGAGGCAGGGCCGCTCCTTATCCCCGCTGCTGTTCACCCTATTTTTGGAGCTATTAGAGGAGGCCATACACTTAAACCCACTGATATCGGGAGTAACAATGGGAAGCCAAGAATACAAGATCACTCTTTATGCTGACAATGTGTTAACGCTAACTAACCCGTAGCGTTCCATCTCAGCTATCATGCACAACCTAGGGATATTTTGCCTGGCATCCAGGTTGAAAATGAACACACACAAATCACAAATATTAAATCTTAATGCACCCTAGGAAACTTGCGATATCCTACAGAAACAATTTTCCCTCGCCTGGAAGCACCACCACATACACTATTTGGGGATTAAGGTCAGTCCTACTATTGATAAAACATCTACACTGAATTACAAATTCCTTCTCAAAAAGGCCCGTAAAAACTGCAAAGTTGGCAAATGGGTGGTTTGTCCTTGCCTGGCCGCATACCAGCAATTAAAATGGCACTACTACCCCAAATAATATACCTAAAGCAAAAGTTACCATTTCAACCACCGCTGGGGCTGATAGACAAGCTTATCTCCCGCCTGCGGAGTGAGGCCTGGGAGTCCTGCACCCAATGCATTATTACATAGCTGCACAACTCTGCTACATGGACGAGTGGCATCGGTCAACCATCTATCAGATCCCAAGTCAATAGACAGCTCACATCGTTCAAGAAATGGGACATTACCAAACATGATGACAAACATTGTCGGAAATTTACAAACTCCTTCAGAAAACTGCTCTCCTGGTGAACTCCTTGGGGACCCTGCATAGCTATCCTATCGCAGGAGTTCAGGGAGCTCACATGACCCAAGCACTTAAGGGGGGGGGGGGGGGGGTCGGGTGTTTGGTCAGCTAAGTTGGGTGTTTACATTTATTCCAACACTGTTTTATGACACCCCACAGGTCGGTTATTGTAGGTGGAAGTAAGTGAAACTCAACAAAACAATAATAATAAACAGTCAAACCAAACGTGAATTCATTTCCGGACTCCTTCCTATTCTCAGTATGTGGGTAGTTGGCATAGCACCTGAAAAAAAGAGGAAGGAGGACTAATTCATCACTGAGCAGCTTGGCCGTACACAATCTAGCAAAATTCACCATCACTCTGAGAGCAAGCTTTGAGAAACTTATGTTGGCAGAACGTTTATGGGTTAGTTCTTATAAGCATATGGCATTAATTTCTGCCCAGAGCATAACTGGAGAAGGCCACTAAAACTATCTTACCTCTAGACACAAAATGGAAGTTCAGCTAAATGGACAGCATAATAAGCAACAAACAGTAGGTAAGCACTCTGGAAATGGTAGCCCTAACTGCTCGGCCAGCAACACAACCTTCGTAGATCATAATAAGGCAATCTGTAGAATCCACAGCATTTGTTCTGCCAAGGTAAAAGTCCAAGGCTCGCCTCCAGTCCAAATTGTATATTGTCTCCGAAGTCGAAGAAGCACACATGCACAGCAGCACATTATCCTTGTTCAAATTCTTTCAGAATGCTGTGGACAAAGAGTTGGGGGAGGAGTTTGGAATGATTCTTCAGGACCACTCTGTCTCTAACAAATCAAGTGTATGGGTCCAAAAGCACCGTTCACTTACATGCCTGGTTCAAATAGCCACCAATATTCATCTTCTGTTGGTTTTTCCCTCTTGGACCAAGTTTTATAGAAGATGAGCTATAATTGATATAATATAATAGGCTCAAAAGGCTAATGCTACTGACTAGAATCAGGTCAAGGTACCAGAATTTATAAGGGTGCCTGATAAGGGTAAAGGAGTACAGATCAAGTTGATCTCTCTTAGAAAGACCGACTAGAAAGGAAGTAATTTACTGTTGCAAAGAATTCTGGTGAAGGATATCCCGAAAGCCTACAAAATATTTGATGCACAGAGTATAGTGCCTTAGGGCCTAAACACTCAAGTTAGGAGGTTTACAAGTTTCCTCTCTCCATGAACAGAAAGTACCTCCAAGTAGGAGGCAGATGTGAGGCAGACTGAACTGCTCTGGCAGTGCCAAGATTGAACCACAAGGGACCTTCATATTCAGAGAAAAGGCATACAGAAATGTTGCTTTTCAGAGCAACATCAGGTTGTCTGCTAGGAGAGTTAAGTACCAAGATATCAACTGGTCTCATCTGGTACTCAGGTCAGGGGTGAAGGAGCGTTTAGCTGAGTGCTCCCAGGCATCAAAGACTTAAGCTAATGACTCCTTAGTGAAATTCCCATTCATGGGAGAGGTGATGTCTGCTCTCACCACAATGAAAGAACAGAAGCAACATGTCCTGCTCGATTACCCACTTTAGCAGCTCTTCTGATGGTCAGAAGATTTGCGCAGAGCAAAATAAGTGTTGTTAAATAAGTGCACCCGCATAAGAAAGGCTTTCGATGATAGGAAAATTGCCATTTTCAACAATACATTTATATGGAGGGGTGAACTAGAACCCTCTCACTGGGCTCATAAAGAGTGATCTTCTCCCCCAACAAGGTACAGAGGACCAGGCAGAACACTAGTCCCAAAGGTTGCGAGAGGGAAGAGGTAGGGAGGCTTGCTTTTAATCATCCAGCTGTTGAGAGTGCTCTGCTACATGAGCTGCAGGCAACGCATGTGGACTTTGGGATGCAAGACCAGGGCCATGCACAACACCTCTCTAACCAAAGCCTCTAACACCACACACTTCTACATAGTCTTAACCAAGAAACGCTCCACTATCTGGATCATGTCCTCTCTGGAGGGCTGAAGGCCCTTGCCAAATTAGAATTCAATGCAATACTGATGAACTGACTCCTGAGGTCCATTTCTTGACTAGACTTCAGTCACTCTTTGATGCTGCCCTGATGAGGCAATCAGATCAAATCTTTATTCAGTTTCCAAGCATGAGGGGAAACCCTTAAAGAATACATAGAGTCACACAATGAGAATATACTTAATATAATATTAATGCATTCCTAACACTTTAAAATACAAAGCTATCAAAACTAATTTCACAGGTTCTGCTGTGGATCAGTTCTTACTCTAATATCATACGGTGAAGCATAATCAAGTAGATTCCATATGCAGACATGTTGATAAAACAATATATATATATATTTTAAAACATATTTAAGAACCATAACATATCATTAAATTGATAAAAAATCTTATCCAATCTCTTACTAGTCAAAAGACATTGTCTTCCTTACATGAAGGGACTTCTTAAACAATTCTGTAAGTGCAACACATATAGTAAATGAGTCATTTTTGTAGATAAACAAGGGCAGGTCTATATTGTCTAAAATTCATAATCAAAGGTTTTACAAAATGGGATCAAAGATATTTCTAAAATTCACACAGAAAAATAAAATGCATAGTGCTTTGCAGGAAGATACCATCACAGGGACAGACTTTTGGATCTGTAGACCAGTAACCCATTGTCAGGCAAGCTACTATGTAGTGTATAGCATTAAGCCGAAACCTAGTCAGTAAACAACGAACATACAAATTGGTCACTGATATAAGATAACGTTGTATATTTACAGATGTAAGGAACAGTTCATGATATACCACAGTGACTTTACCATAGTCAATACGCTCTATCTCCCATTCCAAAACAGATCTTGCTTTGAATTTTATAACTGATTTTGGAATCTTAGTAGAAGCCCCAGGATCCATGGTGGTCAAGGTTGTTCCCATACTCTTAAGCATTTTCCTAATACAGGACAACCATGGACTTTTAAAGGCATTATCAAGAGATAGACAATCTGTAATCAATGCCCTGTTTAACTCAGTTTCCGTTTTAAGACAGAGGAGTAGAGGGTGTATTTCAATAGTATCCTCCAGATACGGGAGAGCCAATTTCTTTAGAACAATTGTAGAAGTGCTTTTAGGAACGGATATCAATCTCTTAGCTAGGCTATTCTCAATCCTTTGTAGGCTATGATAATCTGTATAGTCAAATATAACTGAATCACAATTTGCTGCTGCTGAGGTGCATTTATGCGAGTAAAACATGCACCTTTCTTTATTACCCAATTTAGTTGCAAAGCAAACTACACCTTCAACATTCTTTCTCATGGTTGGCTCTTTTTGGATGTTAAGGTGCCTCTATTTTCCCAGGCGACCATACAGCACACCCAAATAGGAAAACGTATCAACTTTAGGTATTATTGCACCATTTATCACAAATTTACAGGGTTTAGTGATCGTGATATCTCTCTCACACACACACACACACACACACACACACACACACACACACACACACACACACACACACACACACACACACACACACACACACACACACACACACACACACACACACACACACACACACACACACACACACACACACACACACACACACACACACACACACACACACACACACACACACTTTAGTAATATTAACTTTCAAATGCAAATCCTCCTTGAAGTGGATAAAGGGATCCAGCAACTTTGGTAAGCCCAAAGGTGTTCTGGCAAAAAGAACAATATCGACCACATACGGAAGAGCTGGTACTTTACATGAACAAATCTTGGGCATATCTGCATCAGTTTGAAGACAAGCTCTTTCCAAGCCAATAATGTAAAGACGAGGAGGGCCAAAACGCAGCACTGTCTGACACTCTGCTTGATCTCAATGGGCTCTGAACATTCCCCATTTGGACCAAAACTTACTCAAGCAATGGCATGTTGGTATAATTGGCTTAGCAGAACAGCAACAGAGTCATCCACATCCATAGATCCCATAAAGTTCCAGGGTCTGGAAAGGGACACAGTCAAAAGCACTGCTCAAGGCCATGAAGGCCAAGTAGAGAAAGCCCATCTTGGCCTTAGTAAACTTACCAATTCTCAATTCTAAATGTAAACACTGCTCTTCTGTTCTTAGGCTTTTTCTGAATCCAAATTAAGTATCTGAAAGGACAGCATTTTGATCTGCCCAGTCTTCCAATTTCTCTAGTAATACCCTTCCCAGTATCTTGACAGAGGAGTGCAATAGGGAGATTGGGTGGTAGCTTTTTAAAAATTGGCTCTATAATGCACTCAGACCAAGTTTGTGGGAACAAACCGGTTCTTCCGGAGTTTAGAACGTTTGTTAGCAAGGGCACCCATAGATCAAATTTCCTTCATGTATATCTAAAAGAACCCATCTGGATCCACTACCTTGGTTGAGAGGCTCTTACTTAAAGCCAAATGTATATCATCCACCCTACATGCAAACAGGTCCCCTCGTAGAAAGATGTCTTGTTGATTATCTTCATTTGTTTATTCACTATTCCTGCAAAATACCATGTTAAAATATGTATGCAGTTCTGGGATGCTGTACTATTAATGCGGACCTCTCTGATCATTGCGTCTAACATTTTCTCCCTCACTTAGCGCTTCTAAGTTCTAGCCTCAATGCTCTGGATTAGGGAACAAAAACCTGCACTTTTGCAGACAGCAGCTGGTGAACTCAGGATCTCCAAAATATATATTTCATGAAAGGAATTAGAAGGTATATCTGAAATTGCCAGACGTGCAAGATTAAAACCTGTTCGTCTAGTGGTGATAAACAAGACAAATTATCACAAGTTGGAATACTATATTTTTAGGCTCATGCCCCTAAAGTAAGATTGTTCAGAAGCGCCACCCCTCCCCAAATCCTCTGGGTTGTGAAAAAAAAGCCTAGGAGAACAGCTACATATCTGGTATTAGGGTATGGATGGCATCTTCCCATTTTAAAAATATGTCTCAGGTAAACAGGATCCCTAGAGTTAATGATAATACATAATCAAATGTATGATTTCCTCAAGTCCCTATCCATGATGCCCTTCTTAACAGCATTTCTTCCGCTAAATATTCCATGAACATTGCTCACCCTTTTCTGTCTCAGGTAAACAGGATCCCTAGAGTTAATGATAATACAGTCCCCTTTGCATGATTTCCTCAAGTCCCTATCCATGATGCCCTTCTTAACAGGATTTCTTCCGCTAAATATTCTTTGAACATTGCTCAGCCTTTTTGGCAACCAATGTATCACTTTATTCCTCAATGAATAATCAGATTCAATTTGACAGGGGTGAGGGGAAGAGATGGAACACCTTTGAGGACTAAGACTTATGGGGTGGCTTCAGGGGCTAGATGTATAAAATATTTGTCATTTAACAAAGTTGACTCAGGGTTATGGTTTGGCGGTCCACATAATTCCTTTGTTTTTTTTAGGATGATTAACCACTATTTGACACACTTGGATTCCTCCTCCCTTAGCAATACTAATTTGATCTTGTAAGTTTTGCTTATGCCAGCAGCTTGAATCAGGGGACACATATTATGGGGCCCTTATTAAGACCCACTGAATCAACTGGACTTGTTAAATTCACGTTTCGCAAGATTGTTAAAAAATGTTTCCATATCAGTTGACTTGGACATACCCTCCATAAACAACTATTTCACAAAATCTTTTGGCATACCTAAGTGTGTATCCCTCACATCAGGTTGAGAAGTACAGTCCTAGGTTATATTTTTTACAAGAATAGTTTGTAGCCTAGCTGGGAACCTTGCTATTTCCAGCTTCACATGAAATATTCCCTCGTATACGTTGTTGTCGAGAACGTTCTCTTTACTTTTTGAGGGGAGGAGCGATATTAATCAAACTATGGGGGTGAGAAGCAATGCTAATTATATAGTCACCCTCGGCAATCAAACAGGTTTGAGGGCTTACATTTTTGAGAAATCTCAGACCTCCCGCTCTCATGTCCGATCGGTAGCAAAAGGGCCCCTGCACCAGTGTGAACTTCACTTGGGGATTGGTAGGTACATTGCCACATCGCTATTCTCCTTTGCACACTTTAGATCTCCGAGTTCATAATGTGCAGCGTGTCAGAGAGATAGGTTGTTATACTATTTTTTGAGCATGTGTCTTTAGTTGGTAAACAGTTGTAGATTACTTCCTCTTGGCCATAATATGCAATATAATCTGCAAAAGTTAAATAAAACAGAAGTAAAAACAAAACTCATACAGAATGGATACCCAATATCAGACCTTAGAGAGGGTGGCCGAGCCCAGCCTCATCTGGGCGCAGACAGGCCATGTCCAGGAACGGTGTGGGAAGCTGTATCGCGCTTAATAGCATCCCCCCCCTTCCCACACGCCCTTCTTCTCAGGCGCTCTGAGGTGTGGGGGATTCTGGGCTAAGTGGTCCAGCCCGTGTAAGAGTTCAGAATGTGGCCAAACAATTTGCGATATTCATAGGAGCGGAGTGTGGTGATGAAGGCTGTTTGGTGCAGCGTGAGCTGCCACCTGCCTTAAACAATCGTTAATTGTTGAGGCAGTCATCCACCAAGGAGTACCAGTGCATTTTCCACCACTGTAGAAAGGCAACTTGTAGTTTCTGACTAGCTGCTTCCTTGCTCAGGTTAAATATAAACATATACTCGTTCTGGGCACATTCTGAAAGACTGCTAATCCAACTGTAGCCACAGGAATAGACCATAGCTGGCCTTGGAGGGAGAAACCTACAGACAGGTAAATCATCTTGAAGGTTTAAAGACAATTTCACTCCGCTGGCTGACGAACAGGTTACTTATCTTCGATGATGCTCTTTCTAATGCTCTTTCTAATGTATACTCTAAGTGCAGATCTTGTGAATATCCCTAGGCTCCGGACTGAATCTGGAAACTCAAAAAGCAATGCTCCTGTTCTCTGGTAAGTGGCACCATGAGGATTTGCGCCAACTTCGTTCGACTCCAGAAGTGATGAACACAGCTGCATATAAGCATCACCTATGTGCGCTGTCAGTTTCTTTTGGAAGCTTGTTCTTGCCCTTATGCGGAGCCCATCAGCAGATCTGAAGGACCTGTGTGCAGGTTCCTAAACTGGGACATTTTTGTTGTTTTTGCTGGAAATGGAAACCATTCCACTGAACAAGGAGGTGGAAGGGCAGCGAGGAATCTAAGGGTAGGTAGAGTATCAACCAGAAAGAGTGCATCAGAAGGTTAAGTAACTTGTTCTTCTGATGGATACTTCTAAAAGCAGATTCCTCACCTTGTGAATAGATACCAAAGCAGTACTTCCCAAGGTGGTGGGGCTATGGAATGGCTCAGAACAAAAACTCCTGCTGTACTGAACAAGCAAAATGCCCATCTCAACAGAACCGACTGTTGAGGCAAAAGTGCTTTGTGAAAGTGTGCACTGATGCCCACTTGGCTGCCTGGCAGATATGCAGGACAGGCACTCCGTGTGCCAACACAGTGGTAGCAGCCTTAACTCTGCTGGAATGAGCTATCAGAGCTTCTGGAGACTGCTTCTTAGCCAATGTACAGCAGATTTTAATATAGAGGTCTATTCATCATTGTCATCTTCTGGACCGCCATGCCCTTTTTTGCTCCAGAGAACCCCACAAAGAGCTGATCAGCCACCCGATGCTCTTTAGTATGATCGATGGAAAAGCTCAGTGCTTTTTTGGGGTCCAAGCGAGTCTCTACTCTTTCGAATGAGGAGAAAAAGAAAGTTGGAAAAGAGACAGCTTATCTGACATGAAAATGCATCATTATCTTTGGCACAAATGCAGCCCATGATCTTAACACAAATTAATTTGGAAAAAAGGAGGTATAAATCGACTGGACTGAGAGGGCCTGAAGCTCACTCATGTGACGCACTGTTACCACAACCAGAAAGACCAGTTTCAAGGTCAGGAGGCATAATAGACAACTGTGTATTAGCTTGAAAGGGGTACACATTACGCAAGTGAGAACCAAATTTAACTCCCACTGTGGCATCACAAAGGGGTTTGACAGAAACATATAATGCAACCCTTTAAGAAATCGCATCACAACAGGTGATTAGAACAAGGACGTATGCTCCGGCAAATGTAAAAAGGCAGAGAGGGCCAGCAAGTAACCTTTAAACAGTGCACAATGCAGGTCCTTGCTGGGCTAAAGATAAAACTAACAACAAGACATCCAAGAGTTTGGCTTGCAACTGGTCGTCTGGCAGGTACCACTGCCCCCCATACACTGATTTGGTGGCAGAGCGCATGGCTGCCAAGTTTACATCATTGACTTCAAAAGAGATCAACTTCCGCTGTTCAATCTACACACACTGAGGTGCAGGTTGCGCAGACTCGGCGGCCAGAGCCCTGTTCTGCTGCTGTGACATAAGATCATCCCCAAGTGACAGACTGATCGGAGGACAGATGCTCCAGCCCAGAAATGATGGGTACCACACTCTCCTGGCCCAATACCGAGCAACAAGGATGACTTTGGCCGAGTCGTTCCTAATCTTCAGAACTCAGGGCAGGTGAGGTAACAGTGGGAAGGCATACAGGAATCCTGGGCTCCACTTTAGGCAAAACGGGTTTCCGAGAGAGAGCCTTGTTGGGAGCTCTAATGCGCAAAAGTATCAACACTGCACATTCTTGGCAAAGAAATCGAGCCAGGACTCTCCCAATTGCTGGAAGACGCCCTGCGCAACCTGAAGGTGCTGCCACTTGTTTTCTGCTAGGTGTCGCCGGCTGAGATCATCTCCCCTGGCACTCAAAGATCCCACTAGGTAGGTGCAACCAGGGAGATGCCCCGATGACCCTGCCAGTTTGAGGCACAGAGCCTCCTGGCACAGTACTCAGGACCTCTTCGCCCTTTCTGTTGCAGTAACACATGGTGATGATGTAGTCCATTAAAACTTATACCAGCCTCTTTTTAGTGGTTGGCAGGAAGGCCTTCAATGTCAAGCGAATTGCCTGCAAGCAAATTGATGTGGAGGTGTCTCTCAGGCGGAGACCAGAGTTCTCAGAGTCCTCTGATCTCCAACTCTCCGAGATGGCCTGTCGAACCGAGTAGTGATGCATCAGTCACCACAGATGAGCCTGCCCATGATGGCCTAGTCGTTATCTGTTGGGGCCACTGCCACAATCTCTAAAGGGTTGGAGGTCTGTTGAGCAGTTGTCAAGGCCTGATGCTGCCAATGCACCAAGCCCTTGGCATATCCCCGAAAAGGGAGAAACTGTTTGGGACGATTGCTGAACTTGTGCCGAAAGGTCTAAAGAGCACCCCATGACTCTGCTCTCTTTAAAACTATCCAAGGCGGAGTCTACTTTTTACCGAACAGGTGGGATCCATCAAAGGCCATGTCCATTAGGGATGCCAGGATGACCCATGAAAAGCCCAAAGATCTCATCCCTCCGTGGCGTTGGAGCAACACACTTTTCCCAGTAGCTCGTCCTAGACAATCAGTTGTGTCTAGGCCTGATTGGATGACAAACAACCACATCCCGGCCATCCTGAATGGTTTTTGCCAAAGAATCCCCTTACTGGAACCACCAGTAAGATCACACCAGCCATGTCCCAGACTGCATGGGTGGAGCGTCCTGAGAGGAATCTGGCTTTGACCGACCTAAGGTTGAGGATGGCCAACGAAAACATCTGCTGCCAAAGGCTGCCATATGTTGGGATGCCATGTCGTGAGTAGTTGGAAAGGCGTTCGGGTTCACTTTACTGTTAGATGCATGGACCACCAAACTCTCAAGGCTTGATGAAGACTTACAAAACGGGGCTAGGCTGGAGCTTGTTTATGGCAACATGCAACTTTGCGATAAACCAGAGGCCAAGAACATGGTTAAGCCCAAGCGTGCATCAGTGAGGGTCTTACTGAAGGGCAGTAGATGTTCAGTTGACACCTAGCCAAGCTGAAGGTCCTAAATAAGGACATACATTTTTACCTCCATAGTGGGGAGGGGGAATTCAAGGACTTTCACAGCTCTCCTAATGACTGTGACAAAGGAAGGACTTTCCTCAGTTGCTAGTCCAGGGGGGAAAACCAATTCAGCATCAGGTAAGGTATCAAGTCAAATGGCATCTTGCATCTCTGCATACCAGTTATCTTTATCATAGGGTTGGAAAAACTCATTCCCATCACCACCACTGCTGTCTCCAAATGTGTGACTGTTTGTAGTCTGAGCCAAAAAGTTGGCCAGCGTATGAACAGGAGTGCAGTAATGGTATGGGGTCTAAGAGGGACTGACGATAGGCTGCGCCATATTGGGATCAGGTGTGCCGCCTTGGTGAAAGTTTAGAAGAATTTGGCTCAGACTCGGATACCACAATGGGTTGTAGATCCTCCTCCGGCACCAGCCGTGCCTGTGTCAATATCCAAGAGACTGGCGTACTAAATCGAAGGAGGCACAGATGTCAGTGCAGGACCCATAGTGGGTTCATGAGGCACAGACAGCGCACCAGATCCACAGTGGTAACCTGACTGAAGGTCCCTGCGCATCCTTGGATCCCGAAGGCGCCAGAAAGAGTGCTGAAGACGCGCAGCAAGGCCTCTCTAAAGGCTTCAAATCTGCTGCAAAGTCACCAGAATCCCCAGGAACTCAAGTGCATAAGGACCAAAGTTGGAATCCGCTACTCAGTGAAACAGGAGCGAGACCTGGAGACATGGTGACACCCTAGCGCCTTCTCTGGAGATCGAGAGTGGTGGGAAGGGGCCCAGCCCAACTTAGACTTCTTGTGCTGATTTTTGGACTTAACCCAAAGACTTCAAACACGATGAAGATCTACTGTGTGAACGACTTCTGCCGTTGAGCGGCATCTGCATGGAGTCTTGCAGTGTTTTTGCCATATAAAGCATTGCTTCACGTTCTCGGATGTCTTTCAGATTCATTTGGATACGTTTGTAACCAAACCCTGTTATTTTATGTTATGTTGATTTGTATAGTGTACTAATAACCTGAGAGGGTATCCAGACGCTTGGACAGGTGTGTAGTCCCCAAGGTGCTTACATGAAGAGCTAGGTCTTCAGCTTCTTGCGGAACTCAGGACGTGAGGAGGAAGCTCTGTGTTGAGGGAGATCATTCCATGTCTTGGATGCTAAGTAGGAGAATGAGCGACCTCCAGTTTTGCTTTTGCGGATGCAGTATGTGTGCGAGAGAGGCAGAGCGAAGGCATCTGGTGGGTTTGTGGAAGTGTATGAGGCTGTTGAGGTGTTCTGGTCCTGTATTGTGTAGGGTTATGGATATGTGCGTGAGAAGTTTAAACTGGCTGTGCTTGTGAATGGGGAGCCAATGAAGCTTCCGGAGGTGCGGTGTGATGTGGGTGCAGCATATGAGGTCGAGTAGGAATTTTGCTGTGGTGTTCTGGATGGTCTAGAGTCTCCATGGGAGTTGTTTGAAGATTTTGGCATAGAGTGTTGCTGTAGTCCAGCCTACTGGTTATGAGTGCTTGCGTGATGGTTCGCCTGGTGTTCTGAGGCAACCATTTGAAGATCATTTGCAGCATGCGCACAATATGGAAGCAGAAGGTGCACACAGTGTTGACTTGAGCCGTCATGTTGAGCTTGCCATGTAGAATGATACCTAGATTTCCTGCGTGGTCTGTGGGTGTTGGTCCTAGCTCCAACTGCCATCTGGTGGATTCGCATGGGGAGGACTGGTTGCTGAAGGCCAGTACTTTCATCTTGTCGGAGTGGAGCTTAATCCAGTTAGTTTGCATCTAGTCTCCTACCATGGTCATGCAATTGTTTAAGTTGCTTTTTGTGATTGTTGTCTTGGCCGTCAGGGAAACAGTGAGTTGGGTGTCATTGGCATAGCAGATGACAGTGAGGTCTTGTGATCGGATGATGTTGGCAGAGGTGTCATGTATATGTTGAATATGGCGAGTCTGAGGGATCCACATATCGGTTTCTTGGTCTCTGACGTGAAGGGTGGCAGCCTGACCCTTTGGGTTCTCCCTGTGAGGAAGGAACACATCTAAAGAAACAACCACATCACCCCCGATCTGAAATCCGTCAACTGGCTCCCTTTCGAAGCAAGAATCCAGCTAAAATTTGCCTGCATGACACACAAAGCCCTCCATTTCAAAATCCCTAGATAACTTGCTCAGAAACTAGAACTCTTTGGTGGATCCAGATCATCCAGAAGCTCCAACACCTTACTTCTGAAACCTCAGATTCCACAAGAAGAAAACCTACAACCGATCTTTCTCTGGGATTGCTCCGAGAATTTGGAACTTCTTGCCCCCTGAAATCAGAATGAATCCCTAAACTGTATCCTTCAAGAAAGAAGACAAAGTACTCCTTATGAATACATTTCTTCCCTGGATCCTATGCTACCCATCTAGATTCCTCTATTTTCCTCATGACTATGGCATACCAACGACTTTGCGTTTTTTTACTTCAGTCCTGATACTACCGCAACTTTTCTTGACACTGCATGATCCTACAGCTTTCTTGACTATCATAATTTTGTTTTTATTGGTTTACCTCCTCTGCTCTCTGAACATTGTAAAGCTTACCCTTCCTTTCCGGATACTACTTTATCCTATATTTTTCTCGAATATGATATTATTGCTCTGCTCTCTGTATACTTGTAAAGCGCTCTGATACCCGCAAGGGTCATGTCTGCACAATATAAAACTATTAAATAAATCTGAGAGCGGATTCATGTATACCAATCTCATGGAGTCTTCTGATGAGGGTTTTGTGGGAGACAGTGTTGAAGGCTGTGGAGAGGTCAAGTAGGACGAGGACCGCTGTTTCTCTTTGGTCCACGATGATTTGAATGTCGTCGGTGGCCGCGATGAATGCTGTTTCGGTGCTGTGGTTCTTTCTGAATTCTGACTGAGTAATGTCTAGAAGATGGTGAAGTTCGCCCAGTAGATGCACACCTTGTGGGGATCTGTCCTGTCACAGGCCTCTGTTTGCGACAGTCCGTATAAGGTTTAAACCATGTAGTCTTAGGAGGTTACATGTTGCTTTGCACAATAGTAGGATTTAAAAGAAAAAAATCTTTGAGAAAAATATTTTCAAGGTATGAACAGCAGCAGCAGAGCTCAGATCTTAGTCTCAAAGAGCAGAAAGAAAAGAACAGACCTCAGTGTGCATGGGTGGCTCTTATATGTGGCTCTGTTCATTACCTCCGGAATGAACAAAGTTAGTGCGGAGATGCACAGAACCACAGATGGGTATGCAGAAACACTGCTTTTTGAGTTTTTGGTTCCAGTCTGGCACCTAGGGATATTCACATGGTGAGAGAGTATCCATCATAAGTGGGACCACTACTTTCCCGACAACGTTCTGCAATGGGAATGAGAGGGGTGCAACAGTGGGGCAAAGGAGGAGGGAGGAAACGGGGCTGCAAATGCAGTGTTGGACATTCGCAAGAATAGCTAGACTTCAGTCTGCAGAGCAATAACCCAAAAATAACTGGAGTGAATGGACTTCATTGCCTGACCAAGGCAAGCCCAGGAAGGCAAGTTTTCCTGCCTTCTCAAAGCAACAGGCCTGTAGCACCATGCATAAAAGAGGAGACCTCTGTTCAGTTCCTACGTGTAATAACAGTTTGAGGCTCCCAAGCCGAGGTGAAGAGCTAGGCCCTACCAGACACAGCCTTTGGAGCAGAGGAGTTTGCTGGCTCTAAAGTACCTGCAGATCCTGGTGACCCCTTTCCATGGACCTTAACCAAACTAGGCTGAAATAGGCTGCCCTGTAGAGAGGGAAATATTTGTAGGACCCAGTATCTTCCTCGTTCCCAAGGATAGCAGCACCACTTGTTTAGGAACCAATGAGGGTGACCTCCACACAGGTGTGGGAAGACCCGCAAGTAAGATGTCTAACCCGCTCGCCGTCATGAAGAGTAATAGGGATTGAGCAGAGACCCAGTAGTCTCATCTTTACTCATATCAATCAATTACAATGTCTTTGATGAGATAGGTGCACTCTTACTATGCACATACAGGCAATTCTAGGGGAAGCATGTACCAATCAATGGTAGCATTGGTAGCACCCATAATACTGGCATGCACTTAAGGACTATTTTCCAAAGAGGAGACACAAAGATTTTAAATTTCAGCTGCTACGAACAGAAAATAAAAAACAAGTTGCTTACCTGTACACTGTGGTTCTCCAGTATTGATATCTTTCATAGATTCACATGCTTGTATCTTCACCCTCGTCATGGTGGGAGTCTCGCGGTAGTTAGAAAAGAAGTACCATAGAAGTACATAGAAACCACCAAAAGGAAAGAAAAACTTTGACATTCGTCAACCTCTTTATGTAGGTCCAAACTTTGACCAATCTGAGACCAGCCCTAGACCTCAACTCCCCAGTCAGAGCCACCAGACCTCAGATTTCGCGCACAAGTGTGCTAAGGTTAAGAAGTAACATGAGATCAGAAGTGGCAAGCCTAGATGGGGAGGAGGGAGGGCCGCATGTGAATCTATGAAAGATATCAATACTGGAGAACCACAGTGTACAGGTAAGTAACTTGTTTTTTCTCCAGTATTGAATCTTTCATAGATTCACATACTTGTATCAGAGTAGTTAGCAGTGTAAATCCATAAGTTTGCGACTAGGCAAAGACCTTCATATGCAATAAAGGCGACATATTCAAACATACCAATTCAATATATTTATTAAGCATTTGGATCTCTAATGAGGTCCACTTAAAACATACATGGATAATCATAACAAACCCAGCAGCCGTTAAAACAATACTTCAATAAAACCATTCCATCTACACCATTATATCAATTTATACAGAGGTAGTCATACAAAACAAACAAAATGACCACTAGGATATTATTTAAACATCAATAAAACCCAACAATGTAGGAGAGCTAAAATAATCACTCCTTGATGGATTATAGGACATGTACAAAAAGATAGATTAACATTAAAAAGCAATTTCAACTAATGGCATATTGTAGAATAAAGTGTTATGGTATGTGAAAAAACATTTATAAAGCGCACGTTCACCAACGGTTTCTTGGCGCTAAAGTGCTTCATACTGCAACAATAACAACAAGTCATTAGGTAAAGTGCATCTTACAACGGCAATAGGGTAGCAGCAATCAAACTATTATCTCCTGTACTAGAACAATAAAGGATCAGGTCCTGTTAATTTTGACTACAATTAGGAAAGGAATCCTATCATAACAGCATCATATATTTTTATCTAAAGTGCATCAAAAAAGCAGCAAAGATATTTCCCTTAAGACTTTTTTATGGTGGGAAAAGGGACCTAGTTAATGCAAACAGCAGAGAATTAGCAACAGTCATTTATAATTTTCCACAAATGGAAAAAATCAATGCACGAGCACAAATTAATAAGTTGTATAACCAACCATACTCTGGGTCTAATAAAACCATTTAAAATATATTCATAAACTCCCTAAAGAACTTAAAAAGTTTAGTGCATACAATTTCATTTTTTGGACAAAGCAGAAATTCTCTAGCTGCTGTAACATTTTTAATGCCATTCTGGATAAACATAGGACGTAGCCACCTATATCGGAATGCGATCAGCGCCGGGCATACAAACAAGACATGATCAAGATTCTGAGTAGCCTGATTACAAAAGTTACAGTTTTTTCCACCTTCCCTATTAGGTGACCAATTTCCGATTAAATCATTTAAGGGTAAGAGGTTCATACGGAAAAGAGTAATCCATCTGCGAATACCGTGGCCTAAGTTCCACGAGAGATATTTGTGAGAAACTCTCGGGGAAGCATTCTTGACTATTGTTTCCAGTCTGGCCCTCGTTCTGCAAATACTAATATCTCACGGATAGCTAATTAGGCCACTAGAAATCTTTAAAAAGGATTTTAATTCTATAGGAGATAAGGATAAGACAAAATCCTCTTGCACATTAAAATGTTGCAGTGCCAAACGAAAATCATTACAAAAGGAGTATTTGTACATTTGTCCTTCAAACATTTCCTGCTGGATAAAACTCCTCAAAGAAAAAGGTTCACTATTCTTTAGTTGATATCCCCAACGAATTACCCTAGCTAGACCTTGTGAAAAGGAGCTTACCAAGCCAAATTCTACCCCAATAGCAGCTATTGGAACCAGTGTATTAAAATTACATAGTTTACGGAAAATTTGGCCTTCGATTTTATCCAGAAAGCTCCATTCCCTTATTGGTAAAGATTCAATTGCATATAACAGGGTAGGGGGAATTTTAGTTTTAAAAACTAACAGCAAATGTGAAAAATGTCTTTGACCCATCGTAGTATAAAATAGGCGTAGGCCATTTGCATGCGACGTTGCTTTAGAAGAGCTATGAGCAATATGGGAATTTATCTTCGTACTACTTGAAATAACTTTCCCCAGATATAGGTAGGAATCAACAATCTCCAATTTTTCAGGACCAATTCTCCAATTAAAATTACATAGTTTTCTGTTTTTTCCTTGTTTTAAGACCAAGACCTTACTTTTGGATACATTTATTTTCAAAAATTGTGCAGACGTATAACTCTGGAGTCGTGACAATTTTTTATTCAAACCTATAGGGGTCAGGTCCATAATTACAATATCGTCTGCATACATAAGACAGGAAAAGGAGCGGCCACCTATCTTTGGCGCATCTCCTTCCGTTAAGAGGAAAACCAATCCGGAAGATCTCACATATAAAGAGAACAGTAGAGGTGCTAATAAGCAACCTTGCTTCAATCCATTTTCCGTATTAATAACTGAAGATAGGCCCTGTGTTCCCCCCATTAAAACCCGACACCATGTTTGCGAATGTAAAGCAATAACTAGGGATAACAAAATAGGAGGCATCCCTATTTTATATAACTTTTTCCAGAGAAGTGGCCGATCTACTTTATCAAACGCAGTAGAAAAGTCTATGAATGCTACATAGACATTTGTTTTGCGAAAGGCCGTATATTTCTCTTCTATTAATTTCAACAAGCAGATGTTATCTAAGGTGGAATAATTTTTCCTAAACCCTGCTTGCTCAATGGGGAGGATTTTCTCCTCTACTACCCAGTCAGTGAGGTTCTCGAGAATACTGCGGGCGGAGATTTTCCCTACTGCGTCTAATAAGGCAATTTGGCAGTAGTTACCTGGTAGATGTCTTTCGCCTTTTTTGTGCAGCGGAATAAGGATACTACCAGACCATGACGAGGGAGTTCGCCCGTAGCGATAGCAGTGTTCAAACAAGGGGGTAAGATATGTTGCCCATAATACAGGTTCTTTTTTTATAATGGACATGGGAATTTCATCTGGACCCATTGCCCCTGAAGCTCTCTTTTTTTTTAATCAATCTAACAATTTCTTCCTTACTAGGGGATCGATGATTAAAATTTCAGAGGAGGTAATTCTAGAGAAGTCGGGCAAAAGGGAATTTAAATTCGCGGAATAAAGTTCTACTAAGTGGAATTTCCATTCTTCTTCATTTATTGGAATAGGAAGAGATTTAATTCTAGTGCCACAACTTTCCACAATTATTTCCCAATATCGTTTTGAATTATTTTTAGCCGCAGCTTCTTTTAATTGAACCCATTCATAATCCTCCTTTTTTGTTTTAATGAGCGTTTTTCCGTTGTCTTTTCCTCTTTAGTAAACCTATTAGTCTCTTTCGTTCAGGAGAGTAATTCCCAAATTGAGCCCTTACTAGTTTAAGACCCTATTTATTTGAAGCAATGGATTAAAACATACTCTGCTTGATATTTGGGTGAGAAGATTTACAGGACACAGCCATAGTATTTATACTGCGACTATAAAATTCTAGCAAATTATTTTGGGGGTAATCTTGAAGTTCCGCTACTCTAAGCTGCTTATCACCTATTAAAATAGTTAATGACTCTTAGTTTTGAGACGGCCAAAGAATTCCAGTAAGTTCTGCTATTTGTTTTGTTGAAAGCTACCTCTTTATCCCTAAAATTCCATGAGCTCTCCCCAGTACAGGACAAATCTATTTTCAAACTGATCACCATATGGTCACTAAATTGATTTTCCAAAATTTCCATATTTGATAGTCTATTAAAGAAATCAACGGAGGAAATTACGTAATCAATGATGGAGCCACCCTTCGGTCCCTTATGTGTATTTTTCGCAGGGATGTCTTTTCCTAGTCTCCCATTGACTACTAAAACCTCCAAGTTTTTAAGCCTTCTAATAAAATTGTTCCTCTTTTATCCGTTCGACTATGGTTTGGGAATTGAGCTGGTGGTATTTTTAATGCTTCCTCCTTAGTGGAGTTAGCAAAAAGCCCCAAACTATGGGTGGAGACTTTAGCATTCAAGTCTCCAACCAACAGTAGGTTCTTACATTCTGAATTTTCGAAAATGGATAAAATGAAGGAAAACAAGTCTTTCAATAAATGTGTATTAGAAGCGCCTGGAGGAATATATGCATTCAAACATACCAATACATATGACTCATGAAATCCAAGTAAATCGTTAAATAACAAATAAATCTGTGAAAACCTAATACACGAGACAAATAGAAGTGATAGATATGAAAGACTGTACCTTAAGCAAACAGATGTCTAAGGACAGCTTGACCCACTGCAGCATCCGCTTTCCATGCCGAGTCTAAGCAGTAATGCTTAGTAATTGTATGCACGTTAGCCCATGTGGCCGCTCTACAAATGTCTGGAAGCGATACACCGGCAAACAAGGCTGTAGAGGCTGCCATCTTCCTTGGGGAGTGCGCAGACACTTTTGCAGATAGAGGTTTTCCAGCTTTGTTATGGCAGAAAACAATTGCAGAGGAGATCCAACGTGCAATACTGTTCCTTGAAAGGGCTTGGCCCTTCCTTGGCGAAGTAAAGGACACAAATAGCTGATCCGATTTTCTGAAAGTCTGTTGTAGTATGAATGTAGAACTTGATGCAGCGCTTCACATCCAAAGAGTGCAATGCTCTTTCAGCGGCAGTTGAAGGATTCCCAAAGTACGTGGTGAGCACAACTGGTTCATTCAAGTGAAAAGACGTTGGAAATTTAGGAATGAATTGAGGATTTGTTCTCAATAAAAGCTTGTCTTGTCTGAATTGAAGGAAAGGTGCAGCAACCGTGAAAGCCTGAATTTCACTGATCCTTCTAGCCTATGTGAGAGCTAAAAGGAGAGCCGTTTTCCATGAAACATTTTAAATCAGCCTTGTGTATGGGCTCGAAAGGCGATTTCATCAATTGGGCTAGCACTGTGTTTAATTCCCATGGGACTGCCGGGCGCTTTAAGGGTGGGGAAAACCCTGAAGAGGCCTTTCATAAATTCTTTAACAATTCTTGTTGACCACAAAGAGTTCCCCTGGTTTTCTTGCGAAACCTGGAAATGGCCGGCAAGTGTACTTTGATTGATGAGTGAGCCAATTTATATTTAGCTAAGTGAAGTAGGTAAGGCAAAACCTGTTCCGGGGTTGAGAGCAAAGGATGCAAGTATTTCTCCTCGCACCAACGGCAGAATCTCTTCCATTTTGCAGCATATGACCTATTAGTGGAAGCAGCTCTGGCTCGTCGGAGGATGGACCTGCAATCCGGAGTGATGTCTAAATCTGTGAATTCATAGTCGTGAGGTTCCAAGCTGACAAACAAGAGATTTTATTTGAGGATGAACAATTTGACCGTTGTTCATTGAGAGTAGGTTTGGAAGAGGAGGAAAGAGAATGTGCGGAGATATCGAGCACAGGAGAAGCTCCGTGTACCAAAACTGCCTCGGCCATGCCGGAGCTATGAGATTGAGATGACATGGTTCTTTCTTCATCTTGCTCAATACTCTTGGGATGAGTGGAAACGGCGGAAACCCATAGGCGAACGTCCCCGTCCACTGCATCTGCAGGGCGTTCCCCTAAGAGTTCTTCTGAGGGAACCTGCTGGCGAACTTTTCGCACTTCCTGTTGCTTTCTGTCGTGAAAAGATCCAGTTTTGGAGTGCCCCACTGATTGAAGACTCGTTTTTGCTGGTCCTCTTCTAACTCCCATTTGTGACATTGGGAATTGGTTCTGCTTAGAGAATCCGCCCAATCGTTGTCCACGCCCGGAACATGCTCTATTTGCAATGTTGTGTTGAATCAGCCACATCCAAATCTCCTGGGCCTGTTCCGACAATGTGAGAGACCTGGTGCGCCCTTGCTTGGCAAGATAGAACATTGTTGTGGTGTTGTCTGTTCTTACCAGAACAGAGGATCCCTGGATTCTGGGAAGAAAGGCTTGCAGCCCCAGAAAAACAGCCCTCAGCTCCAAAAGATTGATGTGTGACAATGTTTCCTGAACGGACCATTTTCCGTGGATTTGCAATTCCTGGAGATGCGCTCCCCAACCATCTATTGAAGCATCCGTTGTCATAATATAACGAGGCTGTGCTGGTTCAAACGAGAGTCCTGGAGAGATATTGCTTTCTTTCTCCCACCAAGACAGAGCCTGTTTCATTGTCTGAGAGAGAGAGAGAGAGATGATGTCCTCGAATGAGCCATGCACCTGCACCCAATGCATGTCTAACTGCTCCTGAGGCGGCCTCATGTGCAGCCGACAATTCGGAATCAACGGGATGCATGGCGATAGCATCCCCAGTAAGGACTTGAATACTCTCACAGAAGTGGACTCTCTTGCGCGTAGAAGGGATGCTAAGCGCATTATCTTGAGTTTCCGTTCTGAAGTGGGAAACGCCTTCATCGACCTGGTGTTCAGAAGCGCCCCTAGAAAAATACGCTTCTGGCTTGGAATCAATTGCGACTTCTCCACGTTGAGTTGTAACCCCAGAGACTTGAAGAGCCGCTGACAAGCCCGCGTAGATTTTCTGGTAGAGTGAAATGTAGCTCCTTTCACCAGCCAGTCGTCCAGGTAGGGGTAAACCTGGTGCCCCTGCCTTCTTAGAAAAGCCGCTACCGGGGCCAAACATTTCATGAAAACTCTGGGAGCTGAGCGAAGGCCGAATGGCAAAACTTTGAACTGGAAGTGATCCCCAGCCACCTCGAACCTTAGGAATTGGCGCTGCTTTGCATGAATGGGAAGTGAAAGTATGCGTCCAAGAGATCGAGGGACGCTAGAAAATCTCCCTCGTTTATTAATAAGAGAATCTCTTGAAGGGACAACATTCTGAACGACTGCTTCTTGATGTATTTGTTTAGCTGTCTGAGGTCCATGACCTGTCTCCATTTCCCGCATTTTTTCTTTATTAGAAGAAATTGGAATAAAAGCCCTTCCCTCGTTGTCTGAAAGGCACTTTTTCTATCGCCCCTTTCTTTAGTAGAGTCGAAATTTGCCTTAACAAGGACAAATGATGATGATGAATTTTTCTTGGAGGTGGAGTTCGAGGAGGCTTGTGGACAAATTCCAGGGTGTGGCCGTGGTGGATGATGTCCAGTACCCATTTGTCCTTCGTTGATGGCATGCCATTGATTTAGAAATGGAAATAGCTGATGGGACCGTAGAGGTTGAAAACGAGATGAGGTGGCTGGCGGAAGATAAACGTCACTGACGTCTTGAGGAATCCTGTGATTTCCCTCGTCCTGCAGGCTTGCGTCTAGCTGACTGCTGATTGTATGACAGATTGGAGGCACGAAATTGTTGTTGCCGTCCTCCGTATTGTGGTCTGTAACTCTGCTGACCATATGGTTGATATCTGTATGACTGGTATGACGGTCTTTGCTGGAACCGACCTCGACCTCTACCTCCACGAAAGGACTGAAATCGCCTTTGTTGCAACGTGCCCAAGGAACGTGTGGTCTCCGTATCCTTTTTGATGCCCTGTAGCTCTTAGTCTACGTGCTTTCCAAAAAGGTTTTCCCCATCGAAGGGCATATCCAGGAAATTCGATTAAACTTCAGGGCGGAAGGACGTCGCCCTAAGCCAGCCCTGCCTACAGAGAAATGCGATACCTGCCATTTGCCTGAAAGCAATTGAAGCTAGATCCATTGCAGCATCAATCACTTCCGAAGAAGCTTTTGCACCTACCTGCAGGAGGTCCTTCGCTTCCTTCTTTTTATCCTCTGGAAGGTATTCGAGAAGAGGAGCCAGATCTGACCATAACTGATGGTCGTACCTCCCCAAAATTGCTAAGGCGTTAGAGACCTTGATAGCAGTAGCGGCCATAGTAGCAAATCGTTTGCTGATGCTGTCAAGTCGTTTGCCTTCCCTGTCTGGAGGCACTGCACAAGGAGATTGCGGATTCCTAGAAGGCCTCTGGGCAGCCTGCATTATTACTGAATCTGGACGAGGATGGCCAATTAAACATGCCAGAGCCGAATCAGGTGCCTTGGATTTCTTCTCCATCCTCGGTAACACAGCAGGAACGGAGGATGGGTTCTTCATTATCTTCAAACCTTCACTCCAAATGAAATCTACAATCGGAATGGATCGAACCGATTGCTTTGCTGCATCTTTAAAATCGTAAAGAAAACATTCGGTTTGCACCACAGGCAAAGGCAAATCGAACTTTCTAGAGGCTCTCTCGAGAATTTCATGGAAGCCTCCAATATCTCCGGGAGGGAAGCCGCTGGAGGAGGGGAAGGCGATGGCGAAGATGGAGCCACAATCATCCCATTCTTGACCAATTAGATCCGGATCCTGAGTGAGCTCACCCTCCTCGGGTTGATAGTCTGCCTCACTCTCGATGTAATCATCCTGGATTGTAATACATCGAGGAGCCTGCCTCTCAACCTGCGCAACAGGCGGCGGAGTAACTACTGGAGGAGGCGGAGCAACTTGAATATTCGGACCGCCGGGTGTCAAAGGAACCGAGGCGTGAGAGTCCGGAAATCTTTTATAATAGTCATTTAACATATGCCTAAGGTCTGTGACCAAGGAGACTGGTACCAGCATGGAATCTCTCCGAACCTCCTGACGCTCTTCATAAGCCTCATAAGGATAGTGCTTTTGGAAAGAGTCGTAACGTTGGGTCTGAGAGCGACCCGAGAATGAATAATCCCCTTCCATATATTCCGACTGTCCTTGGCTTCCTCTTCAGTGTCCGGACATTTGACCCTGAGCTGTGAGGGACTGTAAGCGGGGCCAAAAAGACTTTCCTCCCTGGATTCCTCTGTATCAAGCAGGTGAGAGGGAAGCAATGGTGAAATCTTGGGTAAAGGTGACAATACTGGTGATTTTGGAAGCAAATGGAGACTTTTAGTATCCTGTTTTTGATCAGTCAACGACGCCGTCGACGGCAGACGCCCGATAGTGATCATCGTCGATACTGGCCGAGAGGGTGATTTGAACACGGTCGTTGACGGAGCGCCCGTCGACGGGGCCGTCGACAGTGCTCCCGTCGACGAAGCCGTAGACGCAATCGTCGTCACAGTGCTCGTCGTCTCCCCCGACGATGAAATAGTCATCACCGTGTTCACCGACGATGCCGTCACCACGGCCGTCGACGATGCAGTCGTCGCTATGGAAGTCAGAGATACAGTGGAAGTCCTCGACGACGGGTCCGTCGATGGTGCTTTCTTTGTCAACGAAGCCTGTTTGAGAGGTGCGACAGGCAGAGAAGCAGTTGAGGATTTCTTCAGGCCTGATTCCTTAGGCTTAAGGGCTGTTTTAATCGGCAGTGGAGGGTTTCTCTGCCTTTAACTTCTTTAGATCAGCCTTCAATGAGGTAGAACCCTCATTTTTACCCTTCCTCTCCACAGAGGACGGCCCAGGGCTCTCTTCAACATCAGAACCAGAGTGATTTAGATTTCTTTTTCTGGAGCCATAACATTCTGGCTTCTCTATCATTTAGAGTTTTTGCTGAAAAGGTTCTACAGTATTTACAGTCCTTGTCTGTATGTTTAGGGTAAAGGCAATACAGGCAGTCCTTGTGTGGATCTTCAGAAAAAAGCCTTGCCTTCCCACAGGATCTACAGGGCCTGAAAAGCCTCTTCTTAGAACCCTCAGACATCTTTGAAGTAAAGAAGGTAGAAAGACAATACCTGGAGGTGAATTCAAGCAGGGTCAAAAGTTCACTCACTGACAAACTGAGCAGAGCTCAGGGAGACTCCCTTACACACGACATGCAGTTAGAAATCTGAGGTCTGGTGGCTCTGACTGGGGAGTTGAGGTCTAGGGCTGGTCTCTGATTGGTCAAAGTTTGGACCTACATAAAGAGGTTGACGAATTTCAAAGTTTTTCTTTCCTTTTGGTGGTTTCTATGTACTTCTATGGTACTTCTTTTCTAACTACCGCAAGACTCCCACCATGACGACGGGGAAGATACAAGCATGTGAATCTATGAAAGATTCAATACTGGAGAACACAAAGTATAAGGGTTAAAATATGAGCTTTGAAACTTTAGCTACCCAATCTGAAGAAAGAAAGTAGCAAAAGGCGAGAAGAATGTTTAAAAAAATATATATATATATTTAAAAAAATATCCAATAAGCGAAGGCTGTCCCACGCCATAAGCTGTGTAGTGCAAGGGGCAGGTTCCGATTCACACTGTTCATCATTAAAAAAAGGAACTAGTGAAGATGCACATACACGTAAAAAGGAAGGGATACAGTGTATGACATATATGGCCAGAATGCAAGGCAGTGAGATTAGACCTTTTAAAACAGTTTCCAGCCTTGCTACTGGGTGCAGAGTACCCCAGGCATTGAAAATAGGAATGAGCCAGGACATCGGCGGTGAAACGTAATTTCACAGGTTGCCAAGACTGAAATAGAGTAGGGCTCGAAAAAGAAATACATGTGACTTTGAGAGCCAGAACCAGGGTCCCATTTAACCAACATTATTAATCACGTCCATCAAACAGCAAGCCCAGCAAAACTGCAGAACGACAATCACACAAACACTCTGCTTACTAATAAACTCTGAAAAAAGTGAAACATGCATTCTATCACGAATGACTTTGGAGGATTACCATCGTTCAGCTCCTGAATGTCCCTGGGTTGTACGAAGTCAGGTTTAACGATTTCAAACCACCAGAACAGTTCAGCAATAAAGACCATAACATTGGGCTGAAAAATTAATTGGAAAAGTTTAGTCTGAGTTTTTTCATCCATGCGCTTTACTTGATATAAAGTATGTAATGGTATACCTTACCTTCAACACCATAGGAGAATACAGCATATCTTCCAATGTGAGATAAAAGCATTTGTTTAGGTATTCATTTGAGAATTCCCTTAGAAGCTGAATGTTATATAAGCTGTCGGCAATTGAGGTTACTTCTTTCAAGCATATATCTAGGGAGAGGAAAAAAACAAGCTGCTTTCATCATCTAACAATAAAAGTGAATCGTGAGCTAGAGAACAACATGACAGAATATAATGAACATCCCAGAATCCGGAAAAAAGCAGTATGTTTGGTTTCACTGGTCTCATTATAGATACTCCTAAACAAGGAGTGACTTGTAGCTCTTCCTCTATTTGCAGCAGCCAACCACACTCTTCACCACTCAGTGCTATAAAGTCCGATTTCAGATCGTATTACCAACAGCAAAGTCATCAAGACCACATTATACATTTTATTTGCACATGATACAAATCGCATCAGCAACAGGACAATTTCACTGATGACTCAGCTGGATGCATGTGTTTGGAAAACGCTTTGCCAGGAGAGACAAATACTTCTCTGTTGTAGTGTTAAGGAGTCAGCACCTCCAGGCAATGAAACATTGGATTAGCTACAGCTCTGTCTACTCATTAAAGGAACCGTGTCTTTTCTGCCATGTTGCCCCTTAGCCAGCCCTGCTGCTGGTCTTCAGCCCTGTATGTTTCAAAATGGAACCACAGAGCTATCAAACTTGAAGTCTCATAATGCCATGTTTTACAACCAATGCTGGACTGAATCTCTCTTACTCTGTGCTAACATCAGTCACATGGTTAGAGCATTTTTAGGTCTCGCCTGGCGTTAGCAGCGCGCATGCGCTGCTCTCGCCATGCGAGGGCCTTTTGGAATCGATACAGTTTCAGAAGGGTGCTTTAAGCCACGCCCTTCTTTCCAATTGGTTTACGTCATCGTTTATGGTAAACGACGGCGCGTGATTGGCAATTGGGCTTTTTGGTTACCGCCTTGTCCGATTTTAGGACGGCCCATTTCGACTGGCCGACGCCATCTTTGTTTGGCGTGACGTAGGAGGGTGTGCTGGTAGCTTGTTTACTGGCTCCTCATTGGAAATCCTACCCGCTCCTCCCTTCCCTTGCCCCTATCCCAAACCAAACTTCCCAAAGTTGCGCTCTTCATTTTTTCATGGACTTCCAGAGGCGAAGGCTAAAGTTAGCCGCGCCGTAACTTTAATTGTTTCATCATTCATTCGCCGCATCTTTCACAATTTACTTCCGTCTTGTGTTTTTTTACCTAAGGGCAAAGTTAGCCGCGCCGTAAGTTTAATTGTTTCGTCATTCATTCGCCGCATCTTTCACAATTTACTTCCGTCTTCTGTTTTTTTACCTAAGGGCAAAGTTAGCCGCGCCGTAAGTTTAATTGTTTCATCATTCATTCGCCGCATCTTTCACAATTTACTTCCGTCTTCTGTTTTTTTACCGGCACTTTTCAGCTCTGCCTCTTCTCTCACCCTTTCGCTATCTCCCCGCCCTCCCACCTCCAGCCTCTTCCTCTGCAGTCTCCGCTAGACCCACCCTCCCTCGCCATTGGTATACACAGCGCACTCTCTCCCCCCCTCCCTCCTCCTCGCAGCGATACACGAAGGTCGGCACCCCGGCTTGGGGCGCACATCAGCCTCGTCCTATTCCAGCACACAGCGGGTCCGCACAGGCGCCGAGACTGTGGTGCAGGGGCCCGGGGTGTCAAGGTTGTACCCCGACGGGGTAGGGGTGCAGATCGACACCACCACGCCGGAGATCAGGGCGCTATACAACTTTGCTCATGCTGCACCTGTATGATGGAAGCTTGCACTACTGCCTGCTTGTGTGCTTCGGTGATGTCTGCACAGCTCCAGCCCGTGCTGTACCGGGTGTGAAACTTCAAGTGCTGATGCATTGCCTCTACCTGCACAGTGAGAGAGAACTGCGCTGTGCGCTTTGCTTTTTTTGGGGAGTGGGGGAGAAGGAGGGGTGCGCGCCGGCGTTGGAAGATTGCTCTCCTCCTTATCCTGCAGCGTCTCTGTGTTAGAGAACCTTGCATTGTTATCATACATTTGCACATGTTCTGTATGTTATTGAAGCTGGCACGGTTTCCTCCGCTGTTCTTGGTGGGTGCTTGTACTGCTGATGTTTTCTCTGTACTGGTGTACAGGTTCTGTGTGTACTAATTCAGCACTTGTTAGCGTCAGTGCTCCAGAGTACTTTGTTTTCTATGTTTACCCACGCTACCCCAGTTTCCGAGAGCAAGGGAAGCTTGTCTGGTTCTCTATGTGTGGTACATCTGTGTGGGAGAGTCTTGTACCGTTGCTCAACATGCCGCCCCTGTTCTTTCTGGAATCTAGGCTGCACTGCCTCCGTCAGTTTTTAAGGGAAGCCTGCACCATTGTTACCTGTGTTATACATACTCTTCATGTGCGGGAGGCTTGCGCTCCTGTGTTGTATTGGTTCTAAGTTTGGGAGGAAAGCACACAGTGCGGCACGTGATGTCATCTGTTCGCTGCTTCCGTAGTTCAAGTTCCATGTATAAGACAAGCAGCACCCGCTACTATGTAAGCTGAGTGCATAATCTGTCAGAGGGAAGCTTGCACAGCCACTCGTTTTGCTGTATCTATTCTGGGTTAAAGGAAGCATGCAGTGCCGCAGTGCCTTTATTTAACTTATATATATGAGGAACTCTTTCCCTCTTTTACATGATGTGTGTTTCAGGGCAGTGTGATATTCTGCTACCTGTTCTATACCTGTTTTCTAAGACAGTGAAGCTTGCACTGTGCTTGAGTAAGCTTGAACTGCTGCAGCCGGTGCTGTACCTGCCTGGGTATCTAGATAGTCTGTGGGAGGGAAGGCTGCACTACAGCAGCCCAGTCAGCCTATTTTGTGCATAAGGGAGACTTGCCTACTGCTGCACCTCTCGCTTTCTGAGGAAAAACGATAGTGCTGTAGCCCTTGCAGTACCATTTATATGTGTGGGGCAGTGCTTAATTTGTAGAAAAATAATAGCCAGGGCTCTCGTCAGGAGTCCACTGCAGCTTCCACCCCACATTGCCATGCCATGCTCACGGTGATTTACTTCCAATAAACAGTAGATGTTAAAGCGAGTAGAGCTTTAAGGGAGTATTGATATTACTCTGTGGTAAAGCCGGCAGAGAGGTTTTTTTTTACTAAGCAATGGTTTTAGCGTTTGTTACCCCCTATTACACACCTTGCGTGTAGAAGATTTGCTCTCACAGAATCCATAAAAGGCATTCTTTACAAGGGACTCTATATTGTTTTGGCATCTGTAATTTTGTACATATGTTATTTTAAGGCAGATGGTTGCCTGTGCGAAAGCTTTACACAATACAGTAAGCCTGAGTTCGTTATGGTGACAACACACCAGTGATAAAGGCTGCAGGCCCTCTTGGTTCAGGGGGAAACATTAGATCACATGCCATAGATCTATTCTATTATTAAAAAAAAACAACAAAGGCTGTACACCTAACTTGTAGTATAAAATCATGTTAAAGTCTATAGTCTTTTAATAGCTAATTGTCGTTACACCATGTTAGAGCATGTAGATGGGTATTTTGTTACAGGGAAGCAAGGGGTTTGATGTTAATTAACTCTTTTTCAAACCCTTAGGGTATAAAATTTTAACTAAGGTAGTCCTTGCTAGATCCTCTTATAAAAACCTGACAGGTTTAGTTATCTGCCAGGCTTGCATATTAAAACAAGCATTTGCAATGCAATAGGACTCGCATTTATGTGAGTTAAAGCTATTGGCATTGTAAATAACAATGCCTTTTATTTTGGTTTAAAAAAAAAAAAAAAAAAAAACGCATTGTTATTTGCAATGTCAAAAGCTCAAACTCGCGTAAATGCGAGACCTATTGCATTGCACTCTTATCCAGCCACCGATTCCTTACTTTAGAATAATCCCCGGGCATCCAGTCGGAATTTTTTGGGGAGCAGTACCCCGCGCCCACATTGCTGCCTGACAGATATCCTGGACAGGCACTTTACGAGCTAATGCAGTGGTCAAAGCCTTGGTTCTGGTGGAAGCAGTTTTTGATGCAGAGCACTGTCCATTGTGAGATGTTCTGTTTCTGTACAGCCCTTCCTTTTTTGGCTCAGACGTACCCCACAAAGAGTTGATCATCCACTTGGAACTCTCTTATGTGGTCAAGGTAGAACGAAAAATGCTCTTTTTGGGTCCAGGCGATGGAGTCTCTCCACTTCTTTAGACAGGTGAGGTGAAGCGTTAAAAGGTAGGCAGGGTAATGGACTGGCCTACATGAAAGAGAGTTACCACGTTCGGTAGGAAGGATGCTCTAGTCTGAAGAACCAGATTGTCTGGGCAGATGGTAAGGTATGGAGGCTGAGATGACAGAGCCTGCAGTTCACTAACCCTCCAGGCAGATGTTATCGCCACCAGGAAGGCTGTTATTATGGTAAGGAGCCTGATAGGACAGTTGGCTAACAGCTCTAAGGGAGCACACATCAAAAATGTGAGGACTAAGTTGAAGTCCCACTGTGGCATAATGAAAGGAGCTGGTGGAAACATATCCTGAAGACTTTTGAGAAACCCATTTACAATAGGGGATTTGAAAAGGGATGGCTGGTCTGGCAACCGCAGAAATAACGACAGAGCAGACAAGTAACCTTTCAATGTGCCCAAGGCAGAGCCCTGCTGCGCTAAGGTAAGAATAAACAAAAGAACCTGGGAAAGGAGTGCAGATAGGGGATCAACTTGCTTAACTGTACACCAGGCCACCAACTTGCTCCAATGGTAGGCGTATACCATCTTGATGGATGGATACCTGGCTGCGAAGATAAAATTGCAGAATTCGGGTGGAAAGTCAAAAGTTGTCAACTGCTGCCACTCAATCTCCACAAATAAAGGAGAAGAATGTTCCGGTTCGGGTACAGAACCCTGCCCTGTTGCTGCGACAGAAGATCCTCCAGAACAGGCAGCCTGATCTGAGGACCAGTGCTCAAGCTTAACATCTAGGAATACCAGACTCTCCGTGCCCAATTTGGAGCCACAAGGATGACTTGGCCCTGGTCGTTCCCGATTTTCTCGAGAACTCTGGGCAGGAGAAGACCGACATCCTTCTTGGGCACCAGAAAGTAGCGGGAACAGCAACCACGACCTACTTCGGATGCTGGCACCTTCTCTATAGCTCTCTTGGCCAAGAGAGATAACACCTCCTGACAGAGTAAGGAGAGGTGGTCCTCTGTCAGCTTGTCGTAAGTAGGTGGAGGGGGAGGTGGGGAGGGGTCACAAAGGTGAGGGAGTAGCCCCTTTGGATGAGCTGCATAATCCAACAGTCTGATGTAATTGACCTCTAGTGGTGCAAGTGATTGAGTATCCTGCTCCTCACTTGATGCCCATGATGGTCGGAGGATACACTAAAGGGGTTTGGAGGTTGAAGCTGCCGGGTGGGTGGTGGATTGACCTGACCTCTGGCTGCCTGTCTCACGTGGTCTGTGGAAACCGCATCCTTGGCCACGAAAATCTTGAGAGGTTCGCTGGCCGTTGTAGCTAGGCGTGTAAAGAAACGGTTGTAAGCCCCTTCCAAGACCATGAAAGAGGTGGGAGGCAGACTGGGGTTGGCGAGGGGCCTTAAAACGCTTGAGCGATGAGTCCGCCTTCTCTCCAAACAACCGATAGCCATCAAAGGGCATGTACATGAACGAGGCCTAGGAATTCCCCGAAAAGCCAGCAGTTTTCAGCCAGGCCTAAGAGCCAACGATGATGAAATCACTTTCTCAAGCTAGTCGGTCAGATCGAGCCCCCATCGGATGGTGAATTTGGCTGCATCCCTCCCATCAGCAATTGCTTGAATGAGTATGGCTCAGGCCTCCTCCACGACCATGGGCAGCACTTGCGCAACCGAGTTCCAGATGGTATGGGAGTATCGGCCCAAGAGGCACGCGGTGTTCACCGACCGCAGTGCCAGGCAGGCAGAACAGAACATCCTCTTCCCAAAGGTATCCCGCCTTTTGGATTCCGTCTGGTGGAGTGGTAGGGAATGTGCCTGGGTTAACTTTGGAGGTGGAGGCCTGGACCATCAAGCTCTCCGGGGTGGGTGCTGAGTGAGGAAACTATGCTCCCCTGGGCCGGGGCAATGGAGGCAGGCGATTGTTTTATGCACAGGAGCCCCTGTGCAGGGCTTGGACCAGGCACAGAGTAGGACGTTGGTAAGCGCTTCATTAAATGGGAGTAATGGTTCTGTGGGGGAAAATCCCAACTGAAGCACCTCTGTCAAGACGTTTGCCTTGACTGCTACTGAGGAGGTGCTGAGGTCTAGGACCTCAGCCGCCCTCAGCACCACCAATGCAAATGAGGCACCCTTCACCATAGCCACGGTAGGGGGAGAGACCAGGCCAGTGTCTGGGGAGGCGTCCAGTCCACTGGCATCCGCCAGCTCCTCATAGCATGGGCCTCGGGATCTTCTAACTGATAACCATAAGGGTTGGCAGACCCTTCCCATTCATCTCCCAAACCAGGCCAGTCATATGAATAAGGCACTGGCTCCGTCATGGGAAGTCTGCCCCTCATATGCACAGGCGTCGGACAATGCCCGTCCGGCTTCGTGCCGGAGTCTGGGATGACAGCGCCGTTGGGAGTCGGCAGTGGCACAGGAGCAGCCCCCGAGCAAGGTTGAGGTGGCTCGACAGGCACAGCTCCGGTTCCATCAACGGATCCAAGGGGCCTGACTGGCAGCGGGGGCAAACCCACCGGCAGAAGACCAGTAGGGCCTCTCCCGAGCCCCAGGGCCTGAATGCACTCCAGCGGGGATGGGCCTCCCAAATATGAGGTGTATGGCCTCATAAAATTCGCATAACTGGGCAATGGTTGCTCCAGCTCTCGGAAACTCACGGAGGCACGGAGACAGCCTAGGCCCCACCACAAAGCTAGGCCTCAAATGCCGACGCTCTGTCTCGTCAAACAAGTTATTTACCTTCGGTAATACATTATTTGGTAGAGACAGGATCAAGCAGAAGATTCCTTACTTTATAATCTTCCCCAGGCGCAAGACTGGATCTGGAAATTTTTCCCATAGCACGTCCACGCGTCGGTAGAGGGCATTGCGCAACTCGTATCGACGGAGTCCTTATAACTCCCGCGCCAACGTCAATTTCTTCCATGACTATTTTCCGTGCTCAAAACATGGAGCCACATATAGAAACTGCCTATTGAAACAGCGTGCTAAAATAAAAGACACCATTGTGTCAAATAATCACCGGATTCAGGATGTGAAGGACCATAATGAAATCTTTGAGACAAAAGAAGACTCAGTTCACAGAGAGGGGAGGACAGGAGTGGTTTAAGGAATCTGTGGCTAGATCCTGTCTCTAGTAGACAATGCGTTACCGAAGGCAAGTAACTTGTTCATCTGATAAAGACATCAAGCCATAGATTTCTCACTTTAGAATCAAATGCCAAAGCCCTACCATCCCCAGAGGGGGGTCTGCGAACTGAAACCATGTAAAGACTTACTATAACAAATCCAGTCTAGAACAAGAGAAAAAGGTGAGCAATAGCATACTCTACCACATAAAAACTCGGGGAAAGAACCACAGGTAAGTAAAGTCACAAGATATTTAAACCATGGGAATAAAATACCCATGTTAGTATGACAAATCTGTCAGAAGCCAACGAATAATAGGAGTATAAAACTATTCGCACCCCTAACAGGATTCGAACCATGCATTCTCACCAAACAATGACTGTGGACAGAACCACAGTAACAAAAGTTATAAAAACATTAAAAGCATGGGGATAACTTTACCTCTGATAATAAGACAATGTCGCCAAATTACCCCATGAAAATAAACCCATTATATTCCGGCCCGAACACCGCGCGTTCGAACTTGTGGCACACAGAGCAGCAGACCATGCCATGCCAATGAGCAATACCCTTATACCATATAAAGTCCAATCCTAGCCAGGACTTCCCTGTAAATAACACAGAGAAAAACCCATCTCCAGTGGAGAATACATAATGAATGTTCTTATCAAAAAGAAGTCTAAGTCAACAGTAGCAACTATTGGCATGGAAGCAGTCTTTCCATAGGAAAAATAACTAGAGAGAATACAAATACCTCTAGGATATCTCATATTTATATAGTGACATAGGAGTAAAATAATTGACGCCTATGTATCAACAAAAGAAAATCCATATTTAAAGAAACAAAAATAAAGCCAAATAATCTACAGACAATATTGACATAACTATATGGAACTATAGTGGGATTATACCACATAGGAAAGCAACAGCCCTTCAACCCGTCAGAGTAATGTAAGTTACCTGAGGCACCACCGTAGAGGAATGGTAGTATAAAGTCGAATAAGATAAGATGTTATGCATGGAAAAGAAACCTTGATAGCCTAGCGAAAACCAAGGTTAGTATGTCACCTTACTTTTATGAATAGAGACCCATCTACAGATGATCTAAAAAAAAAAAGTCCCTCATACTAAAACCTGAAACTTTAAAGGATTCCATAATAGAAGAATCCGATCCATAAAATAAACCCAATTTGTATATGTCATCTAGGGACCACACTTCACAAAATGTGAACCCAATCACCAACAACTAGGGACAGTTAAATAATGGAAAGAGTTGTCCCCTAGAGAAGCAACGATCCTGTATGATGGGAATAAAAGCCTTCTACAAAAGGTAGAAGCTTTGAGGCCAACGCCTCTTTCCCTTAAGGACCAACATGCATGAACATCTTCATAGACAAGAAAAGGTATATCATTATAAGTGAATGTCCTTCAGAAAAGAAGAAAATCTTTAGTAATAACACACAGCGTTAAAACAACCCAAAAAGCATAAAAAAACATTAAGTATCCCTCATACAAGAAGGAATAGAATCGCCTGAGAGACTAAGTCTGCCTGGAGACCAATAATAGCATGACAATCCCAGGAAAACAAACCAGCATGCTCAAGGAACATGTACAAACCAACAATGCCTACACGAAGGGGCAGAAGAGGCAATCAACAGCAATGGCTATAAGACAGAACCTGAAGAGCAAAACATGTACCGTCTTAAAGCTGACATAAGCTTTTGGATAATATTGTTCCAAATCTAGCAAAAGTAGAAAACTTTTACCATCAATCATAAGTAACATCATCTATTTCCTAAACGCAAGGCAAGTAGCAGGGGAAAAGCCAAAGCCAAATAAACTAATAGCTTAGGCTACCAGCTACTTTCTGTGAATGAAGCATAAGGTCACACAAATACCATATAAAAGTATAAGAGACACTTCATCATATTAACCAAAACTAATAAGAGGGTCAAAGTACATAAACATCAAAAGGCAGACCATATACACTGACACTCCCATGGGGTACAAATTTCAAAACTACCCAACGATGGGGTACCAAACTTTAGAAATGTATGATATCGTACGTCAGAGAAATACGCCGACACAGAGGGTGGAACTCTGAATACCCAAATGTGAGATTAACTGTGCACAAGCTGAGAAATCTCATCTCAACACATATATATTTAGAAATGCTCACCATAGCATAGAAAAGATACTCCACATAGAGTATGGCACATATGATGAAGGTATCAACGCTTGAGCTCTTCAGAGTGGAGCAAAGGGCAAGACCTGTAACCCAAGCCTCAATTAAAAAACAAATAAACAGCTGAAAAACTGTCACCGACAGCCAGCGCTGAAGGAGAAGTCACAAATTCTGCACCAAGCAGTTAATAATAGAAGAAAGAAAGCCACTATAGCGGATAAGATTTCTCTGAAAAGAATTCTGCAGAATAGCTGCTCCATAATTTTCCTATCATCCTGACTGACCGTAACTAAGGGTCATGAAAAAATCATGTAAAGAACCACAAGGTTATCTAAACAACCATAAACCCCTGCTTCAAGCAGAAACACCACACTGGTTGTCACCATATAAAATACATATTAAAACACAGCCACGTATAAACACCTCTATCCGCACAAGTCTGAAAGAAAGAATTCAACCAGAACATTCAAAGACATGTCTAGGTGGCTTTATCAGACCGACCAGCTCTGAATCGCCGTAAAGCTGAATCAATATGTTCACCAAATAAATGTACACAATCAAACTGCATATCTTTCAGGCTATCCTGTACAGGCTCCAAAAACCCAGACCGACGCAGTGATGCATGTCGGTGCCGTACAACTGACTGAGCCATAGCTCTACCTACAGAATCGGTGGTGTCCATAACAAATTGTATGATGACTTTCGCTGCTTTCCTGCCATCTTGTACCACCTGCAGGAGTTCACTCCTGGTTTCCTCTGAAAGAGAAGGCAGCCGATGCGCCACAGAGTCCCATAAAGCATGAGAAAATCTGCCTAAAACGCATGCCATGTTTAATGACCTCAATGCCGAACTAACGGAAGAGAATATATTCCTCCCACAATGTTCTAGCCATCTGGACACTATTTTGTGGAACCAAGGGAAGGACACTAGGGTCCAGCGAAGCCGTAGCAGCCTGAGCCACCAGCCTTTTTGTGGTAGGATGTTGTAAGAGACAAACTGGGTCCCTATGGGCGGGTTGATGCCTAGGGGCCACAGTCCAGTCAACTGGAGCTCCCCCAACCAGTTTCGCCCAAGCTCCTAATAAAAGGTCAAATAGAGACTCATTATAAGGGAGTGAAGGCCCCACCCTTTCTCACCTTGGTGAAGATCTTCCACCAAAGGGTCTGTGGATAATTCCTCAGAGGGAAGCGGACAACCTAATACTGCTGCTGTCCTCAATACCGCAGCATAAGATGAACTCTCTGTTGCCATACCAGGTGGCGAAAATACATCCTGAAACTGGAGATCACTTTAGTCCACTAGCCTCCCCCAGTTCAGTCAGCCAATTTTCCTCCAAAGGAGGCTGGACAGTATTGGTCAAAGGGTTTTGACCCCTATATTCTCCCTTTCACCTGCCAAACGGTGTATTCCCTTAGGAAAAGCAGAACAGGTTGAATCAGGACAGATGGAGAGTTGCCCAAAACAGACAGCTCCATCGGTGCCGTATCCGGCGCAGTGTCAGCGCCGCCGAGGTCAATGGCTGACCCGACGCCGAAAGTGTAAACCCCGAAGGGCTGTGCACAGGCGCTGGCTCAAATTCGATAACGGAATCAGAGGGCCCAACTGTCACCCAGGGCGAACCCACCAGCGAAGATCCAGTCAGGGCACCTCCTACCTCCTGGGGCCAGAAAGCACACCAGAGGCCCAAATAACATATGCACGGAAAAATAATATTCCTGCATTTGGGCTAGAGTTAACCCGGCTCCAGGATACTTAGGGAGGCACGGGGTGAGCCCAGTTGAATGCTCGGCAACCAAAGGTTGGTAGATGGCGTCGGAGACTGACTTACGTACCGACCTATTTGCACTTTCGGAGCCTCCCTCGATGTCGGAGGCGGCCCCTCGACCGGTCTCTGGACTTTGGCGAGGACCGACGCCGCGGTGCCTCAAATAACCACGCCGCCAGAAGTTTCATACGACACTCTCTCAATGCCTTTAGCCGAAGACGCTGACAACGACCATACTCCTTGAAACCACAGTGTTCTCCAAGGCACCACAAACAGATGGTATGAGAATCTGTGATAGACATCGGTCTGTAACAAGATCCAAAGGTTTAAACCCAAAAGACATTGCAAAAAGCACACTCTATCCTCAACTAACTGTCGAGATGGGCCAAAAACCAGCTCCGCCTTGCAAGCGCGAAAAAGAAGACACTGACGTCGGCGAGGTAGTTATGTGGACTCAGTCAACGTGACATCCGGTAGACAGCATCAATATAGAGTCGCGCGGACGTGCTTTAGGAAAACAATTCCGAATCCAGTCTCACGCCTGGGGAAGATTCTAAAGTAAGGAATCTGCGGCTAGATGTCTGATCAGATAGATGACTTCGACGGACGTGGTGAAGTCAAAGATCTCTTCGACTTCTTGTTCTTCTTGTGCCTGTGGGACTTACCCAATTTCCCAGACGACCTCTACTACGACGACTAACACTTATGGCTCCGCAACCGATCTCAGGACCTTCCTCTTGACTGAGATCTTGAGTGGCAAGGAGCTTGAGGGACTGCTCCCTCAAGGCCTTGGGGTGCAAAGCGTAGCAGTCGACGCAGGTCTTGGTGTTGTGGTCGAGCTTCAAGCACCAGAGGCACACCAAATGTGGGTCTGTCAAAAACATCTGTCAATGAAAGGCACCACACTGCTTGAAACCAGATTTCCTACTTGACATCCTTATGCACCAGCAAAGTCTCAAAAGAATCGCGACAAAAAAGTCGAAAAAGGGTCAGTCAAAAACACTGGGGGTAGCTTTTCTCCAGATCTGTGCTGACTGGCGCAGAAGAAATAACTTGCGTCAGTGAGCTGGGGTGGTGCCTATATAGGCACCATGCACATCACTTTCGGCACGAACGACGCCAAGTGGAGCAGAACAATGCCACCTAAAGGTGCACAGGTGTACTGCTCACAAAACATTTCCGGATCCAGTCTGACGTCTGAGGATTATTCTAAGGTAAGGAATCTGCAGCTAGAAGGCTCAGATTATGCCTGTACTGTAGTAACAATAAGATGCTATCTGCTAAACTGTTACTGTGTGTCTGCAAGAATTTCAGTAACAATAAATTATGCACAACTTGCCCAATCACAATGCATCATGGGCTGCTCCAAAAGGCCTTAGCAGAGACTGATTAAACAAGCATTGGCATAGCCAATAGGTCTCGCTTTTGGGACCTTATAAGTATTTAGTTATGCAGCACAATATCCTTGGTGCAACAACATCAACTGTTGCATGGCTAAACACTTATAAGGTCCCAAAGGCGAGACCTATTGGCTATGCCAATGCTTGTTTTAAGAGCTCTCCTCCAGAGAAAGTCTGAGGGTCCCACCTTGAAGACATCAGGATTGTGCTAATAGGGTAACGGACTTGGGGCCGACAAGGATGTGAATGAAGTGCTCAGGTTTAAAACAGTGTTACCTCTCCTGAGCCCCAAGGCCAGCATCCTCCACAGTGCATGGGGAAAGTGAGATCCTGGGGCAATCCCCCCCACCCTCCTCGGCCCCCTTAGGGACCTTTAGATTTCACCCTGAAAGCCAGTCTGGTTTTGAGGGTCCACTCAAACTATTTCACAAGGGGCCTCCTCAGGATTTCTAACACCCCTCACGTGCCCCAGACACAAATTTATATCATGCCCTGATTGGGCATTACCAGATATTATTCCAGGGGTTCATCCTTGGTATTGTCATGGCTGCAGCCACCCGCGTCCTGGCACGGTTGTTGAAGACGTCCACAGGCTACAGTGGGGCCCTACCCGGCAGCACAGTATGGAGGCCCTAAGAAGACCACTGAGGGCCAGTGGATCAGCCCCCACCTGGGGAGGACCATCATCCGGACACATGCTTAACATAATGGGGTGGGACTGTCCACATTTAGATGCTCAGTGAGCTAAATGTTCGTTGCTAACTAGTTTATGCATTTGAATGCCATCAATGCCATCTCGGACATCCATCCTTCCGAGGACGGTAAACTGAGAACCGATAAATCGGATAACTATTTACAAGGCTGAGAGGGGCAACGTTTCACTAAACACAAGTGATTGCGCCATGAGGTGCAGGAACTGTGGCGAGGAAGAGGTAAAAGTGGTGATGTACCTGCACTTATTACGCACACAGGCCAGCTGACGTCAGAGTTCCAGAGCGCCCCTAAAATGCGCAGACAAGTGGAGGCGTTCGGCAGATGGCTAACAACTGATCTGGCACCGCCTGCCGGTGCCCCCCAGACACACTCCTGGGGGTGGCGGGCCAGGGTGGGTGCCTCAGCTCCCGCTGCCAAGTACGCTGAAAGGCGGGACTCCCCGTCTCCAGGCAGCGCTCACTGCCCGGCCGCCACGCCGAGCCTCCGCTCCCAGACGGCAGGCTGCGCCCCCGGATGAAGCCATCTGCTCCATGGGAGGCTTTGACTATAATCAGGGAGATCTTGTTCCGTGGATCCATCATCGGTGGGTGCCAGAGCCTGCTCCGCGCGCCGCGGCCCCCTGCACCCCGAGTCAATAGCCTGCCTGATTGGAAGAGGCATTACGAACGGGGCAGTGGATGGATAGGGGCCTCGTGCTGCGAGGGGCAGGGCCTGGGGGGCATCCTGAGAGGGTAGTTAAAGGAGAACAGGCTGTGTGGACAGAGAGGAGAGAGGCGAGGCTACGTGCAGCACGGAAAGGGCGGACTGCAAACCGGTGAGAGAGGAGACGCAAATTATAGACAGGGTCAGTCAGAGGGAACACCGCAGTAGATGGCCTCCCCTGCCCCTGAGGGCGTCGCTTTGTCTAGGTGACAAAAAATGTGGCCGAATCTGCAGTGCTAGGCATCCCAGGGGTGTATGTATTAAGAATGAATGGCCATTCCAGTACCAGTAGGTTGGGTAACTGAACTTTATTCAGTAATAACGGAGGAGCCCACTGGAATATCACCCTCCACATGAAAGTCCCGAAGCAATTGACAACGAGTGGTGCGCGCTGTTAGAATGCGGCGGCCGCGAAAGTGAAAGCAACTAGAACAAAGCTTTGAAGAGAGGAGCGGGGGCGAGCGAGCGCGGCAGCGTGCAGAGCTGACCACACGCTCGTGCATCGTGTCTGAAACGTGCGCGTAACCGCACAGAAAAGGCCATTGTGCACGAGCATGTGGTCAGCTTTGAAAACCCCACTACATAAAGTCTTCGCCAGAAGCAGCGCTTGCGCGCTACTCTAGGCTCGACCTAAAAAGTAATGCGCTGCATCTGTAATTTCACAGTTGGTCTGCATATCTCAGCTACTCATGTGATTTGTTGGCCATGCACCATTCTACCAAGTTGTTTTTTTCCCCCCTCACGTCCTATAACTATCAGAAAATTACTCTTTGCAATGTAATCGTCACTATAATTGGTGCATAATGTACTTTAGGAACAACGCCACAATTTCCTTTCAAGAAACAAGCATTGACAAAGCCAATAGGTCGACAATCCAAGATCGATTGGCGTTGTCAATGTCACTATCTTTTAACCATGTGTTATGGAGTGGATGTGTGTGGAGTTTAAATATGTGTAGTGTAAATATGTGGCAAGGTGCGCAGTGGAATTATGTTGAGTGTAATTATGTTGCATGGTGTGGATTTATGAGGAGTGGCATTGTCTGGTATGGAGTGGAGTGGAATTATGTGGCATGATGAATTATATTTTGTGGATTGCAATTTTGTGGTGTAGAGTGGAGTTAGGTGGGTTGGAGTGGAATGGTTTGTTGTGGAATTGTATTGCGGGGCGTTGTGTGGCTTTGAACTGTTTGGCGTTGAGTGGAGTTATGTGTAGCGGAATTACGTGGCATGGTGTACAATGGAACATTGTGGATAGGAATTATGTGGCATTGTGTGTAGTGGAATTATGCGGCGTGGGAGTGTGTCTCAGAGTGGAATTATGTGGAGTGGTACTGTGTCGTGGAGTGGCAAGGAGAGAAGTGGAATTATGTGGAGTGGAATTATGTGGCATGGTGCAGATAGGAATTTTGTGGAGTGCAATTATGTTATTTGCAGCGGAGTGGATATATGTGGAATGTAATTATGTAGCGTGGAGTGGAATTATGTGTAGTGGAATTATCTGGAGTTGAATTGTGCTGTGGGAGTGTAATTATGTGGACTGAGGTGTAAGTATGTGGCATAGAGTGGAAATATGTGGAGTTGAATTTGTTGGATTTTAATTATGCGGCATGCAGTGGAATGATGTGGAATGGAATTGTGTGGATTGACTTATGTGGCGTGGAATTGTGAGAGGTTGAAATGTGTTGTGTGTAGTGGAATTATGCGGTGGGGATTGTGTATGGTGGAATTGTGTGGCACTTAATTGTGTGGCGTTGTGTTGCATTATGTAGAGTTAAATTATGTGGAATGGAGTCGGGCTGAATTATGTGGAGTGGACTGGGACGGGTGGATGAAGAAGAAAGATGGACGGAGCAGATGGGGATGCATTCAAATGCAAGCTTCCTAAAGCCAAAATAAATACCATCAGCAATGTCAACATGTTTATCTGTCATCTGATATCTGCAAGCAAGCCAGGGGAGATAATATGGCGTAATGGCCAAAGCTATGAACTTTGGAGCTGGAGAACCTGGTTCGAGTCTCGGTGCTGGCTCAACATCCTGTGATTCTGGGCAAATTACTTAATCTTCCTCTGCCTACACAAAATCAATGTGTCCTTGTGTAAAGTGCTCCAACACCATCGAGTTGAGTTCATGCTATATAAAAGCTGCAATAAGAACAAAAGTCAGCAGATTGTGCTCAGTCACAAGGGAGGCAAGATGGCGGCCGCTTAGGAGGCCGGTAGCAGCACGCTGACCAAGGAGAGCTGAGACATGAAATTATTAGCGACCTGTGAGGGCCAATAAGCAGGGGAAAGTGGAAAATAAAAGAAACTGGTCCCCCCCGGAGCCGGAGCTGAAGCCCGCTGCTGCTGTGCGTGGGCGAACTGGGTTGCAATAGGGCTGAGCATCTTCAAACATCTTGCAACAGCGCACTCACCTTGTGCTTGTTGCGGCGGATCGGACGACTCGCTGCCATCATGGGACCGAAGAATGCAGGAGCCGGGGGGACCTCCAAGGTCGGAGGAACTCACCAGGTACAGAGCGGACCCGTGGCGGAGCACGGATCAGAGAGCCCGGAAGAGCCGGCGCCCAGGCATGGACGCCGGACACAGGCGCAACAGATCGAGCAGCAGCCCCTGGAGAAGAGGGGAAGGGGCAGAGTTACAGGAAAGCCGCATCCGGCCGGCCCTTCGGTAGTTGATCTGCTACAGCGGGGACGAGAGCTGCAGCCGAGTACTGAGACAGATGGTAGAGGACCTGGCAAACCTGGACCGGAGCAGAAGTCAGGAGAACCTCTTGGGCCGATATGCCTCCCAGAGCCATCGGGTATGCTTCCAGAGCCATTGGTAACAACATGGGCTTCCGATCCCCCGCCTGGTGAAGGTAGGCCGATAGAAACAAATTGGTTGCTTACAACACTGACTCTGACTGAGCAATCCTGAGCAAGATGGGGGGCAGGGAGAACTTGCGTGACTATAACTCCTGGCAGGTCAATGGCATGCGGGGAATCTAATGGGGCAAGCATAGGGGGAGGTGATGGTGGATCCCTATCCAAGAACGAAGATGCAACACCCCTAGCCCCAAAAACTGCTCCCTCAGTGCTATTAAATAAACCCCCACAATCAACTAGCGCAACTAACAATCAGGAAAATAAGAGAGTGGGGATTATGGCTCACCCCCCGGAGGCAGTACTAGTGGATTGTCAACAAGGGGAGGAGGAGGAGGTTGAAAAAGGAGATAAAGGCGACCCGAGAGAGAACCAAGTGACTGAAAAAAAACAGTCTCAGAGGGGGCTGAGTGGTCTGAAGATGGCCTTGGCTCCTCCTCTGAACTTAGCAACATTGACAGTGACCCTGAAGAAAGTGATGGTGCCCAAGCTTTAACTGCCCGAAAAGCAAGAAGGAAATCTGCCGCGCAACGCTTGGGTGGCAAAGATCTCACTTGGGACTATACACCCATGACTCAACTGTCAGGCTCTCCATCAGGGGATGTGACAGGCCTAGCCAACCCAGATCCTCAAACATTAGAGGCCAAATATCAGGCGATTCTAATGCACCGAGAGGAGACACGCCAGAATAGTCGAAAAGCCCAGTCTGCCTTGCGTAAAGAGCAGGGGGTGGTCAGGAAATTGACCAAATCATGCAATACTATCGGGGAGCGAATGACAGACCTGGAGACTAGAATAGTTACAGCAGAGACCGACCTTACAACAACGCAAGCACAAACTAAAGCTCATGAGTCCCAGCTGAAGGATATACAGAGGAAGTTGGAGGACCATGAGAATCGGCAGAGGCGAAACAACCTGCGTGTGCTTGGGGTCCCTGAAGGAGCGGAGGATACAGATACCCGAACTTACACAGTGGAGCTATTAAGGGCCGCCTTCCCCGAACTGTCCAACTGGAACTGGTCACATGAGATACAGCGGGCCCACTGAACCCCCTTTAAGCCAAGATATCCAGCAAAAGAAGATGCAAAACCTCGGGCCATTCTTGTTTATTTCGGGAATTTTTTGCTTCGCCAGGCTGTGTCAGAAAAAGCCAGGCCCAAATCAAAGAGGTCCAGTGGGAAGGTATCTTTCTTTGTATGCCCGGATTTTTGCCACGCTACAGTGGAAAGACGTTGGAGGCTAAGACAGCTGATCAAGCATTTCCAAGATAAGAATGTGCAAGCCTTCCTGATTAATCCAGCACAGTTAAAAGTAATATGGGGGGGCAATCGCGATTCTTTTCCTCTGAAATTAAGGTGAAAGAATATCTGGAAGGCCTGAAAACCTAAGAATGAAAGACGCTTAACTCTGCTTAGGTGGACCTGACTAATATGATTAAAATGTCACTATCTAGGAGCAAAATAAGATAAGATTATAATCATGGGGAAATAAAAAGTGAAAAAAAGGAGAAAAAAAATAATAATAAATATTAATATATATACAAATATAAATAAACTAAAATAATTCCTGGTAGGAATTATCACAAGGTAGCATATGAAAAGCTGGTTTTTAATATATAGCTCCTGGTCATGTGTGCTGTGCTCATCTCACGCGCAGACCTCGGTCTGAGCGCTGCTCAAGGGTGGTGGTGGGGAGAGGAGGGGGGCAGGGCGGAAGTGGGGGGAGGGGAGGGCTTGGGTGGGGAGGGGTTAACGGTGGTGGGAGTGCAAAATTCTAAAAAATATATACCCATGGATGAAACAAAGGCTATTGCAAATTGTTATGCTATGAGTGGATTAAGACAAGTGAAGGTACACCCGGCTGGTTTAAATCAAGCGTAAATGAGTAGGATAAATATATGTACAATAAATGTGGGTGGCTTGAATGACAGGAACAAGAGGCAAAGGCTGGCTGAGTTTGTTAGATTGAATACGCTGGATGTTGTGTGTGTACAGGAGACGCACACTCCCTGGGGGAAAAGGAATCTGATGGGTATGGGAGGGTACAATATGCTGGCCTGCACTTCCCAGAGCTCCAATATTCGGGGGTTGCGATTTTTGCAAAGGTTGCTATGGGTGAGGCTAAGCGTAAATTGGCGGATACACTAGGGCGATGGGCAGCGGTCGAACTAGAGATAGGCTACACTATCTGTGCAATATATGGCTCAAACCAAGATGACCCGAAGATCTCGAGGTAGAACTGGCAACCTGGCCTTGTCCTCTGGTTATCTGTGGTGATTTTAATATATCAGCTGAGTTTTGCAGTAATCAGCTGTACCAGGGGTGAAAGCCTAGAGTACACAGAGCATTGACATCCCTTATTAGCAGTCACGGCCTGGTCGACACCTGGGGTATTGAAAACCCCAACAACCCAGGGCATACTTACTACTCCTGTCCTCACAAAAAAATACACTAGGCTTGATTATTTTTTTACTTCAACGAATCTGGCTAATAAAGTGGGGATTAGAAAGCTTCCAAAAGTGATCTCGGATTATAACCCGCTGATACTCGATCTTGAGGTTGATATGCCCAATAAGGTACATAGTAAATGGACATTTGACAAGAAACTTCTTGCTAATAATACCTATATTGAGCATATTAAGAATTGGGCTCTGGAATTCTTTGATATCAATAGATACAGTGCTAGCCGGAATATAGTTTGGGACACTTGCAAGGCTGCCCTAAGGGGCGAAACAATCAGCTTTGTAGGACGTGCAAGGAAACAATGCCGGCTAGAGAATGAGCGGCTGTTAGTTGAACTGGCCAATGCAGAAGAAGAGCATATGATTTTAATAACTCAGGGACAGGAAGCAACAGATTCCCAACTACGGATTATCTCCCTCAAGGCCGAGATAAATAGCTGGCTCACACAGAAATCGGCCGAAGTGTATCAGACACAACAAAATGAACTATACGAGACCGGGGAACTAGTTGGGAAACTGCTCGCTCTACGCACTAGGCAAAAAAGCGTCAAGAATCTAATATCCGCCATAAAAAAGGACGGTCAAACATATACAGAGATTAATGATATTTTGGTAGTATTTCAGGAATATTATCAGCTCTTATACAAGGAAGATGTTGGGGCAGCACAGGAAGTCTCATTTAAATTAACAGAAACAGAATTAGGGCCTCTACTTGATAGTCAGGCTAAGGATGAGCTAGATGGGGATTTCTTACTCGAGGAGGTATTAACAGCATTACACGAGTTACCATCAGGGAAAGCTGCTGGCCCCGATAGCATTCCCCTAGAAATATACAAATTAATACAAACAGCGATAGTCCCTATATTATTGGATCTGTTTCTGGGAGTGCAGCATAATGGGCAAACACCTGAATCCTGGAAGGAGACAGACATTATCTTTCCTAAAAAAGGCAAATCGCCAGATAACCCACCCTCATATAGGCCTATATCATTGATCAATACGGATACCAAACTATATTCCAAAATACTGGCTACTCGGTTAGGGAGGGTCATTGGTCATCTGGTCACGCCCTGGCAGCATGGTTTCATTCCCGGGAAAGGGACAACTGATCACATCAGGCGGGTTATAACACTTTTTGATATCCAGGCTGCAACAGGGGGACGGATGGCCATGATCCTCCTCGACACCGAAAAAGCGTTTGATCGGGTGGCCTGGAGGTTCCTGTGGGGGCTACTGTAGCTAAAGGGCTTTGGCCCACGAATCATCAGGGCCATTAAAGCAATGTATTCAGATCCCAGAGGCCGGTTACAACTGATGGGAAAAGAATCGGATAGTATTTTAATATCAAGGGGGACTAGACAGGGGTGTCCTTGTTCCCCTATTTTATTTGCTTTGTACATAAACCCTCTGATAGAGAAATGTTTAAGAAGCCAGGAGATCAAACCGATTGTTTTCAGAAGCTTTGAGACCAAGATTCTGGCTTATGCAGATGATATTGCCATTTTAACCACCAATCTGACCGATGCAATCAGGGAAGCTGCGGCTATCGCTAAAGAGCATGGGCAAGCATCAGGTTACTCCTTGAACGAGGGCAAAACACTGGTTATATGTACAGATAATATAACTTTTAATGATCCTCGGCATGTAGAAAACGCTACATATTTGGGAGTTTGTATCAGCTCGAAAGTAGACAATAGTTAAGGCTAATTTTAACCCTCTGATAAAAACAATATCTACAGATCTTAAAAGGATAAACGGGCTGCACCTATCGGTTATTGGGCGAGGAAATGTTTTAAAAATGACAATTTTGCCCAAAAAATTGTATATGTTTTGCTCTATTCCACTCGCGATAAGACGCAGTAATTTTAAAAGCACTAGAAGCCATGTTTTCAAATTTTATTAGGCAATATGGGAAAGTTAGACGCTCCCTAAAATACATGACACTCCCACAGGCATAGGGTGGGCTTGCATTTCCTAATATTACATTTTATCATTGGGCGAGCCTTTTACACCAGATGTCTATTTTATTTTGCTTGGCTACAAGCAAAGAGACAGAGGAGGAAAGGAAAGTTAGGATTCCAACGATATATGAACTTACCTTAGGGAGGGACGCTATGGGGCTGCTACTACGACAGATAGAGCCAAGCTACTACAAGAAGGTACGATTTAAGGTGGTGCTAAGCGCCTGGGAAATATGGACTAGGGTGCGTAAGGATATGGCGATCCCAAAAATTAGTCGCTACACCCCTCTGTGGAGATCGCATTTCTTTCCGCACCCTTTCTATGATAATATGGGAAGGCACTGGGAACAACTAGGCCTAGTATCAATAGGTGATCTACATGTGTCAGGCCAGCTACGCCCCTTCGCTGCCCTGCAACAGGACTACGGGATCCCTGCTAGGCAATATTTTAAATATGTACAGATCCGAGAATTTTTTGCTAATTGTAGACCGGCAATACCCCCTGAAAAAATACTGCTACTGGAGATAATTGCACGGAGGGGTAACAGGATTAAAAATATTTATAGTATACTGCTAAAAAGTGTCCCAGACGATCTAGAGAAAACAAACCAATTGGGCCGGGAAGCTGAATAATCCCGATGTTGATGTGGATATGGCATTGTTACTAGCAGCCAAAACTTTTCGATCTACTAATCTTAAGACACAACATTATAAAACTTTGTTCAATCTGTATTTTACCCCTGCCAAGCTTATTAGAGAGAGCAGACGATAGCTGCCCAAGGTGCGGGGAGGTGCCTGCAACGATAGTGCATATGTTTTATGATTGCGCTAGGCTGCTCTCTCTCAAGAACGAGGTGGTGAGCTTTTGGGAGGGATTGTTAGGTTGCAGGATTAATTTATCTTCTACCCTAATGCTCATGGGCTATGATAGCTGTATTGGCCTGGATACCACAGACAAATATTTTGTACTTATTGGCACAGCTGTTTTAGGATAATAATCGCAGTACGATGGAAGGATGCTGATCCCCCCCCACCTTTCAAATATGGCTAGCCCGCCTCTTGGGGATATATAATCAAGAGACTGCATTGTATGCGTGCAGGGGTAGGGAGGCTAGGAAACTCAGGCGGGCAATTTGGTCACCTATTGTAAGGTGGAGAAAGAATGTGGGATGCCCTGGTAGGATGAGAAGTGGTGGCCTTTGGGAAGTACCTTAAATCATGTATATATCAATTTAATTGTATGTAATTAGGAATTGCTACCATCCGGTTTTATCTATCTGACTGTTTTATTAAGCACTTACAGTATTTATAGTATTTATAATATCTATGATATTCCTCTCTTTATTCAAATAATACTATTTATAAGAGCCTTTGTGTATATTTTATAGACCCAATGCACTGCTTTATCTTGTATGTAATAACCGTTATATGTATTGTAATTGGATTTCTATGGGTATATAATAATAAAAAAAAAAAGAACAAAAGTCAGAGGACGGAACAAAAGGTATCTGGCCTCCCGACTCATCTACTGAGCTGGGTAAAGGCACAACAATAGGAGGGAGGCGGAACAAACAAACGCAGACAACAGAGCCAGCTACGAAAGATGCACTCTAGAGTGGCTCAACAAAAATGAAAAAAATAGCAACCAAAAGCACGAGCAGTGTAAGGAAACAAGTACTAAGGCCATGTTCCAAGAGAGGGTCACATGCAAGAAGAGAGAAGTGGCTAGCAGGAAGCAAGCAATTGGAAGTGGCTTTGAATTTTTATTTTATTTATTTTCTTGAGTTTTATATAGCGCTGGCTAGACCCGTAGGTATCAGAGCGCTTTACAGAGTATCAGTACGAAGCAAGTTACACAAGGTTACAGAACAATTACATAATGTTACACAGTAGCGAAAAAAACCGCAAGTTAGGAATATGAGAAAACTCGAGTATGGCAATGAGTGGACGCGTGATGAGGCAGCAAACAGCAGGAGATATAACAGTAAAAACAAAAGTTAAGCGGAGGCAAGAAACAGCCTAAGGGGCCGGGGAGGATAAAGGGGGAGCACAGAAAGGAAAGGGGATGGAAAACAGATAAGGATAGGGAAGTGAGAGGGAAACAAAACGGAAAAGGCACCAGAGATGTCAACAAAATCAGAAGAACGAGGAGCAGGTCCGTGGCGAACAAGAGACAATTGTGAAGTCGTCCAGCAGGAAACAGGGATTGCTAAGATGGCGGAATCGAGGGTAGGAGAGGCAGTGGAAAATAGTCCCAAAATGGCGGGGAGCATAAGGGTCCAAGACCAAAAAGCCAGGGGGGCTAAGTCCAGAGAAAAAAGAAAAATAAGAGCTGATTTCATGGAGAGGCACTAGAAGGGGAAAAGAGCCAGAAAGTCAGGGGCGGGGCAGTCTATTTTCGAGTCACAGCTGTGCCGTCCATGAGCAAGTGTTCTGGGCAGCGGTGTCTGATCCATTGTCGATATGTCACGAGAGGAACTGTTACGGGCGCCAGGGCAGCAGATCAAGAGAACAGGAGGCAGCAAAGTTGGAACTAGCATGGGCGCTTCTCCGGCAAGGACGGGAGAGTGACAAGCTCAAAACGCCACGTAGAGCATTGCCGATAGTTCTTACCTCCTGTAAGTCCTAAAATCGACCCAGTTGACAAGCGGGAGGCGCAGTAGGCGAGGTAACTGTAGGGGAAGGCAGCGGTAATCGAGCCCGGAGGCAGGGGGAGAGTCAGGAGGGTAGAACCTCCGCCCGGCTTTTCTGCGGCCTTCCGGAGCGATCAGAGAGGCATCGGAAGCTTTGAAAGGATTCCACCGAAACGTTGGACACCAGGGACTTCAGAGAGAAGGCGGGGGAGGAAGAAGACGAGCAGCGGAGTTGAGAGGGGAGCTGTGCCCGATGCCCGGCTGGGTAGGTGTCGGCCGCGGAGAGATACCCGAGCCAGACTCCCCTATAGCTGAACAGAGCGGCTCCACCGGACATCGGCCATGCTGGTCCTGGAACTCCGCGGGAGAAAGCCATAAGCGCCACTTTTGACGAGATTCTCATGCTCCCAAGCGCAGGAATGGAGCATCGAGGACCGCAGGTGAGGACGGAAACCCAGGTGAGTAGGTTTATCCCCGGAGGAGGTGGGAATCTAGGGATATTTAGCTAAAAAGGCTAAGTCTGGCCGGGAGCCCCCTGCCGGAGCTCCTCACCGGGCAGCCATCTTAAGCCACCCAGTGGTAAGTAATGGGTGGCCTCCAAGCCAACTAACTGTAAACAACACGTCTCTAAGAGACAGCACATGCGCAGTCTAGCCGAGACCTAAATATATGACAAAGATTGTTTTGGTACATAAGTGGTTTCCGATATGGTGTAACTGCTGGTTTCTTACTAGTTAACGGTAGGTATTGCAGTAATAGGATAAGAGGCAGTTTATATGGACTTTCGATTTGGCAAATGTTGGACATGGTCCTTTCTACAGGATCATCGCCAAACTTTTTGCCTTCACCCTCCTGTTTTCTGTACCTGTTTTTGTTGGCTTTTAGGACACTGCGCAATTTACCACTGCTAACCAGTGCTAAAGTGCTTGCGCTCACTCCTTTAAACATGGTAACACTGGCTTCCACCCATTTGGCACATTTAATTTACCTGAAAGACCCTAGTAAAGTGGTACTACCTGTACCTAGGACCTGTAAATTAAATGCTATTAGTGTGCCTGCAGCACTGATTGTGCCACCCACTTAAGTAGCCTTTCAAACAAGTCTCAGGCCTGCCACTGCAGCCTGTGTGCGCGGTTTTTAACTGCCAATTCAACTTGGCAAAATAAACCTTTTCAGGCCAAAACATTCCTTTTTAATCCATCCAAGTCACCCCTAGTGTAGGCCCTAAACAGGCCATAGGGCAGCGTGCAATGTATTTAAAATGTTGGGCATGTATTTTTAAGTTTTACATATCCTGGTAATGAAATACTCTTAAATGTGTTTTTCACTACTGCAAGGCCTGCCTCTCCCCATGGGATAACATTGGGTTAATTAGTACATTTAATAAGTGATAACTTTCAATTAAGAGCAAGTAGAAATGTTGAGTTTGGTGTCTAAAGAATTTTAATTTAAAACCTTTAATCGTAAAGTCGGATTATAAGCGACAAATCTTAAAATGCAAGGTCTGATGTGTACAAGGGTGCCAAAGGTGGGACCATTAACTTGGAAAATTTTATGTTCAATTCACAAATTTGAGGAGGTTTCTCACTGAAGAATACACTTTTCTAAGATCCTTTAAAAAGTACTTTATGACCCAGACTGTAGGAAAAAAAGCTTTGGGATAGACTTCTGCAACAACCTTTGATAGCACCCATATAGATATGATAGAAAAGAATTGTAAACCAGATTTAGTCATACTGAAATTGTAAAACCATTTGATGTTTTCTTCAACGCAACCTAGGAGTAATAGCATCAAGCACTATGCTAACGATGCTGTAGTAAGAGTCAAATAAAAAAAGATTACATTGCTCATCAGAACAAATAAAGCACTGCAGAGTTCTTTCATGGTGTGTCCTTACGCATCAAAACTTGTTGGCAGCATATAACTTCGGCAATCTGTGCCTAGGTGTCAAGTATCTGGGCAGTCAGAAAATGGGTGACTATGGTCTGGTAGTCATCAATATTGAATGAGACTTCAGTATCCAGGTGGAACAGCTTGTACAGTAAAGGTGCCATTTCAGTGGGAAGATGAAGTGAGGAGCTTACCTATGCTTTTTGAATTACTGAGACCCAGCATAAGACTCTGTAGAACACCCGATATTCACCACGCTCTCTCTCTTTGGCCAAATCTTTCCCTGTTCTTCAACATTATGAGGGACAATTTTCTGAACAGTGACTGACCAGTAGGGTCTTTTCTTCATTTTCTCTCTGCGCTTTGTTCACAAAAGTTGAAGGCATAAAGTTCTTTGAGGACAAACAATAAAAAAAACGAAACCTCTCCAAAAAAAAAAAAAAAAACACTAGAAAAATAAGAGACGCCCCAAAGATGTTAAGTGGTACAATCGGAAAACAAGTGAAAACAACTGGAAAAAAATAAGCAAAACAGTATTCAGGGAAATTACTATCCTAAGTGGACAAAATAGTTGTCTGTCATTGCCACTGCAAATTCACTCTAAAGTAGAGCAGTCTAGGTAGGAATGTAACAGGAAATTAATTTCCTTGTATGAAACTGTGCTTTATTAAAATAAAGGAATTAAACATTTTAGTGCTAGTGGCTGTCGATGAGGTTCACAATGTTTAATTGGCTATGGTAAAAAAGAAAGACTCTTTCTCTTCGTAAAGTGTTCCAGAATTTCACACAAAGGCAGATAGGCTTGGTGTCTAGGGTTATCAAGAAGACCAGGAGAGGGGTCTTCAAACATTCTTGATGCATTTACAATTTTGATTAGGACGGAGGCAAATATTTCCAGAAGCAATTTGTAATGTAAATCTGTAAAATGCGCAAAGCAGATATGTCTGGTTTCAGCAAAGGTTATACCTGACCTCTTAAGTGACTGTGTTGGAGTCCAATAGAAGTTTCAAATGTTCGCCAGCACTGGTCTTTCATATATTCTTACTTAAGTCTTTAAAAGAAGCCAGGCAAGAGGACTTCATTACACATCTACCATTGGCACAGTAAGTAACATCACTGCCTGTATTTTCCTACGTTCAGTCATCTTCACTGGGTGTCCCACTGACCGGGTGTCCACAGCAAAAGAGGGAGACAGAAAAGGGTACTGCCAGATTGTGCCTGTTAGGGTCAGATAGGGCCTTGGGTTGGGCCAGAACCTTTTTCCAGTGAAACCTCCAAGGTAACAATCATGTTCCTCACCCAGCACCCCATACTGTCAATCCCCACAATGATACACAGACCAATATGGCAGTAACACTCATATAGCATCCACACAATGCCTAGACCTAACCAAGTAGATATTTAACGAACAAGCACACACCCTCAAACTACAGAACACGTATTAAAACTCTTGCTCTTTAATGCTCACTTTGCAGTACTTCAAGTTCAAGATATTGCAGACTTCATCACCTACCACATGCTGGACTAAAACGTCATCACAGAAAAATGGATCGCACCCCCACCCCACATCCTTCTTCTCACAAGCTACAGCATCCATCATGAGAATCGCAAGCATAAACGAGTGGAGGCCTCGCTGTCATCCATAAGTCGTCCTAGACTTACACCTGAGGCAACAAGCGACAGTCAACTCCACTCTGAAACTCAGACTAACACCTTACATCTCATCTACAGGCCTCCTGGGCCATACAAGGACTTCAGTGATGAGTTTGCAGATCTCCACACCACTTCATCCATCCAAAAACACCAACATAACCTTTTTCGGTGACTTCTATCTCCCAACAACACAAGCTCAAAAAAAGTTATAATAAATAAAGCACACACACCCTTTCAACCTCATCTACACACACTATGTGATAGAGCACACCACCTGTCAACACACCCCAAAGGCCACTTCTTCGACCTTGTCTTTTTAGAAATCGCAAACAATCCAATGCAAATCACCCATACTCCCCATCTGGACAAACCACCTCACACTCCCAATCTCCCAGCTCAGCATCCTACCAATACAATGAGGTCAACCCAAAAGAGGAGAAAAAATGTTTGGACCTTCCAAGCCTTCTCCATCGCCATCTTAATGCATGATCTCAACTCTCGCCCTGCCAATTCAACGTCCAAGGCCAACACCCTTTTAAAAAAGTTCTTGAAACACTATGTGAACATCCACGCTCCTACAAAAACATGCAACTGCAAGCCAAAACCTTCATCAAGCTGGATAAAAGGACCGGACTGACAATATATGCTCTATCCACAGACAGAAAAGAAAATGGAAGAAAAACAGAGCTCCTGATGACCTCATGATACTGGAGTCCCCCTACTCAACATGCAGACAGCTCATCACACCAGCCAAAGGCAAATTCTATACTAACACTATCAATGAAGCCACCAACAGAAGCTGAACACTTTTTAAAACAACCAAACACTGCATCATCCCTCTGCATAAACACTTCTCACACTCTACAGAAAAGTGCAATGCAATCACTCTCTTCTTAAGTCAAAAGATAAAGACCTGACAGTACATCAACACCAAACATGCTTCTCTTCCTACACCCACCCATTCTCGTAGAATGCCACAATGGCCATCCTTTAAATCCCTCAGAACTCGCAAACATACTCAATTCCCTTAAAGCCACTTCCCGTCAAGAGCAGGTCTTACTTTTGCCCTTCATCAAAGCACTCTCCAGGGACGTGCTCTGAGTCTTCTCAGTAGCTCTCAAGACAGGTCAGATCCTCCCACTCCTAAAGAAACTACATTAGACCCTCACCAGATACCAGTCCATCAACCACCTACTCCTTATCAGCAAGATCACATTTAACTTCAAGATCACTCCAATGCTAACCATTTTTGCAGGGCTACCAATCTGGCTTCAGCACGAAGACCACTACTTTACGCATTGCAGACAACCACAAATGAAGATGCAAATGCCTCCGGATATGGCTGGACCTCTCAGCTGCCTTCATTAGTCAACCATCGAGCCCTCAATGGTCCTGGATGGGATTCACTGGCAAACTGCTTCGCCTGTTACCTTTCTAATTAACACCAGTTTGTTCGTATAGACATCTCCAGGTCCCAAAAGATCCCCACCACCTAATAGATCCCCACCACCTAATGAGTCCACCATGGTTCCATACTGTCTTATCATCAACCTCTATATGGAGCCCCTTGTGGCTTTATTCACAAAAAATAGCATTAAGGTTCACCAATGATACACAACTCTAACTGAAAGTCTCCTCTGCGCCATACACCCAATACATCAAACACTTCCTGGAGCATCTCATCTAGACCTAATTGTCAAGTACTCACCTGAAGCTCAACCCATTCAAGATATAGCATCTGCTATTTGCCAACAACTAGCAAGAAAGAGTACAAAAAGAGAAAACGCTTCTTCCAAGAAAACTAACTTCAGAACTGCTGTTCAAGTCCTCATACTCTTGAATAGGGATAGTGGTAACATCCAGCTCCATGGCCTCCCAAACTCCACATTGACACCCTTTAAAGGCAATTTACATGCCAGAGCACATCCCCATCTATGGCTTAAATAAATAAGATAGTAAAGACAATTTTCCCCTAGGGAAAACCAATCACACATATATGGGTCTTTCAACCATCTAACACTCTTCTCTCACACCTCATAAGTCTATGGTCATAAATCTGTACCACATCCACATTGAGTTTGCACAGAACTTCAATTGTATAAGGGTAACATACAACAACCCATTAATATAAAGTGCTCACATGGAATAATGTAAAGTGCTGTTTACCACACATTTAAAAACATGCAATATTAAAAGACGGAGGCTCAACACATCCCCACTCCCTTCCTCTGTTTGCTCTCTTTCCTTCCATCCTCTCTATATCCTCTTCTCAGACCTCTTTCTCTTCACCTTCTCTTCTGTTCTCTTTTTCTCTCCCTCTTAAATCCTCCCTCTGCTGCACTTAACTTTGGGGAAATTAGGGAAAGTAAAGAGGCACCAAGCACTGGGCTTTCAAAACCGGCCTCCAGTGGTTCCAGCCCACAGGGGAAATGCCAGATGGATTAAAAGACCAGTCTGGCCTTTGGATCATTGAGTGTGGTGTCGGGTTCAAATAAATGGCTAAAAACTGAAAAATATTCTGTAACTATTTTGTTGTTCTTTCCCTTTCACGTTACTGCATATAAAAAAGCACACACACTTTGAATTAAGAAATGAATGCAAGTGAAATTAACCCAATCTCACTCAGTTAATGCAATCCCTGCAGATGTCTGTGAGGGTAATCAGAGGGTCACATTACTGAATCCTCGTTGATGCAATGGGGAAGTGTGACTTGTGTATTTATAGTGCTATAAAGTCTAAGCCTGTGACAGAAAGCACTGAGTGGATACATATATACAGACACACACAATTATATATACGCAAGTCATTATTTTTGAACTGCATTACATACAGTATAAGGGTAGGCTGTTGCACATTGATTTAGTCTTTAAAAGCAATTGTTTTAGCTTATAGTATATATTTTAGCAATAGGTACTCAGACCGTACCTAATGAAAACATTTTTATAAGTGTCAATTAAAACAATGAATCGCAGATCTCAGCTGATAACCCCCTTACATTACCTCTCAAGAAGAATAAATCTTTATCACCATGAAGCTTCAATGACTCCATAAATAAAAAAGTGTATACAGGCGCCCAAGCAGCGTTTGCACTTGGTGATTAACCAATTACACATATTTACGTTTCTTTCAGGTAGCAAGCAAGGCCTATCGGTCTCTCTCTTAGCTTCATAGTGCATGAGATGCATCACCCTCTTCATAATCAGTCAGATGCACCACAAGGTCTGCATTAGCCATCCAGAAATGGTTGTTTTTAACTAAAACAATCAGAACTGTTTTTGTAAAATTATATAGCATGGGCAGTCTCCATAGACTTAAAAGTATTGGCCCAGGAGAAAGAGAAAAGGTGCCAGATTCATGGAAGCCATTTAAGAGATGGCCTAGAGGATTGGGGCACAATGTGGGAGCTCATTATTTCATTTACTATTATTAGTTGAGCAATTGCAGTGGTTCTGGGGCCAGGAGTGTGATGGGCCACTGCATCCCAAAAAGGGTGTTTTACTACCAAAAAGGGAATTGGGGGCCCATTTTTTTGCCAGCATTAGAGCCCAGGTCACCATTGCTGTGCACGGAACAGGCCCAAGCATTAGGGACAAGATGTGGGGCTTGGCTGACCCATCACGCTACTGGACTAAGTTAACATCACAAAGTGGTGCGAGGGGCTAGCTAAACCCCAATTATAGAATTATGGCTAGGTTAGTATCCTTTCTTGCTTGAATTAGGGACCAGTGCACCCTTGCTGTACCAGTGCTGCTTTGGGTCTCATAGTAATGACCCAAGGGAGGGGAAAAGGAAAATTTAAGTAGTGGAGACACCTTAGTTTGGGCTCAGGGTGATAGCCTGGTGGGGCAAGATGGGGGGCCACGTTTTAACATAGGGAAGATAGCCCACTTTGCAAGTTAGTAGCTGTCATTAGTGAAGAGGGTGCAGTGGCACTGGAGCTCAGGGGTGTGAGGGGCCTGCTACATCACAGTTGCCTTACTTTACAAACTGTGGATGGGGGCTCACTTTCCCTGATAACATTAGGGCTGAGGACACTCTTGTTGCACGGATGGGGAGGGTAGCGGGGTGGTGGGATGCTAATTTATTTTTTCTGAAAAAGACAAAGCTTGTTTCAAGATTGGAATAACTGCTAAGCATGATGGGGACAGAAGGAAAGAGGCACAGGAGCCAGCCTATTTATCACTCAGGGTCACAGCTATCATTAGTGCACCAGGTGCAGTTATACTGGGATTCAGATGTATGAAGCGCATTACCCCAGTGTTGGGGATCAGTGATTTGTAGCCAGTTTCTGTTTAATGCTTTTGTTCTTTTAGAAGTCTCACATTCTATATGGATTAAAATCTATTCAAAAAGTCCCCCTGAAATCATCTCTCATGCTCCACCCCGTGCTTAGCCCTGCATCTTCCACTCCCCCAATCCTTGCCATCAATTTTTGAAGAGAGGCCCTCAATTTCAAAATAAACATGGACAAACCCAGAGAATCATATCTTTTGCTTGGCCAGCCAGAAGGTAGCTACCCACTGTCTTAAAGCACTGCAACCTGGCTGCCTGTCTGCCTCATCTAGTCCACAAGGAAAAGCATCCACTCCAGGGCAGAGTGAGGGTGCACTCCACCAGAAGGATGGTAACAGCAGCTGCACTTCATGATGGAGGTCTTTACAGGACATCTGCCATGCAGGTACATGTAAATGTAGGCACATCTTCAGCAGGCAATACTGACTGGCTGTGAATGCAACCGCTGACTCAGCAGTGGGATATGCAGTTTTACCATACCGGTTTCAGTAAGATGAGCGTGCTTCCTGCTCGGTTCAAATGTGATGTACTGCTTGCTATTCTGATTCAAACATGTGCATGTATGAAAGATCCAATACAAAGGAAGAAATTAGTTATTTACGTGTAGCTCCAGTTTTCCAACATTGGTATCTTACATAAATTCATATGTGACTCACCCACCTTCAAGGTCAGAGGCTCACTGATGTGATGTGTACTCTTCACAACTGTGCTGCAAAAACTGAGCAATAGTGGCCTCTAGGAGGAGTAGGAGAACTCTGCATTTACACTTCACTGGCAGAATTTCGGTTGTTTCAAACGAGATGGATGTGCAACAAAACAAACACTGTTGGTGAGACCTATGGCTATTTTGACACTGTTTGCTTTTAAAGTTAAATGGGGTTCTCAGCATGACAAAGAATGAGTCAAGTTTAGTTTAGTTTAGTTTGTGAGCTTATATAGCGCTTGAATCACCCCTAAGGGGTATCTCAGCGCTCGTGGACTTGCAAAAGAAAGTTGTCTCGGTGGGCCGGTCTAGAAGAGGGCAGTTTTCAAAGCCTTCCTAAATTTCAAGTGGTCTGGGCATTGCCTTAAAGCTATCGGAAGTTGGTTCCATAAGGAGGGCGCCTGATATGAAAAGGCCTTTCCTCCTGTCCGTGCTTTTTTGACCAAGGGAATTTTGAGCAAAGTTTCGAGCCAGATCGAAGGTCCCTATGGGGGATATATTGATGGAGCCTCTCCGCCGGATAGGTAGGTCCATTTCCCCATATTGCCTTGTGCGTCAGACATCAGATCTTAAACTTCACTCGTTTACGCACCGGTAGCCAGTGTAGTTGTTGTAGAAGAGGGAGTGAAGTTGATCTGTGAGGGGCGTTTAAGACTAAGCATGCAGCAGTGTTTTGTACCACCTGAAGGCGGTTCAGAGAGGACTTGTTAGCCGCGATCAGTAAGGCATTACAGTAATCTAATTTACTCAACAACAGGGTTTGGATGAGGGTCTTTCGCAAGGAGTCGGGGGGGATAAGGAAAAACTCTTCTCAGCAGGTCTAGCACATGAAAGCATGAGCCAACGGTGTTTGTTACATGCTCTTTCATAGTTAAAGTCTGTTCAAGACGCACCCCTAAGTTCTTTGCCACTGTTTGTGGTGCTGGAGCTGTTCCTAGCTCTTTAGGCCACCAGTCTGGTGTCCACAAGAGCGGGACCTCTCCAAAGAGCATGATTTCAGTCTTTCCGGCATTCAGCTGTAAGAAGTTGTTTCTCATTCACTGTGAGATGGCCAGCATGCCGGAAGAGAAGGAAGCTTGGGCTGTCTGAGAGGTCTTATTGAAGGAGAAGGTAAGTTGGGTGTCATCTGCATAGGATATCGGGATAAACCCGTATTTCCTCAGTAGTGAGGCCAAGGGGGCAATGTAGATGTTGAACATGGTTGGGCTTAAACATGAGCCTTGAGGCACTCCCTTGGTCAGTTCTTTCGTATTGGACCGGTATGGTCCCAAGTTGATAGTCTGGGTGCGATTAGAGAGTGCAGTGCCACTCCCCCCAATCCCGGCTTCCCTCAATCTCCTGAGCAGTCTGGTGGTCGACCGTATCGAATGCGGCGGAGAGATCTAATAGCACCAGGAAGGTAGGTTGGCCATTATCTAGTGCGAGCCTGATGTTATCAGTAACGGCCACCAGGGCAGTTTCCGTGCTATGTTTTGGCCGGAAGCCCGATTGAGATGGATCCAGGTAGCCGGCCGATTCGATATGGTAAGATAGATGTTTATTTACATGTTTTTCCAGAACTTTGCTCAGAAAAGGTAGGAGGGAGATAGGGCGGAGATTTGAGAGATCTTCCATGGAAGCTTTGGTGTTTTTTCGTATTGGGATGATCTGAGCCGCCTTCCATGTTAAAGGTAGGTGGCCTTCCTTCAGTGATAGATTCAACAGAGAGCAGATGGGATCTGATAGCAATTTGACAAGAGAGGCTGAAATTCTTGCAGGCAAGACATCGAGAGGCGAGCCAGATTTTACCTTACACATTAATGTTTCTGTCTCTTCTTGAGATAAAAGGGGGAAGTTCAGCAATGATTTTGCCCTTGTGCTAGGTGGGAAAATATGAAAGAATCCAACGCTGGGGAAATGGAGTTACCAGTAAGTAACTCATTTCTAAGTGTCTTATTTTCCTTATGCAAATGATAGAACAAGGAGGAGACAGCCATATCTCAGAGATTCACCTAAGAGCATTTACAGTAGACAAACAAGATAAAATGTATTAACTGTACCATGGATATGGGGGGAGGGGGTTTAGACAGTAAGCATGGACAAATATTTCTTACCAGAGATACAACAGAAACAACCCATGTGATAGTTATTTTGCTTTGACTGCAGCTTTAAAGATATTTTATCTAAACAGACAATTATTTTGGGAAACATACTTCTAACAATGACAAATATATTTTACAGGGCCGGTAAAATAAGGATAGGAGTGAGAAGCTCAGGTGTTCCAAGCTTCTTGTCCACGTACCATCCAGCTTCATGTGTTCTGGGCAGTAGTAATGTATGACAGCCAATAGAGCAGCACCATCACTAGCATCTTTCATCAGGTCTTCGAGCAATGGGAAATATGGCAACTGCCGGTTGGATGGGTGATCTCGCCTGTATCGTACCTACAGAAGGAAACCACACTGTTCATTAAGCCAGCTACAGTTTGAACGCATTGTTGCACCCCAAATCTGTTTTCTAGATTTTCCTTCACAGAGAAAGTAAAAAATCATTCTGGTTTACCTAAACGGCCACAACTGTAATTAGCAGAAACCACTTTCTTCGTGAATTCTGTTTAGTGAGCAGAGCAGAAGAAAGGGATTTCTCAAGAAAACACAAGTTTGATGCAGATCCTGTTCAGAAGAACTAAATCCGCTTTCATCGTAGTAATGTTAACTAAAACACTACCTTTAATGTACACCGAGAGGTGCCAACTTCTTAATCGTCATTGTCAAAACAAACGTAAGGGCTGATTTTCTAAAAGTCATAGTAAACCTGCATACTGTAGCTCAACAAATACACAACTCAAGGGCAAGTGCAATTATGAGGCAAGATGCATATTTTCTTTTCAACTACATAGACACTAAAAGAAAATAATGGAAGACTAAATAATATTTGGGACAATATATCTACAATATAGAAGGGCAAAACAAATAGTTTCCATGAAAAAAACAGACAATTGCGATATGGGCTGAATGAGGTGGAGGTGTGGCAACTAATAGAGGAAAAAGACAAGATGGCTGTCAAAATGTGTTACAGGCGGTGTCGATAAAAATGTTTTTAAAAAATGCCAAATAAAGGACTTTTTTTTTACGGAAATTGTTTTCTGGGTGGTTGATTCATGCAGAAGGTGGTGAGCTTTATGCATGCTAAGAAACCACTGGGAAAGAAAAATAATTTGAGAGATCACGGTTTGTGGGGACGGAAGGGCAATATGCAGTTTACTTCGACATCCGGCCTGATTCCCATTCTCAATTGTAACAGAAACAAGAACAGAAAGAGAAGCAGAGAAGGCAACTAAGGCCTAAGAAACAGTTTCTGCAAAGCCTTCTTAGTAACAAGCTCAAGAGCAGAACACCTGTAAAATGACTAGAAGGTGACATTTTACCCACCCGACATATGACTAATAGGCACAAGCCTGGTGGAATCCATGAAAGGCTTCTTAGCTTTAGTGGACAGACACCAGATCCGTCAGTCCTACTCAGGGTGTAGTGGTAGGAGCGCCATTGTTCCGTCAATGCCAGCATGTAACTAACTAAACCTCAAAGTGCTTGGTGTCCTAAACTAATGATGTAAGCACACATCTCTTCATTTACGTGTAATTCGGTCAACATCTTGGAAGCAAGTGTGAGGCGAGCCCTCAACACCAGTTTGTTTCTATGCAATGCTGCACAATATTGTTTTCGAAGCTAAATAATGCACACTTATAAAAACTACAGTGATTAGAAAATAAGCCTTCCCTGAGAAGAATTTCATAATGCGGTTGGTGATGGGTTTTGAAGGGTTTGTGCATTAGTCCCAGCTATCCACAGCATGAATAAAAAGAAGTAAAGAGGTGTATTAAAACCCTTTAAATACCACTGGATAACAGGGCGATGACTATGACTAAAGGTGGACCTGACAATGACCATCAAATAAGTGCATAGGTTAATGTTCTTTAGTAAAGGCCTGAAATCCAAAAGCTTAGTAACTTCCTCTTTTATCATGCTCTGATGATGTCCATGCTCTTGGAGAGGCTGGTGTGACCAAATGTGAGCTCCACTGGTGCTCAACTGAGTGGTGACAAAAAGAGGTGCTACATAAAGTCCCTCCTCAGGTGGATGTGTTCCCTTTTAAAATGTTGAAAGCTGCACAGGTCCTGAATCGGATTGCGGTAAGTTGACCACCTACCAGATACTTTGCACAAAGAAGTGAATATCCCATAGAAACACAAACTCCAGAAACAAAGAAGATCTGGTGGTTGAAATTCCAAAATTCCTAAAGCAAATCAAAATGTAATCAGGCCTTCTCGGGGGCAGCATCCATTATCAGGAAGAACATTCCTTGAGATATGAGAAAGGCTAATCCTTCCATTGTCTTCAAGAGACGATGGAATAACCCCTATTAAATAAACTGTTTCTACAAAATTAATGAATTCTGTTTCACATCGGTGTTCTATGAAACTCTTTCTTTTACTTCTACCTTCTAGGTTCGAGATAAAGGTCTTCCTCGTCTCAACTGGGGTACTCCACCATGACAGCAGCAGGTCCATAAACTGTTATATTTCCAAGACTCTCTGCCGGGTCTACATTATATGCATGGATAGTGCAATAATGTGCTGCACTTAAAACACATCTATTGCACAACTTGTGTTACTAAAATTGGTTTCAAGTTGAATGCATAAGAATATATGTACATATATTCAAGCAATGCGATGCTCAGAATTTTCATTTCTTTACTATCTGAGCAGCGCTCGGACGTGGACGCCATGAGGTTTGTGCTACATAAAACCTCAAATAAACTAGAATAATAAAGCTGCAGTTGTCTAAGAATGACAGATGCAAAAAAAGTACAAAAAGTCAAGTTTTTCTGTAATCCAATATACTGCCACAACAAGATGAGGGCTCTCTGTACATGTAGGAACCAATCAAAAACATGCGCAAAAATTGTGTCGTAGAATAATAATCATATCGTTACTCAACTTTCGCGACCTTCAGTTGAATAGATGGTACTGGAGAGACAGTGGAAACTGGCTCATTACTTTCCGTTGGGGGGGGTTTGGAGCACCAGACGCCCTCAGGCACTGTTGGACCTGCGCATAGACAGGTTTCTTTAACTGTAGGCTCCCGGAGCGGGTACGCTTCCAACAATCGATTTTGAAATGTTCTGGTTCGGAACGGGACAGTGTATCGCTACAGTGTACAACACGATTTATGCTTAAAATCTATTTATGTACACTGCTGTCTTGTATGCTTTTCCGTGCACTCTGCTGGATCTATTTCGCTGAAGTTAAGTGTCCCGGATATCAACACAGGGACAGGGATATTCCGCATTGACTCAGCTGACCTCCCAACTTGCTGGAGCCAACTCCTGCTCTACCAATTAACTCATTCCTAATCTAACCAAATCACCTACTCTGGCACTATGGGTACAGCCACATCATCCTAATGACAGACAGTGGTTAGAGATTTTTCTGCATGATGAGCACAAGTTAAGACTTCACAAAAACCGAGATGCCCAGCATACGTCATGGTTGTAGAGGGATGAGGATCTGATTTGGGTTAAAGAAATATCTTGTATCCCAGTGAATGCTTTCTAGAAAAACGTAAACACACTCAACAAAATCAACACTTCAAAATCTAGAAAACAACAAACGAGCAAGGTAAACTACTTTGAAACAAGAAATGTTAGAAAATTCTGCCTACTTTGTACAGTTGTCCACAAGGTTTTCAGCTAATTTTATTTGTACAATTTAAAATGGACTTTAAACATAATGTGAGTAGTACAATTTCTACTATATCTCTGATAATGTACATTAACTTTGATATGGCAACAAATGGAGACACTGTCAAACTCTTTCATCACCAAAATGGTTAATAGCCCTGTAATGGTGCCGCTCTTCAACTGAGGAGCTACATAGAAAAAAGTCCAGTTTGAGATGCATAATGGCTTGTTTATTTTTACACAACGCTCTAGTCACTACTACCCAATGCTTCGGAGCTTGGTGGCATTCAAGCCTGCTATTTTTGACCAAGCAATTTGTAAAATATGGGGTCCATATAGCTGACATATAAAACGGAAAAGGAAAGTTACTCTAATGTATCGCACAATTGAACCTTGTGAACTGCTATGGCGCACAAATTTGTTTCTGTTAAAAGACAACAGACTTATAATGGTGAATAGAGGGTTTAGGAGGTCAATGAACGCAAAGCCTAAGGAACGAATTTGCAGGAGCATACTTTATTCTGACACCTGACATTTTTGAAAGAAATATATGGTGAACTATTATCATTCACTGGAGATTTCTAATGCCACACACATACTGCTCAAAGGCTAACTTGGATAACAAAAAGATAAATTAAGATAGTACACAAAGGAGGAAGAGAACTAATGAGTGAGGTATTGTAGTGTCAGGCTGTTTCACAGCCACACCAAAAGAACAAGTTACTTACCTTTGGTAATGATATTTCTGGTGGAGACTAACAGCAGATTCCTCACCTTGTGAATAATCTCCTGGTGTCAGACTGGATCTGGAAACTTTTAGAGCACTTCTACTGCATGCCAGTAGGTGGTGTTTTGCGCCTCCGCACAGATGTCGTTCCTCTCCAGAAGTGACAAACCGAGTCGAATGTTAGCACAATCCATGTGGGGAGACGCCAGTTGCTTTCTAGGCTGTCCATGATGCCCTCAACGCCAATCAGCAAATTGGTATGGCCAATGTGCAGATCTCTAGATTAGGACCTTTTTAGATGTACACAGTGCAGTTCAGAGAAGGGGAGGGTCAGTGAGGAATCTACATGTAAGATGGAGTATCAACCAGAAAGACTGTTACCAAAGGTAACATAAGGTTTTCCACCCGGAAGGCAGTGGAGAGTGAGGCGTGGTAGAAGGGAATGGAAGGGCATAATCCCAATAGACAATTTGGAGGACCCACTTGTCCGTGATGATTGCCAGCCACTTTTGGAGGAAATATCAGATCCTGGGTCCGACAGGGTGGCCGTGTGCCGGCAAGGACACACTACAGCATTTTTTCGCTTGCGGCCGCTGCAGGGGATTGATGCGCACAGTGTCCCTGCTGTCCTCATTGTCAAAGCCACTACCACAGAGGGGCTGAAAAGCCTGTTGAGCTGGAGGAGAACTCTGGCACAGGCGGATGGTGAAACCTCTTCTGCAGTCACGGAGAGAGCGAAATTGTTAGTGGAATTGCTTTCAGAGAGCAGGAAGGCTTAAATAACATTATATGGCTCTGCTCCAATTGAAACGCTCCAAGGTTGAGTCCACTTTGGCATCAAAAAGGTGACATCCATCAAAGGGAATGTCCATTAAAAATGCCTGGACGTCCCCGGAAAAGCCCACACACCTCATCCAGGCGTGGCGCCAAAGGGTCACACGGGTACCCATGTCATGTTCCAGATAATCACTTGTGTCCCATTCTGAGCATATCACAAACTTTACCGCATGGCGACAAACCTGCATAGCCCAAGTAGGAGATGCCCACTGGTTATCCAGAACAGCTGGTAAAACTTCAGCCACCTTATCCCAAATTTCATGTGAGTAACAGCCGAAGAGACCGCTGGCATTTATAAATTTCAGATCAAGGCTCATAGATGAGAAAATTGTCTTTCCTAACATCACTGTTCTTTTGGACTCACGAACGGGGGCGGAGCGGTAGGGAAGGTCTTGCAGTTGACCCTGCTGGTGGACGCCTGTATCACCAGAGTTTCTGGAGTTGGATGCAGTGTTAGAAAGGTAGGATCATCAGATGCAAGGCGATAACGACAGGCAACTTATCTTTAAACGGGCAGCCCTGAACAGGGCTTTGCCTTGGAGCCCAAAAGTGTGTCAAGTAAGTGCCTTGTTAAATGGTAACAGTGGCTCAGTGGGAGCCTGGCCACATTGTAGAAGATCCAAGAAAATACGTTATCTATTAACTTCTATGGTTGGCAACTGTAGATCTAACACTTCAGCTGCCCCTCTCATCACTTTAGCTTCACCTCTGGAGCAGATGCCGGGGAGACCAGGCCAGTATCAGCCGAAATATCAAGCTCACAGGCATCCTAAAGCTCTTCATACTAGTTTTCTTTATTGTATTGAGAAACAATCTTCCCAGTCATCACAGTTGTCGGTTTCAGAATTCATGCCAAAAGGATTACGTAATGTCTGGGCCCTACCGAGTGGTAAGTTCATGGTATCAGAGAGATTGGACATTGGTGGGCCCCGGGCACAACTTTGTTCAAGGTCGTGAAAGCTTCTATCTGAAGTAATCTCTTGAGTAGGTGCTGAACCCAAAATATGTGGAACAGGTACAGACGGCTGAAGTCAGACAAAGCCCCGGGGCCCAAAGGCGCACCAAAGGGAGCCATTAAATTGTTGAAAATGGACAGCATAGCCTCCCTGAAAGTTTCTACTTGCTGAGAAGTCGGCGGCGGACCTGGGAATTCAGGATGTGTCAGAACCAGATACGGAATCTGCTCGAATGGGAAGCTAGACTGAGAGGCACAGTGACGTCCTTGTGTTCTCCCTGGAGTTCAAGGGTGGCAGGAAAGAGTCACTTTTATGCTTGGATTTTTTGTGTTTTCTCTTCGACTTACCCGAAGACTCAGACTGCTACAACGACCTGCCGCAGAAACTGGACCTTCATTTTGACTTCAATCAATCATGGCACAGTCTTCTTGTGTTTGTCGACGGAGTTTTGCTTTGCATTTCCGTATAGACTTCGGATTTATCTGGGTTTAGTTGCCACAGGCCTTGGAGGCGTATTCTCACCCCATGAACCACAAACAGGGTTTGGGAGGGTCCATTATAGACATCGGTTTGTGACAGACGCTTTGCAGTTTTAACCCTGTGGTGTATGGGGTTGACACTTCACTTGCACTCCGGATAAAATTTTTGTCAAAAAATCTGGTCAAAGACCAGGGAGAAGATTTGCATCTGAAGGCACGGAAAGAAAGGAAGTGACGTCAGTCTGCTTGGGTGACACTTATATATGGCTATGCTCGTCACTTCTGAAGCAGAACGGCATTGGCGTGGAGTTGCATGACGCCACCTAGCAGCACACAGGATAACTGCTCTAAAGTTTCCCAATTCAGTCTGATGACTGGAGAGCATTTAAAAGGTGAGGGAATCTGCAGTTAGAAGTGTCCATCAGTACGGTAATTCACTTACTTTTACTCCAAAATAAAAGGTTCCGACACAACCTGCATGCTCCTGTTTACAAATCAATCAAAGGTAGGATTACAAAAAGTGCAATTTACAGGCATGAAGTAAACTAACGTAATATAAGTGTTGAGATCTAAATGGATACAAGCGAGTTTATATGTACCGCCTAATGCTTCACATATTAAAGTCAAAGGCTCAAAGGAATAAACTACAAGTAAGGAAAATATTTTAACCAGAGATGCAAACCATATTCTTCTGGATCTTAAACTTTCTTTTTAACATGTGGTATTCTTATATGATTTATTGAATGCACTGTGTATGTCAAGTATACTAAGCAAATTCTGGTAGCATTAGTGCTTATGAATCATAACTACCAAGGTATTAATTACTTTTACATAGAGGATGGCACGTTCAAAATCCGCAAAATAATTCATGTTTAACAAGTACATGGTTTTATCCTTTTTCCTCTACTCTGCTTTAACAATAGTCTTGAAATTCCATTTGTGCTCTACAGCTATATTGTAGTGATAGAAATCTCCTACATGGTGAGTACATAAATACGAATGTATCAAAGAAATCAACAGGCCTTTAACATTTTCAACTGATTGTAACTTGTGTTTCTCTAAAGGGTGTTCTTTTAATATAGAAATGCCTTTAGAGTTTCATCCTTGAATGCATATTGGCCGAAGCCCAAAAGCTACCTTGGTTAAGCCGTTTTAGTAGAGCAATCTTAAGTCCTTCCTATGTTGGAGTAAATGGTATTCACCACAGTTATAGTAAGAGTACAAGTTATTGGCATGCATTTGTCACTTTTAAATTCAATCTTAATTTGTACTTGGGAGTTGGCAAAACATGCAAAGGGATTTAACAAAAAGGGAGAAACGGCCTGAATAGCAGCCTTAAAATACTTGAAACTGAAAAGCATAAAGATAAAGCACACAGCAGGAAAAGAAGCACTAGGCAAATTATCTATACAACATGAGTGAAAACTTATCAGTAATGGTTTGTAAGCTTTCATATAATCAATAGCAAAGCCATCGATTGTCGTCCTAGATGTACAACACAGTTTAATAAGTTGGTTACTTACGGGGTTCTCTCTCACCAATGCAAGGGTCAAACCTTTGGCATTCAAAGGATGACAGTGTAGCCCCACCCCACACCACTTCCCCCCCCCACACCCGTCCCTTCAGCATTTGGATCCACAGTACATTACTGTATGTCATTTTATTAGTTATGAAAATGTTACAATGGTAACACACATTTGAAGCCATGTGTATCTACCTGGAATACACAGACTGCTCAATAGGCTGAAAAAATGCTTTTTCAACTCAGGTCAAACTATAAACCTCAGTTTTGCAATAAAGTTTGTTTAAAATGAAGCAAAATTGTTTGTTTCTCACACAACAGCAGTGTTCCAAATTAGCATTACATTTACATGCTGTTATACACATAGGCCAGGATGTAGAGAACCGATTAAGGTAGGAATAATGTGATATAGTTACAGAGTATTTTTTGGCAGAGCATGGTAAAAAGCACTTGCAGTATGTTTTGCCAAGCCTGCACTCATCTATGTACTGTAATGTGAATCATACTGTCCCACACAGGCATATTCCACTGGTTCCAGCATGCAGTGAGCTAGGGCATGCATCAGATCGGGCTTACACAAAAACAGAAAACAACAAAACACAAATGATGGTGAATAAACATGCCACGCAACAAGCTATATGTCGCACATGGTCCAACATCTATTATGCAATGCAAACGTGAAATCATGAGCGCTAGTCATACTAGGATGATCTGCATAGTATGCTTAGCTGCACAGACACATTATGTATTGGAGAATCAGGCAGGGGCATACACGGATAAGAGAAATTAAATTAAGTGACAGGGCCAATTTGATGAAAAGAAAACTATCCAAACTTTAACTGATTAACTGGTATAACCTTAGCAATATCAGAAACGATATCGGCTGAAAAAGGTTCCCCAAAAAGGTTTAAGAATTAGACTAAGGTTATATTCTATTTACCGATAACAGACCTGAATGCCACACTTTGAGTTTCCAATATTTGTCAGTTCTAGGTTAAACGTGGCAGTTTTGTTTTGCACAGATGTTAGAATTTCATGGAAGCAAACTCAAGAATAAAAAAGCACCATGGGTTTGTGGATGATAATTTGTGTGAATATCCAACAATTAACTTACAGGTACTAATTTCCAATACCACTTGGAAGGAGACTGTTAAGGAAGCAAGGGAAGGAAGTTAAGCAAAGGAAATGGAGCACAGCAAGTTATAAGCAGAGGCTTCGATGGCCTGAAACTACTGACAAACGTTTTTCCAAATGTTTGATGTATCAGAGCAAACAAACCGGTTAGTTTAACATACCAAATATCACACTGATGCTCATAAAGTGTAAAATGTTAGTCATGCACAGTTCCAATGTCAAACATTGAATCAACACTTAATTAAATCGATTTGCTAAACAGAAGAAAAAAAAATCAATTAGCAATCATGGTCTACAATTTGGCCAGAGTTCAAAATGTATTTTTGTTCTTTAGTTTTTTTAACAAAGTTAAGCACAACCCAGATTGCTTATGCAAGTTATAGAGACCAGGGGCAAATACAACCACATCTGGAAAGCCAGACAAACCAGGCAAACAAAAACCACGCTATCCTGGCCATGTGGCCGTGGGTCAGTAGTGGAATCCTCTTCCCCTGCCACAAATTAAACGTCTCATCTGGCAGCCGAGCATTCTTCGCACCACTGACCAGCTTGTGTCAGTTAAGGTGCAGGGCAGCCGTGAGGCCACATAACCAGAACCAATGATCCATTCTTGCAGGTCAATACTCTCTGAACTGGAGAGGAAGGGTCAGCCATCAGATGGACTGGGGCACTGACTGACATTATGGATTATACAAATCTAACCCGCTGGGACAGTCACTAAATTCTGAAAAATTCAGCCTCAGTGTATAAAAGGCAAGGATTCAAACCTTCGATTTTTGCAGAATCACCTGGTCAAAGGACTGATCAGTTCAACGGTATCGAATGAGTATGCCTACAAAAGGCATTAGGAAGTGAACACGGCCGACCTACAGATCTTGCAATCAGTAACTTTTTCTGAAAAACTACAGCTGGTATCCAGTGGAATGTGCAAGAAGCCTGTGGGGAACAGCATTTCATCATCCGTCAAACAAAACACTGCTTAAAAAAGGCAAAAATAACCTTGGAAGACACTTTATTGGGGGATAATAGTTCCATGTGAGAGAAAACTTTTCAGACCTTCTGAAAGACTGGTTTCTCTTGAATTAAAACTACATGGGCCTGGGAACATTAAGCAACATTTTTCAATTGAAGGGCCATGAAGCCTTGGATGAAAACTAGGGTCACAAATTGACTGGTTCAAAAGAAAATCTGAAACTCTACGGTAAAGCAAAAAGTGTTGTGAGAATTATTTTTACTAGGAGGCAGTTAATGATTAATTTGCTGGAAGAGAATGGAGCACCAACTCTCTTTGCTAACGTAATAGCTACTATGACGCCGCTCTTTCAGGTAAACAGTAATAAGAGATGGTCGTGGCCTCGAAAGGCATATGCATGAAGAAAACTCGCACTACGTTCAGATCCCAAGGAGGAGGGAATACGTGTCCTTTTTATTAATTCCAGGTTATCAAATGACCTTGTTATAAGAAATACAACCTGTGGAGTATTTAATCACACTGGTGGAATTTTACAAACTGCAAGATTCCACATTTCTGAAAAAGAAAAAAATCATGCAAACCAGATTAGTGTGAATTATTTGTGAACATATCAATGTAATGCATTTTTCAATCATTCTGTATATGCACATCACTACTGATGATCTGAAAACCAAACATCCGTGCTGGTATATTTCTTTCTTGCAACTTTACCACTTTCATGAATTTTTGGTCACATCTTTGTAAAAAAAGCAGGGAGCAAATGTCTCCATTTTCATATAATCTACTCGTTATCCAGGACTAGAGTCAAGTAAATTAAACTCTGAAATATTAATGTTTGGATAAACTAACTTTTCGGGAAACTCAACTTCAACAATTGTCGAGATGGGAGAGTGAAGGCTTTTCTCTTGTTATGAAGCCACCAATCTTCTTGGAAGTCTAGCACTGTGTTTCACGATATGCTAAACATGCCAAGACAAAGCAGTGCTCGAGTTCAGGAACGGTTACTGCTTGATCTAAACTTTTGGAACTGAAATTTCATTTGCAATGTTACTTCCAGATAATGACCAGCAAACCCATATGCAAGAATCAAGTACAAGACGCTTAGATTTTTTACTTGAATGTAAAATGGTCTATTTGAGGACAGTGTTATAGTTCATTTACTTCAAAGGAGTCGCCAGAACATCACAGTACACCAAAAGTATTCTGCTACGTGCAATCGCTTTAGGAATGTTTCTTTCCAGGTAAGAATGGACAATCTGCAGAAGACAAAGCGTCTGGTTCCTGTGAATCACTATAGATGAGTATTAATACGTCCTATTAGGCAAAAAAGAAGCTATTGCTTATATCATAACACAGCTTTAATCTGTGCAACACTACATTCTTGAAGCTACAACCTTCAGACTGAGAGCAAGTACAACAACCCTAAAACAATACTCCAAGGAGCTTCTTTATGAAAACCTGTGGGGTATTTAGAAAAGGTGGAGCAAAATGGTAGTCAAAGTAAAGACAGAACTAAAAAATAATACAGCCCAATAAAAAGGATTTGGCTGAGAACCCCGATCTAATGCTGTCCAAAGCGAAATGGATACATATTGATAACGTTCTGTTATGCATCCTGAAGCTGTTGCATGACAAGACATTGAGTAGGCTAACTGCACATAAAAGTGGCTACTGCAGAGGTAAGATTAAAACCTTGAATGGTCTGACACAAAGCTATGTGCTGGTCCCCTCACTGCTTGATCATAACCAAGCGGATCTGCCCTGTACATTAGGAAAGGCACAGGAGTATGCATGTGATTCGGTTTCTTTAAGTGTTTTGTTACGAATTCAAATGATTCATCAGAGCCCACTGTTAAGAAGAAAAAAATATTGGGCCTGGCTGCAAGTCGACCAACTTTGCTGCAAATTGTAGCATTTTCATACTTTTAAAGTATCAACCCGCCATCCTGACTGCTCCAGGCAGGTGTGCATCCTGACTATCGATGGCACAGAATATCGAGGACAAAATATTGAATTCGAAATATCAACAGGTATATATGGATTTCTACTTCCAACTCCTCATATATGTACCCAGCAAGAACCAAGATGGCCGACGGATAAGCAGCTCCGGCCGGGAGCTCCCGGGCGAGGGATTGCCTTTTGGCGATAATCCTGGAATTCGCCCCCTTTCGAGCCTCCAGCACCCCGGGGTTGTATTTGCCATTATTTGCCGAGACTCTCCATGTCGAAATGAATCGAAACAACTCTACAACGATAACAAAAGATTCCATCTCAGCCATCGGATGTCCAGCATAATGGCTGACTGCCCGGTTGAGCTGCTCAATGCAGCTGAGAGACGAGCGTGGGATTCACCATTTGAGTTATTTTCCCCTGGCCATCACCTACCTTCTGGTCTCTGCCATTATTGCTGCTCATCCCGCCACAACTTCTTCCTCACTGGCAAACATCCTATTGGATTTCCTTCCTGACGGCGGCCCCTCTCGTTTTCCAGCCACGGCTGCTGTGGTCTCCGAGCTCATTTCCCCCGATTGGAGTGGGGAATCAACCCTACCAATTGGAATCCTAGTTAATTGGCTGATCATCCGGTTGAGCTGCTTATTGCAGCTGAGAGGAGACGGGCTCAGGTTTTCTTCCTGGCTATCACCTACCTTCCGGACCCGGCCACTTTTACTCTTTGAATCTGCATCCCGCCTCGAATACTTTCTCACTGGATTTTAATCGCCTGGTTCTTCCTCGAGACGACGGCCTTGATTGTTTTCCTGCTGCAGACGTTGCGTTCACCGAGATGAACTCCCCCGATCGGAGCGGAGAGAGAGCTCTGATTTTAGACCTCAGCCTTTTTTTCACCCCCCTGGCTGCCCCTCGTACGGTCCAGGTGTAGGATCAGCCTTTTTTCTTCACTGGTGAGTCATTTGGGGATACTAGGGGTCCTTACCCTACGTTATTTTGGCTGAGGTTCTTCTTTGGGTCTGGCGATCACTGACTGAGCCCTCCATCTTGGAGCTGGGAGGCTTTTTGCTCTACGGGAGCAACTCTTGCAGCCTGTCCCGCTTCCAGCGCTTGACTGCAATGTACCACTCTTTCTCCACCTCTGCTTTCTCGTCTGCTACCTGTTGGTCGGTGATGGCGGGTGCAAGACGGCCATTTTACCCCCTCTAACGGCCCTCGCAGTGGTTTGCTTGTTTTCGGCGCTGCAAATGAATCCCTCCCGCTACGCTGCTGTGCCTCGATCAAAACCCTCCTGTGGGTTCCTCTCCTGTTTCATATTGGACTGCCTATGTTCGTGCCTGGTGGGATGGACCGACCTCGGGTCCCCCCCTTGTTGGTGCTGGTCTATTGGACTTGAACTCTCCTTCCTACTACCGTCTGCCTTATTCCCGTTCCCCCTCTCCGCTTTGCTAAGTGTAACTGTGCTCTTTCCCTTGCTCAGCTGCACTTTTAGTGTTGGACTTTGATGTTGTGTATTATTGTATGTAACCTGTGTACTGTCCACGTTCTACCTTATGTAAAGCGCTCCGATACCTCCGGGTCTAGCCAGCACTATCTAAAACTCCAAAAATAAATAAATTAATATACATTTTCAAGGTACACAGAAGTGGAATTAGAATAGTAAATTTATACTTCCTTATTTGCACTTACCTTTCGATCTTTTGTTCTTAGATATTCTGTCCACAATATACTTATAGGTTCATATTCAGCTGCACAACCCTTGCTACGTCAGGACCGGAGGCGAGGATTATGCTTTAATTTCCTTCGCTTTATTTTCACAGCAGCTATTTAACAACATCAAACAAAAAACTACCATTCTCAGAAGCACTTAGGAATAGAACAGCAGCAGCCAATCAGCTGCCAACAGTCCAGATCAAATCCCTTGTTTATGTTGTAATTCCCTCTTTAGTTGCACGAGTCATGCCACTGCACAGTCTTCATGGATCCAATAGAATTGAAACTTTCTGTTACGACAGCTAGGAAATTTTTCATTCCATGTCTAGAATGGATTACTGGCGATTGGCTTGATCCATTGCCATATATTTCACAGATGTGCACATGTTTTGGACTACTCATCTGTTCTTCTAGACACAGCTTTTCCAAATGATGTTCACTCTGATAAGCTCTGAGAGAGGTGGTGTTCCAGAGTAAAGTAGGACAAGACAATATTGAGTTCTTTAAAAAAAAAATGTGGCGACAGTTCAACAATTCGCCACCATATGCAAAGCTTTTGAGGGAGTGATTATTTTTTGACTTCCGTGGACCTCAAGTGAATCACTACTGTAAGCCAGGAATCCAGTCTAAGCCATTTCTACAATCTGAAATTCAGACCAGTTTTCAAAGATATAGAAATAAGTACACATCAAACAAAAACCTAAATTGGGAATATTTTAATTCACAAACAAAATATACCAACATTAAAATTTTAATTTTGATTAGGAAGGTTGGAGCTTTTAAAAATATGGTTCATTTCTAAAAGAAGTGATATGCTAGATTCTAGCAAAACATGTTTTTTTTGCTCCCAATGCTCTTTTTTTTTATTGGTGCATAACAGTGCTTCAATTGAAGCCATCAGTCGCGATTACTATATCCTGTTTGCTGTACGTGCACTTCTGCCGCGAATCAAGCTAAGGATACCAACTCAATATTTAGCCTAAATTTTTGTATTTTTATTTATATATACTCAACTTGCTATTACTTTTTAATTGTCTAAACAGTAGTTGACCACTGAGTAGCGTTGTGGGATATGCATCACTAAACAGTCCGGAGTTCTGTGATCAATCAGAACACAACTACTCAAGATCCAACACTGCCTAATAGAGGTGGGCGAGTCAACAAATTAACAGGGAGAGCTGAGCCACGGGTCTGGGTTCGGATCTCAGAGCCCATGCAGAAGCCGAGCCCTGCACATAAATATGATACTTATTAAAAGTGTTACTTTTGTATAACTGGAAGTCTGAACTTGCATATATTAAATTGCTTTCATACGCAATAATGAAGAAAAATGAGTTCGGTTTTCTGGTTTCACTTTGTACAAATCATCCAATAAATGGGTATCTATTTGTCTTTCCTTATGTTAAGGCTTTGTTTTTACCTCAGTGCACTTTTCAAAATATAGGGCTAACTCGACCCGAAGGTAACTGGAGTGCTTTACATGAGCACCACTTACATTACTCAAGGTCACACGCATTGTTTATAGGAATGGGGAGCTTGAGTGCTTTGTCCAGAATCACAGGTAGTTTAGCCGATGCAGAGATTCGAATCTGGTTCCACATTCAGCAGCTCTACTCGTAAGGCCATATCCTGGGTAGAAGAAGGCAGGCAGAAGCCACATGAAAGGTCGGCTCGTTATGGGTTCGAGGTTCCAAAAGAACCTTGAGCTGAGCCAGAGCCAGGCTTCAGGCTCGAGCTTTCAGTGGCTCACCCACTTCTACTCCCTAAAGAGCCGGGAGCAGAAAAATGCTGGGACGATCAAAGCTCGGCTGCTTGAATACAGAGAATATAGCCTTTCTGGGACACTATGTCAGAGCTAAGCAATACAGTGAGCAAGAGAGGCATTGCCACACCCTTAGCCAGGTTTGTTAACAGACGCAACAATTCTTGCCATCACAGATTGCAGAGTGGGGGACTCGGTGCTGCCTGATCAATCAAAATGTATTCCTGGGAGAGCCATGACCTATAATCCGATTAATATTTTGGCTCTTCAACAGCAGCTCTTTCAAGACTTAGCAGCTGTTATTCTTTGTTGAATTCACTAGAATGGACCCTTGCAGTGACTATTTTTAAGTAGTAGGTGTTGGGTAATATCTGCTGTGACTGACTAAATTATAAGATCACTTGCCCACCCCAGGATCAGTAAGTAACATCTTTATTTGCATGATTAATTAAAACCATTGCAATAATGAGAACAGTTAATCAATTGCTCAGGATAGTCGACCATGACTGAAGACCAAAATTTACAGTTCGGTATTGTTCCCATGTTCAAAATGCAATGGTGCTCTGTGTGCAAAAATCACGCGGCTAAGACTGTAAAAGATAGTTTGTCAAAAGTAAAACCTGCTATTAGCAGTTAACAATTGTTAAAATAAAGGCACCATATGACCATAAAATTCAGTATGGGCAACGAGCCGATGTGCAAAGTCAGCAAAATATAAACTCATTCTGCAAATAACATGAGCAGAAACAGTCAAAGTTTATCAGAGGTAAAACCGTTTTTTAGCAGCTAAAATTAATGAGATTAGGAGACCGGGATACAATAAGATTCTTCTGTATGAGCTACAAAAACCAATGTGCAAAGTCAGCAGCGTTTAGACTTTTACTACAGATGGCAGGGCCCGGTATGCAAAACCAAGCAGTTTAGAAGGTCCAATTGAATGTGCAAATTTAGCAAATAACTGAGGAACTCCTATAGACTGTGGGTCATTATCTTTTCCAAGTTATTTTAGCATCCTGTAGTTTCAATGAGTGACCAAATAGCAATGCTCAGGAATCGTACAAGGCGGCAGGCTAACTGAACATCTCTGCCAGCAAAGCATGTTTCACTGCCTGCCCACAAGTTCTTATTCCTTGGCATTGAAGAGGGGCTTTAGCAGAAGTCTGTGTTTGTGTAGAAGTTTTCCACATATGCACAGCAGATGTATCATGTCCTCTTTTGCTGCCAAGCACAGGTGGCAACTGAAGGTTGCCAGTGGGCGCTTCCATGGTGGTAAATGGAGCAAAGATGGGAGGATATCAAGTCGGTGCCGAAGATATTTCTTTAATTGCTTTAGTGAACCCTGCACCTAGATAAGATTGTGGAGCTGCCCTGGGGTAGCTGTGCAGAGTGAACCATCTGTGCGCCCTCCCCGACAGCTTTACTTGGTCCTCTGCTAAGGAAACCCTTTTGACAGTTTTCTTGACACGCTGTTTGAAGCTGTTGTATGTCCCTTTGGCCGCCCAGAGATCTTGTCGGCCCAGTTGATCTATTGACTCTTGCAAGTATGATTTGGCTGCACTGCTATTTTTAAACAACAGTTCATTCCATAAGAGAGCATTTAATGTACCAGGCTCTGCTCTCTTGATCTTAAACCAGCTCTTGATATAAGCGCCTCTGCGTGCGAGTTGTTGCATATGTATACAGAATTTCAATCTTATTTGAGCCGGTGAGGTATATATTGGTAAGCTAAAAATCATTCTCAGAGCTCTCCTTACTATTCTATCCAGCGTGCTGGTGTCCCTACCCCTCATGCACCCACCACCGTAGGTGATAGTTGGAATGAGCTTTGCCTGCATCAACTAGATCAGTGGAGGGAAACTTGGTCCGGTGATTTTGTTTTTGAGATTTTTTAGTGCTACTGCTGTTGTAATTCCTCTTCTGTTTAATGCTCTCTTTGTGAGCCGCGAGTGTGCCCTTTGCAGTCTATGATTACCCCCAGATATTTATATTCGTTGACTATTTCTAGCCGTTGTCCTGCCAAATGCCAGTGATATTTTTGAGTGACCTTTCTTTAGTTTAACTGCAGGACTCTGGATTTGTCTAAGATTATGTTCTATCCATTTTCAGCAGGATAACTGAGTGGTGTCAAGTAAGCATTGCAAGCTGACCGGAGATCAGCTGATGAGCACAAGATCATCGGTGCATAATAAATTTAAAGGGCAAGTCTGCTCATCTTTGGGGCACAGGAGTTGCACTTGTCCAGCTCAGTTGATAGAGCTGACAAAGAGATTAAACAAAATCAGGGCTAATACGCAGCCTTGTTTCAGCCCCTTTGTGGTTGGAATTCTTCATGACAGATGGACGCCAACTCCCAGCTTCACTTGGACCAAAGTGTCTGTATGTAGAAGAATCAACTGATTCAAAAGAGTGGGTAGAATATTTCTTTTAGTAAGTTTGCCCCACAACTTCTTTCTATCTATATGGTCAAAGGCTGTGGAGTAATAAATGAAGCAGACGTATAATGGCAAGTTGGCTTCTTTTACAGCGTTTATCAGCAGGGAGAGAATTAGTATATTTGTGATAGTCCTCAGGTGTTTGCTGAATCCTGTTTGATTGAGGGGAATGACTGCGTTTTCTGACTCCCAATCGGTCAGTTCTTCTAGGATAATACCAGCGTAGTATTTAGCATCATTGTCTATTAAGGCGACCAGCCTGTAGTTTTTTGCCTCATTCTCGTTACCTTTCTTGAAGATTGGGGAAATAATCTGGTTGTTGCTTTGGGCCTGCCGTTTTATTTTCTTCCCAAAGATTCTTCGCCAAAGCCAACAGTCGTTCTAGATTATTGGTTTTGCATTTTATCCTTTTATTGTTTACTGTATATATGGAGCTGGTACCCTCTGCTGGCTAGTTTAGATTTGTGCCTTGCACACTCATTAGGATTTCTTGTGGGAGATTGTCACAATGGTCTTTTTGCTCCTAGATAAAAGTCTGCAATTTTGCAAATGAAGGGGATGGTTACATAAGAGTAGTCTATTGTGGTGGTAGCTGATGCATTGTGAAAGGATGCTGCAGGGGGGGCGATCTCCCAGGAAGCGCCAGTTTAGAGCACAAAAACTCAGATGTTTCATGTCCATCAATAGATTTTTGGTTAACCTGGTTTGCTTTCCCCACTTGCTATTTTCTTGCTGTGGGATGTTCCATGCAGAAAGATGTTCTTCCAAGAAGCAGTCCTCTTCCGGTGACCCCAGCAAGTGACCCTAGGATCAAGGTAAATGGCTGGATGTCACTCCTTGTATCCATATCTTGTCGGCAGGAATGGGGGAGTCCCTCTTCTCTTTGTAACAGACATTATCTGAAGGCTTCGTGAGGTTCATCCACATAGAGGGTTGTATAAGTACCTTTTAGAAACTATATATTCTGATAAAATCCTTTTGTTGCTGGGAGACCCAAACGCTAATAAACCCATAAACAGGGATGATATTACATTTGGCCAATACGTGGGGATCAAGATTAACTCAGGGAAATTGGATCAATTCCACTCACTTTGGTACACCACTGACAAGCTTAGAATTTACAATGCACGGGTGCTGGGACCCTATAAACTATCCGGAAATGAAAAGACATAGGAGCAGGGAGATAATGGTAACTAAAAACTATGGAAGAGTCATTGATCAGACATGATTGACACGAGGATTAAGCATCCCTTACCCATAGCAGGTAGCATAGTCTTTTAAAATTTGTATACAACCAAAGCATCTTTACTTGTTTACTAATATCTTAATCATGTTAACTAAATACTTTTTTGGATCACTTAGGTCCTTGCTGGTCCGGTTAGTTTGGGTTTGCTAACAACCCTGTATTAGCTGGAAAGATATGACACACTGCATTATTAGGAGGGTTGGGTTGCTATTCCAAATTTTCAATGTTACTTTTAAGCTACATAGTCTCATTCAATCTTTACACTTTCCACATTTGGTTGTGGAACAATACTTGTGGATGCAGGGAATTTACCAAAGGTCCTAGCTGCTTATCCGTTATGTGAACATAGTTATTATCACTGATCTTGCACAATGCTATATGATGGAAACTGGCGTATTCAGTTTCATGTTATGAAACACTGTTGTACTGTTTGATTAAGGTATAGTTTGCAATGTGATAGCGATGATCATACCATTACTGGATTAACAAAGGACCAATTTATAACTGCACTGCTGTATGTATGCTGTATGTCTCGGTGCACTGTAAGTTTAGTTCTTAACTGAAGCATAAAATAAAATATATTACAAAAATATTTACTGTTAAAGGTCTAATTTCTGAGATATACGGCATGGGGGACTCCTCAGGAATATATCCCATGAATGTTAACTGAGACATCTGAAAGTAAACAATCACTGAACAGCACTGTAGTCAAGAGTTGTGTTCCATATGAAGATCCAATGACGGTAAAAAGGAAATATTTAAGACCAATCCATCTAAAATGAGGCTAAAAACTGTTTGAGATACAATTGTTTTTCTGCTTTTTAAACTACTGTGAACAAGGAGGCTGCTATCAGAACAAGGAGGGAAAATGCACAAAACATGATTTTCAGAAGGAATACCATTTGGCGATTCCACAGCTCGTCAGGACCAGTGTAAAAAGTTTAATGAGATGAATTAAAACTACTACATTCAAGCAACGTTTCTTAAAGGGGCCACCCAGTGAATGCAATCACTGGATAGTCTTTGTTGATGCAACATATCTCAAATCCCAAGCTAGGAAGTGGGAGTTACGCCCAGTTCAAGGTATCTGTCCCACAACCTTGAGATGTTGTTCTGATCCTGGGTGCAGGTTTCTGTGGAGAGGTCTGTAGATTGTTGATTTTCAAAATCATGGGAGGACACATACATAGAGCACCTTTCCTGTTGGACCTCTGGATTACTAGATGGACCCGCTCTTTTGTTGTTGGAAAATTTTTTTTAGATGCACTCGAGAACAATAAATCTCACAACCCCAGCTGGACAGTTGGAGTTGCACCTGGTTCCAAGGTTTCTGTTCCACAACCCAAGTTAGACCCGCAACAGTCCCGAAGCTGACGAACAACCTCAACCGGCGGGGTTTACATAAAGATCCCGGAGTTGAGAAGAAATCACCTCCAGTCCGGCACAAAGCTCCGCCCGTTAAGGGAGACTGCCTGACTCCATGATGGCCGCGCTCGGCAATCCCATGGATCTCCCCCGTACGAGCACTAGATCCTGACGAATAACGGATCTCTCAGCGCCACCCATTGCAGCGAGGCTCAGCTCCCTCCACCGCGATCACGGTCCAACTCGTAGCTGGGGACCACCAAAGAGCTTAAGTGGAGTCTGCCTGACCCAAAGATGGACACACCCGTAGCTTCCACCACAATGATTTCCAGGTCCGGCAGAACACCGCACCTTCCTAGACCTGTAAATATGTTAAAGCCGACACTATCCGATTGCTAGGCTCCGCTTCACTCGCGAGGATGCCTGCCCCATGCTGACCGCCACTAGCGCACCCAGGGACGCAGGGAGCAACACCAACTCGCCTCTGCCAACCACAAGATGGCCGCCCCTGATGCATTCTCGGATTCCCATCGGATATCGGCACTTTGCAAGTAACTTTCCCTCTGCGGAATGCCGCGGCCGCTCCAGCATTAAGCATCAATCAGGCCAGCCAACAAAGAATCCTGATGCCTGCCCCAGCAGCAAGGAACCTCTGGCCAGCCCACAACTCAGATACCTGGCTCCAAAATGGGCGTCCATAGCCCAGATCTAGAATTGCCCAACACTGACAACCCCACAGATGTGACCCTAGCAAACACTGAAAGGGTGCGCATCAGGAGCCTTGCGCATCAACTCGCCCCCACTAAGCTGCCGGGTCCTCAAGGAATCACAGATGCGAGCAGACGCGCCTCGAGTCACAACCGGACGCCTGACTCTAAAATGACGGCCCTGTGATCTTAATCGCCCCCAGGAGCATCTTCTGGCAACGGGAGGAGCATCTCGACTCCACGATCAGAGCACGCAATAACTTCGCAACCAAACGGTCCAGGCTGGTGCTCGTCTGACCAAGCGCCGCTTGGATCCGGAAGTCCTCAGCCTGAACGTAAGGTAAGGGAGTGCTCAGTAGGTCAGGAAGCCCCTACCTCCCTGATCCAATGAGAGTGACCTAACAAGACCTCCCCCTGCCGATGTTCCCCAGCGCCACATCAGCTATTGAAGCATTGCATGTAATAGACCAAGCCTGATCCTCCATCTAGGTCTGACCTCTGAAGAGCTGTCCTCATCCCACCACAACCAGTCTGGATGTTCCCCAGCGCCACTTCAGCCATTGAAGCATTGCATGTAATAGACCAAGCCTGATCCTCTATCAAGCTCTGACCTCTGAAGAGCTGTCCTCACCCCACCACAACCAGTCTGGAAGCAGACTAATGCACTAATTGATCTAGCCTGACCTGCCAACTAGAGCAGATCCCTCAAGAGTGGTCCTCACTCGCTCGTCTACTAGCCCACAAGCTGATCAAGGTCCTCCGCACCTCTCCTCTACTCAAGAAACAGTGAGAAAATGGCACCCAAGGCGCCATCCTTCAAGAGCCCCCCATACCGACCTACTTGAAACCTCACGGCCCGAACTCCTTCGCGATCAATTTCCCCCCCAACCTCTCACTCAAAGCGAAAAGAAACCTTAAACACAGACTGATCAGACAGCACCCCGAAACACTTTTCGCAGACATCTACCACTGCTCCTCCAAAGGGCAAATAAAAATGGATCTAATCTTCCACACAGAAAGACCAGATAATTGGACCGCCACGCTCAGAACACAGCTACCCATCTCCAAAACTACGACCACCACGCACAGCTGCAAACTGACGACCACACTCACTAACCGCTCGATACGGAGCGGCAACACTTCTGTGACCATCTACACGAATGGCACAGTCCTGATCCAATCCAACAACGAGAATCTAGAGGCCTTCAACTCTCTCTTCCCCTCGCTGAAAATCGCCCCCTTGCACACGCCCCGACCCTCCCCGCCCTACTCCGTACCTCTGGCCAGTCTTCCGTTTCATGAGAAACGATCAACCACTCCCTCGCCATTTACCAGAAAAACCACCCTTCCTACACGAGTCACCACCCGCACCCCCGCTCCCAAGAATCAAGAGCCACAACCTCCCGCCGAGTCCCACCCTCCTCCCCCGATCACCCCATCCTTCAAGCTAGGAACGATCCTTACCCGCAATCACAGACCCCCAGACACCTCACTCATGCTGTGGACAGCAGGACGGCGAAAGCGCATCATGACCAACTGCTCCCCCTGCCTACGGTCCCCAATACTGTCAGCTCCTCCACCAACAGGCCCCACAACACGGACATACCCACCCTCTCCCGAGACGCCCCTGCCCTAGCCGCCCTTACCCTCTCCTCTGTAAACACGGAGCAGCGGCTAGCCCTTCTAGAAAGCCAGCTAGATCTGATAACCCTGGGCCTGAGCGAACTCTTAACCAACCTCGACTTGGCCCGAAAGACTAGGCTGACTCTGCAACGGACTCCCACTCTGACTAGCTACACCCATCTAAGACAAGACAACTCACCACACCCGAGTGAGCTCCCAACCACCCCTGCGACCCTGACACAAAGACCCAGAGAAACCGATACAGAGTATAGAAATCAGAGACCCAGAAGAACCAAAGCAGCCTTGTCCTCTAAAGAGGCGGCGGAGCTATCTCTAACCTACGACTCTCCCCCCACAGCCTCCCCTACAGCCAAGATCCAAGTGATCACCGGTTTCGGAAGGGTCCACCGCACCTTGAATTCACCAAGACCCCCGGCCCTCCTCACTTCCATTCCCAGGGCCTCCCCCGTAAAGAAACACACCAAAGAGGAGTCCACCACCAACTGCATGCTCATAAACTGTAGATCAGCCTCTAAACATGCAACAGAATTAGCGGAAACCATCCTCTCCCATGACATAGACATTGCGTTCATAACCGAGACTTGGCTAAACGAGTTCTCCGCACCAACCCTAGATATGTTGGTGCCCCCAGGCTTCACTATCATCAACAAGGACAGAAAAGACCAAAGAGGTGGAGGCATAGCAATCATACACAAGAACACCATTGCCATTCTAGAAATGGACACCTTCAACTACAGCACCATTGAATGTCTCACCGCCAACATCAAGAAAACGACAACAGAGCAATTCTCTGCCATCTCCTATATCATCCCCCAGGCAACACTTCCGCATTCGGGGAACACCTGTCGGATCTGATTGCTCACTGCTCACTCGGTGACTCAAATAACCTAATTCTCGGTGACCTCAACCTACGTTGGAATGAGGCAAACAATCCGCTAATTCTGACCCTTAATCTTCTTCAGGACAACGATCTGACCCAATTCTGCTCAGAAGAAACGCACAATAAAGGCGCAACCTTAGATGCCATTATCGCTCAAAATGACACAGTTACGATCGACCACGTCCTCCCCATGGACTGGTCCGACCACCACAACATCCTATTCCACATCAACCAAAAGGCTCTTCTCCAACCCCCCCCCCCCCCCAGACCACCACAAATGGTCCAGAAATCTAACGCAGATTCCCCTAACGGACCTAGAGGAAAGGATACACTTGCTCCCCCCCTAGCTCCTCTGATCACCTCTCCGCAACTGAACTCACCTCGCATTACATCTCAAATAGAACGTCCATTCTGGATCAAATAGCCCCCCTGAAATTTAAAAAAAACAGGAGCACTCCATCGAGATCATGGTTTAACACCGACATCAACTCCGAAAGGAGACGACTAAGAGCCACAGAGAGACTATGGAGAAGCAACCCTTCAGACACTCGCCGCGAGCAACTCAAAGCAGCTCGCTGGAAGTATAAAAAAAACATCCAGAACGAAAAAACCTCATTTTTCTGCACGGCGCTGGACAACGCAAAAAACAGGCCCAGGGAGCTCTTTAACATCATTATACAACAAACCTTCAAGCCCGCTTCCTCCTCAGTGCAAGCCTCCAAAGAGCTCTGTGACAACTTCGCAAACTTCTTTGAGAACAAGATCAACAAGATCGAGCTCTCACTGGACATCAACATCAATCCCCTCAGCAAGAACATCTCGCCTGGGACCAAGGACTCCACATCCAAGCCCCCTTCAAAATCCTGGAAATCTTTCATCCCTATACAGGAAGATGAGATAGTCAACCTGATCTCCACATCCAAGCCCGCCTCACACGCTCTAGATCCTCTTCCGCCACAACTGACCAAAAAGCTTAAACTCTCCCTTGCCCCGCTCTGGTGCAAGATCATAAACAGTTCCCTGAGATCCGGAGTCGTCCCTGACTGCCTCAAAGTGGGGCAAGTCACGCCACTGCTAAAAAAAACAGGCCTAGACAAAAAAGATCTGAATAATTACAGACCAGTCTCTAACTTACCTCTTTTATCCAAAACCCTAGAAAGATGCGTGCTCCTGCAACTAACTGAACACCTGGATAGCATCAACCTCCTCGATGCCCACCAATCAGGCTTTAGAAAGGGCTGCAGCACGGAAACCGCGATCCTCAATGTCATTGACGACATCCACAAATCACTGGATGCGGACAAATGCTGCCTTCTCATTCTCCTAGATCTATCGGCAGCTTTCGACACGGTCGACCACAACCTCCTCATTAAGGTGCTTCAAGAAAGGGCAGGTCTAGATGAGGTGGTCTTACAATGGTTCTCCTCCTTCCTTCACAACCGCACCCAAAGAATAAAAATCAAAAACTTTACGTCTGACCTACACCCTGTCAGCAGGGGAGTCCCCCAAGGGTCAGTGCTCTCTCCACAACTTTTCAACATTTACATGGAACCACTCACAACCCTACTCAGAAATGCCAACATTCCCTTCCACCTGTATGCTGACGACACACAGATCTATCTGGAAACCACCTCCATTGACGACATTCAGAGACTCAACGACACGCTCAGAGAAGTCCAACACTGGCTGTCTAGTAACCACCTAAAGCACAAGTTACTAACTTGTGTAACGATATATCTGTAAGAGACAGTAGTTAGTGACAGATTCCTTACCTTAGAATATCCCCAGGCGTCAGGCTGGATCCGGAAAGTTTTTTGCGTAGCAGTACCCTTGCGCGTCGGTAGGCGGCGTCGTGCGGCTCCGCGTCCGTCGTCGGCGTCGTGATCGCCGGGATGACGTCGCGGGCAGTACTTAGGCGCCGCCCTGCGCGCTGACGTCAGTTCTGTACACGACTTTCCGCGCCAGGAACGCAGAGCCATGCAAGAAGCTGACATAGGTGTCTGAAAAATACTAGGGCCCTGAAAGGGATGTCCTTAACCCTAGAAATCAGTTCGCAGAACGGGGAGGATGGGTGGGCGGTAAGGAATCTGTCACTAACTACTGTCTCTTACAGATATATCGTTACACAAGTTAGTAACTTGTGCATCTGAAAGAGACACGTTAGTGACAGATTCCTTACCTTAGAATAGATACCCCAGCAATACCAACCCCGGTGGTGGGTCTGCGAACAAAGATCAGACAAGGAAGTCCTGGAGGACAGAACGGCCAAAGAAGCCGTCCCTCCGGACCTGACTGTCAAGGCAGTAATGCTTTGTAAACGTGTGCAGCGAGGCCCACGTAGCTGCCTGACAGATAACCGGCAGCGGAACACCGCGGCCCAAGGCCGTGGTAGCAGCCGTTGCCCTGGTGGAATGGGCACGCAGCCCAACAGGAGGCTCCTTCTTAGCCAAAGAATAGCAGGTCTTGATGCACAAGGTAACCCAGCGGGAGATGGTTCGTTTGTGCACCGCCCGACCTTTTTGGCGCCCACGTAGCCAACAAAGAGCTGGTCATCCACCCGGAAGTGTTTTGTGCGGTCGATATAGAAGGAGAGCGCACGTTTTGGGTCCAGACGGTGGAGCCTCTCTTCCTCTCTGGAAGGATGCGGAGGCGGAAAGAAGGTAGGCAAAGTGATGGTCTGCCCAATGTGGAAGGCAGTAACCACCTTTGGCAAGAAGGACGGACGCGTCCGAAGAACAACCTTGTCTGGATGAACAGACAGAAAGGGAGGTTTGCAAGATAGAGCCTGGAGCTCACTCACCCGCCGAGCGGAGGTGATGGCCACCAGAAAGGCTGTCTTCAGAGTCAGAAGACGAAGAGGACAGTTATGTAGAGGCTCAAAGGGAGCGCACATTAAAAAGGTAAGAACCAAGTTTAAGTCCCACTGAGGCATCACAAACGGAACAGGAGGGAAGAGGTGAGTAATGCCTTTTAAGAACCTGTTAACAACAGGGGACTTGAAAAGGGAGGGCTGATCAGGGAGCCTGAGGAAGGCCGAGATAGCACAAAGATAACCCTTGATGGTACCCAGGGCAGAACCCTGTTGGGCCAGAGAGAGAAGGAACAGAAGGACCTCAGAAAGAGGGGCAGAAAGGGGATTCACAGCCTTTGCTGTGCACCATGCCACAAATTTGTTCCACCTGCAGGCGTATACCACCTTAGTGGAGGGACGCCTGGCTGCCAGAATCACATCACAAACTTCGGGAGGCAAGTCGAAAGGAATCAACTGCCGCCGCTCAATCTCCACGCAAGCAGGTGTAGACTGGACAGGTTCGGGTGGAGGACCGTCCCCTGCTGCTGCGACAGAAGATCCTCCCGAAGAGGCAGACGGATCGGGGATCTACGCTCATATTGAGTAGCTCGGGATACCAAACTCTTCGAGCCCAGTCCGGAGCCACAAGAATGACTTGGGCCCGGTCGTGCCGAATCTTCTTCAACACTCTGGGTAGAAGTGGTATAGGCGGAAAGGCGTACAATAGACCGCAACTCCACTCGTGACGAAAAGCGTCGCCGAGCGAGTGCCGCCTTGGAAATTCCAACGTGCAGAACTGATGACATTGCGCGTTCTCTTCGGTGGCGAATAGATCTAACCAAGGCTCTCCCCACTGTAGAAAGAGTCCTTGCGCCACTTCCGAGTGAAGACGCCATTCGTGATCCATCATGCACCTGCGGCTGAGTTCGTCCGCCCTGGCGTTCAGGGAACCTGCCAGGTGTTGAACCACCAGGAACATGCCCTGGTGTTCCAGCCATGTCCAGAGGCGCAGAGCCTCCTGACAAAGGGTCCACGACCCCACCCCGCCCTGTTTGTTGCAATACCACATGGCGGTGGTGTTGTCTGTGAACACCTGCACTGCCTTCCCTTTGACAGAGGGAAGGAATGCCTTGAGTGCAAGTCGGATCGCCCGGAGCTCCAGAAGGTTGATATGGAGCCGGGACTCCGCCGGAGACCAGAGGCCTCTGATCTCCGCCTCTCCCATGTGACCGCCCCATCCCAGAAGGGACGCGTCCGTCACAACTGTGTGCTCTGGCTGGGGAAGGGAGAGGGATCTGCCCAAGACCCATTGCCGGTTCGAGAGCCACCACTGCAACTGTTTTGCAGTCCCCTCCGAGATCTGGACGTGATTGGACAGGTCGCCCTGGTGCTGCGCCCACTGGAACTTCAGGTCCCACTGCAGAGCCCGCATATGCCATCTGGCATGAGTGACCAGCAGGATGCAGGAGGCCATGAGGCCCAGCAGCCTCAGGGTGATCCGTACCGAAACCCAGGATAAAGGCTGAAAGATCGGAATCATAGCCTGAATATCCCGGACTCGCCGTTCGGGAGGATAGGCCCGAAACTGCGTCGTGTCCAGAACTGCTCCGATGAAAAGGAGCTGTGGAGAAGGAATCAGATGCGACTTTGGCACATTGATGGAGAACCCCAGCGAGTGCAGGAGTTCGGCCGTAGTCTGGAGGTGGGAGACGACTGCCTGGGACGAGCCCGCCTTCAGCAGCCAGTCGTCGAGGTAGGGGAAGACTGAAACCCCTGCCCGGCGCAGATGAGCTGCGACCACCGCCATCACTTTCGTGAACACCCGAGGGGCACTGGTAAGGCCAAAGGGGAGCACGGTGAACTGAAAATGCTCGAGGCCTACCGTGAACCGAAGGTAACGCCGGTGGGCCGGCAGGACGGGGATGTGGAAATAGGCGTCCTGCAAGTCCAACGCTACCAACCAGTCTCCGGGGTCGAGGGCAGTCAAGACCTGAGCTAGGGTGAGCATCTTGAACTTCTCCTTCCGGAGGAAGCGATTGACGTTCCGGAGGTCCAAGATAGGACGCATGTCCTCCTTGTCCTTTTGGGCACCAGAAAGTAGTGGGAGTAGCAACCACGCCCTACTTCTGGGGTCGGAACATGCTCGATGGCCCTCTTGGCCAAGAGGACCGTGACTTCCTTCTGTAGAAGCACCAAGTGATCCCCTGACATGCGGTGGGATTGAGGTGGCATGGCTGGGGGGTGGTCTCGAAGGGGAGGGAGTAGCCCCTTCGGACAATGTCCAAGACCCACTTGTCCGAGGTGATGGGACGCCAGTGGTGAAGGTGATGGCGGACCCTGCCCTCGACTGGCGTGCTGTGCACCTGAAAGGAGGGACTAGGAGGGCTTGGAGGCCGCGGACGGGTTGGAGGTGGTGGCCTGACCCGCACGCTGGTTGCCCGAACCGCCACGGCGGTATCCACGTCCTCGGCCACGCGAAGGCGCTTGCTGCGCGGGCCGTTGGCCGGGCTGTGGACGTGACTGGGCGCCCCTTCCGTGGCCACGAAAGGGGCGAAAAGCAGACGTCTGCGGAGGGCGCACAACAGCAAGGCCCAGGGACTTAGCAGTAGCCCGTGAGTCCTTGAAACGCTCCAGCGCATGGTCTGCCTTCGAACCAAAAAGACCGACTCCATCAAAGGGCATGTCCATGAGAGTATTCTGGACATCCCCTGAAAAACCAGTGGTTCTCAGCCAGGCGTGGCGACGCAGCGCCACCGTCGTTGCAAGCGATCTGCCCAGCGAGTCGGCGGTATCAAGGCCACAGCGGATGGTATATTTAGCCGCATCACGCCCTTCCGCAATAGCGCGGGTAAGCAGTGTCTGGACCTCCTCAGGACACTGCGGCAAAACATCAGCCACCGAATCCCACAGGGAGTGGGTGTATCGGCCCAAGAGGCAAGCGGTATTAACAGACCGCAAGCCAGCACTGGAGGAAGAGAAAGCCTTCTTCCCAAAGTGATCCAGGCGCTTGGATTCCCTATCCGGAGGGGCGGTAGGGAAGGCTGTTTGGGAGGCAGAGGCTTGGACAACCAAGCTCTCAGGGGTGGGGTGTTGGGAGAGAAACAGGGGGTCGCCCGGAGCCGGGCGATGGCGTCGGGCCACGTTCCTATCCACAGGAGCCCCTGTGGTGGGTTTGGACCAGGCACCCAAAAGAACGTCAGTGAGTGCATCGTTGAACGGCAGCACAGGCTCCGAAGAGGAGGCCGCCGGCTGAAGCACTTCAGTCAGGAGGTTAGTCCTGACGGCCACTGTAGGCAACTGGAGATTCAAGGCTCCAGCAGCTCTACGCAACACCGTTGCAAAATTAGCCCCCTCCTCCGTTGCCACGGGAGGAGACAGCATGCCAGAGTCGGGGGAGGTATCCAGCCCACTGGCATCCCCAAGTTCCTCAACCCAGTCCGGGTCAAACTCGCACTGTTGTGTGAGAGGGTCGTCAGACCCCTCCCAGCTCTCCTGGTCCTCCTCAGGTTGAAAAGATGGAGGAGGAGGGACATAAGGGACCCAAGGTCTCATCGGCGCCGGAACCGGCGTCGGGCGACGCCGGTCCGGCTCCATGTCCGGACCCGGGAGAACCGGGGAACGACGCCGCCCGGAGCCCCGGACGGCGTCGGAAACGGCACCGGGGACATCGGCGTCGGCGGAGGCGTGGTTAGGTCAACCGGCGTCGATGGGGGTTGCGGCACCACCGGAACCGGGGTCGAGGCCGGGGCCGGAGCCGAGGCCGGGACGAAGGCTGGTGGGACAGGCGACGCCGGGACCGGAGTCGACGGCGACGCCGGAGCAACCCCATCAGGGCCCGCGGGGCCCGAAGGCGCACCGGTGGGACCTTGAGGCCCGAAGAGGCGGGCCATGGCCGACAGGAATTTCTGTAGTTCGGCCGGAGCCGCCCCGAACCCGGGTAGGACGGGTAATGCGGGGGCAACTCGACAGGCACGTCCGGGACCGCGGGGACGGTGCCGACAGGGACCTCAGCCGAGTCGCGCGACCGGCGAGGCGAAGTCTTAGAGCGATGACGCCGCTTAGACTTCTTGTGCTTCGACTTACCGGAGGAGCGCGAAGACTTGGATTCCGACGAACGGCGGGGACTCCGCGTCCGGCCCTCGACCGCTCCCGGGACCGGGGCTTGGTGCGGCGCGGAGCCGACTGCCGGACTTCAAGGAGCTTTCGAGACCGCTCTCGCAAAGCCTTCGGATGAAGTTTCCGGCAGTCAGGGCACGACTTCGTGTCGTGGTCTCGGCCGAGACAGAAGAGACACTCGAGGTGGGGGTCCGTGATGGACATCATACGACCACATTCCTCGCAGGGCTTAAAGCCGGGCATCCCTACGACACCTTAGGAGTCGTGAAGACTCGTTGAAGAAAACAGTGAAAAATTTCACAAAAAAGATAGTCAAAAAGTGACTAGGGCACTGCTCTTCCCGGATCTGCGCTTACTGGCGCGGAAAAAGAAGAACTGACGTCAGCGCGCAGGGGCGGCGCCTAAGTACTGCCCGCGACGTCATCCCGGCGATCACGACGCCGACGACGGACGCGGAGCCGCACGACGCCGCCTACCGACGCGCAAGGGTACTGCTACGCAAAAAACTTTCCGGATCCAGCCTGACGCCTGGGGATATTCTAAGGTAAGGAATCTGTCACTAACGTGTCTCTTTCAGATACTTAATCAAGACAAGACCGAAATTCTCCTCATCTCAAACAAAGAAGAGAATCCACAAATTACGGAATGGCTAACTGCGATTGATACACTCAACGGAAACATCACCCTGGCAGACTCTGTAAAATCACTAGGCATCACTTTAGACCCGAAACTCAATATGACCAATCACATTAAGAACTCCGCCAAGAGCGCCTTCCTCAACCTGAAGCTACTGAACAAAATAAAGCCTTTCATCCCATCCAAGGACCTTAAACAAGCTACCCAATCACTGGTGCTATCTAGATTAGACAATGGGATCGCAGCCCTCTCAGGCACATCAAAGGAACACCTTGCCCCCCTTAAAACAACGCTTAACGCAGCAGCTAGAATGGTCACAGGAGTGAAAAAATTTGACCACATCTCACCCGCACTCAGAGAACTAAAATGGCTCCCAGTTGAACTGCGTGCCAGTTTCAGAACAGCCTGCCTCACCCACAAAGCCCTTCACACAGGCAAACCTGAATACCTGGCCTCCAAACTCAAAAAAGCCGGGCAGACCAGGACCCTCCGGAGCTCAAATACTCTACTACTCATCCCGCTGAAAGCACGCAAACAAAAAACCGCAGCCCGGTCCTTCGCGGGCAACGCGCCCAAAATCTGGAACGCTATTCCCCCCCACATCAGAACTATCCCCTCCTTCGCAAAATTCAAAGGACAGCTCAAAAATCTTTTCCTAGATCGGTCCCTAGCGAAGAGACATGAGACGCAGAAGCGCCGATGACACTACTCCCTGGATGGGTGTGTGACCCCAGACTATGACACCCGGCGAAGGCACTACTAGTCTTCATTGACCCTCGTTACTTAACCTGCTGAAACTCACCGTCCATGCCGGATACTTTCACGATATCTTTGTCACGTGTATTGATACTGTCGCTGTATTTTCTGTTCTTGTATTTTTGGTCTTTTGCAATATGACTGTTGTAAAGCGCTCCGATACCCTCGGGTCTGGCCAGCGCTATATAAAACTTCAAAATAAATAAATAATAAATAACCCTGAGGTGTTGTCCTGATCCTGGGTGCAGATTCATGTGGACAGGCCTGTAGATTGACATCGATATGGGGGAAGGGCTGGGAAACTGACACCAGACTGCCTCCTGACCCCGCAACTTCTGGCTAATTCATGCGCAGAGGGGCAGACACGGGCTTTGCCGGACCAGAGCGCTTTGGGAGCATCGGAAGGCCCGTCCTCGCTCGCCTGTCCCTGATCCTGGACTCCTGCTGGGGAGCCTGCACTGGCTCACCGGGGGAGCGCGAGTGACTGGAGCTGTACAGCGGTGGCTATAGGGGCTGACTCTGCCCGTCCTGGCCCCCCCGTGGTGAGTGTTCCCGCCACGGCTGATACCTGGAAGGGAAGAGGACTGCCCCCTTGAGTACCCCCGGGCGGGAGCACTGACTTGGACGATAGGCCGTCGAGGCTGCTGGCTGACAGAGGATCCCGGGATGAATCCTTTCGGAAGAACTGCAGAACCCCCCCCGGAGCTCTGAAGCTGTGTGAACCCCCACCCGCCTTCTGAAGTAAGTCCCGCAGGGAGTGTAAAGGCCATACAGGAGAGACTGGCGCTTGGGACAGCGGTAGGGGGGAGGGGCTGGGAACGGACACCTGACCCTACAATTCTTGGCTAATTCCTTCGCAGAGGGGCCGGCGCGGGCTGTGCCGGCCTCAAGCACTCTGGGAGCATAGGAAGGCCCGTCCTCGCTCACTTGTCTCTGATCCTGGGACCCCGTTGGGGAAGCTGCACTGGCCCACCGGGGGAGAGTGAGTGATTGGAGCTGTGCAGTGGAGGATGGATAAGTTACTTACCTGTAATCCTAGTTCTCTTCCAGGGGTATACTCATCAAAGTCATAAGCACTGAATAATCTCCGCCCACGTGCGGGAACCCGGAGCATATATAAAAATACATATATATGTGTATGTAGTAGAAAAGGAGTACATAGTACGAAATAACACACACATATACATGTATTACATAAAAAATATGCAGCCTCAAACATATCCAATAGGCTAAGAAGCCAGAATTACATGTATTTCTCTAGTATGAAAATGCCATATAAACATATAATGTAAGAGAAGGACATGTACAGAAAGAGCATTCCGCAAAAAACCTTTTATTTTCATCAAGAAAACAGTAATGCCAGGCAATTAGCCCAAATAAGGCTGCATAAATAAATAACATCCCTGTACAGAAAAGGAAAAACTGGCACCTCGCCTTTAAGGCCTCAGAGACTCTGAGCACTATGCATTTAAGACCTCCAGTAGCCCCTGCTCCCATCATGCACCACAGGTGACAGTTAGGTCAGTTCTTTTGTACGGTATAAGAAACCTGTAGGAACCTGCATCAAAGATGCAAGAATATCGAGTAAACTGTCAATGCTCGTCCGGGGAGGAGGGCGGGTTGCTTATGACTTTGATGAGTATACCCCTGGAAGAGAACTAGGATTACAGGTAAGTAACTTATCCTTCTCTTCCAGGGGATACTCATCAATAGTCATAAGCACTGAATAGAGTAGCAAGCCCATACCCACTTCCGTGCGGACGAGCAAAAACACAGAGAACTCAATTAAGATACACATTTTAAACAGTATTTGCAAACAAGTTTCTCAGCGAGGCCTGCCCAACCTGAGCATCTGCCTGCGTGTCAGCATCTAAACAGTAGTGGCGAGTAAAGGTATGAACTGATCGCCATGTAGCTGCTTTACAAATCTCTGCCATGGGGACATTCCTCAGGAGAGCCGTGGTAGAAGCTTTCCCCCTAGTGGAATGTGCCTTAGGCTTCCCCGGAAGGGATTTGTTGGCCAATTGGTATGACAGTAGAATACAAGAAACTATCCATCTAGAAATGGATCTCTTGGAAGCTGCAGAACCTGTATTAACAGGACCATAGTTAATAAACAAACGTTCCGAATTCCTCAGTGTCTTTGTTTTGTCCAAATAAAACTTCAGAACCCTCTTGAGATCTAGTGAGTGAAGAGATCTTTCCAGAGGATTCGAAGGATTCGGAAAAAAGTAGGTAAAGTGATAGTCTGGTTAATATGGAAGTCCGAGACCACTTTAGGCAAAAAGCTAGGATGAGTTCTGAGAACTACTCTGTTAGCGTGAAACACAGTATAAGGTTCCTTACAGCAAAGAGCCTGGATCTCACTGACCCTGCGAGCAGAAGTAATGGCCACCAGGAACGCGGCTTTCCATGTTAAATGCTGTAAGGAAGCTTTATGAATAGGCTCGAAAGGAGACCCCATCAACTTTGTTAACACAATGTTAAGCTCCCAAGGAGGAGAGGGAGACCTGACTGGTGGATAAACCTTTTTTAAGCCCTCAAGGAAATCCTTTACCACCGGAATTCTAAACAAAGAAGCCTGGTGGGGGGACTTCCTATAGGCTGTGATTGCTGCAAGGTGGACTTTGATAGAAGAGAACTGAAGACCAGATCTAGCCAAATGCAGCAAATAGGGTAAAATCACCTGTTCCTGACCCCGGATGGGATCATGTCCATTGTCCACACACCATAGGAAGAACCGCTTCCACTTAAAGGCATATGATTTCCTCGTGGAAGGTCTTTTCGCTTCTTTGAGAATAGCCATACAGTCTGGATTCAATTGTAGGTGTCCATATTGTATGACTTCAGGAGCCATGCTGTCAACCGGAGGGAGGACAGGTTGGGATGGAATACTCTCCCTGCCTGTTTGGATAGGAGATCCGGGCGGCATGGCAACCTCTTGTGTGGTACTTCCGATAGTTGAAGGAGGTCCGGAAACCACCACTGGCGAGGCCACTCCGGGGCTATTAGGATCATCCTGGAGGTGGTCCTGTACAGCTTGTTGATTACAACTGGTATCAACGGAATCGGTGGAAAGGCGTACAGTAAGCTCTGAGACCATTCGATCAAAAGGGCATTCCCTCGAGATCCTTGTTGGGGACACCTGGATGCGAAGGCGGGGCATTTTGCGTTTACCGCGTCTGCAAACAGGTCGATGTCTGGCGTTCCCCATTCTCGAAAGATGCTTTGAGCGACTTCGTTGTTGAGAACCCAATCGTGGGCTTCGACGAAGTCTCTGCTGAGGAAGTCCGCCTGGGAGTTGAGAGAGCCCGGTAGATGAATGGCTACTATTGATAGGTCTCTCGCTAGAAGCCAGTTCCATATGGTTTGAGACTCTATGGAGAGTGTCCTTGATCGGATACCTCCCTGTTTGTTCAAATAATACATCGTCGTTGTATTGTCCGTTTGGATCAGAATGGAGCGAGACTTGAACGACGGAACCAGGGACTTGAGTGCTAGATGTACTGCTCTCAGTTCTAGCAGGTTGATGTGGTAGCTCTTTTCGGAGTCGGACCATAGACCTTGTACTTGCAGAGGGCCCATATGAGCACCCCAACCCTGGAGAGAGGCGTCCGTGACTAAAGTCTGGGTTGGAGGGTCCTGATGGAAAGGGACTCCCTTCATCAGGTGCGATCGCTTCATCCACCACCGGATGGAGTCTTTGGCTGATTGATGGAGAATTACCTGATCCTCCCAGCGCCCTGATACTTGCATCCACTGGTCCTCCAAACATTGTTGTAGTGGACGCATGTGTAATCGTGCGTTTGGTACTATAAAGATGCACGATGCCATCGATCCCAGTAGTGATGACACCTGTCGAACTGTTGGGAGATGCGTGTGAAGAAGAGTCAGACATTTTCCTTGGATTGATGACAATCTCTCCTCCGAAGGACACACGCTTGCTTTTTTTTGGTGTCCAGGAAGGAGCCTAGGTAATGGATCTTTTGCGTTGGATTTAGTATGGATTTCTTGAAATTGACGTGAAGGCCCAAGTTGTGGAGAAGCTGAAGGCAGCACGTGAGATGATCCTGCAGCAGAGTTGGAGATGAGCTCTTCAGGAGCCAGTCGTCTAGGTAAGGATATATGAATATTTTCTGCTTGTGGAGAAAAGCGGCCACCACAGCCATACATTTGGAGAATGTTCGGGGAGCTGATTTGAGCCCGAACGGGAGAACTGAGTACTGGTAATGTTGAAAAGACACTCGAAAGCGTAGAAATTTGCGATGTTTCTTTGAGATTGGTACGTGGAAGTATGCATCCTGCAAGTCGATGGAGCACATCCAATCCTCTTGATGAAGCTGTGGAAAAATTTGATGGAGTGCCAACATTCGAAATTTTTCTCTGCGAATGTGTTTGTTCAACAGTCTCAAGTCCAGAATAGGTCTGTATTCTGTGGCGGGGCCTCTTTTTCTTACAAGGAAGTAACGAGAGTAGACTCCTTGATTTCTTTGAGGAGCGGGGACTTTTTCTATAGCTCCTTTCTTCACTAAGGTGTTTATCTCCTTTTGTAATAATCGTTTGTTGTGGTGAGAAATGCCTCTTGGAGGTATTGATGGAGGAGGAGTTATGAATCTGAGAAGATAGCCATTCTGAACAATGTTGATGACCCATTTGTCTTTTGTTATACGTCTCCACTCCTCCAGATGTAATGAAACACTTCCTCCCACCGGAGTGGACAACAGCTTTGGAGGAAGACACATCTCATTGCTTTTGTGGCTGGCTTTGGTGCTGTTGACTGTTGTTTGTTTCCACCTCTGCCACGTCCAGGTCTGCGTTGCTGGAACTGCGATCTTTGTTGCGTCTGACCTTGGTTCTGCGATGACCAGTTAGATGATTGACCTCGCTGTTGAAAAGAGCGTTTATCATAGGGGCGAAAACGACGACGAAATTCTTTCTTCTTTTTGAGGCCTACAGCCTTGAGAGTATCCAACTCAGTTTTCATTTTTGCCATTTCGTCGTCAGCATGTGAACCAAACAACGATGATCCATTAAAGGGCAGATTGGCTATCTTTCTTTGAGCATCGGGCTTGAGACCTGTGAGTCGAAGCCAGGCTGATCTTCGGGAACAAACGCCATGTGCGTACCCATGAGCTGCCAAATCTGCAGAGTCGGCCGCTGTACTAATGATCTGATTAGCAACCAGGCCCCCTTCCTGTACAATCTCTAGAAAGTCTTTTTGATCCTCTTTGGGTAATCTGTCTGTGAATCTCGTCAGAGAGTCCCATAAAGACCGGTCATATCGTCCCAGTAGAGCGGCTGCACTAGCCACTCTCATAACGGATCCTGATGTATTGCACATTCGCCGTCCCAAAGAATCCATGTTTTTGCTATCCTTCTCTGGAGGAGCAGATGACATAGAGGTATTTGCATGTGCTTTTCTGGCGGCGGCGACTATAAGAGAATCCGGTGGCGGGTCAGACCGCAGAAATAAAGGATCTTGGTCTGGGGCCTTATACTTTTTGAAATCCTTGCGGGACCCGAGCCCACTGTGGCAGGTGTCAAAAAGTCTTCATCGCAGGCTCTAATAATCCTGGTACCAAAGGTAGAAGAGGCTTTGCAGAAGCTCGATGGTGCAAAGTTTCGAATATAACAGATGTAGAAACCTGAGGCACAGTCATGGTTATATTCAACTTGCTGGCACCTCTACAGAGAACCTCGTTGAATGTCCCCATATCGTCAACAGGAGAAACTCTGGATGGTGGGGTTGACGATATAGTAGGGGAATAGTCTCTATACGATGACCTTGTTGATGAGGTCGTTGTAGGAGACCTCTGTCTTCTCCTTGGCGTATGTGATCGGCGGGGTTCTGAGCGTTCTTTTGAACGTGAATGCCGTCTTAATGGAGATCTGGAACGTCTCGGGGACCTACCAGCGGAAGATCTTGCGGATTCCGTGGGAGGAAGTCTTTCAGTAGATCTGGGTTTGTTCTTCCAGTGCCTAATGTCCTCCAACCATCTGGGTGACATATTGATGGGAGGAGATTTGTCTCTCGCCGGAGAGCCCTCCGGTGTAACCTGAATAATAGTTATACCAGGCGAGGAAGAAGCTTCCCTCGATGTCGACCGTGATTTTGAAGATGATTTTTCTAAACCTTCAGCTGGAATAACTTGCTTGTCCCTCGACGTCGAACGCCTCTACGTCGAACCAGAATGAGCCACCATCGACGACGACCGTGGAGGTGAAACTCTTGACGGTGGAGATCTATGGGACGAAGCCCTCGACGTCGGTCTCTTCGACGACGACCGCTGGTGTTCATGCGGTGTCTTCGACGTCGACCCTGCCCTCGACGTAGACCGCTGACGGGTCCGAGAGGGTGAATTGTAGAGACTCGACGCCGACCTTCGAGAAGGTGGCGGAGATCTCGACGTCGACCTCTGAAATAATGTCGACGGACGTTTCGACGTCGACCGAGGTCTATCATGCTTCGAGCCCGAAACATGTCTCGACGTCGACTTACTTTTCGACGGCGTACTCCTCGACGGCGATTTTGCCTTCGACGTCGATCTCGATGTCGGTCTCACTCTCGACGGCGATCTTGCCTTCGACGTCGATCTCGAACTCACTTGGGTCATAGCTCTCGACGTCGACTTACTTCTCGACGGCGATCTTGTCTTCGACGCCGACCTGACTTGTTTGGTTGGTCTCGACGTCGACGACATGCTATGATGTTTTTTCTTACTTCCAGCTTTTGGTGAAGTAGATTTTCGCCGTTTCCTTGGAGAAGAGGGCCCTCCAGATGGATGATGACTTTCTGGGCCACTTTTCTTTCCTTTCACCATCAAGGCTAGAAGTCTGATCTTCTCTCTGTCTTTCAATGTTCGACTTGAAAGTTGACGACAGTGGTAGCATGTCTCTGTGTTGTGAGAAGAAGGAAGGCACACGACACAGACCGAATGAGGATCGGATTTGGCCATCTTCTTCCCACAGGAAGGACATTTATCGAATAAAGGTGGCATATCTGACTAAAAAGAATGTCAATTAGTCAGAAAAAGACTGATATTAAAACCAGTAAAAAGAAATATTGTTAGAATATTGTTAGAAATATAAATTCTGACTGGAAAAGTCAAAATCAGTTAAGCTCAAGCTCCAGGTTCCTCACAGAAGGAGCCGGAAAAAGAACTGACCTAACTGTCACCTGTGGTGCATGATGGGAGCAGGGGCTCCTGGAGGTCTTAAAGGCATAGTGCTCAGAGTCTCTGAGGCCTTAAAGGCGAGGTGCCAGTTTTTCCTTTTCTGTACAGGGATGTTATTTATTTATGCAGCCTTATTTGGGCTAATTGCCTGGCATTACTGTTTTCTTGATGAAAATAAAAGGTTTTTTGCGGAATGCTCTTTCTGTACATGTCCTTCTCTTACATTATATGTTTATATGGCATTTTCATACTAGAGAAATACATGTAATTCTGGCTTCTTAGCCTATTGGATATGTTTGAGGCTGCATATTTTTTATGTAATACATGTATATGTGTGTGTTATTTCGTACTATGTACTCCTTTTCTACTACATACACATATATATGTATTTTTATATATGCTCCGGGTTCCCGCACGTGGGCGGAGATTATTCAGTGCTTATGACTATTGATGAGTATCCCCTGGAAGAGAAATAGAGGTTGACACTCTGTCCTGGCCTCCCGCGGTGAGTGATCCAGCCCATTACTGCTTCCCCCCCCCACGAGGACTGGGCCTATGAGGTAGAGGCCTAGACTTTGGAGGAATCGAACTGCGCGGAGGCACGGGTGGGAGGCTGTTAGAGGCCTGAGACCCACAGGCAAAGAAGTTTAAAAGCCAACCCTGACGTTCAAGACACTGATGGGTAGGGGGGCCTAGGATTGGTGAACTGAGTACTGATCCTGCTCCGTGTTCCAACCTCCCCCCCCCTCCCCCGGGGCGTGCTGCAAGGGGGCCCACAAATATAGTGTAGCGACCTCTGGAGATCCGGCAAGTACAGCGGTGGGCCCTGGACAAATACACCATCCATGGGACCACGCACCTGACGCTGGGCACTGAAGAAACGACTCGCCCATTAATACACAGGGGAAAGCGCTGTACTGCTCGTCACCCCCTCCGGACAGACACCCAGACGGAGTTGTCCCTTCTTGCTGAGGGAGAGGGAGGGTGGGGGGGGGAGGAAGGTACACCGCTGCATCCCTGCTCTACAATAGTTTTATAATGATGGCAAAGGACAAAGAGCCAAAGCCCTCAAGACAGGGGAAAATGGACCGCTACACACTAAGGTGATAAACCCCCAGGAGATTGTGCAACCACTGCTGATGGACACTGCCATCCAACTCCAGGCAATACAGTCTTCCAGGGAGGCACTAGAGGGCACAATAGGAGAAGTGAGCTCTGAGGTCACATTGCTCCGCCAGGATTTGCGAAACGTTGCCGAAAGAGTGACAGAAATGGAGAATTGAGTCTCAAAGACAGAGGGTGTGGTAAGAGATCTCCAGAAGGGGGCAGCAGAGATTCGAGGCACTAATAGTGAGGTACTACTAGCTCACCTCGAAGACGCGGAAAACAGAGCACGTAGGAACAATCTCCGCTTTATGGGCTTTCCGGAGGGGACGGAGGGTGCCAGTGTGCCTGCGTTTCTCACCACATGGCTAAAAAATGATTCCGCCTGAGAACTTCTCCACCTGTTTCATAATTGAACAGGCACATAAGGCACTCAGTGCGCGACCACCTTCAGGAGCCCCACCTAGACCAATTATAGTGAGGTTTCTCAACTATCTGGATAGAGATATGATCCTACAAGAGAACCGCCGCAAGGGAGACATCAGACATGACAATTCCAAAATCATGATCTTTCCAGACTACAGCCGCGAGGTTCAACGAACCTTTGATACTGTGAAGGCAAAACTCAAGGCACTGCAGCTACAATATATGCTACTGTTCACCGCAAAGCTGAAAGTCATCTATATGGAAAAAACCTACTTTTTTTAGACTCCAGAGGAGGTATGGAAATGGCTGGAGGAAAGACCAAACCTACGACACCAGGGCGAACCCCCTGCGAAAAGCCGGCCAACACGACGCACAAACATCGAACCTCGTGACACGCCAAGGAGGAAAAGAAAGAATGACCAGAGACTAAGGCGTTTGGGTGGTGGGACACCTTACATATTGAGAAGGGCTGACCAACGGAGGGGACAACCCAGGGACACGAGCAAAGCACGGACCTCCGAGAAGAACAGGGCCACTGATGGGTCCAGCAGGCAGGAATCCCACACAGACTCGGAGGGTCAGGACGAAACATCTGGAGAGGAGGGTCTACATCCTCTGGCTGCTGAAATCGCAGTACTAGAACATGACACGGAGGCTCCAATGCTATCACAGGGGGACTAATCAGGCCAGACAAATAATTATGGGAATCGACACCAACATACCGGCCGTTGAAGCCGAGGCCACGCCACAACACCGTATAGCTCAGGCATACAGGTTGAGACCACCTCCAAAGAGACTAACTTGGTGCTAAGCCCACTAAAGCTCTTGTTTTTGGAGTTTTTCTCCTTTCTCGTCTATTCTTATGTAACGAGAGTTTGAGAGTATTGTACTGAAGTTGTTAGGGGGTGGGGTGGGCGACAGACCTCATCTCTTCTCATACACACCTGTTTTAGTTAGCATGGGGTTAGGTGTTGAGAAGTCTCTTGGGGATAGGGACGGGGGTAAGTTGGGTAAGATGGGAGTTCATTCTTGTTTATGGTATGGATTGTCGTAAAAATTGCAGTGGTTGGGCACACTGGAAACAGAAGCAGAAATCTCCAAGTCTGATAAGCAGAGCACTGATACGAGATACGCTTGTGACATGTCTACAACTAATCCACATAGAGGATCGGCCCCTATCGGTCCCGACGTGGAATGTCAATGGCTTTAGAGACAATATAAAACGGGGACTGGTCACACACTATATTAAGCGACTACACCCAGATGTGGTGATGCTTGAGGAAACCAACTTGCAGGGAACTCAGTGTAGCTTTCTCCGGAGGGGGGCGTACATAGTACTGGCCCACGTGGGCTACATTTCCGGGTCTCAGGGGTGTCGCAATATTAATTAAAAAATCACCTCCTTCAAAGTCATTCACAGATGGACGGATCCCTATGGACGATATGTAGGAGTGACAGGCAGATGGGGACGCAGAGAGCTAATACTCATGTGTGTCTATGCACCACACAGACTACAATCCCAGGCACTAACCAAGGTGACCGATGTCCTCCTGGAGACACCCACATCCCTCCAAGTAATAGGGGGCGACTTCAATGATGTGATGTGCACGTCCTCAGACCAATCGGGGAGACACGAGGCACAGACCAGTACTACCTCACTAGCGCGCTTTGCCAAAACACTTGGATTGACTGACGTCTGGCGTTACACACACCCACGACAAACAATACATCTATTTCTCGGAGGCGCATAGAGTATACTACAGGCTAGACTATATATTTGTCCCGGGAGGTGAACCGGGCGAAGTAGACTTGTCAGAGTATCTGCACGGGGACTGTCTGATCACGCACCCCTCTGGGCATGCATAGGTATAAGGGGCCAGGGCCAGCACATTCAGTGGCGTTTGAATGCATGGGAGCTGCAAAATGGCACGATTCGGGGTGGTATCTGGGCAGACACAGATCTTTTTTGCGGAAAATAAAAATACGGTTGCCACCAGAGCAACTTTATGGGAGGCATATAAAACGGTATTACGTGACAGGGCACAGAACCCAACAGCCTGGGAAAAGAAAAAGGGAGGAACAACTAGAACAACAGATACTCACTCTGGAACGGCAAACTATTGCGTCACCAGACCCACTGACCACCCGGCGATTAGAAGCCCTTCGAGTAGAGTACTGTGACAAAACCCAGGACGCAGCTTAAAAACAAAGAGTAGCAACACTGCATCGACTTTATGAGACGGTCGATAAAGCTGAAAAACTGCTGACCTGGTTAAACAAGCGAGAAAGAGAAAAGGGGTGGGTAAGATGTATTATCGACTAACAGGACAGGAAACATACCACTGATGAACATATAGTGAACGCGTTGGCTGCACACTATAGCACATTTTACAAGCCACTGCTACTTAGTGACTCCTCAATTATAGACGTCTATCTACAAAATATTCAGACCCCCAGCCTAAGCGAAGATGAGAAGCAATGCCTAGAAGGGGATTTAACACTCGACGAAGTGAAAGAGGCAGTGGCTAAGTTGCGCCTGGGCAGAGCCCCGGGCCCGAACAGCCAAATTATACAAAAGATGTGCAGATCTATTGTGCCCCTACTTGTTAGGCCTTTACCAGGACGCCTTCCAGGAGGGCACTACTACCTCTGGACCTCCGGACGACCACGATAGTGGCCATATACAAGGACAGCAAGCCCAGACATAGGTGCGACTCATACTGCTGCATCTCCTTATTAAATACAGAGGTCAAAATCCTAGCAACAATCCTGGCGGCAAGGCTTCTCCGCGTTATAGCGACTCTCATCCACCGGGATCAGTCGGGATTTATGCCCAGACGAGCAACCCGATGGAACCTCCGCAGCAGAACGCATAACTGGTGGATGGCTGTAAAGGATCGTGATGCCTCACACAAATTCTTGTCGCTGGACGCTGTGAAGGAATTAGATTCTATACACTGGCCCTTCTTAGACGCAACACTGGTCAAGTTTGGATCTGGCCCAACCTTCAGGAACTGGGTTGCACCGATGTATAATGCCCCTAGAGTGGCAGTATACATCAACTGTAAGCTCTCTCAGGGATTCCCTATTGGCCGGGGGACCAGACAGGGATGTCCCTTGTCACCTCTATTTGCACTGATCGTGGAACCCTTAGCATGTGCGATCAGACAAAATCAGAGAGTGAGGGCTTTCCGGACTACTTCTAATGACCATGAGGAGGAGAAGATATCCCTTTACCCGGATGATATCCTCCTATACATTACAAAACCTGACACAATGATACCCACATTACTCCAAATACTTGATGACTATGGACGGCATTCAGGTTACAAAATCAATTGGGACAAATCAGTACTATATAGTCCTCGACATGCAATGGAATGGCCTCCCCTACCCGGAGACCTGAAAATAGTGTGAGAGGGCTTTAGATATCTGGTGATATTCATCACCCCCAAAAGTGAGGTCTGCCTCTCTCACAATCTTGAGCGGGTGCTGCCCAATTTTAAGGAGGATGCGGGAAGGTGGAAAGATCTACCCCTCACCATAATGGGACGAGCGGCTATGATCACAATGGTTACCCTGCCCCAATTTCTCTACGTCCTTCAGAATACCTACCATCCACTACCTAGGACAATATTTAGAAACAGACTGAGCTACGCTCCCTGCTGTGGCTGGGGAAACACCCAAGAATAGCTCTGAGGACTCTCCAGCGCAACCCGTACAATGGTGGGCTAGCACTGCCAGATGTAGAAGCCTACCACTGGTACGGCACATCACGACCACCCTACATATAGACTACAACGAGAAACACGAACTCCCCACACATTGTACTACTGCCAGGCCTCGAAAAATCCACTCGCAATTGCGAGTGAGATTTTATCAGGTCGAGCTATTTTTAGAACCTATTCGAGTAAACTTAAGCTGGAAGAAATGGGTGTTCTGTTCATTCAGAAAGTGAATGAGCAAATAAGAGGCCTTTAAATTTTGTTTTTATCTGGACACATTTGCTGACTGCTCAAGGTCCGAGGTCAAATGCCAGTTTTACTTTTTACTAATTCTTGTAAATCTGTTCCTGGAAAATGATTTTTACTTTTCTTTCACTTATTACAGTTAATGAATTTTGTCTAATGAGCTGACAAGAATTGTGAAACAAAAGGATGTAAAATGTCAGGTTTTTTTCCCCTCCAACATTTAAACTGCTTGTAAATGAATAGTACAAGTATTTCAAAATATAATAGGAATTATGAAATAACTTTTTTTTGTAATTCAAAGTGTGATGCAAACAAAAGTTTAAATAGGAGCAAAACAAATCAGCACACTTTACTTGGTGATGTGCAAATGACATATTTTCAGACACTTTATTTCCAAACATTGTACACTATATAGTTTGAAAACCACGTCAGTGACAAATTCTGTGGCCATTTCATTGTAAAATCTGCTGATTGCAAATGACATTGTGCTGCTACTTTATGCTTTAGTTATGTATTTATTAAAAGAGACAGTTTTTAAACATGATTTGATTTGATTTGTATATTTGTATATTTGTAGAGCGCACGAATGCCCAAAGGCGTCTTGGCGCTAATCGTTGTAAAAGACTAAGTCTGCCGAAGAATGATACCAACTACAAAGTAAACAACCATGTTTTCACCTCCTTCCTAAATGAAAGTAGCGATGAGCTGTTTTTAATTGTAACAGGGAGAAGGTTCCAAGTCTTAGCTGCCTGAAGGAGGAAGCTTCTCCCTCCCCACCTAACTTGCTTAAATTTCGGAACCTGAATTAATTTTGCCTGGCTTGATCTCAGTCTCCTGGATGGCTCATATGGTTTCAAATGAGTTTTTAAGAAATGGGATCCTGCCCCCGCCCTGATGACAATGCAGTTAATGAACTAGGAGGCTAGTCAGTGGTCATGTGTATCCTTCATGTGGCTAGATTTGTATTCTATATGGAGCTAATGTTTAGTTTATTAAATCAAACAAAATAGTTTTCTGTACAGCAGATATGCTGAACTCGTGTATTTTAAGGTGCTCTCATTTGTGATAAAGAAGAAAATGGTGTCTCAGAGAATTAAAATACTTGCCCAGGATCACATAATTTGAAACCAGTTTATGGGTCAAGAGCATTATAATTAGGTCGAGTAGATTATTTAAGTCACTAGACCTGCAGGTCTAGTAACATTTTTTGGATTCTTCAAGGCCTGTACTGCCTATACGGGGGAAAAGGAACAAGTGGGCTCCTCCCTGTGATGCAAGTTATACTGGAAGTATGGGAAAGTGCCACCCGAACCCTGGGCTGGGCCCACAAGATTACTGAGGCAACACCACTGTGGAAGGGGAAATGGCTCAGGACCTGGGCAAACTGCATGGATTTGGCCCCTGGGATCTACTGGGGATCTCTACTGTTGGGGACATTCTTAACAAGGGCGACCTTAAATCCTTCCATGCCCTCTGTACTGAATATAAACTACACATATCCCAATTTATTAAATATGCCCAACTGCACCACGCCTGGGGAGCGGAAGGACTGACGACGCCCCTTCCCGGAATATGCACCTCTCGAAGGGCGGTTACTACAAGAAGAACTAACGACTAAAGCTGTATCCCTCACTTACAAGACACTTAACAATAACATGCCTGATAATCTAGGTAAACTTCGAGAGACTTGGGAAAGCGAATTAGGTACTATGGAGACTATTGACTGGAAAACGGCCCTGATGCACCCCAGGGCAGTGGCAATCAAGATTAGACTGCGACTCATCCAATGTAAGATTCTTCATAGGGCATACTATGATAGAGCAAGACTGCATAAAATGGGGCGTGCAGAAACTCCGATTGCCTGCGCTGCCACACTGAGAAGGGCAACTTCCTCCATACGATATGGGGCTGTCCACTTATCCAAAAATATTGGGATGCAGTAATCCAAGAGTTAAATGACATACCGAAAACCTCCCTCCCTGCAGACCCACGGTTTTTTATTCTGGGCATTACCTGTGACATGGATGTTCCTAGACCTCACTTGATTTTCAGTGTCCTGGGATTAGTGGTGGCTAAAATGGATGCAGCAAGACACTGGGGCGCACAAGAAACTCCGACACTTCAAGAGTGGAAAAGAGGCATGGACCTCTACATGGCAGCTGAAAGGATTACGTACAAGAGTAGATGGTGCCCAAAAAGATTCCGCAAAATCTGGGATAACTGGATAGATTATAGGTTGGCTCCCCCGGAGGAGGCTATACAGATAATAGAAGATGGGGACCAACAGTAGACGCCTTCACTTAATCTAACAAAGGGAAGATCTGACAGTTCTGTGAAAGTTTAAGCTTCTGTTAACCTTCTGTAATACCCGACATTCCTTACTGCTACATGTGACCACCGAGACTGCATTGCTTTGGTTATACCATGACTACACTATGTACGACCTGTTACAGTTATAGTTCTGAAAACTGTATGTTTTTCTTATAAGTCTTGAAAATAATTTAGACTTAAATAGTCTTTTTAGATATAATGGCATTACACGCCAAGCAGGTGCTTTTGCTATGATCGCTCAGTAGGTAGAGGTTACAGATCCCATGGTGGCCTCTCTAAAGAAATTTGGTGCTGCACAAAGCACAAACCTTATATGGTGCGCTGTCCATATCACAACCCAAAAGGAGTCCTCCTTCTACAACTTGGCCGCAGGATTTTCACTCTGTCTGAAGTCAGAGCTGTTGAAGCAGCAATTCATTCTCAATATCTTCTGCCTGATGCGCAACATCTGCATGTCGGTGCTCTAGTAATCCGGCACCAAGAGTATTCGATTTTGGAGCAGAAGTCGTGGAGCTGTGGAAACCCTTCCAAACCTGGTGGTGGAATAAAACTATAGAAGGTGGAGTCTGTGTCCCGGTGCATTGTGGGCTTCAGGGGAGGTATCACCACCTTGAAATGGAAACTCCAGCTTTGAACAAAATGCAACATCCAAGCCCAACACTCGAAAGCAGGAGTACATTCTAGAAGAAATCTACAGCAGCACATGCTGCAAACCAATAGCTCTTCTCTAATAACAAAGCATCAGATAAGCCCCAATTACAAAAAAAGCCAAAGAGGTAGAATCCATTGGAACTTTTCTTACATTAATTCAGTTACACCATCTAGTACAAAGGTTAAATGAAAGAAACTTACCAGAACAGAAATCCAGTGACGACACCACAAGATCAATTGGCAAGTCAATTTGAAAAGCACCTAAACCCAAGGGTATGCAGACTCTGGCAAATAAACCTGGATTTGCTCCAGACAAGACGTGAAAAGAAGTGCTTTAAGCTTTTAATAAAGCCCTCTATATACAAGACTTTCCTTAACTCTAAAGTGAGTTAATCCCACCACCTTAGTTCCTTGCATCTGTCACTGATTTATTTTTGAATTTCCATGGGACCAGCCTAGCCTCATTCTGTGGCCTTAAATATCGTTCTGGGACATAAACCTTCAGTTTTACAGGAGCCTGTTTGGAGAGCAATATTGTAGCTTATTACAAGGGCTCAAAGGCTCATTTAATATGCAATTGAGAGCCAGTGCAGTCTACAAGCCTTGGTCTAATGAGCTCCTAGCAACTACCCTTTCAGCAGTATTCTGAATTTGCTTAGGCTGTGTAGGAAGCTAGCTCTGTATACATTATACCAAAGTACGGTATAGTGCGCACAGAGTCCAGGAGTTCCCAGAGGTATAGCAGAGGCTAAAGTAGGCAAGAACTAACAGCTCTCTGTGGTAGTGCGGGCGAGCAGTTAGGCTTATCCAGAGGGTGTGTTAAGCATTTGTTGTATTCACTCAATCAAAACTGATGGCACACACTCTGAGACAGAATCCAAACCAATTAGGTAAGTATAGAAAAGGTATACTTATGTTTTGTTTTTAGAACCAAGTAGGACTTGGCACGGGCAAGTGAAATATACTCTCAAATGCAAGACTTTACAAGGAAATGCAGTTGTGGTTGAATTTGCAAACGCTACAGGTTTGTACTGGATTCAAAAACAGATTAAATTGCACAGTAATTACTTTTGGAACACTTTTGGATTACTTTTAGATTACATCGAATACTCGGGTGGTATGCCTAGATATCGCACCAGAGATCTCACAATACAAGGTAAGTATGATTTTTGAAGGTTTGCAACTTAGTTACTTTTTCTATCATACAAAAGTTCAACTCAACAGAACATTTTTAGGAACAAAATTAACAACATTGACTCATATGGGAGAAAAAGGATTAATGGTTCCCAGGTACACTACTTACGAGTGGGAGTTTTGGGGGTTAGGACCAAGGTTCCCCAAGGTCTAGGTAGACACTCCAATTGCACCACCAGCGGCACTAGGGGAGCTGGGTGCAGTGTGAAGGGGCCCAACATTAGCCCCTTCAGGGGCTGTTTACGAGTAGGCCACTCGGGTGTGGGAGCAAAGCTCCTGGGGTTAAGGTGAGCACTGCAGGAGCCAACAATAAGCACAGGAGCTGCACCACCAGCGGCACAGGGGCGGCCGGGTGCAGTGTGCCAAGGAGACGTCAGGGACCCAGTGGATTCCAATGGAGACCTTCCGTTCTGCAAAGAGGCTGCAGACTCAGGCAGGGAGACTTCCTGAAGGTGACCACCGGGTGGAGAGGTAAGTTGGATTCTTGGGGGATGCCTGGACACTGTGGGTTGGGCCACCCAAGGCCGTGGGGCATTGGGTGCAGGGGTGTCTTTTGGAGTCGGGTCTTTTTACCAGCTCCGGTCGCAGTCGAGGGGACCCTTCAGGTTGAGGATGCAGGCGTCGTCTTGAAGCTTGAGGGAGGTCGGGGATCACCAGATCCCAGGTCAGGATTGCTGCAAAATCGCGGAGCCGCCTGGATACGGATTCTTAGGTTGAGTCTTTGCTTGAGCAAATCAGGTGCTCACGGGAGACAGTCTTAGGTGAGTGCAGGGCAGGTCCTCCAATCGCTGGGTCAAGCCGGGGTTCTCGCTGTGGGCAGATTGAAGTCGGGACAGGCCGGTAGGGCTGGGGCCAAAGCAATAGATGTCATCTTCCTGGGTCAGCACAGCTCTTCGGTCGTGCTGACTCAGGTTCAGGGTCACCCCTAAATACTGAATTTAGGGGTGTCAAAAGGGGTGTGCAGGTCGGGACCAATAGGTCCCTTCCTTGGGATAGGTACACCCCCAATTATGCCACCCTCCACAGGAGGGGGGCATGAGCCTCTTCCTAATTGGTTGGGTCCCCTTATCTCCAAGATGGAGGGGACTGAGATGTGTGCTTCGCCTCGCCTACCCCACCTGAGGGGTGCGGTTCGCCGAGGTGGGGACACCTCTCCTCCTAGCTCGGTTTTCCAGCCGATTATCCCGCCCAGTGGGAGACCGTCAGTGGGGGCAGCAAAAGGCAGGGGCAGCTTACAAAGGTGACAGGCCTTTGAAGCTTCCCCTCACTTGGACCCAGCCCATCTTGGGGGAGGAGGCATTACACCTCTGCCCCGGATGGACTTTGTTTCTGGACCCAGAGAGCGAAGGCTCTCTACCCAGGAGTCCAGAAACCTCTTTGGTGGTGGCAAATGGCAGGCAGCCATTCAGGAACCACACCAGGGCTGGTCTTTTTCAGGGGGCATCTCAAAGATGCCCTCTGAGTGCATTTTACATTAAATCCCACACTGGCATCAGTGTGGGTTTAATGTGCTGAGAAGTTTGCTACCAAAATTCCCAGGTTTTGGTAAAGGCACTATGGAGCTGTAGCGTTCATAATGACCAACTCCCAGACCATATACTCTTTATGGCTTTACTACACTCACAATGCCTAAGACTAGACATAGACACTGTAGGGGTACAGGGCTCATGTCCGACTTACCTAGGCCCCAGACAGTGGGTTGCAGGCATGGCACACAGGGATGTGTGCCATGTCGAATTCACTTTTCTCTCCACCAAAACACGCAGCCTGCAATGGCAGTGTGTGGGTTTAAGGTACAGGTCCTCTAAGGGTGGCACAATAGGTGCTGCAGGCCTTAGAGGCCTTCCCTGGTCACAGTGCCCTTGGTACCCATGGTACCTTTTACAAGGGGCTTACTTGTGGCCAGAGATATGCCAATTGTGGGTGCAAAGGTACAGCTTTGGGAAAGAACACAGGCCCTCGGAACCTGATTGGCTGGGACCCAGGGAACACCAAGTCAAAGTGCATCATGTGTCAGGCAAAAAGTGGGGGGTAACAATGCAAAATGGCGCACTTTCCTACAGGCTGTCTCAGACCTTTTGGGTTGCTTCAATAAAAAGGCAGTAACAATATGTACATCTTGACCGCACCAATGGAGAACTATAATTTTTGCGCAACGGCAACAAGAAAACAGACTGTCGTCTACTCAAAACGCCCTGCAAAGTGGAGAAACATCTTCCTTCTCCACCTACAAGTTACTAAATCAATCAATATCCCCTTTGGAACTAAACTCACCACTGCTCCCTCCCTAACCTTTAGAGGGGAAATCTCCATTTCTATTTTCAGGACAGGGAACATACATATATAAGTTACAGACCATCACCTCAACATCTTTGGCCGACACTTCCCGTCACTTCTTGCTCTCATTAACATGACATGTGCCCCATACTCCCCCCCCCCCTCCACCTTTACCCAGACGGTCAACCCAGACCCTATTTGCCTCCTTGACTCCACTGACTCGCTATGTACCTCTGCTGCTTCCCCTGACACACTAAGCAACTTTGCTGCCCCCATGACACAAGCCTTCGCCAAGTAATCACTAGAATGACTTCAAATGCACCCACCCTAACGAAAGACCACACAGTAAGAAAACTCGCTGACGCACACCCCAAGCACCAGCCCCAACTCAAGGGCTCAACCCTCCCTGCTAATGTAGACCCTACTCAGCCAACACTAACTGTCTGCCTTTCCAACCTCAATGACACTGGCCTCCCCTATAGCGAAGCTCACTCGCCTTATTTAAACACGAGACCTGCAGCTTATCCACCCACATTCAGAGCAGAAAGCTTCACTGACATGCTTACCCAGCTCTTGAACCGAATAGAACAAAAACTTGATATTCTAGCTAAAGACATCTTGCGTGTAAAACGGACCTCTCGATCCAGGCCAAGTTAATCCACTATCACACTTCTGATATTGAGAAGTTGTCTCCCCTTATAGCTTCTCCAAATGTCAGCCAACACAACAACTGGAACTCTATTACCTTGAGTCGTTCGTCCCACAGACCTCACCGAGCTCTCAGCCCCATATCCACTCTGGAAGCTGATGCTCTCAGTGAATCTTACAGCACATTGACCCAGAAAATGGTTCACAAGCCTGCTTCCACAATCCCAGTAATCACTGGCACAAACAGAATACCTCGAATGATCACCTTGCCTAGACTGCATGCTCAATGCACCACCATTCAGACACTACATACCACAAACAATAGTCCTAGCCCCCTAACATGCATGCTCCTTGACTGCAGATTAGCAGTTAAACACACCACAGAAATTGCCGAAACTATACTTGATGAAGGAATAGATATTGCATTCCACACCGAACCCTGGCTTAGCGAACACTCGCCCACTATGCTAGACCTGCTTAAACCACGTGGCTACACCATCATTAGACAGGTCAGACCAGAGAGAATAGGTGGGGGACTAGCAATAATCCACAAATTAAAAAAAAACTGCTTTTCACCTTAAAGACATCAAACTACTCGACTTTCCAATACCTTGGAACAGAACTTACAGCCAAAGACACCTCTCCTATCAAACTCCACACCATCTACCACCCACCTGGATATAGCACCCTCTTCTCAGAAAATCTAACTGAGTCAGTTAGGGAGAGCCGTGTTACTAGGTCAAAGGAGGTGTTTCTGGGCAACTTCAATATTCAATGAACAACTCAGAAGACACCACAGTCTGTAACCTTACAAACATTCTTGAAATAAACGACCTACAAAAACTTTGCAACGATCCGACCCATAATATAGGCTCCCCTCTGGATGCGATAATCATCAAAAATTAAGTTGTTTCACCTAGATCCGTCACACCCATCGACTGGTCAGACCACCATCTCATACTGTTTAATATCAAGACCCACATCAGATCCCACCCAACCCCATCCAACAAACCTACGCACTGGGCTAGGAACATCAAACAAATCCCAATACCGAAATTGGAATCCAGGATCCGAGTCCAACTACAGTATCAACCTCTCACTCATACTATTGATGACGTCACCACCCACTATAATACAGCAATGATTGATGTTCTTGAGCAAGTGGCACTGCTCAAATTAAAACAATCTCATAAGATCCAATAGAAATTCTGGTTCAACTTAGATCCTAACAACAAGAGGAGACAACTAAGACAGTCAGAAAGGATATGGAGACAGAACCCCTCTTAACTGCACGGCTTTCCTATAAGAACCACATATTTAGAGAAAAGGCCACTTTCTTACGCAACCAACTTGACCGCGCTAAGAACAGACCCAGGGAGCTCGTCAGTATAATTAAACTGCCAACTACCCTTACCTCTCCACACGAAACAACCGCCACCAGTGAGCACTGTGACGAAATTGATAACTTCTGCACTAATAAAGTCGCAGAAATTGAGCAATCCCTCATCCAAGTAACAAATATGACATCCATACCAAACTTCCACACTGACTCACCTCCCACCAAGGTAGCCCCCCCACACCTCTTTTCAGACTTAACTAATGGCCCCAAGAAAAACTAATATCAACTATGAACTCCAACTGAAAAACGATGCTAATTGGTCTTACTTCAAACCTATGACAGAAAGTGAAGTCATCATTGTAATTGCGAACTTGAAGCTCACATCCAACATTACTGATCCCCTCTCATCCACAATAGTACAAAACCTCAACTATATCATCGACCCGTTCTGGACAAAAATCATCAACACACCTCTCTCCTCAGAACGTGTACCCGACTCCCTCTAACACACCCATACTCACAAACTAGGGAGGGAGGGGGGCTGGGGGGTCAATGACCTCAATAACCTCAGACCTATTACCAACCTCCTGTTTCTAGCCAAAAAAATGGAGATGTGTGTCTTACTACAACTCAACCAACTTATAAACAACTTCACCCTCCATGACACCTCCCAATTAGGATTCAGGAAAGGCTGTAGCACAGAAACTGCTATGCTCAACATCTCGGATGACATTCACAGATCCTTAGATGATGGCGACGCATTTCTCCTAATCCTACTTCACTTAACTGCAATTTTAGATACAGTAAATCACCCACCATTACTCGGCACAGTCCTAAGATGGTTCACATCTTATCTGCAACATCGTTCGCAACAAATAAAAATCAACAACGGTCTCTCGAAACCTACACTAGTACCACATGGTGCACCCCAAGGCTCAATTCTCTCTCCAACCCTTTTGAATCTCTTCATGGAACCCCTTACTGTTATCCTGAAACAAGCAGGGGTCAAATATCAACTAATGCCAATGACACTTGACTACTGCAAAACTAAATCACCCTGCGACATCCTACATCTGTACGTCACACTAAACAAGATACAAACTTGGCTTAACACCAACCACTTAAAGTTGATCTCCCAACAAACCTGAACTACTACTTTTCTCCCCTAAAACAACTCTCTCCCAATCCAAGATTGGCTCAAGAATATGTGCGCCCTAATTTGTTCTCTCACACTATCCAACTCCGTAAAGTCCTTGGGCATCAACCTGGACAAAAGCATGTCAATAAAGGACCACATCAAAAACTCAGCCAAAGGAGCGCTTTGCACACTAAAACATCTTGAGAAAATCAAAATGTTCATTACCCCTGATGATTTTAAGACAGTAGTGCAATCTCTAGTCCACTCAGTAATGGATTATGGCAACGCCATTTTCACAGGAACTCTGAAAAATCACCTTGCCGCCACCCCAAGAACAGTTCTCAACACGGCTGCCCGGGTCCGAACAGGTTTTAAACTGTTTGAGCACATATCACTTGCCCTCAAGGACCTCAATTGGCTTCCCATCGAAGTAAGATGCATCTACAAGACTGCTTGCATCACCCACAAAGCACTTCATACACATAAGCCCAACTATCTAGATACCAAACTTTCAAAAACAGGAAGAGCCAGGACTCTGAGAAGCTCCAACTCATTTCTCATAACTCACAAACTGAAAACGAAATCCTCCCAGACACGATGGAAATGCACCTAGGATCAGGAACTCACTCCCTTGAGATATCCGCTGCAACCCCTCCTTTTCCTACTTCAAACGGGACCTTAAATACCTACTGCTCAACAAATGCTTAAACACGCACGCACATTCACAAAGCTCACACCCAAACAGACTAGACCCGTTGCGGCGGTCGATTGGTGTTTCAGCTGTCTACTATTTCTTTTACTCCATTAACTTATGCTGTTCTGATGTCTGCATATTGTAACTAACTTGACTGCCTAACGATTTTCTTTGTCTGTCTACATGTATGTACTTCAATCAAACAATCTTGCATTATATGCAAAGCGCTCTGATACCTTATGGTCTAGCTAGTACTATATAAAACCTATAAATAAATATGTTGAAGTAAAGTTGATGTAGAATCTCTTCCTCTAGTTTAATCCGCTTTGGGACTTCCTAATAGTGGTTTATTTATTTTTGGGTAACAGAGTACTACAAAGGAGAATAACGGTCTACAGCCTAAAAATTGACAACCCAGTTCAAACTGGATCAGAGTTAAACAGCTACTTGACAGCCCTAGGGCTTTGGTTTACAGAGGTAGTATTTTAGCGCTCTCTTTATAGCTTGCATGCGGACAGTTCGATGAGGAAGAGGACTTAGGAAAAAAAAGTTGGTAGCGAAATGGTTTGTTTTATGTGGAAGTTGGGATGACTTTAATAAGGATGTGTCCTTATTTTGGCGGAACATGATGTATGGCTTGTCACTGCAAAATGCTTGTGTCTTGCCAACACTGCTAGATGATGTAGTGGCCACATGGAATGCTATCTTCAAAGACCAATGTTGGAGTGTTCTTTGTGCAAAGGTTTGAAAGGTAAATTTACCTTCAATGAGGAATCCATCAGCTTGGTTAGGAAACAAATATTAAATGACTGGTCTCATAATGAAAGCGGTCAGGGCTGGACTCTTAATTATGCTGTAATAACCTTTATAAATGAAGAATGCAAGCCAAATGTAGTAGATACAAAAGAACTGTTTCTTCTTGGACAGATTAATGTGTCTGGGTTGACAGATCCTTGCACCTTAAAGCAAAGTCTCTTCCACTTGTGGGTGTCCAAAGACCTGACACAATATCTTTTTTTTTTTTTTACTTTACTTCGAGCATTCAATTAATTTGCGGGAAGGCTAAGATAGACATACTGCAATTTTTCAGGAGCCAGTCTGCAAAATTCAACAATCTTCGGTTGTGTTATGATATCTTGTGTAAACTGATCAACAGACCAATTTACATGGCAACAAGCCATCATTGCCATTCAATAGAAATACAGATCTTCTTGGCCTACCTGATATTTGGTAAATGGCCAACAGGTGGGACTATAAATAATGCCTTTAACACGTTGATCAAAAGAGCATTTCCCTTAGAGCGGGGTCAAAGATATATGGATGTGAAACTTAGTCATGTTCAGGTGTTTCTATTTGGGGTGACTGTCAGGGATCATAGAGCAGGTAGAGAAACTTGAAAAGGTGCTGCTTCTTAAGGTGGCTGCTTGATGGTTTTGTTTCCTTGGTAAGTGAATTCTTGTTAGTGTGAGGTGCTTGGCGATAGGCCTCTTCTAGGCTGTCCAAGCATCTCTCAAGAGGGTCCTCAACCTTAGTCCTACCTGCTTGTATATATATTTATTTTCATGTAGCCCCCCTGTATCACCACTTCTCTGTTTGTTAGATGTGGGGAGAAAGAACTGAGGGTCAGGTGGACAGAACCGAACTTCAGCACGTTAACATGATATGAAGGTTCTTTCTTAGTCCACGTGCCCTGAAGGAAAATATTTCCTAAGTGCTTTCCCTATCCAGACATGAACAAATCTCTGGCAGGATTTTTTTGATGGGAGATGATTTTGAAAACAAATTTCTTTTCAACAAAACAAATCAGCTTTTACTGATTGGCCCACCATGAGAAGACGCTTACTGCACTGGTCCTATAGACTTTTTGTAGAGGCCTAATGTGCAGCCTGACATTGAGAACTATAAAGATGCAGGACATCCTTGATTTTAGGACAGGTCTGACATCAATTTAACAATATCTGGTATTCAAGTAGTTGCATGTGTCCCTAGACTGAAATGTCGCTCATCCAAAGGGAACATTTGTGTTTGATATGTGTACAAACAGTAAATTCTCACCACTGGAATAGTTGTGGAATCTTCATGTTCGATGTCCTAGAGCATGTATTTTTGTGATTGCATTTTGAACAGCTGTGACTTTCAAGAGCCAGTATTGTTGCAGATTTTGTGTTTAGTATTAGGACTTAGAATTGAAAGTACTTGGTATGTACTTGGTGCGTCAGGAACTTTGTGCGCTTCAGGCCACTGAATCCTACAAATGGGCATCTTTTTGGCATGTGGCACACATCTCTAAGCTGGAGTTGAGGTATATGATGAAGTATATGATGCAGTGTGACCATCCCTTTTCTTTCGTCAGCCAATTTGTTGTTCGTAGGCTGAGCCTCAACACCTATTTATGCATTTCTTTCTCATCAACAACTATGTTGAGAAGATGCCTTTATGACTGGGCATCAGTAGCATCCTTCCCAGAGCTTGGCTTGGTGCATGATGCACATTTCTTTTCTCAATTCTTATATACAGAGTTGTTTTGATCCTGTGGGAATTATATTTGAAGGTGATGTTTTTAGGATTTCAGATTATGACCATCCTACGCAAATCAATGGCACATTTTGTATACTGCTATGTTTGGCTAGGACCCTACAGGAGTGAGAAAGTGATTGCTTTCATGCTTGACTGATGGTGACGGACCACCTTTTCTCCCTTGTGGTAGTCATTTACAGAACAGAGAGTTTGAAAATTATGCAGCTGTTAATACTGCTGGGAAAGTGCTGGCAGAAGTGCTGATGGTATTGGACGTTCATGTGACTGCACAGAGGTCAAAAGTGCCATTTACATGCCTCTCTCGCTGTGCTGCTTTGACTGGGTCCACTTCTACTTTCATTTTATACATTTCCTCATCGCTCTGAGGCCCAAACAAGGCTCCAGTAAAATGCAGATCCAAAACTAAACACCAGGATTCAGATCAGAAAAATACCTTCCTCAATGAGTGCGTGGCGATATACGTAGGCTGATAGTCTGACACGCCTGAAGATATACTTCTTATTTGATCGATACAACCTTTCCTTCAACATTTTCTCAAATTCTAGAAAACATTGGCATTTGTTTGTACAGGTCTTCTGCAAATAAATGGAGTCCCACATTGAACAGTTGAATCTGGCAAGAAGCACCAAAGACAGAGCCTTTTGAAGGCTTTTGTGCATGTTCTAGAACATTCTGTACATGGTCCGCAGCTTTTACAACCCACTGATTCTTCTCCATTACGAAGTCTTGAGTTGATACTAATTTCAACATGCTAGGTAACATTCCGTTTGCTGCCGTCACTATTGCCAAATAAGGTAGTGATTGAAATTGGGGAAAATGCTGGATCTTAGTCTGGTGGGTGATATTTTTGTAGAAGGTGAGGCTTCCTGTCATGAAAACACATCTGTTGAAAAGATTTCCAATACCGAATCTAGAAAACATGAACCAGGTTATACATTCTACTAGAAGGGAAGAATCCGAAATATTCTTAAACATTGGTGGGACCAGCAAGAATAGTGTGTGCATTGTCTTTTCTAGGCCTGCTCAAGTCCACTTTAGTCTCTGGTCTATTCCTTCGCTGTCAAAACCAGAAATACTTGGTGTGCCCCTGTAAGCACGTCATCAATGACCAGGTCTATGGTCACTTAACCCATTCACTGCGCTGAACTGAGTTCCAAGATGACACCCTTACACAATATATGAACTATTTGATGCTTTTGTTTCAAAGAGGAAAAACAGTTAAATGACCAATCTCACTCGTGACAACCCTTTGAGGTTTATTTCAATACAATACAGGAAATGAAAGCAAAAGCTATGCATACATTCAGCTTTCTGTGAAAAATACAAAGGTTTTGAGAGACCAAACACCTTAGTAAAACTCCTTGCTAATTGTCCTCAGTGTCTGGCACAGATTTAATTACTATTAATGAGTTTTATTAGAGTGGGCTTGTCACTGGAACATGAAATGCTTAGACCCAAAGACCCATGACAATTAAAATAACTGATATACGGAAGAGAGCCGAACTGCAAATTGAATGAACTTCTATGTTCAAATAAAACAGAAGGTTTGGCAATCAAGAGAGACTGATTTCGGCACATCGCGAACAGTAATGATAAACAGCAGCCCCACACACAAGGCTACAAAAGAGCAACCTATATATAAGAAATAACAATTCACGTAAGGCTGAATATGGTATTACAAAGGCATACAAAATATGGATGTGCACGGACTGCCTAGAAATTAGTTCTTTTTAAACTTTTTCAGGCTCAGAAGGCTTACTTCATATGAAAGCTGCAAAGGATTCTCAATGTAGCAAATCAGTTACATACATTATGGTCTTGCACTCTAGGCAATCAAATACATAACTAACAACTTAATAGTGTACATAAACTTGCCTATGCAGAGACATACAACATTCAGAGCAAACTGGGCAGTTGTAATAGAAGACAGCAGTCAATCATTTCTGCTTTTATCTTACCTTTTGGTGACCGGGGCTCTCCAACAGCTGCTGTTTTAATCTAAGCTCTTTTTCCATTATTTCGCTCATTTTCAGATTTACCTGAAATAAAGGAGTAAAATGACTTACATTAATACCTCCAAAATCTGAAGATATCCACTGAAAAAATGTCTGTATGTTCTGCTCAACTCCTGAGCTAACAAAAAGACAGAAAAAAGTCTATTTGTAAATCCAATTGACAGATGATATGTTTCATGGATTCGCATGCTTTGAAATTTTTCACAAGCAACGTAGAGATGGACGGGCAGAAGACTTGCACAGGCTTCTTTAGGTACTTAGGGCAAGAGTGCACATACCTACCACAAAGCAAATTTATCAAAATCTTTACTACATGGTTAAATTGATCTTATAATAAAAATGTTATTTCCCCCACACAACCTTTTTTGGGCTTGCATTCTTAAAATACAATGACCTATGCTATAACAGCAGAAACTACTGCCAAATTAGTCATGTGGCCATTGTGATTATAAAAATATTGCCCATAGTCCGTTTTAAAAAGTAAAACGCAAACATTTGCAAAAAAGATATTAATATGCAGGAAACAAATGATTAAAAAAAACACAACTAAACATTATAAGAAGTACTTCTGAGCATATTCCATACATTCAACATGGCGGCTCTTCAGTTGCAGTTGATTACCTCTAAAAACGACACCACTGATATGTGCATATATTGTGTTAGGAGGGGAGGGCGTTCAGCTTTTGTGCAGCGTTTCACCTTGCAATTCCTTGCTCAGAAAGAAGTTGACCCTTCTACGCATGACCAACGCACACAAATAAGTGATGTTTTGTTTCTGAAACTAAAAAGTCATTTTTTAACATGAGGCCTTTGCAGGTATCCAAGAAATGTAGTGTTCATTCTGCAGCACTTGTTGGATTTTGAAAGAATGCCTTTAAAGAACAAGTTACTACCTTCGTTAACGCCTTATCGGGTACAGACTATCTAGCCATAGATTTCTTACTTTAGAATATTCCCCAGGCATCAGACTGAATCCAGTTTTTTTTTAGCAATACCACTGAGCGCCGGTAGGTGAAGTGGGCTATGCGTCGGGTGTGTCATCTGCGCAGGAAATGAGCTGCACGGTACCTCTATAGGCACCGCCCCGGGGCGCTGATGTCAGTTACTTTCGCTACTTTCCACACCAGGAGCGCAGAGCCACGATTAGAACTAACCACTGGTGTGAAATACTAAGGCCCTGAGAAGGGTGTTCTTACACTGCAACTGGCTCACCGAGCAGGGAAGATGGGAGGGCCAGTAAGGAATCTGCAGCTACATAGAGCCTCTACCAGATACGGCATTACCGAAGGTAAGTAACTTGTTCACCTGATAAAGAATTCTAGCTGCAGATTCCTTACCTTAGATTAGATAGCCAAGCAATGCCTCCCCGGAGGTGGGTCTGCAAAGCCAATTTAAACCAGAAAGTCCTGCAGGACTGAACAGGCGAAGTGTCCATTGTGATGAACTAGATTGTCCAGACAGTGTTTGATAAACATGGGCAAGGATGCCCACGTTATTGCCTGACAGATGTCCAGGACAGGGACTCCACAGGATAACACAGTGGTCGCAGCCTTAAGTCTGGTAGAATGAGCACACAAATCCTCAGGGGGTTGCTTCTTGGCCAATGAATAGCAGATCATGATGCAGAGCACTATCTATCTTGAGCTAGTCCATTTCTGCACAGCCTTCTCTTTCTTGGCTCCTACATACCAATGAAGAACTGATCTTTCTCAAAGAACTCTTTTGTGCGATCACGGTAGAACGACAATGCACTTTTGGGTCCAGATGGTGGAGTCTCTTTTCCTCTTTGGAGGGGTGAAGTGGAGCACAAAAGGTAGGCAGAGAGATGTTCTGGATTATATGGAAAGGAGTTACGACCTCCGGAAGGAGGCATGTGTCCGGGGGACCAGCTTGCCTGGGTAGATGGTGGTGTAGTCAAGGTGCGCCAAGAGTTTCTGCAATTCGCAGACCCTCGTGGCCGATGTAATGGCCACCAGAAAGGCAGTTTTGATTGTCAAAAGCAGAAAATGGAAATTATGCAGAGGCTCAAAAGCTGCACACATTAAGAAGGTTAGAACAAGATTTAGACCCCATTGGGGCATGATGAATGGCCTGGAGGGAAACGTGCTGCAAGCCTTTAAGAAACCTAGTCACAACAAGTGACTTGAATAAAGAAGGTTGGTTGGATTAACCGCAAAAATGCGGAAATGGCCAGTAACCTTTAACTGTGCCCAGAGCAGAGCCCTGGTGGGCCAAAGATAGAGTAAACAGAAGAACCTTAGAGGGAGGTGCAGAAAGAGGGCTGATGTTTTTAGATTCACACTATGTTACAAACTTATCCCAACAGCACGCGTATACCGACTTGGTGGAGGAGCACCTGGTTGCCAGAATAACATCACAGACTTTGGAAGGAAGGTCAAAAACTGCTAACTGTTGCCGCTCAATCTCTGCGCATGAAGGTGAAGGGTGCACATGTCCAGGTGCAGAACCCTCCCCTGTTGCTACGACAGAAGATGCTCTCGAAGAGGCAGCCTGATCAAAAGCTCGGGATACCAGACTCTCAAAGCCACAAAAATAACTTGGGCCGGTCGTTCCTCATCTTCTTGAGAACTCTGGGCATGAGTGGTATAGGCAGAAAGGCATACAGGAGGCCGGAGCTCCACTAGAGACAAAAAGTGTCTCTGAGTGAGAGTCGTCTTGGAAACTCTGCACGCAAAACTGCTGACATTGCACGTTGTCAGCGGTGGAGAAAAGAAGTAACCAAGGCTCTCCCCACTTCTGAAAGAGATCTTTCACCACCTCTGAAGCGAAGTAATTTTAGAAATAATCTACCTATACAACAAATTAAATAACAAATAGTCCCAAGAACACGGTTAGATGCATTTATGTCAGCAAAGAAATGCAAATAAGAGTTAACATATCAAAAATGCAGAGTCAACCATGCTGTTTCAGTTGTGTACTAAATGTAAAAGTGAATACTTTGTAACTACGGTTATCCAGTATTGGTATCTGTTATAGAGTAACATGCTTGAATCATTCCCCGTCGTCGAGATGGGAGTCCCATGGTAACAATCAAGCAGTAAAAGATAATTGCCATAGGCTATAATGGCCATAAGCCTTGGCTTTAATAGCCTATCCAGGTCCTTATTTAAAAAAAAAAAAAAAAACTTTGAACTCGGACAATCTGCTGCTAGCACCCTCTAGAACACGCCCAGCAGAGGCAGATACCCTCAGATTTTCTAAGCACAAGTGGGAAGTAAGAATTCCAAAGCCCAAAGAGGGAAGCCTCTACGGGGAGGAGTGTGGGTTGCATGTGAATCTATGAAAGATACCAATACTGGATGACCGTAGTTACAGGTAATTATTTTTCTTATCCAGTATTGGGGTATCTTTCATAGATTCACATGCTTGAATCAGAATAGCAAGTAGTACCCTAAAAGATCATACTGTCAGTGGTGAAAGGAGGGAGACATCCAAGATATTCATGTATAAAGTCTGTGTAGCAAAACAGAAACATTTGTAAATATCCAAATACCCATCCAATCCTATAAAGATTATCACATTTGGCATGATAAAAGAAACACTTGTACAATGTCCTGTACATGAAGAATTCAAAGGAACATTTACAAATATTAAACATAAAATAGGTTGTTGTTGTTGCAAACAAGAAACTTGGTCTAGAATCTTACTCTTTTTTTTTTTACATTTTACAAATAAAGTTAATGAAATAGTTGACAGGCAATGTCATGAGAGCTTAATAAATTAGAATGTATAAAATCCCTCTGTAACCGAAAGAGGCCCACCTTAAATGAGGAGCTGACGCAGTACCACCAGGCCCACAGCTGCGTCTTCACGCTGCGTAGACTGCAGACAGTAATGCTGCGTGAAAGTATGGACGCTTTTCTATGTTGCAGCACGGCAAATCTTGTCTAGCGTAACTTCAGCGAACAGAGCTGCAGATGTGGACACTGCTCTGATGGAATATGCTTTAGTCCTTCTTGTTAAGGGCTTGTTAGCATTGTCTTGGCAGAATTGAAATGCTGTAGAGAGCCATCTGGCGACAGTGGCCTTAGTAACTGCCATTCTTTCCAGGCCCTGTCCATAAGCCACCAGCAGCTGATTAGTCTTTCTACTGTCTTTTGTTTTTTGTAGATAGAACTTGAGACATCGCTTTAAGTCTAGCGTATGCAACGCTTATCCTGCAGGCGTCGATGGATTTGGGAAGAAAGATCGGAGTATGACTGGCTCATTAAGATGGAACTGGGTTGGAACCTTTGGAATAAAGGTTTGTTTTAGTCTTAGAGACACATAATTTTCTGTGAAATGAAGAAATGGTTCTTTGATGGCAAAGGCCTGAAGTTCTCCAACTATCCTTGCGGAAGTAAGAGCCAGGAGAAGAGCTACTTTCCAAGTCAGAAATTTTAGCTCGGCTTTGTGAATTGGCTCAAATGGCTGCTTAATCAATTGCGCAAGGACTAAGTTGGGTCTCCATTCTGGAGGGGGCGCCCGCACCGGAGGGAAGGCGCAGAAGAGTCCCTTCATTAACTTTCACTAGACTCGAGGCACAGAGAGGAGTCTGAGGAGACCTTCTGTAGCAGGAAATAGAGGTGAGGTGCACCTTAACTGAAGAGAATGTGAGACCTGACTTTTCTAAGGAGAGGAGATATGGCAAAATCTGCTCCAGGGATGCTTGAAACTGGTGTAAGTTGTTTCTTTGGCACCAGCAGCAGAATCTTTTCCACTTTAGTCGGTACGTCTTGTTAGTGCTTTCAGCTCTGGATCTTGCATGGATGTCTCTGCATTCCTCTGAGACATTCATGTCCCTGTACTCCAAGAACTCAGGAGCCAGGCATGCAAATGAAGAGGCCCCGCGTCTGAGTGACATACTTACCCCTTGTCTCTTGTCAGGAAAGATGGTGATGGCTGCAGGCATATGGGTTTCTATTCCGACAGAAAAAGTAGTTCCGGGAACCAATGTTGCCTGGGCCATCTTGGTGCTATCAGGATGAGACAACAGAGTTGTGTTTTCATTTTGGTCAGCACCCTAGGAATTAATTAGATTTGGGAGGGGGGGGGGATAGAAGGCATAAGCATATATCCCGGACCATCGCATCAAAAGGGCATTCCCCCACGACTATGGGAGAGGGAACCTGCTGGCATAGGACTGGCATTTGGTGTTCTCCCTCGTGGCAAAGAGCTCTAGAGTTAGCTTTCCCCATATTTGAAACACTGTCGAGCTGGTGATGTTCCAATTCACAATTCCCATTTGTGGCAACTGGACTCTGCTCTGCAGAGCGCATCCACTAGAGTTTTGTGTAGCCCTTGGAAATGCTCGGCTCTGAGCGAGCTCCCGTGTTGTGTTTTCCAGTCCCACAGCTCCAGCTCTTCCTGTGATAGTATGATGGATTTGGTTCCTACTTGCTTGTGGACATAATACATGCTGGTCGTATTGTCCGTACGAACCAGCACGAAAGAACCCGCTATCCTTGGCATGAAAACCTGAAGAGACCGGAAGATAGTCTTGAGCTCTAGACTTTTGATGTGCTGCAGTCTTTGAGCACTTGACCATTTGCCCTGAAGTTGAGCTCCTGCAGATGCCCCCTTCCCCCAGCCATCCATATAGGTGTCTGTCGTTAAAATGAAATCTGGGATGATTTGAAGGAAGGTAAGGCCCTTTGAGAGATTTGGCCTGTGATACAACCACAACTGCAGGGCTTTCCTCATATGTGCAGTGATCTATATCATATCCTCGAAGGATCCCTTGCAGCCACTGACTCAGGAGCTCTTCCTGAAGAGGTCTCATTCTTAGTCTGGCTAGTGGCATCAGGTCTACTGCTGATGAACACATTCCCAGGAACAATTTGTATGTTCATACTGAACCAGATCTTTTTCTTGACATGTTCTTTGCTAGCTGTTGAAACCGTATTTGCCACTCGTCCGAGAGGAAAGCTTTGCACTGAATGGTATCTATTGTAGCTCCTAGAAACGATACAAACTGACTGGGAAGGAGTGAAGATTTTTCTCTGTTCACAGTGAGCCCTAGAGCCCGGAACATTTTAAGGCAAGCGTCCGTAGTCTGCGTGGCTTTCAGCGCAGTTGGTGCTTTGAGTAGCCAGTCGTCCAGGTATGGAAATACCTGGAGACCTTGGGATCGTAGGGCTGCGGCTACCGGGGCAAGACACTTGGTAAAAATTCTTGGTGCCGATTTGACGCCAAACTGAAGTACTTTGAATTGGTAGTGGGTACCAGCTACCGTATATCTTAGAAGTTTTCAATGCTTTTGATGGATAGGGATGTGAAAATACGGGTCTTCCATGTCGAGCAAGGTCATGAAGTCTTGTCTGTTAAGGTGACAAAGGATCTCGGCGAGTGTTACCATTCTGAACATCTGTTTTCTGAGGACCTTGTTGAGATTCCGGAGATCCAGTATTGGTTGCCACTCCCCTGATTTCATTTTTATCAAGAAAAAATTATACAGATACAGGGACCTCTTCTATTGCTTCTTTGGACAGCATGACCTGGGCTTCCTTGCTCAGTAAGTGAAGACGGGGCGGGGGCTCTCCTGGGTGGAGTATTCGGTGGTCGCTGAGTGAATTCTAAGGTATGTCCAAAGGTTACAAGGTCTAACATACACTGATCTGTTGTTATATTGCGCCACTGATGTACATGGTTGTAAATCTTTGCACCCACAGGTTGGGAGGGAAGCTGGTACCCGGTGATCAATGCTTTCTGTTAGAGTCTCGATCTTGGGATGGCGTTCTTTTGCGGCCTCATTGGCGGGAGAAACCAGCTGTAGAAGATTAGCGGTATGTTGGAGTTTGATAGTTTTGACTGTATTGAGATCGGCAGGCCTGATACTGCGGGGCTCTTTGATAACCTCCTTTACAAGAGGTAAAACCTTGACTTCTAGACCCCTCTGAATGGCACTTTCCGGTACTGTTAGGTGCCTAACGATTTTGCTGTGTCTGTATCGGTCTTGATAGCTAAGAGCGCCTCATCTATGTGCTTTCCAAACGCGGAATCAACGTCGAAAGCCATATCTAAGATTTTTGTTTGTACTTCCGGCCTGAAGGTGGTAGCCTTCAACCATCCCTGTCTTCCAAGTACAGTGGCACCCGCCAATTGTCTAAAACCGGTATTGGCTACATCCATAGCGCAGTCAATGGTTTCTGACACTGCACGTTCTCCCTCCAACAAGATCTTTCTGGCCACCTGCCTTTTATCTTCTGGTATTAGGTCCACCAAAGCTCCCATGTCCGACCACATCTGGCGGTCATAACGGGCGATAATAGTTAAAACATTTGCAGCCCTGATTGCAACTGCCGCCATAGTAGAGAAGCGTTTCCCTAAAATGTCCATCCTGCGCCCCTCTTTATCAGGTGGAGTAGTGATTGGGATGGCAGGGTTCTTAGATCTTCTATGCGCCACTTGGGAAATGACCGTATCTGGTCTGGGGTGTCCTGTGAGGCAAGACTGAGCTCTGTATTTTTAATCAATTCGTTGGAGTACCGGCGGTATGGTTGCAGGTGTTTTCATAATTTGAACACCCTCTTGCCATATATAATCTATAATGGGGACGGAGCGTACAGACTACCTAGTATCCTCCTTGAAGTCATACAGCAAACAGTCGGTCTGCTTGACTGTCAGTGGAAAGTGGAATCTGGTGGATGCTCTTGCCATTAAGTTATGGAATCTCCAATATCCTCTGGAAGAGAATCTGATGGCAGATGTGGAGTTGGAGAGGGTGTCAGTATGATGTAATCATCCCAAAGATCTGGCACCAAACAGGATCTGGGAGCTCTCCGTCCTCTCCATCTGAAGCCAACGTATCCTCTGCCATTGGACCTGTTATGAGGCGAGGAGTAACTGGTGGCGGCAAAACTGGCGTGCTCTGTGGGTCTGCTTGAGGTAGCGGTTTCTCTGGTTGATCCCCTTCCGGTGGAAACCTTTGTCTGTAGTCCGCCAACATTGCTTGCAGTTCTTGTATGAGGGAAGGCGGCAGATAGGCCATGTCTCTAGGACGCGGCTTTGGTTGGAAACCCTGGTAGTGACGAGGAGGGGCCACATAGCCCTGTTGATAATATTGTCCATCATGGTAATCCTCATCCTCATCATCATCATCCTCTTGACATTTAACATGTAGCTCTAATGGGCTATGAGCTACACCATAAATACCATTGTCCTCAGAGTTCTCCATGTCCAAGAGATGTGATGGGATTAAAGGCAATACTTTACTTACGCGGACATAGCTGGGCATATAAATGTCTTAGTTACCTTGGTAATATGAGTAACCGTCGTCGACGGTGTAGACACAGCAGGTTGAACAGATTCTCTCATCGACGGTGTCATCGTCGACCGTGCCACCGTCGTCGGTAGGGTGGTCGACGGGGTGGTCATCGATGGAGCGCTTCCCGACGAGTTGCTCCTAGACGTGGTCTTTGTCAAAGGTATCTTCGTCGACAATATCTTCGTCGACAATATCTTCGTCAACCGCCATCGATGGTGATCCCAAAGTAGACAGGCTTTTGGAGAGCGAGACTCTCGTCAGCGGCATGGGACCCAATATTGTCGTTGTCTTATTTGCTGCCGTTGATGGTCCCGACGATGTAATGCTTGTCGTAGTCGACAAGTGTGGCAACATCGTCGGCGATGGTTATTTGCCAGATTTATGCCTCAAAGGGTCTGAAGAAGAGGCTCTAGGACAGTCCTTGTCCTTTCTGGAAGGTGTATTAGGCACAGACGAAGTAGGCTCTGAGGAGTATTTCAATCCTTTCTCCTTTTTAGAGTCCCTGGTCCCATGAGAAGGTTTGTGGTGTTTCCTACCTTCTCTAGAAGAACTCTTCTGCGACCTGGCTCTCTTGTGAGACTTAGATTTATCACTTTCTTAATCTGAAGAAATTGCCTGGTGTTTAGTGGTCTGGAGCTACAATAACAACCTTCCTTCTCTATCCTTGAGAGTCTTTGAGGAAAAGGTACGGCAGATCTTGCATTCCCTAACCTCTTGTTTAGGATGCAGGCAATATATACAATCCTTGTGTGGATCGTCCACATGAACCCTTTTCCTGCCACAGGTTTTACATGGGCGGAAAAGGCCGCTCGTCAGCCATGGTGTCAAATTTGTAGAAGAAATCAAGTAGTTGAAGAAAATACTGAGTAGCATTCAGGGAGACTCCCTTCCACACGACGTGCAGTGAAAATCTGAGGGTAACTGCCTCTGCTGGGAGTGTTCGAGGGTGCTAGCAGCGGATTGGCTGTGTTCAAAGTTTGGTCCTTTTTTAATAAGGACATAGATAGGCTATTAAACCCAAGGCCTAAGGCCATTATAGCCTATGGCAATTATGTTTTACTGCTTGATTATGTTACCATGGGACTCACATCTCGACTATGGGGAATGATTCAAGAATGTGAATCTATGAAAGATACCCCAATACTGGATAAACATAGTAAACGGCACAAGTGATACAAGTGAGAAAAATATAAAAAGTTGCTACAGCGTATTGGACGAAAATTCAAACTAAATTATACATGAATAAATTTGCACAAGCTAAAATCTGAATTTTAAATTATAACAGGATTTTACAAAATTACTTCATAATTGTACTTATTCATGTATAATTTCATTCGAATTTGTCCAAAACGCTGTACCAACTTTTTATATTTTTCTCACTTGTATCACTTTCGCCGTTTACTATGTTTTCACGAGCACAAAGTGTTCACTTTCACATTTAGTACACAACTGAAACAGCATGGTTGACACTGCATTTTTGATTTGTTAAATCGTATTTGCATTTCTTTGCTGACAAATGCATCTAACTGTGTTCTTGGGACTATTAGTTGTTATTTAATTTATGTTGTATAATTAGATTATTTCTAAAATACTTTCCTTCATTGATTCCCGTTGAGACATTGTCGTATGTTGCTACTCGTTATCAGCTAAACACACAAGATGATGGACGGAATGCTGCACATTGGCAAACATTCACCCCCAGTCACAGATCTGGGTTTAATCCATCGTTATTTTGCTTCACCACACCACCCCAGTTCAGACATAGCCATATGCAAATCAGTCTTGACCCTGTGCCTCATGGGAACAGTCCAGACCGAACTGCCAAGCCATGTCTTCCCTGGACCGGAATCAAGCATCCTAGGACCGGTTTCAGGCTATCAGCCTTCATCAGCCAGGATAGCTTGACTCCAGTGGCGCAGTGAGCACGGGACCCACGTCTGGGCATACCCTTCCCACTTAGGGCGAAATGCAAAACACACAAGATGATGGACGGAATGCTGCACATTGGCAAACATTCACCCCCAGTCACAGATCTGGGTTTAATCCATCGTTATTTTGCTTCACCACACCACCCCAGTTCAGACATAGCCATATGCAAATCAGTCTTGACCCTGTGCCTCATGGGAACAGTCCAGACCGAACTGCCAAGCCATGTCTTCCCTGGACCGGAATCAAGCATCCTAGGACCGGTTTCAGGCTATCAGCCAGGATAGCTTGACTCCAGTGGCGCAGTGAGCACGGGACCCACGTCTGGGCATACCCTTCCCACTTAGGGCGAAATCAAAACACACATGATGATGGACGGAATGCTGCACATTGGCAAACATTCACCCCCAGTCACAGATCTGGGTTTAATCCATCGTTATTTTGCTTCATCACACCACCCCAGTTCAGACATAGCCATATGCAAATCAGTCTTGACCCTGTGCCTCATGGGAACAGTCCAGACCGAACTGCCAAGCCATGTCTTCCCTGGACCGGAATCAAGCATCCTAGGACCGGTTTCAGGCTATCAGCCTTCATCAGCCAGGATAGCTTGACTCCAGTGGCGCAGTGAGCTAGGCATCTTCGAATGAGTTTGTGCCCCTGATGTTCAGAGAGCCCGCCAGGTGTTCCAGCCATGTTCAGAGACGCGGAAGCCTATTGACAAAGGGTCCACAACCCCACCCTGTTTATTGCAGTACTACATGGCATTGGTGTTGTCCGTGAACACCTGCATCAGTCTTCCCTTGATTAAAGGAAAAAAGCCTTTCAATGCCAAGCGAATCGCCCAAAGCTCCAACAGGTTGATGTGGAGCCCATACTCAGACAGAGACCAAAGTCCTCTCATATCCACCTCTCCCAGATGGCCGCTCCATCCCAGAAGCGACATCTGTTAGTACAGTCCGCTCTGTGTGGGGAAGGGAGAGGGGTCTGTCACTGACCCATTTGCGGTGCATCAGCCACCACTGCAGATCTTTCGCAGTTCCCGCCGAGATCTGGACCAGGTCAGAGAGATTTCCCTGATGCTGCGCCCACTGGAACTTCATGTCCTACTGCAGAGTCTGCATATGCCAGCGGGTATGGGTTACAAGCAGGATGCAGGAGGCCATGAGGCCCAACAAACTCAGGGTCATTCTCACTAAAATGCAGGATAGAGGCTGAAACATCAGTATCATAGCCTGAATAACCTGGACTCGCCACTCGGGAGGGTAGGCCCAAAACTACACTGTGTCCAGAACAGCTCCAATTAAAAGGAGCATCAGAGAGGGAGTCAGATGTGACTTTGGCACATTGATAAGCAGAAGGTTTGCCGTAGTCTGAAGGTGCGAGCCTGCCTTCAATAGTCAATTATCGGGATAGGGAAAGACTGGAACCCCTGCCTCTGAAGAAGAGCTGCAACCACTGCCATCACTTTCGTGAACACCCGAGGGGTGCTGGTAAGGGTGAAGGGGAGCACAGCAAACAAAGTGCTCTTGCCCCACTGTGAACTGCAGGTAATGTCTGTGGGCAGGCAACACGGAAATGTGGAAGATTCCCCTGAAACTCTTCCTCAGCTCACGCTCGTGCTGTTGTTTAGTTGACCCCCTTCTCCCACAGTTCCTCCCTCTCCCCTGTCCGCCTTATCCCCCAGCTGCTGCTCAGAGGTTCGCATCCTCCCTTACCTAGTTTAGGGGCCACAACCCATCCCAACCACTGAAATACAACACACGGTCAACAACCTAAAGCACCAGGACCTATCTTACCTGTAAGCTGCGTGCAAGAGCAAGCGTGCAGTCTCCTCTATTCTGCTGCGCACAGGGACTATCGGGCCGCGCACACATACCAACTAACAACCCCAAGAAACACTGTCCGGACTCAGCTGAGAGTTTGGAATACCTGCTGTGCTGTTGTGTCTGTATATCACCGTTTTGTAAAACACCTAAGCTCGGTACTCCACTAATGTGTACATGTAGCCTCTTGCATCACATCGTTCTTTTTGTTCTTCTAGCAAAGTAGATCGTCTGGTATGGTCGTAATCCTGTCCCTCTCCGCGAGACTACTGACTATCAAGTCTTTCCATTGTTATTGAATTGCCTCATTTCAGGCTCGTCACCTTGAGCCTCTTGACCAGGGAGAGAATGTGGCGTTATAGCCAGAGCTTCCGACTTCGATACTGGAGAGTCAGGCTCGAGGACTGGCATTGGCTCAACATCCTGCGACTCTAGGCAAATCACGTAATCTCTTGTTCCTAAACAAATTAATATAACATTGTGTAACGTAATTGGAGCTCATGGAAGTTTCACAATGCCCTTGGTCCAATTTCTTGCTATATAAAACTGCAAAAAATAAATAAAATAAAGACAAGCAGAGCTTTCCATATGTATGCCAGCTTGATTTAGCAGGGACCCTCGTTAATGATCGCACAGCGGTTATTGGGTTATTAATTACAATCGTTGTGGTACAAGTTCATCTCATTTCAGGCAGTGCATTTCGGTATTCTTTTTTTTTATTGCATGTTTTCCGGAAACAATCATATGTTTTCTCTGTGGACAATATCGAACTTTAATGGGAAATACTAGTGCATTTCAGTGCAGGTTGGTATACCTTACTTCTTGCAAAGGAGGTCAAAGGGCCAGGTACTTCATTAATCAGCTCCTTATTTCTGCAGGCACTTTGCATTAAAATTCTACCTTAAGAGTAGGACCAGAGGCCAGCTTATTATTCTTTAACTCATTCATTGCCACAGACAGCATTCTATACGAAAACAAGTTACTTACCTGTAACTTTGGTTCTCCAGTATTGGAAGCTTTCATAGATTCCCATGCTTGGAATCATTCCCAGTCGTCGAGATGGGAGTCTCGGTAAAAATAAAATAGTAGTAAATAACCATTACAAAAGAGAAACAGGCCTAGGCCTAATCCCATTTTGTAACCAGACCATGTCTTTTTGTAAAAGAGACCAAAAAGAACAGACAGCCAATCAGAGCAGCCTCACCCTCTAGAACCTTGGTGAAAGAACCTCAGCTCCTCAGATTTTCGTATACGTTGTGAAACAATAACACAGAGAGACGCTGAGCTTTCCCAGGGGAGGAGGGTGGGTCGCATGGGAATCTATGAAAGCTTCCAATACTGGAGAACCAAAGTTACAGGTAAGTAACTTGTTTTCTTACTCCAGTATTGGAGCTTTCATAGATTCCCATGCTTGGAATCAGAGTAGCTAGCAGCAAACATACACATTTTATCATAAAGCATAACCCTTTGATAAACGTTTGTTAAAACATACTTCTTCATTAATAATATGCAGAGAGATCAGATACGAACGAACATCCAGTAGACAGGGTAATAAGCAAATGAATTTAGAAACCAGATAAAATGTGCAAAAAGCTCAAAAGAAGGAAGGAGGGATGCAAGGGAAAGCTCACCACTCATTGGAAGAGATTCCTCAGGACTGCCTGGCCCACAGCTGTGTCATCTCGCAGTGATGCATCCAGGCAGTAATGCTTCGTGAACGTGTGAGTGCTGCTCCAAGTTGCAGCCCTACAAATGTCTTTGATCTGGACACCAGCAAACAGGGCCGTCGAGGATGCCACAGATCTTGTCGAATGTGCCCGGATTCTACCCTCCAGGGGTTTGCCCGCTGCTGTGTGACAATATCGAATAGCGCTAACAACCCACCGAGCTATCCCCTGCTTGGAAAGGGGAAAACCCTTGCGGGGAGCGCTGAATGACACAAAAAGTTGAGAAGATTCCCGGAAGGACTTAGTTCGGTCCAAATAAAACTTCAAGCACCTCTGCACGTCCAGAGAATGAAGAGCTCTCTCAGCGGGAGAAGAAGGCTGAGGGAAGAAGGTCTTAAGAATTACTGGCTTGTTGAGATGAAAAGTAGAAGGCACTTTAGGAATGAATTTAGGATTAGTTCTCATGATGACTGTATTCTTCTTGAACTGAAGGAAGGGCTCCTGAATTGTAAGAGCCTGCAACTCTCCGATTCTCCTGGCTGAAGTGAGGGCTAGCAACAGAGCGAGTTTCCAGGAAAGGAACTTCAGATCCGCTCGATGAATGGGTTCGAATGGGTGTCTCATTAGTTGAGAAAGAACCAAGATCAAATGCCACGTAGGAGGTGGAGGTCTCACTGGCGGAAACACTCTGAAGAGGCCCTTGAGAAATTGCTTAACAATTCTGGCTGACCAAAGAGAAGGCCCAGAGGAGGTGCGCCGAAAGCGAGAAACCGCTGCTAGGTGTACTTTAATGGAAGAATGAGCCAAACCTGCCTTAGCCAAGGACAGGAAATATGGAAGGACGTGGTGCAGTTGCGACAAGAAAGGATCCAACCCTTTGCCCTGACACCAGATGCAGAATCGCTTCCATTTCAAGCGGTAAGTCTTGTTAGTGGACGGAGCTCTCGCCTGCGAAAGGACATCCTTAACCTCCTCTGGAAGATCTAAGTCAAGAAATTCTCGCTGCTCAGGAGCCATGCTGAGAGCTGTAACGAGCGAGGATCTGGGTGCCAAACATGACCCTGAGACATTGTTAGGAGGTGTGGAATCGGCTGCAGTGGGGGTGAGGACGATCCAAGGAGAGAAGGTGAAGTTCGGTGAACCAGAACTGCCTCGGCCATGCTGGAGCTACTAGGATCATCTTGCACGGTTCTGCTTTCATCTTCATGAGCAACCTGGGAATTAGCGGAATGGGGGGAAAAGCGTATACAAATGCGCCTGACCAGGCGATCGAAAGCGCATTCCCCAGCGACCCTCTATGGTATAGCTTGCTGGCGTAAGACTGGCATTTCCTGTTCTCTGGTGTGGCAAACAGGTCTATGGAGGGTCTGCCCCACCGGCAAAAGACTCCCTCCAGTGTAGCCTGATCCAGCTCCCACTCGTGGGTGACCGACTTCAGCCTGCTGAGCCTGTCCGCTTTGTCGTTGAGCACTCCAGGCAAATGCTCTGCCTTCAGAGAAATTCTGTGAGGGATAGCCCACTCCCAAATCGCTTGGGCTTCTTGCGACAAGGGAAAGGACCTGGTGCCGCCTTCCTTGTTGATGTAATGCATGGCTGTGGTGTTGTCCGTCCGGACAAGAACCGACAACCCCTGCAATCTTGGAAGAAAAGCTTGAAGAGCTAGACGAATCGCTCTTAGTTCTAAGAGGTTGATGTGCAGGAGGCGATGTTCCGGCAGCCAACAACCACTGACCTGCAGATCTTGCAACACTGCGCCCCAACCCTCTAGAGAAGCATCCGTCGTCACCACTTGAGGCGCTGGAGTGTTTACGAAGGATAGACCTTGGGATAAATTCCTTTTCCTTGTCCACCATAGGATGGCTTGCTTCATGTTGTGAGTGATCACCAGCTGGTCGTCGAAGGACCCGCTCACCTGTTTCCACTGCAAGTGTAGGTGCTCCTGCAAGGGACGCATTCTTAACCTGCAGTGAGTTATCAAGGGAATGCAGGAGGACATCATCCCTAGAAGGGATTTGTAACGGCGAACAGAAAGATACTCTTTTCTTCGCACTAGATGAGCCATGGAGATTAGATTTCTTTGCCTCTCCAGAGATGGAAACACCTTGCTGAGAGATGTGTTTAAAACCGCTCCCAGAAACTGAACCTTCCTGGACGGGCGGAGAGAAGACTTGGCGTTGTTGAGAGTTAGGCCCAGATTGGAGAAGAGACAAGTGCAAGCGTCGACCGCTTCTTCTGCTGCCTCCCTGGACGAGGCCTTCAGTAACCAATCGTCCAGGTAGGGAAAGACCTGGAAATGTTGCTTCCTGAGGAAAGCTGCTACTGGTGCCAGCACCTTGGAGAAGACTCTCGGAGCTGAGCGAAGACCAAACGGCAGCACTTTGAACTGGAAATGGCTCTTGGCGACTGTAAACCGTAGAAAAATTGAGTATGCGGCTGAGCTGATGGAGGTGGTGAAACCATCACGGTGGCAGGATGAGGAGGCACAGGCTGAGCCAAGAGGGCGGGTTGCGGAGGATGAGCAGAAAACCTCCGTCGGTAGTCTAGAAGCATCCCCTGCAAATCTGCCAAAAGAAGTGGGAACAGACACCATCTCTTGCTGAATGTTCTCTTGGCGTGGAAATGATTGTTCGTACGCCTGATCGTGATAATAATCACCCTCCGAATCAGTGTCCTGACATTTGACTAGAAGCTGAGAGGGGCTATTGGCATAGCCAAAATGACTGTCATCCCAATCAGAGTCCTCCTCCTCATTCAAAAGTAATGCAGGTGGTAAAGAATCCCCTCTCCTAGGGGACGTCCTGTCTGGCGAAATTTGCTTCCTTTTTATAGAAATGGAAATTTTCCCCGTCGACGATGTCGTCGACAGTCCCGTCGACGTGGAGGAAAAAATGGTCGTCGACGACAGCGTCGCCGGAAGCACCGCCGACGAGAATGTATCAGGAACCAACGTCGACGGAAGCATCCTGGACATGCTGACCGTCGCTGAAACGATGGGCGTCGTCCACATCGTCGTCGACGACGACGAGATAAGCAGTACCCCTGCTGACGTCGTCGTCCTGTAGGAAGGAGCACCTCTGCCCCTAGCTCCACGGAATGGTACTTTCCTGTATTGAAGGGTCCCCAAGGACCGAGCAGTTTCAGTATCCTTCTTGATGTTTTGGAGGGTATCGTCTATGTGCTTGCCGAACAACTCTTCACCATCAAAAGGAAGATCCAGGATCTTATTCTGGATCTCTGGCCGGAACCACGTTGCCTTTAGCCAACCCTGGCGACGAAGCACAGCTGCACTAGCCAGGGACCGGAAAGCCGTTGTGGCGATGTCCATCGCACAATCGATGATCTCAGTTGACGTAACCTCTCCCTCTTGCAAGATCTTCTTTGCCTCAGACTTGGAAGTATCGGGCAACTGGTCCAGGTAAGGCGATAGGTCGCACCACATCTGGCGGTTGTACCTTCCAAGAATCGCTAATGCGTTCGCAGCTCTGATGACAAGGCTGGCAATGGAGGAGAATCTTTTCCCTGCGTTGTCTAGGCGTCTGCCCTCTTTGTCAGGTGGCGTAGTCAGAGGCGCTGAAGGATTCCTCGACTTTCTCTGAGCTGCTTGGGAAATGACAGTCGGGCTTTGGTTGACCAGTCAAGGAAGCTGGGCTGTCGTCTGGGGCTTTATACTTTTTGTCCAGACGCGGCAAGACTGGAATCACTGTGGCCGGATTCTTCATGGCCCTAATACCTTCCTCCCAGACATGAGCCACGATTGGAATAGAGCGCACCATCTTCTTACTCGACTCCTTAAAATCATATAGAAAGCACTCTGTTTGAACTGAAGGCATGGGAAGCTCGAAACGGAGTGAGGCTCTCTCCATTAACTTGTGGAAACCCCCAATGTCTGCAGGGGGAATCAACCGGGGCAGGAGCTGGAGAAGCGGGATCAGGGATTACGTAATCATCCCATTCATCTGCTTGATCAGGTTGTACAAGTTCCCCTTCTTCCTCCTCTGTGGAATCATCCTGGTGTTGAACCGTCGGAGGAACGACATCCGATGGTGCTGGTCACTGTCGTCGCCGTCTTAGTCAACACCCTCGTCGTCGACGCCACCGTCGTCGACGCCACAGTAGACGATATCTTCGTCGGCACCATCGTCGACGTTGCTGAAGAAGTGCTCGTCGACGAGCCCGTCGACACTGGAATAGATGACATCGAAACTCCCGTCGACGCCGGAGCACTTTTAGTCTGCGATTTCGGAGGTTTAGTCGACGAGGACTTGCGCAGCGTCGACGACGAATGACTACTCTTCTCAGAGGACTGCGAAGAGGGCTTTTTAAAAGATTTTTCTTGTCTAGGGACAGTCGCAGGTGGTGAAACTAGTCCTTCCCTCTCCTTTACACCGCAGTGAGGAGATTTGATAGGACCTTGGGCCTCAGACTCCTTCGGGGTCTTTTTGAGACCTTAGAGGGTGACCCATAGATGGTGAAGGGGAACCTCTACCCCTTTTGACTGACCTTCTAGATGAGGTGGCGGAAGACGACTCCTCACTATCACTAGATAGTGTGTCCTTCCTCGACTTTAGCCTGTGAAGCCAGGTGAGCAGACGACCCTCATGGTCCCGGAGAGTCTTGGTCGAGAAAGTGCGGCAAATCTTGCACTCCGCAGCTTTGTGGTCCGGATATAGGCAATATATGCAGTCCTTATGCCTATCCTCCACATAGAGCCTCTTCTTGCCACAAGTGGCACAAGCCTTAAATAAAGCTTTCTTTTCCTTATCCGACATGTTCCAACAAAACTTGATGAAAGTAGTTGAAAAAAGGTGAGAAAAACAGTTGAAAAGAGTTGAAGTAGAGCAAAGCTCGAGGAGACTCCCTTCTGCACAACGTGCGGTAGAAAATCTGAGGAGCTGAGGTTCTTTCACCAAGGTTCTAGAGGGTGAGGCTGCTCTGATTGGCTGTCTGTTCTTTTTGGTCTCTTTTACAAAAAGACATGGTCTGGTTACAAAATGGGATTAGGCCTAGGCCTGTTTCTCTTTTGTAATGGTTATTTACTACTATTTTATTTTTACCGAGACTCCCATCTCGACGACGGGGAATGATTCCAAGTATGGGAATCTATGAAAGCTCCAATACTGGAGTAACAACAATTTCCTCACTACTTGGACTACATCCCAGATTATACACAAGAAGTTGGAGGGCAATTGAAACAACAAACAAGTGACGTCCAACACCATTCAGTGTCCATTCCATGGTACTTCCATGTCCAGCCTTCACATCAAACCCTCCATTTTTGCTGATGTCAGAGTCAAGTCTTTTTTTTGGAGCATTGTGGTTGTTTATTTTACTATTTAAGTGGCTGAGTAGTGACTAAGTTAATTAATCTGCTTGGATCATCCTTCGGAGAAACATTTCTGGGTGTTGTACCTTGATATGGAAGATGCATTGTATACTCTGTGCAATCCTTGTATCCATCATAAGTGACATCAACTTCCTGTGCAGAACCTCACTCTGCCCCACCAGGCTTACAGCTGTGTCAAACTTGTCTAAACTTATTACACAGATGTGTCAGCAATCAATGTGCCTATAGCCGAATTTCCATTCTGTACCATGAAGACCAAGAGCACCAAAAAGACCAGAAGCACCAGGACCAGGAGGACTACAGCGAGGAAGAGAAGGAAGTCACTAGTGTGATTCTAGGCCATTTGTATTTACACTTAGTGACAGAAGCCACTCCTCATACAGATGGCTCCTTTACAGTGTCCTCCAACTTTGTCACCCTACTTAAACCACTGGGGATATCAGTCATTTAGACGGGCTATTGGAAAGGAAATTCCAGCCATAAAAAGTTTGAAGGAACTATGGAAAAATTCTTTAGTAAACTTTAGAACAGATCCATTTGCACTAGTTATTATGAGAAATTGAGGAAAATCTCAAACCCTCTCTAGAAGGTGGTAGCTTCCTGACTCTGCTTTACATAATACCCAACTCCATCACTTGAGAAATGTGCGCACATAGGGTTCCAATTTAGGCACACAGAGAAAAATAATTAGGAGGAACATTGGCCAGGAACCAAACCACGCATGGTGTCACCCCTCAATTGATATCTCTCAAAAATTAGTCTTGTAACATGGTGTGGAATAATCGAAGCTTAGGTCTCCCGCACCAAGCTTGTGTTACTTATTTCTCTAAAATGACTATGTCACTCCTAATAAGCTTAAGTTAACTGTTTCTCTGCAATGATGTCACATACCACAATGTAACAGAAAAGGATAACCGCAATAAAAAGTCTGAAAGAAAGAAAAAAGGGAATGTGGAAATATGAATCCTGCAAGTCCAACACCACAATCCAGTCTACCGGATCCGGGGCAGACTGAACTTGCCCCAGAGTGAGCATTTTTAACTTCTCCTTTTTCAGGAAGAGGTTGAGGAGGCGCAGGTCTAGAATAGAACAAAGGCCTCCGTAATTCTTGGGGACCCGAGAGTAGCGGAAACAGTATTCACTACCTACATCAAATGCCGGCACCCTCTCTATGGCTCCCTTGGCCAAGAGAGCCAGCACATCCTGACGGCGCAAGGAGAGGTAGACCACGGTCAGCCGGTCTTAAGTAGGTGACACAGGTGGAGGGGTTGTCACAAAGGGGAAGAAGTAGCCCCTTTGGATGATTTGCAAAACCCAACTGTCTAAGGTTACTGACCGCCACCATTGAGAAAGAGGCTTCCTCCTCCGTACCTACATTAAGAGATGGGATCAAGCCAGTGTCAGGTGAGGTGTCCAACCCATTGGCTTTCGCCAGTTCCTCATACCAGTTGTCCTCATTCTCATCTAGGGGAAGCTGGTATCCATAAAGCTCCTCAGACCCCTCCCAATCATCTCACTCTCCAGGCCTGTCAAAGGCAAAAGGCACTGGCTCCGAACCGGAGAGCATGGTCCTGGTCAGCGACATAACCAGCATATTATGACAACCGTCGGGCTTCATGACAGAGTTGGGAATAACTATGGGGATGACACCGCCGGCACTGGAGCGGTTGCTGAGAAAGGTCTCGGTCTCGACGGCGGCTCCGCTCCGGATCCAACATGAGATCCATGGGGTCCAACTGGCACAGAAGGAGAACCTGCCAGTGAGGATCCAGTGGGGGCCCTCCCGGTCCTTTGGGTGCTACAGAGGGGTCGCACTGCCTAAATATGAGGTGCGTGGCTTTATAAAATTCTTTAAACTGGGTGAGGTCGTTCAGGCTCCGGGAAAGTCAGGGAAGCGAGGAGCAGACCAGAACTTAGACTCTGCCGAAGCGCGACACCTGGAGTGCCAATGCTCCCGCGCCTCGGCAGAAGACTTCGCTGAGCACAGAGAAGACCTCTTCAACTTCTTATGTTTGTGGGACTTACACGACTTCTCCAAAGACTTTGAGCAGGTTGACGATCGCTGGGTGCTACTCGGCCAACGGTCCAGGGACCTTTCAGCGACCTGGATTTTGAGTGTTGCTGGGTAGTCAGACAACCGGAAGCGAGGAGCTTGAGGGAACGCTCCCTCAGCGCCTTCGGGTGCATGGAGCTGCAGTCCTCACAGGTCTTGGAGCCATGGTCCTCCTACAAGCACCACAAACAATCCAAGCGTGGGTCTGTAACAGAAATCTGCCTGTGACATGCAGCACATGGTTTGAAACTTACTGGTTTCTTTGCGGCACACTGTCACACCAAGAGAGAAAATCTCTCCAAAAAAAAAAAAAAAAAGAAGGTTCGACAAAAGTCAAATAAAAAGTCCGGCAAAAAACTGAGGGCAGCTTTTCACGGATCAGCGCTATCTGGCGCGGAAAGAAAGGAACCGACGTCAGCGCACCAACGTGGTGCCTTTATAGGTACCATGCATGTCATTTCCCACGCGGACGCCGCTGAAGCAGAGCCAACGGCACCTACCAGCACACAGAGGTAATGCTCAAAAACGTATGGATCCAGTCCAATGCCTGGGGAACATTCTACTGTAAGGAATCTGCAGCTAGAAGTCTCTATCGGATATTACAGGTTAGTTCAGATGAAAGTCTGATGGCACTTGAAGTATGAATTTAGGTTTGGTGTGCAATTTAATGCATTCAAACAGACTTTTTAATCAGTTGACTCAGCACAGTGTTGAGCTCAAGCCTAGTTGCTGGAGACCTGACAATATGTCCTGAAAGGTCCTTCAAGGAACTCCTCGATAACTCTTGCAGAAAATAATAGATTCACCACTATGCAGAAGAACATTGAAACTGCTGATAAGTAAACTTTAACAGAACTGTGGTTGAGCCCTGACCGGGCTAACTGTAGCAGATATGTGGTGTAGCTTAGATACAGATTGCACGTTCTAGGCGGCAGCAAAAAGATCAGGCCAAGGTTCTCCCCATTGCTGGAAGATGGCCAACCTGGAGTTCGTCTAGCCTGGTATTCAGAGATAATGTCAGATAGTTTACCACCAGAGAAATTCCTTGGCGGTCCAGCCCCTTCCAGTGGTACAGAGCCTCCTGAAACAGGACCCAAGATCTTACCCCACCCTGATTGTTACAGTAAGACATAGCACCTGCACCTGCCTAAGGAAGGTCTAAGTATCCCTCTCAGCTCCAGCAAATTGATGTGAAGTTGAGTCTCTGACAGAGACCTCTGACCTCCATCTCTCCCAGATGGCATCCCAACCCAGCAGTGATGCATCCATAACCACTCTGGGTGTGGGGAGGAGTGGGGCCTGCCACTGACCCAGCCGCAGACCAGTAGCCATCACTGCAGACCTTTTGCATTCTCTGCAGAAACCGGATTATAATTCCCCTAATATTGTGCCTACTAGGATTTGAAGTCTCACTGCAGAGCCTGCATGTGGCGCCTGGTGTTTTTGGTTAGCAGGATGCAGGAGGCCAACAACCACAAGAGCCTCAGTCATCAATACTGATATCCAGGACAGAGGCCAAAACATTAGGATCATAGCTGGAATGTCCTTGACTACCCACTCCACGGGAAAGGCATGAAACCATACCATATCGAGAAAGGATCAGGTGAACGGGAGCATCTACAAAGTCAGGTGTGACTGACACATTGATAGTGAACCCCAAAGATGTTAGAAGGTTTGCCATCAGCAGCCAGTTGTCATGGTAGGGGATGACAGGTAGCTCGACCTCCCGAAGGTATGCTGCGACCACAGTCATCACTGAGGGGCACTGGTGAGGAAAAAGCGGAGCCTGTCAACTGAAAATGCTACCGGCCCACTGTGAAGCGCAGGTACTGTCCATGGGCCCAGAAGACGGCGTTATTAAATTAAGCATACTGCAGGTCCAACGTCACCATCCCGTCTACAGGGTCCAGGGCAGACAGGACGTGGACTAGCATGAGCACCCTGAATTTGTCCACCTGCAACGAAGGCGATCAGAGGGCGAAGATCTAACAGGAAAAAGGCATCCGTCCTTCGGCACAACACAGTAGTAGGAGTGATATTCCGTTCCTACGCCTGAGGCCAGAACCCTCTCTATGGCCCCCTGGGCCAAAAGGGCCTGCAATTACTGCTGTAGGGCAGACAGATGGTCCTCCGTCATCTGCTGTGAAGTTAATGGAAGGTTTGCCGAGGTAGAAAGAAATGGAAGGGCGTAGCCCGATGGACAATTTGAAGGACCCACTAATCTGTAGTGATGGCCTGCTACCCTTGGAGAAAATCAGATCCTGTCTCTGACAGGGTGGCTGTGCGCCAACAAACCACGCTAAAGCGGTTTTGTGGCTGCGGTTGCTGGAGGGAGCAGGGGACTGGGCTGCATGTTGTCCTGCTGTCTTTGTCATTTGAAAACCATGGCTTCTGCCATTAAACGGCTGCAAGATCTGCTGGGCTCAAATAGGAGTCTTGAGCTGGCGAAATGGAAAGCCTTTACAATATCCCTTCTCTATCCCTCCACTATCCTTCTCAATCCAAATAATCTGACTAACATATCCACCACTTAAATTACTTTAATATTTTCACTATACTAATTCACCACTAATCCTTTATGGGTTCCGAAGTAGCGTGCTACTCGCCGAAAAAGCGCTTCAACACCCTATCAGGGGTAACAAGCGCTATATAAATGCAAAACTTTTTCCCTTCTCTATCCCTCCACTATCATTCTCAATCCAAATAATCTGACTAACATATCTACCACTCAAATTACTTAATTTTCACTATACAAATTCATCCACTAATCCTTTCTGGGTTCCGAGGAAGAGTGGTACTCGCCGAAAAAGCGCTTCGACGCCTCATCAGGGGTAGTAAGCGCTATATAAATGCAATTACAATATAATATAAGCAAAGAGGGAGAAATTGATAATAAAATGGCCTTGTGGGAGCATAAAAGCCCAAGGAATGTGCTGTGGCTATGCTCTCCTTGAATCTTTCCAGGGAGAGTCTGCTCTGTTGCCAAAAAGATGAGCTGTCAAATTGCATGCCCATTAAGGATGTTTGAACATCTCCAGAGAAGCCTGAAGACCTCATCCAGGCTTGTCAAAGAGTCACACTGGTACCCATTGTGTGTTCTAAACAGTTGGATGTGTTCAGTCTAGAGCAAATAACTGTCCTAAATAGCCGAAGGTCGTCCGGAAAAGCCAGTAAAACTTGTGCCAAGAAGACCCACAGGTAATGAGAATAGCAGTTAAGGAGACAGCTGGCATTCGCAAATCTCTGGGCCAGGCTTGTGGATAAGAAAATCTTTTTACCAAATGTTTAAATTCTCTTCGATTCACGATCAAGCAAAGTAGTCGGGAATGCATTTAGATTGGTTTTCCTGGTGGAAGCCTGTAGCACCAGACTCTCTGGAGTTCGATGCTGAAGCAGAAAGGCAGGGTCACCGGGTGCAAGGCGATACCGACGAGCAACCTGCCTGTTAACAGGCAGACGCGAACAAGGCTTTACCCAAGTGCCCAAAACAGTCTGTAAGGGCCCATTAAATGGCAACAGTGGCTCTGTGGGAGCCTGACCAGGTTACAATAATTCAGTCAGTTGGTTAACGTCCAAGGTTGGTAGTTTTAAGTCCAGAACGTCTGCCGCCCTTTGTATAACAGCGAAGGCGGTGCTTTTTTCTGTGACAGGAGCTGGTTTGGAGGTGTGGGGAAACAAAAGACCAGTATCTGGGGAAATGTCCAGCTACTGGCATTCCTGAAGTTCCTCATACCAGGTTTCCTCATCATATTGAGGAACATTGTTGTCCCAATCATCATTGTCTGTTTATATGCCAAAACGATTGCTCATGGTCATGGCCCTACCATGTGGTAAGGGCAAGGTATTAGAATCTGGAGTGTTGTCCAGTGGCTGTGTGCCAGTTGGCATGCTGTGCATCTTCTTACGAAGTTGTAGTGGATTCAGTTCAGACTCTGACAGCAGTATGGGCTGTACATCCTCATCTGGCGTCGATGGGAGAGGGACTGGTGCCGTATTCAAAGCTTGCACCAGAGCCGGTGCTGAACCCGATGCTACTCCAAAGGGCACAGACAGCGCCGAGGGTGGACCCATTGGCAAATGTCAGACTGGAGGCCCCTGCAGATCCATTGGGCCTTAAATGCCAAATATATGCAGCAAGGCGTCCCTGAAGGCCTCTACTTGCTGTGGCATCGTCAACATACCTGGGAATTTAAGGTGCATCAGTAACAAACTCTTAATCAGATCCTATGGAGTTCAGGAGTGAGACCAGGAGGCATGTTGATGCCCTCACATCTCTTCTGGAGTTCAAGAGTGATTGGAAGGGCCCGATTCCTACTTCAACTTCTTGTGCTCTTTTCTTGGACTTAACCGAAGACTTCGACCACGACTACTATCTGTCGCAGGAACGGGATCTTCCGTTCAACTTCAATTAGTCACAGCGTGAAGTCTTGTGGTCTTGGACGACAGTTTGGCCTCACAGCCACTTTGGGTTAATCTGGGAGCAGTCGCCACAGGCCCTGGAGTCGTGATCTAACCACAAGAACCACAAACTGACTTAGTGAGAGTTTGTCACTGACATCTGTTTGCCAAAGTCCGTAGACCGTATAAACCCTGTCATTTTCCGTTACATCCTGGAAGAATTTCTCGAAAATTCTACTCAAAAGACCAAGATGAACATTCAGATCCAAATCTGACAACATGGAAAGAAAGATGCTGCTGTCAGCTCATGGCTGGCACGTATATGTGGCTCCGCTCATCACTGAGTGGAACAAAATCAACACAGAGCCCCACGACATCACCTGCTGGTGCTGGCAAACTGGTCTGAATGTTTTTGGATCAAGTCTGACACCTGGGGAAAATTCACACAGTGAGGAATCCGAGTTTATAAGTAGCCATCAGTATGCACACTCAAAGAACAACGAAGCAGCAGCCTTGGAAAGGGAATTTAATTAAATTGAGAAGGGTCATGGGAGGAGACAGGGCAACGTCCAGCTCAGGTTATGATCTCTCTCACAGAAGAAGCTCCAGCATGTTGTTTTTCCACTGAGTATTTTGGTAGTGGCAGTAAAAGGGTGAGGGCAGATGCATTGAGCAAGAGAATGGCTAACTTATAAGATGGTGGATTCTGCAAAATGAGAAGGTTGTGGTGAAACTGGTGTGTGCATCCGCCTCACGATCACAGCACCCACACCACCATTCTAACGTGTTCAGAAAGAGTCACAGCCTCTAGAACAGGAGTCGCCAACCTTTTCTGTAATAAGAGCTACTTATGTTCAATGAAAATCCTCCCGAGCTACTATTAGAGATGTAATCAGACAAGATTACATTAGTGGCTACAATTTGCAAGATTAAAAGCAGCATGTGGGATGCCTCTATATGGGTAATTAATACATAACAGCCATAGCTGCAATGCCCCTAGCACCATGTTAATAATAATGATAGTAATAGTCTCCGTAACAGTGTTTGATTTTTAATCACTCAAATATCAGCTTTGCAAAAGCAACAGTTTTTCTCCATCAGCATATGAATTCTGTAAATACACACAATTTCATTTCAAATACATGCTTCTCAATTTTGAGATAGAGCTAAAGATAGATCTAGATAAATAGATATATATCTATATATCTCCAACCAAGCAAAAGCTGGAGAGCTACCAGTAGCTCACGAGCTACTCGTTGGAGAAGCCTGCTCTAGCACAGAAACGTTTTCAAATGGTGCTGTTGGTCATGTGCTGTGCTCACTGCACAAAGGTGAGCCAGAGCTGGAGAAGGCTTCAAGGCATTCAGCGACAGGCTGTCAGGATAGAGTCATTCACTCACTACAAGTAGGAAGAAGGTGGGGCTAGACTTACACTGCCTGCTTCTCCCATCTGTTAAGGGCAGGGTGGATGAGCGGTCACAAAAATATGTCCACAACCTCCTTCTGCAAACTGAGACACTAAATGCTCCCTACCGCTAGTCCACCTAATGTGCCAGTACTACTGCCACAGTAATGTGACATTGCTGCTTGTGCGGACGCGGAGTTGAAATCTCTCTTGTCCTTAGTCAAATGATGGCATGGAACTACTTCACTGCAATAATCTTTCCCACATTTGCAGCTCTACCTAACATGGCGGATGCTGCTACCACAGTCACACGGCACTGTGCAGTCCACACTCCGACATGAAGCCTTTCTGGCTGTCAGTCACGTTATGACTCACAACTACTATGTAGGCGAATAAGCACATATTTCCCAACCAAATATTTGTACAGTGTCAAATCAACGAGTGGATGGCGCCAAAAATGAGCCAATTGTGCTTAGTAAAGTTATTTTTCTGGTGATCACAGTCTGGCTATTCGGTCAAGGACTAACATACTGGTTCTTATTCAGTAGAAATATACAATTTAGTTTGTTGCTCTCAAACGGGCATAAAACATTTAAGAAGGCACATCTTTACCACTCTTAAGTAACCCTTTTTCTTTTTAAAAACATTTACACCAATATTAGTGCAACAGACAGCCCAAATGAATGATATTGCATGCATAATGTTACCTTATTAATCCAGAAAACCATAGCATCCTCCAGATCATAGGGTAGCTCCTTTGAGGCACTGAATGTAGAAAAGCGTTTGACACTGGCAACCACCTTTTCAATGCTAATCATTTCAACAGTATACGCCATCATTAATGCATCAATCATTGACATGTGAGCACTCTGTGGAGCAAATACAAAAACAGCTCTTACTTATGCAACCAACATGTGCATTAAGAATATTTTTTAATATTAGTATTTATGATGCACTTAACACTTCGAGACTTATTAATCAAACAATCCTTTCAATAAGAAGTACCTAAGAGTGCAAAATAAGGCAAAAACATTCAATTCATCTACAATGAAATCCAGAATGGACACATTTAAAAGTAAAAAAAAGGTATCAGGGAAGAACATATAAAAACGCAAATAAGAACAATTGCAAAGATCAATGTCATAATTTACTAGCTTCTCCCCTTAGATTCTCTTTACTAACACCCAACATCTCATATGGCCCTACTATCGATGGATGCATTTATAGAAGAGGTCTGTTGCCTAGTCTAACTTATTGCACTTTTTCTTCTCCGGTCTGAAGGAGTCCTAGATGTGAGGGTGCAGAGAGTTTATCAGCCAGGGTGCAGGCAGTGATGGTGATGTTACCGCTGGCTTTGAAGGTGGTGGGGGCCAGAAAGGGGAGAAGAATGTGGATCTCTAGCAATAAGTCGATAATAAGGTCATGTGTCTTGAAGCCCCATGGAGGATAGTTCAAAGGGGGAGCCATGGTAAGTCTGGGAAGAGTACTGGGTAGGAGGGTTTGCGCAGCTCTGAATTCACTTTCCGGGAAGAACAGTTTCACTTTTAGTAGAGAGTTGGTATCAAGCCATCTTGGTTTTCTTGATTCTAGAGGATGGGATCGGTACTAAGGATGAATCAGAGTGGATTGGTCTTATTTGAAAGTGAAGGTATGAATTAGTCCATGTCGATGAGTAAGGTTTGGTCTAGCTTTTTGTTCTTGACGAAGAACAGAAACTTAGTGTTGTTGGGGTGACGTTTCAGAGAAGTGCAGGTCTGTATGAAATGCAGGCTGTGTGCTTGGGGCTTTGGATATCTAGAACGCAGAAGACTTGTGTATAGCTGTGTGCTATTGGCATATTTATGGATTTTTATGCTTTTATTTAGTATGCAGAGGTCTAGGGGGCTCCATGTAGAGATTGAAGAGGACAGGCAACGTGAGGGACCTTTTGTGGATTTCACAGGTGATAGGGAGCTTTTAGGATCTGGAGCATCCCATGTGAATGAACTAGTGCCAATTGGAGAGGCAGTAGGAGACTCTGTGTAGTACGTTGCCTGTGAACCTCATTCAAGACTCTAGGGTGTGACTGAGGCTGGGATGGTCAACTTGGAGGAGCTGCAGCAATATCTGAAACCAGTTGGTGCTAATGACGGAGATAGCTGGCGTTTGAAGTGATATCCGAGTTGAGCGCAGCCTAAGTTTTTGATGATCTTGATGATGAAAGCATAGGCTAATGATAGTCAGTGACAGGCGGCGTCATCAGGTACTAGGCATTAGTGTGGCCTTCTTCAGGAGTGTGAGAACGTGGTCTGCCTCGAGAGCGTCTCAGATGATGCCTTCAGCAAGGAAGGCATTGACAAGGGTGAGTGTGCACAGTGCTTTGATGACGGATGAGTGAAGGACATCTTCGTAGGCTGTGGTTTTCAGCGAGCCGAGTATGTTGGTGAGGTTTGAAAGAGACAGTTTTGAAAAATAACCACTGTACGATGCAGGGCAGAGGGGTGAGTGTAAGAAGAGAAGCCGGCTTGGTGTAGTCTCTGTGCTGCTGGATCGAGTATTTTTTCCCCATTGAGGAGGCCAATGGTATTAGACTTATCTGTGGAGCGTGGGGCATAAGTGGTTAAGGGTCGATGCAATGATTGATGGTCTAAGAGCCTTCTGCTTCTGTTGGCTGTTTGAGGATTTGGTATAGTAGCTGGTTTTTGTTGATGTGATGAATTAGGTACTAGGTGACACCAAATTTGGCAGTTCGGCCTGGACTGTTCCCATGGGGAGCAGGGTCAAGACTGCTTTGTACATGGCTGGGTCCAAACTGCGGTGACGTGGCGAGTAAAATAACGATGGATTAAACCCAAATCTGTGACTGTGTGTGAGTGTTTGAAAAGTTTTAACACTCAGTCCAACATTTTTTTTTTTATGATGTCACACCAAACTTTAGTCATCTGGAGTTTTACTTTTCTGACACTTTATTTTCTCTCTGTACATGGAACGTTTGTCCCGTGGTGTCAAGTAGTTAGGCTTGAGGTTGCATTTTAGTTCAAGCATGAAATCCGCATGGTTCTGCAGAAATATTGGTGCTTACAAGGGAACTAACAAAGGATACTGGTGTGGAGACAACACGTCAAAAGATGAGTTGATGCTGTAAGTTGTTGATGTAGATGTCCTTGAGTATCTGAAGGCTTCTTGTTCCATTTTGGATCGACCTGTGTGTGTGTTGCTTGGATGGTCATCAAGATTACTTGAATGGCAGAGTTGTCAGTCAAAAGGGATTGATGTGTTACATCTCATTCTCCATTTATGCTATGGGTTGCCTCATCTCTAGCCAAGCTTTCCACTCTTTTCAACAGACTGCTTTGATGATACTTGTATTATTTACTATTTTCAATGTGCAACTTGTTACCATAATGGGCTGATTTGTCTGTCAAATCTATGTGCTGCACTTAAAAGTTGGACCCTTGGAATGTGCAGTGCGTTAAAAATGTTATGGTCTCCAGTCCAGGTTAAACCGCTCACAGCACATCTTAAATGTACTAAAATGTAAATAAAAGGTAGCATACAGCTGTAGCATTTTGGGGGAACAAACTCAACTACGTTAAAACTCTTAAATCTGAATTATTATTCATTTAAACTATTTCCAAAAGCAGGTTTAGCGGAGATAAGAAATGCGTACCTTTGGCTTGATGAAATAATACATATACACTCTCATTACTCCTCATCCACGCACACAAGGCACTCCACAAGACTGGCCCAGCCTACCTCAACAGACGACTCCTCTTCTACGTCCCCAACCGCCAACTCCGCTCCGCCGACCTCTCCCTCGCCACCGTCCCTCGCATTCGAAGAACCACCACCGGTGGCAGATCCTTCTCCCACCTCGCCGCCAAGACCTGGAACACCCTTCCACTAAGCCTACGACAGACCCAAGACCTGCTGACCTTCAGGAGGCTACTCAAGACCTGGTTGTTCGACCAGTAGCAGCACCCCCCCCCCTTTTTTTCCCCAGCGCCTTGAGACCCTCGCGGGTAAGTAGTGCGCTTTACAAATTCTGTGATTGATTGATTACCCCCAGTAAAGTGATGCGATTTGGCTGCTTGGTATAAAACCTATGGATTGTGTCTTGCCATCGTCTATAAGTCAGGGTGCAATCAGCAGTTTTCAAGAGCTGTTTTCTCAACATCTGAAGCCTAAACACCAGATGGTCTATGATCTTTACTGGGCCCTTAAGTGTTAAAGTTACTGGCAGGATGAAACAATTAAAACTTTATTTTAAAAAAACTCCTGTGACCATTTTGTAATAAGAGAAACCTTCTTTCAAATTTTTTCACCAATCGGAGCCTTTGAGCAAAATTGAATGCATCAATCCTGTTAAAGGCTTGAGTGTAACGAGCGGCATTCATGAATACTAGAACTTAGAGAAAATGGATAGAAACAGATGACAGCATCCTGCTCTCCTGGCATATTCCAGTCTACTTTGGCCTCTGGCAGCACCTGCTCCCACCCACAGCATATGCTTGAAGTTAAAGAAATTTGAACCTCGGGATCCAGCCAGGCTGAGTGAGGCAAAAAATATTGTTCCGCGTCAAGTGGTTTTTCTCTGCCTTCAGACTATATCAGTTTGAGAACTAACCTGGAGAGGTCTAATTCATGGATCTGATGGCTACACAACCAGCTGGTCACACATCCAGCTTCAGGCTCCGGACACTCCTTTTCACAGATGGAGCTTTTTCCTTAACTCGGGTCAGCCCTATCACTGTTTTTATTGAGCCAGTAAAGAGTGCACAATGTGCTTCAGATATGGTCTTCAAGCACATTCCTACTTGAATTGATTGCCAAACCTTTAAACCAGGACTACACTTTCAACACAGGAGTATACTCCAATGCCATGGATACCAAATGCACTTACAACCTGCAAGCACAAAGATCAGCCCAGCTTCACAGCTCTATATGGATACTTAGAAGAAATGGTGCATATTTTCATCACTTTAATGATCAATACTGGAAAAAATTATCTATTTACTGAACACTACAAAACAAAAAAGGGTTTCTTCAATTTCTGTAACTGTACCGTCAATATCTTTTGGCTGAATATATTTTTGCCGCTTTTATATCAGTCATTGTAAGGTGCACTTGTGGCCTGCTGTAGTTGCGAACACTGCTATCCATAAAGTGTACCGCTGTGTGAAAATCCCCATCAAAGTATCCCTCCACAGCCCTTTCTCATGATATGGGGAAACCGTGTGCTTCAAGCACTAACCTACACAGTCTCATGCTTGGAACTAAAATCTGCATACTCAGGGCTCAGAGCCAATGGTAGCCACATGCCCCACTTCACCAATATACTGCATTGGCACTGTAATGTCAGTTAACACCCAAGCATGATGCCGCTGCTCCAAAGGGAGAGAATTTTTATGGGCAAGTCAAATGACCTGCAATTCCAGACAATTTTTTCAACTTGTGTTCTTTCGTTCTCCAGGAATCATTGACAAAGCTTTTACAGATGGGTTCACTAAACCTCAGTGGCATTTGTTCTCCTAATTAACTGCGACCAATTTTTCCAAACCGCACCCTATACTGAAGTCACTCCACAGATATTAGGAAAAATTATATTTGAGGAAACTGCCAAGCTAATGAATACATTGCAGGTGACCTATAGATTGTTCAATGTGCAGAAAGAAGCACAGGGCTTAATCAAACAGCCAATAAATATATATGTACTCCAGCAGAAGCCATCATGAGTTTTTTTAGGTTAATTGTAATATGCAAACCACAAATACCACAAAACAAAGCTTCAAAAAGCCAACAAAGTAAAAGAGCAAGCACCCGCATAAAGAGAAAACAAAATAAAATAATAAAGCATAATAAGAAGAATGTATGCATCAATTACAAGCAGCACAGACAAATAAAAATAAATAAAAGCACAGCATAAAATATAATATCTGATAGTACAAGTTTGCTTTTAATCTCCGAGATGGTAATGCTCATAATTTTAGGAGATCGTTTCAAAGTTTTCCCCAAGGTATTGACATGGTTTCTGCTTTCTAGAACCGTGTATCGACTTATCTTTCAGACTGTGTCAATGGCCCTTGGATCACTGTGGGGAGACTTTAATAGCATTTTAGATAGCTTTTATGACAGGTCGGTGTCCCCTCTCCCCCAGTCCCCAGTAGTGCATAACGCTAAAAATTGCCAGCAACTGTTCGACGTCTGGCAATTGAGTGACACTTGGTGCTTACAACGCACCGGCATGAATACTCTATTTTCCTGAACATAATATGCACTCTCAATTGGATAGGTTTGTTTGCACATCAGATCTTCATACTCGTGTCTTGACATTCATATTACTCAAAATTCTTATCTGACCACAATCCCTTGTACATAGCCCTGACCTCAGGGAGGATGCCTACCACAATTACAACATGGCAGTTACAAATAACTATATCGGAGGATTCGGTGTTCCGTCAAACAGTGGAGGATCATATAGATCCAATATTCCCCAATAAAAAGCAAAAGCACCTCCTCCCCATTAGTGGAGTGGGAAACGTTTAAAGTGTTCGCTAGGGGCTTATGCATCATGACTACAGAAGGGTTAGACAAACCCTAACCAGAGACATTTTGTAGCTCAAAGCATCTATTCTTGACTTGAAACAGCTTATTCCTACTAACCCAGACAAAGTCGCAGACTTATGCATTGTAAGATCCACCTACTTTGATAGATTAGAAATTCTTAGATGTCAATACTACTGCTCCTTCTGGGACAGAACACACAACAAATGGCAGATTTAGTTAATTCTCGAGTATCGAGTACTAACCCTATCTACATAAATTTTCTTTCCGGAGTCGTGACCTCCCTCCCCCCACCCCCATGTGTTGAATTTAGGGCGGTTCTACTGGACCTTCTTCGTGGTAAAATTGCAGAATTGGATGGGCATGTGGCAGAGTTTTATTCTTTTTTCCAGGCAATTGGCACCTAGTTTGGCTATGCTCTATGAAGCATCCTTTGAATTAGGTCCTCTCCTTTCCTCTTTGGATGAAGCCATTATTTCTACAATGCTGAAACACCATAAAGACTCCTCAGATAAGGCTTCCTAACACCCATTATCGATTTTAAATACCGATTATAAGATCTTAGTAAAAATACTAGCTGGTCATCTGTTGCCAGAACTCCCACAAATGATCCAGGACGATCAATCTAGTTTTGTTCCAGAATGTATTATCTCTTTCAATCTTTGAAGGTTATGGAATGTTAAGTGTGATGCGTCCAAATTGTTCCACAATGCTGCATGTATCGCGTTCGACTTTGAAAAGGCCTTAGATTTCCTTCACTGGGGATATATGCAGAGTTCTGACACGATTTGGGGTAGGTCCATACTGGCATAAATGGGAGCATATGCTATACAAAAACCAAATGGCTCATGTAAAAACCTGACATTGTAGCTCTGATTCTTGGGCAGTAGGTCGGGGTACTGGTCAAGGTTGCCCATTATCACCATTACTATTAGCTACGGCAAAATAACCCATAGCAGCTCTGTTGCGAAGCCCTATGGCACACTTGGGGATAACAATCAATCAATCAATCAAATAACTTTATTCGCATTTAGAAAATGCATAAAAGTACAAATAATTATCATAATACAAATTGATCGGGAAATATTTTAAAACATTTAAAAACTTTCATTTTGTATATTTGCCTATTAGAAATAGCATAGTTTAAGTGCATCCGCATTTCTAAGACTAGCTGCTATATATCATAAGAGGAATATTTACACTAATCAAAGTGTGATTATATCACCATCACGTAAACAATTCATTTTTCTTTTACAGATTCAATTTAACATGTTAGCTAACTAGCAGCAATTTAATTAAAAACAGTATTAACAATTGATGATGATTGGTAAAAATAATCACATAAAACAACACCCCTATTTGAGGATCTTCTCCTAGTCCGAAAAGCGGAATATAAAACGTTTGCTAATATAAAACAAATATAGGGTGTTTCCAAAGAGTAAATAACTAAAAGAGCTAGGGAATAAGAGTGTATGCTCAATTTACTTTACAGGGGGTGGGGGGATCCTATAAGCATTTACATATAGATACAACCAAAAAAAATTAAAACAACCCAATATTTCATGATATCTAAAAACATACTAACAAATCATGTCTCAATATCATTAGCCACTCTTGTAGATCTAGATTTAAGGGCCATTCTTAAAAAGTTTACCACACAGGACAAGGTTAAAACATCTGCGGAAAGTTTTAAAAAGAGCAATGCCACGCGTGCCTGTCTAATACCAGTAGTCTGTAATAAAGACTTCAAGAACCTTTTTCTAGGGAGGTCATAAAATGAACAATTAAAAAGGAAGTGGAGGGTATCCTGCGGAGACACATTGTCGCAGCCGCAGGGCCCTCTCTCCCCAGGCTTTACTCTAAAGCCTGCTGGGACCGCTAAAATATGGTGGATAAAATTAAATCTAAAACGTGTGATTAAAAATCTATCGTGGGCATTTGTCATAATAGTTAAATATGGTTCTATATTCAAGGAGGTTTTAATTAAAACGTGTTCTCTTACTGTGGGTTTAACCAACTCGTTACTCTCACGTTGCGCCATACTAAACTTGAAAAACAACTCTTTGACAGCTGCCTTGTCCTTCTGTCTTATTATATCTGGGTCATCGAACAGTGCCTGCCGTCCCATTTTTTGTAGGCAATCCCGCACATATTTTAACCATGGGATCTTCATTACGTTAGCCAGGGACAGGCAATCCTGGACAACAAGCCTTGTCAGGCCTATCTCTTCATTTAACCAGACCTTTAACCAGTGAATTATGGGTCTAACAGCCACTAAATCTGAGATGTAACTAGCTCCCAGTTCTTCATGTGCAATAAATGCTGGGGTGCTATGGGGAACCCTTAATAGGCGCCTCATATATTTGTTTTCTTCCGTTTGTAGGCTATTGATTTTCACAAAGCCCCAAACCTCACTACCATACAACACCTTGGCACAGCAGATTGAGTTGTACAATTTCAAAATCATGTCCGGGGTCCACAGCCCAAGCCTGCTTGCAAAGTTCGCAATTGAACCTGTGGATCTAATTAAAGACAGAGATTTCTCTTCTAGTAACTGTTTAAAGTTAAGCTTCCCATCAAATAATATGCCTAAATAAGCAAAAACTGGGACTTTACCTAAGACATGCGAGCCAATGGTGTATTTAAATGATTTGGCTGGCTTTTTCCCCATCTCCATTACATATGATTTGGTGAGATTGGGGGCCATCTCGAGTTTTTCCATAAACTCTACAAAACCATTAATTAAAAGTTGTAGACCATGAGGGGTGCGTGCCAATAACACAGCGTCATCTGCATATAATAAAACCGGCACAGTTCTTTCTCCTATTCGTGGTACATCTGCCCTAATATCCCGCAGTGCCGCGTCCAGGCCATTAATGTATAAAGTAAATAAGAAGGGAGCCAGAATGCATCCCTGTCTGACACCGCTTGAACATCCAAACCGATCCGTTACTTTTCCCTCCTGGGTATACCTTACTGCAGCCGTGGTGTGATTATGCAGTGATTGGAGTATATTTATTAATTCTAAATCCACCCCCTGATTAGCCATTACTAGCCACAACTTGTTCCGGTTCACGCGGTCAAAAGCCGCCGATAAATCCATAAAAGCCAAATAAAAACCTCCCTTTTAACAGCGTATATTTAGCAGAAATAAGATAAAGATTAAGACACTGGTCCACAGTTGATTTCCTGGGCGGAATCCGTATTGAACATCAGTGATTATATTAGCAGACTCAGCCCACTCCATTAGTCTATTTAAAATTACCCGCCCCAAGACCTTGGCTGATACATCTATCAAAGATATTGGTCGGTAACAGTGCGGGCTATCCCGATTACCCTTCTTAAAGATCGGTACTATAATTGCCGAAGACCAAGATGTGGGCATTGAAACACTTATTGCCGCATTTAAGACCCTTGTTAATAAAGGTGCCCAGACCTGTACATTCGATCTGAAAAGGTCGGGTGGAATCCCATCTGGGCCTGGGGCCTTATTTCGCATCAGCCCTTCGATACCAACAGTGACTTCCTCCAACGAAAAAATGACAGAGGTAGCCCTTGTGGGTATAGTTGACAACCATGCTTCTGCCTGGCCAGACGAGTGGTTATATAGGCCCTGAAAATATTCCTGCCATTGTTCCGGGAGTATATTACCACTTAGCCCTGGTTTATTTGGGTCCGCAAAACAGGGACTATTTATAACCCTCCAAAACCGTTCTGAGTCTTTCTGCTCTGCTGCTTCAAGGAGTTCCTCCCACGCTATCCGCTGCAATTGACCTCTACGTTGTTTTAACGCTGACTTATAACTTGCGCGACACGCCAACACCCTCTCTCTATCCCTAGGGGACTGCTTGAGAGCATCCTTCAAGTTCCTAAGGGTAAGAGAACAATGGTGGCTAAACCATCTTGGGGAATCCCCCCTATGCCTACATGGGTGTGTCTTCAGCAATTTAGTGACAAGGACAGCGATATTTGTGAAAGCCTTGATCAAGTCGGCCCCTTCCACCTCTGGGTCCAAGCAATTCATGATGTCTTTAGCTCCTTGACCAAATAGAGCCGCATTGAACCCTGCCTCATTTATCTGGACCCATCTTAATCGCCTGCCTTGATCGATCGTGGATAATAATTGATCCTCTGTCTGTCTGACCACTTGGGGATAAAGCTTCGTAAGCTATACATGCAGTGTCGCTATATGCGGAAGACTTGTTGCTGTATGTAACAAAGACACAGGAGGAGACCTTTCTTCAATTGAGCAACTATTGGGAGACTCATTGGCTCCACACAAATTAGGCCAAATCTTTCATTTTTCCCCTGCATACAGGGCATAATGTCTGTTCCCATGTACACTTGAATATCAGATTGGTGCATGAATATGAGTCGTTATTGTTATTTCATGTTTCCAACTAACCTGAGGATTTGAGAGACGGTAACTTGGGTAGGGCAGTCCAACAGCTCCAGGGACAAAACACACTCTGGACCTCTCTCCTCTGTAGGCCTTGGGTTGGATTGCATTTATTAAAATGCTGATACTCCTTCGCTTGTTATATTATTCTACAAACCTCCTATTACTTATTCCTAGGTCCTTCATTAAGGAAGTCAATAAGCTGCTTAGTAATTTTATATGGGCTGCAGGGTGCTGTTGGGTGGCTTTATCTACCAATAAATTACCAGTAGAGGCAGGGGGACTAGCCCTACCTGATTTTGAGCATTATTATTTAGCTGCTCAGTTGCCGTGGCTATCTCAATGGCTGGTAGGCGGCTCTTCATCTGAAAAGGGGTTCTGTGTTTTCAATTAAAGAGATGGCTCACTTCACTCCTTAATGTTACCCTCCAAGCATTCACGAACACATTTTCCTGTGTTGCTCTGAACAGTCATGTCTCAACAGAACACGTGTGATAACGAGGTCAATTCTGCCCTGTGCTCCAGCGATTCCCCTGCTTAATTCCCCCCACCCACACGGGATAGATTCAGTCTGGTCAAGTTCATTCCTGGACCGACCTGGGTCTGTCTACGTTGGGAGAATTATGGATTTGTAGCAAATTGCTTGATTTCCCTACCCTTTCGACACACTATAATGTCTCCCTTGGGAAATTTCTCACCTATACACAGGTCAAACATGTTCTCCGTGATCTATTCAAAACTCAATGTATATAAAATGTTATACACTATGGGCCATTGTGTCAAATTGATTAAATAACTCTACAGGGCCGATTTATGCCACTGGGACCATTGCCCAATCCAGAACATCCCTCCGGGAATCCTGGCAAACATGACAAATTCAGTTCATGGTGCCGAATGATACGACTATAGGTATACTAAGGGGACTCGTAATAATGCGGAGGTATAATGCACAGCCATAACATGTACATTCACCAGCTTGTCAGAGAAAAAAGTAGTGAATGGCAAAAAGACACTCCATGTTTGCAACTCATAGGCCGGTCTCACCAAAGTAATGGCAACAAAAAACACAGCTTCATAGTCAACAACCGTAACTGGCAACTGTGAAGGGGCTCAAGTGTACACACCATCAAAAAAAAAGTAAAAACAAGATTTAGTTACCGTTGTGGCATAACAAAAGGATTAGAGGGATACAGATTGTTCAACCGTTTATGCAACCTCATCATAATAGGGTACATGAACAGGGATGGCTGGCCTGGGAGACAGGGGAACGCCGCCAACTCTGCCTAACAACTCTTGACCGCGCCTACTGCACTCCGTCTCAGAGTCAGATAGAGGACAAACTGGAGGACCTCTGACAATCTAGTTCACAAGGGAACGACTTGGTTTTTTGCGCACAATGCAACAAAACTGCTCGACCTCCCAAAGTATACAGACTCCGTGGAGGGCTAGCTAGCAGTTAAGATGATGTCCACATCTCCGGCAGCAGCTGAAAGGAGCTCAGGCACACCCACTCACTGTGCAGTCATGAAGGTGGAGGCTCTGAAGATTAGGGTGCAGAGTCATACTTTCCAGTCTGACTGGAAAAGGAGATCCGCACTGAGAGGAAGGAAAAGTGAGGGACATAGGGAGAGGTGCAGAAGGTCTGCGTACCACACCCTTCTTAGCCAATCTGGGGCAACAAAAATTAATGAATGCCTTTGACACGGTCTAGGCAAATCTTTTTCAGAACTCATGGAATCTTGGGCAATAGGGGGTAAAAACATGTAGGGCAACAGCGAGTTCCACCTCAATTTAAACGTGTCCAAGGCTCTCTCAGCAGATACTAGAAAGCGCAGAACTTCAGGCACAGCGTATTTTCCAAGGAGACTAACAAGTCCACTTGAGGAGTGCCCAACAGGCAAAGATATCCAGGAGTGCCTCTTGTAGAAATTAGATCCTCTGAAAAGGAGGAAAAGCACAGAGAAGCATAGTGACCAGAAGTGCCCCTATGAACATGAGACGTGAGGGGTCTAGGTGAGATTTGGGCCTGTTAATTGACAAGCACATGTCGAACAGAAGAGCTGCCATCAACTGCAGATAACGAGTCACTACCTCTGGCATCTCAGCTTTTATTAGCCAGCAGTCAAGGAATGGGAAAACTGTGATCCAACTGTCTGAGACGTGCCACAACCACCACCATCACCTAGGTGATTAGCAGAGGTGCCGACGTTAATCTGAATGGAAGTACCACAAAATGGTCGCCGCCCCAAACAGCAGGTGTTTCGGATACTGCAGTGGCATCAGAAAATAACCGTATGCGTCCTGCAAACCACATAAACCAGCCCCCTGCTTCTAACTCCAACAGGGCCTGAGCTAGGATCAACATTTTGAACTTTTCTTCTCGGGTAAAAAAAGCCATAATCCGGAGATCTCAGATTGGACACAAAACTGCCGTCTTTCATGGGAGTATCGCGGGTAGCATACTTGCCCAATTTCCTGCTCTATAACACATACACTGGTTCTGTTGGTTCACGTAGGCCAGTATATAGGGTGTATTGGAATAAATACACCCTATATATTGGCCCTACGGGATGGCCTTCCAGGGCGTAGAAGGAAGGATCCCAGCCTCCCACAGACTTCTGGTTCTCTGGTAGGAGAAAGCTAGAGCTGTTTCACCGGCAGCGCAGAGAGGAGGAGGCAGCGATGATAGTGGGACGTTAGGGCCATCTGCCCTTACCTTTACATCTGCCTCTGTACTGCCTGATGAGGGGATTTTGAGTTTGCTGCTGCTGCTGAGATTGAGCGGATTGCCACTAATGAAAATTGAAGCACCTCAGGAAGCCTTGAAAATGGTGAAATTGCCTATAAACTCTTTGAGGCCGTTATTGCACGCCTAGAAATCTAGCGGTTGCCCTGCTGGTCTTCAAGCTCTCTAAGGCAGTGTCAGGTTGGTAGAGAAAGAGTCAGGAGCCTTCAAACAGAAGATTCATGAGAATGGCCTGCACGTATGATGACAATCTTGACGTGCAAAGTCAAGAGGGAAGCATACAGTGACCGTAGACCCCACAGCACTGGCCGCTGTGTCAGCGGCATCCAGTCCAGATTTAATGAAATGCTGAGATGCATCTTGGTCATTCTGAACATCATCTGAAAAATAAGCCTTGAGGTCATCAGCAAAGTAATGGACAACTAGCTGGACCATATCCCAACAGGGCATGTGAATATCTGGCCAGAGGGCCATAGAGTTCAACTATTTCAACGCTATACTGCTGAAGTACAAGAAGCTTGCATCTTCAAGCTTTCTGCTGAAGGGTGTGCCGACAAGAAGGAGGGATACCCAGGGGCCGGGTGATGAGGTCTTCCCACCAACTTACTCACCCCTAGGGTAGAAGTGGGTTTCTCACATGCAAGTATTGGATGCAGTAAAGAGTCAATGAAGGGGAGCAACAGTTCAGAAGGAGAGGCGGGAGGCTACAACACTTCAGTCGAAACATTAGTCTGTCTTGATGGATGGCAGGGTAGCTACAAAATCTCTGCTACCCACCCTCACCACTGAGTAAAAGGCTGTAAATTCTGGAGGAGGAGGCCCGAAGGGAAATCCTTCTCCAGCTCTGGTGAGGTATCCAGGCCAGTGGCTGAAGTGAGACCAGAAACCTCCACAGCTGAGTCAATGGGACGGTGGTCAGCCGCTCCCCAGTCTCATAAGGATCCAGTGGGTCAGCATCTGCTCCAAAGGGGTCATTAAAAGTGTGGCCATAAGAGAGCTGCTACTTTGTGGTACCTTTCCTCGCCCAGCTCTGGGCTTATTTTATTTTAAAAGTTTTATATGGCGCAAACATTACCCTCGCGAGTATCAGAGCGCTTTACAGATAAGGAGCAGAGATGTATAGAGCCCATAGTGTCAAACAAGAAGATGACGAGGCAACACGCCAGAAGAGGGGGTTGACCCTTCAATGTCAACACAGATAGGTCAAAAAGACAATAACATGACAAGCAAGTAATAATAATTACAAAAACTAGCACAGTACAGGTTAAGGCAACACACCCGAAGAGGGTGGTGACGCCATAATGTTAATAGAGATAGATCAGAAAAGGCAATAACATAACAAGCAATTAATCATAATGTCATAATCTAGAGAAGAACAGGTTCAGCCTACCCCTCACCCCCCCAGGATATGGGCGTCATCACCACAATTTAGATACAGATAGCAGTAATCCTGAGTGTAGTGGACGAGTCATAATATGCTATGAGAGACGAGTTCTTAAGGTCTAGGTCAGAGATTTGTTCATAAATAGTAGTTTAACATCTTTCTTGAAATAAGTAGTTGATGGGTTCAGTCTTATTTCAGGGAGGATGGAGTTCAAAATTCTCGGGGCGATGCCAGAGAAGGCTCTGTTGTAGGTTTTCTTTTTGGAGAATCTCTGTGGTTTAAGCAATAGAGTGCTGGAGCTTCTAGAGGGTCTGGGGCCTCCCAAAAGGTCAGGTTTATGAGCGAGGTAGCTAGGGGTATTGAAGTGTAGAGCTTTGTGGGTCACACATACAATTTTCAGTTGAATTCTTGCTTCGTAGATGAGCCAATTGAGGGATTTCAAATCAGGGGTGAAGTGATCATTTCTTTTTGATCCAGTGATGAGCCTTGCAGCAGCGTTAATGGAGGCTCTTAAGGGGACTGTTTTGGATCTTGGCAAGCCACAGAGTGTGGCACTTCCATAGTCCAACCTGGGTATAACTGTTTGAGGAAGGGCTTTAATTTCCTTAAGATGTTTATTTGGAAGTTCGCTCCTTTGTTGGCAGCACTAATGTCCTTCTGCATATTAATGTTCTTATCAGGATTTATTCCCAGTGATCTTGCGAATCTTACCATGGTGTCCCTCTGTGTGGTGCATTGGCTCCAATTCTGTAGGATCAGTGGCATGGAGCTCGGTGTGAATGGGGTCTGAGAAAGTGGGGAGGTAGCGGCCTTAGTGGTAGAGCCATTTGTGCTGCCAGCAGTAGGCACAACACTACATAGCTATGGACCAAAGTAGAGGTGTGAGCCGGGGCGGCACCAGAGACTGAAAGGTCTGAGCTGAACAATACTGATGCAGACACGAAAAGCATAGACATGCCACACAGCCGCACTGGGCCTAAAAGTGCACCAGAGGAGGCTGTCGCTCTAGAAAAGACGCCAAATACAGAATTAAAGACCGTTGCCGGATCTGACCCTGCAGCTGGAAAATCGGGGTATGATGCATGGGCACTGAAGACTGCTCAGGCTGGACCAGTTGGCATTCAGGTTGCAAGGGCAAGACCAGGGGAGAATCCATCAGGTGCACTTACTCAGAAAGCACCATAGGCCCCAACTCCAGCTCAGGGGACAAAGATCCTTTGGAAGTCTGGGGTGCCTGGGTGACTTACATCTTTAGAAGTGCTTCTTGTGCTTTTTATGTTTCCTTCGCCCGCTTGAGGAGTGCGAATTCAGTGACCTCAAGCAAGTGAAGGAAACAAGGCCAGCCTCATTTGTCATTGTGGGCCAGCGCCATTAGAAGTTGTGCTTCTGTCTCTTTAAATGCATTTGCATACTTTGGCAGGACTCGCATAACTTGGAGTCATGGTCCAAAGCCAGGTACCACAGGTAAACAGAGGCAGTGCTGGTTATGGACCTCTGTCCCTCCCAGTCCATACATGCCTTTAAACCCAAAAACATTTCGGGGTGGGGACACACATCATAGCACTGCACTAAAAAAATAAATGTATTGATGCACTAAAGCATGAAAACTCTCCATACCTTACGTTTCGCGTTACTCATTCCCTATACATTACTTTGATTTAATCTTCCAATGAAGAACTGTGAAACAGAAAATTCTCCAAAACGGAAAAAGTGATCGGACCCTGTTGCGCAGGGATGAGTCATATATGGCTTCTGTGACATCCGCAGGAATCACTTCCTGTACCGACATGGAGCCAGTGCTCCATACCAGTCAAAGGACTTTGAAGTTTCCGAATCCAGTCTGGTGCTTGGAATTATTCAACGAGTGAGGGTCCTGAAGGTCGAAGTCTCCATCAGAAGCTATTTATTTGCAATGAATTCCACATGAAAGGAGATTAAAATGCTATTATGTCCAGATGTTACTGAGAACAAGTGGCTTAGAACTTTTTAGGCTGAAGTGCAAAGTCTTGCTGATATCAAGTGTCTCTTCCGCCCAACACCTTGATAGGCATACCAAGCATGAACTGGTCTATCTGGGAGTTCCAACCTTCCCCTTCAAATAATCAATGTATGCTCACATTGCTTTGGGTGCTATACAGGCAGCAAGCTTTGAAAAGCAACTGCATAACTATAAGCAAAGACTGGTAAACCATATATGCTCTTGACTCGCATCCTTAGAATTAGATTAGTGAGTGGTAGGCCTCATTGCTCTGCACCAGGTGTCTGGCAAACCGTATTGAATAGATTGTCCCTATATTCAATTCTACTAAGAGGACATCTTTGGTCATCTATACGTTTCACAGGCAGTAGGCAGTTTTGAAAGGGTATTAACAGACTTTCATGGAGTATCAAAGAAGACACCGCCCCTTTGCCTCCTCTCCTGTAAACTTTCACAGGGTCTTGTGGGAAGAAGAGCAGCACCAGTCCCAAGCATTAGTATCAAAATTCACAGAATAATTTTTATTGGTCTAAATAAAATGGCTGAATTATCCGCTCCATAAGAAAATTTCACATTTTTTGTAATATCCACAGCATTGAAATATGAAGGTTGTTTTATTATTTGTGCTATTATCTCTAGTACTGTGCTTGAGTAGTATTTTTCAGAGGCTTTCAAATAATTTGGGGAAAATAAATTACGGTGTAGCAAAAGATATGGACAAACACATAATCCAGAGATTAACTGTGTTCAACACAAACACTCACATTACTTAACTGCCCATATAGAGGAACACTTACTCAACATCCTTTTTCATTTGTCTTTAAGGTCTGGTTATCATCGCAACTTTACTGACTATCTAATGTAGACTTTCCTTCCATTTTTGCTGCTAAATGAATATGTAACCAGACATTTCCTTGTCCTGCAGTGTCAATTCCAGGTTCCCCAAATCTTACTGGATAAAGGGACAAGATTCCAACTCTCCACTTAGTACCACAGTCCTGCATCAGACTTCTGACCCAGTTTCAAAAACTGGCTGAAGGTGTCACCCACAACATGGCTGTCAACTTACTTTTGCCAGTGGACACAACAATCACATCTGCAACTACAACACCAAACTGCCAACAGAAGGGTTCATAGCTATATACACAAGTCACCTTCAACAGCAAAGGATAATGATGTGATTGCCCCTAATCGGCCTGTCTAGAGAAAGGCCAGAGTGGGTTCTTCACTGCCAAAACATTTAAAGATGATTTATGTTAATAAAGAGACACATAGTTTTGAATCTAAGATGATGGATATGGATTGAAAGAACGCATGCACAATTAAATTAATCTTGCTCTGGCCTCCCTAGATGATAAAATGGCCTTTGACACAGTATCTTACAACTATCTGCTCAGTAGCCTAAGCTGCATTTGGAAACAATTTTTTTTAGCAGGGTGCGTCTATCAATGGCACAGATGAAAACCAACTCCACAATCTCAGAACTAGTGGGGCACTATACAGGGATACCCGCTCTCTTCACAATGGCCAATGAACGACTGACTGGTGTGCAAACTAATGCTTTAAAGGAACAAGGGTCCCTAAACCAAACATATATAAATTATTACTGGAAGCAACAATTATGCCCAGAAGCAATGTCCACTAGACAAATTAAAATCACATTTATTTAACAAATAAATTAAATAGGTGGGTGGAGACACGAAACACAAATAACACTAAATTAAACAAACAAAAGGGTTCAGGCAATAATGTGTGACATTAATAAAAAAATGTTTAATCACAAATAAATCTACAGCAGCACTTCTTCCCGTATGTTCATTACTTTATACAATTAATAGGGTCAGTGCACGAGAATCAACGGCCTTTCAATCCTTACACAAGAACAGGATCATCATCAGGACATTACAATTCATGCCTGAGAAGTTTTTCTCAATGGTAAGAGAAAATAACAAAGAAAAAAGGACGGAAGGAAAGGAAATATAATCAGTTGCCATTGGGAAGATACCCATGTATTACACGATAAACCGCGCTCACAAGGGTGAGAAGCATTAAGTGCCTAGGGCCAAGTACACAGGTGGGGCCCAAACAAAATGAGGCGTGCTCACCATGCGAAGAACCCGGGGCGGGGTTCAATAAGGGAATTAGAGGCAACCAGACTGTGCCAATTGCTTGTAATATAACCGTGGAATTACTACCCGACGTCAACTGCAATTTATCTGCTGACTGGAACGGAATGTAGGCGTGAAACTGCTGGTAGATGCAGGACTGATCTAAAAACTGTCAACCTTTTATGATACAGAAGGTAAATTTCAATTTTTAGAGTGATTAGCTTCACTTCAATGTATACAAATGCTTGAAAGGATAAACTGAAGGCACCATAAAACACATATACACAATTGCACAGCCTACAAAAGTTAAAAGTTCTGACAAGTAGTAAGAGACATGAATATGTTTCAGTGGTAGAGCTGCATATGTAGGGTAATGGGAGATGTATTTATGAAAGTAATTTATGCAACCTTTAGAAATCCATACTATGTTTGAAGAACACACAGGACATTTCCTAAGAGTATTATACACTTATGAAAGCGGCAAGGGACACCTGGAATACCTTTCTGTAGACACCCACAGAATTGTAAACCCTTTCAGAACTACAAGAACTGATAGACAAGATGAAGCAATAACTGTGCTCTACAAGGCAATATGGAGTAATCAGATGAAAGCAGATTTGGGGGTGACTAAATGGAAGACAAATATTCTGAAGAAATAACAGAAGGAGAAGAAGCTTTTGTCCATATAAAAATAAGCCCACAAGTAATACTAGATTTATTATTTGGTGTTTTTGTAAAGCCCTAACTACCACCAAGAGGTGGCCTCAGAGCATTTCAGCAGTGGGACAAATGATTTGCTTATACAGTGCAAGAAGCTGGTGCAGATCTAAAACCAGTCAACCAGCTACAGAAAGAACAGTGGCAATGTTGCAGGGATTCTGCACATACACAGAACTATGCGCAGGAATATGGGACCTTGGTGTATAGGGGCTAAGCCTTCCCACCACCTTAGTGCCCATGAACCCAGGACAGACTAGCTACAGTGTCTCACTCACTCTCCTACACACTCATGAAGAAGCAAATGATTAGACACCCCAGAACACAACACTCCCGGATCTCTCAGGAATCGCGGTAACAAGACACACCTTTTCGCTCACACTCTCGTATCTGTCCACAATGAGAACTGACTGAAACACGAGTATAGTTTAAAATGTTTATTTTAACTATTGCGCTCTAAAATGCAGTATACGAACCACAACCAGCAGAAAAATGCATAAAACTAATAGTTAGCATTGCAGCTAGGCCATATATCAAAGGGCGATGTCATCATATAAAGGCAGTGGAACAAGGACTATAAAGCCTGCCCACCCTCCCGTTGGTAAGAAGTATTACTATTATATAATAGAAGATCTCTGGGCTTTGTCAGCAGACCCCATGCCTTAGTGCTTAGATGGTAGATCTACTTCATATGAACCACATTGCTCTTCTCCCTGGAAAGCTCCCTCTCCAAGTGTGTGTTACCTAAACATGCCCATAATATCAAAGCACGAGTTTCCAGCAGCATCTGCATTAGCATGTTTTGTCTAGGTGCTAGGGACTGTCCAGAACAGAACAACAAGGGGCATTGTTTATCGACCTTGCTCACAGTGTTCAGACTAAACTCCAGGAACAGGCAGAGAACGAACAAGGCAGACGGTTCTCATGTGAAAGGCATAAACAGAGTCTTGTCAAATAAAGCCATGTAGTAATGTGCGCAAAAGCAGCTTCATGGCTGCTGGGCTCATGCTAACTTAGCGATGTCGACAATGTCCCTATCGGCCACGTGACACCCTCCCCCCCTTGGCCAGGTCGTAGCATATAGAAAAACAGAATGCAACGGTAAGTAGAGTCAAAAAATGCTTGTAAAAGAGCCAAATCGGAAAAATGCAAAAATTCTAGTTTAAAAAGTATTTAAGGCGAGTCCTGAAAATTCACCAAATTACGTGAACCGTGGAATGCAAGCCGTTCCAAAAGGTCATCCCAGTCGTTCATAGCAAAGAGAGATGCCATCCAGTTGAGCAGTTCGAAGGAACACACGTGCTCCACATAATCCAATGCCTCCAGGAGCATACCCGGGCAACTTGCGTGATATTCGATGAAACCCCGCTGCAAGAGGCGCTGTGCAGCCTCACAGGTATTCCAGCCGGCCAACACTCCAAGTGCTGCCGCACGCATCAAACGGCCGTCCCCAGAACAGGCCTGGTCATGGGCCAACAACGGACCCATTAACAGATCATAATCCAGGTCAAATATAAAGCCAAGTAGTAACGTGTGCAAAAGCTGCTTCATGGCTGCTGGGCTCATACTAACTTAGCGATGTCGACAATGTCCCTATCGGCCACGTGACAGCAAGACAGTCTTTGTCAGGCGAGTCACAAATAATGACAAAGCTATGAGGAGACAGAGGCCAGGAGAGGGAAGGCCGGTCCTAGTTGTCTGACTGGGCAGGTCTCAGGATCAAAGTAAGGTAAGTTGGAATGAGCCTTGGTAATGGTGTCTGAATGTCTAGATAAAAAGATAAGTCTTCAACGAGCATCTGAACTTCAGGTAATCATTTTTCAGGCTCATTCAATTCAAAGTACTGCTTAGAGCACGTAACACCCACATTTACAAGTAAAATTACCCTATTAAGCAGGGTATATGCCTAATATGAAGTACATTAGCAGTACACTTCATACATCTTACATGGTCTTGCCATATAGTGCAGTGGCATGCTAACAGAGTAGACACCACTGGCATTCTTTCTAGGCCTATATCAGTTTAGAACCAAAAATGCAGAGAGGAATAAAGTCACAACACATAAATCAAAGATGGGACAACTTGCAACACTGACTCGACGTATGAATAGTAAAACACCTACAATAGAAGACTAGCCCAAAGGTGTATAAGAATGGGAAACAGCAAAGGTAATACATATGAGGAATATGAAGACAGAAGAGAAACTCAGAGGACTCGCAGCATGGCACTCACACAAGATAAATATTCTCTCCATATCAACTTCACCCTGAGAAAAGGGTTTTAATTTAGATACAAGAGTAACATTAGAAAACTGAATTAGGATACCTCCAACACATGGAAAGGTAATCACCACAGAATCTTCCACTAAAGAGTGGAAACTGCAGAGACATTCAAAATGATTCAGGACCTTATGAAATTGAACGCCCCAGACTGGCCGGAAATATAGGTTGTAAAAGAAGTTAAATATTTGATTCCTACCTGGCGTAGACAACATGCTGGTATTCTTTTGCTTGCTGTATTGAGTTTGCTTAGATTAATTATAATGTTCTTTTAAAAACTCTACGTAGCGATCTTTAATGTAGATTTACAACATTTATAGAATTCACAACATCCCAGCATTTTTCGTGGAACTCACAGTCTGAGAATTCCAAAAAGGAATTAAATTTACTCATGCTATTTTCTTCCAAAGTCGAAAATCTGCATAAGTATGACATGCAGAATTTTCCACTTACACAATTAACTTTCTTAACTTACAAATCCCTAGTTTCCATTATGGGCGGTGAAGTACCACTTACGCGTGCAACAAATGGTGAAGCTCAAACCAAATGAAAGACTCCGAAGGAAGAAATTAACAACCACCGACTTTATCCAAGAGCCATTAATTACGCCACATGCTGACAAGACGCCATGCGACCAGTGTCACAGAAGTCACTACAGTAGTTATCTCTTAGACATGAACACAAAAATATAGAATGAACGAATTACATTGCAAGTATTGCAACTTTTTTAAAGTCTTTACAAACTTCTTGCTGAATCACAGCGGATACAGATGAGAAACTGCTGGCTGTATGGATTTAGCTTCAAAATCCACTGGGGACATACAGAATAACCACCAAGATTACCACAAAAATGCTCTGATTATATGAAACAAAATGTTCTAAACCAGCTTAAGCCATTATTTAACGAATTCTCTGCCCAGCCTTGCCGTGGCTTTTTTTTCATTCAATTAAAAGTATTCAGATGCTGATCTCCCACTAGCACCGCTAAATACTGCCTTCCTGTCCAACATAATCATGCCACATGGCTGGGTAAATCTATACAATATAGATTTAGCAGAGACCTTTGTCAGCAGTGTTCAACTAGCAGTGAAGGGGTAGACATTTATTTTGCATTTACGTAATGTGCTTGCAATTGGATCACGCACTCGAGTGCTAATCAGTAAATAAATAACCAGAAAGGGTTTTCTTTGTTTTTTTGTTAATTATGGACTGCAAGGCCAAATTAAATAAGTTTTAGCACCCCTAGGTCCACAACAGTGTACAAACACCGTAATTTATAAGGCAAAATCTCATCCCGGACTCAGATTCAGCAACCATCAGATTTTACCCCCGCAAATCTGTTCCTGTGGCCGGTGTGTGGGCATAGGTTTACCAGTGAGGTTCGGTGAGCATTCAAAAGCTTGAACATTTCTAGGTATTCACATATATTTTGCAGGTAGTTTTCAACAAATAAACATTTACAAATGTATCTGTCAACGACAGGAGTAAGGAGCAGGTTACCCTGTAAGCATCTATTCGTAGCATGCATTGCTGCAGATTCACATGTTATGCACACTCCAGCCATCTAGGGTTGGGCCCAGACTGTGCAAGTTTTTTTTCTCAAGGAAGTTTTATGGTCGGCGTCGTATCCCCTTCCTCCTCGAGGTATTGCGCATGTTCAACGGCTCCTTTGTTAGATTATAATGTTATTTCCTTGCCATACAGGAAATGAGGATATAGTCTGCTAAGTTATCACTTGCTGTTGAACAGGCTGAAAGTTTGGGGATTTGAGTCACCATCTAATACCTGCCGGGGAGGCGGGAGGGTACATGTGAACCTGCAGCACTACACACTACGAATAGATGCTTACAGGGTAAAGTAACATACTCCATTCGTAGCATGCGTTGGCTGCAGATACACATACTAGGCATAGACTGTAAAGCAGCACTCCTCTCACGGTTGCTTTAGGCATCAGATGGTGCATTTGCTTCAAATAATGTGTGTATAACTGTTTGTCCCACCACAGCTTGTTCTCTGGCTTGCACATCTACACAACAGTGTTTAGTAAAAGTGTGTGGGATTTGTCCATGTTGGCGCTTTACAAATGTCCGTTAGCGGGATATTTCCTAAAAACACCATTGATGCTGCCTTTTTCAGTGTTGAATGAGCTCTTGGCATTGTAGGTAGTGTTTGTTTTGATGTAGCAAATGTGCATACATTTTACTATCCATCTAGCGAATCCTGCTTTTGATACAGGATTGCCTTACCATGAGTTTGAAAAATCTACAAATAGTGTTACCTGAAAGTTTTTGTTCTTTCCACATAGTACATAACAGCACGTTTTACATCTAGTGTATGTAATGCTCCTTCTGCGACTGTTTCTGGTTTTGGAAAGACACCAGGTAAATTCGACATTTAATTTAAATGGAAAGGTGATATGACCTTTGACAGAAACTTTGGGTTTGTGCGTAGGCAAACTTTGTCCTGTAAGGCTACTCAATAATGAGTGCATGTATTTCGTTGACTCTTCGTAGCGATGTAATACCCACAAGGAATTCCACCTTTCATGTTAGGAACAGTATTTTGCATTTGTGCATTAGTTCAAATGGTGTAGAAGTTAGTCTTGTTAACACAATGTTTAGATTCCAGGTTGGTACAAGAGGTGTGCGTGGTGGAATAACTAAGTCCCTCCGTGAATGTTTTTATGGCAAGTATACAGAAAAGATATTGGTGTTTTCGGTTTTGTGGGTATGCTGTGATTGCTACTAAATGAAGATGTATAGATGGGTATGCTAAATCTGCTTTATGCAGCTGTAACAAGTAACATACTAGTTGTTGTTCAGATGGTGAGGATGGGTTTATGTTGTTAGCAGCGCAGTTGTGGAAATCTTTTTCCATTTTGCTGCATTGGTCTTCTGGCCTCCTTTAGAATGCTCATGCATTTTTGAGGTAATTCTAGATACCCAAATTATAGGACCTCAGGAGCCAGATTGCAAGATTGAGTTGTTGAACATTAGGGTGTCTCACTCTGCCCCCACTGTGAGTGAGAAGATTTGGAATGTTAGGTAGCTTCTTGTGAGGTACTAGGCATGGCTCCAGCAGAGTTGTGTACCAAGGTTGCCGATCCCATGTTGGAGATACGAGTATCATAGTTAGTGAAGTCTGTCTGAGTTTTCTGACCACGTATGGAATGAGTGGGAGAGGCGGAAAACCGTATGCAAAGATCCCTGACCAGTTCATCCACGGAGCATTCCTTTAAGATTGTGGTTGTCTAGATGTGAAGTTTTGGCATTTTCTATAGTGGCAAAGAGATCTACTGTTGGTGTCCCCAGCGTTGGAAGTAAGTTAGTAGGGTCTGAGTGTGGATTTCCCACTCGTATACTTGTTGTTGCGTTCTGTTTAGTAGGTCTGCTAGTGAGTTGTCCACTCCTGGTATGTACTGTTCTAGGAGGTGGACTGTGTGTTTGTTGGCCCATTTCCATATGGCTTGTACTAGCAGAGATAATTGTTATGAATGAATCCCTCCTTGTTTCTGAATGTAGTACATTGCTGTGATATTGTTTACTCGTAGAACAACATTTTTCCCGGATATGTTGGGTAGGAACGCTTAGAGAGCCATCTGAATGGCTAGCAGCTCTAACATATTGATGTGCAATGTCTGTTGTTTTGGAGACCAATGTCCCTGTACCACAATGTCCTCCATATGAGCACCACAACCCATGAGTAATGCAACTTTTGTGATTGTTACTTGCGCGATTGGTTTCCCTGAAGTTTCTTCCCATTTGAGTGTTTTTTTTAGTTCCACCATTCTAGTGCCTGATGGACCTTGGGTGAAACCAACACTAGATCCTCCATGTTACAAAGTCCCCCCACCCCGCCCCCCTCCCCCGCCCCCCTCCCATCCCACCCCCCCTCTCCCCCGCTTGTGATCACTGCGATGCTAAGCACTCCTGTAGGGTTTTCATATGTAGTCTTGCATGTGAAACTATCGCTATGCAAGAGGCTGTCATACCTAGAAGGCACAAAACTGTTTTGACCGTGAGGTGACGATGTGGCTGAAAAAGAGCCAGTTGGTTCTGGAGATTGAGAACCCTCTGTGGATTGGGGTATGCTTTTGCTGGATCGAATTGAGTATGGATCGATCCAAGATACGTCTGTATCTGGAGCAGTTGTAGATGGGATTTGGTGGCATTGATTGTGAATCCCACTTTTTGCAATAGGTTGATTGTGTCTTAAGTGTGCTGCAGACATTTTGGTTTGCTGAAACGCTTGATCGGCCAGATAGGAAAACACATTATGTTTTCCCTTCTTAGTGTTGCAGCTACTGCAGCTAGACATTTTGTGAATACTCGCGGGCTGTTACCTTAAATGGTAGTACTTTGAATTGATTGTGATGTCCGCTTACCACAAACCGGAGATGTTTGCGATGTGGCGGGTGGATTGGGATATGAAAGTATGCGTCCTTCAGATCTGATGCAGTCATGAAGTTGCCATTTTGTAGTAATGGTATTACATCTTGAAGTGTTACCATGTGGAAGTGTTCGGATATGATGTACTGATTGAGAGGGCGTAAGTCCAGTATGGGACGTAGTGAGCTATCCTTTTTGGGTATTAGGAAGTATACCCCCTTGTTGTGATGTTTGAATGGGACCAGTTATATGGCTTCCTTTTGCAGCAATGCTTTTACTTCTTCCTTTAGCAGATGTACATGCTACGGATTTAGTATGTGTCTTTTTGGTGAGATATTTGGCAGTTGTTCTTTTAGTTCCAGGCAATATCCCTAACTGATGATATCCAACAACCATTGATCTGATGTTATTTCTGGCCACAACTGATGGAACTGTTGTAGCCTTCCTCCAACAGGTGATTTGTGATCCTGGGGAAGTTTTGGGGAGTCACTGTTTGGTGTTAGAAACTCACTTTGAGGGTGTGCTTCTACCTTTTCCTCTGGATTTGTAGCCACCTCTATAATAACATTGGCCTGTCTGTCGGTGTTAGAAATGAGGTTTCTTGTTGGCTAGGGTATGCACCTAAGCCAGGCAGAACCCACCACTCTAGTCAGGGTAAGGGAGGGACACACCCAAGATAACCCCTGCTCAACCCTTGGTAGCTTGGCACGAGCAGTCAGGCTTATTCCAGAGGCAATGTGTAAAGCGTATGAGCAACACACACACCAGTGACACAACAAATACACCACAAGAGAGACTCCACACAGTAGTATATACAAATATCTAATACTGTATATAACACGGACCACAATCACATAAATCATTAATCACTTTGCCAACTAGGCAATTGTCATAACATCACAGTTAGTGCATAAAGTAAATACATATAGGTTGCACACGTCATGAAAACACCACCCTACACCATCACTGTAAATATTATGCAGGTCCGAAATGGTACTCGTTATCCTATTTTTGCAAGGTATAAAGCGACATAACCCATCAGGGCATGAAATTCAGCAGTTAGGTTACGGAGAGGAACACATAGATCCCCAAAAACATTACCCAACATAACTGGGACGCAAATCACAAGAAATTACCGTAGTCATCACATAGATATAGCTCACTTGTGCTTTCCTTTCATGTTATGCAGTAAATACTGTCAGCCCACAGAGACACCTGAGCACCTATAACCTGCATTACGGTAGTTTCATCTTGTTCATACACCAACTATTTATTCGGCCGATCGGGCTTCCATCAGGGATCCGCCTGGTGAATTCACACAGGTGCCCCACCGCACAAATGTCCCCCGATATGTAACAACAAAAAAAGGGGGTGGGGAGGCACACACTGCCGAGTTCAGCGGGGAGACATCGCTGGGCCCCTACGAGTTAGGGCAGTGAAGAGCAGTTGTCCATGAACGCGTGGAGCAACCGCAAAGCCATGCAGTCTCAGAAAAGCAAGTGAGGGTCCACCATCGCAGTGTGTCCAGGACCCTGCAGGGCCTACTGGACTGCTGCTGGGAGACAGGGAAACCTGTGGAGCTGCCCATGCCGAAGGGGGAATGCACCACCCCCGCCCCGTCTACTTCAAAGGACAGGGGGCCGAGCCACCCCCAGAGCAACGCGGGATGACAGGCCTCTGGCTCAGCCTCCATAGTACCTCAGTCCTTGGGCATACCGGCAGCTCTCCGGCCCCTATTGCTGTATTGGTGGGCCTCACCCACAGGCCCAACAGTTGCAGAGACTATGGGCCAGAATACTCGTTCCCCAGAGAATCGGGTGGGGCCATCTCTGCTGCTAAAGGTTGCTAGGCAACCTCAATGCCGGGGACACGTCGGGAGACGCCGAGGTGGCTCCTTCTCACAGTGGCGCCCCCACGCTGAAGCAGGTCGGGGTCAAAGCGCTCACCACGCGCCGGTTATGGCTCATGTTGAAGAGCTCAGGACGTCCTTCCCAGGAAAGTTGGAGTACTCAGCATGCACTTTGGCTTCAGGACATGGAGCAAGTCAGCCTGCACTCAGGTGACAAACTAAAGCACTCACCACACGCTGAGGTGGGTAGAAGCTACAGCTGTAGTGCCCAGCACTTCAAGCCCAGGAAATAAAGTGTTCCCCACATGCTTCCTTCTTTTTTAAGATTAAGATGAACAAACCAGTCCTTCTCCTGCTCCAGACAGGAGCAGCAACTGCAGCGCTCCTCACACAGCACTCCCAGCTCTCCTTCCAGGCAGCTTCCTTTTGATCCAGCAAGGGTCTTTAGAAGTCTTTGATTTCCCTGAGACTTCCAACAGGAGGTAAGCACACACAAGCCATTGGAGATCTTCTCAAGCAGCACACCACAGCAGGGCAAAAAGAGTCAGTCCTTTTCCTCTGCCCACAGAAGCAGCAACTGCAGGCCAACCCACCCCTCAGACAGAAAAGGCAGCACTCCTCACATAGCTCTTCTTCTTGGCAGGGTCCTCTTGTTTACAGAAGTGATCTAACATTTTGGGGTTTTAGGTGCAAAACTTATACCCCATTTTCTCATTGTAGTCTAGGTTTCAGAATCTCTGAGCTCAGTTCAAATCAGTTCTGTCTTCCCTGGTCCAGCTTGACCACAGGGGGTGGAGACAGCATTGTGCAGAGGAGAGACAGCCTATTCAAGTGATAGTGAAAACTCCTCCCACCACTCTAAATACAGAAAGGTCTGTTCAGCCTGGCTGTGAGTCACCCAGGAAAGACAGGCCACACCTCAACCCCCGTGTGACTGTCTAGAGTGAATGCACATCCCCTGTTTTTGTCACTCCAAGACCAGACGGTAAATACACAAAAAGGCAGAGGCACACAAAATGGTAAAGCAAAAAAATGCCCACTTTCTAAAAGTGGCATTTAAAAAAAAAAATGTATACCCCACCTTCACTAAAAGGTGTGTTATTAAATTCTGAGTTCAGAGAGCCTAAACTCCATTTCTCCATCTTGTCCCAATGGAAAGTTACACTTGTAAGATGTTACAAGGCAGCTCCCATGTTAACCTGTGGGACAGGTAGCCTTTTAATAGTGAAAACGAAATGCACAGTATTTCACTACCAGGACATGCAAAACCCACCAGCACATGTCCTACCTTTCACATACACTGCACCTTTCCCATGGGGGAACCTTGGGCCTAGCAGACTGGTGCCTTACATGTAATAAAAGGGAAGGTTAGGGCCTGGCAAGTGGGTGCACTTGTCAGGTCGACATGGCAGTTACAAACTGCACGTGCAGACACTACTGTGGTAGGTCTGAGACAGATTTAAAGGGATACTTATGTGGGTGGAACAACCAGTGCTGCAAACCCATTAGTAGCATTTGATTTACAGGCCCTGGCATATAGCCAACAAAACAGGGTCAGAAAAATAAGAGGCAAAAAGGGGCAGTTCTAACAATCAGTGATATTGTGGTTGCCGACGTTGGTAGGTGGGACCCTCTGTGGTGGCAGTTTTGGAGGCCAACCTCTCCTTTAGGAGCGGCAAAAAGACTGCTGCTTTCGTGGTGTAGACTGCAAAGCCCCCATTGATTTCCCTGTCTCTGTGCCCTTTCTAAATTTTGGCCGGATATGCATAGCCACGCATTCCTGCGTAGCATAAGAGCTGTTAATGCCTCTTGCCATGGTGCCTGCACTATCAAGTGTACACTTGATAGTTGCACTGGGGATCTGTTTTCCTTCGGCTTCTTACAACTCTCCCCTCTCTTTATAATTGCTATGCGAGAGATTGCATGAGGTCTTGCATTTCGTCCCAAGTAGCCCTGTTGAAGCGAGAGAGTAGACCCACTAAATTAGCAATTCGCCAGTGGTTGGTGTGTCCCGTAGCCACCCTTGTCCCAGCTACGTTGATGCACTTACTTTACTTGTCAGGAGGTGGAGCTTCCCCTGTGCCCTCGGAAGCTGTTCTTTTCCTTGCAGTTGTGACTACTAGGGAGTCTGCTGGAGGGTTACCCTTGATGTATACTGGGTCTGAAGGTGAAGGCCTGTATTTTCTTTCAATGAGTGGTGTAAGCACCCTGGATTTTACTGGGTCCTTAAAGATCTCCTTTGAGACATTTAATATTGAGCCAATCATAGGAAGATATTGCACTGTGCGCTCAGTTCGGGGGAGTGTCTCTACCAAAAAATCTATTTCTTCCTCTGTGGTATGCATACGAAGTTTATGATAATCTGCAACCCTCTGTATGAAACTATGGTAACAAGAAGAGTCATCAGGTGGTGAGGCATTGGTGGTTCCATATCGTCAGGCAGAACCACGTCATAATCGTCCCATGGGTCTGGCCTGTGTTGGATATCCCCATGTGAACCTGAATCATAGTCCTGTTGAGGTTTATTCCCACCATCCTCTTCCTGTGAAGGTGATCTTGATTCTGGGTACTGTGGTTGGCTAAATGTCATGAGGCCTGTGTTCAGTGGCAGCTCTCTATGGTGGTGGCTGTGGCATTTCCAAATCTTGCGCATGTGTTTTGGAAGTGTCTTTATGTATGTTTTGCATCTTTTTGCTCAGTCCTTCAAAACTATTGCCCCTTCTTCTTGGGGCACTTGTTTTTGGGGTGTTTTTGCCTGCTTCTCTGGCACTGCAGATATGGCAGAGGAAGGCGTCTTTGTTTTGGTCTTTGTAAGATCGTGGTTTTTCTTCTGCAAAGAGTGACCGTGTGCCTTTTCTTTTGTCGTTGCCGATGGATGTCTGGATTCCAAGTGGCTCAAGGTTGAGAGTTTCTTCGGATTTGATGACTTCTCCGGCGTCGAAGACGGGTTTATCTTCTTCAGCGCCAATGCATGCTTCGATGACGATGTGTGCTTCGGTACCAAAGTGGTGTCGGTACCATCCCCATGTTTTGGCCTTGTAGGCCATCTGGGATAGAGAACAGTCTTGTCCCTTCTCGGCTCCGAGGCGGGCTCGCGATGTGCATCAGAGCCCGAGGGTTGTGGTGCACCGTGGCGTGGATAGGGAGGTGTATGTAAGATTTTCTTTGAACTGGGTGGGTCAGTAGTACTCACGGCCCTTGGTGTCGTCTTCGGTCCCGACCCAGGTACCGGAGTCTTCTGCATGGGTTCCTCGACCAGCTTCTCGGAGTCTTCTTCCGCACTGGTTTCGTCAGAGGTGACACAGTGAGGCCTGGATATGACAACCCCCACCTTGCATTGTTGTCTCTGCGTCCATCTGGTTAGGTGATTCTCTGTGCGAGAAATCTGCCTCTCCTTGTTATGCGATAGGCGCCGATCTCTTCTGCTTCGCAGAGTTTTCTCGTTTTTGAAGAGGTTGCAAGCTGCGCAGTCCTGTTCCTTGTGTTCTGGTGATAAGCACAAGTTACAGACCTTATGAGGGCCGAATAGGCGTATTTGGCCCGGCACCAAGGCCACCATCGAAATAAGCTTTCTTTTTTCGCCTCCATACCGTCGACATTCTCGCCGGGTGTGGATGTCAACGAAGCGAAAGTTTGATGTGTGTGCGCACAATCTGTACATGGTTCCAACGTGTACCGGAGCCTGTGCTCTTCTTTGTCGATCTTCGATTGCGTGGATCTTTTTTTGTCTGTAGGCCACGTGGGCGTTGAAACTGTAGAGCTCCAACTCAGTCCATCCAAGCCCAATGGTGGAAAAAAATAATCTAACAAAGGAGCCGTTGAAAATGCGCAATATCTCGAGGAGGAGGGGATACAATGCCGACCATAAACCTTTCAGAAAAAAAAACTTGCAGAGTTCAGGCCCAAAACTAGATGGCTGGAGTGTGCATAGTATGTGTATCTGCAGCCAAAACATGCTACGAATATAAGTTTAAGGGAACTTACTTTGTTGGCCCCCTCAGAGCTAGAATTTAAAGAGGATATTAGTCATTCATCTTTTGTTACTTCACTGACTTAAACAGGAATTGCTTTGCCTAAACAAGTTCCAGGTCAGGCAAACCTAAAGAAGACCCTTGATTCTATAATATGCCGCTGTTTTTGAAAACCACTTGTACAAATGCTGAATGCTGTTGGTTGCAGTGTTATGATGAACATCACAAGCTTACATTTCTTCAAGACAGGGCTAGTAAAGAAGGGGCGAGAGCAAAGCAGGTTGCACCATGTATTCTTCTAAATAAATTGACGGCAGAATTTTTCTAAGGAAGTTATCAAAGTTATTTGAGATATGTGTAACGCAAACTAGGGAGAATATGAAATTGGTCCATCTCAACACCTTTGTAATTCATTATTTTATATTTTTTTCACTAAGGTAGAGGCAAATAGGGAGCCTATTAGGGATATTTCCAACTCCAACATGGATTACAGTTCTTCTTTTGTGAATCATCATCTTTTTTTCCCTCATTTTGGAGGCTGGACAAAAAATGGATATACCTACTAGAATATCTTTGCCCTTAAAAACCCTGTCCCTTTCGCTTATTGAGAGAACTCGGAGAAGTTGATACCGTCCTGGGAAAATATGTGAATTCTTCTCTGCTCTTGGTGAAGATGGCAAAGGAATTTAAGAGCGGATAGTTCCTCCATTATTAAAAAGGCGTGACCTAGACATTAACTACTTTCAAGCTTTAAGCCAATCTCCTCCTTACCAACAGCCTCTAACTCATTGAAGCTGGTGTCGCAAACCATCCATTACATTTCTTAGAGGACAATCATATTTGAAGGTTATTTAGGCTTTTGTTTAGACCTAAAAGGAGTACAGAGACTGTGTTATCAGTGCTGGGTGACTTGGGTCTAGCAGCCAATGCGGATAGTTATCGGCACCTGATTCTATTAGATCTTTCAGCAGTCTTCAAACTGTTCACCACAATCGTGTTGTAGCCAAACTCATAGAAATTGGCTACTCACCTAATCTGATGACACCCATATTCTTTTAAAACTTGGTGATTCTGATGTTTGCCGCCTGGTTTGCAAAAATGTCTGCCAGGGATAAGGACGTGGAAATTGGGATGGTTTACACATTGTAATATTGTTGAATGAGATTTTATGGTCACAGTTGCCAGCGGTATTTACTCTTACTAAAGCTGCCCCATGGTTATATTCTTCACATATTGGGTGGTCAGCAAGAGGGAATATTCTCACTTGGCTTCTTTAAGTTAGTGTTGAGATCCTTATCTTAATGGAAGGATTTCATGTTTGGAATAAGGATTTCCTGTTGAAATAGGAGTAAATTACAGGGCAGGAGTTACTGATCTCAAAGACAGAGGTGTCCCCGATGCAGGAGGTCCAGTAAACTTTGTTGTACAAGCACATGCTTTTGACATTTTTTTACTCATGGTTTGCGTTTGATCCTATAGATGCCAATACTGGGTATTTTCACACATACAGAGCTGCAGCAGCTACTGGACAATACCAAGCATATCATGACATGGAAGCCCCTTTGACCTACCAAGAACACCAAAACTGCTAAGGTGGTCAATTAGCATATACACATCAGAATGTCAGACTGGGTCCTCTAAGAAATGATGGGGACAACTGGCCCATATTGGCCTGGCATACGCCTATTCCTAATCCAAGAAATCTACAGGTTATGAAAATAGTAGGTATATTAAATTCGACATTAACCTTAAATAGGAGTTTCAGACAATAGGTACTGCAGACAACAGTAGGCGGAGAAGCTCCAGCAGGACCTGCACCGCAAGCACAGCTTGCCATACAGGCTACGAGTCCAAAGACTGCAAATGCTATTTTGGGAAAAGTGCCCATAAAGTGTGACGAAATTGCCTTTTGGATTGCTCACAAGATCAACTAGCTGAAAGTGGTCTATCCTCTCACTACACCCCAGGAAAAGCATACAATTTTGACTATGCGTCTTCTACTTGGGATGGTGTGACCCATATAGGAGAACACCACCAGGGGGACGCATATCTACATGTATCTACACCACTACGCATTGCACACTCTTTCGCGGTTTTAGCAGATGTATTAGAACAAGTACAAAATGAGCATGGAGGCGCAACAGCTCTAGATCTGGGAATAAAATGAATGTGACATTTTGAAAGTTTAATTTAAATCAGAAAGTCCTGCAGGACGAAACAAACGAAGAGCCAGTCACAACAGACATGACTGCCCAGGCAGTAGTGCTCAGTAAACGTGTGCAGTGAGGCCCACGTAGCTGCCTTACAGATGTCCAGGACCAGAGTGGTAGCAGCCTTGGCTCTGATGGACTGAGCTTGCAAGCCCTCAGGGGGTTGCTTCTTGGACATTGCGTAACAGATCTTAATGAATAGAACAATCCATTGCAAAATGGTCCTTATCTGCACTACCTTCCCTTTTTTTCGCACCTACATAGCCAACAAACAGTTCATCGCCCACCCGGAATTCTTTTGTGCGTTCAAGGTAGAATGACAACACTCTTTTTGGGTCCAAGCGGTGGTGTCTCACCTTTCTTGAAGGATGAGGCGGAACAAAGAAGGTAGGCAGGGTGATGTTCTGGCCTACATGGAAGGGAGTCACAACCTGCGGAAGGAAGGAAGTACGTGCCCGGAGAACCAGCTTGTCCGGATAGAAGGTGGTATAAGGAGGGTGCGCTGAGAGTGCCTGCAATTCATTTATCTTGTTGGCCGATGTTATGGCAACTAAAAAAAGCAGGTTTTATTATACAAATCCTAAGAGGGCAATTTTGTAGAGGCTCGAATGGTGCATACATGAGGAAGTTGAGGACCAGGTTTTGGTTCCCCTGAGGCATGATAAATGGCATAGGGGGAAACGTACGATGAAGGCATTTAAGGAACCTAGACACAACAGATGACAAAGAGAGAAGGTTAGTCCAGCAACGCAGAAATGCTGAGACGGCAGAGAGATAACCCTTAACTGTGCTCAGAGCAGAGCCCTGCTGGGCCAAGATAATGCAAACAATGGAACCTTAGATAAAAGTGCAGAAAGGAGGTCAAATTGTGGGCGGCACACCATGACACAAACTTGCCCCAATGGCAGGCGTATACTGACTTGGTGGAGGGATGCCTAGCTGCCAGGTTAACATTACAGACTTTAGGAGGAATGATGAAAGTAGTCAACTGTCGCCGAGGTGGAGGGTACGCAGGTTAGGGTGCACAACCCTGCCCTGATGCGCAACAGAAGATCCTCACAAAGGGGCAGCCTGACTGGAGGACTGATGGCCATTCTCAGAAGCTCGGCATATCAGACTCTCACTGCCAAATCCGGAGCCACAAGAATGACTTGGGCATGGTCGTTCCTGATTTTCTTAAGAACTCTACGCAGGAGTGGTATCAGCGGAAATGCATACAGAAGGCTTAAGCTCCACTCGAGACGAAAAGAAGCTCCGAGCGAGAGTCGCCTTGAAAACTCCAGCACAGCAAGTGCCGACATTGCATGTTCTCGGCGGTGGCAAATAGATCTTAACAAGGTTCTCCCCAATCTCTGACAAGACCTTGTAACCTCTTTGGGTGGAGATGCCATTTGTGATCTGCTAAGTATCAGAGGTTTTTTTTTTATATAGCGCGAACTTGACCCGAATCGGGTATCAGAGCGCCTTACATAGCACCAGTTGCATTACATGAGGACACATTCATTTTTGTTAGGCACGGGGAGATTAAGTGATTTGCCCAGAATCACAGGCTGTTTAGCGTCATTGCCGAGACTCGAACCCAGTTCCCCAGATTCGAGGTCGACCGCCCTAGCCGTTAGGCCAACTCTTCTCCCCAAGTATCCTGGGCTGAGTTTCTCTGCTCTGGTATTCAGAGAGCCCGCCAGATGTTGACCCATCAGCAATATGTCCTGATGACATTCCAGCCATAACCAGACATGCAGGGCCTCTTGACACAGTGTCCATGATCCCAACCGGCCCTGTTCGTTGCAATAACACAAGTCAATGATGTTGTGTTGTTCATGAACAGCTGTACCAGTCTTCTCTTGATGGAAAGAAGAAAGGCTTTCAATGCTAGGTGAATCACTCCCAGAATGATGTGGAGCCGAGACTTCCCCAGAGACCAGAGTCATCTTATCTTCCTCTCTGTCCGCCGTAGTCTAGAGGTGGGACACAACTGCCTGGGGTAAGCCCGCCATCAACAGCCAGTCGTCGAGATAGGGGAAGAATGGTACCCCTGACCGCCACAGATGTGCTGCAACCACCGCCACCAGGTGACTACCCGAGGTGCGCTGGTGAGGCCAAAAGGAAGCACAGTGAACTGAAAATGCTCATGGCTCACCGTGAACCACAGGGGACACCTGTGGGCAGGCAGGTATATGAAAGTGGGTGTCCTGCAAGGCCAGCGCTACCATCCAGTCTCAAGGGTCCAGGGCAGACAGAACCTGAGCCAATGTGAGCATTTTGAATTTCACCTTCTTCAAGATTAAATTGAGAGCGGGCAAGTGTAAAAGGTGGTGGACCGGGTAGACTGTCAGTGCATCCCACGAGGCTTATGAGCGCCGTGGCCACGAAAGTACTGAGGACCCTGTTGCCCTTGGTGGCTGGTACATGGGGAATGGACGCAGCTGCTAACTTCTACCTTAGCCATGTAATGGACGAAAGGCAGAATGGGATTGGCATGGGACCATGAAGAGACCCAAAGACCGAGGCAGTAGCCCAAATATCCTTAAAGCGTTTCAGCACGGAATTTGCGAATTGGCAGGGGCCATCAAAGGGCATTCCATAATGGACATCCCCTGAAAAGCCAATAGATCTCAGTCAGGCATGGCGTCTGAGTGCCACTGATGATACACTCGCTCTGCCTAGCGAGTCGGTTATTTCCAGTCCACAACGAATGGTGAACTTTGCTGCGTCCCTGACATCAGCAGTAGCCTGGGTCAGTATGGTTCGGGCCTCCTCCAAAACCATGGAGTCTCTTTCGGGTGGTATGGAAGGGAACATGCCAGGATTGACTTTGGAGGTGGCGGCCTGAAGAACCAGGCTCGCCGCAGTGGAGTGCTGGGAGAGGAAAGCTGGATCCCCATGAGCTGGCGGTGGGCAATTGTCCTTTGCACAGAAGCCCCAGTGCGGTGCTTGGCCCATGCCCCAAGCAGGACATCTGTGACTTCATTAAAAGGGAGAAGAGGTTCCGTGGGGGTGACTCCCGGCTGAAGCAAATCTGTCAAGACGTTTGCCTCGACTGCCACTGAGGGCTGCGTAAGGTCCAGGACCTCAACAGCCCTCACCATTACCATGGCAAAGCAAGCCCCTTCCTCCACAGCCACACTAGGAGGAGAGACTAAGCCAATGTATGCAGAGGTGTCCAGACCAATGGCACCCACCAGTTTCTCATACCAGTTGTCTTAGGGCTCTTCCAAGGGGTTATGGTATCAATAATGCTCCTAGGATCCTCCCCAATCATACTCCTCACAAGGAGTGTTGAAAAAAGCAGACCCTGTCTCAGATTCAGAAGGTTGAGTGCTAGTCGGTGCCAGAGTCAATCCCGACCCAGCTCCGTATCGGAGTCTGGTATGATGAGGGGTTCAGCACCGTCGTGGGGCGTCAGCAGCACTGGGAACTTGAACTGGCTCCGGGGAAGGTCACAGTCTCGCAAACCCAACTGGTGCAGAGGGCAGACCCACCAGCAAAAATCTAGAGGGGGCACAAGCAGATTCCATGGGGCTCGAAGGCACTCCCGTGGTATCAGCCCACCCAAATAGGAAGTGCTTGGCCTCATAAAATTCATGCAGATGGGCAGGGGTCGCTCTGGGAAATTCAGAGAGGCGCAAAGCAGACCCAGAGGCGGGCCCCGCTGCTGAAGCATGGAAGCGGGGCCTAGAGAGATGTCATTCCTGCGCCTCGAACGATGACTTGGACTTGCGCTGCAAAGTAGAAAAACACTTCACGTCTTGGATTTCTTTTATTTTTTGTGGGACTTACACAACAACTTCATGCGCGATGAAGAGCACCTGGGACGGGACCGCAAACAGGCCCAGGACCTTCCACACAACCGAGACCTAATGCATCGCGGAGTCAAATGGCATTGAGCAACCAGAAGCTTCAGAGATTGCTCCCGCAGAGCTTTTGGGTTCATAGAGTGACAGCCTTTCCAGGCCTTGGGAGTCGTAGCCCGGCTCCAGGAATCAAAGGCAATCCAGATAAGGATCTGTCACAGGCATCTGATTCAGCAAGGTTGAAACCCACAGGTTTTTGGGTGACATCCATAGCATAATGGGAGAAAGATCTCAAAAAGAGTCTCCATAATGTAAAACATTTGTCCCAAAAAAGTGGACAGAGGTAGCTCTCTCTGGATCTGCGCTGATGGCGCGGAAAGAAAAGAACTCATGTCAGCGCACAGGAGTGGCATCTATATAGGTACCTCATATGTCACTTCCAGTTGGGACAACGTGGAGCCGAACAACGCCACCTACTGCTCATGAATTTACGGCTCCAGTTGGACACCTGGGGAATATTCTAAGGTAAGGAATGTGTGGCTAGAAGTCTGTATCAGGTAGAGAGTTACAGAAGGTAAGTAACTTGTTCTTCTGACAGATTTCTAGCTACAGACTCCTAACATTTTGAATAGATACCAAAGCAGTAACTATATGGAGGTAGGTCTGTGGATGGACTCACACCAGAAAGTCCCGTAAGACTTAGCGGGCAAATGGACCCTCTTGGCAAATCAGGCAACAGTGCTTTGTGAACGTATGGAGGGATGCCAACATAGCCACCTGGAAAAATGTCCAGGACAGGGACTCCGCATACTAATATAGCTATAGCAGCTCTGGCCCTAGCAGACTGAGCATGCACTCCTTCCAGAGGCTGCTGTTTAGCCAATGTGTAGCAGATCTTAATGCAGAACAAGATCCAGCGGGAAATGGTTCTCTTCTTTATTTATTTAAAAAGTTTTGTATAGCGCAAAATGGTTCTCTTCTGCATAGTCTTGTCTTCTTTCACTCCAGAGAACCCCACAAAGAGCCGATCTTCCACCCAATACTCTTTGGTACGATCTATTTATAAGCTCAGCGCTCTCCTGGGGTCCAAGCAATGACGTCTCACCTCCTCCTTAGAGGGGTGAGGCGGATCATAGAATGCTGGCAAGATGTTGTTTTGACCAACGTGGAACTCAGTCACAACTTTAAGTAAGAAAGATGCCTGTGTCCGCAAAGCCAGTTTATCTGGGAAAAAAGTGGTGTACGGGGGTTGACACAGAGCTTGAAGCTCACTCACACACCACGCCGATGTTACGGCGACGAGGAATACTGCCTTGAGGGTGGGAAGCGGCTCAAAAGGGGCACACATCAGAAATGTGAGGACCAAAATGAGGTCCCACTGAGGCATCACAAAGGAAGAGAGGAAACAAATGTTGCAAACATTTCAAAAAATGCATAGCAAGCATACACTTGAATAATGAGGGCTGATTCAGCAAACACAAAAAGGCCAAAAAAGCCGAAAGGTACCCTTTAACTGTGCCCTGAGAAAAACCTTAAGTGGACAAAACATCAGATAATTTTGCCTGGATGGAGTCTATCTACCAAGCACAGTACCATGCTACAAATCTGTCCCGATGACAAGCGTTTACAGTTTTGTTGAGGGACACCTAGCTGCCAAGGTGAAAATGACCACCTCCAGAGGAAGATCGAAGGTGTTCAGCTACTGCCGCTCAATCACCAAGCATGAAGGTGGAGATTGTGACGGTCTGGATGCAGAACCCTGACAAGTTGGTGCAATGGCAGGCCTTCCCAGAAGGACAGCCTGATCGGAGGAAAGATATTCGAACCAAGGAGTTCCACATACCATGCTTTCCAGGCCCAATCAGGGACACTAGGTTGACTTGGCCCGGGTGGTCCTAATCTTTGAGAACTCTAAGCAGGAGTGGTATCCACCGAAATGCATACAGGAGTCCGAAGTTGCACTCGAGGTGGAACAAGTCTCAGAGCAAGAGACTCCTTGGAAAATCCAACTCGGCGAAGTACTGACATTGCACATTCTCAGCAGAGGTGAACATATCAAGTCAATGTTCTCCCCATTCACTTAGGAAACCTTGCGTCACTGCTGGGTGCAATTGCCACTTGTGATTCCCATACGTGACGACAGCTGAACTTGTCCACCATGGCATTCAACAATCCTGCCAGGTGGTTCACCACCAGGATTCAGTGGTAGTATGGCCATTTCCAGAGGTGTAGGGCCTCCTGGCACTGGATCTGTGAACCCATTCACCCAGTTAGTTGCAGAACCACATGGCGTGGTATTGTCCATGAGCACCTGTACCAGCCTCCCCTTAATGGATGGAAAGAAAGCTAACAACAAGCAGATGGCCCTCTGCTTTAGAAGGTTGATATGGGGCTGGGACTCCGCCAGCGACCAGAAACATCTAATAATCACTACTCCCAGATGGCCACCCCAATCCAGAAGCGGTGCATCGATCACCATGGTCAGCTCTGGGTGAGGAAGGGAGAGGGGCCTGCCACCGAGCCAATCGCGGTCCAGTAACCACCTCTGTAGATCTTTTGCAATCTCCTCAAAAATCTGAACATGGTCAGAAAGGTCCCCTTGATGTTGGTCCCACTGAGACTTCAGATTTGAGTGCAGACTCTGCTTTTGCCGCCTGGTGTACTCGACCAGCAATATGCAGAATGTCATCAGTCCCAGCAGCCTCAAAGTTGAACTCAATAAAATCTAGGACTGAAGCTGAAATATGGGATCATAGCCTGAATGGTCTGAAATCCCTTTCCAGGGGGAAGACACAAAAACCAAACCGTGTCCAGAATGGCTCAGATGAAGGGGGGTTTATGAGAAGGATTCAGATGGGACTTCAGCAAGTAGATAGTGAGCCACCAAAGATGACAGGAAGTTTGCATTAGTCTGGAGGTGGCTGACTACTACCGGGGTGAGCCTGCCGTTAACAGCCAGTCGTTGACATAGGGGAAGATTGGCACCCCTGACCTCCAAAGGTGTGTTGCCACCACATCCATAATTTTCGTGAACTGAGGGGCACCGGTGAGACCAAAGGGGAGCAGAGCAAACTGAAAAAGCTCCTGCAAGAAGAGCTGACTGGCCTGCAGGACAATGATATGGAAATAGGCGTTCTATAAGTCCAAAACCACCATCCAGTCTCCATGGTCGAGGGTAGGCAAGATCTGGGTCAGTGTGAGCATTTTTAGTTTTTCATTCCAGAGATAGGCGTTGAGAGAGTGAAGGTCTAAACAGGAAAAATGCCTCCGTCCTTATTGGGCACTAGAAAATAAAAGGAATAACAACCACGTTCCATTTCTATAAAGCGGCAGCGACATTCACCATAGATCATAATGGAATCATCCTCATGCAAGCCTCAGACCAGAACCGGAATTTACTGGATAACATCTTTCCGCACATCAAAGAGAAGGTTGTTAGACCCCTTCCCTCCTCCCCAGCATACCACTCTCCCAGCACTCAGCCCGACCAGCCACCTGACTCCCCCACTAGTCCTCCTCCTTCCAGCTCCCATTGTGTACATACACCCGCCCCAATTGACCCCCCACTGTATGACTTACATCTCCCCAAGGCCTACTCCTCCCCCAGCACCACCACCACTTCCACTATGCCTATCACTCCGCACACGAGCGTCCCCTCTCCTCCAGCCTTCCCATGCCGCATCCATTCCCCCTCCTACCCATTACACAACTCAACCCACCCCACCTCTCTCTCTATGCCCAGCATCTCCACTACACACTCGGCCCCAATCTCCCCCTACACTTGTACATCCGATCAGCCAGCGTTCCTACAGTCCCCCTCCCCCCTCACGTTGAACCTCACCGCCTCTCCCCCTACAGCACACATTACCCCTTCACACCCCTTCTCTACTTCCCCCCCTCCCCCCTTTCCATGGACCACCACACTGAAAAACAGCCATTCACCGGACCACTTCACTTCTCGCCCCAGGAACCCAGACTAGTAACCCTCCCTCACCTACCTACAGACCGGGCGATGAATACGTTAACTCTGACTCCAGACCCTAGACTCGAGGAGATATTACTATCTCTACAACAAATAAAAGACATCATCCAAACTCTTCATGACCTGATCCTGATACAACCAAAACCACATGCGAAATTCTTCAATCACACGCTAGCTCCACGATACAGAAACCCCCTAGATGGAAAACAGTACCTGACCCCAATGCCTTATCCTGCCCGTTCAGAATAAAAAACCCACTATCACCGCAAGAACTAACCTCTCTACTACATTCCTACGAGCCCCCAACTCCACCCCCCCTCTCTGCGCACACGGACAACACATTGATACTGTCCTCTATCAAATCCATCCCTCCCAACCCCGATAGAGCCACGAGACACATTACCAGAGGTATCGTTGAAAAAAACCTCAAGAGAGTTCCCATCTTACAAGACCCCAACACTATACCTACCAAGGCCCGGCTAAAATGTATCCTACTAAACTGTAGGTCGGCCGCACGTCATGCCGCTGATATAGCTGACCTCATACTAACCAACGAACCTGACCTCACAATTTTAACGGAAACTTGGCTTAGCGATTCATCCTTGCCCATCCTAGACATACTAGTCCCCCCTAACTATCACATCACAAGACTAGATAGAATTGATAGGCTTGGAGGTGGTATTGCCTGCATACACCGGAACTACCTCTCCGTGAAACGTCTCATCTCCCCGGTTTTCTCCTCCTGTGAATACTTATGTCTAGAAATCTCTAATAATAACAACCCAATATGCTCACTTCACTCATTTTACCATCCACCAGGAAACAACCTTACCTTTATTGAACACATAATGGATATCCTAGCCACAAATGCCGGACACCAGAACACGCAGATATTCCTAGGGGACTTCAACCTCCACTGGAATGACCCCGACGACCCTGAGGTCAATAGCCTCAAAGGTTTCTTGACTGACCTTAACCTATCCCAAATTTGTGACAGCCCCACACATGAAAAAGGCTCAACCCTAGATCCAGTAATCTCCAAAGCGGACTCCACCCAGCTGGAATCGATCCTCCCATGTGACTGGTCTGACCATCACATCATCACTTTCCATATCAATGAATCAGTTAAACCACTCTATGTCCAACCCAAGAGAACGAAAATCTGGAAGAGAAACCTAAAAAACGTCAATCCTATCTCACTTGCAACCGCTAGCTCTATCCTAACGCCCCCACCTGACAGTTTACATGACGTACACGATCTGACTATTCACTACTTCCAATCTATGAACATGTTATTAGACAATTTAGCTCCACTACAATTGAAAAGTATCTCCAATAAAGACTCAAACCCATGGTATGACGGTAGGTTAAATGAAGACAGAAGAGCACTAAGAACAATTGAACGTCAATGGAGAACAGCTCCTTCCTCTATTCACCTCAAATTACTCAGAAGCACGAGAAACGCCTATTACAGAAAAATCAGACGTTCAAAAATCAACTTCATTAGCAATCAATTGGACCAATCCAAGAATCGCCCCAAAAGACTTTTTGAAATAATCAAAGCGCAATCTAAGGGTGTCTCCCACTCACGTCAAGTTAATCCAGAAACACTCCCCAACTGCGAGGCATTTGCGTCCTATTTCACAACAAAAACTGAAAACATAAAGACAGACCTACTGAATGACCCATCAGCCCTCACCAACCCTCACATGATCGCCTCAAGGACCCCCCTCAGGAAACCGCTTAGTTGTTCCGCAAACCTCGACCTCAAAAACAACGCAGACTGGTCCTCATTCAACCTCTACAGCGAAGAAACTATTCTAAAAACGCTCACAGCCTTAAATCCCTCCAATCACTTCTCTGACCCACTCCCAGCATCCCTCCTAAAAGACTTCATACCGACGTTAGTGCCTCTATGGACCAGTATTATAAACACCTCTCTGCTACAAGGAACCATCCCAGACATCCTCAAAGCTGGTCAGGTTTCCCCCATATTAAAGAAACCATCGGCTGACCCAACAGACCTAAATAACTATCGCCCTATATCCAACATCCCTACACTGGCCAAATTATTAGAAAAATGTGTTCACACGCAACTTACCTACCACATTGATCACTTCAACCTGCTCGATAAATTCCAATCTGGCTTTCGATCAGGGCACAGTACCGAATCCGCCATGACCCACATAATAGACGACGCATTAAAAATAATGGACCAAAACAAAGCCTGTTTACTAATCCTGCTGGACCTATCCTCCGCCTTCGACACCGTCAAACACGACAATCTATTAGACCTCCTGAAACATAGAATGGGTCTATCGGGAACGGTTCTCAACTGGTTCACTTCCTTCCTTCAAAACAGAACACAAAGATTCAAGACCAATCAATCTTTATCCAAACCTACTCCAGTCACTTTAGGAGTACCCCAAGGATCTTCCCTCTCCCCGACACTCTTTAACTTGTTTATGGAACCACTCACTGAGCTTCTCAACTCATCAAAGGTCCAATACCACATGTATGCAGACGACACACAACTCTACATTAAGGTACACTCACTTGAGGACATCAAGTCCCTCAACTCAACGCTCCAAAAAACGCAGACCTGGCTGGCAAATAACCACTTAAAATTAAACACCCTAAAAACAGAATTCCTCCTAATAGCGCCCCCCAGCCAAACAACCACCATCATGGAATGGATGAAGCACTTAACAGCACTAGACTGCCAACCGCTCATGATCGATTCTGCCAAATCGCTAGGCATAACTCTGGATAATAAGCTAAATATACAGAAGCACATCAGCGCAGCAACTAAAGAAGCAAACTTTCAAATGAACACCTTAAGAAGACTGAAACCCTTCATACCCGCAAATGACTTTAAACAGGCAGTCCAAACTCTAGTAATCCCCAGAGTGGAATATGGGAGTGTCGCTCTCTGCGGCCTTCCCAGATCAACGACAGCCCCACTAAGAGCATCAATCAACGCAGCCGCCAGACTTATCACAGGCTCCAAAAGAAACTGTCACATCTCCCCGGACCTGCGTGCCCTTAACTGGCTACCCTTTGATGCCAGAATCCATTTGAAAATCGCCTGTATGACACACAAGGCATTGCATCACAAAACACCACGATACCTTGCAGAGAAATTAGCACCATCGGGTGGTAACAGAACCAACAGGAGTTCTTATAACCTCCTACTGAAGCCACAACGATTTACCAAAAAGAAAACGTATAACCGCTCCTTCTCAGGAATGGCCCCTAGGATCTGGAATACCTTACCCCCAAAAACAAGACAGAACCCTCACGCGGCATCCTTTAAAAATGAAGTGAAATCGATTCTCCTGGCCAAATTCACTTGAACTATTAGATGCAGGCTTGTAGATATTTGCTATGTTGGAACAGTTACCATTGTTTGGACTAATATAACCAATCATATTTTGTATGTTTATGTCTATTTCCTCTATTTCCTTTCTTTGTTGTAAAGCGCTCTGATACCCGCAAGGATCTTGTCCGCGCTATATAACACCTTCAAATAAATGGAGGAGGACCAACTCATCCAAAGAGTCAGAGCATAGCCTCGCAGAACTCTCAGATCTGTTTTGGCAATGGAGATGGCCCCGGAAGGTCTGGTTGTGCTGGAACAAGTTGCGGGATAGGCTCAGACTTCGACCAACTTTGGGAGCGAGAATTATTGCGTCTTAGGAGAGAGAGTGGCAGGAAGAGTCTGAGCTTTTCTTTGACTTACCAGACTACTTTAATCGAAACGAAGACCGTGTCCTGGAATGACTCCAGCGACTTCTGGATTTGGAATGGGACAGGGATCGAACTTCTGAGCGGTCCCATCACGGACACTTCTGGTGCTTGGCGATGTAGAATTTTACCTCACAGTCTCAGATGGCCTTCGGGCTCATTGACGCCCAATCGCTGCAGGTCTTAAAGTTGTGACTCGACCCCAGACTCTATAGCCAAACCTGATGAGGGTGTGTCAGACATTTGTTTCCAGCAGTTCCTAGGTTTAAAAGCTGTCGTTTGGGGAGGTGACACTTTCCTTGCACACCATTTTACAATTTTAAGAGGAATCTTGAAGATACGAGAGAGAGTTCCGAATCTTTGTCTGGCAGCTCAGAAAGAAAAGAACGGATGTCAGCGTGCAGGAGTGCCACCTATATAGGCTCCGCACATCATTTCTGGAGCAGAATGGAGTCAGTGCGGAGCCACAAGGCGCAACTCACTGGTGCTCAAAGGCACTGTTGACAAGTTTGCAGATCCAGTCTGAGCCCTGGGGAATATTGAAAATGTAAGGAATCTGCAGCTAAAAGTCTCTATCAAAAATTAGGTCACACTCCATACGAGATGCTCTTTGGAGTATCTATATATGTCCCCAAGGTTGAGTCTCCTGAAAATGTGGTGGTAGAAAATGATTTTTTTTTTTGATTTTTTTTACGGAGTTTTATATAGCGCAAACTTGTCCCGAAGGTATCAGGTATCAGAGCGCTTTACACGAGCACCAGTTGCGTTACATGAGGACACATTCATTTTTGTTAGGCACGGGGAGATTAAGTGATTTGTCCAGAATCACAGGATGTTCGGCGTCATTGCAGAGACTCAAACCCGGTTCCCCAGATTCGAGGTCGACAGCCCTAGCCGTTAGGCCAACTCCTCTCCATGAAATTTGACCTGAACCATCGTTTCAGTCTCTTCCAGAGTGTTAAAGAGGTCAGACAAGACATCTTATTTCAAGCATTACGACTCTGCCACCAGCGAAGATCGTTTTTAAGGCTGCTGTTAGAGCAGACAGCCTCAGGGTGGTCTCCCCCCAACATTTTTCCTACCTCCTCCACTTTTCTGACCGTGCTTTTGCTGGCTTTAGAACTCTGTGCACTTAACCACTGCTAACCTTGTGCTCTCTCCCCTAAACATGGTAATATTGGCTCATCCCCGATTGGCATACTTAATTTACTTATAAGTCCCTAATAAAGTGCACTACAGGTGCTAAGGACCTGTAAACTAAATGCTACTAGTGGGCCTGCAGCACTTTTTGTGCAACCCACTTCTTATTGTGCAACCCACCTAAGTAGTCCTCTAACCATGGCTCAGGCAAGCCATTACAGAGTCTGTGTATGCAGTTTACAGTGCCATTTCGATTAGGCATGATAAACCTCTTGCCAGGCCCAAACCTTTTTTGGACCAATAAGCCACCCCTAAAGTACGCCCTGGACAACCCACAGGACAGGGTGCAATGTATTTAAAAGGCAGGACATGTACTTTTAAGTTTTACATGTCGTGGTAGTGAAAAACTCTCAAATTCGTTTTTTACTACTGCAAGGCCTATCTCTCTCATAAGCTAACATTGGGATTACCTTACTGCATGTTTTAAGTGTAGTTCCCAATTGTGAAGAATTAGCCTTTCCAAGTTTGGTGTCTCTGGAATCACAATTTAAAATCACAACTGATGGTGAAGTTTAAATTGTAGTTCTGAATATACCAATTATAGAAAGCTGGCCTTTTCTTACTTTAGCCATTTGGTGCATGCTGCCTGTCTCTGATACATGTCTGGCGGGGGGAATTTGGCGGGGTCAACAGCTGGGCTTTGTGTATTCCCCCTGGACAACCGCACACATAGGTGTGACTTGATGGGCCATCCTGGCAGGATACTAGGGAGGATCTGGACCCAGCCTCACACCTGAATAGGCTGTATATTGTCCCCACACAAAAGGCTGCATACCCGCCTGGAGTGAGTCTGGAGCTAGGGCAGGAAGTTAGGACCTCTGTGCACTTCAAAGACCTCTCGCTGAAGTCTCCCCCACTTCAAAGGCACAGCTTGGTATAAGTATTGGACCTCAGACATCACTACTTCAGTATACTTTGGGACCTGTGAAGACTGCCAGGAAGAAAGACTGCTGTGCTGCTGAAGGACTGCCACTCTGCTGAACGGCTGCTTTGCTGGACTCCTGCCTTGCTGTGCTGCCCTGCTGCCTGTTGTTCCCCTGCCTGGGTTAGAAGGACTGTACATGCATCATTTGAACCTAAAGAGACACCAAGGGATAGCTGACTGGCTTCCTGATCTGAAGTCCCAGGGACATAAAAGCCTGCTTCTGCACCTGGACTCTGCCATCTGGAAATCTGCCCTGCCAAGTGGTCCACACCTGTCCTGAACACTTGGAAGTGAGGCCTAAGGTGCTTGCTTCAGCAAATTCAACACATCCTCCCGAACCGGCACAGCGGCACCGTTGCGTGGATCAGAACTGCTGCATCCCCCCTGTTGTGTGGTTCTGAACCGGCGAATCGCTCCTGTTGCATGACCAAAATTGGTGCATCGCCTCTGCGGCGTGGATCGGCCCAGACGCAATCGCCTTCAGAACCACCACTGCACAAGGTCTCCGCATCTCCATCAACGGCATCCTCAACACTGATCTCTACATCGCTTTTTTCTGAGCCGACACATCGCCGCTGCTGCGCAGATCAGGACTTGGGCATCGCCCCCACTGTGTTGATCAACACAGACGCACAGCTTCGGCTGCGACCCGCATCTTCGACGTCAAGACAGCCAGGATCAATGTACTTTTTTTCAGCAGGCCTCACTTGGGCCCTGTACCTAGGCCGCTATCCAATGTGTTTGGTCTGAACTTTTGACTTTGCCCCGGTCCAGCGCGACAAGATATCCCAAGTAAGCGTTTATTGCTTCTAAGTGCTATTTTACAGTTTATTCTTTAAAAAAACATCTCAAGTTCAACTTATTGGTTTTTTGTCATTTTGGGCTGGTTTTATTTATTAAATTAAGTTTTATTTTTCTAACCAGGTGTGAAATCTTTTTGTGGGGTGTTTTCACTGTTTTACTGTTTGAAGCTGTTGGAAAACGAGGCAGTATCTGTGAGGCCTGCACAAATAACATGACTACATTTGTCCTTCACTGGGAACCAAACACCCAATTGTAGCGCCTGACTCTGAGGGTAGCGTTGCAGAGCAGTCTGAGGCTTACTCAAGGGAGGTGGTGTGGGCTAGTAATCGCCATTAACAGGTACGCAGAAATAACACTCAATAATTGATTGTCCAGTCTGTACTTTGCTTTATAAAAGTAAGAGTACATTTATTAAACACACACACTACTCAATACTATGCACCAATTTACAAATATACATAAGCTGTTGGAATTGCTTTGTGACATTGCATAACATCTCCACCCCTCCTGCAGGGGGGGTGGGGTCTAGTACCACCACTCCCATGTATGCACATCATCTTGCCCCCTAATGCAGTTGGTTGAGCATAACCTGGTGCGAGGGCCCTGCGCACTGGCACCATCCCAGTGGCGACCCACCCCATTACCTCAACAAGCATTTAAAATAGGTACCCCTGCCCTGGTGACACATAATCCTGACTGAGCATCCCCCACTGACCATACAGGATACACCTCTACATCTTAGGGGCTAACAGTCTGGATTGTTCTTCACCTAAGCGCAGCAGCAAGAATACATGTTTACGCATCACTTTAGAATGACAGTACTCATCACCTTGGTTGATCATTATAATGCATTGCAATTACAGCCCCTAGAGGCATCACAGATGAATCACAGGATTAAGCATATACAGCCAGACACCCTAGCAGGAATGTCTGGCAACATAACCCCACTTTGCTTATGACAACACCTTACACAGGTACTTCTCATTACACATGTGACTTTCAGTCCCTCTAAAAGAATAACTTTAGTAGATGCCTTTCTGGTGCACTTACACCTCTTCACCTCAAGGGGATGCCCTTCTACACATCCCCAACTCAGACCTCCATGTCCTGGTGCAGTCCTTTAAGCACCCCCAGCTGCAGAACAAAAGTTCCAGCCATGGGGATGCTGATGATGCTTGCCTGAGCCCTTGAGGGGTTGTTCTTTACCAGTCCCCATGAGACTTAGGGAGGGACTTTTCTTCTTCGTGCTGGGGTAGATTGCGTTGCGCCTGCAGCTCCCCCTGCACCTTGTCACACGTTTAGTGGAGACCCCGTCCTCCTGGGGCCCCCACAAGTAGAGAAAACGCTGTTTTTTCCTTGCAGGCCGATCCAGGCCTGCAAGGCATTATGGGCGATTCTCTGCGTTGTTGTGCATAACATAGCAGCGGCTCCCCTGCTGCTTGAGGAGAGCCGCAATGGCACCGCTGGTGGCCTCACGCCGCGTCTTCAGGCCGTTGGGGGTCCGGTCCCAACCGGACCCCTCCTGCCAGGTGAGTGGTTCTTCGAGCAGCTCGGGGAGCCCACCCCCGGCTGCTCTGCTGGTTTTCGGGGGCCCGGTCCTACCCGGGCCCCGCGGTGCTGTGCCTCGGGTTTCGGACCCCCGTCTGCCTCTTTTGTTGGAGGGCAGCCCGGGGAGCCCACCCCCGGCTGCCCCCGCCGGCTCCCCACCCGGCCAGCACCCCTCGGGTGCTGCCGCAGGAGCCGGTCACGCAGTTCTGGTCTGCCCGCTCCGGCGGGCAGACACCGAGGCCAGTGCTTCTCCAGCTGGCCTCGGGGGAGTGCAGCGGCACTCCCCCCTCCGCCTTCCATCATGTCAGGGCCCGGAGATGGGGTCCTGGGCCCCTCTTCCACCTTTGCGGGGAGCGCACCGGCGCTCCCCGTCTTGCGCTTCTTCGCCGGGGGCCAGGGTGGGCTCCTGGCACCCCGTGGGGGAAATCTTCATGGGGAGCGCAACGGCGCTCCCCGGCTTGGCTTCGGGGCCCGGAGATGGGGTCCCAGGCCCCCAGAGACCTTTTTGCGGGGGCGCGACGGCGCTCCCCGCCTCCTCCTCCTTACACGGGGCCCGGAGTTGGGATCCCGGGCCCCTCACCCCAATCTTCAGGGGGAGCGCGACGGCGCTCCCCGGTTTCATTTTCGGCGGGGGCCAGGGTGGGCTCCTGGCACCCCGCGGGGGCACCTTCACGGGGAGCGCGACGGCGCTCCCCGACTTATCTTCACTTGGGGGCAGCCCCCGGGACCTGACCCACCCCGGGGGCATTTTCTGGACCGGCGGCGGCACCCCACGCGCTTCGTCGGTGGGCCAAGGGTCATAGGTCGCCTACCTTCTGGGGACCTCTCTCAGCCCCCAGGGGTCCGATCGTCGTGACCTTGGCCTCTTCTTGCTCCTGGTGGCGCTCCCCAGCCACTGGGAACACTCTCCTTCGCCCTCCTGGTCTCAAGGAGGGGGCAATCAGCAGGGAGCTGTCTTCACTGGCTCCCTGTGCCAGCCTTTCGCCTGGCTCTCCTCCTGGGCCTCTCTTCTCCCTGCGCAGAGGCCCCTGCTTCTGCGCACTGGTCCTGGTCTCTTCTCCTGGCGCTGTTCAGAATCCTGGGACAGTAAGAGGGTTCCTCCTTCCAACGGCCCATTGCGCCAGGCTCCAGCACCCTCTGCCTCAGCAGACCACACCCCAGAGAGAGCTTCTCTTCCTGTGCAAACACTTTTAAAGAATTGGGGAGGGGGCTGGCAGGAAGTCTCTGTTGGCCCTATCACACAGCGACACATCACTTCTCTGCCCCTGCTCCCTCCTTCCTGCCCAGGCCTCTGGGTTTGTTCAAAATGGCGTCGTCCAGGGTCTCCTGCCACATGGTCTCTGAGAGCCCCTTCCCCCCAGAGCTGCCTTCTCCCTTGGCCAGCTAGGTGCCTGGCACCCAGTGACAACTGCTGATGGATTAGCCTGTAGCTCCACCCATCTTCTCTCCTTGGAGGGAAGGTCATCAATCCAGGCTGCTGGGGTCAGCCCTCAGCCAGGCCCTGGTTATGAGCTGACTCAGAGAAATATAACATTTCTGGATGACCCAAAAGCAGTACAAATATGACTTTGGACTCTGCAGAATACTTCTTCTCACATAGGTTACAGTGAACTTTGGTGCGTGTCTGGAATTTGTAGGCCCTAGGAAAGTAAAACTAGCCCATGTGCTCCCTATCCCCATAGGGGAATAATGAAGTGAAAACAGTAAAACACACTGACTTTCCCTGGCATGTTTCTTCCCAGTGTATAAAGCCTATTCCATGTCACCACCCAATTCTGCATAAGTCCTGCCACACCATTCACTTTGTATCTGCTCCTGGGCTGCACACGCCAGGAATCTCCCCTGCGCAGTCCGTACACATGTGCACACGCATGTACACCTGTGTCTGCATGTAACCCGCCCGGTGCCCCTTACTCCAGCTGCTGCGCAGCGGCCTAGTCAAGCTAGGGGGACACCAGTAAAATCCACATGCAGTCTCTTTCATCATGAGTTCACGGTGTGTGAGTCCCAACTTATGAGGCTCTCCCACAGTAAAAGCTCAACAATTAGGTGCTCAAAAAGCGAAAAATCCGGGCGGCTCAGAGTGTCAGAACCACCTAACACACGCCGCGCCCAGCTGATTCCTACAGGGAAGAAATAGCCACTCTACATGGGTATTCTTCCCGTAGTCAGCGATAACTAGTTATAAGGGGTTCTGACCAGACCCCCCTTACTCACCAGTTATCCGCTCAGACCACCTACTCCTCCCATCCATGAAACCTCCACCCATGACAGGGATCCCAGACTACCCTAAGAACCCTCCGGGCTCTAGGTTAGATACCTCGAGGTCACTCATGGTCTACATGGACTCAGCCTAACTAGGCCCCCCCTTTGCCCTTGGGCATGCAACACTATGCCTACCACTTCTCTGGACAAGGGTACAGTGCCTCAGCACCGATGCGGTTTTCTGGGATAGGTCTACATCCCATCCCCGGGGTCACTAGCTGGTCTCCCTTCCGGAGATTGTTCCAACCAGTACCCTCTCTCCGTTTTGGTCCTGCACCCCAAAGATGCAACCTCTCTGGACCCTCTCCCTCAACCTGCCGCTGGGGTCATTCAGCTGCCACCACCCTTTCGGGATGACTGTCTTCCCTAAAGAAAGCACAGCCACTCGTGCTTTGCCCACACAGAAAAGCACCCTTTGGCCACTGGCCTGGCTCCCTGATAGGACGTCAGACCGGCCTCACTACCACACTGGCAGTGCCAGGGAGGAACACTGAGGGTGCCTTGTCGGACATCCTACAGCCCATTCCCCCCGTCAGTAGCTCCACACGGAAACTACCCCGGGAACCTAGACCCCTTCCTTGTTCTCCGCTGCGAGAACAGGGCCCATGCACCCTTCCCTCCGAGAGGCGCGCTCTCCTCCCGGAGTACCCTTAGAGAGCCTGTGGGCCCCGAGTTAGCTACACCCAGGCCCACCTCTCATAGCTCTCCCCGGTCTCCCTGCAGCGCCTGGGGAGACCACCCAGGGACCCTCATGATCCCTGGATAGCCTGCACCACCCCTTCTGAAGAGCATGGTCCCTTCACTTAAGATAGGCCCCACCTGCCTTCAGGGTAGCACTACCACCCTCAGCCAGGGACCCTAAAGATCCCGGCTAGGGATGCACCACCCTCCTCTGAAGCACAGGGTCCCTTCACTTAAGATAGGCCCCACCTGTCTTCAGGGCGGTACTACCTCCATCAGCCAGGGACCCTAAAGATCCCGGCTAGGCCTGCACCACCCCTTTAGGACACACAGGGTCCCTTCCCTTAAGATGGGCCCCACCTGTGTTCAGGGTGGTACTACCTTGTAGAAGTCCACCTCCTGCAGCGAGCTAGGGGAACACCCCCATGCTCCTGGTCCTGGGGTCCAAGCCCCAAAGGACCTAACTGACTGGTCACCGGCTAGGCATCACCCCAGCCACCACCTCAGGTTCACACACAAGCTTCAGAATGACATCCTGTTGCTTCCTTGGGTAACCACCTACCCGACCCTGACATCTCAGGGTCCACCACTAACCCTTCACCTGGAATACAGGGAGCACATCGCCCCCTCTCAGATCTCCACTGGGTCAGTTAACTAGCCCACCTAGTGTACCTAGGGGCTACCACTTCACACCCTCGCTTGAGGACTACCCTCCTTTGGGGCCACCCCCTACCAGGCCCCCCCCCTGGGTTCCTCACCCTCCCCACCAGTTAACCTGGGGGGCCTGCCGGACACACAACTCTACCACACCCTCCTCCCACCATGGGAAAAGTTTCTTGGGGAACCCCTGGGGTGTTACTACCCAGGGTAAAGAAACCTCCTGCCCCACCCTTCCAGTGGTTTTGGCCTGCGCCAATGGCAAGAACCTTTCAGCGGGGGAAGGATATTAGGGGCCCCTTCTGTGGAAATCCTCCCTGCCCTTAAAAAGCGCTGGAATCTCCCAGGACCCCTACCTCTCCTGTCCCCCCCAACGGTCAATCCACCCCTACATCCCCCTCTGTGATGTAGGTATCAGTTGCTGTCCCTATCTCTTGATGAGACACCCTCCTCATGCAGGTGTAGTGTTAGGGTTCAAAGGTGTACAATATGGCTTAGAACATTTGTATGCAATCATTTCCTGGAAAGCACCATCCCGCTAGCACATGATAATCAACATAACTCAGTCATATCAATACAGTTTACATTTAAACCATAATATCTTCACATGACATATGTGCGCGGGGCTTGCCTTTCTCATACTTATAGTTCACATAACCAAAACTTTGAACCTTTCTCAGAGCCTTGCGCTCTTCCATTTGCTCATTACTGCATAGGTAATGTGTGGCAAAACTGGACTTATCAAATGCTATAAATGCGCACCAGAATGGGATATTATGTTTCCCACCGCTAGACACCAATGTTGGAAAACGAGGCAGTATCTGTGAGGCCTGCACAAATAACATGACTACATTTGTCCTTCACTGGGAACCAAACACCCAATTGTAGCGCCTGACTCTGAGGGTAGCGTTGCAGAGCAGTCTGAGGCTTACTCAAGGGAGGTGGTGTGGGCTAGTAATCGCCATTAACAGGTACGCAGAAATAACACTCAATTGATTGTCCAGTCTGTACTTTGCTTTATAAAAGTAAGAGTACATTTATTAAACACACACACTACTCAATACTATGCACCAATTTACAAATATACATAAGCTGTTGGAATTGCTTTGTGACATTGCATAACATCTCCACCCCTCCCGCAGGGGTGTGGGGTCTAGTACCACCACTCCCATGTATGCACATCATCTTGCCCCCTAATGCAGTTAGTTGAGCATAACCTGGAGCGAGGGCCCTGCGCACTGGCACCATCCCAGTGGCGACCCACCCCATTACCTCAACAAGCATTTAAAATAGGTACCCCTGCCCTGGTGACACATAATCCTGACTGAGCATATCCCACCGCTGCCACCAATGTTGGAAAACGAGGCAGTATCTGTGAGGCCTGTACAAATAACATGACTACATTTTTCCTTCACTGGGAACCAAACACCACATCCCTTGAGTAAGCCTCAGACTGCTCTGCAACGCTACCCTCCGAGTCAGGCGCTACAATTGGGTGTTTGGTTCCCAGTGAAGGACAAATGTAGTCATGTTATTTGTGCAGGCCTCACAGATACTGCCTCATTTTCCAACAGAAGCGTTGCACAAATACTTTACACATTGCCTCTAAGTTAAGTGCCAAGCTACTAGAGGGTGAGCACAGGTTAATTTAGGGTTGGCCTTCTTCTAACCCTGACTAGGATTGTGATTGCTGATTGACTAGGGCTCATACTCCAGTCAACCTACAACCCAATTTCTAACGGTTGTATGACGGTACCACGCTAGTAAAAACATTGCAAGCCTTTAAAACGCATTGGTTACCTCGCATTTGTTTAGCACGCATATGCGTTTACCTCGCATGCCATTACCACACATTACTAAGGTAAGTTTAAATATAAATATATATATGTCTTTTTTTTAATCTTTTTGGGGGGAGACCCCCCCATACTTAAAGGCATGCGTGGTAAAGGCCTATACGTGCTAAACAAATGCGGGGTAACAAATGCGTGGTGAAGGCACTGCGATGTAAAAATCATGTTGCAAAGACGGTTTCCCATTTCCAACAGCTTCTGATTGGTGGCTCCCTAAAGTGGGAATGGTGGTTTAAGAAAAGATTCCCAGTAAACAAGTGTTTGGGCCATCTTACAGGACACCCGTTCCAGTTCTTGGGGTAGAAGGCATACCAACTATAATTCTGCCTCAACGGTATCAACAACTGCTATGGTTTACCATGAACCACCAACTGAGTTCATTATTGTGGCTCCGGATCAGTCGAAGAGCCAGGTCTTGAGGCACTTCCTGAAGGTGTGCAGAGTAGGGGAGCGTCTGATGTTGACTGGGAGCTCGTTCCAGGCCTTTGCTGCGATGTAGGGGAAGGCTCTTCCGCCTGCTCTGGTTCTGCGGAGATGCGTGGGGTCTCTGCCAGGGCGAGGTCGGCGGAGCGGAGGTTCCTTTTGGGTACGTGGAAGGATACTTTCTCGTTCAGGTATTTGGGTCCGATGTTGTGGAGTGATTTGTAGGCTTGGGCGAGTAGCTGGAAGGTTACTTGTGAACTGAACTAAGCCCTTGCACCAGGATGTTAGAAATCAGACCCCTGCACCTCTGGGGGAAGGGAGGTGGGTTTGGATGGGGCAAACCGTGTGACAAAGATAGTTAATACACTTTCAGTATTGGTATCTTTTGACTCATTCGTAAAAAAAAACACTGAACTAAGTGCAACCTGCTGGGCATGATGGGATACTGGAGTGCTGAGGGTCCTTAAAAGGTGCAATTTCAATTTTCATGTTAACATAACTGCAAGCCCATGTGTCTACAATGCCCGGATTCCTTCAACTACATTTCCTTTAAAAAGGTTTGCGAGTACAGTCTTTAGTAAAAGTTACTCAATTCTTGAAAATGTTCTATTCTTTATTATTCTGCCCTTTTTGAAAGTAAATCAAAAGAACCAGCCAATATAGCTTCTTTTACAGGCTGTAAAAATGTTTGATGTTACATAAAAAGATTTGGCCTTCCTGAAGAGAAGGCGAAAATGGAACACAAAAGAAGATATATTTCAATGAAGTGCTTTAGGGTCCCGTATGTGGGCAGGACTGTTCAGTGCTTATAAATATTAATGGAGATCCCCTGAAGAAGAATAATATCCTTATGCAATGGAAAGAAGTAGAAGTGCTGAGTGTGGCTCATTTACATTTGCAAATGAAACAACATAGTACTTGGAAGTAAAGATCGTATATCTAGAGAAACACTCTTCTGGGACAGTCTAGAGAAAAATCTCTCTAAAATAAGCATCCACCTTGGTCCACTGAGGCACATTTTACATCACAGTTCTAGGGAGCAGAACAAACTCTTATCCAATCATAGGACATATGCTCAACTTCTGCTTCATAAGAGCTTCCTATCGCCAAGCTGTCAAACACAGGGATGGCCGATTCCATCTTCTTGGTCCCTTATTTTGACCCCACCTTATGATCCCTTGCTGCTACTCTTCTTATCTTTCTTCTCATTCTGTCAAGTTTTGGACCTTAAAAGCCAATGTTACCCATCACAACATCAACCCTAGCTCAGTGTACAAGATCTACAGTCAACCACCTTCTCTTTTTAAAACAAGAATACTTTATTATTCTGCAGTGAGTAAACGCATTCAATCGATCATATTTCGTCTGCCTTGTATCCTTGTGATCTCCCTTTGTTTTTAATGGTTTCACAATTGATATTAAAAATATCTGAACAGAAGAAATGGTGGCATCCTGTTGTGTTTACCTATGCATGAACTTGATTTCAAATTATTAGGAGGTGGGATCCCCATTTTTATTCAAACAGTATTGTCAGATTTTAAGTTTGTGAGGCCTTTTACCTGCAGAAGTCCAAAGTGTGGATTGAGCCTGTCTGTCTCCTAGGAGATTCTGAACAGGAGAAGCAGCTTCCAACTCCCTGGCCAGCAAACCTTGTCTGAGGTTGCTGGGACCTGATATAGTCTGCTAGTGGTTGGTACATGTATACACTGATTGGTGGTTGTATCTGATGTTTATATTGGATATGGGTTAGTGTCCTCATTGGTTGGGTATTTGAGGGTTCTGATTGGTTTCTGGGTCTGTGATTCAATCAATGTAGGGTTGGGACTAGGGCTAGGGTTATGATTTCTATTGGAAGTAGGGACTAGGGCTTCCTGTGTTATTGGTTGTTGGGACTAAGGTGGAACTAGGGCTAGGGTTAGGTTTTTAATTGGAAGTAGCAATTAGGGCTTCTGGTGTTATTGGTTGTTGGACTAGGTGTGGGACTAAGAGTAGGGTTAGGCTTTCTATTGGAAGTAGGGACTAGGGCTTCCTGTCCCATTGGTTGCTTGGACTAGGGTTGGGACTACTGGTAGGGCTAGGGCCTCTATTGGACGTAGAGATCAGGGTTTTGAACTGATTGGGTGCTTGGACTAGGGCTAAGATTGGCTGTAAGTTCCTGGTCTCCTATTGGTTCTAGATTTTTAGGGCTAGTGTTGTGATAGGTTAGGGCTAGGGTTCCCATTGGCTGACGGGGTCACCCGATTACTAGGGCTATAAAAGGCCAGGGTTAGGGCGTCTCAGCCCGGGCGTCGAGGCTAAGGGCAGAGAGGACAAGGGCAGTTGCCTGTTTGAGCATGTTAAGGGCAGAGAGGACAAGGGCAGTTGCCTGTTTGAGCCTGTTCGAGACGGGCCAGGGCCAGAAATGCTGCCCATTTTTCCATTAGCAACACCCAGCCCACACCATCCACATCCACAAACAGAGCAACACACTCACACCAAATGTACACCACGCACAACACTATGCACAGATTAATGTACCAGCATGCACTACTAACCCAACCAAACCACATCTATACACCCTACTATCCCAACTACCACACATATGCACCATCACCTACAAACAGTACACAACCCTATCCTATACCACTAACCAATACACTCATCACTAACACAACGCCAATCGACACCATACATAACTACATCCCATCCAGACACACGCTCCCTGCTGTAATTACACCCAACATACCACCTTTTATGACTAACAAACATATAATCATCCTTCCATCATTTGTCCAACAAACACCCTCCTCTAACTTCTACCATAATAACACTAACGTACAACACACACACTGCAGACCACCACACTTTTTAACTCTTGCAACAAACCAGTCTAAGACAAACACTCTTACCTCTACGTCATTCCCACCTATACACATCATACACTCTACTCAAACACATCACCACCCCCTCTACCGTACAACCTCCTCTCACAAACAATACTATACAACCAAATCCATTGCATGAAACATATACATCAGCACCCCTTTTCACTACTCCTCAAAAACAAAACATATCACACACACCAGCACAAGATCTTCAAAGCACAACACCCCATAATACTTACCATCACAAAATACAAACATACACCCACCTTTCAAACAACACAAAGGAACCAACTCCAATGCCAAGCTTTCTCTCTTCCACCACACCTAACACAGATACAGCAACACAGCAACTCTCTTCTAACCGCCTCTCATCCATTGGACAATTTAGAACCTTACTACATGACCCACATGCTGCACCACCACCCCTGACTCATACACCTTCCGCATTAAACACACGCAAACAATATAAGCAACATGCCATACCTCACAACTTCGCTTCCCCATGTCTACTTCACAACAATGTTACACCACGAAAACAACACAGCACTCCAACTCACTCTCAAACACCATCTCCACCACATACACACGCAGACCCATCAAAATGCCTTCTTAGCATGCTGGATGAGGAACATGATACAGAACAGCTACACGATTGCTATCCTAATACAGCTAATACCAGCTCTAAAAACACACCTGCTACAAACCCACACAATACTGACCACTCTTCTACAAAACAAAGTCTCACTATCACCAAAAGCTACTCTCTAAACTGTCTACTAATAAATGCTCGATCCCTCTCTAAAAACAAGCATCACATCTACGACCTTCTCACAGATGCAAAACCAGACGTACTATTCATAACCGAATCATGGTTGGGAGAGGATATGGCCCCAGTCCTGCATGAAGCCATTCCTCTAGGCTATCAAACAATCACCCAAAATCGTATAGCCAAAAAAGGAGGTGGTCTAGCTGTTGTATTCAGGCAAACAATACATATCACTAAAATTGACAACATCTCCATAAAGAATTGTGAGGCTCTTCTAACAAGATGCAATTCTACACCGTCTTCCTCCTGTAACTTCCTGCTCCTTTACAGACCTCCACCTAGCAAGGCGACATTCCCAGACGCACTTCTAGACACAGTTTCAAACCTGATAACAATACACTCCAACCTATGCGTTCTGGGTGACCTCAACATTTGGTTTGACAAACCCAATATGACCCATCCAAAAACAATAATCACTGGCCTAGATGCACTGAACCTCCATCAGATTGTCCACAAACCGACACACACCGCTGGACATATCCTAGATGTCATTTTTGCTAATACTGAACTAGTTACCTTTCAAACTATAAATCCAGTCACATGGTCAGACCACCACTTGCTTGCTTTCCAACATAAAACAACACTAAGCGACTCACCTAAAACTACCTTACATCCATCCACCTATCGGCCGTGGAACAAACTCAATTTGGAACATTTAGAAACACAACTAACATGGAGTACAAATCTGGAAACAATAAATTCTGTTCAAAAACTATATGAGTGGCTACAAGAAGCTTTTGACATCCTGATAACACTCAAAACCACACAACAGAACAAAAGAAAAAAAGCACCTTGGAGAAACATAGAAATAAAAGACATAAAACAACAAATTAGAAAGCTGCAACGTACCTGGCTCAAAACAAACGCCAAACAAGACAAACTTCACCTACAAAAAATTAACAGATTATACAAGTCAACTATCAAAAATGCTAAGAAAAGGTACTATTCAGACAGAATTCAAAACGCTAAATGTGCAAATAAAGAATTCTATAAAATACTCAATGAATTTCGCAAACCAAATTGCCTAGAAGGAACTCATCCTGTTACTCAAGATTTCACAGACAAACTGGCAAATCATTACACGGACAAAGCAGACACGTTGGACTCGTACTTAAAACAGAAACAAAGCACCAGCACTAACCCTTGTACAAAACAACAATCCAAGAATACTCTAACCAAGCCTCTCCGTTCCTTCCAACACATCTCACACGATGAATTTATGAACCTGGTCAAAGCAAGTAGGCCTGCCGGCAGCCCTTCTGACCCCTGTCCACCACAAACTTTCAAGATAAATCTTTTAACAACCTCTGCTGCCACTCCAGTAAGAAGAATCATCAACGATTCCTTAACTACCGGAATATTTCCAGAAGAAATCAAAAAAATCACACTCACGCCCTTTACTGAAGAAAACAAACTCGGACCCGCTGAACACTGACAACTACAGACCCATTACAAATGGACCTTTCCTGGGCAAACTGATAGAAAGAGCAGCGTTCGCCCAGATGTCACAATTCATTGAAGAGAATGACGTACTCTCAGACTTCCAAACAGGATTCCGTCCGGGAAGAGGCACTGAATCTGCCCTCCTTGCCATCTGGGATGACCTGAAAAATACAGTTGACCGTAACGGAGTTGCTGCGCTACTCCTCTTGGACCTCTCGGCTGCCTTTGACACGGTTGACCATGACACTCTGAAACAAAGACTCTATGAAGCCGGCATAGAGGGAACTGCTCTAGACTGGATCGCGTCCTACCTTCGAAACAGAACTAATGTCATCCATACCCCACCTTTCTCGTCCAAACCGTACTCCACAAAAGCAGGGGTCCCTCAAGGTTCTATCATCTCGCCCATGCTTTTCAACATTTACATGAAGTCATTACCAGTACTGATCAATTTCACCTCACGTGCTATAACTATGCAGATGACACGCAAATACTCCTTCAACTGGAATGCCCCAAAGACATTGGAAAATCACCAATTTTCAGCTGTCTCAGAGCCGTGGATCAGTGGATGACTTGGAGCCATCTCAAATTGAATACTTCAAAACGGAAATACTCACGTGTGGCGATTGGAAACATTACAACCCGCTTGCCGCATGGCCTAATGAACTGGGATCACCACCTAAAGTATCGAAGGAAGTAAGAAACCTCGGAATGACCATGGACTCCAAGCTGTCGATGAATGCCCAAGTGGACAAACTAGCAAGATCAAGCTTTGTCACTATAAAAACGCTGCGACGAATTTTCCCTCATTTGGGATTTCCGCACAAGGTCCAAGCTACCATCTCCCTTGTTCTGTCCAAACTCGATTACGCTAATAGCCTCTACCACGGATCACCTTTAACAACCATGAAAAGACTACAACGGATTCAGAACTCGGCTGCCAGACTACTCTTGCATATCAAACCGCGAGACCACATCTCCCCTGCCTTGAAAGCCCTGCATTGGTTACCGGTTGCCAGAAGATCCACGTTCAAGCTGCTTTGTATCACCCACAAAGCAATACATGGAATGGGACCGCTCTTCATCAGGAATAAAATCACCAAACACATTCAACAGAGGAACCTCCGCTCTAAAGGAGCATCTCGCCTCAAAATCCCAAGATACAAGAAAAAAACCATGGGTGGCACATCCTTCTCTGTTCAAGCAGCCAAACTATGGAACTTTTTACCCCCCAACATAAGATCCACCGACAACCACCTTATCTTCAGAAAACTACTCAAGAATTGGCTCTTCCCCACATAAGCACCATACGCAAACAGAAATTTACAGCATATCCCTCTGTATATAAGCATTTGTTCTCACTATAGACATGTACCTATCTTTGTGTATTGCTTTGTATAAACATGTAGAATAATTATGTTGTTGAGAGGGGGGAAAAAATTATAATAAATAAATAAATAAAAATCATCCTTGGTCTACATGTACTTACTTCCATTGTGCATCTATGTACCTTCCATGTACTTGGATCTGTGTCTGTTACTTTTCTCCTGAAAAAGCATATCCAATGCACTACCCTATTTCTCATCCTGTGCCTCTATCAATATCTTTAATCTACATATACTTACCTCCTTTATGTATCTATATACTTTCAATGTACTTATGGATCTATATATTTATCACTTTCTTCTAATTTAGCATGTCCAAGGCACTACCCTATTTCTCAGCCTATATTTCTCTCAATATATCTTCTAGCCCAACCTTCTGACTCATCTCAAACTTCTCTCTACTACTCTACTCTACTCTCTCTACTACACTAATACTTATGGGTTCCAGAGTAGCGTGCTACTTGCGCTTCAAAACCCCATCAGGGGTAGCAAGCGCTATATAAATGCAAACCTCTTTCCCTCTTCTATCCCGCCACCTACCCTTCTCTACCCAAATAACTGAATAACATATCCACTACTCAAATTACTTCATATTTTACTATACTAATTTTCAACACTAATCTTAATGGGTTCCGGAGTAGCGTGCTACTCGCCAGAAAAGCGCTTCAACGCCCATCAGGGGTAACAAGTGCTATATGAATGCAAACCTTTCTTCCCTTTTTATCCCTCCGCTATCCTTCTCACTCCAAATAACTGACTAATATCCACCACTGAAATTACTTTCATATTTCACCATATTAATTCACCACTAATCCTTTATGGGCTTCCGGAGTAGCGTGCTTCAACACCCCATCAGGGGTAACAAGCGCTATAAAAATACAAACCTTTTTTCCTCCTCTATCCTTCTGCTATCATTCCAAATCCAAATATCTGACTAACCTATCCACCACTTAAAATGTACTTGCATGTTTCACTATACTAATTCAACACTAATCCTCTATGGGTCCCGGAGTAGCGTGCTACTCGCCGAAAAAGCGCTTTGACGCCTCGTCAGGGGTGTAAGCGCTATATAAATGCAATTACAATACAATACAATGTAGGGGGAAGTAGTCGTCATGCCTTTCACACCTTAGCAGCTGTGACTGTTAATTCGATATATCGGTCCTGTAGTAGGGATCTGCTCTGTATTCTTTAGGTCATGCCCGATGCGCACTGTTGTCTAAATTTCTACTCGTTCTCAGTCACTGATTTTTTTTGCGTTCTATTATTAAATGTAAAGCTTGTTAAAAATAAAAATAAATAAACTTTTGCTAATTTACATTTAAGAAGTCCATATTTTATAAATATGGACTTGCCTAAACATTAGAGGTTTAAAAAAAAAAAAAAAATTTAAGGTACGATTTTAAAATCAACTACAACGTACGCAATCAAAAATGTTAATTTGCAATAGACAATGTTAATTTAAACAGTAGTATTCCTGACAGTTCTACAATAGTTTGCACTAACCATTTTGATGGGCGCACCGCTGAGGTCGGAGTCAGATACAGGTGTATCGTCGCTCTCCATGACATAAATCCCCTTCCGGGAGAGAGCCTGAATGACTGGCTGGTGGCCCTGCAGGGCGGCCACCTGATCCCCCTTCAGAATGAGGCTGCACACGCGACAGTACAGCTCACTGGACAGCAGCACTTTAATCACCGGGGGTTTAATGTGCTCCTGCTCGTACTGGTCCGTGTAAAACGGGTCCTTCAGCTCCTCTGGGATGTTCTCTGAAAAAGATGAACGAACATTGGTTACACTTATGCGTCTGTGTGCACAACAAGCAAGATCAGTAGACTACTTCGCTCAAAACATGTGACAAAATGAAGCAGTCAGTCTTTGACGCTCGAAACCCAAAACTTACTTATTTAGATAAAAAGAGCTGGCTTGCCAGCGCACCTGTTCGAATAACCAATGCTTTAAAACACGTGAGCGTGGGCTTTAGCTCCAACCAGAGGAGGAACTGTGTCTCGCTAGGTGCTAAGGCCAGTTAGGTGTGTCATTCCGCCTCCGGGCGAGTACTTGTAATGCATGAGGGTCTTCTGTTCATATCACTGTTTGGCATCATCACACATTCAATTCTTTATCTCATGGATCCAGAGTAGACAGACAGGAGCCGTCTTCGCCCACTGCAGGACGCTTTTTTAATGTTTTTGGTAAGGAGAAAAATTCCTTATGGCTTTGTCATGCATTGCCAACTTAATAACCTTTACCTAAAAACAGAAAAATTAAAAATGTAAACAAGTACCCAGTCAGGCTAGCCACGGGAGAGGATGATTTAACTACTGGCAGCAGATATTCTACATTAAAATTGCACGCAAGGTGGCAAAAAGGGGTCAACAACTGGTTACACACCGATAACTTAATCTTAAAATTCTATTCTGCCGTTTGTTTGTTTTCTTTGAAATCCTATTATGGCAATGTTCCATGCAAAATGCGTCTTACACTTACACAACATAAAAAGCGTAACGTCGACCTCAACTTCGGTCGCAGAACACAGTAGGTGGTGTGGTCATAAATTATTAATAGCCAGCTAAGCACGGCGAATGTCAAAGCAGATCTCTTCCGGACAGACTGGTGACTGATGCGGCGAAAGGTAAAGGAAAACATGGCCCTCGCAAAACGATGTTTCAATGTCCCTTACCCTAACCCCCAAGTCTCCAGTCTCCCCACAGAGCTTCCAACAATATCTTAATTGGAGCTCGCTGGTGTATTTTTTTTGTCTCAACTTCTCTCTTCAAATAAATAATACAAAATAAAATTGGAAACCGTGATAAAGTGCTAAAAAAAAAAAAACACACAAAAGAGGCTTCTCTCCTCGTGGACAGAAAACCCTTCGTCCAAGTGAGTTCGTGCAAAACAGTCTAGAAAAGTCCATAAAATCAGACTAGCAATACAATGAAATTAGGTGAAGTAGCTGCAGTTCTGTACATTATGAATCTGTAAACTGAATATGTACACTGCCCTGATTCAAGTTTCATAACTATAAAAAAGCATTTGGGCTTTGTCGATGATTGCTTTGTCACTGTTTTTAGAAAAATGTATAAATGTGGAGCTACTTTATTTTGGTGTCAAAAAGCACGCCCTTAATCCCTAGCACCTCCGGGAACTTCTTTTCGGTGGGTGTGTTCCTTGAGAAAGGTAACTACTTTTTGTGTGGGTGTGTTCTTTGTAAAAAAAGATTGCCGCCACTAACAGTGAAGTTAGCTTTGGGCAGACCTAGAGAGAGAGAGTGAGTGAGTGAGTGAGTGAGTGAGTGAGTGAGTGAGTGCTGTGTGTGTGTGTGTGTGTGTGTGCGCGCGCCTGTGTGGGAATAGAAGAAATGTTTAAGCTGAAACAAGCCCACAATTCAACCGTGTATTAAAATGACAAAGAATGTGATGAGCTAAGATTATTTCAGTGCAACACAAGCTTCTAAAGAGACACTACAATTAAAAGTTTGTACTAGCAAGAAGTGGCACTACAATTAACAGTTCATATTACTATTTTATGATCGAAACTTTCTTTGAACTTGAAATTATACAAGTACCAATTCAATCGCAACTTTAAGCACAAGCACTATGGCAAAATAAAATGGGCCATTTTACTTGATGTTAGATCATTAACTGAGCAACCAAATTAGGACATGAATACATGTTCAATGTAAGCACTCTATAACAGGTCGAAAGACGCATCAAAAAGCCAATAGCATAGGTTGAGAAAGAAACACTCCGTTGGAATGACTCCAAGCCCACTCTATGCATGTTTTAAAAAATAGGCAACAGGCCATTGACAGCTATGCTGTCAAGCCGGACCAAAAAATGGTAGAGGTCCGACAGGAAAATAACTAGGTAAATGCTCAGATTTTGGGGGCTGTAAGAAGTAAAATATCTGGAATGAATCGTGGGTATAAAAGCGCCATGAGTCTTAGACAGAGGGAGCACCTAATGGCAGATAAGTTTATCGTCGTTCCAGTCCCATAAAGCCCCATTCTGCCACAGAACAGGAGTGCCCATTGTCCCTCTTGCTGTAGTTCCTATGAGTCGAAATGGCACCTGTCACACCGTAGGTCGTTCTTGGCCACAGTCACTTGAGATTTCGTCTCAGGTAACCCCAAACCCCACAGCTCCAGTTTGTGCCAGGATGTTTTTGAAACGGCCAGAAGATGAAAGCCTGGGGGCGGACCCAGCAACTACTGGGGTTCCTTGCCTGCTGAGCCGCCAGGGTGATATCAAGAGGTGCTAGAAGGTGCAAGCTAAAGAGAATAGAGGAGAAGAGTGGATTGTTGACCTAGCGCTATCCTCCTGCTTTATTAACAAAGCATCAGCTGCTTGAAGTAACCTTTAACTATGTGATACGTCACTGCCAGTGGGAATCTTCCCTGTTTGGACTATTTTGTGTGACCTTGCTGCCTAGTAGCGTAGTTAGGGGGGCACTCTTTTTGGGGGCAGCGGAGGTGAGCAAGTTGAGTCTGTCGACTACCACCATCCCCCCGGCCCCAAGAACGAATCGCCCGTCGGCCACCTCCCCGCCCCCTCGAACAAGTTGTCGTAGTCGGTCGGACGCCACAAACCATCCCCCCGCTCTTGCCTGCACCGAGCGGCAAAGTCAGAGGCCGCCCCGGGTGGCAGTACGTCTAGCTACGCCACTGTTGCTGTCTCACAGTGCCCTGCACAACAACATGAATAGATCAAGAGGATTGAATTGATCCACATATGACTGCACTAACAAAGGAGACTGACTCCTTTGACACCTGCCTAAGATGAGGGCCACAACAACAACCATTGACAAGAATGTCTCAGTAATGGAGGGAATTTAGAACAGTTGAAAGTAAAGATGAATAAGAAGCAGCAAGAGTGCGCAGTTGAGATGCTAAGATCAAGGTCCTACGAGTTTCACCCCTGGACAAGAGGAGAATTTGAACACTTCTGCATAATTTCCTGAGGTCACGGGCCAGTAGATGATTTTGAGGCTACATTGGAGGTACAAGGGGAAGTGAGAATTCCAACAAAGTGATCAGACTCTGGGATAGCTAGTGTTTGGACTTTCATTGTGGAAATGGGTTAGACCAGATAGCATCAGTGACCAAAAAAAGCTTTAAAAAGGGGGACCTTCATTTTAGGGGATCCCAAGCTTTGTATTCCCAGACACAAGTCACGAAACCCAGAACAAGAAGGAAGAGCTGCAGAAGATTAAAACTGAAATGTTGACTCTTAACGAGGCCTCTGATTTTCCTGCCAAACCTTGAAATGTGCATCATGGCAGCACTTTCCACTTCATACAGTCTAGTTCAGACCAAGAGGAGTGCCCATGGCCTACGTCACTTGAGACTTTGAGGTTTGGTTTATATGCAGTGCAATACCCCTTATTTGGCTTGGGGTTTCAGAGACAGTATTTTCAGAGAGATCCCTTTTTGGATGTGATTTATTTTCCCATTTCCCTCCTCTCCCAAGCCCACATTCCCTCTGTGGACTTTCGAAGTACAGAGCCGTGTGCAAGACGATTCGAGATTTGCTGAGAATGGGATAGGTGACCGCGTATTTAACATTTCTGAGCAACTAATGACTTCATGCAGCTGACTCCATAATAATATGCTGGAAAAAAATTATAGTAAGCACCTGCTGTGCAGATACCAGACTCTCTAGATGCACACTCCCCTTTATGTACCACAGCTTAAAGATGACAATTTCCTATTCTAAGCACCTGGGTTTTAAAACAACCCCAATAATCCAATAACATAAAAAAAGTTATGGTTCCATAAAGAGTATGTAAAACTTAAACAAATGCAGATAATGATTCCTGAGTCTCTCTCTAAAGAAAACCTCAAGGTCATCAAAAGATGGTCAGCATGTGAGTGGAGGTCCTTGGGGCACATGGAATGGGAGGGAGAGCAAGGGAGCTGGCAATCCATGATTATTAATCAGGAGATATCCCCTTAACCATGGTCCCCCATACTCCATCTAGAAGACAAATTAATATCACTCAAAATAAGCTCCATGCCAACTGCTTACAAAAGTAACTTGAGGACACAAACCATAATCATTCCTTCGCTACTAGATACTTTCTAAACAAATTCAAAGCAAGACAATAAAATTATAGAAAACAAAAAATGTGGGATTGAGCCTACCAACCTCCTTAACTATCAATGAAAAACAAATGGTCCCTTTTCAGGCAACTCTGATCTAAACATCCGATTTCAGTCAAATGTCTGTATTTATTGAAGACAATCTGCTCTCAGACTACTTAACAGATTGCAACATGGCCATTGCCCTAAAGAAGTACCAACAGTAGTCCTGGTTCTTCTTTTATAAACTGGGAATTACAAGTACTGGAATGCAAAGATTAACCTAATCCTGAATAAGCTTCTTATGCATCTGATCAGGAAACTGGACAGTTCCTAATCAAAGTGTTGTAGAATTCTTCTGTTGCCGAGACTGATCAGTTTACCTGCTACCAAAGCCAACAGGTAAACAATGTTTAGATTCTAGGGGTGAATAGTTAGTTGGTGGAAGAACTGATCAGGTAGTGGTTAGTGAACTGCTCTCCAAAACAGAGTATTTTTATTACTATTTTTGAGCCTTCTGAACTGTTGCTTTACAGGATGCTGGTGGGAACGTAACTTTAATAGAACTCATTGGAAATGGCATAGGATGCCCAAAATTCAGTCTGTACCAGAAAATAAAGAACGAAAAGCATTTGCTAAGCTAATAGGTCTCACCTGTGAAACCTACTGGCGTTGCCAATGCTTTTCACACACTACACATCACCAAATGCACATGTATCTATGACAGCCATCTTAAAATGGATTTGTAAAACGTATCAAAAAGGATTAAAAGATGGCCACCACAGATGTGCATCCATTTACGCCATACGTCATTGAATCTGACCTGTCAAATAACACAAAACCAACATGTGCACAACACAGCCATCTTGGAATAGTCTGAAAATAAATTTAAGATGGCCACCCACCAGTAGCACAGCAGGGCAAAAAATTAACAAAAGAAAACACTAGGGGAGTGGGGTTCAAGAGGACGCCAATTAGAAGGGAAGGAAGCAGGGGGGGAAGCGAGAGAGGAAATAATCCCACTCATGCATTGAAAACAAGGTAGGTCGGTCGCCAGGAGTGAAGGAATACATCATCCAATTAAAACAGAGCTCTGGGTGGGACAAACAAGAATAGGAACGAAAGTCATTGAATCAGGAAAGAAAGGCCGGCAACAACGTTATCCAATCCTGATTAGGACGACGAAACAAAGCTCACTTTAAGCATATGTTACGTTTTGGAAACATTACTTACTTCTTGCCATCAGCCAGCTAAAGCGATCTGTAGCCAAAACCTAACCAGCACTCTCTAAATAAATGTACACTTAGTGGTTAAAACAGAAACAAAAGTCCCCCCAAACAAGCTCACTTTTTGACCCTTATATGATGACACTGAAGGACTTCGTGCCTATCCTGATTCTTCTATGCGAGTAAACATAACAGACTTAGGTTTGACATTCTTTACAGAAACATTTTCTTTCGTACAAGAAACTTTGAACTCAACCCTTTCAACACAATAAAAATATTATAAAACTAGAATCACAAAATTTAATACAAGTGAATAACTTAGCACACCAAATCTGAAACACTAGCGAAAGTTCTACATTGAGATATCACATGTTAACACCCACCATCAATAAATGTACTAATTAGTAAAACAGGCAGAGCAAGACAAACACATTGAGGGATTTCCACTAATTGTCAGAATCCAAACAGATGAACCACCCAGAACGCACAATGCTCCGACTAACTCAATCATACAGATCATATGACCATATTTCCATATGATTTCGAAGGTTGTCTTTTCCTTGCAAATCTTGAATGAAATATGTTCTAGCACCAATAGTTTTGTTAAGGCCTGAATTTGTAATTATTTGTAGAGCAGGATTTCCAATTTAGCAAGGTTGTGCACCTCACAAACTCTCCAACCAATAAAACATATCCTTCACTGTCCACTCAAACAGCTCACCCTGAATTCATACAAGATGCACGCCTTTCACAATACACAAACAGCCCTCAATCTGAGGCACATAAGTCAACCTTGTACTCACGAAGCACAAAAGTGTTTCTTTCCCAAACTCAAGAGGCTTGCATCCAATGCCAGACTGACTTTTTTTTTTTGGTTAGGTCTGTATTAGTCAAGACCTTTTAATTTTACTAAAATTATGTGTATAACATAGTTACTTAGATCCAGACTTCATCCTTTGGTTGGTGTTCACATTTTTCTTCCGCCCACTCCAGCATGCATTAAATAGATAACCAGTAGCTTATTAGAGCTGTCAGCTGCAGGGTCTGGGTTGTAAAGATCAAATCTTTCAGGAAATCCTAAATCTCTCCTCCAACACTGGAACATAGGCCCTTCCAACGGGTTTTATTAAGAGGGTATATGACCTGGCAGTTCGGGCTGTGCTGTTCTTATTGAAGCAGTACCAAGAGTGGTTTGCTTATGTTTGGTCGGCTATAATGGCAGAGTGAGCACAAAAACAACCGACATGGATGTGGCCCAGAGTAATTATCTACAAGCATTTTACCCATCACTTTAAAAAAGATGTTCTTTCCGGTAATTAAACCAATATTTGTGTGTGAGTTTAGGGTGGTCTTTGTGCTTTTTTAGTTCTTATTCACAATGGACTAAACTGGAGGAGTGTATTTTCTTCAATGGTTTGCAGTTTGCTTAATAGGCAGTTATGCTCTGGAGTGCTGTTGGACAGCCAAGGACGTTTCGCCTCTGGGTAATGTGATCTGAGCAAGTCTTGTGCTTCTTGCATCAGACCTGCACAGCAGCCGTCTGGTTATCCTCGGAGGTTCTGAAGGACTGTCTTCCTGCTTAAGGTGTGCAGTGGAAACTTATAAGTGAGATGGAGGTAAAATCCTACACCCATTGGTACATCCAGTCTAGCTTAGTGATGCCTGTTGCATTACCGCAGATGTTGCTGTGTCACTAGGTTATGTTGATTCTGTTACTAGCTGTAAAGGTTTTGCAAGACCACACAGCTTCATAGGTACCGCAGCACTCCTCGATTACACTGGGATATGTCCTCATGTCAGTGGTGCGGTTGCCGGTGAACAGGTTACCTCTTGCTTGACAAGGAAGATCGATGCTTCCTAGAAGAGGAAACAGGTGGGAATGCTTGTGTTTTTGAACTCCTTAGTCTTGGCTGCTAATTGATATGGGGAGGGGGCAAAGAGATGTTGAGACATTTTATGCCATCTGTTGGATGGAACAATAAATAGAAGAGCCAGATACTTTATTTTTATTAGGTGTGACTTAACAGCACACCTGTCTGTATGTCTATTGTTACCAAATCTTTAAAATAAACTTTGTGTGGCGTGGCTCCGTCCACAGGAGTATTTCTCTTTGAACCTCATGCTGTTGGTTGTATCATTCCGCCTTCTAGGAAGGGCTTCTATTGGAATACACGAAGAACTCTTGTAAAAATGCAAGACGTTAACTCAGTCATGAAACGTTTTGCCACATTTATTTCTCTATTGCCGATGTACCATCTATACAGAAAATGCCCTCAGCTTTGGTAACGCCAGTAGGTCGGTCTTTAATATGCTAAATATAATTTTTGCATGTAGCACATGCAAACAGTATTTCAGCATGCCTGTTTGCATGTATTAGCACACTGAACCCCAGCCTATTGGCTTTGCCAATGCTTGGTTCAGCGGTGGCACTTCACCCATGTGTCTTTTATTATCTCCATTATTTAATTTTTTTAAGAGATTCATCCGAATAGCTGAAACTGGCCTTTGCCCCGTGCCATTTTATGCACCTGGGCTCACATACCAAATAATTTGATTATACCCAGAGGCCTGTGTGTGAACACATAAGCACACTTCCACGGAATGCTCAAGTCTGGCCTGTGACATGTAAATGCAGATATAGGTGCACACCCAGAGAGTGCTGCAGTCCAACCAGAAACTTGTAAATTTGCACATAGGTGCTCATTCACAGTCCTTCAATCCTCCCAGTGGCCTGTGTATGGACGCACTTCCACAGAGTGCTAGAATCTGCTCAGTGATCCTCAGATGGGCACACATCTACAGACCCAAAATAGGCCCCTTGACTTTCAAGTGCACACAGTGGACCGGAAAATCATCACAGTGGGCTTGTAAGCTCTCAGACATACACTTATAGAGGAATTAAATGGGAGACCTTCAGGTATACTGAGGGAACACAGGTTCCATTCCCAACAATGACCAGTGTGCAGGAACACCGATTAATTTGACAGTGACCAGGGTGTGCACCCGAGAGGACCTGGGCTCTAAGATTCTCGGAGTGAACTCTTAAGCCAGGCTACTCTTACATGTAAAGCCATAAGTCCACATCTCCCCTGCCTTGAGGGCCCTACATTGGTTACCGGTTGCCAGAAGATGTACATCCAACCCACTTTGTATCACCCACAAAACAACAAAACAATACATGGAAAAGGACTGCTTATCATCCGGAATAAAATCACCAAATACATTCAACAAATTAACCTCCGCTCCAGATTGGCTCTTCACCTCAAAATCTCACCATACAAGAAAAAAAAAAAAAAATAGGTGGGACATCTTTCTCTGTTCAAGCAGCCAAACTATGGAATTAATTACCCTCAAACATAAGATCCACAGATAACCATCTTATCTTCAGAAGACTACTCAAGAGTTGGCTCTTTCCTGCATAACCGCCATACTCAAACACAAATGTACAGCATAACCCTGTGTATATAAACATTTAATTTGATTATATGTATTTAGAAAAGTGTATTTATTTATATAAATATGTATAATATACACTTGTGTATCTATATTGTATTACTTGACTTCTACTGTAAAAAAAACAAAAAACTTTGACTCTCTCCAATGCACTAACATATATTTCACCCTTTACCTCTCTCAATATATCCTCTACCTCCACTCTCCAACTCATCCCAAGCCTCATTCTACTACTATGATCTCCATAATAACCCTTTCTAGACTCTTCCTTCCTCTATCCCTCCTTGGATCACCACAAACCTCCTATTAATACTATGATCTCCCTAACAGCCCTTCTAAATTCTTCCCTCGCCTTTCCCTCCTTTGACTCATCCCAAAACTCATTTTACTACTAGGATCTCCTAATCCATTTCTAGAGATTCTTCCCTACTCCCCTTATACTCACCCCAAATTGCATCTTACAAATATGATCTCACCATAAACACTTTCTAGACTCTTCCCCCTTCTATCCACCATTATCCTTTTCAATCCATCTAACACTCAAATGCCCACCGCTCAAATTTCACTATACTAATCCACCACTAATCCTTTTAGGGATCCGGGGTAGCATGCTACTCGCCGAAAAGAGCTTTGACTCCTCGTCAGGGGTAGTAAGCACTTTATAAATACATTGGTTGCAAGCAAATGAGTGGATCCTGTTCGATGGGAGGCCACATCAAAGACAGGACCCAATATGTGTAAAAAAAAGGAAACTACAAAATGGTGGGAAGCAGCTAGCTTAAAGAAGTACTTGGAAGCAGACAGAATACCAAGGGGCCTTCGAATACTAATTTTTCCCCCAGTGGAAACAACCAAACCTGACCAAATCTCGAAATGGGAGGAGAATTTGAGAGAAGCATCGAATAATATGATTCGACAACTCATCGACATTGCAGAAGAGGAACATAAATGTAAAACTGAAGTGGATGACTGGACGAAAAAAAATTGAAGATTCAAATTGGGGGGACATAACCACAAAGAACTACGAGATCCTCAACAAAGTCATTGATGAATACAAGGAGGACCCAATACAATGAAAAATCAGGAAATTTCGTAGGGACCAACTGGACTACCATTAGGGAGGGTTTACACCTTCGCAAAACGATACGACAACGTCACCAAGGGGATCACTACATCGCAGGCATGACAACAACAAGACTAAATCACAAGTTCGGAAGCAGAATCTCCAGGCAACGAATTAACAGCTTCAACATCGCGAGTTGAGGGTCAATTTTTTAGAGGAAGGTTTAAGACATCGTCTGGGGTCAAAAACCAACCTACACAAGATACCAGAGCAAAAACAGAAAACGCACAACATATCTCAACATCAACCCCAAAAGGAGGAGTAATAACAAGGGCCAGGAAGAAACAAGAAACCGAACCGAAAGACCAAACAACTTGATGATCAACATCTCTGGAAACGAACACTCACCATCACATGAAATGGCAATAAATCGAGGCCTGTCCTTCTGTCCTACGGCGTTTTGGGATCTCAAAAAAACCACAATAGATCTTTTCGAATTTACCCGCAAACTAAAATTAACATCTTTCTTTCACAATAGACCGCCTACTCCCAGAGATATAAGACCACCCATCACCAGCTCCCGGACGGTGCAGGATTTGGACAACATTCACTTGATTACCACACTCGCAGACGATGAGGAAGTTCAATCCCCATCTACACACACTGTGGCCAAAGAACTGGGAATTGACATTACATACGCTGTAGAGCAATATCTGCGCTAAATCCACCTTTTGTCCCCAACTACCAACAGGCAACACCATTGATCTCTTCTATACAGCCGTTAGTAAAGACCTGCCTCTGGAATACAAGAAATATCAGAAGAAGAAACGCTACTTACCAAGAAACTTGGAACCTCATGAAACCAAAGCTGTGGAAGACCTAAGCAGAAATCCAGAAGTAGTGATAAAAGAGGCGGATAAAGGAGGGAACGTGGTCATACTGCGCACTGAAGATTACATTGCAGAAGCACTAAAAGAACTCAGTGACAAGACAAGTTACAAAGAACTAGGCAATAACCCAACAACCAAGATACAAAAGGACCTGAAGGATCTTTTGGATCTATGGTACAGACGAAATCTCCTCACTCTGGAAGAACGCAAGAATCTATACATAGAACACCCAATAATGGCAACCCTTTATCTTCTACCGAAGGTCCATAAAAATAAAACTAACCCACCAGGAAGACCAATCATAGCTGGTATCAACTCTATTTGTTCCAAGATTGGGGAATATGTGGACTACCAACTTCAGCCATTTATGAAAGACCTACCATCATAGATACGCGACACTAAGGGTCTGCTACTCAAATTGGATAACATCCTATGGGATTCGGATTGTATACTGGCCACAATTGACGTTGTTAGCCTATACACCTCAATCCGACATACTGATGGATTGGAAGCCGTCCTAAAAGCCCTGACCACCAAACCTGCTAATTTCTGGGAGTCAAACAAAATAATTGCGGACATGTTACACTTCTGCCTCACCAACAACGTATTTTCCTTCAACTCGAGATACTACTTACAGCTACAGGGGAGTGCCATGGGAGCCAAATTTACACCCCCCATATGCATGCATTTTCATGGGAGAAGTCGAAAAATACTGGATCTGGGATGAGAATGTCCAAGAATATACCCCACACATACTGTACTGGTGCCGTTTCATTGATGACATACTATGTATATGGCAAGGAACAGAGGAGATTCTTAACAACTTCCTACGGAAAATAAACACCAATAGATGGAACATCAAAACCACATCAAATATCTCTAGAAAGGAAATTGATTTCTTGGACGTCACCATCTACGTATAAGATGGTAAATTACAGACAAAAGCTTACCGTAAATCTACAGCAGCCAATTCCATACTGAGAGCAGACAGTTGCCATCCACCAAAGACCATACAAAACATTCCGAAAGGGGAATTTAGACGCATGCGCAGGAACTGCAGTGATAGCACCATTTACGAAGAGAAGGCCAAAGACCTAACAGAGAGATTGGCTCAACGTGGTTATCCAAGATACCAACTAGAACAAACAGCGGAGGAGTGTGGAAAACTTTCACGTGCTGAACTTTTACAACCCAAAGACCATTCCAAGGAAAACAAACGCAACACAATTAGATTCCTGACAGATTACCACAATGCCCACCATCATGTTCGAAAGACACTTCAAAAACACTGGTACCTCTTAACAAACAATATATCTATTACCAATGAAATAAAAAGATTTCCACAAATGGGTTTCAGAAGAGCCAGAAACCTCAAACAAATTCTGTGCAAGTCAGAATTTCTGGACAGAAGACAGGGACAAAAAACAACCTTCCTGTCCAAACCGACTGGCTTCGATACCTGCCACAATTGCAAATTGGGAATTAATAAACAACTAGAATTTTCCCCGGTTTCACAAGGGACCATAAAAATAAGGGATTGGATCAATTGCAACTCCACCTATGTGATCTATGTAATAATTTGTCCATGCAACAAACTATGTGGGAAGCACAATAAGACCGCTCAAGCTCAGAATTCTGGAACATTACCGCAACTTACATAAACCAAAAATTGGATTACCTTTGACTGAACATTTCAGAGAGTTCCATCCACATCAAAAGACTTTCAAATTCTATGGGCTGGAACAGATCAAACCAAAAGCAAGAGGAGGAGATCGGGAACTGCGCATGAGACAGAGAGCGAGCGCATATATTATGCGCATGAGTACAGTCGCCAATGGCTTGAACAAAGATGCTGAAATGCACTATTGGCTCTAATGACTATACTCCTCCATAGGATCGGAGGTTTCAGAAAAAGAACAACCATTACTATGTTTACTTGTAATGCTGAAATGCACTATTGGCTCTAATGACTATACTCCTCCATAGGATCGGAGGTTTCAGAAAAAGAACAACCATTACTATGTTTTCTTGTAATGCCGAAATGCACTATTGGCTCTAATGACTATACTCCTCCATAGGTTCGGAGGTTTCAGAAAAAGAACAACCATTACTATGTTTCTTGTACTAACGATCTTTCATCCCACTTGGCAGGTCACAAAGGATATTTGATCTAGTGGGTTATAAGGGACGTTTCTTTCTTTTCTCTTTACCCTCTCCTTTTTCCCCCCAGCCCCCTACCCTACCCTCTGTTTCAGATTTTTCCGTTCAGGAAGAACTCTTCACTCGCAAGGATGTACCTTTCCACCCAAGCTACAGCAAGTAAGAATGTCCCAATTTTGCTGAGGAATTATTTGACTGTCCCACGTATGGGCACGCCTTTTATTTCCAACCTCCCCCTGACCCCCTTACTTTGATTGAGAACCCAGCACTTTGGCTGAATCCGTGTATGATTTGACTGTCTTTCTTTCCCATACCTATAACGTTTTGCGCCTGTTTTTGTATTTGCTCCCTTTTTATCTTTGTAATTCTTGTTCTAATTTTCCGGAAACTATTTAAGGCGCACAACTGCTGACCTTAATAGACCTACCATGCCCCGGTGTGTGTCCATTTCTTTATCATTATTTTGGCTGTCTTATTGTCACTTTATTTCATTTTATTTTTATCTAGTTACAATTGATTTTTATTCTACTTCAAGGACACTAGCACTTTGTTATTTATTTTGCAAGCTAAGATCTAACTTTTTGACCTTTGCCCACATGTATTTAATATATTTCGGTTTATACTTCCATACTCTCATAATTGGCTCTCTGGAGACCGTATGTTAATACTTGGAATAGCCTTGGATGCCCCCTTTATTCGATTGTTTACTTGATTGGTTTGTGTATTTCACTTCTTCTAATTTTATTTTCCACTTGCATTAGTGCAGTGTTTATTTTCGCCCATATTCAACGTCCTGACCTCACCTAGTTCAACTCCTCACTCCTCTTTTCCGCCTTTGCCTAAGATAGTATCTCTTCTTTCCCATGCCGTTTTCGTTGTCTCCACTAGCACGGTGATGACGCTTTGACGTCGCCCGGGCCTTTTTTAAGTTGAAAGATGCGCGCGCCTCAGCTTCATTTACCGGGACCGCAGTGACAAGACTAACCGTGCTTTCAAATTGTGTGAGTATTACACTTTCTTTATGTTTACCGTCACCGAGAAAGGATCGGGTGGCCTCTGACTCAACTTCATTGTAGCCTCTCCAATGCGCATTATTACCGTGGACACCACTACCTGCCGTAATCAAAGTCGCTGCCTCTGATTTGTATGCTTTTCGTAAACCATCACCAGAAAGGATCGGGTGACCTTTCACTTGACGTGATTGTGGCCCTTTTCATGCACGACCTTTACTGTAGACACCACCACCTGCCCTAATGTAATCGCTGCCTTATTCCACTTTCACCATCCCGTGACTAGAGGTCACTTGTAACTGCGGGAACTGTTTTAGGTACTGAGTTAATTACCGCAAAATACGCTCACCGCGTACGCTGGTCCCGCTGTTTAATTATTCTCCCACTCACTTGCATTTGAAGGAGCACTCTGGTCATTTAATTAACACGGATGACGCACAGTACGCTAGCTGGTTCCTTTTGTCCATTCATTTTATCTCTTATAACTTTTAACCATGTAGAAATGGAGCCCGCAGCCAGACAGGTAAGATGAACTTCTTTATTGTAAGGAAATAAAGGGAGAGCACGGGAACCGGTCCTACGCAGAGGACCGCTAACTCCAACTGACAACCTAAACATTCTCCACTAGAATCCCCCATGAATATAGTATTCTGTTGTCATGGAACCATGACAACGGAACACCACACACCATCCCCCTTAAATAAAAGCAACAACCAAATACAGGCGGAGTGATGGAAGATAACCAGGTATAATAAAGGGGTACGGAGTGGATGTACATGGTAGGAAAACAGAACCACCATAAAGAAACATTTTAGTGAAAAGCACTAAGACTCCATAACAAAATCTTTTAGCTTGGTTGGCATGGTTACAATTCTTCCACATCTGGTAACCTTACCATTGCAAACATTGGAAGGTGCATTCACCTCAGCAAAACTTCCTTGCGGAGCTGGAGCAATCTGACTAGCGGACATTTCCGGGCTGACAAGATGAGTAAAAACCTCAATCTGAGAAGGAGGAAGCGGAGAACTTCCAAGTAAACCATCAGTAGGAGTAACAAGTGAAGGTTCAAGTGGCAATGAAACATCATTCCAATCGTCTAACGACCAAGAGTTAGATGGTTCGGAACTGTTATTTTGCCAAGACAAAACACTGTTGCATTTAGCAAGTTTGCTGAGGTGCCAAACTGTGAAAGGCAGCGAGTCTTCTCAGACCCTCAATGCTGCCCGGTGCAGGGTTCCACCTCTAATTCACTTTGGGTTCGCTATCAAAATAATGAGGCAAGCGCTGGAAATGGAAGACAAGAAGAAGGTTTATTTCTCATGAGGAGATCGCGTCAACTGAGACACCGGGATGTCTCAGGGAGGCGTTCTGCTGACAACTCCCTTGGCTCTTCCTTTTATACAGGTTTGACACAATGCATTTGTTTGATCAACATGGTTACAAAAGCTTGGGGTCCCCGCCCCGGGCAGGTTGTCACACAAGCCCAACAGTAATTCTCTTCCCACCCAGGTCAAACAGACAATCTTATCTTGCAGCTGGACCTTGCTTCAGGGTCTAAAACATGTGAGACCGGTCAGATCTAAGAGTCCGTTCTGTTGATAAAAACAGGTCCCATTGTTGGTAACAACAAGTCTTGCTGTTTGCAGTGCAATAAATCATGTTGCAAGAGTCTTTGGTGTTTGGAACCTGTTTGTGTAACTAGGTGTAGTGAGGGGTAGAGCGTCCAAAGGCTTGTCTGAAAACAGGGATGAGAGGAAAAACGAGTTTGTGGCAGCAAGTGGCGCTGAGGTTTGTTGTGGCAATAGAGTTTATAGCCCCCAGCACAGTACCAGGTCGGTCAGAGGGATGCTAGTAAGGGCAGGGTGAAACAAAGGTGACCAACAGAGTACAAAATGGCTGTGATAGATCAAAATGACTGCAACTTATGTGCACATAGAATTCCACCAGACAAGATGGCGCAGGTAATGTTCATAATTGTCATTTTGCTTTTAACAGTGGCCCCTTTGAACATAACTAGCCAGCTTGTCGGTCTATTTCGATCTCCATAATGTCCTGTATCTCTTGATCATACATCACTCCCATTTTTGTTAGCCGAGTGTCCATAGTCTTAGGGTGCAAGGTAGTTATGCAAAGAGAACACAAAGGTGGTATACAGTGTATACCCAAACAACAACCACATATTGTCAATACTGGGACCAAGAGAATCATTGATATTTTCCAACCCCACTCCTTCAAGATGCCCCAAAGCCAACTTCCAATTGTCCAAGTCTCTGATCCTTGATGAATTTCTGAAGATAGTCTATGGAGATGTTCGATTGCTTCATAGACAGAAGGTGAATTATCAGGAATGTATACACAGCAGCTGGCACCGATGATGCGGCATGCTCCTCCACGGTCCGCTAGTACCACGTCCAGGACCATGCGATTTTGCAGGGTAACCAGACGGACCGCTTGGAGCTCAGCAGTGTTGTTGGTGAGGATGCCAGCAGTGACGTTCAGGGCGGTCTCTACCGCTTGGGACAGATGTCTGATGGCTCGGCTGTTTGCCATCGGACCCCATAGCGGGACGAGCCCTTTTGCTGCGTCGAGGAACTGTGATGAGGCAGAGTCTGCTTGATCAATGTCTTTAGAACGCTTTTCTCAATGATGCTCTGCAGGGGCTGTGTAGGTTGGTGGCAAAACAAAGGCGATGTAGCATGTGCCCCCCCAGTTTCTTGGGGGCCAGGTGTAGGCTTTGGTTCCACAAACAAAGTACATATTGGGTGATGCAACAAGCGCTGGGGGTTGGCAGTGTTCAAAGTCCTTACAATGCTACAGGTGCTGTGACCCACATTCTTAGTCCCACGGCCTTTAATGCATACAAGGCCAGAGACGTTCACCACAGATAGGGCCACAGTCAGTGTTGCAGCAGTTCTTTTCTTCAGGTAGGAAAATGTGGCTCTGTTAGGATTATTGAACACTTGCATTTCCACTCGTTCTTTGGCGGGGACATCAATCTGGAATGTCGCATTGAAGGTGTGAGGGCAGAAGGGGCGGCTGTCGTTCCTGTTTTGTTTCGCCAGAACTCGTTGTAGAACTGGGCGATTGTTCCGTCGGAAGTGGCATTGTCTTTGTAACTTTCTTGTAGGAGCATCATCCAGGCAAGGCAAGATCCGTGAATAGAAAAGGGCGAAGGGATGAAAGGGATGGAATGTTCAGTGGCATGTGGTAACAGCCCACAGACCCAACAGTTGGTAGCATTGGTGGCAAGATTGTGCTGGTGCAACATCTGCACGAAAGAATTATTCCAGAATTCTTTGCGTCGTTCTTGGAGATGTGGCGGTAGTGATACCAGGTAGTGTTCTTTCTTGGTGGTTGGTTGCATGGTGGGTGACAATGTTCTGTATGCAGGTGCATTCTCTTCAATGATCCAGAGTGCGACCATTAGCAGGAGACAGGTGAGAAATGCAGCTACAAGTGCAATTGTCTTTGTGCTGTGCAGGTTAGCAGTCTTGGTGTCTTTGCGGTGGTTTTGCAGGTGTTCAGTTTCTTCCATCATCTTCGAGGAGCTCAACAACTGTTAGGACCACAGACTTTTGTCTGGCGCTTTCCTGGTAGCGTTGTTTGACTGTGCTACCGATCTGAGACCTTGACTCAGTGGCCTGGTCGTTGGAGCTCCCTCCTTTCGTGATCTTAGGTTGTACCCTTTCCTGGATGGCACCGTGGGATCGGGAAATTCTGATAGTTCAAGGGTGTCTTCTTGTGGGTAGCAACTCAGAGCTGGTCAGTCTCTCGCGAGTACTTCCTCTTGCACCTTCACCCCTTCACAGGTTGCCAGGGTTGGAGGGACTCGTTTGCAGTGATGGGCATGCAGCCAGTTCCGTTTTCCTTTCACTCGGAGGGCAGTTCGGGTGGTGATCAGGACTTGCCAGGGGCCCGTCCACCTAGGCTCCAGATTCTTCGTTCTTTGGAAGTTGCAGATCAAACATGGTCGCCTGGCTTTATTTCATGTCCCGGGCCCCTGGATACGTCAGGCAAGGCTTGCTGCACCTGTTGGTGGATAATTGTTAGCTCGTTTGTCAATTTATGCAAGTAATCTGCGTAGTTCTGTCTCCTGCCGTGGCTCGGGCAGTAACGTCTGCTAGTGCATTTCCCTGTCCAATGAGATCAGTCACTTTCTTATGTGCTTGGCATTTTATCACTGCTAACTTCTTGGGGAGGAGGACTGCTTGCGTCAAGGCGGAGACTAAATCTCCATGCAGGATGGGTGTACCGTGTGAAGTCAGGAACCCTCTTTCTTTCCATAAGATCCCAAAATGGTGAACCACCCGAAGGCATATTGGCTGTCGGTGTATATGTTAACTGTCGTGTCAGTCGCTAAGATCGGTCGGGACAAAGGGTTGGTGGAGGGCGTACCGTCAAATCCTATTGAGGTCACATGGGAGCCTGACAAGGGTGCCCTTGGAATCAGTCGTTTGGATAGTGCACTACGTGTTGCTCCTGTGTCTACCAGAAATGGCGACTTTGTGCCCAGGACCTCAGTGGTAACATAAGGGCCTTGCTGATCAACATAGAGCTCGACTGGATCCCTCCCTTGCCCCTGGCTGTCCTATGCAAAGTCGTACGTATTGTCATAATCTGTCTGTTGGTACCGATTCTGTTTGGGATGGTCAAATGTGTTCACTCTTCCTGGCCTTTCCTCGCTTGCTTCACTCGTGTACCCTCTCCCACGTCCTCTTCCTCTCTGTCCACTTGCTATTTCCCTCGCCCCTCTGCCCCTACCAGCTCCTAGCAAAGCCGGGCATTGGGTTTTCCAGTGTCCATATTCTTTGCAAAATGCACATTGATCCTGTCCTAGGTCTTGCCGTCCTACATATGATGTCGATGAATTGTTACTAGGTGGCTGTACTCTAGGGGTATTCTGCTGGTATCCTCCCCTATATTGCTCCCTTCCTGTATTCGCCCCCTGGAGTTGTGCTACCATTACCCTTTCCTTCAAGTCCTTCTTTTTCCTTTCTGTAGCCCTGTCATTTTCGTTTTTCTGATGCTCATAGTACTGGGCCATTTGGAGAATGGCCGCCGGTTTAGATGCTGCCCAACTACTTTCGCTGGCTTGTAATTTCTGGGATACATCTGGCAGTAGTCCTTTGACATAGTTCTGCACAAATAAGTGGTGTCCGGTTGCGGTGAACATGTCTTGTCCACTGTAATCGGAGAACACCGTTTCAAATCTGGAGAAATACTCTGAGACATCCTCTTGTGGTTTCTGGCGGCACGTGGTTACTATGGACCAGTCTATCTTTTTCTCTGGGATCAGCGTTTTCACTTTCTGCACTATTTTGTCAGGGAGGTCCAATATTGCTTTAACCGGTTTTTGACCAGGGTTCCGCTGTTTATCTAGTGTGTTAAGTTGTTCCCAGGTATGACCAAGCAGTTCGGTATGGTCTATTTTCCTAATCTGTTTCCACACATCTGCTGGCAAACATAACCCGAAGAACAAGTCTATGTCGGCAAGTGTCATTATTGTTGATCCCAGAGCGGTACCTAGCTCGGTGTAAAAGGCGGTGGGGTTCTTTCGTAAATCCGGTAAAGATTTACGGAACGTCAAAATGTCCTGTCTGTCCCATGGTTGATACACCCAATTGTAGACCACCCTTCCTCTAGCATCTTGATGGTTCATATCGTCATGAGTCCCTTGTCCTCTAGGAGGTACCCAATAAGGGGCAGCTTCTTTTATCGGCATCATGCTATCTGGTTTTTCCACCGGGGGTCCTGCTATCTTAGATGTCCTGTCCTTATCTATCCGTCCTTGTTCCACGAGGTGACGGAATACCTCCAGTGTGGATGAAAAGAGTTCTGTAACATCGTTGTCGCCTTCATCTCCGGTGTCTACCTTCCTATAGAGAGCCACTAGTCGCTCGGGCCCTACATCTTGGTACTTCTCTTCATATGCAGTAAGAGTGTGGTAACAGAGACGTACAATAAAGTATCGTTTGCGGTTTTCAACATAGGAGTTGCATATGTCAGTTACATACTCTTCTGTCTCCTTCCTATCTATGAGGGATTTAACTACTTTATCAATGCCTGCTCGCTCATTTTTACTTAATCGCGGGACCCTGGGCGCTCCTGTTTCTTTTGATCCTACCTCTACTACTGTATCCTTTGATGAGGCATTTGGTGTGGGTGACTCGGTGGGAGCAGAGGCGGTGGAGACTGAGGCGATCGTGCCATCTCCGGCTATACTTTGGTGGTCCTGTCGTTGTACTACGGGATGAGTAGGGGCGTAAGGGGGTGGCATGTATATGATTGGGGGACCTAACAATAAATCATCATCTACCCTTTGTTTTGCTGGTAACTTGGGGTAAAGAGTCGAGGGCGTTCTAACAGGGCATTGACCTGATATTTTTGATTCCTGTTCCTTTTGATCGATTTCCTTTTCTTTTAGTTTTTCTTTTAATCTTTTACAGGCTTGGTAAGCTGATTTTCGCGTTTCTTTATCTTGTCTAGCTTCGTCCCTTTTCTTTCTTTGAGCTGCTTCTTTTCGCCATAAACCAAAACTGTCAAACATGGCTGGTCTAGTTTTCTTTTTGTGGAGAGCTAATTCTAACGTTTCTATTTTAGCGGGATCGAAAGATCCCGTCAGTGGCCACTGATTTACCCGGTCCTTCCTAGTGTATTTATGCCATAGTTTGCTATAAGCTACGCTGGCTAATCCATACTTTACGTACATGTCCTTGTTAGGGGTGCCTTCCGGTGGTGCCGGCTGACTGACCTCTAACGAACGGTCTGGTCCAAAACAATTACAATCAAACAATCTAGAGAAAACAGGCATGACGTATTTATCGGTCAAAATGAATATCTCAATCAATCAATTTAGACAAAAAGTCTGCACTACCTGTCCTTCGCTGCCTGCAAAGAGAGAGAATATTCCTATTCTTTGTTGTTTGCAAGCAGGGAAATGTCGCAAATAACTCGATATCAAAAAAGGAATACTAGTATTTCGATCAAACTATTCAATCAATCAATCAATCAATCAATCAATTTAAGTCGTTTTTTCACGACCTTACCCGGACCGTATGGACAGTTCTTCGTCTTCCCCTTCCAGCGCCTGGTTGTCCTCTCACTCCAACAATCAATGCGGCGTTCCTCTAAGGTCCCAGTCAGGACCGCAGGTCACTTGAGAGAGGTCCGTTCGGAACCGGTGAAGTTCAGTCGATCGGCAGCCAGACAAGGGTCTTCTCAGGCAGGTATACCCCAATCGTTTAGTTGTTCACTCCGTCGTTAGGACCTCTCTACCGGACCCACGCGTCGCTGATAGGCCCCACGTTGGGCGCCAATTTGTGAAAGGCAGCGAGTCTTCTCAGACCCTCAATGCTGCCCGGTGCAGGGTTCCACCTCTAATTCACTTTGGGTTCGCTATCAAAATAATGAGGCAAGCGCTGGAAATGGAAGACAAGAAGGTTTATTTCTCATGAGGAGATCGCGTCAACTGAGACACCGGGATGTCTCAGGGAGGTGTTCTGCTGACAACTCCCTTGGCTCTTCCTTTTATACAGGTTTGACACAATGCATTTGTTTGATCAACATGGTTACAAAAGCTTTGGGGTCCCGCCCCGGGCAGGTTGTCACACAAGCCCAACAGTAATTCTCTTCCCACCCAGGTCAAACAGAATCTTATCTTGCAGCTGGACCTTGCTTCAGGGTCTAAAACATGTGAGACCGGTCAGATCTAAGAGTCCGTTCTGTTGATAAAAACAGGTCCCATTGTTGGTAACAACAATTCTTGCTGTTTGCAGTGCAATAAATCATGTTGCAAGAGTCTTTGGTGTTTGGAACCTGTTTGTGTAACTAGGTGTAGTGAGGGGTAGAGCGTCCAAAGGCTTGTCTGAAAACAGGGATGAGAGGAAAAACGAGTTTGTGGCAGCAAGTGGCGCTGAGGTTTGTTGTGGCAATAGAGTTTATAGCCCCCAGCACAGTACCAGGTCGGTCAGAGGGATGCTAGTAAGGGCAGGGTGAAACAAAGGTGACCAACAGAGTACAAAATGGCTGTGATAGATCAAAATGACTGCAACTTATGTGCACATAGAATTCCACCAGACAAGATGGCGCAGGTAATGTTCATAATTGTCATTTTGCTTTTAACAAAACCTTCCCGTCACTCAACCTTGCTGAGCACTTAAACACTTCCAAGACATTTAAAGGCGAAGAAAAACGACTGTCCCCCTTGCATACTTTACCAGACAGTTTAACACACCTTGGAAAAATGACCGATAATACCACAATAAAGACATTTAGCTTTCAATGCAGGACATCCTTTATCAGAAGCAAGATGCTCTTTGCTACTACACCTGTAACAAAACATGTTTTTCTGTTTAGGAAAGTCCTTAAATCTTTTTTTTTTTTTTTTAAAGGTTCACTATCCTTGTTTTTGCCCTTATAAGAAACTTTACAAACAACAGTGTTGTTACTACTACCCATATCAGAAGATGTTGAAGGATGTACAATGACTTTGGCGCACCTCTTAGACATTTCGCTTTTCTTAGCGAGAGCAACAACATCCTTAAGAGGTGCTTCGCCAACAACCCAAAGACGTTCTTGAAGATTGGAGTCGTTGGTATGCATAATAATCTGATCTCTTACTAGATCATCATTAAGAGAACCAAATTTGCAAGATATGGCTAGTTTTTTAAGCGCTGACACAATCATCAATAGGTTCTGATTTGCCCGGTTTCCTTTGGAAGAAATTAAATCTGTCTATAGCAGCACAAACATTAGGTTGATAATAACACCACAAACCACGCCTGCAGGACTGCTGGTACTTTGAGCGCGACCTTGAACTCCTGACCTTAACCCCCTCCCCCTCTCACACGGCGATGTCCTGTCCTGGTTACCTTCATTTTCTGACCAACAATTACGATCTATTTCTTGGCGTCTTTTGATTTGTCCGTTTTTCCTTTATCCCCTTAGGATATATAACATATAGATGAATCATTGGTGAGTGCATCAATTTAGCTATAAGGTGTTTATGTATTTTACATAATGATACTGTGGTGGCATTATGAATATACAAGTGTACCGGAATGTTCAAATATTTAGCAATAAGGTGTTTGTATGTCTAACTTAATGAGACTGTGTTGGCTTTATGAATATGCAAATGTACCGGAATGTTCATACATTTACCTGCTTTTGGGAATTATTCACAGCCCTCTTATATTTTTTACCATTAACGCATTAACCCTTTTTGGGAAGCTCGAACGAACGATACGGTCTGTTCTTAGTAGTACTTGCTCGCTCTCTTCACCGCTCCAAATATGGAGGCTAATAGTTAAATCTGACTATGCCTAAGGGTCAGATTGCATTTATGCTGTGAATCAGAGCATTATTTTTGACGTGCCTTTACTGATTACCCAACCATATCCCTATTTCCCCTATTATGTAGCGTTAAAAGCTGATACATTAGAGGATGCACTACAACGTACACCTTGGAGCAATGCACCTCATACCAATGACCACCATATTACTTGAGAAATGTTTTATGGATTTCATTTTTTGTATGTTGACAATTAACTATGGTACACCTTTTTTGTCCACCCCCTTTCCTCACTTGCACATATAACCATCCTCACTGATTTGGGAACGTGTTTTCACCTCTAAACATCTGCCCTCTGCTTTTCTCTTTCTGCTTTTTCGCTTTTCCATTTTCCCTTACTTTCCGGTTTTCGATTCTCTCTCCCTCTGATCTATGTCACTCAAATAAATCTGACCTCATCGCACTTGGGTCTTTGTCTTAACCCTCTACCCCCTTTTCTTATAATCATGGTACATATGACTTTGGACTAATCATGCATTTATTATGTACAGCCTTGAGAAAGCCCTCGGCCAATTAGGCGCCACGGGCGAAACACGTGTCGGCTGTTTGCTTTTCTTCCTTTCCTCTGTCTGTGAACGTGCACCAAATAAAAGGATAAAAAAATAAGTTTTTGACGACATCATTCTTAACACTACGAATATGAGTGCATCTTTCCTCCTCAAAAAAACCCCCGGCAACTATATAAATACAATTGCAATACAAAAAAAAAAAGGATCACCGCTCATCCTACACGCACAATAGCACATAGCTCACCCCTCACCATGCACTCACAAAGACACACTGTTCACCCTGCACTCAGATATTCCAAACACTCTGCCCCCATGCAGACACTCACCTCACCCTACACGGTCCTCTCTCGGCACTCACAATACACACCACTCACCCTGCACTCATAATACACAGCGCATCAAAGGGCTGCTACCTCCCTTGACATGCTTAGTTTCCAGACTGCTGTTATGGAGAGCTTGCAGATCTGATTTAGGCAGCAGTGCTGAGGGATCAAGACAGTCCATCCACTGAATACTGCGTCTTCCGATCAGGCCCAGCTCCACTAATTTTTATCTGGATAGGCTAAGGGCGGGCCACGGCGGGCCCAATTTTTCGCTGCTTCTGGAGGTAACCTACAAGCCTTATATTACATCATGTCTACTTACAAACAGGCACCACGATACAAACAATAGATTCTGTGTTTATACAGAGCATGTAGAGGGAAATGGTAAATTGAGCCAAGGTTAATTTGAGGGTTTAGGGGTAAGTAGTGGTAAAGGGATGTATGGGGGAATTTAGGGTTAAGGGGTGGGTAATGGCAAAGGGATGTAAGCAAAATGCAGTCTTAAGTTTGCTTCTATCAAATTAATTAGACAAACACTGAATAGCAATGATTTGTGAGTTTAAGTGTACCACTGGAAACAATGTCCGTGATTAAAAGGAGGAAAGTTGTCATCCTACACACAGGCAGATGCTTATGGTGCCTCCAAAAAGCTTCCTAAATGGAATGGTGTCTAGAAAGAACTACTGGAAATGGCTTTGAAATCACCAACTCTTCAGGCTGCAATCACCCCGTCCTTTGCACAGGAGTCTGGAGGCACCATATTACATGAAAGTGTTAAAACCACATTTCTACCCTCTCAGACTGAGTAAAAGTAGTAAGGAAGGTATGAAAGAGGAGGTTAAGCAACAGGAAATGGTGGCAAAGCAGATTCAAAAAGTGAAGATGGGCAGAAGAAAATCCCCAAGAGCAAACATTAAGGGTCCAAAAGAAGTGAGGGAATTCAGAATAATCTAGTCTACCTCCAAAGAACTTCTATCCCATGAGATTCAGGATGACATTTAATCATAATTTCAAGATGAGGCCCCACAACAAGATGCCACCTTTCACCCCAGACTGACTAGAAGCTAGTTGCGGGTAGCGGAGCACACAGCCAAATTCATGGTAGCTCACTCTGGGTTAATCTCTCCTTTGGTCTATTAGTGCACCTACACAAAACTTTGCAGTAATGCTGGCTTTGGAGTAGAGCTAACAGCAACTCATCACAACAAGCTCCAGACCTGCAACTGGCTCACACATCGACCTACATCAACTTTAGGGTGTTTATCTCTTTCACAAGAGTTAGTTGCCACTTACAGCGGTTGGCGGCAACCCTCTATGGGATCCCTCAACGCTTCAGATGGCCCCATTTAATCCAAGGTCAATGAATATCAGTGATATGGGAGGCTCAGTGGTCCCTCATTACATTCTGCAGGAGGGCCCAATAATGCCATCAGAGTCCAAAAAAGCAGATTAAAACTTGCCTGTTCCACTTATAAATGGTGTGTGGTGCCAAACGTTCATTGATAAACTCCAAATTTCCTTTCGTAGTTTAAATTTGAGAGCTGTGTTCAAGAGGACCTTAATTCTGCATGTTTCTACGTGTTTTATAGCTTACATTAGAACACTCAGGAGTGTAACCAGGCCTCTGCAGCCTCCACAGAGCAAGAACCACCCCCAACACACAAAGGGGCCCCTCGACCATTCAAAGGGCCCCATTCACCCCAAGGTCAATGAATATCTGTGAGATATGGGATGCTCAGGGCCAAGGTGCAGTGTGTTCCCACTTCACAACACCTTCAATAGTTGAAGCAGAAGTTACAGGGTTGGGCTACAATATTTAACTCGAAACAAAATGTAAAAAGCCTTATTTCCAAGAGTTTTCATCTCTGGCAGCTGTCAGTGGCACAGCCAGTGTGTAATGGGCTCTAGTGCAAGAACTGTGAAATACCACAATAATCACGGTTCAGTGGGTCCCTGGTGCCACTGCAACTGTTGTACCCTGGTATCTCTCGTCTTCTGCTTACCAGGGTACCTGTCCTATCCTCACCCCAACATCTCTAGCCTCCACCCAAAGTATCCAATCTCTTTAAAATAGATCACTGCTTCACAGTCTATATTCAGTAGAAAAATTAGCAAAATCACATAATGTCGGTATTGTTTCCCCTTTCATACTTAAAACAGTTAACACAAGTAGATTGCAGTTTAGAATGTGTTCACAGTTGCACATATGACCCAATTAATAAGTAAAAAAAAAAACTGAAAGGGTATGTTTAAAATGAAAACAAACGATTTTACATGAAGTTTTAATTTATGGATCATGCCCGAACCTTTGCAGCATCTCAAAAACATGAACAAATGGTCAGTATGTTTTTGTGGGAAATGTGTCAACACCCGCCCCCCGCCCTTTCCTGCTGGCCTCACAGCACACACGAGTGCCTGCTCTGTCTGGAAGTGGGAAAGGAGCGAGGAATGGGGTAGAAGAGGGGTTCTCTGCTTTGAGGGGCAGAGACTGGACACTGATGAGCAGATGAGAGATGCCAGAGAAAAGGAAAGGTGTGCTGGTCTCAAAGAAAATGAGAAATGTCCAGTTGAACAGCAGCGCCTTCCCTGAACTCTGAAGACTTGAAGGAGGAAGACAGGAGCGGCCTGTGCGGAGGGAGGCGGTGGTTAGTCGAGGGAGTCTGTGACGAGTCCCGGGGGACGATGGGGTGAAGTCATACTTCTTCTCCGACAGGATTTGCCAGATGGACAATACATAAAGTGCGCTACACAATGCACGATGAAATTATATCCTAGTGCTTCTGCTGCTTACAGAACTGCTGCTCGGCAAGAAAATAGAATGTTCAGGCAGCTATACCGCTGATGGCTCACGCGCAGTGATAAAAAAAAAAAAAATTTAAAAAAAAAGGAGCTTAACAAATAGGATTACGGCACGATGAAGGGTTCCCTTTGCACGCTGCCTTGATAGGTCTTTAAATGAGGCAGCAATTCTAAATAGAGAAAACCCACCAGGAGCAAATATGATGTGTGATCCAAGGTCTCTTTCAGTGCTAGCACAGAAATCTGCCCAATAAAATGCAGTACTCAAGATAACTAACATGTAGGCACACCCAAAGCCCCGCCCTCAGTCAGATGTGCTTTTCAGTCAGTCAACCTTTTAATTCCGGTGAAATCACAGGGTCTGGGGACAAACCTAAACACTGAACGACACTGTTTTCATAAAGGCATTTTAGCTTATTCCAGATAAAAAAATATAATATGCCTTATTTAAATTGCAGAGAGTATGTCAAACCAAATATGGCAACATATCTATATCTCATTCAGATGGTCATTGCCTTTTAAAGGATTATTATGGAGAAAAAAATATTTTGTTTTTGAGCAGAGCCTGCATTTACTTGGCAGCTTAGAATGTCTAAATCAAGGTATCTGATCATCCTGATTATAGTAAGTTGTTCTCGGTTTTCTGAAAGTCAACTAGAATGCTTAATAAAGCAACCCAGGTATTTTGAGTTATCCTTGCTTTCCAAATTTGCGAAACCACAATTAAAATAGACACAAATATATGTAATGGCCTGCCTTTAAAGAAACCCAATTACTGTTGCTGGTTTTACATCGACTTGGTCAATAGGGGTTAGAGAGAATGATGCCTAAATCTATGTTCAGCTACTGAGCTGGTTTAATGGCATCCTTTTCCTTTGTAAATTTGTGAAAAACATTATTGCCCCCAATGTGAATGCAAAAAAAACAACGTGCCCCAAATTTTGTAGTCCTGTTTAAGTGGTATGTTTTAGGAAACTTCTTACCCGCTATTGCATTCACACCAATATTCTGAACAGTCTGAAATCAGTTCCGTTTTACAGGTTTGAGATCTCGACTACAGTAGACAAAAACCTCTTACACAGAATAACAAAAACCTGGAGTGGACTTAGAGCCTGACTACTGCTTAACACTGGTTGGATCTGTCATTCTTATTTGCTTGCTTCTTATTCAATGGCTTGCCTTCCTCCTCTTACGTTTGTCCCTCTCCTGAAGCACAGCCTCTTTACGGTTCTTTTGAATGACTTACCTGAATCATTCCACTGTTCACATTTAGGGAACTACTTTTTCTTTGAGCAATACTTAAGAGCGTATGCGCTTCCAGAGCTCTCCCTCGTGTGCTTCTTGTCCCTCAAATACCTACCCCGCACTCTGTGTTGCTTACCTCTCCGCCCACTTACCCTTTGTGTACTGCTTTTCCTGTTAGATACTCGCTTCCCACCACAGGCACTCTGTGTTGCTCCCTTCTCACCTACACCCCTTCTTTTTTAGGTCGAGCCTAGCCGGAAAACGACCTCTTGGAATCACTCAGGACTTTTCACACGCTCGTGCGTGGTTTTTTTCTCAGCAATTTTCCTATTGGGCTTTACGTGCGAAAACAGCACGCAATTGGGCAAAGGCGGGTGCATGTCCCACCTTTCCCAGGAAATGTATCCGCCCACGGCCTACAGCTTGCGGTTACGAGCAGCAGCGCGCAGTGTGCCATCTGTTTCGGGTCAGATTTCAAAGGTTGTTTTTCATTTAGCTTTCGCGGGGCCGCGCTTGTTAAAGCCTCCTCTCCTATTGTTGTTCTTTTTTCAATGGACGAAACACTTGTATACCGGAACGCTGAGATAATCAACCCACGGCCTCTGAAAATGCCTGCCTTTTCTCTTCTCTGTTTGTTTTTGATTGCGTGTAAAATGTGCCTTATTTTTGTCGTCTCGCACACTGGCACTTAATTACAATATCCGAGCATCGCTCGGTTGAATGCCGAGGTTTGTCTGTGACTGCAGGGCAGCATGAACTTCAATCGCTGTAGGGGCTGCTCGGCTTTTCATCCTTACCAGGTCGGTAAACCAAGTGCTATAAACTTGCAGCGCTTCGAGGCTGTGTCAGAAGCACGAGACGATGCAGTACATGACCGTCATGGAGTTATTATTATTAAGCTCGTGCTTGCAGCATAGTGATGCGAGGGAAGGCTTTAATAGCATGAGACTCCAAGCCTGTCCACCCATGCATTGTTTTTTCCAGTTTAACCCCTGGCTCTCCTGCTCCCGCCAGTGCCTACAAAAAGCGCTCCAAGACCGGCTTCGGGTCGAGTCCGCGCTATATAAAACTGCAAGAAAAGCTTTGTGTGTGTTTGAGGACATGTTGTACTTCATCGATGTCGCTGAGATCGGACAGTGACGGTCCTGGTGAGGGGCTGGCCTATGGCTTACGAATGAGGAATGGAAGGGGGGAGAGGGGAGGGGGTTTTTCAGAATGCATTATGCAGCAGGGACTGCGGCCTCCTGTGGTGGGGTGTCCATGGAAAGGTGGGTACAAACTTCTGGTGACAGCTGTTAAGTATACAAAAACCCCGCACGCGGTGCTTGACTGCGGATCGATAAATAGGCCTTTACAGCCTCGGACCGATGTCTGTACAGTGACCTGCGGCAGCTGTTCGAAAAACACGTGAGATCGCGTCTAATTGAATAAAGAATCCTTCGTCGGCCGTGTGTCATGGCAGGCAGCTTAACCAACAGAGCATTACATCTTACATCTTGCGGTGACCGTCCTCCAAATGCACGAGTTTCTCATCTGCTGTCACACCCTCCGTGTGCATCATCAGTATATTCCTTCTCCTTTCCGCCTTTCCATTCTCACTCTTGTTCTTTTTAATGAGGGTTTTGTAGGTATTAGAGCTGCAGCCAGACAATACCAGTATTGATCAAAAACTCAATTTACAAAATGAGGCGTTTAAGAGCGTGCCATAACTGTTAGCATGGTTTAGGACTTGCTGCCGCTTTTCATTTGTATTTTTCGTCGCCATCAGCGGCCTCCTCGAGGAAGGCACTGATGACAGCTTGTGAGCGGCGCAGTTTTGGCCCTGTCGTTGCATCGAAGCAGTTGCCATTTGCTTAGCATCATACATTCTTCATCGTACCATGCCAGTTTTTGGGGGACAGGGCTTTTTTTTTTTGCTACAATGATCACTGGCTGGTAACGGAGAGGACTTTACATGGACCAGCCCCAGGGAGCTCCCAGTCCTGACAAATCAAGCAAAAGCTTATTGCTCCAACTGGGTATGTCTGTGCCTTCCATGCAGTGTGGGGTTGACAGAACACAGAAGCGAATCTGCACATAGCAAACACCTGGTCGATGCCTTCTAGCAGTTAATCAAGGTATCAATCAATTTCTGACAAAACAATCATTATTACTAATGTGCTTGCATAGTCATTTATTTGATGGCTTTTTTTGACAGCATATGAATGGTCTCCCGCCATTGATTTACCCCAAACTTTAATATCTTAAATAGCTAATGTAATAGATAATGTGCTGCCTGGCTAAAAACTTATAAGGTTCCAAAGGCGAGACCTATTGGCTATGCCAATGCTTGTTCTTTTTTAATGTTAACTCCTCGATTATCATTGCTCCCCCCGCCTACTCCCCACTCCTTTCCTCCTGCTGGCTCTTTACGTTGCAACATCACTTGCATTTCTTAAAAGATTTACATATTTTGGAAGGCCAGACAGCTGCTGGCCATCTTGGATCGATAAATTAAAAGAATAACTAAAATGGCATCAGCGTCATTCACTGGGCACGTGCCTATGTCACCACGCATGCTTGTGCTAACAGGTGACAAAGGCGAGACCTACTGGCTTTGGCAACGCTTATTTTACTTTTCTGCCTTTTAGCATCACTAGCATAAGGCAGCCGAGATGTTCTGACATTCCCTAAACCTGGCTGTGAAATCCGAGTGCTACCAAAGAGCATTTGCTTCAATTTCTTAAGTTAACCACTCAAGTAAATCACTTCAGTCCTGAGAGAGATCCCCTTCAAATTATTAATTTCAGCCACACAATCTGCCCGGTATTAAGCGATATCTAAATAACTGTCTGGACATAATGTACTTTAAATAAGCTACAATGTCCTAAATGTTTCAGAGTTTTTGTCTTTGATTATATTTGAGAATGGGGTATATCAACACTTGAAATGGGACTGAAGGGCCAACCTCCACCCAACATCCTTACAGAAGAACTCTATTGTGTATCGCTGAAATACATAATCACTGCTAACTATTTCGACAGCAGAAGTCCACCAACCATAAAATGACTCAGCCAATGAAGACACTAAACCTCATCCTCTGTGACTTCCTCGGTTCTGACTTATACGGGTACTGAATGTCGCAGGCTGGATAACAGAATCCTGTTGAGGTTTCTTATATGGCAAGACGCCCAGGAGGAGCGCCCAGAATCTGAAACTTATAGCATGACATAAATCATGTACTCATTGCTTGAGAGACTAAAAATGCATAACAAGGAATACCACCACTGCAGATATCTCCTCCTCAACAGTACCTCACCAACAGTAACAGTTGGTTTCTTCGTAAAGTTGTCAAACTGCCAGGTTCAATCATGTCAATAAAAACACCCCGAGAATGGAAGTGCAACATGGGAGCTACTGGTCACTACCTATTGCGGCTGGCACAGACTCGCAGATTGTGCCGGCGGATCTTACACAATTAAGACCATCAGTGCAACAAATTGGTCATAAGCAGAAGTATATTTAAAGCTTTTTCTTTATTCTAAATCCTGTAGGAAAGAAAAGGTGGATGTTACACTCCTCACAGGAAACAGGCTAGCCCTGCTGTCCTTACAGCTTACACTGACTGTTAGTTACCATGAACAGATACATTCCATATCGTCACTACCCTACTCAATGCAACGTGGTTGTAATGCAGGTGTTCCAATAGACGTCGCTGTGAGATATGGGGGGAAACTATTTCTTATCTCTGTGATTCACTTCCCTCATTTGTCAAAACTGCGAACATCTAGAAACGATAAGAACTAGAATGATGCCCCATAAGACTAACTCAACATGTGGACAAAAATTTATTTTTAAAACCACTGACACGCTTTACTGTCAACAACTGTTAAAAACCGCTGTTAATGCTTAAGTGAACAAGTTACTTACCTTTAGTAACATTCTTCCTCGATGATACTCTAACTGGATTCCTCACCTTTAGAATATCCCCAGGTGCCAGACTGGGTCCAGAAGATTTAAACAGTATTCCAGTTGTGCCAGTAGGTGGCGCTGTGCTACTTCACACTGACTTCGTTCCGCCCCAGAAGTGGCAATGGACCGCATATAAGCCTCACCCCTGACTATCAATGTCAGTTTCTTTCTTGACTCTGTCAGAGCCCTCAGACATGGAGCCCAACAATAAATCAGAGCTACCAGTGTGCAGATCTACAGTTTAGGATCTTTTTTAATTGGGAAAAAGAGACCATTGCATAGAGCAGGGAGGTAGGATGGCAGTGAGAATCAGCAGTTAAATAGAGTATCCACAAGAAAGAGCGTTACTAAAGGTAAGTAACCTATTGTTCTGATGGATATTTCTAACTGCAGGTGCCTCAGCTCTAGAAAAGATACCAAAGCAGTACCTGCCAAGGCGTTGGGTCCATGGAAATGCCTCAGATCAAAAAGTATTTGTAAGACTGAATGGGTGAAATAACTTTTCTGTCGGACCTGGCTGTCAAGGAAGTAGTGCTTTGTGAACATGTGCATTATGCCCGTATCACAGCCTGACATATCAAGAACAGACACTTTGCATGTCAATGCAGAGGTGGCAGCCTTAGTCCTTCTGGAGGTTGCTTCTTGGCCATAGCATATCTTAATGGAGAGGACTATCCACCTTGACATAGCCCTTTTTCTGCACTGCCTTGCCTTTCTTTGCCCCAGAGATCCACACGCAAAGGTGATCGTCCAGCCAATGGTCTTTGGTGCGATCGATGTACAACCTCAGGGTTCTTTTGGGTCCAGCCAATGGAGCCCCTCCTCCTCTTTAAAGGTGTGAGGCAGAGCAAAGAATGTTGGGACAGTAATGGGCTACCCAATGTGAAAAGAAGTCACACCTTTTGGGAAAGACGCTGCCGTGGTCCTCTACACCACTTTATCTGGGGGGATGGAATAAGGCTGTTGCACCAAAGCGCTTGTGTAGAAGTTTTGCCGATGTGCAATTTTAGGTGACAAATTATTTGTGCAAATAATAAATTTTTATGTTGCATATGGTCGTAATGGATGGACTAACGATTTTGCACTTGAAACAACTTACATATATTGTTTGGAAGTATGATTAATAACGTAGTATAGTTATGCCACATTTTTGTGTGAGACACCATTTTATTAAAATGCTTGTAGTTTCTGGTGTTATGCTCATCTCGTTCCTGCTCATTCCCCCACCCACTCAGTGACCCGCTGCAAGTCTGCTCTCTCCACAGTTTTCGTAGAACACAGGGTGCTATGATGGACGCAGCAACTTTACTTGGAAAGCGTGTACTCTGAATGAAACTTTCTACTGTGTTCCTTATGTATGATTATGAAGACTTCCGTTGGAAGTTCCAATGTAGGCCTGCAGAAGAACATTACTGGATGAGCCTTTGTTTGAGAAGGATGCATATTCCTATTTTACATCCCTAGACTGCAGTTGCTGAAGAAGTAAAAAGAAGAATTATTTAACCTTAAAAAATTAAAAAATTAAAAATAAAAAAAAGAACGGTTAGTGCTAAAGGTCTTAAATAATACGATTTTGTTCTGATTTGTCTAACGTGAGCTAACCATAATCATGTCATGCTGAATTTGCAATTTTGCTAATCATTTAAGCATAAAATGTGCATAAAATCCGCTGGTTGTAAGGGTTTGGGGATGGCTTCTCATTTCACTCCCGAGATTCTGTCCAAGTTAGTTGAGACTTTTCTTTTCCCTTTAGAATGCTAAACTGCCAATTTGGTGGGTTTAATGTAAGAAGGGTAGAGTCTCTTGCAGCAAGATCATTGAGAACAGAGAGGAGTCGTAATGCTGTAGGTAAAATCTGGAGTGACTGGATTACTGGGGTTCAGTAGATCATTGGGGTTCAGCTACCACACTTGGAGTTCACTTACGCAACAATCTGAAATGATTGAAACCAGAAATACAGTCTTCAGAGCCACCAACATCTCTGCAGTGGGTCGAAGGGAGTGAACACAAGGAAAGCGAGGACCAAATTGAGAACGAACGCGAGGACCAAATTGAGACCCCACTGTGGCATCACAAATGGTTTGGGGGAAATGTTAAACTTTTTAAAAACCTCATCTCAACACCTGATTTTAACAAGGTCAGATTGTCCAGTAATTGCAAAAAGGCCAAAAGGACCAACAAATAACCTTCAACGGTGGACACTGCAAGACCTTGTTGGGCCAGAGCTCAAACAAGATATGCAACAGCTTTGCCTATAATGGATCCATATGGCGGGTGCCACATGAGGACACAAACTTGTATCAGCAATTGGCGCAGACAGACTTTGTAGAGCGATGCCTGGCAGCAACGACATCCACAACTCCAAGAGGAAGAATGAATGCAGTCAACTACTGCCACTCTAGCTTCATGCATGTAGATGCAGACTGCGCAAGTTAGGGTGCAGGACTATACCCTACTTCTGCAACAGGAGATCCTCCAGAAGCAGTAGCCTGATCAGAAGATAAATACTCATGCTCTGACGTTCCGGTTAGCACACTCTCCTTGCCCAATCCAGAGCCACTAAGATGGCTTGGGCCCGGTCATTCCTGATCTGCATTAGAACTTGGGGCAGGAGAGGCAATGGAGGAAAGGTGTATAGGAGTCACGTGCTGCACTATCAGGCATGCATTTCCGACAGAGAGCCTTCTTGGAAACTCCAGCGCACAAACATTTTAACATTGACTTTCAAGGATAGCGAAAAGATCTAGCCAGGGAACTCATTGTTGGAAGATGCCCTGTGCCAACCTCTGGGTGTAACCACCGTTCGTGCTCTGCCAGATGCCACTGGCTGAGCTTGTCCCCCCTGGCATTCCCGCAGGAGAAGTCCCTCTTAGTACAGGTCCCAGGACTCGACCCTGCTTGTTGCAGTATCACACAGCAATGGTGTTTCTAGGACACCCTGAACAAGCCTCTCTTTGATGGAAAGCAGGAAGACTTGCAGCACAAGGTGAATGTCCAACAACTCCAATATGTGGATGTGGAAACGGGTCTCCGCAGGGGACCAGAGTTATCTAATTTCCACCTCTCACAGAGGACCTCAACTTCCATCAGTGATGTATCCATCATCACCATCAGCTCTGGGTGGGGCAGGGAGACCAGTCTTCCACAGGTCAAATTTTGATTGAGCAGCCATCACTGCAGCCTTTGGCAATCTCCTCTGAAACTTTGGTTCAGTGCCCCAGCACCAGGTTGCCCTGGTGCTGGGCCTACTGAGCGTTTAGGGTCCACTGCAGAGCTGACCCACGAGACACCTGGCATAGTTTACTAGCAGAATGCAGGAACCCAAAATCCATAGAAGCCTCAGAGACACCCTCATTGAGAACCAGGACAGAGGATGAAACATCGGGATCATAGCCCGAACGCCCTGAACTAGTTGTGACGTAAGAAAAGCCCGAAAGTGCACCATATCCACAGTCCCAATTGAAGAGCCTTTGCGAAAGAGTCAGGTGTGACTTCAGCACTTTGATAGTGAACTTTAATGAAGTGAGGAGGTTTGCCATCGTCTGGAGGGGATTTATGACAGACTGGTGAACCCCCTTTCAACAGTCAGTAGTCAAGGTAGGAGAAAACTGGAATCTCCCCTCTGAAGGTGTGCCATGACCAGCGCCATCACTTTTGTGAACACTAAAAGGAGTCTGGTGAGCTTGAAGGGCAGCACAGCACACTGAAAATGCTCCTAGCCTACCTTGAACCACAAGGAGCATCGGTGGGATTGCAAGATAAGTACTTCAAAGTAAGCATCTTGAAGGTCCAAAGCCACTATTCAGTCGCCAGGATCAAGGGAAGATAGAACGTGGGCCAACATGAGCATCTTGAATATATCCTTTCACGAGAAGCATTCAGATGGTAAAGATTTAAAAAAAGACGAGGGTCTCTATCCTTCAGTACAGGAAACAGGCTCCTTTGGACAAGAATCCTGCACCTCTTGAAGCAATATGGATAGGTGCTCATCTGAAGGATGCTCTGATGTGGGCAGAAGATGCGGCGGGTCAAAAAGGAATGGCAGGGTATAGCTTTGTTGATCGATCTGAATGACCTAACTGTCGGATGTTATCTTTTGACACCACTCAAGGAGATTTCTGATCCGGTCTCCTACAAGGTGGGTGCGAGCCACTAAGGGCAAACTAAAGTGACTTCGAGGCTGCTGCCTCAGGGCTGGGGGAATGGGAAGCTTGCTGCCCCTGGTAGCCAGGATGTTGTCAACTGAATCTCCACCATGACAGCTAAAGGGCTGGTGTGCCTGTTGTGGAGGTGGTGGGCCTTGGCACTCTGGAGTAGCCTCATAAGCAGTAAAACTGTTGCGGGTACTGTCTCGGTGCATCAGAGAGGCCAAAGAAACACACTGTGGCCTGGCTTTCTTTGAGGCATTCCAGTACAGAATCAGCCTTCTCGACACACATGCAAAATCCGTCAAATGACATCCATTAGAGAGGTTTGCACATCCCCAGATAAGCCTGTGTATGTCATTCAAGGAGGACAACAGCACCACGCAAGTAATAACTGCTCTGCCCAAGCAGTCAGTAATGTCCAGTCCAGAAAGGAATATGTATTTGCCTGCATCCTAACCATGGATGGTCTTAGTCCCTGAGGAATTTTGTGCCTCCCTTACTGCCAGCAAGCTCTTGCTAACCATGTCCCAAGAGGCATAAGACTATCTTCCCAGCAAACAACTGGCAAGGACTGATCGGAGGGCTAGGTTGGCCGATGAGAACATTAGTTTCTCAAATGCTTCTATTTTCTTTGGCTCTCTGTCTGCAGGGGAGTGGGGATGGGGGTGATAGGGAATGAGCTGGTGTTTCCCTTGCTGGTGGAAGCCTGAACCACCAGACTCCCATGCACTTGGCATGGCAACCCACCTGTTCACTGGTGGACAAGAACAAGGCTTAGACCACGTGTCTATTAAGGTGTCGGTGAGGGCTTTACTGAATAGCAGTAAAGGCTCGAGGGAAGTCTGCCCAGGTTGCAAGACTGTTACATGTTGGCCCTAACTTCCATTGATGGCAGCTATAAGTCTAATACTCTCGCCACCCATTTTTTATCACCACAACAAAGCAAGTACTCTCTTCCGTTGATGGTCCAGGAAGAGCGTACAACCCAGTGTATGGGGAAGATATCAATGCAGGCCTGCTGCAATTCCATGTAAAGGTTGTCATAATAGTGTGTGGGCAAGTACTCCCCACCTCCACTGTCATGGTCGAAAGCTGGTTAACTGTGCTCAGAGTTGGAACCGAACACTGGTTGGAATGCTAGGGTGTGGCTCGAAGGAAAGGCATGGTTGTGACTTGAGTCCGATTAAACTGGGATTGAGTGCGTCAGTACTGCTTCGGAGTGTGACCTCAGTCAGTGTTGAGACGAATTAGTCTCGGAGTCGGATAGGTCTATTGAGACAAGGTCTTCTTCCAGCAGTGTCTGGGCCAGTATTAACATGAAAAGGACAGACTGGTTTCTGGTGCCAAATTGGAAGACTGCTTTAACGCTGGAGCAGAACCAGAGACAGGTTCAGGAGGCACTGATTCCACTGAGGATAGATGCGCCACAGTAAACCGACTGAAGGACTCCACAGATCCTTGGTGCCTAAGGCACGCCAGAAAAGTGCCAAAGATCTGCAACAGGGCCTCTCTAAAGGCATCAATGACGGCACAAACTCTGGTGCATCGGGATCAGTTACAGAATGGGCTCGCCAACGGGGAACCAGGAGCAAAACCAAGCGGCACCACGATGTCCTTGCAACTTCTCCGGATGAGTGGTGGGACTGGAATGAATCCTGCTTGGCCTTTTTGTGCTTCCACTTTGACAACCCGGAAGACTTGGACCGCGAGGAGGACCTGTTGCAGGAACAGCCCTGAGAATCGGTCTGCGCTGACTAAATTGAGCAGGACTGAGACTTCTGAGTCTTCTTTCAGTGTTCACTTCAAGTTGCTGGTTCACCTTCGGATACATAAGGGCACACTGCTCGCAGGACTTGGAGTCGTGCCCCGAACCCAAACACCATAGACGTACCTCATGGATGTCTGTCTCAGACATTTGTTTTAAAACCTGTAGTTTTGGGAGGGGACACGGTTCACTGGCACATTGGAACAAAGAAGAATTTTGAGAAAACAAATAGCCAACTGACGAGAAAAAAAAAGTGGGAACAAGCCCCGAATCTGCATATGAAGGAGTGGAAAGAAAGGAGCTGAGGTCGACACGCAGGGGTGGTGCTTATGTGCATCTCTCCATCACTTCCGGAGCAATGGTGTTTAAATCTTATGATCTAGTCTGGTGCCTGGGGATATTCTAAAGGTGTGGAGTTTGCAAATAAAAGTATCCCTAAGAAACATTTTCTTATTCACAAGTTTTAGGAGATCATTACTGCAGTTTTAATGCACTTTTCAACTATGGCCGAATTCGAAAAAAGACTTTAAATTACAGAATTTGTAAAGTATACCATTTAAAACTGGCTTACAGCCCCTACTGAGAGCCCCTATACCACCACCTGCCTACAGTCTCTATTTCAAGAGGCCTATACACTTTCCAAAAAGAACAAAAAGGTCGTCTGCTGCAAAGTTCCGACTAGGTCGCCCTTCTTGGGGCCTACCTTCATAAAGTATGGAACCCCCAACTATTTAGTCTATGTAGCCTCTCTTCTTTCTTGTAAGTGGGAGAGAAGGAAAGAAAGGGTAGCAGAGATAGATTGACCCACTCGAATAGGTAACACTATCTTGGGCTGGAGCACTGCGTATGAATTCAAGTCCAGCTTCTCCATGAAAAACCAAAGGTTGTTTCTGGTTAGTTTAATTCCCATGCAGAGGTATTTCCAATGGAGAAAACTGCTATCAGGTCAGCCTCAGAAGCGAGCATCGGCTCAAATAAGAACGTAATTCGAAATGTCAAAAATAGATTGAGATGGCACTGGGGCATAAAGGGAGGTGTTGTGAAGACAGTATTCAGGCTTAAGAAATTTAATCAACAACTGTAATTTAAACAGCGAACCCAAACAACCTTTTGCAGTGCCTAAAGAGAGGCCCTAAGTGGATAGAGAAAAATTGTACAATGTCCAAGAGCCCTGCTCAAAGCAGGTCTACATTCTTAAGTGAACACCTGGTAATAAAAGTGGCCTGTACACACAGACTCAGTAGAAGGTCAGAATGCATCTGTCGCTTCTAGGTGAGATGGAACTAACTGATTCCCCTCTCTCACTTTCTAGACATGTGGATTTAGACCCAGAGAATTTGAGTTCAGGACCTGGACTGTATTCATGAAGAGATAATATTCTGTGCGTGGAAAAAAAATTCAAAGGACAAACCCCCTTTACCAACACTCCTGTTAGATTTGGGGGTCTCTAGTTGGCAGAGGTAGGTACCTTTGTCCAAATAGGGACCCTTGAGTCTAGTCAGGGAAAGTAGGTACACTCCTGAAATAACCCCTGCTCACCCTCTTGGTAGCTTGGCACGAGCAGACAGGCTTAGTTCAGAGGCAGTGTATAAAGCATTTGTGAACACATACAGTAATCAAGTGACAACACTACAAATGGACACCACACGGGTTATATATTTATAAAAATAGGTATACTTTCTATAGATTTATCACAAGACCATAAACGACAACAATAATCCACAATACTGTCAAGAATACTTAGTTCTTATCAAAAAGGCTTAATTCAAGGTTCTGTGCGAGTCGGTAGCCTCCTCCGGCTACGGCGATGTCAAGAACAAACAGAGTCTAACAAATCCAGCTGACCGCGTCGAGACGGGCCAACACAGCGTAGACAGACTCGGTCACAGTACCTTTTACTTGAAGCGGCAGGCACCGGCGTGCGAGCCGGATGGCTGTACGTCTTGGTCGCGATGCAAAATGGAAGCGTTGCAGGACGATCAGTCCGGACAGCGGTGCGAGTCAGGCGGTGCGTCGCGAAGCGTGCGAGCGGTGCCCAACTCCGGTGCGGTCACAAGACTTGAACTCAGCAGCAGTGACCGTGTCGGTCAGACCAGTTCGTTTCGGCGTAGCGAAGCGTTGCAGGACGCGTTGTCCCTCGATGCGGTGCAGGCAGCGGCTCGTTGACAGAGTCGGTGAGACCAGGGCCGTGCGTTGCAGGGCGAGACGGTGCTTCGATGCGGTGCTTACAGGACACCGAGCCGGTCGTCAGAGTCGGTCACAGCTCCCTAACCCTGTAGCCACTGAAACAGCGTTTCCAGCAGCAATTCACAAGGCTGGTGAAGTCCACTGGTCCTGGGACTTCGATCAGGGGGCAAGCTCTCTTCCAAGCCCTTGGAGATCCTTCACAAGTTGATGAAAGTCACAGCAAAGCAAAAGTTCCTTTCTTTGGCAGTCAGGCAAACCACTGCAGGCCAATCCCCCAAGCAGCACTTCAGGCTTAGGGATAGTCTCTCCTCAGTTTCTTCTTGGTTCCGCTCCTCAGCAAAGGTTTCTTCTTGTTCCCAAGTGATCTAAAGTTTCTGGGTTTGGGCCCCAGTACTTGTACTCCTTTTCTCTTTGTTCTCTGAAGGCAGAGCGGCCTTTGCCTAGCTTAAACCAGTTCTGTGCAGCTTTGGAGCACTCTGTGTACATGACTCCTTCTTTCCTTTCAGAATGTGGGGCAGGGTACTCAGACGCCCGGCAGGGGGTGGAGCCAGCATTGTGGCAGGCAGGCACAGCCCTATTCAGACCCAGATGCAACTCCTCCCCCCACTCTGGATGCAGATCTCTCTATTCAGCCCTGGGCCGCCTCACCCGGTCTCCTGTGGCCACCCCCAGCCCCTGTCACGCACAAACCAGACACACAATACACAAGCTGGCAGAGGCAGGCTGGATAGTTAGGCAAGAAAATACCCACTTTCTAAAAGTGGTATTTTCAAACACAATGTTAAAACCAACTTCACTAAAAGATGTATTTTATCATTCTGAGTTCAGGCATACTAAACTCGAATTTCTACCTAGTTCCCCGAGTCAGTTTAGGATTATAAGATGTTATAATCAAACTGCCCATTCTGGCCTATGGGGAACAGGTAGCCTTGCAATAGTGAAAAACGGAAATGGCGGTAATTCACTATTAGGACATGCCACACACACCAGGCATGTCCCACCTTATCCTTACAATGCACCCTGCCCGTAGGCCTACCATAGGGGGGTCTGATATGAAGAAAAGGGAAGGTTTGGGGACTGGTAGGTGGGTGCACTTACCAAGTCGACATGGCAGTCACAGACTGCACACAGGCTCTGCAATGGCAGGCCTGAGACACACTTTACAAGCTACTTCTGTGGGTGGCACAACCAGTGCTGCAAGCCCATCAGCAGCATTTGATTTACAAGCCCTGGGCACACTCAGTGCACTGTACTAGCATCTGACAGTAATTCAAATAAGCCAAACATGGAGTCACTAATTCACATCACAATTTACAATAGGGAGCACTTGCACTTTGGCACTGATTAGCAGTGGCAAAGTGCCCATGAGCATCTAGTCCAGCAAAAACATATCGACAACAGTGGAGGCATTATGAAAAAATGGAAGGGAGACCCACGCCAAGGATGCCAGGTCTAACACGTGTCCCCTCCAGCTGAAATGTGGGGAGAACTATCCTACCCCTAGGGAGTTCTCATCACTAAGGCGGAAAAATCTGGACAGACCATCAGCATTGGCGTGTTCTGTACCAGGGCGGTGTTCCACCGTAAAGTCCATCCCCTGTAGGGAAATGGACCACCTCAACAGCTTTGGATTCTCACCCCTCATCTGCATCAACCATCTGAGGGGCCTGTGGTCTGTCTGAACCCGGAAGTGAGTCCCAAACCGGTATGGTCTCAGCTTCTTCAGTGCCCAGACCACAGCAAATGCCTCACGCTCAATAGCACGCCATCTCTGTTCCCGGGGAAGTAACCTCCTACTGATGAAGGCTACAGGTTGGTCTAGGCCCTCCTCATTGATCTGTGATAGAACAGCCCCTACACCATGCTCTGAAGCGTCCGTCTGAACAATGAACTCATTGGAGAAGTTGGGTGCCTGGAGCACAGGCGCCGTGCACATGGCAGTCTTCAAGGTGTCAAAAGCTTTTTGACAGGCGTCAGTCCAAATCACTTTCCTGGGCTGCTTCTTGGAAGTCAGCTCTGTCAAGGGGGCAACAATGCTGCCATACCCCTTGACGAATCTCCTGTAATACCTGGTGAGTCCTAGGAAGGCTCTCACCTCTGTCTGGGTCTTGGGGGGCTCCCAAGCCAGAATGTTATCAATTTTCGGTTGGAGGGGTGCCACCTGGCCGCTCCCAACCTGGTGTCCCAAGTACACCACAGAACCCTGCCCAATCTGGCACTTACTTGCCTTGATTGTGAGGCCTGCCCTCCGCAGCGCCATCAACACTTCCCAGAGGTGGCGCAGATGTTCTTCCCAACTGGTACTGAACACTCCGATGTCATCCAGGTAGGCGGCACTGAAATCCTCCAGTCCAACCAACACCTGGTTGACCAACCTCTGAAAGGTGGCAGGAGCATTCTTCATCCCAAAGGGCATCACCCGGAACTGGTAGTGCCCATCTGGTGTGGAGAATGCTGACCTCTCTTTTGCCCCATCAGTCAAGGAGATCTGCCAGTACCCAGACGTTAAGTCAAACGTGCCGAGGTACCGCGCAGCCCCTAACCGATCTATGAGCTCATCAGCTCTGGGGATGGGGTGGGCGTCAGTCCTGGTGACGGAATTAAGTCCCCTGTAGTCTACACAGAACCGGAGTTCTGGTGTGGCACAAGGTGCGGCAGCCTTTGGAACCAAGACCACTGGGCTGGCCCAAGGGCTGTTAGAGGACTCAATCACCCCTAGTGCAAACATCTTGGAGACCTCCTCCTTGATGCAGGCTCTGACCCTGTCAGTCACCCTGTAAGCCTTGTGCTTCACAGGAAGACTGTCCCCAGTGTCCACATCATGGACGCACCAATGAGTGACACTGGGAACCAGGGAGAACAGGTCAGGGAACTGTCCCAACAGCTGGCGACAGTCACCCTGCTGCTCAGGTGTGAGGGAGGTAGAGAGGTTTACTCCGTCCACTGATCCATCTTGCTCTCGGGCTGACAGGAGGTCAGGAAGAGGCTCAGTCTCCTCCTCCATCCCATCATCTGTAGCTAAGAGCATGCCCACTTGGGACCTCTCCAAGTGGGGCTTTAGGCGGTTCACATGCAGGACCCGCAAGGTGTTCCTGGGAGACTGCAAGTCCACCAAGTAGGTAACTGGACTCTTGCGCTCCACCACTGTGAAAGGGCCGGTCCACCTGTCCTGGAGCGCACAAGGCTCCACAGGGGCCATGACCCACACTTTCTGACCAGGCTGAAGCTCGACCAGAGTGGCATTCTGGTCGTACCACCGCTTCATCTCCTCCTGGCTGCCTTCCAGATTTGCCTCAGCAAGCTCTCTGAAACGCCTAGTCTGGTTCCTGAAGGCCAGCATGTAACTGTATACATCCTGGGGCGGTTTCCTGGGAGATTGCTTCCAGCCTTCCTTGACCAAACTCAGAGGTCCTCGCACCGGGTGTCCATAGAGGAGCTCAAAGGGGCTGAACCCTAGAGACTTCTGTGGCACCTCCCGGTATGCAAACAACAGGCAAGGTAAGAGGACGTCCCATTTACGCCTCATGGGTTCTTCCAGACCCATAATCATGCCCTTGAGGGTCCGGTTGAATCTCTCAACTAGCCCATTTCCTTGAGGGTGGTAAGGAGTGGTGAACTTGTAAGTTACACCGCACTCCTGCCACAGGGACTTCATGTACTTGGACACGAAGTTGGTACCTCTGTCAGACACCACCTCTTGAGGGAATCCCACACGTGAGAAAATTCCCATCAGTGCCCGTCTCACCACGGGGGCCGTCACTGTCCTCAGAGGGATGGCTTCAGGGTACCGGGTGGCATGGTCCACCAAGACCAGGATAAACCTGTTGCCCATGGCTGTCTTGGGGTCCAGTGGCCCCACAATGTCAATACCCACCCATTCAAAGGGGGTGCTGACTACAGGGAATGGCTGGAGAGGAGCCTTCGGCTTCCTCCCACTCTTTCCACTTGCCTGGCAAGTCTGGCATGTCCTGCAGTGAGTGGCGGCACTCCTGCGCATCTGGGGCCAATAGAAATGGGTGACAAGCCTTTCAAAGGTCTTGTCCTGCCCCAGATGTCCTGCTAACGGTACATCATGAGCCAACCCCAGTAGGAAGGCTCTGAAGCGCTGGGGTACCACCAGCACACGGGCTGACCCAGGCTCAGCACCCTTAGGCTCTGAATACAGGAGACCATTCTCCCAGTAAATCCAATGTGATCCAGACTGATCACCTGCTGCCTGGTCTGTGGCCTGTTGCCTCAGACCCATAAGAGAAGGGCATGTGGTCTGCTCCTCGCGGAATTCTTCCCTGGAGGGTCCTCCTTCTTGCTGCCAATGGGTCAGCTCAGGTAGGTCCCCCAGTTCAGCTACCTGTTCCCCTGTAGGCTCCAGGGCATCCCCCTCAGGGTCTGCCTCCTACTGGACCGTGGGAACTTCGGGGGCCGGTTTCCCGCACCCCCTGCCTCCTCTCTCTCCGGCAGGCACCTGGGCCTCCCTCTCAGGCTCCAGGTCCTCTTGAACACCTTTAGCTGCCATTGACCGGGTGGTCACACATGCCCAATCAGGCAAGCCCAACATTTCTAAATGCGCACTCCGCTCCACCTTAGCCCAAGGTGAGCTCTCCAAATCATTCCCTAACAAACAGTCAACAGGCATGGCTGGCCTCACAGCTACTTGAAGAGTACCCGAGACCCCCCCCCACTCAAAGGGAACCTGAGCCACCTTGCAGTGACTCTCTGGGTTGTCAGCGGCAACAACCGGATAGAATGCATCAGGGACAACCTGCTCTTTAGACACTAGGTGACACTTGACAGCTGTCACACTGGCTCCTGTGTCTCTCAGAGCCTCCACCCTATGGCCATTGATGGTCACCCACTGCCTGTATTTTTTAGTGTTATCAGGCAGCTGGGTCCTAGGGACCATCTCAGAGTCTCCTAATGAGACAAGGGAAAACACTGTGGGATCCCCCCCACCTTGGGCACCCCACTCCTCCCCCAGGGCTACACTAGCCAACTGCCGGGGGACTGCACCAGTGGGTGCTGGTTTTCCATGCAAAGGGCAACGAGGATTGTTTGCCTTGTGGCCAGGGGCGCCACACTTGTAACACACCAGTGGTCCCTGGTGAACAGGGGGGCCTGTCAGGGCCACTGGCTTCTTCTCAGGGGGAGGCTGGGAACCTTTCCCTTGGTTCCCTTGGGGTCTACTTTGGGGCCCTTTATGGAACTCCCTCTGTTTACCCTTGTCCCCCCGCTCTTCTGCTGGGGACCCTGCCCACCCTTGGCGGAGTCTCCCACGTGACCCTTGTGGACCCGGGTACTCACCCAGCGGTCCGCCTCCTCAGCAAGCTGCCTAGGGTTAGTCAGCTTACTATCAATCAGGTGCTGGCGTAGCGCAGGGAAACAATTACTGGACAAGTGCTCCCATGCAATCAAATCAAAGAGCGCCTGAAAATCAGTCGCTTTGCTACCCGTCACCCAACCATCCAATGCTCTGCAAAAAAAAAGTCACGTTTTCAACCCAGGTACTGCCTTCAATCTTCTTACAGTTCCTGAACCTTTGCCTATAAAGCTCAGGGGTCAAACCATATCTAGACATTAATGCTTCCTTCATGTGGCTGTATGAATTGCAGACTTCAGAGGGCAAGTCCAACAAGGTATCCCGCCCTTCACTAAGGAACCGACCCCACAACCCCGCTCCCCAATCCTTCTCAGGGTTCCGGTGGGAAGTCATGGCTACCTCATAGGCCCTAAACCATTGCCCAATATCATCATTCTTAAAAAATTCCTTCACCACATCTTTGGGAATATACACCCTAGGTTCAACAGGCATGGACGGTGTGCTGCCACCAGAGGGAGTAATCTCTAAGCTTTTGGCCTTCAATTCCAACTCCCTCAAAACCTTCTCATGTTCAAACTGCATTTTCTTTTCTTCTAGAGCTAATTTCCTAGTTTGCATTTCAAATTCTAACTGCCCATTCAGCTTGAGCTTGGTCAGCTCCATTTCGTGCATCCTACTCTCTTTCCTGTCCTCCAACTCTTCTGGAGACAGACCTCTGGCAGAAACACTGCTACCTACTGGGGAAGGTGGTCTTCCAGCCTCTAGACCCAATAGCCCCTCCAGCTGCCCTTCTGCATTCTCTGCCCCTTCCACATGGGCACTCCTTGATTCGACCCAGGCCCTCAGCTCCTTTTGGAGGTCCTCCTTCCTGGAGAGCCCGGTCATGGACACTTTAAACTTTTTGCAGAAATGCTTGAGCTGCTTGAGGGTGTAGCATTCTAGCCTCTCCTCTTCCCAATCACACTCAACAGAGGCTACTGATGCTGGTTTCTCCATGGTGATTAAACTTGGCAGTTGCAAAAATAGAAAATCCCAGAAAAAATGCTATCAAAGAGTATGCGGTTGCGTTTTGGTCTGCACTCACTAGGTAGTGTTCACCAATTACTGTACATGAGTCACAAATGCAAGTCCAAAATCCTCACCGCTGACCACCAATGTTAGATTTGGGGGTCTCTAGTTGGCAGAGGTAGGTACCTTTGTCCAAATAGGGACCCTTGAGTCTAGTCAGGGAAAGTAGGTACACTCCTGAAATAACCCCTGCTCACCCTCTTGGTAGCTTGGCACGAGCAGACAGGCTTAGTTCAGAGGCAGTGTGTAAAGCATTTGTGAACACATACAGTAATCAAGTGACAACACTACAAATGGACACCACACGGGTTATATATTTATAAAAATAGGTATACTTTATATAGATTTATCACAAGACCATAAACGACAACAATAATCCACAATAATGTCAAGAATACTTAGTTCTTATCAAAAAGGCTTAATTCAAGGTTCTGTGCGAGTCGGTAGCCTCCTCCGGCTACGACGATGTCAAGAACAAACAGAGTCTAACAAATCCAGCTGACCGCGTCGAGACGGGCCAACACAGCGTAGACAGACTCGGTCACAGTACCTTTTACTTGAAGCGGCAGGCACCGGCGTGCGAGCCGGATGGCTGTACGTCGCGGTGCAAAATGGAAGCGTTGCAGGACGTCGATCAGTCCGGACAGCGGTGCAAGTCAGGCGGTGCGTCGCGAAGCGTGCGAGCGGTGCCCAACTCCGGTGCGGTCACAAGACTTGAACTCAGCAGCAGTGACCGTGTCGGTCGGACCAGTTCGTTTCGGCGTAGCGAAGCGTTGCAGGACGCGTTGTCCCTCGATGCGGTGCAGGCAGCGGCTCGTTGACAGAGTCTGTGAGACCAGGGCTGTGCGTTGCAGGGCGAGACGGTGCTTCGATGCGGTGCTTACAGGACACCAAGCCGGTCGTCAGAGTCGGTCACAGCTCCCTAACCCTGTAGCCACTGAAACAGCGTTTCCAGCAGCAATTCACAAGGCTGGTGAAGTCCACTGGTCCTGGGACTTCGATCAGGGGGCAAGCTCTCTTCCAAGCCCTTGGAGATCCTTCACAAGTTGATGAAAGTCACAGCAAAGCAAAAGTTCCTTTCTTTGGCAGTCAGGCAAACCACTGCAGGCCAATCCCCCAAGCAGCACTTCAGGCTTAGGGATAGTCTCTCCTCAGTTTCTTCTTGGTTCCGCTCCTCAGCAAAGGTTTCTTCTTGTTCCCAAAAGTGATCTAAAGTTTCTGGGTTTGGGCCCCAGTACTTATACTCCTTTTCTCTTTGTTCTCTGAAGGCAGAGAGGCCTTTGCCTAGCTTAAACCAGTTCTGTGCAGCTTTGGAGCACTCTGTGTACATGACTCCTCCTTTCCTTTCAGAATGTGGGGCAGGGTACTCAGACGCCCGGCAGGGGGTGGAGCCAGCATTGTGGCAGGCAGGCACAGCCCTATTCAGACCCAGATGCAACTCCTCCCTCCACTCTGGCTGCAGATCTCTCTATTCAGCCCTGGGCTGCCTCACCCTGTCTCCTGTGGCCACCCCCAGCCCCTGTCACGCACAAACCAGACACACAATACACAAGCTGGCAGAGGCAGGCTGGATAGTTAGGCAAGAAAATACCCACTTTCTAAAAGTGGTATTTTCAAACACAGAATGTTAAAACCAACTTCACTAAAAGATGTATTTTATCATTCTGAGTTCAGGCATACTAAACTCGAATTTCTACCTAGTTCCCTGAGTCAGTTTAGGATTATAAGATGTTATAATCAAACTGCCCATTCTGGCCTATGGGGAACAGGTAGCCTTGCAATAGTGAAAAACGGAAATGGCTGTAATTCACTATTAGGACATGCCACACACACCAGGCATGTCCCACCTTATCTTTACAATGCACCCTGCCCGTAGGCCTACCATAGGGGGGTCTGATATGAAGAAAAGGGAAGGTTTGGGGACTGGTAGGTGGGTGCACTTACCAAGTCGACATGGCAGTCACAGACTGCACACAGGCTCTGCAATGGCAGGCCTGAGACACACTTTACAAGCTACTTCTGTGGGTGGCACAACCAGTGCTGCAAACCCATCAGCAGCATTTGATTTACAAGCCCTGGGCACACTCAGTGCACTGTACTAGGGTCTGACAGTAATTCAAATAAGCCAAACATGGAGTCACTAATTCACATCACAATTTACAATAGGGAGCACTTGCACTTTGGCACTGATTAGCAGTGGCAAAGTGCCCATGAGCATCTAGTCCATCCAAAACATATCGACAACAGTGGAGGCATTATGAAAAAATGGAAGGGAGACCCACGCCAAGGATGCCAGGTCTAACAACTCCTCTTCTAATCTGGTGCAATAAGGATCAATCGTGATTGGCCAAATTTCACTAAAGTAGGCAATGAAAAAGGAGTAGTGACAAAGTGGAGTTGAAAAGCCCACTAAATCTGAAATGTCCTTTCCCCCCCCCCCCCCAACTTGAAGAGGGTATTTGAGTGCACAAAAAGTGGATGCATTGCATTAACTCAGGAGGGAAAAAGTCCAATTGAGTGTGGCCTTTGTGAAAAGAAATTACATGAACCACCTCAGGGTATAGGGCTCACTCTGGCATTGGTTCGGGATGCAAAATGTGCACTTGAGGGTGTCCCCGTTGGGCTAAGAAATCACATGAACCAACTCAGAATGAAGGCTGCACTCCTAGCGTACCACATGCATCAGTGAAGACAAAGACGCCCAAACAAAAAAGAAAAAACCCTTCCCAATCTACTGGTTTACAGGAAGTGCAGTAGATTTGTCCATATGTTCTTGAACTTCAAAATAATGGGTGGCATCAAAGCTTTCAGTGTGAAGCAAAAATCTCTCGGATCTGGCAAGTTGAAAAGTAGGGACTGTTCTAGTCACAACCACCAACTGCTGATTACTTTTTCAATCAACTGACCTCCCCAAACAAAGTACCACCTGTCACCACTATCAACTGAGGAGGCAGAGATCAATATTGCCTACTGCCTGTCGGCATGTCTTCATGCATTCACCACTGCAGATCTGCTGACAAAAGTGGGTAGACTGTCTCTCTTCCCAAGAGGTTCTCAATTTGCTGACACCACCGGTATGGTCTCATTTGACAACAAACATGAGACACCAGCAGAATACAAAATGAAGAGACCTAAGAGCCTGAATACTTTCAGAAAAGGAGGCATGCCATCAGATGAAACACTGAGATCATAATCTGGGTGCCTCAATTCGTTTGATTTGGCATAACAGTTCTATCAACGTCCATGTACAGCACTGCCACAATGAACAAACAACCCTTTGGTGAGTGAAATGCAGCTATGGCATGTTGACAAAAACTCAAATAACGCAACTTGTTGCTCATTTGCTGCAGGTGAATGGACATCAATTGAGGAAAGCCCGCCTTTTTCATGCATATACAGAAAGAAGTACACAACTAACCTGCAAAGATGTGCAACCAGCATGGCCCAGACCTTCGTGAAAATCCGTAGGGCCAGCGTCATAGCAAAAGAACTAGAAATGTTGCATTGCAACTACAAACAGCAGATATCATTTGAGATGTTGGAGGATCAGATGCAGAAGCAGCAGTCATGTTAACCCAAAACCAACAGTACCTGTGTGAGGGCCAGCCTCTTGAGCCTCTCTGTTCTCAAGCATGTTTTGAGGAGTCCAAAACACAAAGTAGGTCGAAATATGCCACTCTTTATGGGAAGCAGAAAATAGCTGGAATAACAGCCCAGACCTCTCTCGGCTTCTGGGACCCCCTTCACTGCATTTTTTTTTTTTTAAGAGCAAGAACCTCTTGAACCACAATGGGGATGTGGAGAATTGTTAATGAACATAGGAAAATCAGAAACAGCGCACCCATGCTGGATTATCAGGACCCGCTGGTCCAAGGTTACATCCCTTGAGCTATCCAGGACAGTAACAGGTGTTCCACTGGCTTATAGCTGTGCTCATTTGAGAACAAACAAAAGTGTTTTTATGGGTGGCTGCAACTGAGGAAGAGGAAGATTGCTGGTGTTGTCTTCCTTCTGCACCCCTTGTTCCCCATTTCAAGCAAAAAACCTCTACCTGGATGCTGGTCTCCTTGAGTCACCACAAAAAAGGCAGTATCACTGGACGAACCCAGGAGACTTCAACCCCAAAGAGCTCACCTTGGCCATGCTTTACTTGAAATGTTTAAGAGAGGTATCTGCCTTCTCTCAGAAGAGTGACTTCCCCTCAAACAGCACATTCATAAAGTTAGCCAAGATGTCCCCCGAGAATACAATGCTAGAGTGTCATACTACGTACTGCCACAGAACTATCCGAGGGGGCCATGGGCTACAGTGGCTACTGTATCAAGGCCAGCTTAAAGTACTTGATTTTAGCATCCTAACCAGCTAACCAACTGGGGGAGTACGGCCATTACCTGTGATCTTTCAAGCAGACTGTAGCAAGGTCAGTCATTTTTAGATGGCGTGGGTGGAGTTGTCTGAATAAACAACAAGCTGCCAGACACAAACACTTTGGTACCCAAAGCATGCAGGCATTGCGAGTTCACGTCAGAGGCATCTATAGTAAAGTGTTTGCTTCAAACTTAGTGGATGAACAGATCCACTACGCTCTCTCTGATGGATGAGTAGATGTACATGTTGAATCATATGCCAGTGGCATAGAAATCCATGATACTTACATACTAACAGCAGAACAGCAGGCTTCAAAAAGGGTTTCTCCCATGCCATGATGGATCTAATAAGGCTTTGTTACGACATGTCCAGGTAATGCAAATCGGACTCACACAAACACTCCATAAAGGTAAACGTCTGAGCCCAAACAATCAACCTTCCTGGTACTAGCCATGACGAGAGTCTGGTGAGACAAGGAATTATAAATACAAACTCACAGTGGCGCCACTGCTGGCACCAATAAAGAAGTCACAATTGGATGCGGCAGCCCTTGTCGCCCATGACCAGTTTTGTCTTAGGCACAGAAACTGGCATCCTATATCTCCATAAGTGGGGACTGGCTGGCTCCAAATCCATCTGATGCAGCAGGAGATGCATCAAACGGAGAAGAGAAGACTTTAATATCTGCAACCTAGTCTGCTTAAACACCAAATTGCGCATTACAGGCTCATAGATTACTCTAAATCAACCTGCCCCTTCGTAGTCTCACTAGCAATATGATAAAAGTGATTAGCAATAGTTCTATCTTAAAGTTTTACACAAGGTGTACTACTGTCGCGATCAGACAAGCTGTTGACCGGATAAGTAATGGTTTTAAACACCCTGTGGTAGACGGGGTTCCATGTGTACTCCTGTAACAATATTTTGAAACAGTACAGCCCACGTCTTTTTTGCAGATGACACAACTGACCCTAGCCCCGCTATGGCACTACTGGATTATGTTAAAAATATTCCCAAAAGCTCCCACAAATTCATACCTCTTGTTCTATTTCTTGCGAAAAGAGAGGGGTCTTCTTCCTCATGTAACAGAATGGATGAAAGATCTTCTATACTGTAATAACATGGTGGATGTAAATGTCTCAACTTTACCACTTACCTCACACTCAAAAAAATCTGGGCCCCATTACGAACATATTTGTTAGAGAACAGAAACCATAGCCAATAAAATCCTCCCAGTCTTCATTATCACCTCATATATTGTGAATTATAGTGTGGCACTCCATTTCTCTTTACACAAAGTCTTTAATAACCATTTTCTTTATCGTCATTTTCTTTCACACAGCATGTAATGGTAAAGAAACTGAATACTGCTGCATCTGCATAAATTATTTGTGATGTTGTGCTATAATTCTTGGAATCATGGCGATTATATATCTCCCGCATATCCATATGGTATATGCGGTTACAATTATATACGAATATGGATAGGGAAGACAGTCCAATATGGCGATCATGTAACATACATTGCACTCTTCATGACAAGTCATTCTGTAAAAACGAAGGGGTAAACATCGACTACATTTTTCAATTTTTGAATGCATCTTTATTTTATATTATTAGTGTAGTATTTGGTAACATACATTTGATTATGGATGATGAAGACAGTCCAATTTGGCGGCCATGTAACATTGTTAGTCTTGAGAGATTGCTGTCCTGTCATTTATGCCTAATAATAATGTATTTAACATGTAGTTTGTTGACTACCTTTCACCCAGTAGCAAGGCTGTACGGCAGAAACACGATGGGTGTTTTTTTCGTGATAAAACTTGGAGCGTGCGTTATCTGCTATACCATATGGACATGTGGAGTGAGAAGTGCCCTGTCAAGCGCACCATCCGGGATTGAAGCAAAGACTACTTATAAATTATTGCGAATCTCCTGTGTAGCCCACCCTATTTTGATAAGGCCTCGCCTACCACCTGTCGATAGGAATTACATGCCATGGTGTTTTGGATAAACATGGACACTACAATTGTTGGATTACCGAGAAACATCTGAGACTCAGTCAGAACGCACTTTAAGAAGTGAGGCTGGACCGACAAACATGGATGGCACCCCAATAGGAGCAGCTGTCTACCGTGTCTGAGGACAGGGTACGACAATCCGCTTCTCTGCGAGTTTGGTCTTATTTGGTCCTCTTTACACCAAGGGCAGAGGTAACCGCATAACGGGTGGGATTGTGCCCAGTGAACCTAAGTGGTCAAGGTTGACTTGTGCAACCAGTACAGAAAGGCTGTACTGATTGATATATGCCATGGCAAGCAACAGAGATGCCAGGTGGCAAATGGAGGTCAAAACAGTATTCGACTTGACTCTAAGGGCACACAATGAACAGCAAGGCAATAATGCGACTGTTTTCACAGTAAAAAATATGAGAGGTTGTGTAATCATTGTCTCGTATCACCCATGCTTCGACTATGGATCTTTGGTCACGTTATGTACCGGATTGTAACTGCACTGCTGCGTTTATGATATGCAATAAAAAGGTTTTCCAAAAAATAAATGAGGTTGGAGAAATGATCATGACTGGAGCTGAATAAGTGGTGGGAGGCAATATCCCTACAGAAATATCTGGGTGTAGGTCGCATCCCACGTGTTATACGAATCTTCACATTTTCGGCTATCTGGGGAGGACAAGGGTCTGACGGGAGCCAGATATAGCTTTTCCCAGCATATCCTTCACTTGTGCTTGGGAGATGGCAGTAAACCTCTCCAGGGAGGCTGTGGCATTTGTAGGAGGAGAATTACAAATAGAACGGAAGCTTTGTAAAGTTCTGGCAGAATGTATTTTCTCCTCAAAAAAGTCGGCAAGTGAATCTCAATTCTTGTGATGTTGGGATAGTGAATATGGAGGCGAGCGGCTTGGTGAATTAAGAACCTTGAATAGTTCTTTTGCTGTGTTGCCAGCCTGCTCAACCTAATAAGTAATATAGCGTTTACGTGCTTCTTTGATTTTCCTATGATAGCTGGCGAGCATTGATTTGCAAGCTTCTTTATCTGAGGGAGTTTTAGTCTGATGTCATCTTCTTTGTAGTCTTCTACCCGATTTCTCTATTCTCGGATCCTCCGAGTACCAGGGGGAATGTGTCTACTTGGATTAGATGATACTTGTTTGGGAGGGGGGGGGGGCGACCCCATCAAAGAAGAATTTATATCCCTACTTTGTGTGATATTAGGTGGCTGAAAAAAAGTGCCAAAAGAGTCTGGAGTAACTTGTTTCCAATGTCTCAAAGCTCTTCTACCAGATCTTATGGACGTGCCAGGCCCCACAGCACTCAGTACATGAAACATGAAAACTGACCAAGTGGTGATCGGTCCAAGTTAAAGGCTGGGGAGGGTCTGTGCCTAAGGACCGAGAGTTAATGAACACCAAGTCCAAAGTGTGACCTGCAGTATGAGTGGGGCCAGATACCTTCTGTTAAAGCACTAACGTCTGCAAGTAGTTGAGCTACCTCTGTATTTGTGGTATCTGCTCCAGGGTAGTTAAAGTCACCCACTAAAAGAAAGTTATTGGCCGCCAGGACGTGTGGTGCAAGGTGTTCTAATAACATATGACTGAAGATTTTTTTGAGCCAGGAGGGAGATAAATAAGAGCAGACTTCCAGTACTCATCAGCTGTGATCTCAATTTTAAAAATGCATATCTCCACCCACTATGAAAGAAAGGTATCAATATGCACTTCATTCATGGTCTCCCAGAAGGTAATAGCAACGTCAGCTCCCACCCTGGATTCTCTATCTAATCTCACCAGGTAGCGCCACAGGAATGCAAGGAAGGGCCAGAGGACTGAGCCAGGTTTCTGTAATAAAACAGGTCAGGTGAAAGGGAGGATAGAAGATACCAGAGTTCAATGGCATGTTTTGGGTTGGACCTAGAATTGCAATAAAGGCCTTTTAACCTCCAAGGGTAGCTAGTGGGTGTTGAAAGGAAGTCTATGGGTTAGGAGGAAAAGTTCTTATCCACTTGGGGTCGAGAGGATTTGAAATGAGAGCCTTACCCATCACAAGCCCTGGCTACGCACGAGGTTATTAGGCAGGGAAATCCACAGGAGATGCATAATAACTGGGCCCTCAAGAAACGGTGGGAAAAGGGAGGCACAACGAGTAACCTGGCCATCATGACAAGCTGACAGGGCTTTGATATGATCTCATTCAGCAGTGGAGTAACGCAGTCTGGGAGCGTGACTGACCTCAGTGGAGTGAGAAACAGGGGTCCTGGTGATGCTCGGGCGCAGACAGCCTTGCCTTTAGCGTAACGTAGTGCATCCGCATCGTGCCTAAATAGGCGGCCAATACTTTTAGCCGGGAGAAGACTAGACTGCTAACATCCTAACATGGAGATTGAGGCTGTCTAACTAGGAAGAAGAGAGAAGGGGTCTGAAGCGCTCTCCGCACAATCTGTAGCAACTGTGGCAGACCGGAGAGCAAAGCAAAGTATGCACAGATCACCCGCAGTTCGTGAATTAATTATGGGTGATCTCACCTCCTCCCATTAAAGGCCGGTAAGCAGACTGCAGTATTTCGAAGGAAGTCTGAAAAACACATAATATTGCTGGAATCCTGCCTAATAACAGTTAAAGTGCAACAGTTAAGATAAAGTGTGATGTGCGGTTCTCAAAAGGTTCTAGCCTATGTCAAGTGCGCGTCTGCACTCGCATCAGGACTAAATAGGCGGGCGCTGAGGCCGGGAGAACACTAGACTGCTGACCGCCCTAAGATGGCGGTTGAGGCAGTCTAACCAGGAAGTAGAGAGAAGGGGTCTGAAGCTCTCTCCGCACAATCGGACAATTTGTACACCATCAGGTTCAAATTTTACAAAAAACAAAGCAATTGTCCTATACAGGCCCACAGGAAAACCAGGATTGTCAGAATCAAAAGTTTAACTTTGACAAATTATTCACTGAGTAAAATGAAAGGCAAACCGCATTTGGAACTACATTTAATAATCAATAAAGTATGCCTGTTGGTTTTAAAATAAACAAACATGACCACGTCAACTCTAACGAAAAAGGCCCAAACAATTTAGGCATACCCAGATAATATACGGACATGAACATAAAGACTTCTTCTAAATACCAAGCATTTACATCAGTAGGACCAAAAAAAGAGCTGTGTACTAAATCCCTAGAAGTTTCATTTGCCACAGAGCTGACAACGTAAAATCCATTCCTATTGTACTTGTCAAATAATTCAAAATTAAATGCCTAGTTCAAAATGTAAAGCATCTTCCTATGGAGTTTGTCATGGAATGAAGTTCAATATATAGAACCCATAGCGACAACATTTGTCAGAGTTCAGATTGCACAACCCCTTCCCTGTTGCATTTGTCAGATCACACTGTAAAACCCATTCTTACTGCATTTGTTAGAGGGTTCACAATTTAAAGCCTCTGCCTATGTGTTTGGAAGAGGCTCACAATTTAAAACCCCTTCCAGTTGCATTTGTCAGAGAATTCACAAAGTAAAGCCCCTTACAAATGTTGTTAGCAAGTATTTCAATGTAAAAACCGTTCATATACATGTCAAAGTTCACAATGTGAAACCCTTCGCTACTTTTCAGGTCATGGATTTACACCATGCAAAGCCCTGTCCTACAGTATTTGGCCTGGGATCTATGTTAATGTCCTGATCAGTTATGAGCAACGGAATTACTTCTTAGGCAGACTAACAGCTATTTTACAACCAAATGCAACTAGGGAAGATAATCAATATGTGGGTGGAGCAACATAGCCTCTTTTAGTGCTTCTTCTTACAATTCTTATTCTGGTGAGCATGTCAGATGTAAAAACCAATGAAATTTCCCAAAAATAATTTGTTAGAGGGGTAAAAAAAACAAATCCTTGCCTATTAAGGTAATATGTGGGAATCTATGTTAGAAAATACAAGAGCACAGGCTTTAATAAATAGGAAAAATCCACCCATTAAGGCTTCTAGCTTTAGCAGATGCATTTCACATTAATTCAGCCATACTGTCTTTGTCAAACGTTTTCATAATAAACAGCTCAGAACTATCGCATCTGACATAACTTTTCCCAATGACCCAATCAGGCCTACAGTGCTTGATCCTTGGCTTTTCAATATAACCAACGGAGGCCTACCATATTGAGCATAATCAGAGCAACACAAGCAATCCTCTTCAGTGGCAGTTCACAACACCTGCCCAATAAAATCCAGTAGCGAGTATCAGCATGTGGGTGGAGACAAAGCCCATTTTTAGGTCGCCGCCTACTGCGAATGACATCTTGGGGGAAAACGTCCGCCGTTGATTGCTATTGGCTTTGTAGTTTGTAACTCATGTTTTCTGCCTTTCCATTTACTGGCTTTATTTGCTTTAGGCTGTGCAGCCTGAGTTTGCACCTCTCCTTGCTAAAGCAGTGTTTACACTATTCTTCCACAAACTCACTTTCTGTAATAAACAGGCCTTTAAATCTGGTTATCGCATTACATTTGCATTCAAAGGCCGAGGTCAAATGTCAAACTGTTTTTGTTGAAGCCTGGAGTTTATTTTGCTTTCTGCTGATTTCAAAGTGAGAGTGTTTATAGGAAAGAGGAATGCAGCGTACTTTCTCCATGGAGCCTGCTGGTGTCATTTTTGTTTTATTTTATTTTAGACATAACCATCTCAAAAGGTATCTCTCTCTTCAGCTGCACAAAACATTTGCAAGTATTTGGCAAAATTCCTCATCTTGCGCGAGTCGATTAAATTTGTGAAACTGCTTTTTTAGGAACAAAGTACAAAACCACATTTCAGTCTCAGAGAGAGCTTAATATATGGTGATCTTGGGCAATTTACACTTTTTATGGCTCATTCACAGGATAAGAGCTTTTCTCATGAAAGTCAACAAGATTGTAATATAATTTAACAATGCTTGGTTTTCACTTTGATGTGTAAAGCATATGCTTTATTTATGACATCTGTGGCAACTCGTTTTGAAGAGTTGTATACGTTTACAGGCACTTTTATTGAACCTTTTGTGTGTATGTTTAGCTACACAATAATTATGTATTCCGTCTGCAACTGTGCCTTTTTCGGAACACATTAATGGATATAAATGATTTCCTCATTTGTTCTTGCAGGCACTAGGGTCATGATTTCAATGATGCAGCAGGTGCAGTGGCACAGGAGTCAAAGGGTTTAGGTAACCCACTAAGCACTGATTATTGCGATATTTTACTACTAAACAAGCAGTCACAAGTGGTTAGCTTGCAGGCACTAGGGTGATGATTTGTATGGTGCAGCAGGTGCAATGCCACAGGGGTCAAAAGGTCTAGGAAACCCACTGAACAAAGATTATTGATATATTTTACTACTAAACAAGCAGTCACAAGTGAAATTACCTTGCAGGCATTAGTGTCATGATTTCAATGGTGATCGGGTGCAGTGGAAAAGGGGCCAAAAGCTCTAGGAAACCCACTGAACACTGATAATTGCTATATTTTAGTACTAAACAAGCAGTCAGGAGCGCTTTCTTAGTTCTTTCTTTTGTAACCATTGCACCCAAAGTAACACATAGCCTAGAGAATCACTGTAATAAAAGCTGTACCTATTGGACTATTCTGTCGACCTACAACTTATGTCACATTAAGCGCATTTATAAAGGCACATTTTCACAGTTTTTGTATGGTCTAATGTTTATGAACCTGGACAACTAATACCTTGGTAAGGGCATTTTCCATTCTATAACATTAGCACTTCATTCGTTGTAAACACTATATAAATACTTGTAACGTACCATATGGAATTCCATACCAAGCTTTGGTAAAGCCAATAGTTCTCGCCTATGCAAGATCTATTGGCTTTGTAAATTTTTTTAGTTATATTATACAGGAGCGCTAGCTTCAGTGTAGCATAACTTAAAATTTAAAAAAGGGCTATAACGTGCACAACACTGGCTGTGTCATACATGTTTTTTTACATTCCTTTCAGCCATTTGCAACATAGGTAAAAAAAAGAAATTAGCAAAGTCAATAAAATTCACAAAGGTAAAGACCTATTGGCTTTGCCAAAGCTTGTTCAGGAGTGCTTCTTAGAGTTATTCTTTTGACCACATATGATCGAGCGACAGTCTTATGCCTTGTCTTCCTGCTGAACAGGTTCTTTGCTCGGGCCATAAATGTTTGCTCTAGTAAGCTGGAATGGGCTGTCTTTACTATCTCACATGTTAAATGTTTACTTGGAAAAGCTAACGTTTGTAAATCTACGACTGTAAACGTTGCATGAGAGAGTTGCAAGTAAAAACGAAAGGTTTACAGGCACAGCACTGACAAGTTGGCTGACTGATGTCAGCAAAACAATGAAAGCTGTAAAGACAGGGCTGAAAGAATGCCGCTTCTACGTTTCTGACAACAGTCACGTCTACTTGCCTTCATGCATCCTCACTGTTAATTTACTTCAAAGATTTCAACTAATACGACTTAGTGCAAGATATTTTTGTCTGTGCCCTGGAATGCCCCATGTACTTAACACCATTACAAAATATGCTTTATTGAAAAATGGACACAAATAGTATAGTAATATGTCATTTGCAGCAGAGTGTAAATGGATTTTTAAGACAAAATTTTAACTAAGGTTATGGACCCTGACAATATGGCTTTAGGCTTTTTTTTTTTTTTTAATCAGGAAACGAACCAATGATGCTTTATACTTCCATGATGAAGTGTCTCAAACTGGAATAGGTCTAGCAGCCTTGAGTTCATTTTTAAATAAGCACAGGGTCATATTTTTCTTTTAATGTTAAGGGAAGGCTGTGTTTATTTACATTATCATCAGGCTGCAGATAGCAGAGCTGGATAATGAGCAGTGTCAGTAAGATGTATGGGCCAGGCTGGGTCACAGAGTTGAAGAACTGCAGTATTTAACTGTTACATAAAAGTCCTTGTGGACTCAATATTGGAGTGTGAGCAATAAAGTGATGTTTCTGAATGCTTTTGAATGGGAGAAAATTAAACTATAAAGTTACCTTAATGATTAACTTTTCATCTTCTCTCATTTCAAAGTGTCACATTTACCAGCAGGCTTTATGCACACAGTGGCCATTAGACACTGTTCCATATTTATAACTTAAATAAAAAGTCCTTTTTTTAATAGAAGAAATTTAAAGTGAAGAAAATGTTTTCTATGAAATATTAAGTATTAATGTCTTTCTCCATTTACAATTAAGCCAAATAAGTCTTGATGTTTTATGAAGCATATTTATTCACTTACAATTCCTACCATTTAAACAAATGTATTTATCTGTTATAAATGTGGCACCATGTCTACAGGTGACAGAGCAAGATGCTTGGTGTTTGTAAATGTGACACGTGGAAATGGGAGAAAATTAATGGAATCCATATACACAAAGTTAACTTCAGTTTAATTTTCTCAATACAGTGCCATATTCAAAAGTGAAAAATACAGCCATTATTTTCAGTTGAAAACGTAAAGTGCAGTCATGTTTTTATATTCTGAACATTTTTGCTGAACATTTTTCTGCACTTTAAATTTCTGCCATTTGTGTTATGCATGTAAAGGGGCCATATATGGCGAAAGGTATGTCCTGTTGCACAAGTAAATATGACACAGTCTCTCCGTCACCCGTACCATTGACAAACGTAGCAGCCCTGTCATAGTGCCCCTAGTCAAAGTATTTTGTTTAAACTATAGCATCTTGCTCTATGGACACATTAGCCTTAAAGTCAAGTAAGCTGGGCGTTGGGGAGTCTGGTAACAATGCGCGAGTTGCTTAGCCTGGAGTAGCTCATGATTTTCATTGATCAGAAGTAGTTCGCACTACGGAAAAGGTTAGAGACACCTGGTCTACGTATAGTATTAGGCAAAGTGATCGCCCCCCCACCACAGACTGTGGGAGTTGAAAATTTAAAGAAACCTAGCAGACCTAAATGTTGCTCAAATGGAGGTACCGTAGCCCACATAACATATATTCCTCCAGCTGGTCCAAATGGAGTCCTGCCAAACCCATTCTCTTCAATCCACGTGGGTAGCCTTGCTGTGATGACTCACCACGGACAGTCGACCTATTGTTGTGCCAGGAGCCAAATGTTCAAGAGCCCTTGGCTCAAGAAAAAGTGCAGTCATGAGACACAAGCTGCAAAGACCCCCGGAAATCTTCTCATCATTGACCCCAGTGACCATAATGCTCGTTACTAAGGCTCTTTGATTTCCAAGGGCCCACTCCAGCCTTTACAGGTACCCTTCTTTTTTTCCCTAGGGTCCTTTGGACAGCTACACAATTCCAAGGCCCCACTCTCAGGTCTGCATGGTCAGATCTTGCACAATGTAATTACTCAAACTGTAGCTTCTTATAACTCACTCTTTCAAAGTCCTCATTTCATCATGTGGTGTCAGCCGACCTCCGTCTAGACGCACTGCTGATCTCCACTGTATGCCTCAGGCGAGCTTTCTATCCATCTAAGCACAACAATCTGGCACTCTTTATGGCGTTGACAAGCACGCCATATACACACTGCACACCCAATGGTGGCTAGCTAGCATTTCTCACCTTTTCAAACTTGCCTGTTGGGAAAGAAATCCTACATACGAACATTTGAAATTTGGAAATGCCTCATTTGCATCATTTGGCTAACTGATCCTTATACTTTGATTATTTGGACTGTGCGTGCAATGCTTCTACCCTTGCAATGTATCAATGCAAAGGCATTCACATTAAAAATATTTTGCAAATTAATATTATGCCTTGAAACATACTAGAGTCCTCAAAAAGTGCTTATCAGCACAAGCAAGGACTTGCGTTTCCACTGCAACCTGTAACCACAGTCAGCGTCTGGCAGACAAACTGAAACAGAATACTCATCAGGTCACCAGCGGGCTCTGCAATGTGCTCGGTATAAAAATAGGTCCTGGCTTAAAACACAAACAGGGGATTCACTAATGTTATACCTGCGAGTTATACTTAAGCCTGGTATTAGAACTGCTGCGAGATAGGCTGTGGGACTTTACAAATGACTGCACTGAAACGGGGCTGTAGTTATTTCTACTGTTCCATCCCCTTGAAACATGTTTAGCCTTCCTGCGCTAGGACGCATGTGCATGCGTACACTCTTTCTGCCGACAAGAGGGGCTTCAGTCTGCAGTCCCACAATCCACGCCTAGGGGCTAAGCTCTAAAGGTACAGGCACTCATTCCCATTCTGTGTCAAAGTATACATCAATAAGAAACCCGTGGCTAATGCCAACATGGTTTTCTAATACACTGCCCATTTATTGAACCCATTAATTTACCTAAACATTTTTAGTAATAGAAACAATTTTTTGTAACGCAGTAGACGCAAACTATTTTAGACGATTATAAATCCTACATTAAAGCGTTGGTATAGGAGACGAAATTCTCAAATAGAGCAAAAAAAAAGCGCTCTGGTTTGACATCAGTCAGTAGACTGGTTGAAAAATGCGGAGTGCAAGCTTCATGCAATGTCTGCAACAGAACACAGAACTCCCCAGTAAATAGCGCTTCGTTCAAATGGACATGGTGTCAAAATAGCACAGAAACTGTCGACAAGCAAACTACAGTGATAAACCAATAAGGAGGTCACTGAGGAACGAATCTCTGCAAACCTATCCTGCAAGTACATCCAGAAGCATAGAAATATGTTAGTGCCCACGCCAAGTCCAGAAATGGTGGATGGCAACAACAGGGTTTTCATCTGCCCATTACACGAATACAAATACCTACTACAAGACATCCCTGGAAGTAACCAAAATGGTGTCCAACGTGTGCCTTCAACTCCGACACAGAGAGCATGCTGTGTGTATACATGGAATACAGGACCGCCTTCCATATTTAATTATGCAAGTTACGATGGAGCAGGGGTACTCACACATTTTTTAAGAGGGCTGCAGTAATGTTAGAATGGAAAAACAATTTACCTTGGTTAAACAATCTTGAAGCAAATTAATGACAAAATCATAACACATCTGTTCACCCTTCTGAAACACATTAAAATCACAATAAATACTTTGAAAGGAAATCTTCTCCTATAAAACATTTAAGATGTCTGCCACTCCTATGATGCAAATACCAGTGATCCTACACATTATTCTAACAGGGAGTGTTTTTGAAGGCAATTTTAAAAGGTATTCTAGAATATGAATACTATATGAAGAGGGAATTTTGATGATTTAGTTGCAAATGGTGTATACACATACGACACTGGTACTAAACGGAGAGGTTTCAAAGACATGGCAAAAACAACAAGATTATGGAAGGAGTGCTAAAACATTTCAACCACTCACACCCAGTCAAGAGATCTGGGTTAAAACCATCGTTCTTTTGCTCGCTATGCCACCCCAGTTTGGACCCAGCCAAATGCAAATCAGTCTTGACCCTGATGGGAACATTCCAGCCCGAACTGCAAGGCCAGGTCCTCCCTGGACCGGGAACAAGCATCCTGGGACGGTTTCGGGATTTCACCCATCAGCCACGCTAGCTTGAATCCAGTGGCACAGCGAGCAAGAAACCCACGTCTGGGCACACCCTTGGCCACTTAGGGCGAACATAGCTAACACAACATGATGGTGCTGAAGGGGTTTCAAAGACATCCTACAGAGAACTAGGGGCCTCCCTGTAGGAAGTTTAAAATATTATAGTGCAATGGAACATTTTAAAGTACATATCACATATTACTTTGCTCAAAAGCTAATAGGTTTCAAATATCACTCTAAATGTTGGTGTAAAGATGCACATCAAAAAGTATTTTTTTTAAATCACTGCTTCAAAGCACATTTTACCCAACACACCTTCCTCATTACTCTTATTTCATCTTTTTCATACTCACGTCTAACTATTAGGGGGGCCCCCGTATAAGGACCCAAGGGTAAGAGTCATTAGGGCTCATGTACTGGGTAATCACATATCGGTAGGCTCAATATGTAAGACATGCATAGCAGTGGGTATGTGTAACAGATTTGCCACAGCCTCTTACGCAGGGACTCCCACTCCCCCAAGAATGCAGGGAAACATTTCCAATGTATATCTGTTAATGGCACTACTAGTCCTGTGCGACAAACGAAAAACTCAACTCGATTCAACACAGATACTAACACACCTTTGCCATTTGCAACCTTTCTCAAGGCACTGGTATACTTAAGTTACACTGATCCACTGTACTAAAAACCTGCCAGCAGCACCCAGAGAAATTACAAATTTCACAATAAAACCTGCAAAGAATTCTGATGTAAACTGTCGGCTTTCAGGTATTTACTTACTGGGCTGACAACAAAATCACTAGTGCTGGTACGGAGGACGCGTGCTGCTGTTTACAAAGAGACACCCATAGGGCCGCATTTGGCCCGCGGTCCGTAGATTAAAAATCAGTCATATAGAGGAATGAGGTCATAAACTAAGTTCAAGTGACTTGAAATATTCTTTTTACATAGGATAGATGGTATTTTATTAGTTAGTACATCAACCTACAATCAATTGCTCATTAATTTGTTGGTCTTAAGATAGTCTGGTTGCAGGTGATGTAGATTGAGAAATGTGCGTTGTGAAAATAAAAACCACTAGTTTGTAATTTCTGACACCGGCATCCATTATATGTTGGAACCAGTATCAAAGTTATTTTGCGGTTTAGAATGTGGGTGTGACATACAGATCCTTAGTCCCCTGCATTCACTAGCCACAGTGCAATACATTTTTTACCATCAACAGCTAGTGACTCTAGATGTACGGGATAGACGAAAATGGTCTGAAAAGCTTGTCTTCCATTTAATTAAGTCGCAATGATGTGTTCTGCTTTACCCAACGTCTGATGGTTCTGGCAAAATGATACCACACATGAAACTTTATTACATGTTCATAGAGTAGCTGTCATTCTTTACATCGGAGGCTAATGCTGTCACAACTGGACTGGGCCATGACTGTGTATCAATGTTCTGGAGTGTCAAAGTGCTGCCCATGACTGTTCTCATAGTAAACATGGGCGGTCTCAGGTTCTTGAATCAGACCAGACTGGAGAGAGCCACTTCTTAGAGAAGTGAAACAATGCTGGCGAGAGGCAGTCCCCAGAAGCCTAGACTTCTGCATGATTTATCCTTCTAAGCGTCACTGTTTTAAGGAGTCCCATTGTGAGGACTGGTGAAGGACAGCAAGCAGAGCCACCGGAGAAAGCATCCTACTGTAGTAAACGAGAGCGCTGGGGGAAGAACTAGAAACTAGATATGGGGGCCACCAGTCCGAAGGAATGGTTATGATAATTCAGGGCCTACCTCCAGAGATCAAGGAAATAATGCCCCAAAAAGGTAAAAAAAGCTCGACTTGCGTTCCATGGACTTGTGATAGTATTTTAGAAGCTCTGACTGGCTTACAGTGTTTCTGGGAGAGTGAAGGATGGCCCCCATAAGCTTAAACAGTGTAAATGGGAGGGTGAAGGAGAGCCCCCCCATAGGCTTAAACAGAGTTTCAGAGAGGGTGAAGGAGAGCCCCCATAGGCTTATAAAGCCTAACCAGGCTGCAATAGAAATTAAGCATATTCACTCATGGTGCACTCCAAAAATGTCCAAGATGACATCTGCGATCTGACAGCTCACACAGTAATACACAACCAGAGAATAAAGGACTCGCTCAAAAACCAAAGTATGATTAGAAATGAATAACCTGTAAACGAACGACCACTACAGATGAGCCCTGCTAGTGTATGTATGTATATATATATATATATATATATATATATATATATATATATACCAAATCGTTCGCTTTCGGATAATCCCAAAAGAAGAACAGCGGCACACCAAAGGACAACACAATTAGTTTATTGTGTCCACAACGACGCGTTTCGGCGTAGCCTTTTCAAGTTGATGACCTGTGCTCCACCTCCCTAGAAATACAGGTCACAGTTTAATAAACAGTGAAAACATACTGCCAAGATCGCCTGTAACGCGAGCAAATTCACAGTTCATTTTACCCACTTACAAAGTCAAAAACATGGCATATAATCGTTTGAATTTCACAACAATGAAAACTTCATTATTATAACCGATTATAAACCTATGATCATTTTATAGTCACGTGATGTATTAAATATTTCATCTGTAGACGCATACTTTCAAAATTTGTAATCACATTGTCAATCGTCATGCTATGCAAAAATAACATATACATTACTGTGTGGGATTGGTTCAGATATCCTACCAACATTACATACATCCATATACGTTTTTATATTTGCACGTAATCCCAACTTGCCTTATTTCATTAGATTAGAAAATATATGGCAAATAGCATTGCAATGTAGCACAATTTATAATTCAAGGTTATGTACCCAAAATCAATTTCACATAATCCATTGATATGTATATAGGTTTCTATGTTAAAATAGCCTGTGCTAGGTTCGGATAAAGTGCCAATGCACCAATATCATCCTATTATCCTTTGGTACACTTTCTGAGATCAAAAGTTATGTACCCATGACCAAGCATCAATGTGTATTGCATATTCTATCTGCCATTGCTGGATTCAAAAACGAAGTGCTTTATGTAAAATCAATTTGGTATTCCCAAAAGTGCTTTCTGCGGTCATAGGTTATGTACCTATAAACAAATGTTATGAATTTAAAAAGAGTAACCATAGGTAATCTACACAACGATCACTAGGCAGTAATAATGATACGGGAGTAATAGAACACAGTACAACGTGGTGCACTAAATAATAAGATAAGTGATGTGAGAGAAATTTATAATAACTAAATAAAGAAACAGGACACTGGCCTAAAAACAAGGAAGTGAGCCATTGACCCTTATTCCTAATGGTAAGTTAGTTTTGCATCACAGCTATCCACCTGTGGATCCCTACACCATGGATTCCAGAGGACGAACACATAAATTCAAACCTCAATGTCTGGCTGTTTATACTAAGCATGACTACCATAACAAAGGTCTATCCTGTTTCAAATTGTTTAAAATATGTGAAAGTGATTAAAAACATTATAGAACCTCTCATACCGGGATACTCAATGAAGGCATTTTAAATTCAATACATTCTTTGTCCAATGTGTGTTGCTAGCTCCTCCTCACTATTGAGCCCATTAGGAATTTTCGTGTTGAGCTCAATTATGTATCTTGATTCTGTCACACGCAACATTTTCTCCCTATTCCCACCTCTGGGGTGTGCTAGAATCCTGTCAATTCCATAGAATGTGATCAAATTAGAATTACTGTCATGTTTCTCTAAGTAATGCCGAGCCACTGGGTAATTCAGATCCCCGTGTGTGACCGCCCTCATGTGCTGTAAGATTCTGGTCTTTAGTTGCAGTTTTGTGCTGCCGATATATCTAAGGCCACACGGACACTCCAATATATAGATTACAAACTCGCTGGTGCATGTTATAAATTTAGAAATTTGTTTAATCCTGCCTTTATCAGTTTTGAAGTTGTCCCTACTTTTACTGTGTTTACTCCTGGGCTGGTGGGAGGAACAGGTGGTCTTCACTGATATTAATGAACAGTACACTGAGCACATCCCCATCTGGATCAGGTATATAGATGACCTGTTCCTGATATGGGATGGCTCAGTTGAGCTAGCACAGGAGTTTGTTTCTAGTTTGGGAAAGAATCAGTTAAATTTAACTTTCACACACAATATGAGTACATCTTATTGTGAGTTTTTGGATGTAGCCATCAGTATAAAGGAAGGACAGATAGTTACCAGTTTGTTTCGCAAAGAAACAGCAGGTAACACGCTGCTGCATGCGAGTAGCCATCATCCAGCTCCCTTACGAAACAGCATTCCCTATGGGGAACTTCTCAGGGCTCGCAGAACATGTAGCACTGAAGGAGCTTTCCACAAAGAACAGGGAATAATGGAACAACGTTTCAGACAAAGGGGATATAAAGTGAAAACTATATCCTCTGCAGCACAGAAAGTACATGAGATCACGCATAATGAGGCCCTATTCTCTGGTAAAAAGTACAGAAGATGGAGGGGAATATTCCCAGAATGATTACTACATATAATGTCAAATCTAAGATGCTACGTTATTCTATGAAACGCCATTGGGGATTACTAGAGACGGATCCCATCATTGGTAAGAGCATTGGTAATACACCACTGATAACTTACAGGAAGTCCAAATCTTTGAGAGATCATCTAGTACACAGTTTTCAGAGTAAGCCAAGCAGTGGAACTTGGCTGGGTACCATGAAAGGCTTCCACAAGTGTAACTCCTGTAAGGCGTGTAAACACAGTAAAAGTAGGGACAACTTCAAAACTGATAAAGGCAGGATTAAACAAATTTCTAAATTTATAACATGCACCAGCGAGTTTGTAATCTATATATTGGAGTGTCCGTGTGGCCTTAGATATATCGGCAGCACAAAACTGCAACTAAAGACCAGAATCTTACAGCACATGAGGGCGGTCACACACGGGGATCTGAATTACCCAGTGGCTCGGCATTACTTAGAGAAACATGACAGTAATTCTAATTTGATCACATTCTATGGAATTGACAGGATTCTAGCACACCCCAGAGGTGGGAATAGGGAGAAAATGTTGCGTGTGACAGAATCAAGATACATAATTGAGCTCAACACGAAAATTCCTAATGGGCTCAATAGTGGGGAGGAGCTAGCAACACACATTGGACAAAGAATGTATTGAATTTAAAATGCCTTCATTGAGTATCCCGGTATGAGAGGTTCTATAATGTTTTTAATCACTTTCACATATTTTAAACAATTTGAAACAGGATAGACCTTTGTTATGGTAGTCATGCTTAGTATAAACAGCCAGACATTGAGGTTTGAATTTATGTGTTCGTCCTCTGGAATCCATGGTGTAGGGATCCACAGGTGGATAGCTGTGATGCAAAACTAACTTACCATTAGGAATAAGGGTCAATGGCTCACTTCCTTGTTTTTAGGCCAGTGTCCTGTTTCTTTATTTAGTTATTATAAATTTCTCTCACATCACTTATCTTATTATTTAGTGCACCACGTTGTACTGTGTTCTATTACTCCCGTATCATTATTACTGCCTAGTGATCGTTGTGTAGATTACCTATGGTTACTCTTTTTAAATTCATAACATTTGTTTATAGGTACATAACCTATGACCGCAGAAAGCACTTTTGGGAATACCAAATTGATTTTACATAAAGCACTTCGTTTTTGAATCCAGCAATGGCAGATAGAATATGCAATACACATTGATGCTTGGTCATGGGTACATAACTTTTGATCTCAGAAAGTGTACCAAAGGATAATAGGATGATATTGGTGCATTGGCACTTTATCCGAACCTAGCACAGGCTATTTTAACATAGAAACCTATATACATATCAATGGATTATGTGAAATTGATTTTGGGTACATAACCTTGAATTATAAATTGTGCTACATTGCAATGCTATTTGCCATATATTTTCTAATCTATTGAAATAAGGCAAGTTGGGATTACGTGCAAATATAAAAACGTATATGGATGTATGTAATGTTGGTAGGATATCTGAACCAATCCCACACAGTAATGTATATGTTATTTTTGCATAGCATGACGATTGACAATGTGATTACAAATTTTGAAAGTATGCGTCTACAGATGAAATATTTAATACATCACGTGACTATAAAATGATCATAGGTTTATAATCGGTTATAATAATGAAGTTTTCATTGTTGTGAAATTCAAACGATTATATGCCATGTTTTTGACTTTGTAAGTGGGTAAAATGAACTGTGAATTTGCTCGCGTTACAGGCGATCTTGGCAGTATGTTTTCACTGTTTATTAAACTGTGACCTGTATTTCTAGGGGAGGTGGAGCACAGGTCATCAACTTGAAAAAGGCTACGCCGAAACGCGTCGTTGTGGACACAAACTAATTGTGTTGTCCTTTGGTGTGCCGCTGTTCTTCTTTTGGGATTATCCGAAAACGAACGATTTGGTATATATTTAGCGGCTTGTCGTTGCCGCTGCTGGCACCGGTGTCGAAAGGAAGGGACTGGCTATTATCGGCATACTTCTCTGGATATATATATATATATATATATATATATATATATATATATATATATATATATATATATATATATATATATATATATATATATATATATAGAGAGAGAAACAAAAAAAGGGAGATCATTAAGCCAAACGAAGGGTTTGACTGCACAAAATTTTATTAAGACCCAAGCAAAGTTACTTCTACTTTCAGGATCCAGATGAGGAAATAACGGGGCCTGGAGTGGAGCAAATATTAAGTTAAATTGTACCGTGGGTTCAGAAATATAACGGTGCAAGAAAGAACCATATAAATAAAGTTCAGATAAATTAAGACTGGATGATGTACATCTCAGCTACATTGCACGTGCCTGAACTAATTAAGCAACAAAACATGTGAGGATTACCTCTGCCCATTCCTACCTGTGACACTCACGGCTGATTGGAGGCACTAAGAGTTCCGACCTATATGTTAGGCAAGTTAAAATGAGTCTCTAGGTTGATTTATACATGTGCAAACACACACGCCTTTAAATGATTAACTCGGGAATTCAGTTACGCTGGCAGCTGCCTATTTGATGTAAAGAATTCAGGTCGCTGATCCTCACTGCAGAGAACAACAAACATTGGCAAAGCCAATAGGTCTTGCCTTTGGGGCCTTAGAAGTGTTTAGCTAGAGTTATTGGTTTAGCCAATGTTTTTAAGCCTAAAAGGCTGTAAGGGCTTAGGGGCACATGCATCAAGGTAGGCTTTTGCGATTCCTTAATTGCGATTATTAAGGAATCGCAATTAAGGAATCGCAAAAGCCTATGCATGTAGGAATCGCTATAAAAATAGCGATTCCTAAACATTCCTTAATTGCGACTCGCTAATTGCGAGTCGCAATTAAGGAATACCTCCTCATTAATTCCTATGGGCCTAGAGGCCCATAGGAATGAATGGGAAGACATTCTCAATTAGCGATTCGCAATTAGAGAATCGCAAATTGAGAATGCAATTTCAAGGGTGCCAGGGTGTCAAAATGACACCCTGTTGCACCCCTGAAATTGTGATGTGCACCCATATTGCAGCACACACATGCCCCATGGGCATGTGTGTGTGTAACCTAAAACTTAAAAAATGCATTTTAGAGCATTTTTCGAAGGTTTTGCAAATTACAGACAAGTTTGATTTGTCTGTAATTTACGGTCCCAAATAGCGAAATCGCTATTTGAAAGTGCTTAGCATTGCATTTAAGGAATCGCAAATTGCGATTCCTTAAATGCAATCGCAATTTAGGAATTCGCACTTAATTGCGAATTCTTAAATTGCGCATAGGAAACACTTTCATGCATCTCCAAAGGCCAATTTGCGATCGCAAACGGCCGATTTTTGCGATTCGCACCGTTTGCGATCGCAAAAACCTTTGATGCATGTGCCCCTTAGACACTGTTTGTAGCCCAGCAAGTCCTAATTCAATAAACAATAAATAATCCTAATAAAAACGATGTGTTTCTCCTGTAAATATTCCATCGACTGAGAAAGTAATTTATTTATAATTAAGAATAAAACTATCACACGATCCTGCCAGCTAAGCACAGCGACAAGTACATATTAGAAATAAACTGTAAATGCCATCATTGGTGCGTGTTTAGTTCTGCTGTGAGCAGTATGTTGCTCTGAGAGGGCAGCCTGCGTTCTGAGACGTGTACTTGTATTGTATGTGCTGTTACACAAACACAAGTAGGGATGTGCATATGAACAGGACTGTGCACTGTAATGCTGGTGTACAGCCGGTCTTCCTTCACTGTTTTGTAACTACTGGGCCGCGTATTTTCTTAGAGTTGCACCTCATGCATAGACAGTGTGTGCGTGTTTACGGGGAACTCAGATTGCAGTGTGCAGTTTGCACATTTAATGAGATGTGTAATGTTATGGATTCTGCTGTACCCTGGGGCTGCTAGGGCTCTGTGCGAGCTTTCACTGGGAGCTCCGATTGTTGTAGAGAGTTGCACACTTAATGCGGCATGCATTGTCAGACATTCTGTTACACACTAGGGCTGAGTGCACTCAAGGACTCCTTTGTACGCAGAGATGTGTGTGCACTCAAGTTTTCTGCTGTTTTGTAACGATGTTGCAGACTGACAGCTCTGCTGTACCCGCAGGACTGGGTACACCGTCACGTTTTGTCAAGTAAAGGCTATGTGTAATGCCGGCAGCTGTACACAGAGGCCTGTGTGTGTTTTTGCTGCTGTGCACTTTTAGGCCGGTTTACTCCGAATAGATGTGCGTCATCTTCTGCTGTGCTGCACTGTGAGGGCTCTGTGCACCCCCAGCCCATGTTCACTAAGGGTAGTGCAGACTGTCACAGGCACTCACAGAAGGCGTGGTCAACGGTCACCTGCAGTTCTGTACTAAGGGACGCGTGCACGCTCAGAACTGTTGCAACTTGCACTGACAGCTGCTTGCACTTTCAGCTGTTGTGCACACAGAGGGCTCAGTGTACGTACAGTGGTGCTCTCTGAGGGCTGGGAACACTGTCAGCAGGACACTGATGGCAGCTTACACTATCAGTGCAACAAAGCAAATTGAGGCGTACCATTGTCATTGTGCACCGACGGCTGCATGCACTGTCAGTTGTGCATATTGAGGACTGTGTGCATTGGCAGTGGTGCTCGCTGAGGGCTGTGAACAATGAGCGATACAGACTGAAAACCTTTCAGCTGTAAAACATGGGAGATGCGTGCAAGTCAGTAGTGCATCTAGAGTTTCATGCACTGACAATGACATACACCATAATGCTGTAAGCTCGGAGGGTGGCGCGAAGCAGGAGGTGGGAAGCAACAACGGGAACAGGGCTGACAAAGATGCAATACCGTCTAATTCAGCGCATTTTGTTCATGAACCAAATTGCATCCGATTTAGCGTATTTTGTAAAAGAATACAAAAACACAACAAGCACAATACACAAACCAAAGGAAACGGAAAAAGTGCAATGAAACAAAATGAAATAGACAGAAGGGCAATAATACACGTAATAGGGCCAGTCGCCAGGGACGGGAACCACCCACCGAAAGGCAGGACAAACGTGAATATCAGCCATAGCAAGGAAGGGGATTTGGAAAAGCACACAAAGGATCCAATGGGAAGCAAGGGGCTTAATCAATGCCCCTCGAGGAGATACAGCATGCCTCGCAGAGCAGCACATGCGAGCTGACTCTAGGCTCGATCTAAAAAGAGGCGCCCTTTTCTGCTTACTCTGATAACACCAATGACAAGCCTAGCACATAGAAAGGGGATCAGCACCGCTTATACAATACAACAAGCATTGGCATAGCCAATAGGTCTCGCCTTTGGGACCTTATAAGTGTTTAGCCATGCAACAGTTAATGTTGTTGCACCAAGGATATTGTGCTGGATAACTAAACACTTATAAGGTCCCAAAGGCGAGACCTATTGGCTATGCCAATGCTTGTTTTACTTTATGAAGGAACCAGTATTTAGCTTTGGTCACAAATATCCACTCGTACATCAATTATAGATTAAAAACTATGGTATGGTTGAGGAATGTAAACAGCAGCCAACAACGCAATTTAAATATATTGCATCTCCTGTTTGCAAGAAACACCCGTCTATAAACATTAACGCAAGGCAATATTGTTTTCATAGTAACAAAATAAATGTGAACTTTACACAACCCAACATGCCCCGAAATCTACTGTTTCGGACTCTGACTCAGTTTAGTCACAAAAGTTCCTGTGCAACAGTTCCAGCTTAAATAAGCTATCCTTCAATGCCCTCAAAAGGAAAACATCCCATCCCTTCATTGTAAGCTGTGCACTCCTGGATTTAGATGCGTTGGTCTTCATGAGTGTCAAGGGATCCATTACAGCCTTACTTACATCTAACACTAAGTAAAAGCACCAAAACAAACATGAGGTAGTATGAGTAACAATAGAAAACAAAGAAAAAAGTAGGCTATTGGGCGAAATTTAAAAATGTCAGTAAAAGGTTCAAGTGTTCCAAACAAATCTTGAAAGGGAGTATTTAGTTCACTGCAGCAATCTGACGATGGTCGTTGAACTAATAAATCCAAAGCTTTATTCCAACCAAAATGCTTACAACAAAAACAAACCAGACAGGAGCTGTTCTTTTGTGTGAGAAACAAGGTCACAATTGGTTGCTGCAGAGAGGAGCCAAAGTCTGTATGGGGCTGGAGGAGAGGAGGCCATTTGTGTGCAGATTATAATGTCTGTGTGAACGGCCAGGGTCTGTTCCTTTAATAAGGAGACGTGCATGTGCAGAATATGGTGCTTATTAAAGCAGTTACAGTCGCGGGGGTGGGGGTGGAGGGGGGTTATGTGCAGCATTGAGGTGTCTGCGGGTGCAGGCAAGGTATCTCTCGCCTTCATGCGGCTTTTTTTTTTAGTGCAAAGCATCTAGTTTAAGGAAATGTTTAATACCTGTTGTTTTCCTCACAATACTAAGAAAAAAGTATGTTTCATGTGTTTAAATGCTTTTATTTAAAAAATTGCAAGTTACTGTGCTACTAAAAGAGGCAATTCGACCTATTTACTTAGTTAGGTACGGTACACATTACACTCCACTGCGTGTGCAGAATATGGTGCTTATGAGAGCAGTCACAGTAGGGGGGGGGGGTTATGTGCAGCATTGAGGTGTCTGCGGGTGCAGGCAAGGTATCTCTCTCCTTTAGTGACTGATACAGGGAAATGCGTGTGCGCAACATGGCATATGAGTACAGAGGCGAGCTGATTAGAATTGTGTGCGAGTAAACTTGGGCCCTGTACTTCTGAATTTGGTGTTTGAGATCAGGACAGGTGTACATATGGTGTGCGCGCACGTCTGTGTGCACCATGCGGTGTGTGTGAGGATGACCCCTGTGCAGTTTAGGTCCTAGATCAGCCGTGAATTATTAAGAGCGGCCGTGTACAGGCGCGTGACACTACGGCGTCCCGGAAAGCTTAGTGCTTGCTGCGGGCCTTTAAGTGCTTGAGGGAAGCCCCAATGCCTGGTTTCGGGGGTCTAGGAGTGGGGTTATTGTGTTGATATTGTGTGCAGGAAAATGTTTTTATAATTGACCTGAGGCACTGTGCACGTTTGTATATTGCTTATATTAAAAATGTGTTCTTCCTCAAGCGTGAATCACAAACACATGTTAGATGTTTTTAACTTTAAAACGACACATACTGTGCGGGGTTATTGTGAAAGCTTAGTGCTGGGTGTGCGCCTTTCACACTACAGCGTCCCAGAGAGCTTAGTGCTGAGTGCGGGCCTTTGTGAGATATTAAGAGTGGGGTTATTGTGAAAGCTTAGTGCTGGGTGTGTGCCTTTCACACTACAGCATCCCGGAGAGCTTAGTGCTGAGTGCGGGCCTTTGTGATATATCCGCGTTAGGCAGGCCAGCACCCGGGTGATTCCTTCTTGAGCGGCTGGTGTTTCCTCTTGGATCGCGCTTCTTCGCCATTGTCAGCTACTGTTTACCAACTTGAAAGGAGATCGCTTGCGCGTGCAGGAAAGGAAGAGGAGGCACCAAGGCGAGCGCGCGTCCACATCTGTTTGTCCGTGCCATGATAGGAAGAGGAGGCACCAAGGCGAGCACGCGTTCACATCTGTTTGCCCGTGCCATGAAAGGAAGAGGAGGCACCAAGGCGAGCGCGCATGCACATCTGTTTGTCCATGCGCGTTCATTTTTTTGTCCATCCGTACGCGTGCACATGTAGCTTTCAAAGCTGAATTGATTGCAAAAGGCCCTCGCATGGCGAGAGCAACGCATGCGCTGCTAACGCCAGGCGAGACCTAATAAACGATGAGGAAGACGAAACGAGATGGGGCAGAAGAGACGCAACAATCTGGGCAAGATGGAACAACATGACAAGCACGGAATCGAAACGGAGGAGCGGGGAGGAGCGGGGGCGTGCGAGCGCGGCAGCCTGCTCAGCTGACCACACGCTCGTGCGTCATGGCCTTTTCCCGGCATGTGTTTCCAATTATCGCGCCCGCGTCTGGGCACGATAATTGGAAACACGTCTGCCGCGCGGGTAACCGCCCGAAAAAGGCCACGACGCACGAGCGTTTGGTCAGCTTTGGAAACCCCCTTACATAAAGTCTTCGCCTAGCAGCGCTTGCGCGCTACTCGAGGCTCGACCTAAAAACGTCTATTAACCACAATCCAGATCTACATTCATGGTTCTACATCTTGAAAAGCACCAGCCCTTAGAACAGCGGTCTTCAAATAGGCAGGCAGACACAACACTTCTTAACGAAACCACTGGAGGGTGAACTGCAAGATATTCAGGTTGGAGTACAGCTCTGCAAGCAATGATATGCAGCAATTTAAACTAACTGTAAAGTAATATTAATAATTTCGTCATTTGGTGGGGTGGGCCGGCAGACCAAAACTTTATTTTAAAATAAACGTTTGGAGAAAAGTGCCTAAACTAAGAATATAATCAAAATAAAAATTATCTACAATCCAAAATCATGATTCCAACATGATTTTAATGTGTTGCATTTACCTTTCAAAATTAGGATTTCAACAAGATTTTGTTATGCCGCATATACCTTTCTCAGCCTGTTTTTTCCTCATTCCGCAGCAACCAACAAGCTCACCCCTAAAATGGCTTCAAATATTAAAGGCTGATGCAGCTCAAACATTTTCCATAGTACACATTCCCTGCCTTACAGCAAATAACCAATTTCATCCCCTCTTTCAAAATTCAATTAGTCCCCTACCTACAAAGTCACCACACAGTTCGACATTGGCCATCCTGACCTACCACACTGTATGGATTCCTCTCGTTTATGTGGCATCAGCATGTTTGCATAACAGCTTATTTCCAAAGACGGTTAACTTTTTATGTTCGCCTAATTAAATCAGATCTAGTGTAATAAGGAACTAAACAATTCTTCTGCACATAGACCTCATTTACATTACTGGAATTCATTCACTTGCACCGCCATTGACTCTGGAAGCAATGAGTATAATTAAAGGTAGATCAAGATTGAAGGCTTTCAAAGACACTAAAATGAGAAGACAAACTGCACACAAATAGCATTTTCCAGAGGGTAGCAAAGAAGAACTTCCCAGAGGACACTTCTTTTGCACGATCTTGCCAATCGAAATTGGAAAGTCACCCAATAACACTTCCAAAATCGTGTACTAACAACTCCTGCCTCAGTAGGCTCCAAATACCTGAGACACTACTATATCAAGCGTGTCTGTTATGTTTTGTCTCAAGATGTACAAAATATACTCTGGGAAAGGAAACAGAACGAGACAGTTAGGCCTTTACTCTATCCTATGTAAGTGCGAAAAGAATCTGTGGCCACTATGCTGATAACTCTCGCTAAAAGGGCTTTTGGTCCTTCACCGATCAATTGCCGTTGTGTTGCTACATAGGGCCTAAGAGACTAAACGAACGTACAAGCAATTTCCATCTTCCAAAGCGAACAGGATCCAACACAAGTAGTTTTCTACTGAACAAGACGCTCATTAATCAAAGCCCTCCTTTAGATCAATAACTGTGAGTTGAGGGCAATTCACATAACTTAATGAAATAATCTAGAAAAGGACAACAGACTCCAACTGACTGTGAGAAAGACTGAAACGGTTCTGATAGACTCCTTAGTTAGTGGCTCGATTCAGGGACTTTACATACTTCATTTGCACAGTGGCGGCTCGCATAGGGCGTGCTGCGGGGCGGTGAGGCGGGGGAGGGGCAGGGTGGGGTAGCAAACTCGGACATACGACGGAACGGAGGAAAGTAATTATCACGTTCCTCAGTTCCGTCGTGTGTCCGAGTTTACTACAACCCCACCCTGCCCCTCCTCCGCCCCACCAGCACGCCCTATGCGAGCCGTCACTGCATTTGCATGATTATCTACTTTGCTAAAGGAAACAAATTAAATATCTGGAGATCCAGTTGTATTCAGACTTCTTACTGAAATGAAATTCGAGATCCAGTAAAGAAGTTGTTTTTCATGTCGACTTCACAAGTCTGTTTTTTATGCCAGCCGATGAATTCACTAAAATGTTTGGAGCCATGAATGACTGGCTGAAATGTGATTACTGCTCAGGGAAATATGTTGTCCTGCTAGTTAGCTTTATGCACCAAATCCAAAACAGCATTGAGCACTGCTGTTCACTTGCTGAAAGAACTTCATCAACAAGATCATGTCTCCAGGGTAAGAAGGGAGGTTCATGTGCCAGGCAATTCAAGACAGGTTAACATATAAAATAATCTAACGTAAGCGCAAAATTCACTAAAAGGCGGACACTAACTGGGGGGCCACAGAGAGACATTTACAATCGGCAGATTTGGCACCTCCGTGGATCCCAAAATGTGCCAGACTGGGTAAGCACGGCTACTCTTACCAGGGGCAACCCATGATCTGACATGTTTTTACAGAATTTTTCTAGAATTATTATTTCCTGGGATGATATGGAAATCCAAATCCTTAATCTATGACTAATGAGTTTCTGTCTTGTCATTTGATAGCTATCGGTCAGTCAAAGCTGGACAATTAACCCTATAAGAGGAAGTTTGATTGCTTATTTTATGACTGGTAATAGGACAACACTGATTAGTTGCAGTTCTTTGGAAATTTGTTTAAGCTGATTTCAGCATAGCTGCTAACTTCGAACAGAGTTCAGAGCAATCTGTTAGGGTCCCTATCTGATCAATTATCCGACACACCTGTAGCGGACTGCTCCTTCCCCAGTGTCACTGTACATATTGTATTAATGCACATAAAAGTAGAGGATAGACCTCAGGGGGAAGCCCAAGTGCTAAAATAAAAACATGAACACTAGTTAATATTTACGAGTACCCAGGTTTGCAACAAAAAATAAAATCCTAGCTCGCGAGGTTCGACTTACCTTGGTTCTACCTGGAAAGTGGACAGGTGCGGCAGTCCCCCCCCGAATCAAGGAAGACCGTCACCCACGCACTCATAACCAGCAGACTGGACTACGGAAACGCCCTCTACGCCGGGATCAACAAGTCTCTGCTCCGCAAACTCCAGAACATACAGAAAACCGCAGCCAGACTCGTCCTCGGCATCCCTCGACACGGACACATTACCCAACACCTGCGTAACCTCCACTGGCTCCCCGTTGAGAAGAGAGTAACTTTCAAGATACTCACCCACGCCTACAAATGCCTCCACGACACCGGACCCCAATATCTCAACAATAGAATCTCCTTCCATGTACCAAAGAAGAACTTCCGATCCATCAACCTCGCCGAACCCCCGCACATCCCCAGAGCAAGAACGGGTGGAAGAACCTTCTCCTACATCGCGGCCAAGACCTGGAACGAGCTCCCGATCGACATCAGATGCGCCGCCACCCTGCATATCTTCGGGAAGACCCTCAAGACCTGGCTCTTCGACTGACCGGTATCCATATCTTTGAGTTAGGAAGGGTCCGTAATGCATGACTTTGAAGGAGCATAACAGGACGTTATTACAACAAACTAGCTATGCCCGTAATCTTAGGTCTCCCTCTCACAATGCTACATCTACATTGGCCAACACAAATGCCAGCATGGAGAAAACCATTTCGGTTTCAGTGTGTGGTCATTTCTGAGATAAGCAAGGGCAAGTGGGGCCCTTGGCAGCAATATCTAGAATCCCACCACCATGTTGTATAGAACGTCTGCAACTTATAGCTGGAGCCGGACTGCGACAAGACCTCAAGAATGACCATGTGTGGGAAGAGGGTAGCCCTAAAGCCAGACATATGGTGGCAAAAAAACATTTAATAAAATGGACTAGCAAAGGATATTATCTTTAATTAAGGTGAACTAGGTCTCTATTTTTGTTCATTAAAGGGCATAATGAAAGCATGCACTTCTTTCAAATGTGCATTTGGTGCTTCAATGGTCAAAGACAGTGTGAAATTCCGATAAGTAACTTGTATTGATGCCAAACTGTGAGCAAGTACCTTGAAAATTCTTTATTATAGTATCTTCTTGAGTGCATTCACTTCTCGACTTGGTCACTAAAAGGGTTTCCGTCTTTGCCCCACATAGTATTTTTACCAATTAGATTGCGTTCCAAAGAATAATTATACAAAACCACTGTCATTTACTGTGACTGAAAATTAAGGGCCTTACTATTAGACATGCCTTCTGTAGGGATGTTGAACATTCTTGAGTGCTGCTTAGTTACAGCACAAAATATGTAACACTACATTTTATGGGTAATTTCATTCATTCCCCAAAGCACTGACTCGATAAAATATAATTATAATATATAATTATAATAGATAAATATAATACGATAAAATATAATATTTTATGATATAATATAACTTGACCATTTCACTGGCATGATAAATGGTAACGGACGACAACAAGATTCATTCAAGAACTAAAGTCATTACAAGTATTACATGGCAAAAAATAATAAACCACTGGGCCAAAAAAATACAATCCAAAAATTAGTGGACTTCAATATTTCACTAAATGATGTTGGCTCTAAATTAGAGGCAAAACATTTCAATCAACTACTCAGAACCACAATAACAGTTACTTCCACTAGTCGGAGTACAACAGTTGAATATTAACCAACTACACCCGTTATACTGCTACTTCGTCTCCAGCCCATCAATCTTAAAACTAAGAATTACAAAGAAAAAACAAATCTGTGCCTTATTAAAGTACCACTGAAGTGGATGATGGAAAGGGAAGGTGGGAGGAGGATGGGACTGCAATATATCAACATATTAATCCTGACTGCCCTCCTCTATGTTCTGCTGCCACAGAACTCCAAACACCATAAACATTGAGACACATATCATTGCAGTGGCATGTGTTTGAACCAATAGCTAGACTGGACAAATGGCTCTAGCAACTTGATAAACAAATGATTACAGCTCTTGAAGGGTAAGCACTTTATTTGTGGAAGCACACATTTGCTTTATCAAAATATGTATTCCTGTCCACAAACATGTGGGTCGAACCAAAGCCCCCATATATAGTACTCTTCAAAACTTTTTTAGGACGATCACATAGGGTATGCAACAGCAGCGCTGCCAAGCTAGACCTAAAAATGGAAGTTGACCCACAAATTTTGAAGCAGCCTGATCATAAATGTAACACTATTCAGAGGACGACCTGGAAGAAACAAATACAACATTAGAAACACATAACTAACAATTAATAGAAAAAAAAACTGTGCATTCCAATGGAAGAAGGAAATAAAACAAATCATAAACACAAACCATTGTTCACCTAAAGTTAAGGGGTTTCAATTCATAAAGGAGCTCTGTGGGAAACACTCCTAAACATGAAATTACTTAAAACAGACAAACTAATTATCGGGTAAAAAAAACTTCACAAAATATTCTCCTTAAATTTCTATAGATGAACTTGCATCAAAACTTTATAAATGCCTTAAAACAAACCAGATTGATATGTGCCCACACAATGTAGAGCAATATTAGCTACAAACGCAGATACCTAATGTCCCTAGACTAACCCATGCAGAGAATCTTACAAATAAATACAATGATAGCAACACAGAAGCCCTAGAGACGGCAACAGGCCACTAGAAGAGAAATCCCTCAGAGTTAAACACTAGTTCTGTTTTCACAAATTAATATAATTGCCAAATTTCTCAGACAACGGTGAAAACATACAAGAAACACAATAAACAAATTATACTCAATCGTCCAACTGAGCACAGGAACAAACACCAAAGACGTCCGATGACTGGATTGAAGGGTGTATTTATAAAAATAAAAAAATCGGAAAGGAGACTCGACTGTAGCCTACCATAAACACGCAGTAATGCAACCTTAAAAATCAATACTATTCTATTCAGCAGCAAACAATACTATAACTTGACCATTTCACTGGCACGATTAATGGTAACTGTCGACAATAAGATTCATTCAAGAACTAAAGTCATTACAAATGTTACATGCCAAAAAAGAATAATCAACTACTGTGTAAAAAAAATACAATCCAAAAATGAGTGGACTACAATATTTCACCAAATGATTTCGGCTATAAATTAGAGGACACAACATTTCAATCAACTACTTAGTACTATCAGAACTACAATAAAACTTACTTCCGCTAGTCTGAGCACAACAACTGAAAATGAACTACCACTTTTACACGTGATACTGCTGTTTCATTGAAATGTTCTCATTGTCACAAGTGTATGTTAATTGTGACGAGAAGGGTGGAGAGGCACACAAGGAGTGGAAATATGGCCCAACACTGGAAGAGATTTGCTGCTCAGTCTGTGCTTCCTGCAGATGTTCATGGTTGAAAACAATAAGACAACTCTGTGCTCCAGGACCCCCAGACCAGCTGCCCTAATCCTCCAGCAATGCACTAAGCCAGGGGGACAAGCCCACAAAAGGATCCAGAAATTGGTGGTCGAAGACCCTTGGTTCTGGCCCTGTGCAACTTGTTTGTGCACCGTTAGGATACTTCAGGCAGCTCAGACATTCAGTCCTTCAAGGAGCGGAGGCAGCTGTGGTTAGGGAATGAGGATGGATGGGGACACTAGGTTCGAGACTAAAGTCACTTGGCCCATGACTGAGGATCCAAGAATGGATTGAAAGTGCAGAGGACAAGAATTTTTTTTTTTTTTTTTACAGAGCAGAGATAAGCAAAACAGAATTATCGACAACACACACAGCATTTTAAAAACAAACTAACACACCTATGGGTATGGAGGGCTGATAGGGAGGCCTCGGATTCAAAGAGTCTAGGTTAGAGCACTGGAGCAAGTATAATGCACTACTGTGTTCTAAAGTGTGTATCAACCAGTGGTCGAAGTGGGCGGGATCGGCAGGCCACGGCGTGCCCCTACTTCTTTAATTTCATAGATTCCATTCCCCTACTTTCTTATTTTAAACATGCGTCCCGGGCGGCAGAAATCGCCAAGGCCGATAGTTAAGGCTCGGTTTTTGGGAACGGGTGGAACGGGCAGAGAAGGACTGTCTTTTCCTTCGTGGCCAGAGAAGACAAGGACAGTGTCCAGTTCTCCTGCCGCTGGTAGCTGCCCCCTCTTCTCTTTGTTCCCCCTCTTCCCTCTCTTTCTGTCTCGCTCCCCCTCATTTAGTGAAAACCGAGACTTCAAGAAACAGGTATTACCTTCTCTTTCCTCCTTTCGTTTATTTGCTCCCCTGTGAAATGGATCCAAAAAAGAATAACACTTTTGCTGGAAACGTCGTCTTTTCTGACATTTTTCAATTTCTAAGTGCAGCCTCGGGGTGGAGAGAAATAAAACATTCAAAATATAAAACATAAATAACTAACTAACTAAAGCAAAACAGAGTGGTTGCAAGGTGGCCAGATTGATTTATTCACACCTAAACACATTAGCGCCACTTTACAGTGTTTGCCAGTGAAGCACTACTTTTGTTTTCTCGTCTCTCTTTGAACAACATTATTTTCCCTGGGTGGGAAAGTGCACTATTCCTGGAGGTACTGAAATACCTGCTTGATGGGTGAATTGGAAGAAAAAAATGTGTACAGCGGCTGTGAGTTCACGAATGTGGTCTTTTTAAACCATACTGCTGACGTTTTGTAAGGATATAAGCAATGGGCATTGAAACGGGTCCCTTCTGGGCCCTGTAGTCATGGCCTTAACTTTTCAGGCAAAAGCACTCACTAATTTCTGAATAATGAGTGTAAAAGGAAAAAGGTAACCATGTTGTTCCTGCTTATATTTCACATGCTTTACTTAATCTTGCATTCCCTACGAGTGTTTTCTTTTTCTTGGACGTTGTTAATTTTTTTTAGACAGCATATTGCTCTTGTCTAGTGCGTAATTTGAATTGAGTCACATCCAGGTGTTTATAGCGGGTCAGTGCAGTGCAAGTTTCTCTCAGTGGGGCAGTATGGTGTTCAGTGGGGAGAGGATGTGGCACTATGGTCAGAGCTGCTGAATTTAGAACTGGGGAACCAGGTTCAGCCTTCATGACCAGTCCACCAGACCACTTCCCCTGAGGGAGTACATTCCCATGCTAGACCTTACAAGGCCCTGCAAGATCTTAAAAGCCCTGGTGTCTTAGCACCAGCAGGTGGACCCTAGCAGTGGCAAGTGTGGGTTAACCTTGAAGGCCTGTCCACCCCAATTCATTCTGAAGTTGACCTCCAGTCTTGCATGCAGGCCTATGAAGCAGCACACCAACAGTGACAGTGTTTCTGTCACTGAGGTCACAGGACCCTTGAGCAGGGTGGCTCTAGGGCAGTGCGACCGCACCGGGCGCTGACTTCAGGTGGGGGCGTTGTATTTGCAAGTATAATATGGTTTTTAAAGCACTTGCTGCCTCCTTCCTGGCCTCCAACAATTTTTGGCAACAATAAAAATGTCATGATAACTCCAGTGATTAATGTTCTTAGTAGAGAGAGAGATGGAGTTTTGTCTAGTGGAAGTTTTGACTCATGGAAAGGAAGCACAGAGGGTTAATGTGCCTACTGCTAAGAACATGTACCATGCAGATCACAAAGTGCACATAATGTAAATAGGTCAGTGGGTTACTGCTTTTGTCAGAGAGACCCTATTGTTACTTGCAGTTAATAAGTTAAAATCCTAACATAGAACAGTGAGCTATTAACTGTCATGTAAGAGCTGCATGCAAACTGCAAGGTATAAATTAGACCGTTATGGTTTTTTCCCCAGTCTTTGATTATCCTAATGTTGCAAAAAAGGGTTCATTTGGGTAGAAATCAATTCTGATTATTAAAGAGAACCCCCAACCATGGTATTACGTTTTAAATTCTGAGTTTGTGTTTCTCCAGACCAATTACTATTAAACCATGCTGCCTACTAGTATGGTTGTCATGTGACTCCTACCCCTTGTAGTCCTTTGTCTTATGTAACATTTCCTATACCGGGATTTACACATGTATGATTGATTGTCTCTGTGTAATATGTGTGATGTAAAGTGCTCTGACACCCTACACTTGTATTAGTGGTGCTGAAATATTTTCTGATACTTTATTATTTTGACATTTTTACACATTTTAACAGTCTCTGCAAAGATTTTTCCTTATTAGTACCAGTGGAGCATACAACCGCAGCAGTGAGAAAGGTGACCAGTCAACCTTTGCAAAGGGCCCTCCCCTTCACAGCAGCACAAGTCACATTTTTTAGTAACTTTTGATCCGTTTGAGCTATAAACAATTTATTAGTTAAAATCCTCAGATTATGCAGCAGATGATGTATTATGTGGCAAATATGGCAGAGCCAGAATTATGTGGAAAACATTTGCAAACTAGGATATTTTGCCATTCATGTTTGAACTGCTCTTGTGAAAAAAGGGAGGATAAGTGCTGATGAAAAAAACTCCATGGCTGGGAGAAAAATGGCTTGCAATTCCACTTTTAAGGATATTTGGGACATTCTGTGATTGGAAACGTATCCCACTTTGTGAATGTATTTTTTTTTTTTTTTTTAAACTCTTTTTATTTGGTACATGACTTGCATCACATCAGTAGTAATCAGTTAGACCTTTACACATTACATATTCTTTTACGGTACTTCCTTACAGCAGTGATTGTGCATTTTCAGTACATGAGATAATTACAGGGTTATATTATTTCCCGCTCTTTAGTACATTAACTGTCCTCCAGTGAAGACTCCACTGTGGGCATGGTGCACATGCCACCCCTGAAAGCATTCCACTTTCCCCATAATCGTTCCCATTTTTTGGGGCAACCTCTATGTATGTATACCGCCTTTTCGGCCACCATAGCCATATCCATGTCGTTGCACCAATCTGTTACAGTGGGAGTGCTTCGTGCCCCCCAGTGTCTGGCAATGTTTCTCTTAGCTATTATCATACCCAGTGTCGCCCATGTTTGTGCTGCTGTATTGAGGTCCGTTGCTTCCCATATATTTAGCAGACAGCGCTTAGGTTCTGGTGGTACAGAGGCCCCACTCACTCTTGCTAATGTGGACATAACCGCCTCCCAATAGATCGCTATTTCTGGACATTCCCACAGCGTGTGGAAAAATGTACCCACTGCTTCACACTGCCCCAAGCAAAGTTCAATGTCGGTCTTTCCTATTTTACATAGTGTTACTCTGGTGTAATAAATCCTATGGAGCACTTTAAGTTGTACGAGGCGCAATTTGGAGGAGATCGCCACCTCCCTCGGGGATTCTAATGCCTCCTACCAGTCCGTCTCATCTAGTTCCCCTACATCTTTCTGCCATTTATCCCGGAGGAGCTGTGTGGGGTCAGGGAGGTTGTTAATAATTTTGCGATATGTTAGGGATGTGGCTTTTTTGTCCAAATGTTCTGTTAGAAGTCTGTCTTCTAATGGAGAGGCTTCAGGGAGGACTGTGTCAGGTGGGATGACAGCTTCTAATGCGTGCTTGATCTGGAGATAGCGAAACCTTTCAGTAGTTGCCATCTCATATTGGTCTTGAAGTTGAGTGAATGTGATTACTTTCCCCTTAGTCCAGAGATCTCCCACCATTGATATTCCTATGATGTCCCATTGCCTGAACCCTTTGCTGTTGCGTAATGTACCTAGCTTGCCGGTTTCCCAGAGGGGTGTTGCCTGCGTGATGTTATTGTCCCAACCTAGCTTTTGTGAATGTATTTTAATGTCAATAACTCATTAAACCTTAAATAAACATGTGTATCCATTGGTTAAATTAAATAACGTAATAAGCTGTAACCGGTTAGTGAAATGGGAAACAGATACTAAAAATTGGGATATTTTGCTCTTTCTGCCACACCTCTGACTCCGCCCACTGACCCAATCCACGGGTTATTCCCGCCCTCTGATTCTCCGCCCACAGTTCCCCTACTTTTTTTCTCCCACTTCGACCACTGGTATCAACAAACAACTGTTCCTCAGCCTGCATGCTCCTACCCCTTTACATATCTACACTCAACCACACATCAGGAATTGATGCATCAAGACATTGGCAGGTTTAAGTCAGGTCGCCCTCTACAAGTCAGGCTCTGCATAATCAACATATCCAATGCCTTCAGGACATTCAAGAACAAGAGGAAAACGACAAGACTGATGGGAGTAAACTGCTCTGATCCTACAGCTCATCACACTTACAAGGTTCCTTTAAATGGCAAGCATGCTAATGGCAATCTACTGAAATCCTCAATCACTTAATTGATGTACTCTCTGTACTGAAATACCTTAAAAAGACCCTTGAAACAACTCCACAGTAGAGTCAGAGATATCAGGTTGAGGGAACTTTTATGGCCTATTTCGCCCACACTATCATGTTCAGAACACTTAATGCCCCAACTTTACTCCACAAATCAGGTAGAGGGAAGGGACATTCTGAAGTCATCCCTCGCTCAGAAGACGGCAACAATGGAGAACTGAAGCTGAATTCAATTCACTCCCAATTTAGTCAGCAGAAGCAGTTTCCTCTGGTTACATCCTGCTATCCAAACTCATTTATTTATTCTACCTCATCTCCACTACCACCTTACCCTTTCCCCTTCCGGGGCAATAACTTGCCATTCTACCTTCCTCTCTATACAGGCCTACCCTTTTTTCCCCTCTTCTTACCACCTGTTATTCCCTTCGGTCTCACCCCTGCACATCCACCACAACCCTTTTCCCCCAACGCCCTAACACTTAAACCTCTCTTCCCGGTCTCCAAAGTCACTCTCTCTCCGCCACACTAAATCCACTTCTTCTACATTATTCTTGTAACCCAATACCCTCCAGACTCTGCCTACCTCTCAAATCCACTACCGTCTAAGTGCCCCCTACTCTCTTTGTAGACCTACCTACCTCCATGTGACACCAGCAACTAACCTCCACCTCTTTTTCCACACTTACGACAATTCATTTCAGGTGTTAAGGTTCCCATCATGGATAAGATACAAACAACTAGCCGGGGACCTTGATGCTACATGGAAGGTGAAAAAACTGCTTGATTTAATAGTGAGCGTCTCATGACATTAAATTGTCAAAAAAGAATCCAACTTAGCTCATGAGCACTTAGAAACAATAGCTAGACTACAGCAATAACCTGATATTGGGCTTTTGGTGTGGCTTACTCATAGTTCACAATGTTGAACAACCAAGCGGCACCGATTGTATCAGACTCCACTAGTAAGAGGAAACAGGTTCCGCAACAGTTGCATCAGCTTCCAGAAATCCCATATACTGAATTTAAGGCATTTTCCTCGAACCATCAGGCCACATATTCTTGCTTTTCAAACTATTTAAAGATATCAAATTTTACAAGCAAACAATTAACATCTGAAAAATGTTTGATTTTTGTGCCTAAAATTGCAAAGGTGTGAGCTAGTAGAAGATAGTTATTCCATAAACTGCCAATAATATGTGACTCAGCCTTCCGGACTTTATGAGAAGGATACATAACCAAATGACTAAAGATAAGATGCCTTTTTTCTTTTACACTGCATGTGTTTCTTGGAAATGTGGAATCTGGTAATGCTGTATTGCCCCGTCGGGTATGTAACATTATTTTCAGAGCTTTATAAATACTTAAGATCTGCAGCTTACTGAGAGAGAATTTCAAATAGAAATGACTGGAAGATAAGTAATGAGTGGTCAGATAGTAGATGGGGTTGCAATGCAATATGTTTACATTGGCAGTGCATTTAAACACTAAGTCTTCCCCAGGCAAACAGCACATACATGCACCTCCAACTTTATCACCAAATGCCACCAAGAAAGCTTCTTCTCAGGTGTTGGCCTTATTGGACTATATCCCCTTGCCCCAATAGGCCATGATCACGATTACTGGTAGTATGAATATTTCATGTACCTCGTTCTACACTCACTACTCAAACAGATCCTTCTCGATTTCTGTGATCTGCCATCCCAGCCCTCAACCATTTCCACTCTGGCTTTCTCTACGCCCCTTCAGTCCAGCCCCTGAAATTTTTCACCACTCACACATCAAATCTTCTTTAGATTTTGAAAATCATCTGACATGAACAAAAGCATGTTCTCCAATTCTTTCTACACACGTCACACCACCGCACAGGGTGCTCTTTTAAGCGCACACAATAGACAGGCCCACTATGCTTGATGCTTCACCACCAACATAATAATTCAACAGCTGGCTCAATATACATTCTTTAACCCATCAACTGTTCCACTACACCATAACCCATACTGACATCCTGGTCCGAAACACTTTAGATTAATGCAAAGCCTTCTTCATCACACCTAATCCGCAAAGACCTCAACTGTCCACCTTGCTCACTTTTTAAATCTCCCACACTTACTCTCAAACTACAAACACCAGGTTAGCTAGCCCACAGCAAACAATAAGGTCCTGTAGAAATGTATTACCTTATACTCAAGCTACCTTGAATTCACCATGTTCAGAACACTTACAACTGCAACCCACACCACTCCTCACTCTAAATTTCTGAACGAGTCATTACTCAAAGATAGCATGTGTGTGTAAAGATTTCACTCCTATCCTCTCCCAGTCCTGATATTAGAAGCCTCACAGCTTTCATTTATTTCTATAAAAGTCTCCTTCCAAGCGAGGAACGCATCGTACTAACTGTCCAGAAACCTTACCTTGTACAGTATCTCATTAATGATCTCAAATTACTTTCTCGTGCTGTTGTGCTAGTTATGTACGGTTTCAACTGTTCACTAAACTGAATTCTATATCAATTTATTTCTATTGTCGTAGATCACTGCTACAACAATCTGTGTACAACATATCTGGTTCAGTGGAGTTAAATCAATATTAAAATAATGAATGCAAAGTGCTTGTTGAGCCCTTAAAACTGTACTTCAGTCGTGAATCCATAAAGTCACAAAGGTCTTTGGAGGAAAATCAAAAAGGCTACATTTCCACCCAAAAATGTCCTGGGTCTGAAGCTGCTCATGTGGTCTGCTTCGATGTCTGGTTCTCTTACCTCCGAAATAGTGTAAACAACTTTTATTTGGTACCCGAAAGTAATTAAAGACTACCGGTTTGATACAATTGACGTTGGCTACACATAAGAGTTGGCAGTCGTTAGTTCAAGGAACTAGAGGTGCAAACCATATTTCAGAGTAATCCAGCCAACTACACTGAATTCACAAAGAGACAATTTTTGCAGATTGTGCAAAACATAGTCATCCTTAATTCACATGAAATAAGAACAGAAAACCATAGATTGTCAACAATGGATACACTTCTGAATTTATTCAGTTAATTTGCATCTATGAAACCAGTGTTAGACTATATATTTCAGATGTTCCTGTAAGGAGTGATACTCAGAACTCAAGTTCGTTTATCAACACCTACTAAACATCCTTCATTAGACAGTTAAAATAAATAATTAACTTTATCAACAGGAATCATGCATTTTGAAAAAAACAATGGGACGCTGCTTATCTCTGACAAAATGGAAATCTCTTTGCAACTGCGGGTGAACTTACAGAATAAATCGTATTCTTTAACAATGGTATTCAACACTGTCTCAAAGGTCACATGGACATCAAATGCTAATAAGCAATGTACTAAAATCTTGCATTTCCAGGGGATGGCATGTCTCGGTGGACTGTAAAAAGGCAAAACAAAAACAACAGCCATGTACAGTATACATTCAACAGCTGACAAGTCATCAATATCTGGCACTAGTATGCCAGCAACCAGGTTTCCCTACAAACACAGGTAGGTCCTATTCAGACAGCTTAAATATCAAATGTCGAGTGATCCTGCAAGGACTGACTTGCACAAAGTATTTTTTCCACGTACCCATTTTAACACATTGCAATCTCTAATATACAAACTAAAAATACAAATACCCTATATCATACTTACTAAAATTCCTTTATTCACGCTTAGTTTCTTACTAAAAAAAAAAATAATAGGACCGCACAATAGCAGCCAAGCGGAGGTTTCAAGGTTTAGGATCTATACAAATTGTGCAAGAAACATTTGCTGTTTTTGCCCAGGAGAACCAAACACTACACAAAAACCTAAAAAGAGACATTTCTTAAAAAGTAAATAACTTCGAGCAGTGGTTCTTAACCTGTGGTCCAGGGACCCCTGGGTATCCGTGACTGCTTAGAAAATTAATTTATATTAACAGATTAATAAAGTGCATATAAATTAAGAACTAAAATGTAAAATAAAAAAAGTTCTGTGAATGTGAAGGAATTTGAAATTGGATGTAAAAATGAATTGAGTAGATTGATTTGGAGGTGCAGTGCAAATGCATCAAACAGAATATCCGTTTGTGGTCTCTGCCTGCCAATAGTGACTCAGTTTAAGTCCCCGGATTCCAATGATGATCCAGTTGGTGTCCCCAGGGTCCAGTAATGATTAAATGGAGGTCCACGGAAGTTAAAAGTTTAAGAACCGCTGACTTAGGATATCCAGTGTATTTAGCTTGCATTGAGCATGCAAGTTCCTCCTACCCACAATGACACAAGAGAGAGAACATGTGTAAAAAGACATGCTGTCCACGTCAGTCTAAAATAAACATAAAATACAAAAATATGTAGTTAGCCCCAAATGTCACTGTATCCAATGTTCACACACTGTTGATTGTATCAACTATGCAATCACATAAAGCACATGAAAGGGGGAAACCAGACTTTGAGTAGAGTAGCATTTGGACAAAATAATACCTACGTTAAAAAGGCCGTAGCTTTCGGTAACATAGCGCAACTATAGATTTCTGAAAAAGAGCGCACCATGTGGAGACTTGTGCTAGTCCTGCAGTATGTACCAAGCCCAGACGATGAACACTATTCACAATGAAACGAATTGATTGAAACACCCAGTAAAGACTGTTAAAATATTTTCCAATAAAGAATGCAATTGCAGCTTAGATCGAGTGATACAGATCAAACGATGCTGTAAATGCCAACAGGTAAATGTACACAGATCTTGGTAACAAGCAAGAAGTGCATTTCTAAGAATAATCCATTGAAGGTCACAATAAAGCCTTTCAAAAACTGAAACTTACGCAAAAAAGCATCAGTTTTAAACATAAAAGTTCATGTTCAATTGTAAAAAGAATGTGACAAAAAGAAAATGAAGCAGATAGCAATATTTCAAGTTACGGAGGCAGTGAGTAAAGTGTCGCCTTTGTAGAATACAATTGCTACCACTGATTTAGCGCACAGAAGCAATGCAGAGATGTAAAAACACCTTCACGTAACATGAACTACTAGACGGATTCTCAGTTCCTAAAAAAAGAAAAAGCATTTGCAATGCAATAGGTCTTGCATTTACGCGAGTTTAACCTATTGGCATTGTAAATCACAATCTCAAACTCGCGTAAATGCGAGACCTATTGCATTGCAAATGCTTGTTGTAAATGTTTTTGGCTGATACTAATTGCTAAGAGCAAATAGCAAGCGGGCGGGTCTGGAGGGCTTGTCTGACAGGAGTGGATTCAAAGCACTCTATCTTGTATCTAAAGCTGCAATCTGTAAAGTTGCGACACCTACGCCTTGGTTATATATGCAACGGACTATACCAATTACTTCTGGAGGCGGGGCATTTGGTTACTGAACCTAATTCTACAGCAGCGAAATCCTTTCATTGCATTGAAGACCGATAAAAACAACATACCAAATTTAGAAATGGGAGCGATGAAGGTTGTGCGTTATTCAATTTAAGTTTCTTCTCTTTTATTTAGTAGTGTACTCTCCCAACGTAGTATCCCTTTCACTTACGCTGGTTTCGTGGCAAATGTGCTACGAAAACGGCGCAACTGTTTTAAGATGTCATTCTCAGCCGTAACTGAATACACAAACTTGTCGCGAGACTATACCATCGGATGAAGGTGCATAAACAGCCAACATGCAAACATCAAGCTAACACAAACACAGTTGTATTTTTGTTTGCTATTGGGTATCAAAAAATAAAAAGAAAATACCACACTGGCTGTACATCAGCAAATGTAGCCACGGAAGTCTCCATACAGTGTACTAATTGAGTCCTGCACCCCTCCCAGGATCTTGGTATCGGCTAAGTGTGAGAAGGATAGGCTTAGGCGGGGAGATGGTCGAGATGGAGCAAGACAAATAGAGTTGGGACACGGGCACTACGTGCACGCTCTCCTAGGCACCGCTGCTTATTGAATTTCTCTCTAGCGTAGCCACTCTCTTCAGCTACCCCAGAGGTGTCTCGCTCACTCTGGAAGCGGTGAGCAGCTTGTCTGTGATACACGCGGGGCAGTCCTCTGCAGTTAGACCTGCGGGTCCTCTTCTCCCCAGCCGGCTTCTGAGCTGTTTATCCATCTCTCTCTCCCATTCTGCCCGTTACTCTGCAGTGGTCTCCCCGCCCCCTCTCTCCTGGCAGCGCGAGCACTCGCTTTTCCTCCCCGGTGCCCTCAACTCGCCTGACCAGCGGACGCTGCCGCAGGGCGCGCTATTTATTGATCACTGACTCCTTTCGCAATGCGGAGCGCAGCTCTGTCCAGCACCCTCGGCGCTCCCGGGCTGAGCCCGGGGCTCGAGGCAGCGAACTTCCATCACCAGACAGAAGTGTATTTATGCAAAGCTCCTGGACATGGAACAGCATTGTACAGAATAAAAGAAAATAATGAGAAGAAAAAAAAAAAGTGCTTTCCGACTAATTGAAGGAGACAGTATAACGCCTCAAGTAAAAGATCCAGTCCTGATGGGCGGTCACAAAAGGACAGGGCGGTAACTAGGAGGGACTTCGAAGCCTCATTATCAATCGGAAGCCAGCGTTTACCATAGACAATGACACCAGCCAATAGAAAAATATGGGGGGGGGGGCTTCAACACCACTTCTAAAACATACCCTACTACAGCATGCCTCGCAGAGCGAGCAGCACATGCGCTGCAACGCTAGGCTCGACCTAACAATCTAACAAGACTTTCATAAACTCTGTGTCGGACATGGCAAGGCTGCTGCGGAAATCACGTGGTCATTTTCACCACCACATGCCAACAATGGTAACAAAATATCCCGTTCTTATATTAGTTTATTTATTAAACAGAAAATTAGACTCCTTCCAAGTTCAGAAAAATAAGTTTACTAATAGATTATTATTAGGTCGAACTGGGGCAGCGCATGCGCTGCTCTGCGAGGCATGCTGTATTAGAGTATGGAGTTGAAGCTCCGCCCATATTTTTCATTGGCTTGGGTCCTTGTCCTTTCTAAATGCTGGCTTCTGTTTCATTAATAGGCTTGTTAGTCCCTCCTTACTACCACTTTGTCTTCATTGTAACCTCACATGGGGACTGGCCCTTTACTTCTGTTGTTACACGGTGTTGGAAGCCGGAGTCCCAGTCACGCGCCGCTGTCACAAATGCGAGACCCGGGACTCCTCACTCAATGTTAGGCCAAGTAAGGACACCGTTTGAGATAGCCCTGTTCACCCCCTTAGTAGCTTGGCACGAGCAGCCAGGCCTATCTCCAAGGCACGAGTGTACAGTATGTGCAACCACACCCACAGCAACCCACTGGTGACACCACAAATGGACTCCACACGAGTTTGATAAAAACGAGTATTAACTTTATATAAAAAGATATACGATCAGACCACACGATACAAAAGCCAACATATAATAAAGGGTAATATTCGTTCCGGCTGGCTGGTAGGTAGGTTCAAATCCCAACCACCGCTTTCAAAATGCTATGCTGATCGTAATGCTAGAATCACACACGTTGCAATGGACAAACAATAGGGCGCTGCGTAACGATACAATCCTGTGCTGGGCAAAGAAGAGATATTACAATGCGCAACGATACACCCCGGTACCTGCAATGGGAGAAATAATGCAATGCGTACCGCTACAATCATGTACTGTGCAATGAAGGAATAATGCAATGCGTCACACCCCAATCACGTACTTTGCAATGAAGAAATAATGCAATGCGCACCGCTACAATCATGTACTTTGCAATTAAGGAATAATGCAATGCGTAGCTACAATCATGTACTTTGCAATGAAGAAATAATGCAATGCGGGCCGCTACAATCCTGTACTTTGCAATGGAGAAATAATGCAATGCGTAGCGCTACAATCGTGTACTTCGTTATGCAGAAATGTCAGGCGTCATAAGACAGTCCGGCAGTTCGTTAGCAGCAATATTGGCAATGTGTATTACGACAGTCAGCCTCTTCGATAACAGTTGCCCCCCACACGTATCAACAATGACAAAGTACAGCTTCTCCCTCTGGCCCCAGTACTGCCACTCCTTTGGCCAGTACGGGCCCCAATCTGAGCCGAAGCAAAGGCTCACGTCGCCAGAAGGACTGAGAGGCCGAGAGAGTGTCCCTCCGAGCCCGCACCCCGCCCAGGCAGTGATCCACGTTACCTGGGGGCGCGACCCCACTCTCCTCTCCTCCTTCAGTGAACTGGGCCTTCCGTGCAGAACTTTCTCAATGGGCCTCAGCGGCTCAGCATGGCAGCTCAGCTCCTCCGGGGCTGTCGGTCCGGGCCGCGACTGTTAGGAAGGTCTCAGGCGGCCGCAGGGCACACGTACCCCACGCCCCTGAGATTACGTTACTCCGGGTGCACGTTCACCACAGCACCCTCCGGGTCTCCTCTGGCCCGAAGCCACACACACAACGCTGATGGGACTTCACGTCGACTCAGAGTACACGTTCACCAGGCACTCCTTCCTGCGGTCTCAGTTGGCACCAAGACACACACCGCGCTGCAGAGACTCACTTTCTTCCGGTGCACACGATGATCAGCCGATCACCTCCACAGTCCCAGGTTGCACCAAAGCACGCACACTGCTTCACTGAGACTTACTCCAACTCCGGTGCCCCAATATCCAGGCGCTCTTCACCAACGCCTTTGGCCGCTCCCCGACACGCTCACTGTGTCCGAGCCTCACTTCTCCTCCGGTGCACTCGACGACCAGGCGCTCTTCACCAGCGCCTCCGGTGCACCCCGACACGCACCCTGCGCGTCCGAGACTCACTCCACTTCCGATACACACGTTGACCAGGCGCTCCTCGCCAACGCCTCCTGCGCACCATGCGCGTCCGAGACTCCCTTCACCTCCGATGCACCCGCTGACCAGGCGCCTGCGGTGCACCACGACACGGACCCTGCGCGTCCGAGTCTCACGTCACCTTCGATGCACACGCTGACCAGGCGCTCTTCACCAACGCCTGCGGTGCACCACGACACGCACCCAGCGCGTCCGAGACTCACTTCACCTTCGGTGCACACGTTGACCAGGCGCTCTTCACCAACGCCTCCTGTGCACCACGACACACACCCTGCGCGTCCGAGTCTCATTTCTCCTCCGTGTGTCCAAGATCACAGGGCACACCTTCCGAGGGTCTCAAGCTGCCACAACACGCGCCCACCGCGTCGCTTGAAACTTCTCCAGAAACTTTTATGTTCCTGTGTTTCCAAACAGGGAGCCAGCTCACCTCAGGCCCTAGGGGTAACAAGACACAGCACAAAGCAGTCTTCTTCAAGCAGGGGGACCCAGCGCACACAGCACAGTCCCAACAGCCTCTTCCTTGGTTAAAACGGCAAACTGCAGACCAGCCCCAGATCACGAAGCAAGGGTCGGTCCTTCCCAGCAGTCTCTTCAGTTGTTCCTTCCTTAGCAGAAGTTCCTCTTGACCACGAAATGGGTCTAAACCTTTTCAGTCTCAATCCATTTCTATTCCAACGTTCAGGGGTCTCAGCTCTCATAGTTATACCCCTAAATGTCTTTGAAGTTCGTTGTGCTCAGGGGTCCCTGACCCCTGCCTAAATCAGTTCTGGGTGTCTCCCTCCCAGTGTCACCTTTCTCCCTTTGATACTGGGGGTCTGGATCCTTAATCACTCAGCAGGAGATGGGTCAATTGTTTTATAGCCGCAACCCAGGCCTCTTCACCTCCCGGGGTTTCTTTTCGCATACTCTCCAGATGCAGGTCAGCCTGGTGCCATCTCAACCCCTACCTGGGTCAAGACTTCCCCCGGCTCCTCTCCCCTCTCAGATCCAGACAGTCAATCCACATTCAGCAGAGACACACAGAAATGCTTAAAGCACAAAACTCAGCCACTTTCTAAAAGAGTGGTTTCTGAACACACAGTGACAAAACCACTTTCATAGAAAGATGTGTTATGATGCTGTGAGTTCATACATACTAAACTTCACCTCTCCATTTTAAACTTATGGGAAACTAGGCTAACAAACAATACCCAGCCTCCCCCATTCTGTCCTATGGGCAGGATGGCCTTTCACCAGTGAAAAACGAAATGGAGTGTTTTTCACTGTCAGGACATAACACACACCTCAGTATAGGTCCTGCCTTTTACTTACACAGCACCCTGCCCAGGGGTTACCCGGGACCTACCACCGGGGTGCCCACTGTGTACGCAAAAGGGAAAGTAAGGCCTGACAAGTGGTTGCACTGGTCAGGACAACATGCTAACTTAGCAACTGCGCGCAGGCCCTACACTGCAGGCCTGAGTTCCCTTCTACGCGCACCTTTGCATTACTAGCCCTGGCACACACAGTGCACATCACTAGGGACTTTACTAGTAAGGCAACATACCAATCATGGCCAACCAATTACCATTACACTTTACCCAGGGAACACTTGTACTTTAACACTGATCAGCAGTGGCAAAGTACCCAAAGCATCTAAATTGGCAACTCTATGTCAGGAAAACGGTCTAGGGGGAAAGCAAAAAGTTTAGGGAACTTTAGCCAAAAAGGCCAAGTCCTACACACCGTATGTCTTATTTAGTCTGTAAGCACTATTTCCTTTAATAAGTTTCTCCTACTGCAGGCACAACATTCAGCGCGCCATGCGCGCTTTCACTTTCCAAGCAGCCCGGGACAATAGCGGCTGCTTCTTTAAAATGAAATAGGTCTCGCTATTTCAGCTATTGGCAATGTAAATGACAATGCCTTTTATTTATGTGTTAATTATCAAAACAGATAAAAAGGCATTGTCATTTACAATGCCAATAGCTGAAACGCTCGCAAATGCGAGGCCTATTGCATTGCAAATGCTGGTTTATGTAACAGGGTTATTAAACTGTAATCTACAATCTCAATACTTGGGCAGATTCTGCTATTCATTTACAACAATGAGTTTGTTCGACAACACGTCCAATGTACTCTAAAAGTAACCTGCAGATATATTTAAACAGGTAAAAGCCCGCCTTTTAAGCATTAGTGTTTACTGCCACCTATAATGGACATACTGTATAATTAAGAGTTTCGTAGGCGCTTGCACGAATCTCCTATTATCTTATCACATTTCGAAAACCACAAACTGTTAATGGATTAGCAGCATTTTGTTTCCCTCGTGTCCGAGGAAACAGTATTGATAACTGGTAACGTGACCGGCTTAAGGAATAGCACAAAGATTCAGTTAGATTAATGCCAGAACCATTTGTGTACATTTTGCCTCAACATTCTACTTTTTTGTTTTTCAGAGATAAACTATGCTTCCAGGCCGATGTACAACTCGAATAGGAGACATCAGGACCTTTCCGACAATATTAAAACAATGAAACGTGCATGTCTTGAAGGCAGACGTTTCTGCAGTCTGATGCAGGCTATAAGCATGGACGTCAAATCACCAAAATGTTAGGGGTAGCAGGAGTGACAGCATATGCCATTTGACCTTTACTTTCACTCAAAAACACATGCTTGCACATACACCCGCATTCACTCATACACACACTCTCTTTCATATGGACACTCATCCACAACCACGCACACAACACATTTGCTTTTTTTCTCTCCATTTTGCCTTCTGTGCCCCTCGCTGCCCCATTGTACTGTGCCCGTATTTCTTTGCTTGTTTTCTCTCCATTTTGCCTTCTGTGCCCCTCGCTGCCCCATTGTACTGTGCCCGTATTTCTTTGCTTGTTTTCTCTCCATTTTGCCTTCTGTGCCCCTCGCTGCCCCATTGTACTGTGCCCGTATTTCTTTGCTTGTTTTCTCTCCATTTTGCCTTCTGTGCCCCTCGCTGCCCCATTGTACTGTGCCCGTATTTCTTTGCTTTTTTTTCTCTCCATTTTTCCTTCTGTGCCCCCGCTGCCCCATTCTACTGTGCCCGCATTTCTTTGCTTGTTTTCTCTCCATTTTGCCTTTTGTGCCCCTCGCTGCCCCATTGTACTGTGCCCGTATTTCTTTGCTTGTTTTCTCTCCATTTTGCCTTCTGTGCCCCTCGCTGCCCCATTGTACTGTGCCCGTATTTCTTTGCTTTTTTTCTCTCCATTTTTCCTTCTGTGCCCCCGCTGCCCCATTGTACTGTGCCCGTATTTCTTTGCTTGTTTTCTCTCCATTTTGCCTTCTGTGCCCCTCGCTGCCCCATTGTACTGTGCCCGTATTTCTTTGCTTGTTTTCTCTCCATTTTGCCTTCTGTGCCCCTCGCTGCCCCATTGTACTGTGCCCGTATTTCTTTGCTTTTTTTCGATCCATTTTTCCTTCTGTGCCCCCGCTGCCCCATTGTACTGTGCCCGTATTTCTTTGCTTGTTTTCTCTCCATTTTGCCTTCTGTGCCCCTCGCTGCCCCATTGTACTGTGCCCGTATTTCCTTGCTTGTTTTCTCTCCATTTTGCCTTCTGTGCCCCTCGCTGACTCTCTCCATTCCCGCCGCTGCGTCACCTGCGGCCCCGCCCCCCTGACTGCCCATTCGCTGCTCCTCCCTCCCACCTCCCCATATGGCGGCCGCGCCGCTGGCGCGCCGAAGGCAAGCCCGTCTGCGCCCGTCCGCGACTGGACCGCGCCCAGCGCCAGAACCCCTGGACCGCGCGCCCCCCGCTCCAGCCTCGAGGACCGACGTCGATACGATGCCACCACACTCCACGCTCTCAACCCCGGACGGACGCACAACTGCTTCAAGGCCGCCCCGAAACGCACCCATGGTCCCTTCACCTGCCGGAACTGCAGCTACACCAGCCTCAGAGCCACCGAGGCGCCCGCCAAGAAGGACCTCAACCACCTCCGGTGCATCCTACTGAACACCCGCTCCGCACGCAAACACGCCGTCGAGCTCTGGGACCTGCTCGACACATCATCACCAGACGTCGCCTTCCTGACAGAGACCTGGATGAACGACTCCTCCGCCCCCGACATCGCCATAGCCATCCCAGACGGCTATAAGATCACCCGCAGAGACCGCGTCAACGCAGTAGGAGGAGGAATCGCCATCGTCCACAAGAACACCATCAGGGTCTCGACCAGCACCGACGACACTCTCAGCATCGCCGAACACATGCACTTCCAGATCCACACGGACCCCAACACCACCCTTAGAGGCACCCTTGTCTACAGACCCCCTGGGCCCTGACCCCAGTTCAGCGACTCCATCGCCGACTTCATCAGCACGCACGCCCTGACCTCTACCGACTACATCCTCCTCGGAGACCTGAACTTTCACCTGGAGAACAACAACGACAGCAACTCCACCACCCTGATCGACAGCCTCGCCAACCTCGGCCTGAGCCAGCTCGTCACAACACCAACCCACTGCGCCGGCCACACGCTTGACCCCATCTTCTCCTCAAGCTCCCACGTCTCCTTCAGCCACACCACGGAACTCCTCTGGACCGACCACCGCTGCATCCATTTCACCTTCCAGAAACCCACCACACACCACCGCACCCAACAGATCCCACGCCGCTGCTGGAGCAAAGTCACCGAAGACCAACTCCGGGCAACCCTCGCTCTCAGCCCTCCCTCCGACCCATCCAACACCGACGACGCTGCCTGCAACCTCAGACGATGGATGGACGACTGTGCCAACACCCTCGCCCCGCTGAAAAGCTCACCTACAGCGACACCACCAAAAGAGCCAGCTGGTTCACCTCGGAACTCCTAGCTTCCAAGCGTACCTGCCGGAAACTAGAGAAGAAATGGCACAGTGATATGACACCGGACAGCCACACAGCCCACAAAGACGCCATCCGTAACCACCACCACCTCATCAGGTCCGCCAAGAGAATCTCCTTCAAAGACCGCCTCGACAACAACGCACACAACAGCAAGGAGCTTTTCAACATCGTGAAGGAACTCTCCAATCCCAGCTCCAACACCAACGACATCCCGCCGTCGCAACCCCTGTGCGATTCCCTCGCCACCTTCTTTCACCGCAAGATCGCCGACATCCACGACAGCTTCAACACCCAGACAACCCCAACTAAGATCGATGCACCAGACCCGCCACACACCATCGACCACGACCCCCTGCCAGCCTGGGCCAGCGTGAACATCGAGGACACCATCAAGACCATGAGCACAATACACTCCGGCTCCCCGTCAGACCCTTTCCCGCACCACATCTTCAACAAAGCCAGCAGCTCCATCGCACCCCACCTGTGCAACATCATCAACCTCTCCTTCGAGACCGCGACCTTCCCAGAGAGCTGGAAATACGCAGAGATCAACGCCCTACTCAAAAAACCCAAGACGGACCCGAGAGACCTCAAGAACTTCCGGCCCATCTCTCTGCTTCCATTCCCAGCCAAGGTCATCGAGAAGATCGTCAACAAACAGCTAACCCGATACCTCGAAGAAAACAGCATCCTGGACCCATCCCAATCAGGGTTCCGCAGCAACCACAGCACTGAGACTGCCCTCATCGCCGCCACCGACATCAGGATCCTGCTGGACAATGGTGAGACCGCAGCCCTCATCCTGCTGGACCTCTCCGCGCCTTCGACACGGTCTGCCACCGCACTCTACGCGCACGCCTCCACGACGCAGGGATCCGAGACAAGGCCCTGGAATGGACCACCTCCTTCCTCGATGGCAGAACCCAGAGAGTCTGCCTCCCACCTTTCCGATCCGAAGCCTCCGAGATCATCTGCGGCGTACCCCAGGGATCGTCCCTCAGCCCAACACTGTTCAACATCTACATGGCCCGCTCGCACGCATCGCCAGACAACACGACCTCAACATTATCTCCTACGCCGACTACACTCAACTGATCCTCTCCCTCACCAAGGACCCCTCGCCGCCAAAGCCAATCTCCATGAAGGAATGAAGGCCGTCGCCGATTGGATGAAGATCAGCCGACTAAAGCTGAACACGGACAAAACGGAGGTCCTCATCCTTGGCTCCAACCCCTCAGCCTGGGACGACTCCTGGTGGCCAACGACGCTGAGAGCAGCCCCGACACCCACCGACCACGCACGCAACCTGGGAGTCATCCTCGACTCAACGCTCTCCATGGCCAAGCAAGTCAACGCAGTCTCCTCCTCCTGCTTCAACACCCTCCGCATGCTTCGCAAGATCTACAGGTGGATCCCGACAGACACAAGAAGAACAGTCACCCAGGCCCTCGTCAGTAGCAGACTGGACTATGGGAACGCCCTCTACGCGGGAGCCCCGGCCAAGCTCATCAAGCGACTGCAACGCATACAAAACGCCTCCGCACGCCTGATCCTCGACGTACCACGCCACAGCCACATCACCCCCACTTGAGGAACCTGCACTGGCTCCCCGTCGACAGGAGGATCACCTTCAAACTCCTCATCCACGCACACAAGGCACTCCACAAAACTGGCCCAGCCTACCTCAACAGACGACTCTTCTTCTACGTCCCCAACCGCCAGCTCCGCTCCGCCGACCTCTCCCTCGCCACCGTCCCTCGCATTCGAAGAACAACCACCGGCGGCAGATCCTTCTCACACCTCGCCGCCAAGACCTGGAACACCCTTCCACTAAGCCTACGACAGACCCAAGACCTGCTGACCTTCAGGAGGCTACTCAAGACCTGGCTGTTCGACCAGTAGCAGCATCCCCCCCCCTTCCCTCTCCCCAGCGCCTTGAGACCCTTGCGGGTAAGTAGTGCGCTCTACAAATTCTGTGATTGATTGATTAAAAGCATTTTTACTTACCTCAGCTGCCAGATAGGGTCATATTCCAGCGAACTGTACTCCATTTGTTTTACTACACTAATAGTAAATAATATAGTATTATTCACTATTAGTGTAATAAAGAAACTGACTGAAAACAAGGAAAGCTTCAACAATATCCATAAAAACGAGCTACCCCTGTGTTCCTGGCAATGACTGCCACCTCTGAGGTCAGGGGTCGCAAAGGCAGTTCCAGGGGTCACCAAGGGCAAGCCAGGGGTCGCAGCTGCAACCCCTAAATGACGTCCAAAGCTATAACTGGATCAGAGATTGACGCTCTCCTGCCAGAAGATTAACAAGCAATGAAAGTCCATTTTGAGGTACTGCTGTAGGGTGAGAGGCAGCTCCATTAAGATGACCATTCTGGGACAGCAATAGCTTAAAGTAGTTGGTCAAGTCACTGGTTGCTCTCCTCAAGTACCCAGACAGTTTAAAAACCATGTCAAACCAGAAAAACTAAAAATACAAGGCCAAACAAGTCCTGGATCACATCCTGATGGATGAAACTGTATGTCATCTTCGAAATTAGGACCACAATAGAGCTTGATAAAGAAAGGGTGGTACCAAGTTATCTGCACATCTCCAAAACAGGTTCACCTTTCCAACACACCACCATTGTGGCTTTACCTCAAACACGATACACCTTCTGCCATAGATTGCATTTCTTTACTTGAACAAAAGTAATTTACACTGGTGTTATTAGTGTAAAACCCAACTAGTTCAAGAGCATCAATGATGATACAGACCAATTTCAAACATATTCGGGTTAGAGAAAATCTTGCCGAGGCATGGAGGGTTGGGGGCGTAAACAGGTAAAGTTATCATAAAACAGTATTTTCTTAATACGATTATTAAACTGAATAGTTTGAAATTTAGTATGTTAAATGTTTAGCCTATTGACGTGAAATAAACAGTTTGTCAGTCTTGGACACAAAACTGACCCAACATTTAATTCATTTTAGGGGACCCGATTTATGGAGGATTATGCCTGGCTAAAAGCCATTTTAAGCTCAGAAAGTCTTAAGCATGTATTAATCTGTTTGAAATACCACTGTAAATCAGACTATTAAATTGTCCAACTACACAAAGAAAGTGACAAGATGCAGAAATGTTAACTAAGAACCACAGAATTAGAATACATGAAACATTTTCAAAATTGAAAGTACATCTCTACACTAGAAAATCCTTTCCACTCTATTAACAACCTCGGTTTCTATCACAAAATCTACAATCTATCCAGAGGATGAAAATGGCACTCATCACATCCTCATGATCACATTATGCCAATAGTCGTCAGTGCTGGTGCCTTTGGAAAGATCAGCAGCGTTTCATATACGCAAGTGATTGTGATTGGTGGAGAGGTGTGGTGCAGCGGCCAGGGCAGCTGACTTCGGAGCACAGGGTTCACGGTTCGATCCCCGGCTCCGGCGGCAGCTCAGCTCAGCACCATGTGACTCTGGGCAATAGCTCACTTAATTTCCACGACGGCCCCCAGTGCCTTGAGACCCGTAAGGGTGAGTAGCTGCGCTATATAAAAACGGACTTACTTACAACCCTTTCGCTGCTAGGCCTTTTCCTTCACTGTGTTAAGCCTTTCTTTGGCTATTTGGGGTAGTTTGCGCTTAGGCCCCTGTAACTTTTTATCCACATAAGCTATCCACGTCAAATGTGTGTTCTTTTTTTTCCAACACCCTGAGGATTCTAAAGGTAACCATGGTTTCTGGATTCCCCTGGAGGGGACGCAGAAATTAGCCAAAATACAGCTAAATTATTATTATTATTTTTTTACATTTCTGAAAACTAGACACTCGTGGAGTAAAGGGAGGTGTGCTTGCGTTGATCCCCCCCCTCCCCCCCAACATTTTCCTTCCCAGAATCCGCTGCAAACCTCAAATTTAGCTAAAAAGTGACATTTTCCTCTAATATCTGTGTGGGAAAGTTGTGGGATCACCTCACGGCACAAATTTCTTACCACTCAGCGTTCCCCTCAGTCTCCCGATAAAATGATACCTTACTTGTGTGTATGGGTCAGGTGGCTATGACCTGGAAGGGCCAAAAACGTATAAAATTGTGGGGGGCCCAAAGCTGGTGCAAAAGGGCAGTTTGTTTATACATTTTTAGGCTGACGCTACTTTGGGCAACCACACAAGTGAGGTATCATTTTTCTTGGGAGACCAAGGGGAATGCTGGGTGGTAGGAAATTTTTGCCTGCGCGGTGATCCTACAACTTACCCACACAGAAATGTGAGGAAACTGTGACTTTGAAAGTAAATTGGAGGTTTGCAGGGGAATCTGGGTAAGAAAACGCTAGGGGATCTATGCAAGCCACACCCCCAGCCAAGAGTCAGTACACGCACACCACCATCCACACACACCACCAGTCACACGCCATCCACGAAGACAGTCAGCCAAACTCCCGTTCTCACACACAAACTCTCCCTGGTTTCTAGTGGTTTTCTGCCCCTGCTTGGGGGCAGATGAGACTAAAAATATCACAAACAGCCAAAATGTGTGCCTTAAAAAAAGGGGAGTGACCCTTGCCTATGAGGCTTCTCCCTGACACGCCCATAAACATATCCCTGGTGCCTAGTGGGCTTTCTGCCCTCCCCCCCCCCCAGGGGGGGGGACGGGCAGATAAGGGGCTATTGCCCTAATCTGCCTTGTGGGGGGGCAGAAATACTTTTTGGGGGTGGGGCAATTAGCATGCCCATTTTCGGCAGCCCCCACCCCTACATCTAAAACAAAAACAATCCCTGGTGCCTAGTGTGTTTTCTGCCCCCAGGGAGGCAGATCAGGGGCTATTGCCCCCATCTGCCGGGGGAGGCAGACAGACTGTGGCAATTTTTTTTTGGGGGGGTGAGGGCATTTGCATGCCCATTTTGGGCAGCCCCCACCCCTACGTATAAAAAAAAATCATTTAAAAAAAACAACACAATCCCTGGTGCCTAGTGGGCCAAATTATATTTGGGGAGAGCAAAGGCCCTTGTCCGCTCCCCCCTCCCTGGTTTCTAGTGATGGATCCCTGCTTGGGAATCGCCCTCCTGAGGCGATTCCCAAGCAGGGATTCACTAGGGAGATTCTCCCCTTTCCAATGATTCCTCTCCTGTCTTTCTACGTGCTTGGGGGGCTGAGTAGAAAGTGAAACTGAAATGAGCCTATTAGCTCATTTCAGTTTTGGTTTCACTGAAATTACGTCAGTGCGACGATTACGCTGATCGTCATTTCAGTGAAACAGAAATCCCTCTGATGCCCGCACCAGAGGGATTTCCTGCGCCATGTCGTCGAATGCGCAGGAGCCGTCAGACGCACATGAGCACTTATGCGTCGGACGGCTCCCCGGGTCCGACGCACCCAAAGGGTTAAAGAGTTCCAGGAATTTCAACGTCTGACAAAGTAACCCAGGCATGATGTCCGTCTTAAAAAAGATGCGTCGTGCAAAAAAACGCTTGCCTTGAAATTAAAACATTCATGGGGTGGGGTCTTTGTGTTAAAGCTTTTCAGGCACCCAGCTCGGAGTTATTTTTTGAAATTTCATTTTTACGGCGCTTTAAAGTTAGTAAAATGAAGAGTTAAAATAGCTGACAATATTCGGTTCATAGAACACAAAAGGTTTCGAGACATTTATGTAACTGAATCAACCACAAATAACTATTCCAAATCCGGGTACCGAACAAAAAAAAAACAAAAAAAATGGCTTCACAACTGCATGTATACCTTTATTTCTAATAAGTGAGGCCTGAGCCGTTTTCTGCTGATACCGGGGATGTATACAAAACCTATATAATGTAGTAATTGTTATCATCCGCACCATCTTTGCATATTATACATATGTGAGATATATTACATTGTGATTAGTTACTACTAACACCGTTATGCCAGCAAAGAATGTACAACAAGCATATTAGGCTACTTGACCATTACCGGAGGACATTCAAAATGCAAATTCTCAGGCAACTTTTCTCACCATTTTGCCAGAATGAAGCACACCATCTCACACCCCCTGTGAGAAGTGGTACAAATACCACAAACTACTGTACATCCGGGGCGAGCGAGGACCAAAAGCATCCAGGAAGCTGCTTCTCCAAGAACATTCTACATGCCCCCCACACATAGCTCTGCCCGTGGGCAGAACCCATCAAGACTGTACCCAGCCTGGTACGAGTCTCTCTAGCTCATCTAGGAATGACCAGCAAATTTGTTCCTGCAGCAGTCGCTTCAGCGGTGTGAAGTTGCAGAGGTAGGCTCATTCGGGACACGGCGAGTTGAGCAGACATTTAGCATGGCAGGTCTGCATGGAGGTCACAGGAGCTTGGTCACCTCAGCTGCAATTTAAGCAGGTGGCAGTCTTTGCTAGCTGCAACTTCTGGGACGAACCAGGGCATCCACATAAGTGGTGATTCTTCTTGGGGCAGTTCTGATATTAGGCAGCAGAGCCAGATAACATAATGCTGCTTCAAACTTTAATAGCTTGCACAGTTCGAAACAGGAACCCATTCGGACGAAAGGAGCCCCACACAACACAGTTAACTCCCACTGTCGGGCAGCTAATTCTGTGAGTTCCTCCTGTCAGGAAGACACTGGGCTTCACCTTATGGACAGTTTCTCCTTCTGCAGGACCAGGTACTCTGCTTTCCCCTCTCAACAGGCAGGCAGGCTTCTCAGTGCTAGGCAAACCCTCAGCTCCTTCAGCAAGAAGTGCAGACTTCAGGAAATGTTTCCCCACCTCTGGGAGACTGTTGGTCATGCAGACACTAATCCAAGTTACTGCAGTCCAAGTACTCTAAGGAGCACTCCCTTTCTTTGTCACAATGAACTTGGAACTGGAAAAAATGGGTGTAGTCTGGGTCCCATTTTTTTTTGTTTGTTTTTACTCCTTTTCGAATCAGGTGGATGTGGATCCACTGTCTAAGGCTTTGGAACCAGTTTTGGTTGGTTCGATTTCAAATGTCATTTTCTTGCAGTCTCTAAGGCACAGTCTTTGTGCAAGGCGATATCTCCCCTATTAGATGGCAATTATGCTGGCTCCAAGGAGTATTTTAAAAAGGGGAATAATGACGTGTGTGATCTCTGTACCCGGCTGTCATCAGCCTTCCTGAAACAGTAATTACGGACATAACAACAGAAACTCCTGTACCTCCCTTCACCATCTATCAAAGGACATTGCTCAGGGACATTTGCTAACAAGGGCCTCACAGAATTTCGAAGGGTAGTCCTGACTCCATCCTCCCTCACTTCAGTGTCTCGGTCTCCTCCATCCATCAACAGGAATGCAGTGATTACACTTCTACTGTCTGGGGAAGCCTATATCCACTCTCCTCCATTTGCCATGATAAATCGGGATCTATCCAAAATGGATCCCAAAAGTCCTAGTACTCAGACTTTCAACATAAGAGTTTTTCTATCGCATGGGTGCTACAAAATCAACTGTAGGCACATCCACACAGAATGTCAGTGCACAGGTCGGAGGCTCAAACTAAAGAGAGTGGGGTCCCTAGATCGCACTCTACTTTGACACAGAAAAAAGGTTGGGTCATAGCTAGTGATTCAGAAAACTCAGTATACTGCCATCACCACTTTTTGTGACTAACTCATGACATGGAAAATAGTTCAATGTATGCTATGTGGGCCTAGTTGGTGTGCCCCTTCAGGTTGCAGAACAGGTCCTGGACCTCACATTACCATAGACAAGCCTAGGCTTCTGTACACATGCTTGATTAGCCTGATTATAGGGCTAAATAAAATCAGGATACCCGTTTCAAAAGCAGTCACACGCTCAGAACCGGGATACATATCCATTTATTATTTAGGGGACATTCCCTTCAAAACATGTGTACTTGGATATCATGCTTGCTTGCTATATCTAAAGAACTTTCATTATGTCCTTTATAGCCAATACAATTGTGATCTTTCCTTCCATTTTGGTACCCATGTCCTGCATCAGGATAGTATATAAAAAAACCTGGAGAATATGTACTATATGTCTATTGTGTGGCAGGTAAGGCAGTAGGCATAGGGCACTCAACTATTCAGTCCGGGTAGCTGTATGTCCCAAAATTGCCTCTTCAGTTTGTATCCTATAAAGGAACAGATTATGGGACACTTTTCAGTTTTAGTCTCTCTGCACAACTGGTGGGCATACCTTAAAGATTTGAGAAATCTACTGGGTGTGACCAGAAATAATTCTTGGCTCTCCTCACTATGACTTTAACACCCGGTCTCAATAAGAAAGTTAACTGTAGGCAGACTATACTAGCACTTTTACATTGTACATTTAATCTTCTATTCAACGCGCTCCTGTAGTAGGAGACAGAGAATGCTCAAGAGGGTATGGAAGGGGGGCTAAATCCCATTCTATTTCCACAAAGATGTTAAGAGCAGCTCCATTCCGGACTCCCTCATCAGATAGAGTGATAGACTTGGAACACACGATCTTAGCATAATTAAGTTTTTAATTTATTAAGGCTCTATGCATTCCCTTAGGGAAGATGCTCGAAAGACATTACAAAACACTTTTCAGCTTGTTTAGCTTTAAAAAGGTCTCGTGCACCACGATACTTTGATCCTAGTCCCAGAATACACACAGATTACTACCTTTATGTGAAAATACCAGAGAGGTGGGGGACTAGGTAGATCAGACCTTCTAAAATGTGAAATTACAACTGGCTCGCAACAGCAAATCTCAGTCTTAAACCCACTGATTTATATGGCTATTATCCTGCATCCAATAAGTGCTCAGCTTAAGGAATTTCTGAAACGGTCTCAAGTGTATATCGTGCACTGCTTACTAGCAAATAAATATGCACGTCATCATTGGCATATAAGGCTCGGGGAACAATTATAAACACTGCTGAAAGCGCTCAAAGGCACCTTTTTGTAAACAGAAAATTAGCACTTGGATAAAAGCTTAACATTCTATCTTGCTGAAGTTGGAGAAAGGGATCATACAAGACTGCAAGTATATAAAAAACACATACATACACACCACAGATGTAAACCTTGAACTCCCTTTGAAAATTGGAAGAGGGATAATTGGGTAAACAGCCCGATTATGATAGCGAACTGCACTGTCAATGGCAGACAGGTGAGGATAGCGATTAAAAACAAGCCGATATACAACCGCAGTGTGAATTATCTGCTTTTAGATGCACATTAAAATTGAATCGTATCGTGAAGATTTGGGGTGAAAACCATAGAATGATGGGTGTTTGTAGGTCCTTTTTCTTTTAGTTCAACAAGTTTTATTGAGATTTTCATAAAAGAAAAGCATATGCAACATAATAAAAGAATAATAAAGAATACAAAAAAGACGTACTGTGACGTTCTATTGAAATTCAGATTAAAAGAAAAACAGTATAAACGTGGGGGAAAAGCATATACAGAATGATGTAAAAGCATGCATTGATCGCTATATAACAATCTAGGTGAACTGTAGCAAGGAGAAATCAAAAGATTTGGGAGACCTGGGCAATGAGTGGCCACTCTGGAAACAAGCATTGGCATAGCCAATAGGTCTCGCTTTTGGGACCTTATAAGTGTTTAGCCATGCAACAGTTGATGTGGTTGCACCAAGGATATTGTGCTGCATAACTAAATACTTATAAGGTCCCAAAAGCGAGACCTATTGGCTATGCCAATGCTTGTTACACATACTCCCGGTCAGGATATACATGACAAAAGTTGTTAGTGATGGCCCATTACACAGCTGCGGCCCGTGCAGGTAAGAGCGGTGGGGAGGTGGGGCCGAGTTGGGGAGGATGTAACAGACGACCACGAGGGAAAATTAAATAATTAAATGTCCTCATCTGTCAAAAGCCCTCCCACCCCACCCAACCACACCGCTCTTACCTGCACGGCCCGCGGCTGACATTACAAAGTGACCTACTACCGCTCATGTTTTTAACACTCAAAACAAAGCAAGATGCTTCTCTTAGCCAGAGACTGGTGCCTAAAACACCCCCCCCCCTCCTCTCCCGCCCCTGACATCACTTAAGGCCCCCCAGGGGCAGGGCACAAGTCCTAAAAAAAGAAGTGGGGGACTAACCAGGTTAGGCAGTATGCAAGTGAAATCATGACGCGTGACATCAGAGAGCATGATGTCACGACGCGTAACATTCCACGTGATATCACAGGAAGTGATCTCACTGGAAGTGGCATCATAAGAAGTGACATCAGATATTAAGCCCTCACACACGTTTATCAGGTATATGAGGAGTACATTTAACCCCTTCTACGCGGCTGGAATTCCCCCGCTGTGCAGGAAAATTCCACGCGTGCGCGGAACGGACGGCCCCCGGCCGTCCTCCGCACGGCCCCCGGCCGTCCTCCGCACACGCCCACCGTGACGTCGGACGGCCGTCCGACGCATGGAAGAGGTTAAGCGCATTATGAGATTTAACAAATGAGATTTGGCGTCAGGGTGTGCCAAAAAAAGTGGCGCAATACCGACGCAAAATCTGGGCCTCAACTAATACTTATATTTTTTTAAGCCCTGCCACAAAGAAATTGGCAACAAGGAGAAGCATGGTAGTAGATCTGTTATGCTTAATTGGTTGCAAAGTCTACATTTTATAATATATGATTGGGCTATGGCATCTGTAGTGAAGGTGCCCAGTAAATCTCAGGGAATAGTAATAATGGTGAGATAACTCTGGTGGTTAATGCACTTGGTGGAGAGATCTGTGTTTTGTAAAGTCCCAGATTTGAATCAAAGTAGTAGAGAAGGTAAATGTGTCTCCTGCAAGAAACATCATCTAACACGCAGATGACAGATTCTTATTTTATCTAGATAGTAAAGTGGGTTACTGCTTTTAACACAGAGATCCTTTTGTTACTTGAGTTCACAAATTGTAATCCTTCTAAAAGACCACAGTGAGGTATGAAGGACATGTGACTCCCACACCTTGTAACCCTCACTGTCTCATGTAACTCATCTTGTACATTGATTTACACATATGCATGATTTATTTTCAATGTGTAATGTGTATGTTAGGTAAAGAGCTCTGACACCCTGCATTGCGTTGTTCAGCGCTATAAAAGAAATAAAATAGTGCTATTGTTATTTGTGTAAATACTGGGACAGACCAACACACCTGAATTTCTTACAGTGCACGCATCTCTTATATACATGGACTGAACAAAGGCAAAAGCATGCCTCTCTTGGGCACTTGTAAAGAGATAATAAGCTGTGTGTCTTTGTTTCACAGTGTGAGGTTCAAGGCCGCCTCCAGTCAGGATATTCAGATAAAAGGAGGCCTTATGGCTCCTTAACTTCGGCCCAGCTGGAGGTGAAAAAAAGCTCCCTCCTGCCTGCACGTTGCTGCTGGAATCGAAAACAGACAACGTGCAGGCGCTGCTGAACGTGTCCCGGTGTCTGAAAATTACACGGGGACAAGTTCAGCATATTTCTGTGGGGCCCAACTTCTTGGCAGGGGGGACGGCGTCCACCCTGTGAAAAGAGTGGGTGGACGCTGTGTACCTGCGTGTAGCCCCGACTCGTGCCCTGCCCAAGGGGGCCTGCCCCCTAGTTTGAAGACCTCTGCTCTAGTGTGTCAAAAACCAGTGTGTAGCTGTGTGAAACATATGGTGGACACTTACCTACAGTGGGTGCAGTTGAAATGGTCAGGGTGGTAGGCATCGTTTCGGAACATCAAGGGCTCAAATTTGTGGAGGCGCAACTAACAACAGCTTACAAGAGTGTTAGGCCAAAAAGGCGATTAAGACACTGTATTACGGGGGAACTAGCTGTATCCCATACATAAATATGAATATGAACCAGAACCCTTGATGCGCCTCCACAAATTTGACCCATTGATATTTGAGGGTCTCAGATACCACTGATTTGAGGTTCCTGTACTGTGAATGGATACATTTAAGTTTGTTGACTTATTCAATAAAGTTTTATTTGTATGAGGGTGCAGGTTAGCGGTTTAGTTGTTTCCCCATCACGTGACTGGAACACTCCCAACCCACTTCCGGGTCACGTGATGGAGCTCCGCTATTTCTGGACCGTTACTGCGGTGTAGCGGTAACATTCGGGTCCGTGGCAGGCAACTGGCAGGTCTGTAGAGGGCGAGCTCCATGCAATAAGTAAGTGAAATGGGCTGCCAGGGCGGGTAGCTACATCCATCAGAAGATATGTGAAATTCTGATTTTAACCTGATCGTTTTTACAGGTAGCTCTACCCTTTCCCGGAACCCATGAAGTGAAGCCATTTTTGCCTTCACGTAAGCGCCGATTTCTCCATGCTTTTACGTTTTCACTTTTGCACAGCGCGTTCGCTTAGCGCTGTGTCAGGGCACTATCACTGAGCAATTTAATTTACCTTGAATTATGTGTTAACTTCGAACAACATTGTAGTCGAAGTTTTACGGGTATTGACCCGGACTCAGGACTCCTCCGCTTATACTCAGATACGGAGTAGTAGCCTGTGTGACATGGGTGTATGAGTGAAAGTCACGCGTGTTATGACCTGTCTGTCAATGCAAGCGGACGGATTGGATGTTTGAGCGGCACGTTTGCCTGAGTTTGGGCCAAACGTGTTTTGGGTTGCGTTATGTACCCAGGCTTCTTTAAGCACGAGGTGTTGTAGCACTTTAATCCTCTGTCGCACCTGTTGAGGACATCACAGTGGTCACGCAGTGGTCGTGTGTTTTTTATGTTTGTTCTCTTTCTTTCAGAGTACAGCGGCTCTTTGGAAATACCACAAGGCCGCATTGGTGAAACCGTGAGTTTTACCTTACGCACACTCCCCATAGGGTAGGATACGCCTTAGCGTGCGTATACCGCCATGGGGTGTCTGGTCCTGAAGAATGCTTAGCTAACAGTGCATACATAAGCAGAAACATGTTGACCAATTTTCACTTTTAAATCGGACTCTTCTGGTTTACCTAACTAGCCAGCTTGTGTCCGTCTCACTAGTTTTAAACGATCACTGGTTCTCCACCATTAAAATTTATCTTGGGAAATAACCAGTGATCTTTTATTTTGCACATCCCGCACACTTACACTACCCTTCCAAAAACCTGCTCCGCTGGAATTCCAGGCGCCGTAGCACACCGGGGGGACATTCGGTCCCTCTGGTGGGAACCCAATGATGAAGCATGTCACCAACTAGGTTGGTGAGTGAGGGTTCTTTTAAATAAAGAGGTTTCTCCTCGTGCTACCTTAGCAATTTTCTTTTTTTCGCTCTTTTGTTGTTAGTATTTTCGTCAGGGGGACGAAGAGTGATTTTCCCTCTCTCTTTAGTTGTTAATATATATTTAGCAGCGCACAGCTGCAAGAGATTTTGTTATCCCATTTTGCTCTTTTAGTGTCCCCCTCCCCCTTTTCCGTAAGCATGGAGAACTTAGGCCTTTCATATTCTAAAGATGAAGTAGATGCTCTTTTGGCAGATCCCTCCCTATTTTCAGATCCCTCTATAGCGCAGACAATATCCCAAACTACAGAGTGGGATAAACTTACAGAACAGAAACGGAACCGAATCCGCACCATCCTTCATGGTACCATACTCACCGAGTATCTAAGAAACAATGTGGCACCCAAAGGTCTTTTGGTGACCAATGCCCCAAGAATTTTTCTAGATGATGCACTCTTTAGAAAGGAATGGGCCCAGATCGCGTGGCACTGTACCCGCGACTGGTTGGTGCTTATAATTAAAACAGCCCTCCGTTTATCTGAGGCACTCCTAGTGGAAATTCAGTTGACTGAAACCCATTTCAGAACCACACTCACAGGCTACAAGAAGAGGCTAGATGAATTGAACAGAGAAGTTAATGAATATAAGGACACTTTAACGCAATCTAAAGCACAAAAGTTCCAGAAAGACCTGAAGCGTTTGTCGTACACTAAAACGTATCCGTACGCCAATCCGGATTACATTCCACCTTTAAGGAATGAATACAGTACAGACGGCTCAGGAGATGACACATCCACTACGAGTGGGTCAAGTGGGGACAGCTTTAAATCCAGACAGCGAGGGAGAGGCAGGAATAGACGACAATATTACCAACAACCATGGCAACCTTTCCCACCAATAGGAGGTGCAGGGTATTCTATCCCTTTTCAACCACCTCATTTCCAACAGATGATGGGTTGGAATCCCAACATGATGCACCAACCTCAGTTCCACCAGAATATGTACCGCCCGCCTTTTTTAGAGAGGGGCCGGAGAGGACGCGGCAAAAGAAGAGGATCGAACCAGGTACACTGGGAACACGAGGACGCAGTGGGGGACAATACACGGAGCAAGGCCCGGGAGCAACAAGCGGGCCCCAGCAACCAGAGAGTCTAGTCACCAATCTCTCATCGGTTGTTCTCACTACGGACGAAATGGCAGTCCTGGAGAACGGTTTGGGGTTTGTACCCACGGCAAGGCTGGACCGTTTCAAACTCCATTGTGAACTTTCAGACTTTTTTCGTAAACTTAAACTGAAGAGTTTCTTTGAGAAACATACAACCGAGGGAATACCAACACCTGCCGGTGACTCCGGTTTGAGAGTGAAATCGACCTTCACCCCCCCTCCCTACACAGTACCTCCGGAAATCACAGCTTTCGAACAGGCTGTATTCAATGATATTGAAAAATTTCAGGAGACGTCTACTTTTAAGAATATGAGGGCCACTGAGTTTCAGGCACTTCAATCCCTTCAGTCGAATACCGACATTATTATTAAGTCTGCTGACAAGGGGGGCGGCATCGTGATACAGGATGCAGAAGACTATGACAAGGAATGTAGGCGCCTTTTGAACAACCAGACAAACTACACTCGCCTTGACACTGATCCCTCCATGGAACTTCAATTGATGATCAAAGAATTAGTGGATCATGCAGAGACGAACGGATACATTTCGAAACATGAGGCGGATTTCCTGACCTCCAGCAAGGGCATTATCCCGTACTTTTATACCCTACCTAAAACTCATAAAAATAAAATGCCTCCACCTGGACGGCCCATTGTGTCGGGCATAGGTTCTTTATTGGAACCTTTGTCTAAATATTGTGATTTCTTCCTAAAACCCTTGGTTCAAGCTACCAGCACTTATCTCAAGGATACCAAGAGCCTCTTAGCCTTGTTGTATGAACTGGAACTTCCAGGAGAACCAATTTTCCTGGTCTCGTTAGACATAGAGAGCCTCTACACCTGCATTCCGCAAGACGACACTGTCAAGGTCGTGAAGGATACTTTGGAAAGAGCGCAATGGGATTTCATTACACCTCAAGATTTTGTGGTAGAGTGTGCCACCATCGCTCTGAAGAAAAACTTTTTCGAATACAAAGGAGAACTCTACCTACAATCCACCGGTACTTCGAAGGGCAGCACTTTTGCCCCAAGTGTTGCGGGGTTGTATGTGTACGATTTTGAGTGTAAATATATACTCTCGTCACGCAACCCCTATGCGCCCTATGTATCCTTTTGGAAAAGGTACATAGATGATATCTTCTTCGTGTGGCAAGGTACTGAGGAAATACTCCTAGCTTTCTGTGATTGGATCAACACGTGTGACCCTAACCTACGTTTCACCTATGCATACAGCAAGGACGAGATGGTATTTCTCGACGTGGTTATTAAGAAAGTTGGAAGTCACCTTCAGACACTAACGCACCACAAACCGATAGCAAAGAACAACTTGCTACACTTTTCAAGTTTCCACCCCCGCCCACTACGGGAGAATCTCCCTTTCGGACAATATTTGCGCCTTAGACGGAATTGTAGTGAATTACAGGACTATCGAACACAGGCTAAGGATTTGACGAATAAACTCCAGAGGCGGGGTTATCCAGGAAAAATACTCAGTAAAAGCTGTAAGAGGGCTAGGAACCAACATAGAGAAGCCCTTCTTGAAGATATTCCGAAACTTGTAGAGGAGATACCCTTGACGTGCGTAACCACGTATAATGTAGCTTCCAGCGCTGTCAGCAAATCCATTAGAAAACATTGGAGAATACTTGAGAGCAATAATCATAATTGGGAGAAACCTCTTTTCTCCTTTAAACGAGCTAGGAGTATTAAGGATTCCGTTGTTCACACTCGACCTAAGAACGCGAATAGGGACCCTAATCAGTCGGTCCTAAATGCTTGGGGCCTTCCACCAGTAACAGGCCATTTCCCATGTGGAGCTTGTAGCGTTTGCCATCTTACAACCCCTACAAAGCAATTAATATTGGAAACAGGGAAACTATGGATACAAAGGACACACACCAATTGTAATTCTACCAACGTAGTTTACCTGATTATTTGCCCGTGTGGGCTCAGATACGTCGGTATGACTTCACGTAAAGTGAAGCAGCGAATTTGCGAACATCGCAGCAATATCCGATGCAAGAAGAACGTGACGAAACTCGCGGATCATTTCTTGCAGACAGGGCATACTGCTAATGATTTGAGCTGGACTATCATTGAACAATTAAAATTGGGTTCTAATATACAACAATTACTGTTTGAAAAAGAGCAGCGTTGGATCTATCGTTTGTCCACCCACAAGCAAGGACTGAATGATAATATTCCGTGGGGTAGTGTTGAAACGTTGATATTTGTACACTCCTTGCTGACCTCTGACCACTTCATTTGGGTTAGCCCCCATGTATTCCTACGGCCCCCCCGCCCCCCCTGGTCCAACTGCACTGACTACAGGCACTTGATATGTAATGAGCCTGATGGAATCAAGGGTTCTGGTTCATATTCATATTTATGTATGGGATACAGCTAGTTCCCCCGTAATACAGTGTCTTAATCGCCTTTTTGGCCTAACACTCTTGTAAGCTGTTGTTAGTTGCGCCTCCACAAATTTGACCCATTGATATTTGAGGGTCTCAGATACCACTGATTTGAGGTTCCTGTACTGTGAATGGATACATTTAAGTTTGTTGACTTATTCAATAAAGTTTTATTTGTATGAGGATGCAGGTTAGCGGTTTAGTTGTTTCCCCATCACGTGACTGGAACACTCCCAACCCACTTCCGGGTCACGTGATGGAGCTCCGCTATTTCTGGACCGTTACTGCGGTGTAGCGGTAACATTCGGGTCCGTGGCAGGCAACTGGCAGGTCTGTAGAGGGCGAGCTCCATGCAATAAGTAAGTGAAATGGGCTGCCAGGGCGGGTAGCTACATCTATCAGAAAATATGTGAAATTCTGATTTTAACCTGATCGTTTTTACAGGTAGCTCTACCCTTTCCCGGAACCCATGAAGTGAAGCCATTTTTGCCTTCACGTAAGCGCCGATTTCTCCATGCTTTTACGTTTTCACTTTTGCACAGCGCGTTCGCTTAGCGCTGTGTCAGGGCACTATCACTGAGCAATTTAATTTACCTTGAATTATGTGTTAACTTCGAACAACATTGTAGTCGAAGTTTTACGGGTATTGACCCGGACTCAGGACTCCTCCGCTTATACTCGGATACGGAGTAGTAGCCTGTGTGACATGGGTGTATGAGTGAAAGTCACGCGTGTTATGACCTGTCTGTCAATGCAAGCGGACGGATTGGATGTTTGAGCGGCACGTTTGCCTGAGTTTGGGCCAAACGTGTTTTGGGTTGCGTTATGTACCCAGGCTTCTTTAAGCACGAGGTGTTGTAGCACTTTAATCCTCTGTCGCACCTGTTGAGGAGCATCACAGTGGTCACGCAGTGGTCGTGTGTTTTTTATGTTTGTTCTCTTTCTTTCAGAGTACAGCGGCTCTTTGGAAATACCACAAGGCCGCAGCGTGCGTATACCGCCATGGGGTGTCTGGTCCTGAAGAATGCTTAGCTAACAGTGCATACATAAGCAGAAACATGTTGACCAATTTTCACTTTTAAAATCGGACTCTTCTGGTTTACCTAACTAGCCAGCTTGTGTCCGTCTCACTAGTTTTAAACGATCACTGGTTCTCCACCATTAAAATTTATCTTGGGAAATAACCAGTGATCTTTTATTTTGCACATCCCGCACACTTACACTACCCTTCCAAAAACCTGCTCCGCTGGAATTCCAGGCGTCGTAGCACACCGGGGGGACATTCGGTCCCTCTGGTGGGAACCCAATGATGAAGAGGTTTCTCCTCGTGCTACCTTAGCAATTTTCTTTTTTTCGCTCTTTTTTTGTTAGTTAGCATAAAAAAATGAAAGCAGGAAAAAAAAAACATTCCGCTAACCTACTTTAAAATTTCAGGTACCATTTCTTTGCAACATCATTTAGTAACGTGTTGATGCATGCTACTATTTCCCAAAAACATTCATAATGGAAAATCAATGTAACCAGCTTCAATAAGATTATAAAATAAACAAGCATTGGCAAAGCCAGGTCTGAAATTGGTGATCAGCTTTTTAGTTTTGTCAATGTGTGAATTGTTTTGGCATGGTTTTTGTAAAACCTTATTCGTGTGGGAGCTGCCGGGCCCTCACCATTATAACAAACATTGTCAAAAGCAAAAATTGCTTTTGGTCTCAAAAAGCACACACTGCCACAGTTGGACTATGGGAAGTGTCTGTATATAGGACTGCCCAATTACCTGATCGATAGGCTGCAGTTAGTCCAGAATGCAGCAGCATGTACCATCTTTGGGCTCCCACGCAATTCCCACGTCACGGGCCTTTAACGCCTTCATTGGCTCCCGGTCAGGAAGAGGATCCCTTTTAAGATACTGCTCCTTACCCAAAAAGCACTTTACGAAACTGGCCCGGACTATCTACAAAAGAGTTAAGCTTTACACTCTCCAGAGAACCCTTTCTTCTGAAAATCTCTGTTTAGCCAAAATTCCTCGTATTAGAAAGGCAAGGGCAGGGGGCAGATCTTTCTCCTTCCTGGGCCCTTCTCTTCGGAACAAGCTTCCGCTGACTCTCAGGTGCATTAAGGCGACACCAATGTTCTAGAAAAAACTTAAGACCTGGCTTTTCTCCTGCCCATGGTTCTCTCCTTTTCCCGGCTGGCCGATGTTCCTTCTGCAGTAGCGCCAGGACACTCTACGGAGTAACAGTTGCGCTTTATAAATCTCCTACATAGACATAGTTACTGGCACTGAACAAAACTACTTTGTGTGCCGAAATGCTCCTTGTTAAAGAGCAGAATGCTGTCACTCACAGTGAAGCCAGCCGAGACAGAATTTTAATAAACACAAAAGGTCATGGTCAATGCCAGACCAAATTAGGGGCCCATATATTAAAGAAAGTTTCAAAAGTGCACCCATGGTATATGTCCTTGCATTAAGCGCAGCTATCCGGCTTTCGTGAATTCCCAAGAATTTACAGAAGTAGGACAAGGAATAGTACTACAAGAAAATATTTGTGAGCTGCATTTAAGCATGAGCAATATTTGCATGTGTAGATTTGCTTATGCGAAAATCTGAGTGTTTGCAAGTTCACTTTCTCTCCAACCACTTTTTTCCCCAACTCTTGAAGAAGGTTTACGACTGCCATTGTCAGGAGTAAATTTCCAACATTTCTCAGTATGGGAAAAGATCGAAGAGTTGTTGAAAACCCTTAAAACATGCAAGTTAGTAGGTTTGCACAGACTCAAAAGGGCATTCTAACCCTGGAACTATTGCTTACCACTACCTTCAGCCCGAGCATGTAGATCTGCGAAAACGTGGCAACATAAGGGGACTGCAAGTATTCAAACACTACTATGGTATGAGCCCTGGCATAATCAGAGAGGCTATATCAGAGCTCTTATATAATGAGATTGCTGCCATAATTTATCACAGCACTACATGGCACCAAAGGAACAAGTGGATTTTGCTACAGGACAAGTAGAATTATGAAGCAACCTGCTGCACGGAAAAGTAGATATTTTATTAAATTCCACACCCCTGCGACCACCGAAGCGAATTACTGGAGCTACGCACAAAAATGCAGAATTGCAACTTCACCTGGAAGATCTCGAAAACAGATCATGCCGATCAAACATTAGAATTAAAGGAGTCACTCTCCAAGCAGATTCGGGGAACGTAGAGAACTACGTGAACCGCCTATTCCGCCATAACCTACTGGAGCTCGCAGAGAAAGACACTGTCTTAGATCGCTCACACAGGGCAGGCCGCCCATCCAAGTGCCCAGGGGCGCCTCAAGACTTCCTGACTTGCGTGCACTATCACCAAAAGGAAGCCATCATGTATGTAATGCGGAATCGGTGCTCGATTACATTCGAAGGAACGAAGGTGTAGCTGTTCTAGGACCTGTCCACCATCACGTTGCAATGCCGTCAGGCACTTAAGCTGGCCACCGCATTTCTACAAAAGAAAGGGGTCAGATACAAAAGGGAGCACCCCTTGCGGCTCATCTTCGCCTGGAACAATGTGACGCACATAATCCGCACCATGGAAGAGGCCCAATCAGTCCTGGGCTTGTCAGCCCTGCAGGAAGAGGGCGCATGCTCGAAGCCATAGAGCCCGCCGACCTCAACGTGTGCGACGGAGCACACTCATCAACCGAAGAAAACAGACAAAACCCCGGCAGCAGAGAGCCGTCGAGAGAGAATGGCCTTGCTTCATTAGCTGCAACACCAGGGACCCTCATTAGACCAAGACATCTTTCATGGGGCTGGCTCAGGGACTATTCACTACCAGCAGAAGGACTGATTGCTGCCCCCCCCCAAACAAGCAACAGGGCCTGGATGCCTTAGCCCCTCACACCGATGATCACCTAGCACAGGCGGAGCTCCAACCCTTCCCCGAATCCAGTGATGACTTATTTAGTGAGATGAGCCCCAAACACCTAATGATTCATGTTCCCAAGAGGGGAATGTCTGAGGTTCACAGTTTTGATTGGTGACCCACCTGCTTGGCGACCTTCTTTACACAGTGATAGACTGTCTTGCCGGTCAAGGGGCAGTAGTTGGTAGCTGACCCTCGCTCTTCACCACTGGCACACCCTCCTATGGTGGTACACGGTTAACATTCTAAGCCTGAATGTCCGTGGACTCAATGCCTGAGTAAAGCGGCTAGCGCTCTTCTCTATGCTTAGAGACTCCAACTATGACATCTGCCTTATACAAGAAACGAATCTCCTCAAGGAGATTGGAAAAACAAGCGATCCTGCTGGTCTGACGCTAATACTTCTTCTCTGGACCAGAGAAAAAGGCAGGAGTGGCGATCTTACTTGCAACCCACTTCCAGGGTCAAGTCCTCCAGACACAGGTAGAGCTGCTGGGCAGACTCCACCCGCAGACTTCCGGTGAACGAACACACTTTTACATTTGCCAGCATTTATGCCCCTAATGATCACCAGGAGGAGATCATCCTGAATGCCATAGGACAGGTGCTGACTATCCGTGACGCAAACACACTGACAGAGGAGACTTCAACCTGGTCCCAAACACACTCCTAGACCAGTCAACACACAGGATGGGACAAGCAAGGGCATACACGTCGACAGACCACCATTGGCTGTGGGAAATGGGGCTGGTAGACGTGTGGTGAGTAGGCAACCCTACAGTGAACGTCTGGGCCCAATAAACTAATGCAAGGATAAACTATTTCCTGAAATCTCCCCGCTTCACAACAGCCACCGCTCACGTAGAAATAAGCACAGCTGCTCTGTTCGCCCACTCTCCTATCTAAATTACCCTGAACATCTCTGGCCCGCGCTCGCCTCCCCACCCATGGTACCTTAACCCCAAATTCCTGGCCTACTAGTCGACATTAAAGGAAATCAGGGAAGCCCTTAATACTTTTCTCAGCACAAATTACACCTCCATCCCCCTACTCGGGGATACTCTAAAGGCGGTCCTGATAGGCACCTTCATATCCACCTCTGCCAGACTTAATGAGGATAGAACGGACAAGTGCACCGGCCTGGATAACCAGGTGAAGGTACTAGAGGACGCCCACAAACAATCAGGCTCCCATAGAGTGAGGAGACCGCTCATGCTGGCTAGAAAGCAAATCAAAGCCCTCGAAATGGACAATGCAGAATATGCTCTCCTTCGAACCAAACAGAAATATTATGCAGGGGGGTAATAAAGCAAGGCGACTCCTCGCTCACAGGTTAAGGGCCCAGACACACAAACAGAGGATAGCTGAGATTCAAGGACCACAAGGCCTACGTGTGCATCATACTAGTTATATAGCACAGGAGTGTGAGCACTTTTACACTGCTTTGTACTCGGCGGAAGACCTCAATCATGAGGACGCTGCAGCCTACTGCACTCAATCGTCTACTAAGTGCATGCCATTTGCGGATGCTCTTCAGCTGGAAAAGGACATCCGAGAAGATGAGGTCCTTGCAGCTATAGCAAGCCTTCAAGTTGGCAATCCATCTCTGCCTCCTAAAAATGTCTCCGCATGTGAACTATACCCATTACCTAACACCTAAACTCCACCAACCCCTGAACCCTCAAAGCCCTTTCAAACTCTAAACTCCACCCATCCCTAATCCCTAAAAATCTCACACCTAAACTCCACCAATCTCTGACCCCTAAACTCCACCCATCCCAGAAAGCCCTTTCTACTCAGTGTACCCATCTATTAATTAAAAAACCCTCACTAACCCAACTCCACCTACCCTTTCCTATGCCAAAACTCCATCAATCCCTGAACGCTTAAAATTCCACACCACCCCTAAACTCTCACTCCTGAACGATTAAAAGGACCCTCACCACCTCAAAAAAACACCCATTCATGACACCTAAAACTCACCACCTCTAAACTCCATCGCTGAACCCTAAAAACCTTTTCTACATATTAACTCCATCTATCCCTGAACCCTTAAAACACTGCACTACCCTAAACTGCACCCATTGCCGAATACTAAAAACCCTTTATTACTCCAAAACGCTACCCATCACTGAACCTTAAAAATACTCACCAGCCTTAAACTTCACCCATCTATAAAACCTAAAAAAGCTCAACACCCTTACACACTACTGAGCCCTGAGCCCTAAAATACCCTCACCACCATTTTGAACCCTAAAAACCATTCATCGCCCCATAACATCACTCATCACTGAAGCCAAAAAACCCTCATTACTCCTAATCTTCACCCAATTGTGTTTGGATGTTTCCTTAAAAGTATCTTTCCTTTAACATTAATCCTTTAATTTTTTGTTTCTTTCCCTAAAATGGTCTTTCCTTAAAATTGATTTTTCGCGATTTGGTTTCCTCCAAAGTGGTTTCTCAATATTCATTTTTCCATTAATTCACATACTTCACTATCCAGAGCCTACACTCATTGTCCATCTTCCATTAAATAATAATTTGAAGCATTGAGGCTTAAATAATCAAACAGTACTGTAAGGATCTGTTAATCCTCCTATTCATTTTCTCCTCTAACATCTTCCTGAGGATCCAAAGCTCTTAAAACCTCACTTCATCATTGTAAAATAATATCCACCAAAACCTTAAAATACCGGCCTACTATAGCTTGTGAAGGAGATCCAGGATGGAGAAGAAAGCTCTCCATGTTCATGCAATTTAAGCAACTCTACATATTTTACTTCCTTTCTTTGCTAGTTCTATAAGTGACTTTTAAACATAGGACAACCAGTTCCTTCTCAGATAAGTGGAGAGCATTCTATTAGTTTTGGATAGTTTAAAAAAAAAACAGACAGCTTGGGAAACACTTCCAATTCAAGTATTATATCCGGGATGGTGGTCTCCAATTCACACATCATGATCACCGCATTATCAACAAAGAGGCTAGTTAATGTAAATCGAAATTGTCCCCTTTATGTTTTGGTTCTACTTAAACTTCTTTGAAAATAGTCAGCTGTCGAATTTAGTGTCCTTGTATTGTAAATATTAAACCTACATGCTGACATTTTCAAGAACAGTTTCCTCTCCGGTACTTCCATTCACGATTCCAGTTTACTGAGACCCCTCCACACCCACAATTCTCCAGCTACTCTAAGTTACAGACCTCCCCTTTTCACTTCAAACTACCAACTGCATACCCAAAGCTATGTACTGGAGCATACATGTCCTAAAGTTGAATAGGCCCACTCTACTATCTTCGAAGCTGCTGTGCGCAGCCTCTAATCCTTTGTTCAAATTACCACAAACTGCTTCAATCTGACAATTTATCTCAGGATCCGGTCTACAAACCCAGATTCCAAGCTTACTGAAGCAATAAACAAAATAAATCCTTGGCATCTCCCCCTAATGCATACATTTCTTTAAACAACCATGTAATCTGTTTTGGTAAATAAAAGAATAAGTTAAAGTGTGTGGTTTTTTTTTTTAAATGTTTGTAAAGTGGTCCAATAAAAACACAATGAAAATAAAATCTTGTTAAACAAAAGTTAAAATTGATCGATGCAGCAAAAACCAATTCAAATCAGTTGTCGAGTCTATCAATTACATTTATATTCATTCCAAAATGCACTTATTTTAGTAAGACATTTTTCCACATCTCACAGATTTCCCTGAAAACTCAGTTTTGTCTCTCTCTGGTGCACCAACAACTGAAAAACATACTGATGGCATTGTGGTTGCTGTACTTGTCAAACGACTAGTCAAAAGCTGCATTCCGCCGTCCTCAGCCAAACCAACAGGTGGCATTAATTCAAAATACAAAACCTCACTCGCATGCATTCACACAAATCCCTTCTTAATGACTGCTCACTGGAAACTCGATCCAATCCAAGGGCATGTGCGCATCTTTAAAGAACAGAATACCAACCCTCAACTACATCTCAAAAAAACTTCAAGTGCCAATATGCCAGGCAACGTGCATCCTGCTTGATTTGCTCAAAATGTCAGAGAAGTAAACACATCTTTATTTATTTTCATCTGTGGAAAAATATTAAATTAGAATAAATTAATCACTAGGATATGGCGACTCTGCAGCTTCAGCAACAACAGCACAAACTCACAGCTTGTCAATGGCTTGGTCAATCTACCAATAAAAAACGGCTGGTGAAGCAACAACAAGAGCCGCCGCTGCTCAGGCAGGAATTACATTTTGTATGTTATCATTTACACATAGCAATAACTAAGCACTCCCCTGCTCTACGATGATTTAAAACAAAATATTTCATATCTAGCAAACATGTAGGGACTACATGCATCACAATAATGCATATTTCACATGTAGAAATAACTAAGACCTCTGTTACTCATGCACTAAAGCAATTTCATAGTTAACATTTAACATATAGCAGCAGTGATGGCCTAATTTTGACATGCAACTTATGGTCTCCGAGTATAACTCACCAGTAGCAATGCCCAAGGCCTCTACCAGCCATGTAGTAATTTAATACACTGGAACTCACATGAAGCAATAAATTTGGCCTCTGCGAGTGATTTCGTGGATCAACTACAGCTCAAAGTAGTTTAGCAGCTTCTAAATCATGTGAAGCAATAACTAAGGCTTGAGGACCAATGTAGATAATGGTGCCACATTTAATTCAACTGTAAGAACTGCAGCCATTGTTGCAGAGGCCAAATAATTGAATGTGAGAAATCTGCAGCTAATGTGGTAATTTAGGAGGCTGCAACTCACATGTCGCATTAATGAAGCCCTCCAGTGGCAATGCATTATTTTCTTAGGTTGCCCCATGATAATAAGTTGGTTATACTCAACCGTCATCAATAATCAAGCCCTAATCTGGCCATGAAATAATTTTGCAAGTTATAACCCACCTTTACAATAACTAAGGCCTCCGCTTGTCTTTTAGCAATTTGTAGGTTACATATAACTCATCTCCACAAATAATGAAAAGCTTCGCCTGACATGCAGTTATTTTTTAGGTTATAATGTTCCATTAAAATGCTCAAGGAAACTGCTGGACATTCATTCCATGGGTTATAATTCACCCTTACCAACAAATAAAACTGCTCTTCATGCAATAATTGCTTAGGGAATAATCAACCCTTAACAATAACTGAGATCAACGCTGCCTAATCAGTAATTTGGAAAGCCAGAATGAAAGTTGCCTATAATACTCAATCAGTGGTTTCACAGATTTTAAATCAGCCATAGCAAAACTAGACATTTGATGCTCATTTATTAACTTATTTTATTACGGACATCTTGCAAGAAGGAAATGCGGCCTCTCCTGTTCATGTAATGATCCCACATATGCTGCTGCTCATACAGTAACTTCGCAGATTAGAATTTACTACTTGCAATAAGGGCATGAGCTGCCCATGCAGCGAAGGTATTTAGTGGACTGTAATTCACATGTAGCAATAACCGAAGTCTGAGCAAGTATTCTTGTAGGTTAATTATTCAAGTGTTGTGTTACGCCTTCAGTGTGCTAAATCGCATAGCAAACATTTCGAAGCAGAGGTTAATTACGAAGCATTACATAACCAGTGGTTAGACTTTCTTGCCATTACCAAGGGACATCAGGCAATGATCTATTAAAATGTTGCTCTCAAACATGCAAGATGCCCGACCAATGCATCTGCAACCAGAAAGAATAAAGTGCTCGAGAACAAAGAATGTTTTCCGGTGAGTCCTTACCAAGTCCATAGGCTTTAGCACAGATCCACTGCAGATTTGCTGCAATTTTGGCCCTGAAAGAATCATACAACTCCAAGGGGACAATCTCCACGGCGCATTCTGCCAGAGAGTCCATGTTTCTTCTCGTGCTTTCGCCGGAAGCACACAAGTCCACGTCCACCATCTAAAAGAAAAGCAATTAACAAATCAGCTCGGATGCACAGTCGTGAAACACCCTACACCCAGCATGCCACTTGAGCTCCAACAAAAGGCCTTGACATATTTTGTTCTAGATCACCATACTCCACAAAAGCCGTGCAGGGGTTACACGTCGATATCTGAACACTGTGGCCTACATTTTAAGTTAAAACGCAGCCCACCGCATAAAGAGGGAGATTAAAAAACGTGTTCGCTATTAAACCCGACAGCGCACCTGCCTCGCCTTTAATCCCTTTCAAGGAAGGTAATCATAGCTGTAAGATCTGCTACCCGTGTGTGTTCAGCATCGTGTGAAATGAGATCGAGCAGCACTCTAAAAACATCCTCCGACTGCCAGAGAAAGGGCTGCTTGGCAGCGCCGCCCACTGTGGATGTTCAAGGGTCATAAATCTGCCGCTTTACGGCCAGACCGCGGCAGCTTTGTGCGCACATTGATGCTTTGCAGTGTCAAACACTGGGTATCATTCGTTTTTTGAAATCGCGGTTCATTCCTGTTTCAATAAATAACTCTATAAAAAAAACGCCCATAATAAAAAGGTGATTATTACAGACTAGTATCTCTATGCTACTTCTCCCATAATGAAGGCATCACAGTTAGCAAGCGAAGGGTTGGGCGGGGGATGTAAACACCTACGAAATGCCGCCAGGGGCTTCCCCAAGGGCTGTGCATTAAGAATATGAACGAGCCGGAAAAGGGGGCTGCCTCCATAAAGGGGCGGGGGAGACGTCTGAAAATAACAATTTGCTGTTCGGTACCTGGCAAACTCATTGTACATAACATTTTAATGTAGGGAGAAAGCAAGTCAGCGTACACCTCTACGGGGGAGCCCTGTCCTGTATGAAGGGGGAGGCTGGCCACATCTACAAGAACTCTTTGGCTTGCAAACAATGCCACCCTCCCTTGGGTGCCGCCCATCCTTGGGCACTGAGCTAGTGAAATAAGACACGAGGCTACCGGAAGTGAACAGAGAACGCAGCGCCCACTGTGGATGAGGACAGTCCATGTGTTACCTATAGCAACTGGCAAGTCGTTCAACCTAGAAGGGTCACCTCACGCAAGGTACCACGGGCAAACGAGGCACGTTTTCTACCACTGTTGCCGGGGCCTGGGCAGGTCACAGCTTCTGCTAGGAGACACACGGCAAATCTGAACTCGTCATTCATACTGTGAAGCACTACAAGGTCTCGGGCGCATGCCAGCCCACCAGACTTTCTGCTAATGTTCTACGGCGTATCTATGGGCAACAGAGACCTGGACTGGTCATACATGGTGTTCACATAGCACAATGTCTGGGCAGTACGGACGAGGACTGGACACATACTCTGCACGCAGTACAAGGTCTGACGTGTACTGGTCACACATTGTTCATGGGCTAAATACATCGTCCGGTCAATTTAGACATGGAACGGGCATTCATACCGCTCATACAAGTGAGGGCCCGAGCACTATTGGCATGGAATGATCATAGGTCGAGCTCATTGACCACTGGGTCTGGACAATACTCACATCATAGACTGGTGATACATGCTGCTCATGCTCTTCTGGCTCAGGACAGTAGCTGTTGCCTGGTCATGCATGCACATCGGGGCATTACTGACATGGAATGATGATAGGTAAAGCTGCTGGACCACTGGGTCTTGGTAATACTGACGTCATACATAGGGCTCATGCACCTCTGGCTAGTACTGCCATGAACTGGCCATACATGCACCTTATGCACCACTGGGTCTGGGCAGTACTGACGAGGAATGGTCAAATATACTACTGATGCACTCCAGGGCCTGGGCAGTACTGACGAGGAATGGTCAAATATACTACTGATGCACTCCAGGGCCTGGGCAGTACTGACGAGGAATGGTTCAACATACTACTCATGCACTTTAGGGCCTGGGCAGTACTGACGTGGAATGGTCAAATATACTACTGATGCACTCCAGGGCCTGGGCAGTACTGACGCGGAATGGTCATGTATACTACTGGTGCACTTCAGGGCCTGGGCAGTACTGACGCGGAATGGTCATGTATACAACTGGTGCACTTCAGGGCCTGGCCAGTACCGACAAGGATGATCATATATACAACTGATGAACTTCAGGGCTTGACCAGTACTGACGTGGAATGGTCCTATCTACTACTGATGCACTTCAGGGCCTGGCCACTACTGACGCCGAATGGTCATATATACTACTGGTGCACTTCTGGGCCTGGCCAGTACCGACGTAAAATGGTCACCTACATTACTGATGCACTTCAAGGCCTAGCCAGTACTGACGTGGAATGGTCACATATACTACTTATGCATTTCAGGGCCTAGCCAGTACTGACGCAAAATACTCATACATACTACTAATGCACTTCAAGGCCTGGCCAGTACAGATGCAGAAGAGATATATACATAGCGCAAACATGGACTGGTCAAACATACTGCAAATGTCCTACATGGTCTTGGCAGTACAGGCCAGGACTGGTCATAAATATTGCTCATGCATGCAAAGGGCTGAGCAGCATAGATGTGAACAGGCAACTCGCACTGTTTATCTCTTATGGGTTATAGGCAGTTTAGTGATGATCGAGACGAGCACCATACACATGAACTGGTCATTCATATTGTTCGTCTATGAAGGTGCGTGGGCAACACCAACCTGGACAAGCCATACAGTACACTCTTCCACTCCAGAGAAGCAGAAATTATCGGTTCATGCATACTATTCATGCATTAGATGTGAATCAGCCACATTCTGAGCATACTCTGACACCTTATAGCTGACCCAGTCATGCATTACACTATCTGAGCAGGCGTACGGTACATTCGGCCCATGTCCCAAGGGCTCTTGTGGGTGGTTGTTGTGGTTGCATTTTCAATCCCAATGTAAAACATCCTGGCACGCAAACTACATTTCGTTAGGGTATCTACTAGCCTCTGTTATCTTACCTAATATTGTAAGTTAAAAGCTATAAAAATGATGAAGTGATGGTGGATGGGGCCACATTGGTGGAAAGAAACGTGACATGGTTCTTTTTCAGTCCATTAAGTTGCAACGGAGTAGAAAAGGTGATGGCCTTTCAAATTCTTCTGCATCAAGTAAGATTTATAGGTGACGTTTCTATGGCCAAGGTAACTATAGCTCAACTGGGTGGGTGAGGGGGGGGGGGTGAAGACCAGACATATCTGCATGGATGGTTAGACCTCAGAATTAAGAGCCAGCACAGCTAGTCCTCCAGTCAAACCTTCTCCCCAGGAACTAAACTGCATCAAGATGTCCTTAATGACCTGATAAATACTACCAATGCAAGTCTTTATTTTCCCCACCAACTTAGGCATTCTTGCCAATTGTTATTACACATTTGTAGACCCAATTAAAGGCCTTTTGCCCCCACCACTTAAGTATACCTTTAATAGAAAGATGCGCCACTCGCTCTTTTTTCTGGGGCATCTTGTTCCCAACTCCCTTTTTTACTTTTACAAACTATAATATTTCCAGCCAATTAATTCAGCCGAGGTAACTAAGAAGTCAACTGCCGGAATACATTAGTCTATCAGAATATATTAGAGGCTGGAATCATGGTGTCCTGGTCACTGGGAGCATACAATCACCCTAGATTCACCTTACGTATCTCAGCCAATGTACTACCCTAAAGCAGTTGTTGTGGCACCTACGGGGAACTCAATTACTGCCTCTACTTCAATTACCTATACCTTCTGGTCCTTAGAGAACGAATACCACCACTAATTGAGGGACTCGTTCCCTTTTACCGCTCAAGTTTTTATGGCCAATGTCGACCCTAATTAAGTGTGATGTCGCCTTTGGCTATTAACTAGGACCAGTAAAGACACCAGTGTAAAGTCACTACTTGCCTTGGCAGTCGTTATCCTATGTATAATGCTCCAAAATTACATGTATTACATACAGGCTCTACTGATTCAGTACTGCCCCACTTCCTTATGGGATTCTCAAGAAACCCCAAAAGAAGGGCTTTGTCATTCATTATAACCCAATTCCATCTATGACGTTGCTTAAAGAACATCCCTTCCCACAGGCCTGGAATCAATAACCACGAGAAGCAAACCATCAATACAAGACGGGAGGGAGACTCCGGCAAACCCACCTTTCAAGGCTCCTCCTGCAGCAGGGAGACAGATGGGGATTCAAAACATAAATAAATAGACCAGGTCAGCTTTGGGGCGTCTTCCACTCGGAGGGCTAGGGAGGAGGGTGTCGATGTGCTTCTCTTCCCCGGTGTCTTCCTTCTCCTCTCCGCCGCCGGGGCCTACATGACACCCGGCCACGAAACGCAACGCGATCCCAGGTTGGAAAAATAACACCCGTACGATGAAAAATAAAAAAAAAATAAACAAAAGAAAAAAAATAGTCAGCAAAATGCAATCCACCAAACGCCAGAATCAGTTGCGGGTCCCCGTGAATGAATGGCTGCCCCCGGCCGCGGCTGCTCCCGGGCCGGCGGCGTGTCAGCGCGGCATGGCGCCGGCGCGAGGCCGGGGATGCGGGCGCGGCCTGTCGGCCGCCGGTCTCTCCGGGCGTTCTGTCTTGCGCGGAGCCCCCGGTTTCGACGGCCTGTGTGTGCGTCCCTGCCTCCTCCTCCTGTAGCTGGTGGCTGCTGCCAGTCCGTTGGCGGTGGGAGGGGAGGGAGCGGGCCTAAAGTGCGCAGGCGCGGCCTGTGCTCTGAGGAGAAACTCCCGGGGCAACTGTCAACTTGAACCGGGCCCAGAGGCGGGCGGGGAGGAGAGCCGGGTGAGAGTGCGCAGGAAATACACACGGGAACACCGGCGGCTGCAACGTAAACAAAATAAATGTTGTTTCTGAAATTAGGTTGTGATGCGCGTCAAGTCAAAGACGTCAACTGAAGATTGTTCATTGCCTTAATGAACTATCTCTCTCCCTCCAAAGCAGTTCAGTGAGGGAATCATTTTTCGCCACAAAAAACATGGTGAATGTTCCCAAGAATGTCATAAATGTTAACCCTCTATGTCCTGCACCTGCCTACCTAGGTTCTCAGAAATCTCACATTTCAGAGAATAAATTGTGACGAGAGAGCATTAATTAAGCATAAATGATCACATTACAGGAAGCGACACCACATGACTTTTGAACCAATGGCATCACAGGCAGAGAAATTACCGGAAGTAACTCCACTCGAGTACCCTTGCAAGCAGTGCATTCAACTTTCACCAGTTTTGACCTGTTTACAAATAATATTCTCAAAAGTTGCAAAGCTAATTATGTGCTACACTTAAAAAAATCACGAGGAGGTGTAACCTGATATCTGTCAGAGCTTTTCCAAAGCAACTCACAACAAAATAAATGAAATACAATTAACATTGTAGTGTCCTGCAGGACGCGTTCTAGTGTTTGGCAGGATATGAGTTTTCTCAGCCACTCCCTCGAGGGCTGGGCACACTGGCACTTCCACCCATCCATCACGGGTGTCACGCATGACGTGGCCCCGCTAATAAAAGGGCCCGGGTGCACGTGCTCGTGGCCAGTTACTACACTACATCTCCAGGTGTCCGTGGCTGTCATTCCTTGTCATGTGGGCCTGAGGCCCGACACCACATTGGCGACGAGCGGGGTCGATCCCTGCGTGTGAACTGTCGTCCGCCTGTCTTGTCGTGAGGGGAGTAACGGCCAGAGCATAAGCCACCCCGCACCTGCTGCCAACACAACAGCAACAGATTCCGGCAGGGCACATTCCTGGCCACCCAGAGATCCCGACGGCGTCCACCGGTAAGGCTCCTGCAGCGGTAGTGCTAACCCGTCCAGAAAGGGCGAGTGCGGCGGCTGACACATGGCTCCCTCGATGTTGGAAGCGCGCCGCACCAACATTAAATGAGGCCCCTCTCCTGTATATGAGGCCCGTGTGGGTGAAGAGATGGCACCCATCAGAGGACAGGCTGCGCCGGTCGCCCACTGTGAGAGGGGGCTGTGACTAAGGAAAAAGTAAGCACATAGACTGTAGCGTCGCCTCCAGGCAACCCCAGCACAGCATGACTGCCACTCCCCGCCAGCTGAAGCCGCGCGTCTACCCCTGCAGCTGCGAAGAAAGGCGCCCACAAGGAAGGCGAGGCCAGCAACGGAAAGGAAGCGGCTGCAGCCCGTGTCGGAAGTGGCAGTAAGGCACTGAGCGACGTCAACTGGGTGAGCGGCAGGGGAAAACAAGTCGCCCGGCCGCCCTAGAGTTAAAGAAAGCCCTCAGTGCTCCCATCGCATTCCAGCGAGGACTGCCCGCAGCGCAATAGCGGGCCATCAGCTACGCACTGTGCGAGACTGCCGGACGGCTGCCTCCAGCCATAGCTCCCTTCACATCAGCAACCCTCCAGCAGGCTGCCCACGCCTGCCTCAAACATGAAGAAATGAAAGGGAGCACCTACCTTGCCGCCAGCAGATCACTCTACACAAAGTGCCTCCACGCCCGGGAGGCGGCTCAGCATTCAACCTGGAAAAGCTGCCACATGAAAGGGATTTGCGCCATCTAGTGGCCAACTGCAGTACTGCACCAGGACCTGTACCCGACCTGCGGCACCCGCATTAGCAGAAAGACCTACAGTTCCTGCACCCTCTGCTGTGCCTGCAGGCTGTGCGACGCATGCTGCCTGAAGAAACCTGGAAATGTGGGCGATCTAGCCCACAAGATGAGGAAAGTCGTCATACCTCTCATGAGGCCAACTGAACAGCAGAGTGATAGTGATGAGGGGCCAGCTCTCTCAGAAAACGACCACAGCGCCACCTGGTGGCCTCCCACGAGTAACGCGTTGAAAAAATGACATACTGCCTGGCTTGAGCAGATAGCCAGCTGTGCCCCACGACCATCGTCCCACACAGCAATGTAAGCCGGAGGAGAAGCCCTGATGCACCACTACCCTGCCGGAAGTGGCGGAGTCAGCAGAAAAAGAAAATTGATCCTGGCAGGAGGATCCACACTCATGCGGCCACAGAGCAGTTAAGCACAGTGCCTGCCCACCGCGGCTGACCCCAGCAGGTGAGAGCAGTAGACCAGTGACAAGTGTGGCTGCACTGCCACCTACAGACCAGCGGTACCAGAGCACAGCACCGCATCCTGCTAACCAACCGGCAACAGCAGTCAACAGATCCCAGAGTGCGCACCACCACCACAAGCAAGACGGCCTGCTCACACCCAGTTGCTGAGACAGACTGCACCAGGCACAGCAAGACTTACCCTCAGAGAGGAATGCTCAGAGAGTGGCCCTCTGCACCCTGCAAGTGAGAGCAGCAAGGACACCTTCAAAGACAGCAAAGTCTCCAGGTAGCTGCCACACCTTGACCCGCAAGGGAAACTGGTGCCAAGCGCACACCACCGGTGACTGTTTGACTCTACCTCAAGCAAAGGCACTGCAACACAAACCCCCACTAGCAAGAGTGGACGACCAGCCAGAACAGCAACGTCTCAAGGGAACTGTCCCCACTGACAGCGCAAGCAAAGACTGGTGCAGAGCGCGCACCACACGTGGCCGCCCAAACGCCACTACTGGAGAAGAGATCACATCACTTGCTTCTCCTGGTGTACAGACACAGCCGCAAGCGACACCACAGGCACACCAAGTGCCAGAAGAGAGCGCCCAAGGAGAAGACGGAGCGCACTTGGTCCGAAGCGCACAGAAGGCCGCGCCAGTGAACCTGCCAGCATGGGCAGGCGCCCGGGAGATAGAGACATCTCCGCAAAGAAGCACCGCTGAACGCAGCACAGAGAGCAACCACGTCTCCACTGCACCAGCGAAGCCCCGCAGCGGGCCGAAGACCACACAGAGTGTCCTTCCTCGCACTGCCTCAAGACGGAGTCGGCGGTGACCCATGACAGGCAAGAGAGGAGTCGCACACCCCACGTGGCAGGCCGCCACAGCAACAGGTGCCCCGACAACCCGCGACACGTGACCGGACGTCACGTCGCACAGCAAGCAAGGAGCACGTCACACAAAGTGACCAGTCCGGACAAGCACACCGGAAAGAAGGAAGAAGCAGGCGCCACGACGGCGCCGCCTCGAGGTCCAAGCGCAACGTCCTCGAGGGAAGAAGAGTGACAGCCCTGTCGCCCCGATGGGAAGAAGAGGAAACCGGATGAACACAGGTGTGCTGAACAGACCAACAAGGGGAGAAGACCGAGGACTCGCATAGCAAGCCAAGAGCACACCCGGACACACCAGACAGCCACCAAGGCGGACCGACGTCCCTGGATACAGCCTCACGGGAGAACCGAACTTAAGCCGCAGCAAGCGCAAACCGCGTCTCATCCCAACGCTTCCCCAGGCGACGGTCCATCCCAGAGTGTCGGCAGTCTAAGTCAAAGGGCATCCTTGCTCCCGGCTGCAGATGCCATGGGTGAAGATCAGCACCGAGTGTCTTTCCTCACACCGCCTCAAGGTGGAGTCGGCAGCGGCCCCAAGCCAGGCAAGAGAGGATTCGCACACTCTACGTGTCAAGCCGCCACCGAAGATCAACCTCAGCAAGGCGGAGACATATGGCTGCTAAGTCCCTCCTGACATCCAACTCTCCCAGCAAATCAACACCACCTGTCATTCCGACCCACCACATGGCTGGCAACCGCCATCACGCCAGCCCTCAGCACATGCGTCAAACAACACCATTCCCAGAGTACCGATGGACTGGAGTCCTACCCCATTGCCACGCCAGCCGACAAAAGAAACCAGAGGCTACCTGTGAACCTGGCCTACACCTGAATCGCGGCAGCGAGAGCAAGTCTTGGCCAAGACCCATCCACCCTCGAGGGTTGGGCGTGCGACTAAGTAACGGCTCCTCGGTGGTCCTGCAGCTGCCCCCAGTCGGCACACAAGCGGCCCCAGTGCAGTCCTCCTGCAGTCCCGCAGCAACCCCGACAACGGGCCTCCCCAGGCGGGAGAGTGAGAAGAGACATTGCCCCACCGACAGGTTATCGGTTACAGCCAAGCGGTTCAACAGAGACAACGGATCAGGCAACACCTCCGTGAACTCTCACCATGGACTCCATCCATGCTCATGACGCATCCCATTGTATGAACTGTTAGAAATCACCACAGACCATCCCCGACGTCAGCAAAGTGGAGTCATGCAAGACGGCAAGACATGTTATTATCAAGTGAACTGACGGTATGCAGTGGACTTCTCTGAGCCAGGGATCGTGTCCTGAACCTCTCAGGTTAAACTATGAGTGCCCGCCGAGATGGCCCTGAAGCAGGCAGAATCACCGGCCCATGTCTGACGTCTTCTTGCCACCTGACTCGTAAGGCTGATGGACCCTGTGGTGTTCAGTTGAATGTTTGTTTCTCTCCACAGGTTGAACTAATTGTTGTTGTTGTTCTTCATTAAAGTTGGGGAGGAATGTAGTGTCCTGCAGGACACGTTCTAGTGTTTGGCAAGATATGAGTTTTCTCAGCCACTCCCTCGAGGGCTGGGCACACTGGCACTTCCACCCATCCATCACGGGTGTCACGCGTGACGTGGCCCCGCTAATAAAAGGGCCCGGGTGCACGTGCTTGTGGCCAGTTACTACACTACATCTCCAGGTGTCCGTGGCTGTCATTCATTGTCATGTGGGCCTGAGGCCCGACACCACAAACATTAACTCTAATTTTTGCATTTATGAATAACGAAGCGGGACGATGGTTGCTAGAATTGCACTAATAAAAATGATCGTCGTACCTAGATTTCCTCACCTGTTCAATATTATAGCGTTTGTAAAGCGCATAGCAGCCTCTGCAACGGGGCCTCCTAACGCTGGACTCGAGGAAGAATGAACTACAACTGCCGGCCTATCAGAGGGAAGAAGGAAGAGGGATGTTAGATTGAAAAAACGCCATGTCTTCAAGGATTTTCTGAAATGCAAGTGGTTGTTAGTGTTCTTGATGGAAAGAGGAAGTGAGTTCCAGAGAACTGGGGCCTTGGTACGGAAAGAGTGGCCTCCCTCTCTCCTAACTTGAAGGACAATGGCCAAGTAGAGATCGGCAGAGCGCAAAGGACGAGAGAGCCGGTAAGGGGATAGGAGGTTAAAACAAGATTGGGGACCCCTGGGAGTGCAGGAACTTGTGAGCGGCACACAGGGTCTTAAAGTGGATGCGCTTATCCATGGGGAGCCAATGTAGTTTATGAAGAAGATCGGAGGCAGAGCGAATGGTAGGGAGGGAGAATAGCAGGCTTGCCGCAGCATTTTGGACCAGCTGAAGTCTTCTGGTGACTGTCTTGTTGGTTCCCAGATACAAGATCATATTACATTAATCTAACCGGGACATTACTGTCTGAATGATGGTTTGTCGGGTGCTAGGGTCGAAAAGGCCGAGAATGGGTTTGAGGTTCTTCAGGAGCTCGAAACAGGGACCGCTACTGATTTGGCTTGAGCCTCAAAGGCCAAGGTGCTGTCCATAAAAGCTCCTAAGTTTTTGATGGAGGTCTTAGGAATGGGAGGGGCAAGATGGCGGCCGCAAGGACGGCTGAGTGAGCTGGGTCTCTCACGCTCTCCTGGTTAAACCTCACCCCCCCCCCCCTTACCCGGTCCCAAGGCAGCATAGTAGGGGAAGGAATATACGTCCGCGGCGCCTGGCATGATCTGGCGCTTATGGTTACGGCGCTGGGAATTGCCAGCACCCTCTCGATTGATTCACGTGGGTCCTTTCATCTCCGCAGCGCTTATCTCTGCATTCAAACGCCCGACTCTCCCGATGCCGCCAAAAACTTCTTCCAAAGGTACCAGGACCCAGAGGCCGCTCGTAGGCTCCGAGAGCCCCGGGAAGACTGCTACCGCTACTGATACTGATGACGGAGAAGCAGGAACACGCCTGCCAGCTGTGGGGGGGTCTATCGGACCTTCAGGAACTGTGGAGCGGGCCGGGAAAGGAAGCACCGCTGTTCGTGGACGCCAGACGGTCCCTGCTCTCTTCAAGGTACAGGCTGGGAAAAGTAAAAATTTGGTGGATTCATCTGCTGGAGGCAGTGCTGCGCTAAAAATGTCAATGGTACCAGTGACACCCACCGCACCCCTTGAAGCGCTCACTCAAGGTACTGTGTCTCCTTTTCTGGTGGATGTGAGTGAGTTGAGCACGGAGAGTGCGGGAAGGGGGGGGTATCAGAAGGCTCAAATGTACTTACCGGCTTGATTGGTCCTGAGGGAAACCAAGACATTTTGGCTATTACTACTGGGCCATCTGGGGCTGAGGCAAGTGGAGAAAATTCTGATACACAGCAAGAAACTAACCTTATGGGAGTTGCAGTTTCCCAAAATGGCATTCAGGAAAAAGAGATGGGTGACCAGGGGGATGGAAGTAACTCTAGCAGGAAGGTTAAAATAGTGGAAATTGACCCTCAGCAGGAGCTTCAAGTTGAAGAATGTTCAGCTACAGGTCTTGTAAAGGAGGGGGACTCAAGGGATACGTTTTACTCCATGTCGGATCCCTCCAACTCCTCGGGGGATGATAGTCTTGGAAGAGACTGGGCTGAAGAGGAAAGTGATGCAAGCAGTTTGCGCTTGGAAGAGGGTTATGTAGGAGATAATTCTCCACACACTCCTGGAACGGTTCGTAAGCAAAAGGGGCAATTCGATGCCTTGTCAAATAGGGCTTCTGGCTCAACTGGCTCAATTATATGGGATTATTCCTTCTCTCCTAAACTGGATGGGAATGTAGCCGCTATTGAAGGGATGCCAACAGGAGCCTCATGTTCAAACTTAGTTGGCCCAGATGAAATTACACTTTCTACCATCTATCAGAGCATTATGGCTCATCGGGAGGAGACCCGGTTGGAGAGCCTGCGTACCCAGGGGGCATGCCGTAAATTACAAAACTCAATACGCAGGGTCGCAAAGACTTGCTCTGACTTTGCAGTCAGGATTGGAGAAGATGAAACTAGAATATCTACGCTTGAGGATGAGATGGCCGTGCAAAAAACTCTCACTGATTCTCTGAAAGCCCAGAAGGAAGATGTGCTCTGGAAATTGACGGATCTTGAGAATCGCTCAAGAAGGAATAACCTGCGGATACTGGGCATTCCCGAGGGCAAGGAGGGTACAGACGTGCAGCAGTTTGTGGTGGAACTTTTTGTGGAGGCATTCCCTGAACTTATGCAATGGGACTGGAAAGCTGAAGTCCAAAGGGCTCATAGGTTCCCCTTCAACCAACGTAAAAAAGTGGGACAAGCTGTTGATAGACCATGAGCTATCCTGATATGTCTTAATAATTTTTTGGCCCGAGAAGCATTATTTGATCTGGCTAGACCGGATAGGAAAAGGGCGGGGAAGGGTTGCGAATTCTTTGTGAGACCCGATTTCTGTCAGGCAATGGTGGAAAAAAGATGGCAGTTGCCCCAAATGATCCCAATGTTCCAAGCAAAAGGGGCGCAGGTGTTTTTGCTTAACCCTGCTAAGTTGAAAGTGGTATTCAAGGGTCAGACGCAATTTTTTTCTTCTGATTTACTAGCAAAGGAATTTCTGCATTCAATTTAGGGTTGATATGCAAAGGTGCTGGCTTGATGATTAATGTTGGCTATTCGATGTCTACTCTATTCTTATTTTAGAGTCAGAATTGGGTCTCTTATCTCTTTTTTCTTTGCATGTTTCTTTTTCCTTCTTCGTCAGCCCAATGGGGGGGGAGGGCGCCCAGGGGAGGGGGGTGGTGGCCAGCTCTTAATCCCCAAGGACCGGTGGTCCTTATGCCTCATAAGGTGGGTGGTTGGGAGGGGGGTGGGAGGGGTGTCTAGGGTGGAGGGTAGGCAAGGGGTGTGGGGGGGTTTGGTGGGTTGCACTGCTGTTGTTTTCTATATATTGTCATGGCATTTGTTATCAAAGAAAGAAAGTAAACCTCGGTATAGTTTGTAATTTTTATAGATATTGTTTGGTAAGGTTTGACGAAGAATATGGTGCCTTCAAGGATGATGGGTAGAACGGGTAGAATGTCTATCTGCTCATGGAATGTTTGTGGTTTGAATGACAGGAAAAAAAGAGGTTTATTGGCTAAGATTGTACAATTTATGCAGATAGACTTGTTATGTGTGCAAGAGACCCATATACCATGTAGTAAAAGCGGATGGTTGAAGGAATTAGGCCTTGACTTATTGGCATGTACTCGTCAAGGTACTACAACTAGGGGGGTGGCTATTTTAGCAAAGCGAGGTCTTGGAACTTGTAAACGAATCAAGGAGGATCAATTGGGGCGGTGGGTAATTATTGAATTTATAGTTAATGGTGCCCCTTTTTCAATTTGCTCCATATATGGATCAAATTTGGGTGATCCGGAAGTCTTGAATCACTTAAGTGTAGAATTTGCTGTATGGCCGCATCCGTAAATTTTTTGTGGAGATTTCAACATTCATTTGGATAGTAATTTTAATCTCTCCAGTGATTCTCCATACCAAGGAAGAAAGAATAGAACTTTTAAGGCTCTCCAGGGATTAGTTAGGGAACATGGGCTGGTTGATGTCTGGTATAGACATAAACAAGCGGACTTTTATTCGGCCCCTCACAATAAATTAGTTCATTTGGATTACTTCTTTATGTCATACCAAATGGCTGAGAGGGTCAGTGTTGAGATTTCCCCCAGGGTCATTTCAGATCATAATCCATTAGTCGTAGAACTACCACTTAGTGGCATTGTCGGAATCCAGAGGCCGTGGACTTTCGAAAGAAAACTGCTGTTTGACCAGTCATATTGTGAATATATGGCCAAGTGGATAGTAGAATTTTTTAATATTAATAGGAACACGGCTTCTGAAATTATAGTGTGGGATGCGTTTAAGGCGGCCGTGCGTGGTGAGATTCTTAACTTCTCTATTTATCGTCTGAAGGTTGCAAAGGAGAAGATGAGGGGCTGGGTTGAACAGCTTAGGTCGGCTGAGATTGATCTCATCAGGAAAATAGGAGGGGGTCAAAACACAGAAGAATGCCAGCAGCTAATTGCTATTATCAAATCTAGAATACATCAGTATTTTGGGGAAGAGCTTGCTATTAAGTACATGCAATATAGAACTGAAGTGTATGAACTTGGAGAAAATACTGGGAAGGTTCTGGCGAAACGACTACAACAGAGGGAAGTCTCGAACAGAATTTGCAGGATTAAAGATCAGCTCGGTCAGATTCAGGACTCTCCAACAGGAGTTCTGGATGTATTTCAGAAATTTTACCGGCAACTTTATACTGAGGAAGTAGCTTCCAGTGGGGAGGAATCTCCAGAGGAGTTTCTTAAAGACCTACAAACAACGGAGGTTACATCTGATCAAAATAAGATTCTCGCAGCCCCGATCACATGGGAAGAGATTGAGAGGGCTATAACTTCTTTAGCCTTTGGTAAGGCTGTGGGGCCAGACGGTATCCCTTTGGAATTCTTTAGGACATTTCGTCAACTACTGCGGCCAGATATCACATCTCTAGTTCAGCTAGCTCAAAGGGGCTGTATCCCTGATTCCTGGCGTAAGACTACCATAGTAGTATTTAAAAAGAAAGATAAACCTGAACTTAATCCATCTTCATATAGACCTATCTCACTTATCAATTCCGACAGTAAGATCTATTCCAAAATAATAGCGTCTAGGTTAGGAAAGATCATCAACCCTCTGGTCTCTATTCGCCAGCACGGGTTTATCCCTGGTAGGGATACGACTGACCACGTTAGACGCGTTATTGCCCTTCTTGATTGGGCTCAGGCCACGGAATCACTGCTGGGGGTAATCCTGCTGGACGCTGAGAAAGCGTTTGACAGGGTCTCCTGGCGGTTTCTGTGGTCTGTCCTGCGATGGAAGGGGATGGGTATTGAATTTATCCAAGCCATACAGGCACTGTATCAACTGCCGGAGGCCAGGATCTGCATATCGGGACAGGAATCTAAATTATTCAGCATAAGCAGAGGCACTAGGCAGGGGTGCCCGTGTTCTCCCCTCCTGTTTCCGCTATACATTGACCCTTTTCTCAATAAATTAGAACAAAGCATGAATATCAAACCAGTGAAGGTCAATGACACTGAGCTTAAGACATTGGCGTACGCAGATGGTATTGCGATACTTACTAGTGATATCATTTTGGCTTACCCAGCAGTGAAGGATTTGGCCAAATGATTTGGGGTTTCCTCAGGGTACAAATTAAATATTGATAAGACTCAGATTCTTTATTTTGGCATGGTGTCCCCTGTAGATTTACCAATCGTTCCCGAAGCAACATACTTGGGGATTAAGATTACAGCAGTGGTTGATCGAATTCCGGAATTAAATATTGTACCAATGATTGATACGGTTAATAAGACACTGGAGAGGTTAGACCACCTACACCTATCCATGTATGGACGAAGCAATGTTATCAAAATGGTGGTTTTTCCTAAATTTTTGTACCTATTTAGGACTATTCCTCTGGAATTTCCTGCAATTTGCTTCGCAAAGATAGAAAGGATGTGCTCTAGATTTCTTAGAGGATATCATAGATCAAGGAGGGCGGCTAAGTGGTTGACTCTTCCAAAACTCCGGGGGGGTGGGCTATCCCCAACGTTTTGCTGTATTATTGGGCGTCCATATTGCAACATATGGGGATACTCTTAGTGGGGGCTAAGGCTGAAAGCTCGGAGGCAGTTAGACCAACCATATATGAAATAGGGCTGGGGGATGAAGCAAAGCAATGCTTGGTTAAGATACTAGAACCCAGTTACTACAAAAAGACTAGATTTAAAATAATCAAGGCAGCTTATTTGATTTGGAGACAGATACGGCGTAGACTGAAGATCTTAAATATCAATGGGTATACACCGTTATCGGCCTGTGGGATTTTGCCATCAATTTTCCAAGACCAAACCACCTTCAGATGGGGAAGCATTGGAATCAACACTTTGGGTGATTTGGGCTATGAAGGTCAAATTGCTTCATTTTTGTTTTTACAAAAGAGGTTCGGTCTGTGTAAACGAGATTTTTTTAAGTACTTGCAGACTCGAAGTTTTTTGGGGAGGAACATGCAAGGCCCAGTTTTAAATCTTGGAAAGATACGACTAGTGGAATTTATACAAATTAAATCTCGTATAGGGAAAATCTATCAAAATCTATTGGAAGCTCTCCCCGACGATATATCTATTCAAAACGCCAAATGGGATAGAAAGTTTGGGAAGGAGGGAATAAACATTGAGGATTCACTTGAATTAGCCAACCAGATTTTAATAACTGGAAGACTCAGGAGTCAACACTATATGTCCATTTTCGATCTCTACTATACTCCTGCAAAGATAGCCAAGTGGGGAGGAACGCGGGGTGGTAAATGCAATAGATGTGGGTTGCAGGCAGCTGATACCATTCATATGTTTTATTCCTGCCCTAGCTTAGTGAAATTTCTGCAGGATATTGAATCCTTTTTAATTATGGTTTTAGGGATCCCATTAACAATTACGGCGGATTTGGTAATTTTGGGCATAGAGGGAAATATGGGGAAATACGTGTCAAGAGCTGTTATTGGATTTTTGTTTATTGCAATGGCTATTGTGCGATTATGCATTACCTCCCAATGGATAAGCCCTGATTCTCCTACATTTTGTAACTGGCGGTCCAGGATGCTAGCTATATATAATATTGAATCTTCAGTGTACCAGTTAAGAGGGCGAAGGAGACAGGAACTGGGGCAAAAAATCTGAGCTCCTATTGCAGGTTGGATGCAGTAAATTAGGATTAGATAACAATGTAAATATCAGTAATGGAATGTTCTCCTCCCCAAGGGCTATATCGTTATTACTTTCTTCCTGTCAGGGGCTTCTGCTGCTAGAACATCCCTTTTTAGGTCTCGCCTACGCAGCGCGCATGCGCTGCATAGGAAAAAGACCTTTAGCCATCGAGTCGGTTTTGAGGCCAAAAACGTGCACGCGTTGCATTGCTTTCAATGGCAACGCGTGCACGTTTGGCGATTCCCTTGCGGAGATGCAGCAGCGGCGCCATATGTTAGCAATTATCGCGCCTTGCTGCTCGCTCCCCGCAAGGGAATCGCGCAGGCCCCCTCCCTCTCCCCCTCCCCTGCTGCCGCGCGAGGCGCGCGCGCGCTTGTGCTTGTTTTTTTACTGTCAGCGCTGGGCTCATAAGTGTTTGTGTTTTGTTGACTTTAGTCTCCATGTTCTTTAAGAATGGGCGCAGTGCATTTCAAGGCTATTTTTATGTTTACTTTAGGCGCTGTGTTGATTAAAGCAAAATGCGCAGCCGCTTTATTTGCCGCACTTCATCTGTTCCAAAGATTACATTCAGAGTTTCTCCCAGGCTCCAGCTGTTCTCTGAGGGGGATGCTTTTCTTTATAGCGCCTCGTAGCTCTCACTCCCGTTGAAGTCCGTAACAGGCACAGAGGACATCACACAATCCAAGTCCTTCAGGGGTCTACCCTGCAGATCATTAGCGCCTGTCTGCGAACAGCGACTTCAAGGCGCTGGATTTAAACCACCAGCACTCAGACACGCAGACCGAAAATTACGGGGGGGGGTCGTGGGGGTTATGGGGCTGAAGGGTTCCCAATGGATGCCCCCCACCCGCAGGGGGGGACGGAATATCCGCAGCTCATACCCTCGCAGGCATGGCATACGCTGTCAGCTCCTGAGCAGGGCTGCTTAGGCTTTACGCCCGAACACAACCATCCATCGCAATTTATAGCAGGCTCATGTTTCCCACAGCTTGTTCTTTTTTTTTTTTTTTTTTAATCGCGCAATGGCCTATTTTATTATGTAGTGCTTCAACGAAACTAGTTTACAGTGTTATTAGCACGTGGGTGATGAAAAAGGAGAGGCGCGAATCTAAGCCAGTGAACACAGCCTGGAGAAAATTGTGTATTAGAAGTGTGCTAAGGGTTAATAAAATCAGGTGAATGGTTCACGTTTGTATCATTTGTATGTGCTATATCTTGTGCTTTTATTTTCTTTTTTACTTTGATTAGCCGAACAGCGCTTAGCGCTGCTTTATATTTAGCTGTTGCTGCAGCACTGCTTTGCACTTTATGAAATATTGCCTTTTACACTGTGTTATACTTTGCTGTATTTGTTAAGTCATTAGGATTTGCATGTTCTCGTTTTCAGACGACGGCTAGGATATTGATGTAGTGCCTAAGTTCTTTCATCAGATGAAGGGGGAGGAGGCTTAAGCACAGGGGAGGAAGAGGTCAAATAGAAAGCACACGCCCTGCGAGGTTTCTCAGGTAGAATAGCAATGCTCTGCAGTCACACAGCTGCTCCTTCTGCCTTTTTATTTGCAAACTTTCGATAACCTTGATTTTTTAAGTGTTACAGGAGCGTGGCAGTGAAGCAAATTCTGCCTTTCTGGATTTTCCTCAGATTGTGTAGTCTAGCTTTTTAATGCAACATAGCTTCAAGACATTGCCAAAGCCAATAGCTCTGGCTAAACACTTATAAAGTCCCAAAGGCGAGACCTATTGGCTATGCCAATGCTTGTTTTCTTTTCTCACGAGCTTTGTAATTGCTATGAATGAGGAGATATTTGGCTTTCTTTTGGTAGAGTATACTTCAGCTCGTCTGGTTCGGGCTATGTAATTATGTCATATTTGTTCAATGCTGCTTTTTTTGTTTGAGTCTTGTAAGAGGTATAATGTATTGCTTTTTGATGAATTTGCCATGACATGTAGTTATGTAATATTCTTTTTTCGAAAAACAATAAAAAAAAAAAAGGAATGGGAGGGGACTCAAGGGAGGGGCCACCAATGGTCACCCCAACAGTGGGTATCTTTTCCTAATGAGAGTATTTCCATTTTATTCACATTCAGGCAAAGGCAATTGGTATTCATCCACTCTACGACAGCTAGCAATCCTTTTTGGAAGTTGGCAAGTTCTAGGGTAGGATTGCCCGTAAGGGAGAGCATGAGCTGAGTGTCGTCAGCAGAAGATAGCAACACAAGCCAGAAGATTTGACAACCTGTGCCAATGGTTGAATATAAACGTTGAACAAGGTAGGGCCCAGTGAGCCCTGGGGTATGCCATGAGTAAAGTGTGGGGTTAAGAGCTGTAGAGGGGAGAAATGACCTGTAAGGAGCGTTCAGATAAAAAAGACGCAAACCAGGACAGTGCAGCCCCACCTATGCCAATATTCTGTAAACGCTGGAGTAAGATTTTATGAGACACCATATCAAATACGGCACTCTAATCAAGCAAGATCAGGGCTGAGGATCTGCCTTCATCCAGGGCACTACTGAGTTGCTCAGTAACAGCGAGGAGCACAGATTTCAATATAACCAACTAGACATTTCTTTAACACACTCCAATCGATGTTGACTTAATTAATCTGGACTGTTATGCAAACCAGAGTGAAGTGGACCACCTTGATCCTGCCATAGCAAGAAGGTGGGTTGGAAGTGCTGGACCCTATACTTTATTATAATTGTGCACAAGCGCAGTTTGCATAGTATTGGCACCATTCAAATCCCATTAGTCAACATGTGGTGGAAGTGGACATAGTTTATCCTACACCCCTACAAAATGCTCTTAAACAGATAATGCCCAGAAATCCTAGGGACACTAACGGCCTGATTTAGATCTTGATGGATGGGACACTCCGTCACAACGGTGACGGATATCCCGTCCACCAAAATATAAATCCCATAGGATATAATGGGGTTTATATTTCGGCGGATGGGATATTCATCACAGTTCTGACAGAGTAACCCATCCGCCAAGATCTAAATCAGGCCATAAATCTTTGGTTTACACAATTAATGCCTGGAGATATCTAGCTAAATATACTAGGGTGTCACTGCTATACTCCCCTTATATGTCACTGTGCAACAACTCAGCGTTCCCTCTTAACATGGAACCCAAAGTAGGTCCCAACAACACATGGACAAGTGCGTCACCACACAGGGCAAGTTGTTCATTAATAACACATTCATATAACTAGCCGAATCTGCTCCTCCTTCTAACAGATTCCTGTAATTCAGTTTGAGAGTGTTATGCAGCAGCAGACTACACGCTTTTCCACAAGAACTCTTGTAACTTCAACAACTTTCATACCTTATTGTCGCACCTGGCCCTACGCGATTTGAGTCCATAACATACAGAATGTCGATGGGTAAAAAAACAGAACTAACCTCAGTGTTAGAGCTAGATGGGAGAGACACTTGAATAGACAGCCATCAGATGAACAATGGTGGTTTTGTTGCTTGCAGACCAATGAGGTTTCTATGAGTGGCCATCATCACGCTATACATTATACTGGGATATACTCTTTGTCCAATAAAGATGCACTATACACTAGACAATGAGAGGTAATGGTGGTCTTTTCTATATTCAATATATTGAGTGGTAATTGTGCCTTGATCTGTATATCTGAATAATGCTGTAAAAGTATAATCTAAAAAGTCTGAAAGGTTTAAAAAGAATATTGAACGATTTGCATTAATGCAACATTAACAAACAGACACGCAAATGTTATCAACAGTGTTTTATCTATTTTTAGATTGACCATAGCTAAAGTAGGCCTGCGTTTAAAATCGCTAATGTTGGTTGCCATCTTGCTTTGTGACACTAACTTTTATTCCTAGATGAAGCTGGAGTCTTAATTATCACATGCAATGTTATTTTGCTTTCTTTCCCAAGTGAATAATGTTTTATTTTCACTGTGATAATCATAGAATGTCATAATGAGTAGCATACTTATGAAGACACCTGCATGGTACAGGCTGTGTCAGGGTCCAGACCCAGTAGCGCCTTCCCAACCTTCAATACAACGTCTAACTGGAAAATAAACTACAAGTCCCAGGAGGCTTGGCCAGAAAGGAAGGGGAGGCGCCGGGTATTTATTGCACCGCCGCACGCGAAACGGCGTGCGTAATTTTTTTATCAAAGTCCCTCGCACAAATAACCAGTCCACGCTGTCACTGAAGCGTAAAAGGCTATTTATTAGGACAGGCTGGTACAATAACTTTTATCAACAACATTAACATAACAGTACTCATAACAAACCCCCACCTCAATGTCTCACTCACTCCATTCCTATCCTCTTGCACCCAAACTCTCTTCATCTTCCACTCCGTGACCCCTTTCCGTTCTCCATCCATCTCTTCATTTGCCTCCTCACATCCTCCTTTGCATCACCTGCCATCGCACTTCTGCATCCCACACCCCTGTCATTCACCCTTCCCCCCCCGAGATGTGGGTGGGCCCGTCAAGGACTCCCCCCACCCCTCCAAAGTACTGCCCTCTCCCTACAACCTGTCCTAAACTGGCATTCTCCAACCAACCCGGTACCCACCTTCCTTAACTTCTGTAGGGTGGGCGGGTGGTCCAGCTACAACTTCCCTGCCCTCCCGACGGTGCTGGGAACAGGAAGAGGAAGCCACTTCCTCTTCCTGCACCCTTATACCCTCCCCAACTCCACCCCTTCCCCTCCAGCTCTGCCTTCCAGCGCGAATCCCCCGGGGGAAGACTAGTCTGCGACCCTGCTTCCCCCGGGGGCCGTCATTGGACCTGTTCGGCTGAACGAGTCAGATATCCGAGTTTCCAGAGCCCTGAGGACGCCACTTTCACTTACGGTGGCTTGGGAGAATTATCGGCAGCTTTCAGGGCTGTCCGGGGCTGCTCTCCATGTTGGGCGGTGCCGCATGAAGCCCAGTGCCTCTTCAGTAAAAGCCGCACGGTAGATGTTCTGTCTTACAGCGCGTTCGACTGAAGATTTCCTCAAACGCTGCAAAGGCTTGGGTAGTGCCACATTGGAAGCATGGTGCTTCCCGATATCAAGTGACTATAGGACAGCGGTAAGAAAGGTTCCTTCCCACTCCCGTTTTTTCTTTGTTTTTTTCTTGGCCAGGCTGGGCATATCGACTTCCAGGTAGGAAGTTCTTGGGGATTTCCTTATTCAAAAGACAGTGTGTTATTCTAGACTGGTTTTCACGATGTCGATGGAGGGCAATGGAAATGGCTTTCAAATTTTCAGTTCTCTTCCAGGGAAACACCTGTCCTTTAAAAGCAGCTATACTTATTTTCTTTGAATGTACTTTGCACCAGTGGAATATGTGACATTCTGAAAATCTTCTTTTCTAATGAAAAAAAAACCTTGGCAGTACTTTTTGGAACATAAAAAAGCCTGACATTTATTTTGTTCACTCCAATTTTTGGGATTTGCTATTTTTTGTTTTTTAATGACGAAGCTGGTATGTATGAGTGATGCTTGATGCACACAGTGTTTAATGCTTACTGAGGGAAGGGATATGATTTGATTCTGTGTTTTATCTCTATAGGTGTTTTGCAAAGAGACTTGGTAGTTCTATTCAGAGTCAGAGGCATGATCTGAGTTGACGACTGCTTGATTAAGGTATAACTCAGTTGTAGTGAGATTATATGAGAATAAAAAATGATCTATATATAATCAACATTGTGTTCGCTCTCTTCTACAGGTCTCCTATTCACAGCTGTTCCTTTCCTAATTCCCTTCCCTTGCTTGATTGCCCTAACACTCTGTGGTTTTCTTATCAGAGTTGGGGATGTCAAGAGGTGGACATCTTTGTGCATCACCCGGATTCTGAGGAGTTCTCATGAGAGCCTTACAGGCTAGTCCATGTATCTCATCTTGCTACAGATAGTGAAAGTTTGAAGGATTCTGAGAAAAGCTGTATTGTGGAAGGTCCTAAGAAGCTAACAAGTATACATTTGTATCACCTCTCTTTAATCCAATGGGATTGTTTCATGAGAACTGTGTGTAGGTGTAGCAAATGTTAGACGTGTGTGATTTAACTTAGTGCAGACTAGATTATGAGTTAGTCTGGTTTTCGATGGAGCGTTGGAGATCTAGAGTACTCTCTTTATGGGAGGACTGACATTTCCTAACCTTTTCTTTGAGGCGAGTCCATGCTAGTTCGTCCTGTTATATGACTAAATTAATTTGACCTTCATAGTAATCGATGTATTCATATATATTAATGTATTGACTATTAATTGATACTAATTTGATGATTTGGCCTTCTGTAAACATTTAACCTTTAATAAACCTTTATGGTTTGAAACTCAAAATCATTCTCTCTCTTCCTTGTGGAGCCTAATGTTCTTCATATTCATTGAATGTATTGATTTTGTTGAAAAGATATATATAAAAAAATTTTTTTATTGATATGTTGATCAGCCTCAGTTATGAACTTCGATTCATCCGATAGCGCTTTATAGGCCCCGTAATTTGCACAAGGTAAATTGCTAACAAGTGTCTGTGCTACTATGGTGCAATATTTATGTCCCTGACAATATGTTGTATATGGAATGTAGTTTTGTTTTGTTTTGTTGTTAACAATGACAAAATATAAATAACAAAGAAATATTAAGCTTAATAATAATGTCTCAATTGCATGCATCCCCAGGGGTCTACATAAGACCTCTGCTGCGCTCCTCCTTGGCACACCAGGCCCCTCTTTGATATCTGCTGCTGCTCTCTGCTGCATACTAGCAGCTCTTGCTCCCTTCCCTGAGTCTGACATCTAAGACTTGCAACCCTGAAGTTGCCCTCCCCCTCTTATCCCAGTTTGGTATGCCAGTGGTGTGTTGTTACCTCAAGCTTACTGCAGATCATCCCACCACTGCATATCTCTTGGCTGCTTCACCGGTCTGCTTGCAACTGTGCTGCACGGTGTAGACAATGGTAGTCTGCAGCACAGCAGATTACTGTGACACTGGTCATGTAAACTCAGCCCCCGTGGCCTAATAGAACAGGGAATCAGGTCCATATGTAGCACAGGCTGCACGTCAGGTCATGCCAACCCTCCTCCATTTTGTGGTATTCTCGGGGGTGAAGCATGAGACTTGAGGTCTCTGGGTTCTTCTCTGAAAACAGTACAAACGCAGTGCCAGTTTAAGGATTATTGGGGCCAGATTAGAAAAGCACACTTTCTGGATAAAGATCTAGTTTTCTGCCAAATTTGGAGTAATTCTGTTCAACTATTTGTGGCTTGTAGCTGTTTCTAAATTTCCTATTGGAACTTGCATGGGGAAAATATGTTTTGGTAAACCCCATTTTTCTCGCCCCCCCTGCTAGACGGATTACCCCAAAGCCTTCCAGGAAGGAGCTGGGGTGGATGAGACTGTTTTTTGAAAATTTTCGTGAAGATTCATCAAACAGCACCAAAGTTATAAGCAAACCAAAAAAATCAATTTCCTATAGAAACGTGCTCCTAACTATAATGCCACTGGGTAATATATACGAAATAGGTCAAACACATACTATGTAAAACCTCCACACTTCTGATGAGAACACAAGGGAAGCAATTACCAGAGAATAAAGCAAGGGAACAATGGCAGTAATTTTGAATTAAGTCCTATGCTATGCTTTACAGTAAAAGTTTAGCATATCTATTTGTTTAGGTATGGGTGCTGTTTTTGGTGCCCAAAGCTATCTGTGCTAGAGGTCAGAATGTGTACCTGGCCCATGCCAACCAGTGGCGGGTCATGTACAGGAGAGTTGTTGGGAAGAAGTGCACAAAGCATGGCAGCACTTTTCACACCAAAAATTGGGCCTGTGGGGGAAATGGTTCAGACATTTGGACCCATGGTGGGACTTCCCAAGAAACCGAGGATGCTGGGAGCGAGAAACCACAACCACCTACCAAGCCTCAAAACAACAGGAAGAATAAACTAAAATAACAAAGGCAATTCTCATATGAACAGGCAGCCCAATTAGATTATGGGTATGAACACATAAACAGTGGCTGAGGGACACAAAGCCCAATTCTCCATTGGAGCACCATCATTTTGGGTCGACCTTTCACCAGGCTTTCAATAAACAAGCCAAGGAACCATTATAGTTCGTGAATGGTGCACTGTATAAAACACAGTAAAATAACTTGATATGACATAATATGTAGGGTCCCCCCTTCAGATGAGGTCTAGAGTGAATGTCTTCTTGTGGATTTTGTTGTCCATCCAGGTGTGAGGAGAGAGGGTGTGAAGAGAGAGAGAGAGAGAGAGAGTGAGAGAGAGAGAGAGAGAGAGAGAGTACTCTGTTTACAAGTAACTTGTTACTACAGTTTTGCAGTTTATGTGCAATATGACCATGTCTTCTTCACAGTGCTGAAAAGCACTTTCCTGCAGGAAGGGCTTAACATCCTGGTTTCTTTGAAGCAGAGTACCCTAGTATCTTCATATTGGTGAAGCACCTTGCTAGATACTGGATGCCAGTGCCTATAGCCTCTCTTTTCTGAGAAGCTGGGGCACACTGGCAGAGACTCTCATGCACCATGTTTGCCAGGAAAGGGCTCTGGGGCTAGTGGAAGATGTCCAAAGGGTTCACAGAGACTGGGATAATCTTATTACTCAAAGTGAAGAATTGCGAGCTAGCACAAGAGATTTCAGGATATTGGAGAGTCAGTAGAGAAGGTCTGAAGACAAGCTACTGTGAACATCAGAGCTGTGTGATGTGGTCTAAGAGCCAGAAAAGGTGTCATGGGCTCTGGAGACTACTAAAATGGTACTAAGGGTCTGTGAGGGCTAGTGGAGAGTAAAAGAGGCCACATGAGGATTGGTGAGCATCAGAGAGATAAGTTAGTGTAACATGGAGCTGGATAAGTGTCTCATGCCTCCTCTGAGGACAGATTTCCCCCCATGAGCAAACGTCAATTGTGTGTTGATGTGTGGTCCGTGGTTGTCTTGGAACTCCAGAGTGAAGGCGGCTCCAGGGCGGCTTGTGGCCTCCCCATCTTGGGGTCGAGTTGAGCCGAGCTGTGCTGCTGTGCTGCCCAACTCCCCCATAGAGGGAGTAGGAGTGTGGATCGGCTGCTCCACCACCACTGCATCCTATTAGTAAAACTGAAATTGGCAGCAGTCCTAGATTTCGAGAGCCATACCTTGGTGCTACTATGAGGACAAGAAGTTTAAGAGCCCAGATTCTGGAGAAAGAGGGCCCATCTGATACAATTGTCTCATCTAGATCCTCAGTCTAAGTACCAATAATAGAGGACAAGCTAATGACGATCCACAAAGCTCCCCAGACTGAGTGTGCAGATCACCTAGATCTCTCTCACCCAACAAACACACCATTTATTACTCTCTACAGTGTTAAAAGAGGGAAGGGCAGCACCAGTAACTTCAACACCAAACAGCTGTCTTAAAGCCACAACCCAGCCCACTATAATGGCAAACGGCTTAAGGTTGCCCAGCTCCAATAACATGGCCTCTTACTTTTCTACCAGAAAATGCCCAGGAAATGACCCAGACCAAGATCACTTGGACAAAAATTTCAAAAGAAGGTTCCTACTGAGGAATTTGCGAGATAATCTGCAGATGAGTCATGCTATTCTTCAGGACACTAGGATCTTTAAGGCCTTTTCTATTTAGACACCGGCCTCTCAATCTCATTTTGATGGGGCTGTTGCAAGTTCGGCCAGCAGTTACATTCTGTTCTGCCACTAGCAGACTTTCCACAGAGCAAGCAAAGCCTTGATATTAAGTAGCCTCCATTATTTCAATCTTCCTCTGCTGTTCAGGAGATAGGCTCCAACATCATATCACCAGTCGCTACTTCTTAGGAACTACTCGCGTGATCCAAGTAAAGGGGAATTTTTAGTGGATAATTCACTTTTAATGGATGAAGAAGAGATGGGCAGGATGGACACCTATGTACCTCTTCGCTCATCTCCCGTGGCTAAACTTTGCACCAATTCATCCCTCAGCAGTAAAGGTGTAAAGAAAAAAGTCAGTCAATGGGCACATGAGTCCACAATGGCCACAACACCTGCACAACCTCTGCTGCCAATTATGAAATCTATGTGCGGGAGCCTTGATGCAACTGTTGACACACTGACCTTCCAGACTCAAAAGATGAATGCTGAAATTATAGTTTTACAAGAAAAGGCATATCATGTAGGGGCTATAGGGGGGCGTGGCTAACCGCCTAAGATGGCGGACGTGTCTGGGTAGAGCTCCGGACCCTGGAGGGGGATTCACTTCTCCTACACCGCCCTTATCGGCTCCAACTCGGCCCAAGGGGTCGGCAGTCGCCCGCTGGCACACCCGGAACAAATTGAGGCGTCGCCCAGCCCCCAGGCTTGTGAAGCCACAGAGTACAGCAGCCGGGCCTACTTGCCGGCGGGACCGGAGCGAGACCGGGAGCCACAGTAAAGCATAGGCGGCCCTGCACACGGCGCGGCGCCGCCCATCGAACACCTGAGAACTCCAGTGCTGGTGCACGACCGGCGCCACCCTGCGGAGTGCGATAGCGGAGGAAGCCGCCGCCGAGATCTCGGAGTGCTCCTAACGACGTGCTGTACGGCTGAGCGGTGAGTGAACGGGCCTACCCTGCGCCGCTGCGGCCACCGCTTCCTAGGCCCCAGTCGGACTTCTCCATGAACCTGGTCCTGGGGCGGAGTGCTAACAGCGCGTACGGCCTTATAGGCTGGAAGGCCCATGCAGAACTCTCTTGCCGACACCACCCTCTGGCTTTCGCGGATCACCCCCACCACCACCAGGGGAATGGTGCTATCGGATCTGAGCCACAACTGAATGTCACAGCGGTGAGCTCTAACCACCCCGGTTCACACGTATACACTACGGCGGTCCAGGCGCCATACGCACACCGCTACCCACTGCGCACTCTGGCTGACCAGCTCCATTCCTTAAAGCGCTGCAAATTTTGACTGCATGGCACGCCTCGGCAGCCCTTGAAACCGCAGATACCACCGGACATACGGGCTCTCTGAGGACAGTGCTGACAGATGTAAAGACTGCTCCACACCAGTATGGTGAACTCATGTCATGGGCAGAGTCAGGGCAAAAATGCTGGAAGGCCAACAAGGAACGGGCCCCCCCTCCACCATAGCGGAACTCTCCAGTCGGCCTTCCTCTCCGGGGGCTGAGTCTGTGGAACTTATGGCGAGTACACCCGACAAACTGGACCTAATCCTTAAGGAAATCCGCGATTCCAGGGTAGCGCTTGAACTACAGATTGGTACGCTCACTACAGGCCTTACATTACTCAGAGCGGACCATGGGAAACTGGCGGACACCGTCAAAGACCATAGACAATCCCTCAAGGACCTGGACCCTCGAGTTACGGCAAATTCCTCAACCATACAACAACTACAGCAACAGATGACGGGCCTCCTAGACCGGGTGGAAGATGCAGAAGGCAGAAACAGACGCAACAACATCCGCGTCATAGGCCTACCGGAACGCAGTGAGGGTGCTAAGGCAGCAGAATTTATGGAAGCATGGTTCAGGGACCATATAGCACAAGAGGGGCTTTCTCCATACTTCTGTGTCGAACGGGCCCACAGAATACCGACCGGACCGCCCAACCCAGGTGCACCGCCTCGCCCACTAATAGTGAAAATCCTGAATTATAGGGACCGCGATATATTATTACAGAAAGCGAGAGAAAAACACGGATCCAGTTTGAAAACCACCGCATTTCGCTATACCCCGATTACACCATCATGGTCCAGAGACAGAGGTCGTCCTATCAAGCTGTAAAAAGAAACTTCAGAAAGCACAACTCAAATACGCACTTCTGTACCCTGCTCGGCTGAAAGTCATTTACGACAAAAAAACTCACTTCTTTGAGAGCCCAGTGGATGCCGAGGAATGGCTCGAAGTTCTGTGCCTTGGTGCTAGCCAGTCCAGCCACTCCGACTTCTCTTCGCAGGGCTCTGGCAAACTCCCAAAACTGGGCTCGCACCGGTCTCAGACCTCTAATCGGGGTAAAGGTGGCGCGGGACCATCGCGCGAACAACAACGTCAGGACCATGAAGGGGCCATTGCTACTGCCGGGGCATTTCGAGAAGACGCCACAAAAATCCCCACGGACTCGGAGGACAGCACCCTAAACTCAGATTCCGAACACAGTATAACCCTATTCCCCACGATCACACCCCGGGCAGCGGATGACATCCTTGACAACTAAAGGCCGATGAGAGCACCCGCTGAACATGGAATTATTATAGAACTGGTGTTCTGCAAATGTTCTACAGATGACATGGATTCTACCTCCCGGCATCCATCATATCCATATCCTTTTTTCACAGCTATATATATGAACATTATAGTTATGTTATAGCCTAGGTATTGATATGGAAGGTCAGGATTGTCTGTTAAGAATATATACATGGATCACCTCAAACTGCATGCGAATGTGGCTCTGTTTTGCGGGGACCCTGGCTATATCCGCTATATGATTATTAAATGTGAAAATATTGTCTAAGACATGCCGAATTATAATCCCCCCTCTGCTGGGTTCCGTAGAGCCACCCAGAATATGGCGTCACTGTAAACATGACTATGGCTAATGGCGGCGGCCCCCCTAGAAGCGTATGCACCGTTATCTGTTCTATTATTATTGTGAATTGTTGTTGGGCCCAGCGTAGTTCGGGCGCTGAGCCATGTTTGGTTAATGTTCATGGGGAAGGGGACTCCTGGTCGAGCTTGGTCTTTGGGATCCGTATAAATGGGAGCTTCACCTTACATACAATGCCATGCCTAGAACAAACACCACTTTAGGGTCTTACAACCTAATCACATGGAATATCCGTGGGTTGGGGGCGATTCAGAAGCGACATCGTGTACATGCATACCTCCTCAGGCGTAGAGCCCATATAGTGTTCCTACAAGAATCACATTTAACGGAATCGGAAACACAGAAAACACGCAAAAATGGAGGGGACAATTATACTCCACTAACTACTCAGCATTTGCTAGGGAGCAACCATATGGATACGTCACGGGGTCCCATTTATTGAATCGGAACGACAAGTCGATGACCAAGGGAGATACATTCTGTTGAAAGGCACACTGGACGGATCCCTGGTGATCTTAGGCAGTATTTACGCCCCCAACTTTGATCAGGACCGCTTCCTGCACCGACTGGGAGCGGCACTGGCTGACTGGAGTGGTATCCCCTGGGTATTGGGTGGGGATTGGAACGCGGTACTGGACATTACCCTGGATAGATCCCACCCTCCCCTTCACGGTGCGACTGCCTGTAAATTGGCTGAGCTGTTTGCTACCTGGGCTGACGGATGGGCGCTCTCCGATACATGGCGATGTCTACACCCTACTCATAAAGAATATTCATTTTATTCTCCAGTACATAGTCTCCACACCAGAATCGATAGATTCCTCTGCTCTAGATCCAGTGTCACTCAGGCCTGTCCACATACCTAGCGATACCAAAGGGGATGATGGACGGAGCGTTAGAGCAAATCAAACACTCACCCCAGTCAACTGATCTGGGTTTAATCCATCATCATTCTTTAGCTCACTCCACCACCCCAGTTCAGACATGGCCATATGCAAATCAGTCTGACCCTGTGCCTCATGGGAACAGTCCAGCCCGAACTGCCAAGCCATGTTTTCCCTGGACCGGAAACAAGCATCCTGGGACCGGTTTCGGGTTCAAAACCCTCATCAGCCAGGCTATCTTGAATCCAGTGGCAAAGTGAGCAAGGGACCCACGTCTGGGCATACCCTGCCAACTTAGGGCGAACAAAGCGATACCAAAGGGGATGATGGACGGAGCGTTAGAGCAAATCAAACACTCACCCCCAGTCAACTGATCTGGGTTTAATCCATCATCATTCTTTAGCTCACTCCACCACCCCAGTTCAGACATGGCCATATGCAAATCAGTCTGACCCTGTGCCTCATGGGAACAGTCCAGCCCGAACTGCCAAGCCATGTCTTCCCTGGACCGGAAACAAGCATCCTGGGACCGGTTTCGGGTTCAAAACCCTCATCAGCCAGGCTATCTTGAATCCAGTGGCAAAGTGAGCAAGGGACCCACGTCTGGGCATACCCTGCCAACTTAGGGCAAACAAAGCGATACTCAAAGGGGATGATGGACGGAGCGTTAGAGCAAATCAAACACTCACACCCAGTCAACTGATCTGGGTTTAATCCATCATCATTCTTTAGCTCACTCCACCACCCCAGTTCAGACATGGCCATATGCAAATCAGTCTGACCCTGTGCCTCATGGGAACAGTCCAGCCCGAACTGCCAAGCCATGTCTTCCCTGGACCGGAAACAAGCATCCTGGGACCGGTTTCGGGTTCAAAACCCTCATCAGCCAGGCTATCTTGAATCCAGTGGCAAAGTGAGCAAGGGACCCACGTCTGGGCATACCCTACCAACTTAGGGCGAACAAAGCGATACCAAAGGGGATGATGGACGGAGCGTTAGAGCAAATCAAACACTCACCCCCAGTCAACTGATCTGGGTTTAATCCATCATCATTCTTTAGCTCACTCCACCACCCCAGTTCAGACATGGCCATATGCAAATCAGTCTGACCCTGTGCCTCATGGGAACAGTCCAGCCCGAACTGCCAAGCCATGTCTTCCCTGGACCGGAAACAAGCATCCTGGGACCGGTTTCGGGTTCAAAACCCTCATCAGCCAGGTTATCTTGAATCCAGTGGCAAAGTGAGCAAGGGACCCACGTCTGGGCATACCCTGCCAACTTAGGGCGAACAAAGCGATACCAAAGGGGATGATGGACGGAGCTCTGTCCACATACCTAGCCAAAACCTTTTCAGACCACAATCCCCTAGAGCTCACACTTAACTGGGGTAAGGTGCCAACCCCAGTGCCCACTTGGAAGTTACACCCGCAATTACTAGAGGATACTCCATTTCGAACAGCCCTCTCCAACACTATAACTAATTACATAGCTGAAAACTGGAACACGGCCTCCTCTAATTTAATTGAATGGGACGCACTAAAGGTGGTGGTACGGGGGGCATCAATTGGACAATTAGTGGGGGCCAGACAAGAGGTACACCAACACTTACTCAGGGTAGAACAACAGATGACCACGCTGGAACAGGAGGCTGTAACAGACCCTGCCAAAAAAGAAGCATTACAGACTACCCGTATAGATCACGCTGAAACACTAGAAACACTACGGACAAACGATCATAGGGCATTCTTACAACGTAAACACACGGAGGCGGACAGATCAGGTACACTGCTAGCCCGCATGGTACGGGATAGGCCCGATCCACCGGTCATAACCAGAATCCGCACACCTAACGGACAAATAGTCCATACCCAACGAGAAATAAATACAGTCTTTCATGACTACCTTAGTGCGCTTTACGCTGCACCCCCACATGAGGAGAACTCTTCTACTACGGAGTTCCTACGAGATCTGCCCATTCCGATGCTCTCCGAAGAGATACAAAAGGGAATTGAGGGCCCCATAACCCGACAAGAAATTCGGTCTGCAATAAAAGGTCTGAATCGTAACAAAGCGCCTGGGATTGACGGGCTACCTATTGAATTCTACCACACATACTCGGAAGCCCTGGTACCCACACTGGAATCGGTATACAGGACCACCTTCCAGGCTGGCCATTTACCACATTCCACCATGCAAGCATTGGTCACATCGCTACCCAAACCAGGACGTGATGGACTAGATTTGTCCAATTTTAGACCCCTTTCCCTGCTTGCGACTGAATATAAAATTTTAAGTAAGGCACTAGCCAACCGTATACAGCCCTATCTTAACACACTCATACATAGGGACCAATGCGGATTCCTGCCGAACCGTAGCACATCGCTCAATACCAGACGGTTACATTATGTTATGAAGGCCACTCCCCATGCTTACCAATCCGCGGGTTGCATAGAGCTGGACCTTAGGCAGGCCTTTGATTCTCTGTCTTGGGACTTTATGTTCGCGACTCTCCAGCGTTTTGGGTTCCTGGACACGTATCTTAAATGGGTGCGCCTATTATATACATCCCCCACAGCCCGAGCTCGTACGGGTAGTTACATTTCTGACCAATATACAGTCCACAGGGGCACGAGACAGGGATGCCCATTATCTCCCCTGTTGTTCGTTCTTACGCTGGAACCCCTAGCGATAGCACTTAGACAATCAGCAGACCGGCTTGGCATACCTATCGACGGTGCGACCCATCTAATTTCCATTTATGCGGACGATATCCTCTTGTATCTACGTGATTTAACAACAGAGAATACCCCCCTTCCCGATATTTTTGCCACCTTCGAGCGTCTCTCGGGCCTGGCTATAAACCCGGGAAAGTCCTTAGCTTACTTTTTTCAGGAAACACCATATCCTCCCACTCTGCGGTTCGGCGACTATACCTTATCAGTGGCCCCCACCACCTTTAAATACTTAGGCATTCAAGTTTATAGAACACAGGTGGATCAAATTGAAGGTAACATAGTCCGGGCCATAACAGCCCTCCGTGCCAGTGTGACCTTTTGGTCCTCTCTACCGTTGTCGGTGATGGGGCGTATTGCCATCTCAAAGATGGTGATGCTCCCTCGCCTATTATATTATTTTGTAAACATACCTGTCGTAATCCCACAGACTATTTTCAATACATTAAATACTATATTGGTGGACCTAATCTGGGGAACGGGCCGTAGAAGGGTGAGCCTGCAGAAACTTCAACTAGAGACCCGGAGAGGCGGCCTGGGAGTCCCTGACTTCAGGGCTTACTACTACGCCAGTCAGCTCCAATGGCTCTCTTACTGGACCGCGGGGAGGAACTTACAGGAGATTGGATATATGCCTAGGGATCTGGACCGGGGCACACTGCACTCCCTGCTCTTGCCCAAGGCCAAAATCCCCATAGACAGCCCTCCCCTATTGAAGACTGCACTACAATGCTGGAAGAAGGCGTTATTATATACCTCCTTGGTGACTCCCTACTCGACGAACATCCCCCTCTTAGGTATCCCCACACCACAAGGTAGGCTCACGAAAGCTAGGATACAGGGTTGGGTGGAGGCGGGAGTGGAGGACATTGGGGCGTTCTTCGGTGACGGTAGCTTACTTGATCACGACTCCTTTCTTCGGGCTACGGGCGCACCAACACGTTTGTATCTACTACACGCTACAGTATACCATTACATAAAGAACACATGGGCCCCACAACGCAGTGAACCTTCACAACATAACCTGGTACATCTCTTATACTGCATGGGAAATGGTGGACACCTGGTCCGTTGGCTATACACGGGTATTCGAGCGCACGCTGCAACCACGCTTACATCCCTTAGAACACAGTGGTCCAAGGATTCTAATATGGAACTCACGGACAAAGCTTGGAAGAGCATGCTAGAACATCCGAAAAGAGTGTCCCGTAATGCCAAATTAAAGTTCATTCAGACGATGGTCCTGCATAGGTCGTATCTCACCCCCAAAAGGATTCATCGCATGTTCCCAGATGCCTCACATTACTGCCCCCGTTGTAAAGGGGATGAGGCGGACTTCCTCCACATGCTGTGGTCCTGCCCCCACCTCTGGGACTACTGGGAGGGAGTTCGTCAGTCTCAGAGCGAAGTCACACAAATCCCTGTCTCGAACGATGCCCTGAGCTGCCTTGTGGGTCTACGTGGACGTAGAGAGGTACAGAAAGTACGACTGAGATTCTTAGACCTGGCCCTCATATTGGCAGTACGAGCCCTTACCATGAGGTGGAAGTCCCCCAGGTGTCCAGCGGTATCTAGTTGGCAGAACGACATGATTCAGTGGGGAGGAGCTGAGGGTGCTGCCCTTCGGAGGGAAGAAGAGAGGGGGCTACGAAAGCAACCCATTTCGATGGAATGGGAGATCATGCTACATGAGTTCAAATCACTTGATTTACTACCCCTACAGGGTACCCCACCCCCATAATACACTGTTCCACCCAGTGACTCTTTAATATAAGATTCCTAGGATTCAGACCCAGAAATTTTGACCTGCGGGCAACGCAGAATCCTCAGATCTACACTACACTATTAGCATCCCCCTCGGTTGCTATGGAAGCGACACATCGACTGACCAGGAGTACGGGGTGGGAGGGTTAGGGAGGGAGGGGACATGATTGAATTTGTTTTTCTGTTCATTGGAATTGTAAATACTTTATGCGATGACTTTGCCTGCCATCGTTGCAATGACCTGATATTCACGCTGTCATCCAGAATCATTTGTCCTTCATTTTTCGTTGAATAATATGCAAAACGATCGGAAGCTATATACAATGTTTATGTTATACTTATCACAAATACAAAAAAGACTGTCTCTTTATAAGATACATTGCAATGGATGTGATGTTGCGGTCATCAATAAAGTATGTTAAAAAAAAAAAATAATAATATTGATGACTGAAATTCATTATTACTTCATTTGTTATCTAAAATGGTGTAATAGTGTCTCCTATATGTTCCTATTAATAAAAAATTCATAAAAAGGTGAAAAATAAATAAATGTAGGGGCAATATACAAAAGAACGGGTCTAAAGGAGGCGGTGGTGGAGACTCACTCGAAAATCAAGACATTAAAATGGATAACCACAATTGCTCAGTGATCTTATCTAAGTTAAAGAGATTTCTTCTGTGGTTCAAACTATTCTAGCTCACTGCAAAAGAAGTATAGACATTTGTCAGACCCCCCCCACATGCAGTGTCTTTTACCGTTAATACTGATTAAGAGCTTATATTTACTGCACAACCGGGAGTGACAAAGCTTAATCCTTCCTCAGAAATCAATGCATGCACATTGCTTGAATAGACCATGAGCTGGTATTCTATGAAACATCTGATATGAATCTGAGAAAAAAGAGGCGTTGATGCAAAAATCATAAAATATTGGGGAATAAATTAGTCCAAGATGGTAGGATTAATAAAATCAAAACAAAGGATAGAACTCGGCGACACCACCTTGTCACCAAGTGATTCAACGTTTAACTCCGGAAGAACCAGCAACAAAGGTAAAGCATGACTGTGACTTTGTAACAATAATTGAGTGCTATTATGTGACAAAAGTTGTAAGTTGCACACTCATATCCAATGTACACCTAGTGGAAACACGCTGCCTTCCACCATATCTCAAGAAAATACTTCAGTCGCCCCCCGACAGGCAAAGGTCATCTAACTTAGTCTGGCATTGTTCCCTTTGAGCAGCACACTTGCAAAAACCCTAGCCTCTGAAAAGTGGCAAGTTGTCTGGACACCAGAAGTGATTTTATAGGGATAGCTACAGATACGAATTTCTAAGCACTAACAAGTGATATACCTAAGCTAAACATACTAATTCCTTCCACTCCAATGACAGAATTAATTGAACCTAGCGAGTTGAAATCTGAGCTCATATGACATAAAGCCTAAAAATAGGCTGATCTGACAGCACTCTCCTTTTCAAAAGATCCAGCAGAATTGAAAGGGAGACAAGTATGAGTTGCCCATACTTATACGCAGCAAGGTAACTGGACGATTAATGGCCAAGGATAGAAGTACGAAACTGATTAGCTTATTCTACAGTAAGAGACACACCACATGAAAAGACTGAAGATGAACACATTGCTACTATCTACTTTACCCCATTGTATTCATCCAGGGGATCCCATGGTATCCTCCTGTGGGAGGGCGGGTCGGATATACAGACGAGGAGGCTGAATGTACTTTCCGAATGTGCGTTTTTTATTATCAGTGATTGGATTATTAGAGGTTACGGATGGTGTCTCTTCTCTCTCTTCTCCTTGGTCCGTCCTCTTGGAGCTTGGATGGGGATCAGATGTTGTTGGACCCGGCTCTTCCGTCTTGCTGGTGTTATCCCGGAGGCTCATAAGAGAGGAGAAAAGGAAGCCGTCAATCACTGTATGATTGTGGGGTGTGAAATAATACTACCCGTCACCGCACCAGGCGTGTTGTCATTGGGACGTTTGAGGAGAATAGACTCTGTGCAGTTTACAACACAAAAACGCCTAAACAAACCAAAGGGGTTGGGGGGGGGGGGAGAAACGCAAGCGGGGTAAGCCAGGGACGAATGCTACCTCTGACTCAGCGAAGGGGTATAGGCGGTGCTCGGCATAAAGAATGAAAAACAGAGATGTGCACCAAATAGAAGGGTTGTGCCACACACGAGTATCTGTGTTGGTCGTGATTCTATTATTCCTTCTAACCCGTACCCATTATCTCGACAGTCCTCCCCTTACCCTCGTACCCTCCCTCACTATCCCCGGGATCATGATCACTCACCGGCTCCGCCGCAACTCTCCTGAGTTGCGGCCGCTCTCCAGCCTCCTCCGGTGGACACCACCACTCCTCACTCCACCGCTCGTCCAGCTCCTCGTCATTCTCTTCAACACGGTCGCAGTCTTCGCTCTTCGGTTTCTCTTCGTCCTGCTTCCTGCTTGTCTCCACTCCGCTGTTGGTCGATGACGATTCTCCTTCGCGCTGACTCGCTTTCATTTGGAACGGCGAACTGCTTCCGGTGTCAACTCCTCCTACTTCCGGTCTCGGGTCTCGGTCCCGCTGTAGGGAGATAGGATAGGCGGGTGTGTCTCGTCTCCTAGACCCTACCTCCCGAAAATCAATCCTCGGGGACCGGACTCCGAGGGAAGAAGCGTTTCTACAGTGTGGGTCCATGACGGCAGGTAGGAACGCGGTCCCCGCGCTTAACGTCTCACATCCCCTTTCCCTTGCTGTCTTTCTACTAGGGTTTCGTTCTTGGGGAAACCTAGACAGATAGTCCACATTCCCTTGCTCTGTTCCCTTTCGATGTTTTGTTTTGAACCGGTATGGCTGCAATGACAGGAACCATCTGAGTACTCTTTCGTTGTTGCCCTTGTTCCGGGCTAACCATTCTAGGGGTGCATGGTCTGTGAACAAGGTGAACTCCCTTCCCTCCAGATAATATCGTAAGGTGTCTATAGCCCACTTAATCGCAAGGGCTTCTTTCTCTACTACTGCGTAATTTCTTTCTCTGGGGAACAGTTTCCGGCTGATGTACAGTATGGGCTTCTCCTCCCCCTGTTCTGTTACCTGTGACAGTACGGCTCCTTGTCCCTGGTCTGAGGCATCGGTCTGAAGGATGAATGGAAGAGAGTAATCAGGACTAACCAAAACAGTATCGGACGTAAGGGACTTTTTTAGGGACTCAAAGGCTTGGACTATGTCGTAAGAAGGATGTTTTAATACAGCCTCGGTGTTAACAATTTTCTAGAGTAGGTTTGTAAGGGGGGCTGCCAGTTGTGAAATCCTGGGGATAAAGCGACGGTAATAACCAAGTAATCCTAGAAAGGCTCGAAGGTCTTTCTTTGACCGTGGTAAGGGTATCTGGGAGATGGCAGTAAGTTTGGTATTTTGGGGTCTTATAACTCCTTCCCCTAACAGGTATCCAAGGTAACGGACTGTCTGGGCTGCCAGATGGCTTTTGGCTGGATTTATTTTGAGACCATGTCGTCCTAAAACCTGTATCACTTTGGACAGATGTAACAGGTGTTGTTCCCAGGTATCACTATAGATGATTATATCGTCAATGTATGCCCCGGCATAACCTTCATGGGGTCGAAGTATCACATTCATGACTCTTTGAAAGGTGGCTGGGGCCCCATGTAACCCGAAGGGTAGTACCTTGAACTGATATAATCCATCGGGAGTAGAGAATGCAGTCTTTTCTCTATCTTATTTTCGCAAGGGAATCTGCCAGTACCCTTTACACAAATCCAGGGTACTGATATACTTGGCCCTGCCTATTCTCTCGACCATTTCATCAACCGTGGGAAGGGGATAGGTGTCAAATTCAGAGATTTTGTTTACCTCTCTAAAATCGATACAGAAATGTACCGAGCCATCTGGCTTCGGTACAAGGACAATGGGTGAATTCCATTCACTCACGGACGGTTCGATGATATCCATCCACAACATCTGTTGTACTTCTTCTTTAATGGTCTGTCGGCGGGCCTCAGGTATACGGTATGGTCTAAGACGCACACGTTTCCCAGGAGGGGTTTTAATGGTATGTTCAAACAGTGAGGTTCTAATGGGAGAGGTGGAGAAATTATCCTGGAGAGGGTGTAGTATATTCGTCAATTCCTGTATCAACCTAGAAGGAAGAACAGGATCTATACATTGGTCGAATAGGGGAGTCTGTGGTTCCGCTCTGCTCACGTGTGCCGGTAGGGGCCCCTCCAATCTCTTCAACAAATTGATGTGGTAGATCTGGGAGGTACGCCTAGCCGTGTCCGTTTCGATGCGGTAGGTCACTGGTGTCACCTTCTCAACCACCGTATACGGACCCTGCCACTGTCCCAGTAATTTGTGATCCGAGGAAGCCATCATAAGTAACACGGAATCACCTACATCAAAGGACCTTTCTTTGGTCTTTTTATCATACTGTCCCTTTTGGGCTATCTGTGCCTCCTCCAGGTTGTTCCTGACTATAGTCCTGATCTGCCCCAGGTGCGTCCTTAAATTGGAAACGTACTCTACCAGCGGTTTTGAATCATTCGGTTCGGTTTCACATTTCTCTTGAGCCATCTCCAATAATGTACGTGGCTGATGGCCATATAACAATTCAAAAGGGGAATACCCAGTGCTTTTTTGTTCTTTGCACCTAATAGCGAATAACGCCAAAGGTAACATTTCCTCCCATTTTCTGTATTCTAGGGCCAGGAGCTTCTTGAGGGTGGTTTTGATGGTGGCATTATATCGCTCGACTAGACCATCCATCTGGGGATGGTATGCTGCGGTCCGTATCTGCTTGATCCCTAGCTGGGCACATACCTGTCTCATTATTCGGGATATGAATGGAGTCCCCTGATCTGTTAAGATCTCTTTTGGGAATCCTACCCGTGAGAAGACCGTTACCATGGCTTTGGCAATGTTAGGGGCATCCGGACGTCGCAAGGGTAGGGCTTCCGGGAAACGGGTGGCGTAGTCGACTATGACGAGAACATAACGACACCCGCTTCGGGAAGGCAACAAAGGACCTACAATGTCCATCCCTACTCTACTAAAGGGCTCACCAATGATAGGAGAGGTTGGAGGGGTGCCCGGGGAGGATGATACCTGCTGTTTTTCTGGCATATTGGACATTCTCGACAATATTTCTTTACTTGTTGGTATATGCCAGGCCAGTAAAAGTGCTCTATGATCTGTTTTTTGGTTTTATCTGTTCCAAAGTGTCCCCCTAAGAGGTGGCTGTGGGCTAGGTATAAAACTTTTTCTCGGAATGGTCCCGGGACTAGTAATTAGGGTTTTTGGGTGGGGTTCCCTTTCCTATATAACAACCCATTTTTAATAAAAAAATAGGGACCTACATGGAGAGGGTCTTCCTCCGCTAAGGCCTTGTCCCAGGCTTTTCGTAGTATGGGGTCTTCCCTTTGTGCGGCATGAAAGCTTCTGTCGGTTTCCCAGGGGTTTTCATCCTGAAGAACAGGTAGAACGGATGGGTTTCTCCCTTGCTCTGCCCTTCTTTGTTTTCTGCTTTTTCTGATTTTTGAAGGTGGCCAGTCCTGGTCTTCTTCCTTGGAAAAAGGTGCCGTGGTCCACCACTCTTCTTCCTCTGTTGGAGTATCTTTTAACAACTGCAAAAGGTGTGGGTAATCGTTCCCAAGGATGACTTGTTCCGGTAAGCGGGGTATGAGTCCAACCTTCAGAGAGGTTCCCGGATCATGTGGGTGTTGTATCTGTACTCGTGTTGTGGGGTATGGTTTCGTATCACCGTGGACACAGCGTATGGTCACGGTCCCGTCGATAGGACCGATTCCTGGTCCTAGGTCTTGTGGTCTGACCACGCTTTGTAGGCAGCCAGTGTCTGCCAATGCGGTAACCGGCTGTCCGTTCACGTTCACCCTGCAGCGATAGGGAGGTGGTCTCTTTTCAGAGGGAGAACAATAGTAGTTACGGGCCATCCCTATCTCCATGGGCTCTTCCTTTTGGGGACAGAATCGGGCGATGTGTCCCATCCCTCCACAATGAAAGCATTGAGGACCCATGGGAGGTGGTCGGAACAGCGGGGTCCCGGGTATGATGGTGACAGGTTCGGGTTTCCTCACCAGAGGCGGACGGGGTGGTTGATGCATCCCCGCTCCTCCTGATCTCCCGGTTGGGTCTTCTCGTCCTTTTTGGATTTCTTGGGCTCTGCTGTACGCACTGGCTATTTCCACTGCCGTTTCCAGGGTGAGATGAGCCTGTTGTCGGACCCACTTCTGGATGGGTGGGTGAAGGGAGGATAGGTATTGCTCTAAATATATTTTGGCCATGATCCCGTCCTTAACAGTTGTGGCAGACCTTAGCCAGCGATCGGCCATGTCTTTTACCTGAAAGTACAGGGCTCGAGGTGTTTCTTGGGGTCCCTCTTTCATTTGACGAAGCTTCATCCTGTACGTCTCGTCATCCACTCCCAACCGCTCCATGAGGCATCGCTTTATGTCGGCGTATGGGACTACTCCTTGCGCTGTTGCGGCCTGGTAGGCTGCTTGTAGGTCGCCAGACAGGAGAGGACCCAAGTACTGTCCCCACTTATCTGCTGGCCAGGAAGCTGCGGTGGCCATTCTTTCGAAATTGTTGAAAAAATAGTCAGGGTCCTCGCCACTTACGTATCGTTGCAAGACTACAGAGGGGAGAGTTGTAGGTCCCCTCTAATGTCCAAGGGCCTCGGTGATCTTATCCATTGCTGCTCCATGGGTTTGACCCTGCCCCGTGAGTGCTTGCTGTAGCTTGCCCCGGTCTTCTTCTACCACAGTCAGGAAGCGTTCCATTACTTTTCCCAGATGCTCCTGGTTTTCCGCCATTTTTGTGAGGGCAGCCTCCATGTCTCCAACAGATCCCACTTCTGACACCACTTGTGGGAGGGCGGGTCGGATATACAGACGAGGAGGCTGAATGTACTTTCCGAATGTGCGTTTTTTATTATCAGTGATTGGGATATTAGAGGTTACGGATGGTGTCTCTTCTCTCTCTTCTCCTTGGTCCGTCCTCTTGTAGCTTGGATGGGGATCAGATGTTGTTGGACCCGGCTCTTCCGTCTTACTGGTGTTATCCCGGAGGCTCATAAGAGAGGAGAAAAGGAAGCCGTCAATCACTGTATGATTGTGGGGTGTGAAATATTACTACCCGTCACCGCACCAGGCGTGTTGTCATTGGGACGTTTGAGGAGAATAGACTCTGTGCAGTTTACAACACAAAAACGCCTAAACAAACCAAAGGGGGGGGGGGAAGAAACGCAAGCGGGGTAAGCCAGGGACGAGTGCTACCTCTGACTCAGCGAAGGGGTATAGGCGGTGCTCGGCATAAAGAATGAAAAACAGAGATGTGCACCAAATAGAAGGGTTGTGCCACACACGAGTATCTGTGTTGGTCGTGATTCTATTATTCCTTCTAACCCGTACCCGTTATCTCGACAGTCCTCCCCCTACCCTCGTACCCTCCCTCACTATCCCCAGGATCATGATCACTCACCGGCTCCGCCGCAACTCTCCTGAGTTGCGGCCGCTCTCCAGCCTCCTCCGGTGGACACCACCACTCCTCACTCCACCGCTCGTCCAGCTCCTCATCGTTCTCTTCAACACGGTCGCAGTCTTCGCTCTTCGGTTTCTCCTCGTCCTGCTTCCTGCTTGTCTCCACTCCGCTGTTGGTCGATGACGATTCTCCTTCGCGCTGACTCGCTTTCATTTGGAACGGCGAACTGCTTCCGGTGTCAACTCCTCCTACTTCCGGTCTCGGGTCTCGGTCCCGCTGTAGGGAGATAGGATAGGCGGGTGTGTCTTGTCTCCTAGACCTTACCTCCCGAAAATCAATCCACAGGGACCGGACTCCGAGGGAAGAAGCGTTTCTACAGTGTGGGTCCATGACGGCAGGTAGGAACGCGGTCCCCGCGCTTACCGTCTCACACCTCCATAGAGCACTTTGCTAAAAACTAATCAGGTATATTCCTGGCTGTCAAATGTAAACTCAAACAATATCTTATCAGTTAAATTCATGGAACTAAACAAAAGCTTGGAGTGAGGATCAACTGAAACTTTACAAAAACAATCCTTGTGCATGGTCTGCTCTTGTGAAAATAAGAAATTAATGTTACTACGTTTATACACAGACTTTACTCCATGTTATTAAAACCATTGAAAAAGGGGAAACATTGTATGGCACATGTAAAACCCATATAGCCTTTCGATCTATTATGAATGTGTACCAGCCAAACTGAGCTAATGAAGATCGGTTAAATTTGAAGGTCAAAGTACATTTCGAGAATGGAGTCAATGGCCAAAGTTAGCTCCTGTAACTGACACAATGAAGGCAAAGAGCACTGGGGCTGGCTCTGATCTGTACTAATAAACAATGAGGATATCTCAGCATAGGACTTAAGAATCACTAAATGATCTATTCGAGAATCGCCCTCAATTTAAGAATCTAGTGACATGTTTGAAACTACAAGGCTGATATGTGTTTTAAGTGGGAACGCAGTCGGTCTGGGGGCAAGCTGGCGGCTGCCTAGAACGCCGCACTAGCCATCTCGCTCGTCTCCGGTGAGCGGTGATTTTTTGTCGGCCGCTGAGAAGGGCGCATCTACTGATTAACTTACCGGCGTGCTGGCGGAGGATTCCTGGGCATGCGACGCCTTCCCCTCCGTGGGATACATGCATTGCTGAAAGTCCTCGCCCACTCCAGGGGCGCACGGCGAGCGGCTCTGCGATTCCTGATGCGAGCACACTCCGCAGTGCACGGATTTGCATCATACAATGCCGCCCTGGGTGAATAAACAACAAGCGGCCAAGGAGAGGAAAGAGCCAGTAGTCCCCCAGCCCGTAAGACCACAGAGCTGGGGAAGGGAAAGGACAATGGAGACGCTGCTGCTAAACCGAAAGTGAAAGTTGGCTCTAATACAGATAATGCTCCAGGAAGTGTTAGGACTCCAAAAGGCTTCCGGGTCACGAGCGGTGCACACCCCCAGGCAGAGCCCAAACAGCCTGTGATTCCCTCAATCTTTGGCAGACTTCTTCGACGCGCCAGTCCGGCTGGGCTGGATAAAGAGGATAAAGTGGAAAAAGCTGAGCCCTGGCCTATGGCAGATCCAGATGTATGTACTGGCAATGCGGCAGAAGTAGGGGCTGAGATGGGGGCTGTACCTGGAATGATGATGTCAGGACATGAGGGATTGATAGAGGAGGGTGGATTGGGTGCTTGGGGTGATATCTCCTATGCGCTCCCAGAACTATGGGTAACCCAGATAACTCCCCCTAGTGCACATGATATGCATGAAACAGACTCTAATGCACCTTCGGATGGTATTGAGGTCAAAAGCTTAAATTCAATTGACTACAGGGACACATTTTTCTCATTACCGGATAGCTCAGATGGCTCTAATTTATCAGAGGATCTCTCTAATGATGGGGATTCTGAGAGCTCTGATAGCACAACTTCGGCCAGAGACAAACCCCCTAGCACACAAAAATGCTGAGTCAAAAGAAGGAAAAGCAAAAATGACTCTGCCATCAACAATAGACCCACACCCGTGGCACCAACAGCTCAGTTAGCTTGGGACTACTCAGCAACGCAACAGGTGTATGATGAGAAGAGACAAAGTGCCGAACAAATTAGTGTGGCTTCAGAGACCCCCACAATGAATGCAATATATAATATCTTGAAACAAGTGCAAGGGGAAGCCAGGGCTGAGACTCGGAAAGCTCACCAAACTGCCAAGAAAATTCAGGGAGCGATGCGTAAAGTTAACAAATGCTACATGGATATGGCCGAAAGGATGTCACCAATTGAAGCCTGGACTGTTGCTATTGAGGAGTCTGTTGATGCTTTGCAGACGAGAGTGGATGGTCACGATGCCCAGCTTGTAGATGTTCAGTAGAAGCTTGAGAATTTCGAAAACCGCCAGCGGCAGAACAATCTGCGGTTTCTAGGGATACCAGAGAACGCTAAAGGCAATGACGTTAGAGCCTTTATCATCAGGCTGCTTAGAGTAGCCTGCCTGGAGCTCTCTAACTGGAATCTTGTGGTGGAAGTACAGCGGGTTCACAGATTTCCTCTGGTTCTGCGGAAGGCCGGACATGGAGGTCAAGACCAAAAGCCGAGAGCGATATTAGTTTTTTGGGAAATTTTTCTGTTGCGCCAGGCTATTTTTGAAAAAGCGCGGCCTGATGCTAGATACTCCTTTGATGGCTACTCATTCTTTGTAAGACCTGATTTTTGTCACGCAACGGTCGAGAGGAGATGGCGTCTACAGCAGATGTTCTCTCCGCTGCAAGAGGCAGGGTGTCAGGTCTTTTTGCTTAACCCAGCAAGGCTGAAAGTCATCTTTAATGGCAGAACTCGGTCTTTTACATCAGAGATAAAAGTCCAAGAATTCCTGAACGAGATTTGCCATGGCTGGAAGGACTCTGAAGAAGGAAACAATGATTGAAGATGTGACTAAAGATATAACAGAAAACATACAGCCAATCTGGCATTTCTATGTGGACTCAATGATAGCCGAAAGAGACAAAGGGTTGCTTTTGACTTAAAAATGTTAAAACCTGATATAGTATGCCTTCAAGAAACCCATATTGAGAAATCCGGGAGACACTTACTTAATGGGTTTGGCTTTCAGTTGATATGCAGCACTACACAGGGAACCCGCACCAAGGGGGTTGCAATTCTCTCTAAAAAGGGCATCTGTGAATTTCCTTGTGTTCGCGCTGATGCCTTGGGCCGCTGTGTTATCATAGAGTGCCACTTTGGTTTAGATTCATTTACATTGTGCTCTATTTACAGCCCTGTTTTAGATGATCCAGCATTGTTAAAATGGCTGAATAGTGAGCTGGCTTCCTGGCCTTTACCTCTTATAGTCTGCAGGGATTTCAACATTAATCTACCCTGCATTGCAGTTGGATCCGGGGCCAGGAATTATGCCGGTAGAAAACCTAAAGTATTTCCTGCACTTGTGGATTTACAAACTAGTCATGGTCTGACTGACGTGTGGAAGGAGACGATGAAGGCTGATCCTGGCTATACATACTTGTCAGCTCCCCATAAGGCGCATGCTAGACTCGATTATTTTTTTATCTCGAAGAGCCTGATTAAGCATGTACATATATTTAAATTTCCTAGGGTCATGTCTGACCACAACTCTCTTGTTTTGGAATTACAGATGACTCAGCCCCCGAAAGCTGGGTGAACATGGTCATTCGAAAGGGCTCTCTTGTTAGATCCTCAATATGTGAGTCACATCCAGGCTTGGATCCCCCAGTGGCCTCTGAGGATGAGACTGGTATGGCCCTTATCGAGCTGGCAAACGCCAGCGCTAGAATTTCAGATATCTCAGTCAAAAAGGCTGCAGATAGGTATCTGGTCTGGCGAGAGAAAGCGTATGAATATAACGAAAAAGTAGGCCAAAATCTTGCGTTTAGGGCTAGAGTAATAATTGTGGGTGCACAAATCAGAGAGATAAGAGACTCATTTCTTGGGGAGAAAACAGACCCGGCTGAGATTAGGGCGGCATTTCAACGGTTTTACCAGCAATTATATTCTGAGGCTGGGGAAGCTCCTAACAACATGGGGGAATATCTCTCGGCTTCTTGCGAGGTGATCCACAAAGAATCCGATAGACAGGGAATGGATCAACCCATCCTAGTAGAAGAGATAGAAGCAGCAATCAAGAGCTTAAAATCTGGTAAAGCTACCAGTATGGACTTCATCCCCGGAGAAGTCTATAAAATATTCGCCAGGGCACTTTAAGGCCACTTAGTGGAATTGATGCAGGAAGTGCAGAAAGGGAATACCCCCCCGGATAGCTGGGTGGCAGCAAGGATTGCAGTCTTTTTAAAAAAGAATAAGCCAGCTAAAGAACTAGGCTCATATCGCCTTATTACACTTATCAATTCTGATTCCAAGATTTATGCAAAAATTCTAGCCCTGTGGCTTGCTACGGTTATTAGTCGTATTACAGCCTCTGTCCAGCATGGCTTTAACCCAGGTAAGGGGATGACTGATCATATCCGGCGAGTTATTACCCTCTTTGATGCGGCAGGAGTTACTAAAGATCCTATGGCGCTAGTCTTACTAGATGCCGAAAAGGCGTTTGATCGGGTCTCCGGGCCATATCTTTGGGAGGTGATGGCTCGGAAAAGGGTTGGTCGAGGATTTATTAAATCTGTACATGCTCTCTATAATAAACCTAGGGCTAAGATTTCTGTAATGGGCGGGTTATCGGATGAAATAACCATAGAGCGAGGCACTAGGCAAGGCTGTCCTTGCTCCCCACTTCTGTTTGCCATCTATATTGATCCTCTGATAAGACAAATTCAGTGCAATCAGGCAATTCAACCAATTGTGTCATCGGGGGGGGGACAAAGATATTGGCATATGCTGATGATCTAGCTATCGTTACATCAGATCCTAGTCGTGCTATTACCGAGATTGAAAAGGAAGCCAGGAGATTTGGCCAATTTTCTGACTACCTTTTAAATAGTGAAAAAACTCAGGTAATTATCAATAAAGATGAGTTATTGACTGATAGGCGGGTTACTGAAGAAGCCACATATCTAGGGGTAATCATTAAAGAAGAGTTGGGGGAAATTGTGGAAGCTAACATGACCTCCCTAATTTCCAAGGTGAAATTTGATTTCTTGAGATGCAATAATCTGAGACTATCGGTGATCGGGCGGACTAACCTGGTTAAAATGATTTTTCTACCTAAGGTTTTATATCTCTTTCGGGCCATCCCGCTCGAAATAGGTAACAACTGGTTTAAACTAATTGACCGGATAATGACTCAGTTTTTATGGGCATATGCCAGTCCCAGGAGAGCATTAAAATTTCTGACTCTCCCAAAAGAACAAGGAGGAATGGCTGTGCCCAATTTTAAATTGTACTATTGGGCTGCTGCCTACAACAACTAGCTTTTCTCTTTGATATAAAGGGAGAAGATAAAGAACAGGGGGAGGATACCCTGTCTATATATGAGCTTATATTGGGGGAAACAAGTAGGGGTTGCCTCTTCCGACAGTTAGAATTCGGATATTATAAAAAAGTGTGATTTAAGGTTTTAATAGCAGCCTATCGCATATGGGGAGCAGTCCGCAAAAGAATAGGCCTTGGGAGATTTACCTTTTATACCCCGATTTGTAACAATCTGTTACTCCCGGAGATTTTCCAAGATGCAACTATGGGTATGTGGGTGATACATGGAGTCCGAACACTGGGGGATTTTTTTTCTTCTGAGCATGAATCAATTAAGTCTTTTGCTGATATTAAAAAATAATTCAACTTGGGTCATAAAGATTTGTTTACATTTTTACAGATTCGAGATTTTCTATTGAAGAAGGGGGGTGGGACGAGGAGATTTGAACAAATAGAAGTTACGGAACTGGCTAAAAAGGATAATACTAGGATAGGGGCCTTTTTTAAAGCTCTACATGGAACAATGCAGGATGAGCTGGTGAAACACTCAAAGAGATGGGAGGATAAGAAACAAGCCGACCCAGAAGATTTAATAAGGTCCCTGATCAGAGGTTCTTGATCTCAGCTAATTTACAGGCCCAACATTATAAAACCTCTTTTAATCTATATATAACTCCTGGGAACATAGCTAATTGGGGGGGAATTAACGGGACATGGTGCCCTAGGTGTAAAGAGGCTGCTGTGTATTTAGTTCACATGCTGGCCACTTGCCCTATGCTAAGGAATTTGAAAGCTGAGATTAATGATTTTTTGGTTGGAAAATTGGGGATCAATATTTCTTTAACCTCCCGATGGATTTTGCTGGGGGTGGATGATGAAATTCCTGGATTTAATGTTCAGCCCTTTATGTTTGTGGCTATGGCTGTTTATCGGATCTGCTTAACCACAGCCTGGCTGGATCCCTATCCCCGGTGTTTCAGCAATGGTATGCGCGCTTATTAGCAACCTTTCATTTGGAAAGGGCTCTCTATTCCCGTAAAAACAAGAAGACAATGGAAAAAATTATAAGAGTATGGTCACCCCTATGTAATGTGGAAACTATCTGATGTTTTATTTCCTTTTCTTTGTGGTTCTTTGTGTATGGGTATGGTATTTAAGAATTGTGGTGCACATGTATGTATTTTATTTTTTTGTATCTCTTTATTTAAATTTGGCTTCCTGTAATTGGATGGATGAAATGAATTATGTATATGGAAAATGTCTGCTGGGGGGGTTGGGAGGGGGTTATTGGTATTAAGTGCAATAATCAATAAAAAAAATTTTTTTAAAAAGGAACACAGTCGGTCTGAAACAGAAAGTTGAAGACAAGGAGTGCATGGTCTTTATTAAATCTTGTGATTTCTGTTGCTTTCAGGAAACATGGTTGATAGAAGAAAACTCAATGGACAGATGCACAACTTAGAGTGACTCTGCCTTAAAAAGTAAGAAGGGCAGATCCAAGAGTGACCTAGTCATATGGAGTCAAATACTTGCTCCAGCCTAATTGATTTTATGCTAATCAGTATAAAATCTTGGCATCTAGTTCATGACATGATTGTGCAACCAAGATTAGAAAGCAACTGCAATCCATTCATCACATAATTCTTATTTTATGTCCTCGGTTCTATAGCCAGCATTGTGGAGCATCTAATAGCTACATCTATCCTAGTTTTTAATTATACTCAAAAACTATTATATGCCCTACACAGCCATCGTGAGCAATGTACACTGCCATGAAGTATTCCCAGATATGAATAAACACTTTGGGAATGATTACAAGTTGCTCGGAATATTCCGACCCATGCTTTAACCACTGTATTCGCATGGGTTGGAATTACAAGTTTGAATGTATTTAACACATCAGATGTATTAAACAACTCAACCTTTGCTAAATTTCGGTTAAACCTGCCGAAATTTAACAGGGGAAAACATTCGATATTTACCGTATCATGCGGATTTTAGTGCCTTAAACACCAAAATCCTCATGTTATTCCCCATAAACTAATTATAGGTGTTATTTAACACACCTGATAAATTATGTATCCCATGGTATCGTTATTTATCAGGGGTGATAAACAACGCCTCAACTCTTAATCAGGCCCTTAAATGTAAATTCTGAGACAATTCAAAAAATTGACTAATCCAAACATATATGGACATTGTAAAGTTCCTCTCATGCATGTTAAAAAATTGTTTTACAATAAGAAACAGAACAAATGTACCCACTGAACTTGAGTGGCACGGTGTGGAATGCATAAAAAGAACTCAGAATGGTGGCTTTGCAAACAAGACGCATGTTCATTCATGGGAAAATTACCCAAAAGAGTTAAGGAGAGACTATAAATCCCTAAGAAGAAATAGCTAAAATATAAAGCCTGGAATTTGTAAAAATATGCTGCAAGAAAAAATGAGTCCAGAGAAATTATGGGAGATAACAAGATGAGGAAATAACGATGCACCCACCGTGATCTTACATCAGGGAGTGGGTGTGGCAGAATGGCTGCGACATTTTACCTGTTTATATAACAATGGTAAATCATTGGATCCTTTTGGAGAATATGATCTAATGCATGTTTTTGATCTGTAAAATAACCCTGACTTCACTACTGAGGAAGTAGTCAAAGCAATTCGGAGCCAGAAACCAAGACAGGATACCCACAAACATTTATCACAGTAGTCTTGCCTTCTGGGCTCCCTCTCTCAAAATAGTTTTTAACTTTATATGTTTCCCTCTTTGAAAACAGTTTTTAACTTTGTGTGTTTCCCTCTTTGAAAACAGTTTTTAACTTTGAGGGGAAGTACTCAAATCATGGAGACTGCGAATTGTATGTCCTATTTATAAAAAGTCTCACACGCAGAACCACAATATTATTGCTTAAGTTCACTGCTGGATGGCACCAGGAACATTTATTGGAAGCTTCCCCTCAATTCCACATAGCACTGGATTGATGAAGCCCACATCCTGGATGATCACCAGGCCGGCTTCCTAAGTTGTGTGAAAACAACGGTTCAAACAACGAGACTTTATCTAACTTGTACTAAATATGTGAATGTTAAGAATACAGTCTTTGACTCTGTAAATAGAGTGTTACTATGACACAGTGTAAAAGACCACGGGCTACTCAGCAATCTGCTTATTGCTTTGCAGCATGAAGGATGAATGTGCAGCTAAATTTCCAATAAAAACTAGAATTCGACAAACATGGATAGCGGCCCCTACACTTTGTGATCTATATATAATGATGTGGAAAAGTATCTTTTAGATCTTAACCTGGATTAACCAATAATGGAAAGCAAAAAATACTGATCTTTCTCTTTGCAGATGATGCAGTACTCTTGACAAGAACTGAACAATCAATGCATCGTCTGTTACTAGGTTTTGAACTGTCCTGCAAACAGAAAAGTATTAATGTCAACAAAACCAGTTCACGATTATGAACGAAAGAACAGCTTTAAAGAAAACATTTGTAATCAATAATATACTACTGGAACATGTGATTATCTTCGACATAGAGATAAAAAAGTGCTCTTATGAGGCAGAACACGAGTGCGGTGTTGTAGGTAGCCCATCTAACCCAATTTTGGAGATCCATAAAATGAATATAGTTTCATCAGCGATCAATGTGGTGGATCAATGGGGTTACAAACAGGTCATCTCCAAAGAGCTGACAACACATTTTTCAAGCTATGCTACATCTTGGCCCATGGACACCAATGGAAGCCTTTCGAGGTGAACTTGGTCTTCGTGGTATCAAAGCCTGTATTCAATTAAGACTGGTTCTCTATTGGGCTACTGTCTGCACCAGTGGTTCTTAACCTTTTTACTACTCTGGACCTCACTTAGGGCCCAATTACGAGTTTGGCGGTGTGGGAGTGGGACCCCCACGCTGCCGTCTACTCCCACACCACCAACCTATGTGTGCACTGCCCACCAGTGACTTTTACAGTCACTGACGTGTGGTTCATTGGGGGTGCCTATGAAATAGGCACCGCAATGGGAACGTCAAAGGCAGTACCTGCACGGCATGGACTAGTGCATTCCATGCCGTGCAGGTACTGGGGTGCATTCACACAGGGGTTAACATGCACCCTATGGCCCTGAGGCAACAGGGGGCCCTGTAGTGCCCCCTTTGTTTCCTCTCCGCCACGGTTTTCATGGAGTAGGAACCACAATGAAAACCGTGGCGGAGAGGAAACTCGCAATATGCTTGGCGGGACCACGGCAGTCCTGCCAAGCATATTGCGGCCCCAGGATCACCCCGCCACCGCCAGGGATCTATGATATCTGGCGGTTGCAGCGGTGCAATGGCGGTCTGACCGCCCAAGTTGTAATAGGGCGGTCGGACTGCCGGTGTGGCGTTGCCCGCACGGCCACTGAGGCTACGGCGGTCCATAATATCACCGTAGTCGTAATCAGGCCCCTCATCATTACTGGAAATCGAGGTTCCCCACTGAATCATTATTGGAATCCGAGGACCCCCACTGAGTCATTACTGGAAGCTGAGGAGCCTGGCCTTAGTACGTTCGATGATTTGAACTGCAAAATAATACACAAAAATACAGAAGTGTGCATTCATCAAACAAATCCTCAAATTATGAAATATTTTATTTAATTCACAAACAAATGCAAAAAATTCAGAATTTTAATAGGAATGTTGGAGTTTTTTAAAATTTATTTGACACCATACATCTTCCATACTATATTCTCTTTAATGCACTTGGACTATTCCCAAGAACCAATCTGAAGACACTAACATAAGCTTTAGCCTCCTTTTTTAAATTCCTGTACATTTACAGAACGTTCCAGAATTTCAATTATACATTTTGCTTGTTTATTTATACACACATCTGTTTATACTATTTAATTTTCTAAGCAGTCACGGAACCCCTGAGGAGGCTTTGCGGACCCTTCGGTGTCCCCAGACCACAGGTTAAGAACCACTGACCTGGACAAAATTCCATAGCATTAAACCTATTTGAACTCGCTTAAGGATATATTAATGTCTAGCAGTTGTAAAAAAAAAATACACTGGCTGCAGTACATTCAACAAGCCTTCAAAGCAATAGGTTGCTCGAATTTTTGGAATGTTCCAGAACAAATTAATAAATCCAGTGTCAAAATCATCACAGAAGAACTTCTGGACCGGTATATTACGCGAATAGCACTCGTTACTTAGCATGCGTTTAGTACGCATGCCATTACAACGCGGTCGTTAGAACGACCGCGTTGTTAGTTCGCATACCTTTACTACGCAATTCGGAACAACGAATTGCAGTAGGGGGCGCTGGATGTTGGAATAGTATCATTTACTATTCCAACTCCAGTCTGTGCGGACACTAGGGAAGGTGTTGGATTTAAAATCCAACACCTTCTCCCCCCTAACGCAAGTCGTTGTTCCTACTTGCGTAGTAAAGGTATGCGAACTAACAACGCGGTCGTTGTAACGACCGCGTTGTAATGGCATGTGAAGTATCGCATGCGAAGTAAACGCTGTTTACCATATTACGCTAATCTCTAGGCACCACCGGAAAGTCAGTCGGATGTCTCATTATCTGGAGCTGAAACTCTAAGGCTCATTTGAAACATATTTCGACCTCTTATGTGAACTATATTTAGACCTCTTACAACTAGAATTAAAGAGAACCTTCTATATAAAGTTTAGGTTGGAAGTATTACCTGTTCTTAACTCTACAAAGAAATTGCATATGTCAAAAGATCATTTGGGCTTATGCTCTTGTGAGCTTGGTGGCACGGAGACATTAAGGGGCAGATTTACAAGCCCCTTGCGCCACTTTTGCGTCATTTTTAACGTGGGAAAAGTGACGCAAAAGTGGCGCAAGGGGCTTGTAAATCTGCCCCTAAATGTTTTTTATGCTTGCTTGCGCAAAAACTTTAACATTAGGAAAACAATTGTTTCAGCCTTTGTTCTGGAAATATAACAGGAGACTATGCTCTTTTGTCACCGGAAAGATGTGACATTTATTTTCTTTCCAGTAGCATCTTACATCGGTTCAGCTGGGAGATGTAATAGATGTGATTAAGCCTGTTTCTTTTTTACTCTGCTCGAAAATCAACTGCTGCTTTGGTTGATATGATGGTGAGTCACCTGTACACTTTAAATCATTTATAGTGTTTCTTTTACCAATTACATTTTTTAAAGGTATAGCTTTTAGCTGAAACAATAAAGTAGGGCTTTGAGTACAGTTTGAGGTTGCCTGTGGGAAGGTTGAGGCAGTAAAGGGGTTTCACAGACTGGGCACAGGCAGAGTGTGTCTGAGCAACAACATTTAATGGTCATCTGAGAGAAAAAGAACGACCTTAGTACCAGCAGAGGGTTTCTGATAATCAGGGCCAGATCTAGAACTAAAAGCAGCCCTGGCAACATTTTTAAACCAGCCAGTCATCCATCTTTCTTTCTTTCTTTTTTTCTTTCTTTCTTTCTTTCTTTTTTTCTTTCTTTCTTTCTTTCTTTCTTTCTTTCTTTCTTTCTTTCTTTCTTTCTTTCTTTCTTTCTTTCTCTCTTTCTTTCTTTTCCAGTCCCACCTTGTATCTCTCTCTCTCTCTCTCTCTCTCTCTCTCTCTCTCTCTGTCTCTTTCTCTGCTTGCTGCCATAAACCCTGGGGAGCTAGGGGGACTTTCTGTAGGTCTAGTGGCAGCCTAGGGCCTTCAAGAGACATCCTCCATTGGCTCCAGGAACTCAGCAAAATGCCTGCTGGGTTCAATGACCAGTACGGCCCTGGTGATAATCGAAAGTTGGTGTCCAAGGAGAGTTTGAGTCACAGGTGAAGGTATCTCAGGACTGGCACATGTCCTCTCAGAGTGGATGAGGGTTGAGGTATTTCAGGACAGGCATATGTCCTCTCAGAGTGGATGAGGGTTAAGGTAGTTCAGGACTGGCTTATGTCCTCTCATAGTGGATGACAGTGAAGATATCTTAGGACTGGCAGATGCCCTCTCGGAGTGGATGAGGGTGAAGGTATCTCAGGACTGGCAGATGTCCTCTCAGAGTGGATGAGGGTGAAAGTATCTCAGGACTGGCAAATTTTATCTCAGAGTGGACGAGGGTGCAGGTATCTCAGGACTGGCAGATGTCCTCTCAGACTGGATGAGGGTGAAGGTATCTCAGGTCTGGTAGATGTCCTCTCAGAGTGCATGAATGTGAAGGTATCTCAGGACTGGCAGATGTCCTCTCAGAGTGGATGAGGGTGATGGTATCGCAGGGCTGGCAGATGTCCTCTAGGAGTGGATGAGGGTGAAGGTATCTCAGGACTGGCATATGTTATCTCAGAGTGGATGCTGGGTGAAGGTATTTTGGGTCTAGCAGATGTCCTCTCAGAGTGGATGAGGGTGAAGGTATCAGCACTGACAGATGTCCTCTCAGAGTGGATGACAGTGAAGGTATCTCAGGACTGGCAGATGTCCTCTCAGAGTGGACGAGGGTGAAGGTATCTCAGGACTGGCAGATGTCCTCTCAGAGTGGATGAGGGTAAAGGTATTTCAGGACTGGCATATGTCCTCTCAGAGTGGATGAGGGTTAAGGTATTTCAGGATTAGCATATGTCCTCTCAGAGTGGATGACAGTGAAGGTATCTCAGGACTGGCAGATGTCCTCTCAGAGTGGATGAGGGTGAAGGTATCTCAGGACTGGCAGATGTCCTCTCAGAGTGGATGAGGGTGAAAGTATCTCAGGACTGGCAAATATTATCTCAGAGTGGACGAGGGTGCAGGTATCTCAGGACTGGCAGATGTCCTCTCAGACTGGATGAGGGTGAAGGTATCTCAGGACTGGTAGATGTCCTGTCAGAGTGCATGAATGTGAAGGTATCTCAGGACTGTCAGGTGTCCTCTCAGAGTGGATGAGGGTGAAGGTATCTCAGGACTGGCAGATGTTATCTCAGAGTGGATGCGGGGTGAAGGAATTTTGGGTCTAGCAGATGTCCTCTCAGAGTGGATATGGGTGAAGGTATCTCAGGACTGGCAGATGTCCTCTCAGACTGGATGAGGGTGAAGGTATCTCAGCACTGACAGATGTCCTCTCAGAGTGGATGACAGTGAAGGTATCTCAGGACTGGCAGATATCCTCTCAGAGTGGATGAGGGTGAAGGTATCTCAGGACTGGCAGATGTCCTCTCAGAGTGGATGAGGGTGAAGTTATCGCAGGACTGGAAGATGTGCTCTTAGAGTGGATGAGGGTGAAGGTATCTCAGGACTGGCATATGTTATCTCAGAGTGGATGTGGGGTGAAGGTATTTTGGGTCTAGCAGATGTCCTCTCAGAGTGGATGAGGGTGAAGATATCACACGACTGGCAGATGTCCTCTCAGACTGGATGGGGGTGAAGGTATCTCAGCACTGACAGATGTCCTCTCAGAGTGGATGACAGTGAAGGTATCTCAGGACTGGCAGCTGTCCTCTCAGAGTGGATGAGAGTGAAGGTATCTCAGGACTGGCAGATGTCCTCTCAAAGTGGATGAGGGTGAAAGTATCTCAGGACTGGCAGATGTTATCTCAGAGTGGATGAGGGTGCAGGTATCTCAGGACTGGCAGATGTCCTCTCAGACTGGATGAGGGTGAAGGTATCTCAGGACTGGCAGATGTCCTCTCAGAGTGCATGAATGTGAAGGTATCTCAGGACTGGCAGATGTCCTCTCAGAGTGGATGAGGGTGAAGGTATCTCAGGACTGGCAGATGTCCTCTCAGAGTGGATGAGGGTGAAGGTATCGCAGGACTGGCAGGTGTCCTTTTAGAGTGGGTGAGGGTGAAGGTATCTCAGGACTGGCAGATATTATCTCAGAGTGGATGCGGGGTGAAGGTATTTTGGGTCTAGCAGATGTCCTCTCAGAGTGGATGAGGGTGAAGGTACCTCAGGACTGGCAGATGTCCTCTCGGAGAGCATGAATGTGAAGGTATCTAAGGACTGGCAGATGTCCTCTCAGAGTGCATGTATGTGAAGTTATCTCAGTACTGGCAGATGTCCTCTCAGAGTGGATGTGGATGAAGGTATCTCGGGACTGGCAGATGTTTTCCCAGAGTGGATGAGGATGAACGTATCTCGGGACTGGCATATGTCCTCTCAGAATGGATGTCCGTGAAGGTATCGCAGGACTGGCAGATGTTCTCTCAGAGTGGATGAGGGTGAAGGTATCTCAGGACTGGCAGATGTCCTCTCAGAGTGCATGAATGTGAAGGTATCTCAGGAGTGTCAGATGTCCTCTCAGAGTGGATAAGGGAGAAGGTATCTCAGGACTGGCAGATGTCCTCTCAGAGTGGATGAGGGTGAAGGTATCACAGGACTGGCAGATGTCCTCTCAGAGTGGATGAGGGTGAAGGTATCGCAGGACTGGCAGATGTCCTCTCAGAGTGGATGAGGGTGAAGGTATCTCAGGACTGGCTGATGTCCTCTCAGAGTAGATGAGGGTGAAGGTATCGCATGACTAGCAGATGTCCTCTTAGAATGGATGAGGGTGAAGGTATCTCAGGACTGGTAGATGTCCTCTCAGAGTGGATGAGGGTGAAGGTATCTCAGAACTGGCAGATGTCCTCTCAGAGTGGATGAGGGGAAGGTATCGCAGGACTGGCAGATGTCCTCTTAGAGTGGATGAGGGTGAAGGTATCTCAGGGCTGGCAGATGTCCTCTCAGACTGGATGAGGGTGAAGGTATCTCAGCACTTACAGATGTCCTCTCAGAGTGGATGACAGTGAAGGTATCTCAGGACTGGCAGATGTCCTCTCAGAGTGGATGAGGGTGAAGGTATCTCAGGGCTGGCAGATGTCCTCTCAGACTGGATGAGGGTGAAGGTATCTCAGCACTTACAGATGTCCTCTCAGAGTGGATGACAGTGAAGGTATCTCAGGACTGGCAGATGTCCTCTCAGAGTGGATGAGGGTGAAGGTATCAGGACTGACAGATGTCCTCTCAGAGTGGATGAGGGTGAACGTATCTCAGGACTGGCAGATGTCCTCTCAGACTGGATGAGGGTGAAGGTATCTCAGGACTGGTAGATGTCCTCTCAGACTGGACGAGGGTGAAGGTATCTCAGGACTGGCAGATGCCCTCTCAGAGTGTATGAATATGAAGGTATCTCAGGACTAGCAGATGTCCTCGCAGAGTGGATGAGGGTGGAGGTACCTCAGGACTGGCAGATGTCCTCTCAGTGTGCATGAATGTGAAGGTATCTCAGGACTGGCAGATGTCCTCTCAGAGTGCATGAATGTGAAGGTATCTCAGGACTGGCAGATGCCCTCTCAGAGTGGATGTGGGTGAAGATATCGCAGGACTGGCAGATGTTATCTCAAAGTGGATGAGGGTGAACGTATCTCGGGACTGGCAGATGTCGTCTCAGAATGGATGTCCGTGAAGCTATCGCAGGACTGGCAGATGTTCTCTCAGACTGGATGAGGGTGAAGGAATCTCAGGACTGGCAGATGTCCTCTCAGAGTGCATGAACGTAAAGGTATCTCAGGAGTGGCAGATGTCCTCTCAGAGTGGATAAGGGTGAAGGTATCTCAGGACTGGCAGATGTCCTCTCAGAGTAGATGAGGGTGAAGGTATCTCAGGATTGGCAGATGTCCTCTCAGACTGGATGAGGGTGAAGGTATCGCAGGACTGGCATATGTCCTCTTAGAGTGGATGAGGGTGAAGGTATCTCAGGACTGGCAGATGTTATCTCAGAGTGGATGCAGGGTGAAGGTATTTTGGGTCTAGCAGATGTCCTCTCAGAGTGGATGAGGGTGAAGGTATCTCAGGACTGGCAGATGTCCTCTCAGACTGGATGAGGGTGAAGGTATCTCAGCACTGACAGATGTCCTCTGAGAGTGGATGACAGTGAAGGTATCTCAGGACTGGCAGATGTCCTCTCAGAGTGGATGAGGGTGAAGGTATCTCAGGACTGGCTGATGTCCTCTCAGAGTAGATGAGGGTGAAGGTATTGCATGACTAGCAGATGTCCTCTTAGAATGGATGAGGGTGAAGCTATCTCAGGACTGGTAGATGTCCTCTCAGAGTGGATGAGGGTGAAGGTATCTCAGAACTGGCAGATGTCCTCTCAAGAGTGGATGAGGGGAAGGTATCGCAGGACTGGCAGACGTCCTCTTAGAGTGGATGAGGGTGAAGGTATCTCAGGGCTGGCAGATGTCCTCTCAGACTGGATGAGGGTGAAGGTATCTCAGCACTTACAGATGTCCTCTCAGAGTGGATGACAGTGAAGGTATCTCAGGACTGGCAGATGTCCTCTCAGAGTGGATGAGGGTGAAGGTATCTCAGGGCTGGCAGATGTCCTCTCAGACTGGATGAGGGTGAAGGTATCTCAGCACTTACAGATGTCCTCTCAGAGTGTATGACAGTGAAGGTATCTCAGGACTGGCAGATGTCCTCTCAGAGTGGATGAGGGTGAACGTATCTCAGGACTGGCAGATGTCCTCTCAGACTGGATGAGGGTGAAGGTATCTCAGGACTGGTAGATGTCCTCTCAGACTGGACGAGGGTGAAGGTATCTCAGGACTGGCAGATGTCCTCTCAGAGTGCATGATTATGAAGGTATCTCAGGACTAGCAGATGTCCTCGCAGAGTGGATGAGGGTGGAGGTACCTCAGGACTGGCAGATGTCCTCTCAGTGTGCATGAATGTGAAGGTATCTCAGGACTGGCAGATGTCCTCTCAGAGTGCATGAATGTGAAGGTATCTCAGGACTGGCAGATGCCCTCTCAGAGTGGATGTGGGTGAAGATATCGCAGGACTGGCAGATGTTATCTCAAAGTGGATGAGGGTGAACGTATCTCGGGACTGGCAGATGTCCTCTCAGAATGGATGTCCGTGAAGCTATCGCAGGACTGGCAGATGTTCTCTCAGACTGGATGAGGGTGAAGGTATCTCAGGACTGGCAGATGTCCTCTCAGAGTGCATGAACGTAAAGGTATCTCAGGAGTGGCAGATGTCCTCTCAGAGTGGATAAGGGTGAAGGTATCTCAGGACTGGCAGATGTCCTCTCAGAGTAGATGAGGGTGAAGGTATCTCAGGATTGGCAGATGTCCTCTCAGACTGGATGAGGGTGAAGGTATCGCAGGACTGGCATATGTCCTCTTAGAGTGGATGAGGGTGAAGGTATCTCAGGACTGGCAGATGTTATCTCAGAGTGGATGCGGGGTGAAGGTATTTTGGGTCTAGCAGAAGTCCTCTCAGAGTGGATGAGGGTGAAGGTATCTCAGGATTGGCAGATGTCCTCTTGGAGTGGATGAGGGTGAAGGTATCTCAGGACTTTCAGATGTTATCTCAGAGTGGATGAGGGTGCAGGTATCTCAGGACTGGCAGATGTCCTCTCAGACTGGACGAGGGTGAAGGTATCTCAGGACTGGCAGATGTCCTCTCAGGTTGCATGAATGTGAAGGTATCTCAGGACTGGCAGATGTCCTCTCAGAGTGAATGAGGGTGAAGGTACCTCAGGACTGGCAGATGTCCTCTCAGAGTGCATGAACGTGAAGTTATCTCATTACTGGCAGAAGTCCTCTCAGAGTGGTTGTGGATGAAGGTATCTCGGGACTGGCAGATGTTTTCCCAGAGTGGATGAGGATGAACGTATCTCGGGACTGGCATATGTCCTCTCAGAATGGATGTCCGTGAAGGTATCGCAGGACTGGCAGATGTTCTCTCAGAGTGGATGAGGGTGAAGGTATCTCAGGACTGGCAGATGTCCTCTCAGAGTGCATGAATGTGAAGGTATCTCAGGAGTGTCAGATGTCCTCTCAGAGTGGATAAGGGAGAAGGTATCTCAGGACTGGCAGATGTCCTCTCAGAGTGGATGAGGGTGAAGGTATCGCAGGACTGGCAGATCTCCTCTCAGAGTGGATGAGGGTGAAGGTATCGCAGGACTGGCAGATGTCCTCTCAGAGTGGATGAGGGTGAAGGTATCTCAGGACTGGCTGATGTCCTCTCAGAGTGGATGAGGGTGAAGGTATCGCATGACTAGCAGATGTCCTCTTAGAATGGATGAGGGTGAAGGTATCTCAGGACTGGTAGATGTCCTCTCAGAGTGGATGAGGGTGAAGGTATCTCAGAACTGGCAGATGTCCTCTCAGAGTGGATGAGGGGAAGGTATCGCAGGACTGGCAGATGTCCTCTTAGAGTGGATGAGGGTGAAGGTATCTCAGGGCTGGCAGATGTCCTCTCAGACTGGATGAGGGTGAAGGTATCTCAGCACTTACAGATGTCCTCTCAGAGTGGATGACAGTGAAGGTATCTCAGGACTGGCAGATGTCCTCTCAGAGTGGATGAGGGTGAAGGTACCTCAGGGCTGGCAGATGTCCTCTCAGACTGGATGAGGGTGAAGGTATCTCAGCACTTACAGATGTCCTCTCAGAGTGGATGACAGTGTAGGTATCTCAGGACTGGCAGATGTCCTCTCAGAGTGGATGAGGGTGAAGGTATCAGGACTGACAGATGTCCTCTCAGAGTGGATGAGGGTGAACGTATCTCAGGACTGGCAGATGTCCTCTCAGACTGGATGAGGGTCAAGGTATCTCAGGACTGGCAGATGTCCTCTCAGACTGGACGAGGGTGACGGTATCTCAGGACTGGCAGATGTCCTCTCAGAGTGCATGAATATGAAGGTATCTCAGGACTAGCAGATGTCCTCTCAGAGTGGATGAGGGTGGAGGTACCTCAGGACTGGCAGATGTCTTCTCAGAGTGCATGAATGTGAAGGTATCTCAGGACTGGCAGATGTCCTCTCAGAGTGCATGAATGTGAAGGTATCTCAGGACTGGCAGATGCCCTCTCAGAGTGGATGTGGGTGAAGATATCGCAGGACTGGCAGATGTTATCTCAAAGTGGATGAGGGTGAACGTATCTCGGGACTGGCAGATGTCCTCTCAGAATGGATGTCCGTGAAGCTATCGCAGGACTGGCAGATGTTCTCTCAGACTGGATGAGGGTGAAGGTATCTCAGGACTGGCAGATGTCCTCTCAGAGTGCATGAATGTGAAGGTATCTCAGGAGTGGCAGATGTCCTCTCAGAGTGGATAAGGGTGAAGGTATCTCAGGACTGGCAGATGTCCTCTCAGACTGGATGAGGGTGAAGGTATCGCAGGACTGGCATATGTCCTCTTAGAGTGGATGAGGGTGAAGGTATCTCAGGACTGGCAGATGTTATCTCAGAGTGGATGCGGGGTGAAGGTATTTTGGGACTAGCAGATTTCCTCTCAGAGTGGATGAGGGCACATTTCTGGTTGGCTGAAGATCGATCTATTGGCGTTTGGAGAGGTTCTGTGAGGGCAAGATGATGTTTTGTGAGGACTGGTTAAAGTAATGTGGGAATCAGATAAGGGCCCCTCAGAACAAGCTGACTATCTGTAATGGAATGTTCAGAGACCTCTTAACAGCAGCATAAAGGTCCTTTGCGGATCTCTGACCCCCACAGTATATTCCTGTCCCCACACTTACCAATCTGTTGCCAGTGTAGTGCCCGTGGCTTTTAATGCTGACAGTGTGAGGGTAGGGGCATGAACAACTGAACTGCAGATTTGTTACATCTTTGAGTTCAACCTCAAATAAAACCCCCTTAACTTCTAACACACTGAGATGTATGAGATGTGATAAAGGTTGTTTCTATTTTACTTTGTTCTAAAATCAACATCAACAGAATTCAACATTCCCCGTTAAACATTTCTGAAGGTTATTTGACTCAGAGGGGATGCCCACATATTTTCTCAAGGGGGAGGGGGTCCATATAAAAAGGTTTGAAGACCAACAATGTCTAATATCATATTAAAATATCCCTCGATAAATGTTAGATTGTTTAATGCACAAAGCATTTCCTTTGCAGAATTCACAGACAACCACAGTCTAGACACAGCATACTTAATAAAACATAGCTAAATAAAGACTCAGAGTCTGTTCTTAAATCAGCTCTAGCACCTAATTCATAAATCTAGAAGAATTTTATTGGTGGAGTGACTGGGGGAGTGGCTGCAAGATGCAAATCTAGCCTAGCACCCTTTAAAACAGAGGGGACCCAATTGACAAATCTATTTGCACATGTAAGACAGATTTAGACATGCAAATATCGTTACCTAAGAGTGTAAAACCAATTTTCGAATTCAGGAAAATTGGTGTTACACTTATAAATGTATTTATTCAATCACTCAAAGATTTTTATGAGTAAATCTGCGAGTGGTGTGTGGGGTGGAGTGAGCAGTAAGTGGACAACACTTGTGAGTTCATGAACACTACTCATTTATAGCTGGTTATTCACAAACTTTTCTCTGCCCCTTTACCACGTGAAAAAGTCTGAGATTCTATTTCCTGTCAAAGGTTGCAGGAAATCCCCGACAAGGACTACAAGAAATCCCTTTCCAAGGTGGAAACTGAAAGGTATCACCTCTAAAATTGCCGGTGGTGTAGCTAAGGTTTTTCTCCAAATGGCATTATGTTTTCCCATTGGAGGAAAAAAAGGAATTAGCAGTAGCATTTACAATTTCACTGCCAATTTTCACACGAGAAAATAAATATATGTGTGTATATTTTTGTTTCAGTAAATGGAATTCACGATATTTTCCGGGAGTACTCTTGATGGCCTGTGACCGTCAAAGGTTTCCAGGCATAACCTGAAAACGTTGGGTAATCTTAAAAAGTTCGAAATCTGCATCCGTAAGAGGTCGGAAACCTACGGTAATTTTTTGGGAACGAGGCGATTGGTTTTTAACATTATTGTTAATTGTATGCATAAAGCCACTATTGCCTTCTTCTTGGCACCAAGACTTTTAACGGCAACGTTTGTGTCTGATTTAAGCACTTTTAAGTATATTGCTAATAATGAGTACATACATTAAGTTGGTTTGGAAATCCCTAAGGTAAAGAGGCAGCAAACCTCTGAGAAGTGCTGATGCAGCATCTGAAACTTCCACAAGCAGTACAGACATAATAAAGACTGCATAGTACATTGGCTCAGGTTATTATGTCTCGTCTCAATACTACAATCCATGTGTTGCATTAGTCGGAGAATTGTGCCGTAAAATTTAAGATTGGTTTGGAAAAAATAGTTTCTTACAAGCAGAAGGAGAGGACTGTGTGAACTGGTGGTCTAGGGAAAGCTAAGTGTGACATGGTGTTACCACACCTTAGAAAGATATTAGATCTTTGTCTGCACTGCACTGGCCCTCTATTTAGTGAAAAACTCTACTGTGAGATGCTAGAAAGAAGGTTGGAGGTCCTAGCACCCAACAGAAACCAACAAATAAGGGTACTGAAAAAAAAAAAAAGTCATAATGCTGAATTGAGATTGTTTAATGCTGAGGATGTCGCAGACACAAAAAGAGCAGCAGATAAACCTATCTCTAGACATATATTAAAGTTTCAGCGCATGTTGGATAAATGTCTAACAGGGAAACACCCTCCGTACTGCATCCCCTAAATGTGAAATATTTATTGTTATGTTAATAAAAATCTTTGCACTTTCAATATGAAAAAACAAATAACGCAAAAGATCTTCATAATCAATTTGATGTGTATTTGTAAAGTGTATTATGACCCGCAAGATTATCCTGGCGCTGAACAGATGTGTGGGCCTAGCCATCCCTATGTTATGTTATGTTAACTAAGCTTATAAAGCGCACAGCTGCCTCAGCAAAGAGGCGTCCCGGCGCTAGCAGTAGAAAGGCAGGGAGGCTAAGAAGGTGGGCAAAACGGCAGAAGGAGGAGTGAACACAAAAAAAGACAAAATTAGGCCACAGGAAAAAGGTAAGTCTTAATGGCTTTACGGAAAGCCAGCAGGCAATTCAGACTACGGATCTGACAGGGCAGAGAGTTCCATAACTTGGCTGCCAAGCAACGAAAGGACCGCCCCCCGGCACGGAGACGGTTCACTCGAGGGATCACAGCCAAGTATTGCCCCAATGAGCGCAGCTGGCGTCCCGGAACATAAGGAACTAACAAGTTGGCCAAAAGCCCGGGAGACGCAAACTTAAGAATTTTAAAGGATAGGCAAAGAGCCTTAAATTCGATTCGCTTGGCCATGGGCAGCCAGTGTAATTGCCGGATAGCACCAGCTGTTGAGCATCTGCGCGGGAGCCCCAGCAGGGCTCTGGCGGCTGCATTTTGGACTCGCTGCAAGCGCATCACCTCAGCCTGATTAGCCCCCAGGAGGAGCGAGCTGGCGTAGTCAAGTCTAGATAGAATCGTCGCCTGGACGATCAACTGACGAGTAGGTGGGTCAAAGATCCCCAGCAGGGGTCTAAGTCCACGAAGAAGGCCGAAACAAGTGCCGGCTACCTTCTTGGTATGATCCTGGAAGCTGAGGGTGGAGTCCATCCAAACCCCTAAGTTTTTAACCACTATGGTAGGTTGGTTTATTGAAAAGCCAGGCCTTTGGCTTCAAGATGAGAAGAGGATGCTCTGATGTGGAGTGGGAGGCTTTTTCCATGCTTTAGGAGCTATGTAAGAGAACGCTCGTCCTACTGATCTGCTTCTGTGTATGTGTGGGATGTGTGTGAGCAGAAGTCCTTTAAAGCGGAGGTGTCTGAGTTGTTGGTGGAAGGAGATGCAACTGTTGAGGTAAGTTGGTCATAAGTTGTGCAGTGCCTTGAATGTGTATGTCAGGAATTTGAAATGAGTGTGTTTGTGTAGTTTGTGTATCAAGAGCAAGTGGAGCTCCCTGAGGTATGGTGGGATGTGCATTCTGTGTGGGAGGTTGCGGATGAGTCAAGCTGCCATGTTGGAGAGGGTGGAGCTTGCGTTCTATCCATTAAGAATTCGCAAATGCAGTGGATAGTGGGTCCTTGGATGTCAGTCTCGTTCAGGCGCATGATGAGGATGAGATCTGATACTGTGTCAAATGCTGCAGAAAGATCCAGGAGAATGAGGGCTGCCATGTTTCCTCTGTCAACGATCATGCAAATGTTGTCTGTTTGCGGTGATGAGTGCTGTTTCTGTTCTGTGCTTGGGCCATGATCCAGATTGTATCAAGTGGCTGGGACAGCGGATGTGTTTTTGAGCAGGAGCATGAGGGTGGCATGTTTCCAAGTATCCAGGAATGTGGCTGAGTCGATGAAGACATTGAGGATGATTCTAGAGCTTTGCTGATTAGTATGAGTCCTTTGGTAAAGGCGTGGTGGGGGCAAGGGTAGATAGTGCCCTGAGTGAATGGTCTTCATAGTAGCAGCAATTTTGATGGTTGTGTCGGAGGGCCACAAGGTCAGTGCTCATTCTTTGGCTGTGATGGTAAGTTGAGTTGCAATGCGGAGGGGGTCCGGTTATGTGTCGAAGATGCTGTACATGGAGGTGATTTTGTTACAGAAGAATTCCGAGAGCTTGCTGCAAAGGTCTTGTGAGGGGATGATGTTGCTGGAGGTGACAGGAGATGCAGTGAAATCTTTGAGGACAGTGAAGTTTTCGTTGTTGCTGTTAGTGCTGGCGTTGAAGTGATTTGCAAGACCTATGCACTTGGTTTTCCGTATCTGCTAGTGGTAGCGTTTTTGGGCTGATTTGAAGATGTTTTTATCTGTAGTGTCTTGATTTGTTCTCTATTTGTGCTCCAGTTGCTTAGAAAGGAATATCATCAGCCAGAATTCCTCTGTGTACCAGCTGGCCCATTGTCAGGCTTTTACCATTGGGGTGCGCTTAAGGGTTGACTCATGTGGTGATCCAGCTTTTTTGGTTCTTGATGGCTTTTGGTAAGTTGCTGGTGTACTCCGGCTGGTGTGCAGAAAGAGTGGAAGCCCACTCCTCTTCTGTAATGCTTTACCATCTGCCGCGGGCGGTTTCAGTGGTGGTAGGTCTGTGGTGGTGCAGGATGGGTATGCTGAACTGACGAGTGCGTGGTCTGTCCAGGTCATAGTTGGTTGTCGACTGTGATGTTACTGATTGAGGAGAAAATCAAGTCCAAGAGGTGTCCGGTGGTGCGGGTGAGTTCGGTAATGTGCTGGGTGAGGCCAACATTGTTTAGGTTTTCAGAATGGGCTGTAGAGTTTGCGTCAGTGCGATCTTCTAGATGAAAGTTAATGTATCCCATGAGGATGATGGTGCTGATGTTGATGAAGGGAGTGAAAAAGTCTGGGATGTAACTGGTGAAATTGGTGAGGGGTCCAGGTGGTTTGTATATCAGGGTTCTGCATAGGGAGAAGGTGTATGTGATGCATATCTTGAACGTGATGTGTTTCATGTAGTCGGTGGGGGTGTCCGTGTAGGCGGTTGTTGTTATCTTTGATTATTATGGCGACTCCACCTCCGGGCTTGTGCTGATTGTCTTGCCTGGCGACCGTGTAGCCGGCAGGGATGTCTGTACAGATCAATCACACAAAATTGAGAGTAGGAGACAAATTGGTCATTTCAGACCAGGTAGTCCCTAATTTACAGACATGAATGGCCATTAGGCACAGCCTCGTAGGTAAAAATGGAGCATAAAATAGAACAGTATAAATAAAAACAGGCTAATTAGCATTATTTGAAATGCACAAAAGATGATGGGCTTGCAATTTGTCTAACCACTTGCGATTGCTCAGGGTTGCATCCCAACCTATCGTTCTTTTGCTCCCCATGCCACCTCAGTTTGGACCCAGCCATCTGCAAATCAGCCTTGATCCTGCTCCTCATGGAACACTCCAGCCTGAACAGCCAGGCCAGGTCCTCCCGGAACCAGAACACAAGCTATCCAGGACCGGTTTCACCCTAGTTGTGGGATCATCAGCTTACAGCTTGGTTCCAGTGATACAGTGAGCATGGGACTCACGTGTGAGCATACCCATGCCACTTAGGGGGTACATGAAACACACAATTGTTTTTAATTAGCATGATTCAACACTGTAAAATGAATATTTATTGCAATGCTTCACTTGAGTTAACAGTGCATCATCATGTTTAATAATTTCAGCACAATAAAAGAGATCGGAGATAAAGTGTGAATTAAATGCTTTTCTTCCACCAAAAAGGCTGAGCAGATGCAATGTAAAAGGATAATGTCTTGCTTTCAGTGCCCACATGTTCTACAGCTACTACGAATAAAAATTAGAATGAGGAGCGTAGCATCTTTACGTGTAAAGCAAGAAATATAAAACAAAGGTTCTTACCCCTTACTTTTAAGGCCAAACTCTTTATGAGATAAGACTGGGCTAGTTGGGGTCTAAAAGTTTGCAATGTGTAATTGGACCAGTTTTTACACCTGAAGACTAATACATATCACCCACAAATGAAATCAAATTCTGCTGTCCCTTTAAATCGTTGTTAAAGGGCATATAGTTTATATTAGACCCGGGGTAGAGGAAGAAGATCAATAATTTAGCGAGGTTAATAGATAGCGGTATTGCGTATTAGGTGCCTGTAACTTAGGGGCAATACTTTATTTCCCTATAAGGGAAGGCTTGTCAAAGACCCTTCATTTGCTAACTTTGCAATATGTATTGTTAAACTCTGTAGTCTTTAAAGAGTCTCTAGTGAACATTGTATCTAGAAAACATTAAAAAATTTCAGAAAACACAAAGGGGTCAATTTGCAAAAGCAGTTATTTATATATGGGAAGGATTCTTTTACACAATCTTATATGCCTTTGTGAATCAGCCCCCAACATGTCCTCTCCCTATTAGTGAAAATGCAGAAAGGGCACAACCTTTTATTTTTTACTAATTGTATCTGAATAGTTCTTGAATGTTCCAAATGTATTCCCTTCTTATTTTTTTGTGTTTGATCAGCCTTATTTAGAAGGAAAATACAGAAAAAGTGCTTAGCAAAATATAACAAATGTGAACAGTGAATGCATAAGTAAGTTAACAAGGCAAAAGGTTCTAAAACTGTTTACAATTTTAGAAATCTCATTGGGAAAGAAGGTTGACAAAAGGTGGGGTGAAGGGGGAAATACAAACCAACAATTGAAGATCGAATAGCAGTATGACGCAATAAATACATGAAGTTTGAATAATTAAAATACATGGTTGATATGATAAAATATAATAAGGAATAGCAAAGAAAGTTACAGTTTACGGAGGTTTAACATTTTTAGAATTTGTATAATTAACATGTTGTTTAGCAGCAAAATCTAAATAAATTGTTAAATGGGACCAATATAAATCTCTATCAACATGTGATCTGCACGAAGGGGTAAAGGCTATATCTAATCTATGATAATGACAAACATTATACAATCAAGCTTTGGAAGAAATGTTAGTAGAACACTTCCAATTAATTGTAATTTGTTGAAAAGCCTAGGCTAACATGAGGTCAAAAAAATCCTTTTTTATGTGAGCTTAGTATGACAGTATCGGATAAGCGTCATAAAAAATGATGTTGACATAGGACAATACAAATTAAAAATTCTTCTGAGTTGGGACCAAACTTTTTTCCAGAAAGAAGCAGTGGGAGGGCATAAAAAGAGAAGGTGCATCAGATTGCCGTGTGGGTGCCCGCATGAGCAACACGCTTTATTATTTGATTTAGAAAAATTGCCTGTAGATACAGGTGTGAAAAATAATCTATGATATAAAAAGAACATAGATTGAGTAGTGGAGGCTGATCTGGAAATTTGTAAGGCCCTAGACCAGATATTGTTCCAGAAGTAGATGGTCCAAGCACATCTCAAATCTGTTTCCCAGCTAAGCTCTATCTTTTGGATCGAGGAGGTTCTGGGGTGAAAAAATATTTAGAAATAGGGGAGGCCTTGGGAGTGAGTGTAAGTATTTTTAAAAATGAGTTATCGGAAGAAGGAGATGTAGAAATTGATGCAAGTGATTAAAAAAATCTAAGAAGATTTCTATAAGAATAGAAAATCTATGCGAAAACTATTGAGGACAATTAAAAGTTGTTTGAAATTGAGGGAAAGAGCGAAGATCTATACCATTAAATAAGTCTCGAACCCTTAATATACCCCTTTGTCTCCAAGACTTCCAATATAAAGGTTTGTTGTTGATAGTGATAAGATTATTGTACTAAAGAGAAGAGTTTAAAAAAGAATTTCGAGATGAAGACTGTGGTTGATAATAAGGTTTCAATAGAAGACATGTATGTTTAAATAACAGTGGCGATATAGTAATGTTCTTTGAAGAAAAAGATAAGACTTCTTTAGGAGAGAACTGTTCAAGTAAGGAATGTTCTATATCAAGCCATGTAGGCATGAATGGAGAAGAATTTGAAAGGAGCCATTTAAAGGCCTGTCGAAAAACAAAAAGCTTTATGATATGTGCGAAAGTCTGTAAAATTGAAACCCTCTACCATTTTGGGTTTCTTAACAATTGATAAGGAGAGTCTAGATTTTTTCTTGTTCCGGAGAAAGTTGGAAAGGAGAAAGGTAATTTTTTTAAAAGTAGGTAAGTGGTATGTGTACTGGGATCATGGACAAAATATATAACAGAATAGGAGTAATCATCATTTTAATGCAGTCAAGGTGACCCCACCAAGATAGAAATAACGGATTCCAAGAAGAAATACGTTTTTCAATTCTATTTAAACCTTCTTTCATATTCAATGTAACTGAATTTGTAATAAAGTTGGCAAACTATATACCTAGATATTTAGGGGCCGATTCCGATTCGGGCCGGAAATCACCCCGAACGAGCCGGACCCGGAGAGATTTCCGACCGAATCGGACCCGTGCAGCCCGACCGAACGAGTACGATGCGTCCGTATGCTATCGTACTCGAGTCGGTCGGACTCCCATTGAAGTCAATGGGAGCCGGTCGTACAACGCGTACGCGGGCTCCCATTGCCTCAATGGGTGCGAAGCGACTCGCGCCGTACACGCACAGGTAGGGGGGGCCCATGGGTCCCCCCTGTGTGCGACTCGCGCGGCTACGCGTACAGGGGGGTCTGACACGGACCCCCCAAGTACGGCTCCGACTGCTCTTTCGAGCCGGACGGCGCGTGTCGGTCGGACTGCTCGCGGTGCGCATCGTACTTACCCAGCCGGGGAACGTCTCCATTGCGCAGTGCGAGTCGTGTCCGAGCGAGTCGGTCGGTGCGGTTCGACCCGGGAACGAGTCGGTCGGAGCGGTTGGGACGCCCGAACGAGTCGGTCGGCGATTTCGCATCGTACTCTCTCGTCCGGACGCGCGTACGGATCGGTCGGGAAATACGGCTCCGAATCGGATCCGGTTAAGCCGAATCCGATTCGGAGCCCTACCGGCCGAGATCGGAATCGGCCCCTTAATCTTAGAATTATTCCAGTGGAAGCCAGTAGATGCAAAAGACTGTTTGACTCAGAATTTGGTAATGGGCATAACTTCTGTTTATCAGATTTAATTTCATAACCAGAGACGGAGGAGAACTCATAGATGTCATGAAGCAAAGCAGGGATTTTAATGTCAGGATTAGAAAGGAAGAAAAGAATATTATCCGCAGAGGCAGAAAGCTTCAAATGATTATGATTAAAGGTTATTGTTTTGAATTCGAGATAAAAAGGGTTCAAGGGCTAAAATAAATAAAAGGGGAGATAAAGGACAGCCTTGACGAACTCCTCCTTGTAATGGGAAGTTTTGGAATACGCGCCTGTTGATCAACACAGAAGCCACTGGAGCCTTATAAAGTAAAAATATAAGTGAAATAAAATTAGGGCCAAAGCCGTGCCAAGTAAGGGACTGAAGTAGAAAGGACCAGTCAACTCTTTCAAATGCCTTATCCTCATCTATAGCGAGGGCCGCTAAGGAATATGGAAGAGAAGAAGCTTTATTTAATACATTAAAAAATAGCCTAGAATTGTCTGAGGTCAGTCGACCCTTAACAAAACCAGACTGTTACTTACCTATCAATTTAGGAAGAAATGGATCAAGCCGCAAAGCCAGTAGTTTGGCGAAAATATTATAATCTACATTTATGAGGGAGCTGGTCAGTAATTTTCACACTGCAAAGGATAATGACCTTCCTTGGTATAAGGCAAATCGTTGATTCATGAAAAGTACCCCCAGCTGAACCAGTAGTATCGAAAAATGTAAATAGTTGCATAAGTTTAGGAAGTAGTATATTTGAAAAGTGCAAATAAAACTCTACCGAAAATCCATCTGGGCCAAATGTTTTCCCTTTCTTAAGTGAGTTGAGAGCTTTGAGTATTTCTGAGACTGGCAACTCCGTTTCAAGGGACGTGAAGTTAAGAGTATCATGGGAAGGAGAGGGAATGGAATTGAGGTAGGTCTCAATAAGAGAAGAGTGAACAGGGGTATCAGGAGAAAAGATCTTGTGATAAAATGCAAATAAACTACATTTCTCAACCCTAGTGATCAGTTCAGTTAAAACAACTTTGGCATAGACTTCAGGTGAGTGAAGGGTGAATAAATGAAAAACTACTTTTAAAAGAAAGGGTGGGAGAAAGAATGGACTGGGTTAGAGCAAGTGGGGAGGAGAAGGCAACATGGAGAGCGTGGGGTGGGTATTTTATGGGGTTGAGGTAGCACTCAAGAGAATAATAAAAGGGATGTTGCTTCAAAGCAGTGAAATAAAGAAAGCCGTAAGTGGTGAGCTGGCCCTGCAATTTGGAGTTTTAATGGTCTTTCCTGCTGCTGTTCTAGCAGGAATGTTTCCTGGAAGACTGAAAGTCAGTGAAGACAGCCTAAGTTTATGCAGCCCTAAATCATCTGCAAATTCCAAATCACAAACATCTTGGTGCTGAAGTTTGGGAGAATCAATTCCTAGTGCCACACTGCGGGAAGATATAACATTGAACCTTCACTCTATGGATCAATGGAGGTGAAATCTCTCTTTAATGCAGAAGCAGCAAGCAGAGTCCCGGGTGAACTGGTAGCAAAGTGGCTTTCAATGGTGGATCCACTGACCAATCTTCGTTGCCACTGAAGAAATGCACATAAAGACCATTTATGTGGAAAATGCATTGTTCTTCAGGGCATTTTCATAACGCATCTAATTCTACCCACTCCACTCTCACTGCTACTTTCCTCACTCAAGGTTTTAACACATATTTTGTAACACTAAATAGAACACATGTGTCCATTTTCCAAATGTATGCTTTTGCGCACGTAATCTCAGCCTTGGCAATGTTGCTACATTTACACATTTACATGCATTGCAAACTGTGCAAAGAGGTTTGGTCCCTTAATCATACTATAAAAGAGAAAGAGATTTGGGATGGGAAGAGGGTGATTGTAATGATCTGTAGCCTGCACTTACTATACCTTACCTTTGCCAGGCAGCTTAGAGAGAGGTTTTGCCCCTTCGAACAGTGCGAAGTGCCTGCGTATAATCCAGGAAACTACCTTTGTCATGATGTCATAGAAATCCCATGAATTTGGAAATGATGGCGGCCATTTTAAAGTTATCGAATAAATAAGTTCTTTGTGGTCCAGAGTGCCCTTGTTAAACAACTGAGATATACTGTTGCTGCATCCAGGACCTTCTTGCCAGAACTTGTTGAAGACTTTGGAGAATGTTTGTTAACGTTTTTGGAAGTTATTGAAGTCTGAACTGAATACAGAGAAGTTTTCTTAGGATTCCAAACGTATTGTGGAAACAAACTCTATTTGTTAAAGTAGTGTTTCAGAGATATCCCTAAAAGTTAAAGCGAAAGCGTTAATGGAGGATAGTATAGCGTCATCTACCACTCCAATAAATGCCTGGATAGGGTTTACGACCCGACTGCTAATGCATGCTTCAGCATTAACATTCAGAGCAAGCCAAACATCCCAATGGCCAGGGGCAACAATGAAAAAAAACGTAGATCTAAGAAAAGATCTCAGAAGGGAAATCAGGAAGGCCAGGAAACCTGGTACAGCAACAATTGCATGGGAAAAAATTAAAATATTTGAAACAGCAATATAAAAAACAACTCTGGACAGAGGAGAAGAAAGTCCGAAGATTTCTGGGCGAACAGTTTGTTCAACTGTAAAAGATCAAATACCAGAGCCTTCTGGACAACAATTAATGGCACTGGCAGGGAAGGAAGAGTAATAAACACCTCGTGTGTCACGGAATAAGACTGGGTGGCTTACTAGATGAAGACCTTTGGCAAACAAGAGCGCTCCTTAGTGCACGAAAATTGTAAAGTAGTCCAGTCAGACCGTGTCAAAAACCCAGTAATGTCGCTATGGAGCAGTAGCCCAACTCCTCTGGCATTCTCACACTGCGCACCAGCAAGAGTGGTAAAAGTTATCATGGCTGGTAGAAGCGATGCGGCGCCAGGCCCTAAAGGCATTCCGCAAGCTATATTTAAGCAAGATCCGAAATACTGGGCCAGGCCGATAACGGATGAATAATTCCAAAGAACTCGAGGGGGTCGACAATAAATCCAGTTTTAAAGGGGGGGATCGACGAAATCCAGCGAATTGCAGGCTAATTGCGCTTACCGACTCAGAAGCAGAATACTACGCCTCGCTAGTCCTGGAAGATTTAATCGATTGGTCTAACACCAATAACTTGATCCCACTCCACCAGACAGGGTTCCGGAAAGGTTATGTACCACCGTCAACATGCTAGCAGTAACAACAATTGCTAAGAAATGTAAACGCTGGAAGAAACAAGCATTGGCATAGCCAATAGGTCTCGCTTTTGGGACCTTATAAGTATTTAGTTATGCAGCACAATATCCTTAGTGCAACAACATCAACTGTTGCATGGCTAAACACTTATAATGTCCCAAAGGCGAGACCTATTGGCTATGCCAAAATATCCTTAGTGCAACAACATCAACTGTTGCATGGCTAAAAACGTATAAGTTCCCAAAGGCGAGACCTATTGGCTATGCCAATGCTTGTTTTACTTAATACCGGCTATGCCCACCTAGGTTGACCTTATGGACCTGGTAGAGGATGCCTGAGGAGGTGGGGTTGACCTTAGCACCTGGTAAAGGTGCTACGTCCCAGTACACCTCCCTGTGATCACCGCTGTTTGTTGGCTGCAGGCATTTATAGAAAAATTGTCAGAGAGAGTTTTTATCCATGATTTATGCTCCATTGTAATCTGGTCATAGCCTTCTCCTGTGTACACTAAAGAAGGCTGAGGTTTATTGGATCAAAGTCAATATGTAGCAATATTATGTAGAGTGTCAGTTATTTTCTCTTCAATCTTTTTTTTTTTTTAATGTGCAGTTTAGTTGGGCCACTCTGCATTTACATTCTTTATTGCTCAAATGCTGTCCAATAATAACATGGGATTGTTGGTCTACAATGTAGAGGTAGTTTATGTTTCAATTGTATGGGCACCAATAGGCACTTTTGCCTCACCTCAGACAGGTGCACTTTAATATGGTGACATGACCTGCCCATCTCGCTCTTCCTACTTTTTATGGTTTCTGAAAGCATACCATGAAATCTTTGGTTCCAGAACTTTCCGTGGTTAAGATAAATCAACTTTGCTTCTATACATGTCTCAGTGTGAACCTTAAGCTACAGAGATGCAATATTTATTGTTACAGCCTAGGTGCGTGGTTTCTCCGAGTCACTTGCTTATACCAAAGTCATAAATATTTATAAATGGTCCTAGATGAGTCATTTTGCTATAATGGCTTTGCATAGCTACTGATGTCCTGGGTGCCAAAGTTTTAGGCCACTTCATTAAATTTAAGTTACATGCAGCCTGCTGGGTAATCCATAGTGGTAAACAACACCAGGAGTGTCATCAGTGGTGTGTGGGTTGTAGTTGACTCTTTAACTGGTATTGTCCTTCAGGGCACCCCAATCTGGACAACACTGGGTGGTGCATCTCAGTTTGTGTAGAAAGGTGGACTCAAAAAGAAGCGTTCCCCTGCATTTAGCCTTCTTGTTTACCTAGTAAATAAGGTTGAGGTCTTATTTAATTCAAGACATTTCCACACATTTCCAAGTGTTTGTGTATTTTCATGTGAAGTGTCTGGTGTGGCCTAACACCCACCACATGCTGCGTGCGCATCGCTTTCTCTTGCAAACACTAGATAGCCAGTTTACACGTTACAGCAAGTCTTTATTATGTATGCATGGTAATTATGGAAGCTAAGTAGATATGTGTTGTATCTTGTTAGTCTGTAATATGCCTTTAAGTACAGTACTGCAATGTGTTCTGGAATGTCATGATGCGAACGACTGGAAGGATTCTGCTTGGAGCTGTTGGTGGAGCTTCTTCCCTGCTCCGCTGTTGATGTAGCCATTAAAGTAGTAATTTAACGTCAAACGACTCCAGTCAATTACTACAAATTACTGGCGACGATCAAGCTGGCTACATCAGGAACCCACGCAGCTGTGCCCACTTTAAGGCCGTTTCGCAATCAAGAAAGGAACATTTACAAGGTACTCTGTTACACCTTCTCGCGCTGACCTGCTCAGCTGTTCCTCATTCTTGTGAAAGTTTTTTTTTCCTCGCACAAGGGAGAGGGGAAAGTTTTATTTGAACTATTTTCCCTGATTTAACTGCCTCCCTCGCGCTGCCCACCTCGCGCTTGTCCTCTCACCGCCTCACGTCACTGCCTGCTTCCTCGCGGACCGATCCTGCTGCCATTGTTTCCTTGCGCGCTGCCTTCTCGGTGATCCCTGCACCGCATCATCCTCAACGCGTCATCACGTCACGCAAGAATCAGGAGCAGCGGCCATTTTAGGTGTTTGGGATCGCGAAGAGAGGCAACCACAACATTGAGGACATCGCGTCACGTTTTGTTTCGGCCATTTTGCAAGATTGGGCAGTTTTCCTTATATTAACGCTACACCATGTTCAACGTTGTTGAGGAAACCCTACCTCTCCTTTTGAAATTAAGCATCGTTCGACACATGTTTATGCATTTAGCATACATCGGTGATACACACACCTTTCGCAGTGTATCCTCCATACTAAACAGTGCTGGTTCTGTTCAAGGTTTATCAACTACTGCACAGTGATGCATACACCTTTTAAGTTTTAAACCAAGGTGTGAGGAGTTCCTTCATTACTTCTCTCCTTATATTATTTTGTTTCAAGATTTCTATGTTATTGCCACATAACCTTTGCTGACAACAAGTGTTTGCTGTTATTTTAACACACACTGGTAGTAAATTTTATTTTACTTACCTTTTATTACATCATTGCTTTTTCAAGCCTACCTACCTTAGTGGAGTTGTGTACCATGCAGTCTGTAAATCCTCCTCCGTCTTTTCTAGATTCTCCAGGTGATCCTCCTGTTAGGTGGGAGATATGGCATGATGCTTTCCAAACCTATTTGGGTGCCATTGGGGCACTGCGTTTTTGTGCAGAGAGAAAAAGTGCCTTCTCCTCCATTCTCTAGGATTTGAGGGAAGGACAATTTTTAAACATTTACCACCTTTGTCCCAAGAACAACTCAACGGGATGGATGAGTATGACGAAACCATTTTGAAACTTAAAATAAGATTTGACAAGCAACCAAGTCTTATGGTCCTAAGGCACAAATTTTTTAAAAGGAAGCAAGGGGAAGGAGAAGATGTTGACATTTACATTTCAGTGTTACGCAGACTGGCAGCTGACTGTAAATTCGAGAATTTTACAGATCAACTCATTAGAGACCAGTTCGTGTGTCAGTGTAAGGACAAGAATATTCGACAGAAACTCTTGAGTTTGAGTGATCCATCTCTTGATGAGACGATCAAGATTGCCAAGAGCGTGGAAATGTCTGTTGTTTCTCTCAAAGAGTTGGATGATAAACCCATTGATGGTGTGAATGTTGTAAATGTTAGCGGTTCACTTAATAATCGCTCCAAGATCAATCAATATGTGAGTCAGTCTGGTAGATCTAAATCCGAAGTAAATTTTCCTTACAGAGGTAATAACAGCATGTGCATAAAATGTGGCAATCCTCAACACACCAAAGGTTCGCGTTGTCCTGCAAATAATGTTATTTGCAATTATTGCAAAAGGATCGGGCATTTTGCTAAAGTTTGTTTAAAGAAAAAAAATCTGAAGAAACCAGTCATTTGTTCTGTTGAGTCTGATTCTGAGTCAAGGAAGGTGCTCTTCCCATAAAACATAAACTAAGAGGTGTGCCATTCAGCATAAGGGAGGATTTGGAGAAGGAACTGAAAGGTCTTTGTGAAAAGGGGATCATCGAACCTACGGACTCTTCACTCTGGCTTTCTCCTTTAGTCGTAGCCAGAAAGAGGGGAGGGGATCTTCGGGTCTGTGTTGATTTAAGATCACTTAACAAAGAAATTTGGGTTGATTCACATCCCCTGCCCAAGATCAATGATTTATTTTCTTCCACAAAAGGGGCACGCATCTTTTCAAAGTTAGATTTGGCATGTGCATACCACCAGGTGGAGCTCGATCCCGAGTCGAAACATCTCACTGCATTTGTATCGCCTTTGGGAACATTCCGTTACTGCCGCATGCCTTTTGGGCTGGCGTCAGCGGCGTCAGTGTTCCAAAGAATAATGAGCAACATTCTTAGAGATGTGGAGGGAGTTCTTGTGTTTCAAGATGATGTTCTTGTTTTTGGGAAGGATGTGGTTGCCCATGATCGTGTGTTGGAAAAAGTCTTGACTTTGTTCAAAAAGCGTGGAGTGGTATTAAAAGAAGGGAAGTGTCAATTTCAATGTTCTGAGGTGGAATACTTAGGACACATTATATCACAAGACGGAGTCAAGCCTAGACCAGGTTTACTTCAAGCAATTGTTGACGCGCCAGAACCGCATGATAAGGCGGGTGTCAAATCGCTACTTGGGCTATGTGAGTATTACTCACGTTTCATTGCCAACTTTGCATCTGTTGTGCGACCTATTAGCAATCTTCTCAAGAAAGGAGTCAAGTTTGTGTGGTGCAATGAGTGTGTTAATGCCCTCAAGGTTGTGAAGTCTGCATTAGTTACGAGTCCTGCGTTAAAACCTTTTGACCCTAGTTTGCCTTGTTGTGTCACTGTTGATGCGAGCCAGGTTGGCGTTGGTGCTACTTTGACACAAGTTGACAAGGTGTGCGAGAACACTGTGAGTTTTGCATCTAGGGTACTGAGGACACCGGTACTACAGTACTCAGTAATTGAAAGGGAGTTACTAGCCTGTGCATGGGCCATTGAGAAGTTCAGGCCTTTTATCTGGGGAAAGAGGTTCTTGCTTTTGACTGACCATAAACCGCTTGTTAACATTCTAGGCGGGGGTTTGAGTAAGTGTTGTACTCCTAGAATCATGCGTATGGTAACAAGGCTCCTTCAATATAACTTCGAAATTAAGCATATTTCAGGTGGGAAGAATGGCAGGGCAGATTTTTTATCGCGTTTTCCTGTTTTGTTGAATGATCATGAGGATGTGAGTTTGGATGAGTTTGTTAATGAGGATTGCGATGATTGTCTTGTTGCTGCCATGGATGTGCCAGATTTGGATTTAGGTTCAGAGAGTGATTGGCTGCAAGCGATTGAGTTGGGCAGTACTTTGAGGGAAGTTTGTGATTTTGTCAAAAAGGGGTGGCCTAGAGAAAAGGCTCTTCCTGTTCCTCTCCAACCTTTTTGGAAGGTTGAGAGTGAACTTTCCATTGAGGATGGTTTGTTACTTAGGGGTGACAAGTTTGTGCCTCCTTGTCTGTTCAGGAGAACCATTATTGGAAGAGCTCATGAAGGTCATCTTGGTTCTACCCTCACGAAACGGCGTATTTGGGACACCTATTGGTGGCCTGGGATGGATGCTGACATTGATTTGGTTGTTGCCAATTGCGTTGTTTGTTGTGCCGCAGATAAGAGTTTGAAGGTGTCGGTGCCTCCATTAATGCCTATTGAGTATCCTAAGGGTCCTTGGTTAAAACTTGGAATCGATGTCATGGGACCTTTCGAAGTTCTGCCAGGTGGATGCCGATTTATTTTGGTTCTTATGGATTATACCTCAAGATGGCCTGAGATCAAGATGGTTAGGGAAGCGAACACCAAAACTGTGATGGAGTTTCTTAAAAGCGTGTGGCTTAGAGAGGGATTTCCAGAATTTTTGGTTTCTGACAATGGGAAACAGTTTGTCAGTTCTGAATTTGAATCTTTCCTGGTTGAGTCTGGTGTGAAACATCTTAAGAGCTCACTGTACCACCCACAAACCAATGGTTTAGTAGAAAGGATGAACAGGGTTGTGGGTGAGTGTATCAGATGGTCTAGAGCGGGTAGCCATGATATTTCAAAATCGCTTGATGCCATGATTTGGTTCTATAGGACTACGCCTCACTCCTCTACGAAGATTTCCCCTTTCGAACTCCTGAGGGGACGGAAGCCCAACTCTAGTTTTAGACCTGCATGGATGAGGAAGTGGGTCAAGTTTGAATCTGATGTTGCTAAATTGATGTCTCTAGCTTCGGAAAATATGTCTGATACTCAATTGAAACAGAAACGTTGGTATGATTCAAAAAAAGGTGTGAAGGTTGCGCCACTTGAAGTGGGTGACTTCGTTAAGATCAAAACTGCTGTTCACTCTAGGAAAGGGGATTGTAAATTTAGTGAGCCGGTTGAAGTCATCAAGATTGTTGGAAATGCTGTGAAACTAGCAAATGGTTTCTGGTGGAACCTTAACAGGGTTGTGAAAGTTCGGATTAGGAGAGAATCTGTTAACAATAAGAACTTAGTTCCTGTTTCTGTAAACAATACTGTGACTGGTGTTCCTGAGGAGGTGGTTCCTCTGCCCACCAGTCTACCTAGGAAAAGTTCAAGATGTATAGTCAAACCTGCTAGGTATAGGTTATAAGTAAGTTCAAGATGTATTGTCTAACCTGCTAGGTATTGGTTATTGTTGTTTTGTTGTGTTTCTTTATGTTTTTTTTTTGTTTGTTTTTTTAAGAAGAAAAGAGGATATGTTGTATCTTGTTAGTCTGTAATATGCCTTTAAGTACAGTACTGCAATGTGTTCTGGAATGTCATGATGCGAACGACTGGAAGGATTCTGCTTGGAGCTGTTGGTGGAGCTTCTTCCCTGCTCCGCTGTTGATGTAGCCATTAAAGTAGTAATTTAACGTCAAACGACTCCAGTCAATTACTACAATATGGCCTCACGAGCGCTTAAGTTTTCGCTGCACGTTTGTTGACACAGTTTCTCCATTCCCAAAAGTAAGACCTAAAACTTCTGCAGATAGCAAAAAACATGTTAACTGCTTTAAAACCAATGTGACAAACCTCACATTCTAACTTTGAACACTAGAAGTTTGTTATTCAACTGAAAAAAAAACTGCTGGTGTGTGAAAAGGTTTTGCAAGAACTGGAAAGGTTTGCAAGAATTTTGTTTACCGTGTTTGCTTGCGATTAAAACAAACAGTAGCGTTTCAGGGCGAAACTTGAGCTGAACTGGTAAGGTAAAGAACACAGTAGGCAAGGTCAGCCTAAAATGAACAACTACGTTACGTAAATATGGGAAAGGGGGGAAAACCCGCTCTCACGCTTTTTTTTGCGGGGACGAAGACGAAAATAGCCAGTTTATGTTGGTAAACCAATTTTCATGAATTTGAGTTTCATGTTTGCAAGCGTAGCGGAAATAACTTCCTCCAGCTGAAACTAGAAAACAAGAGAGGAGCGGGGGCGAGCGAGCGCGGCAGCCTGCTGAGCTGACCAGACGCTCGTGCGTCATGGCCTTTTGCCCCGCACGGCCAGCATGTGTTTCCAATTATCGCGCCCGCGTCTGGGCACGATAATTGGAAACACATGTCTGCCGCGCGCGTAACCGCAGGGAAAAGGCCATGACGCACGAGCGTCTGGTCAGCTTTTCAAACTCCCTAACTATAAGTCTCACAGTGCAGCGCTTGCGCGCTACTCGAGGCTCGACCTAAAAACTGCTTCTCTGCTTTATAGACCTAAAAGTAGCTTTTGATCGAAACAACAGAGCCCTCTTGTGGGGAAAACTAAGGCGGTGGGGCATTCAGGAAAAAACCTCATGAGCTATTGAGTTATTATTCACTGATACATGGATTCAACTCAAGGTGGCGGACAGAACAAGACTGTCCAGGCAAATACCTACAGCCATTGGCCTCAAGCAAGGGTGTGTTCTTGCCCTGCACCTGTTTAACCTTTTCATGGCTGATCTATCGCCCCAGCTGGGCCAGGTAAATTCTCGCTCTCCGAGATTGGGACCATTGACCCTGACACACCTCTCATATGCTGATGACATTGTACTGTTGAGATATACGAGGGTGGGACTCCAAAGATCAATCAAAGAACTTGCAGTGTTTGCTAAGATCAATGAATTAGAAATTATTGCAACTATGACAAAAACAATGTCAATATGGAATAGACCCAGAACCCCTCTTAAAATCAAACTAGGAAATGTAAGCATAGAAGAGGTCTACAATTACAAGTACCTAGGATTATACTTTGATAAGAAATTTAACTTCCAGACACACAAGCAGTATATGGTGAGAAAAAACAATGCTTTAACTCAAGCTTTTTGTGCTCCTACCAAGAAACTGGTGACCTCATTTATGAGAAGTGTCGTATCGCTGCGACAAAGCCTCGATGCAACACTTCTCAGTGCGCCTTCCTTGCGACACGATGGATGCGTCATATTACTGTATGACGCATCATGTCGCAAGGAATGACAGATGCGTCAGAATTACTGACGTAGCTGTTTGCGCACTAGTGACGCATTGCTGGAGTGTGTCACAAAAGTGACGCACCTCCGGCAATGTGTCCTTTCACATGGGGCAAGCCCCATGTGAAAGGGCATGCGTAAGTCTTACGCCTGCTGTGAGGCAGGCGTAATATTTCGACGCAGTAGCGTCCTAGAAGTGGCGCAGCGAAATCTGATAGATTTCACTGCGCAGCTTCTACGAGGCTTTTTGCCGGGGAACGCCCACCCTGCATACATTATACCTGACGCAGGTATAATGTAGCGCAGGACTTTACAAAGTGATGCATCTGCTTAGATGATTCACTTTGTAAATATGGTGCAACGTGGTTCATTTTTTACGCCGCCGGAGCGTCACAAAAAGTGACTCACCGGCGGCGCAAAAGAGTCGCAAGGCCTCATAAATAAGGTCCTGGATGGGCCTTCCTTTCAGCCGCTGTTAGCAATCATTACTGCAAAATTGCTACCAAAGCTGGCCTGTGTGGTTATGCTCGGCAAAGACGCACAAATCCTGGATAAACTCCCCAAAAATATCTGTAAACGTGTTTTTGGGCTTCCCCATAACGCTTCACCCGCGCAAGTCCGTCTGGGATTTGGGCTTACACAACAAAGCATAGCATATTCATGAGATGGGTAGGCCTTGTGGCTGTGTCGGCGGAGGAAGGAGGGTGGCTGCTGAGTGTGGACGGTGGTTGTGCAATCTCATGTTTGGTAAAATGTCAATAAAATTCGGTTATAAAAAAAAATGGACAAAGTGTCATGTTACACAAAAAGCCACAGTGCGGAGCATCTGATTTTGTACAGTCAGTATTTTCTTTTCTCTTTCCTTGGCAGTTTGGATGTTTGCTGTCGTTCAGACACAGGCACCATAATCACATTATCAATCATGCAAAGGCAGCGAGGTTAATGCACTACTTTGGAAATTCAGAAAAAGTCACCATAATCCAGTTAACTTTCAGAACAGGAAGAGTCGCCATAACATTGTTGTCAAGAATCCAGTAAACAGAGTTCAACAGTTTATAGATGATGCTCATTAAAGAGGTCGGCGCAGAAGCAGGCATGAACAGGCACAGCTCTGCACTGCTATCACCCTCAGTCAAATCTCTTTCATTGGTCGAAAAAACACTTCTTTGCAAGCAAATCATGCGCATGCGTGGTTTGAGAGAACACTTCGGTACAGTTATGCAGGTCGGGAGGGGTTTGCTGCATTAAATGTTGGTAAAACAAATGGGAAAATGTAATGTATATAGAAGAAGCTCCTCTGTCACTTTGGATCTCCACTCACACCAAACCTCCTGCCAGCAGAGATGGGGCTGGTACCAAACCTGCTGGCAGAGGGTGGCCCAAGAAGTGGCAATTAGCAGCACCAGTGGTCAGTGCCAGGGGTCATCATCAGATTAACAAAAGGTACCTCACAGAATTCGATCCAAGAAATATATTTGACAAAAGATCAAAGAAAAATATTTATTTGATCCAAGTTGGATGCAATCCATCGTTTTCAATGGGTCTTTCATATAAACATTTTTTAGCTTACATAATTGTTATCATACAGAAGAGCCAACACCAATACAAGAAAACAACATTAGTGAAGAGATGACAGAAACTGATAAATAACAATGAAACAACACAATTCAGAGACATATGTATGCCTTGCAATTGGTAATAATCCACACCCCTCCCCCAAAAAAGAACATTGGGTTAGCTTGAAATTCCGACAGTACAAGAAATGTTCACAAACTGTCCATGTAAACACCAGTTTAGTGTTTTATACATACAAAGCTAGTGTACCGTTACCTGTAAAGTTTTATTTTGTTATTTTTTGGTGGAGTACATGCCTTACTTAATCCGAAAAAGGAAAGAAAAGAAAGGGTAGGGAAAATCCTTACGCAGTGATGAATCAATATTAATCCTTAGTTGAAATAAGCCTCCCACATCACATTAGTTGGTGTCCTTGTTTTTCCTTTTTTAGGTCGAGCATTCGAGACCTTTTGTATATACTTTAGTGTATACTTATTATATACTTATAGGTGTATGTACTTTGTGGGCGCTGGAGATCAGCCCTAGGACTTGTCTGCTTCCGCTTAGGGACTTTTTTTCTGTTCAACTGCCTCTATTTAAGTGTCTTGATAGAAAACGACCAGCAGAGGTCAGTAAAATACCAGAATCACTTTAGCATTCTCTAGATTCCAGTCCATAGAAATTGCCTTCCACGAGCACCCGTAGACAATAATATTTTTTTCAAATCTTGTATTTTCAGTGATATGACCACCAAAGGCCCTGATTTTATATTAAAAACAGAGCTGCGGACTATACCATTTCCCGCTGAAAGGCAATATTTCTCTCCATGTGTTCCCATACCTGGCGTGTCACGCAGTTTGGTGCTTACTTTCCCTCCATGTTAAAGAACAGTAGATGTTTCAGCACCCAGGCTAATGTGCTGCATAGCTAAATACATATAAGGTCCCAAAGGCGAGACCGATTGCATTGCAAATGCTTGTTTACAGATGTGTTGGCGCGTTTCGACCCTCTGTGCTTCTGGTGCTCTCTCAGTACAAAGGAACTGGTGGTGGGTATCTAAAAGCACATGTGAAAAAGGAATTAACAATCTGATAAAGGTGAATCCACCCAAGTGCTTCTGAGTGTAAAGAAAAGAGAAGAAAATACCTTCTGTTCCTTGAACTTGGGCTCCATCCTGTGAATTATTATGGAGAGAGGGAATATGAGTAAGTGACAACTTTTTATAAGGGATAAACCATAAGTCCTAAAAACGGGCTGGAGGTGACAGGTGTCTTAGCACCTACTTATCATGGATAATAACAGGCACGCTCAACTGAGCAAGCAGTGCTGAGTGGGTGAGATATGAAAATCACTCGAAAGAAACTTGCTACAGTGTTATCTCACACTCTTACGCCGACCCAGCTGGATGTGGGGGATAGAGTGTACCAAAGATGTTTTCAGTATTCCTTCTGTGGTCATTCATGGGCTAGAGTTTTCTACTCGTTCTTATAGCTTTGTTATTGGTGGCCATGTGTGTGGACATAAGCATGCAGTAATTTGAGGGTTTTCCCCCACTCAGTAATTTGAGGGCTTTACCCCATGCAGCCATTCATGGAATTTGAAGTCCACAAATGGTGGAGTTTCAGCTTTACTCCTTCTTCTTCTTCTTTAGAGAGGGCAACACGCACATCTCCTTTGAGGCAGTGATGTCATACAAATGGTCCAAGATAGCTGTAAATGCGATGAGACCTTATCAAAGCTGTACATAGGCGTCAATTAGCAGCTTTTCAGATTCACTTGGCCTCCCAATTAAACACCCATATGGAATGTGCGGATGTCATGTGGTCTGATTGTGAAAGTCCAAGGGATGAAGGATTTAAAGAGTATCATCTAATAGTGTGGGTGGTATCAGATCAAGAGCCACTAGTGATGGGAAATGTACCTGATCATACTGGATTTGAGAATTATCGTTTCAAATTTTTGAAATCTCACTTAGTCTAACGGTGACGGTGTCAAATCTGAGTATAAGACAGGCTTCTTTTTTTGTAAAGAACAATTCCATATCGCCTCCTCTTGGATCTGTTTTAAAACATCTATGACCATTTGAAGTCGGTTTCACTCCACAAATGTTCCAAAAAGGGTTTTACCAGGGGATCACTCATATCCTTGCACCTGATCCTCTCTTTGTGCTGAATGATCCGTTTGTGGATTTCTCGGTTAGTCTTGTCAATGTGTAGTTTGCAACATGGGCAAAAAATCCCATAAATGACATGTTTTGTCCTACAGTTGGAGAAAGAGCTGTGAGTCCATTTTTTGTTATTATACATGGTGGAACATCCTGCAATTGTTTGTGAGCATAAGGAGCAGTCGTCACATCTGTTCTGTCCATTAATGGGTGATAGAATGAAAATTTTTAGAGCTATCGTAATGGAAAGTTTTAATTCTATTAAGGACACAGAGGCGAGGAAAACGCTTTACTTTCTTCGTTTTTATTAATAGCAGCCATTACTCAAAACCTCTACCAGACTTCATTTCCCATAAACCCAAGGGAAAAAAGTCACAGTACAACAAAACATTAACATCCAATCAGATGCTGCTAGGACCCCTCCATAGTCCAACGACGCTGTTGCTGCCTCCTCTTTCTTCCTGTGACTGCAGACAGAGAGTACCATCCTTAGTCCTGTTTTGACCCCTCGGATCTTAACGGCAAATTGAACAAATATGTATGAAACTTGATACTGGTAAACCAGTGCAGTAGAAATCAACAATCGTGCACCAAATATTCTCAATTAGCAATGCACAATGCACAATGAACATGCAAGTGAAGGAATTTACATACTTACCCTAACGGAAGCATATTCCACTCAAGGGAGGAAAAACCATGTGATGGGTTAAAACTTTCCGTTAAAACTTTCTGTTATGATAGCTAGGACATTTTTCATTCTATGGCAGGACCGGAGATGAGGATTACGCTGGGTTAAAGCTTATCCACAACCAGCGAAGCAATAGTAGGGACTGGCTTAAAATAAAACCTTTTAAAAGTGGGGTCAGATGACCAGTTCACAGCATTGAGGATATCCTCCAGGCGGGCTTCGAGGGAGAAACCCTTGGAAGCCATCGCTCCCCTGGTAGAGTGTGCTCCAAACACTTTGGTATCAATGACAGCTTCCTGCATAGCCCATCGGACCCATCTGGCGATTGTAGGAGAAGAGACCTCTCTGAACGGTTTGCAATCAGCAGTTGCCATTCTCCATGGGGATGGATATCCGCTGTCATGGCCTCATAAGCCTTAATGCATCTTACCACACATAGTTTCGGGGAATCTGGCAAAGAAGGATAGTTTACCACATGAGAATTACATTTCATGCATCTTGAAATATAGAAGGTAACACCTTCTGAGATAAATACTCTACCCGTTATATCCAAAGCTCTGACATCTGAGACACATCGGCAGGAGATTAGGCAGAGAAGAATGGCTAATTTAGCCAAAATTTCCTTCCATGATAGGTATCTATTTGATGACCAGGACGGGAATAAGTTAAGGACCTTGTTCATGTCCCACAGAACAGAGTGTCTGAGTTCCAGAGGAAGGGAGAGGCGAATGCTCCTCAAGAGCTTGTGCACCAAAGGGTGCTCACCTATTGGTTGATCGCCCACCTGTGCATGACCGGCCAAGATCACCGATCTGAAGGTACTGACCATTCTATTAGCCAGGCCCTCCAAAGCCAAGGAGGCAAGGAAGTTCACGATGTGGCCAATCTCTGCCCCCACGTGATCCGGATGTAGTGTAGACACCAGCCCATTCATCGAGCCCATGCTGATCGATAACGCTTGACCGTGCTGTCTGCCCTTGCCTTGGAGAGGAGGGATGCAACGTGTCTCGAAAGCCCCTGGACTTTCCAGCATTCCCCGTAATCCTTCATGCCATAAGAGACAGGGACCCCTCCATCACCTGAGGATGCTGATTCTCCTCCGGATCTCAGAGGAGATCCGGAAACAGAGGTAGAGGGATTGGAAAATACAAAGAAAGTTCCAGAAGAACTGGATACCAAGCTTGTGATCTCCATGTCGGGGTCACTAAGATGACGTCCGCTGCTTGACGCCTGACCTGGGCTGAGAGGCACATGATCATCACAAATGGAGGGAAGGCATAGCTCAGCTCTGGTTGCCAATTTTGGAGAAACGCGTCCGTGGCCACTGCCTCCGGGTCTGGCGATCCAGGCGGGACGCAAAACGTTCCAATGAAAACTGACCCTGCCATTCACAGAGGGCTTGGAGAACCAGGAGATGTAGATGCCAGAGACTCGTGTCTCTGAGATGACGAGAGTGATAATCGGCTACCTGGTTGGCTGCCCCTGGGAGATGCTCTGCCGTTATGGAGATTTGATTCTGCAGGCATTACTCCCAAAAGTTGCAGTCTAGATCCACAAGGTTCTTGGATCGAGTCCCTCTGAGGTCATTTATTTATCGGACTGCTGCACCGTTGTCTATCTTGAGGAAGACCCAACACTGCGCTCGATCCTTGGTCCAGCAGCGGACCGCAAAAGGCCCCGCTAGGAGTTCCAGGCATGTGATGTGCATGAATTTTTCTTGCGCAGACCATCTTCCGCCGATGAAGAAATCCCCACACCTTGCTCTCCAGTCCATGCCACTTGCATTGAACTCTATGACCAGGTCTGGAAGGGAACCGAATATTGCTCGTGCATTTCAGGTCTCCATGTGGGCTAGCCACTATTGGATCTCCTCCTGGGCATCCTCCAATAAGGGGATCACTAGAGAGCATGTCAGCCCCTTCCTGAGATGAGAGGCCTTCAGTCTTTGGAGGGCACGATAATGAAGGTAAGATGGTTTTGATCGAGGATGACAGGAGATCCACCACTCTTGCTATCTGGCATAGGGAGGTGGAGGGCCGGGTTGCCAGGCGAGCAGTTCATGTCCGATCTTCGTGATCTTCCATGAAGGAAGGCTGAGAGTGGTCCAAACCGAGTCCACCACGAAATCTAAGAACACAATTAATTGAAAGGGGACAAGAGCCGACTTTTGTTGGTTTAGTAAGAACCCTAGGTACTCTAGGAGCAAGACCGCCATCTGCAGATGTCGCAAGAGACTTCGAGAGCATTGGTCCATAAGGAGAATGTTATCCAGGTAGATAATTAGGTGGATGCCTCAAGCCCGGAGGAACTATACTACTGGACAAATCACCTTGGTGAAGCACCAAGAAGCGGAGGACAGCCTGAAAAGGAGTGTGATGAATTCGAAGGTCTCCCCCTGCCATTGAAACTGGAGGAAGCGGTGGAGAGGAGATAAAACCAGTACCATGAGATAGGCTTCCTTGAGATCCAGACGTGCCATCCAATTGTTGGGAAGGAGAAGATCCTGGAGCAGATGGATGTCCTTTATCTTGAAATACCAGTGTACCAACCATTCATTGAATTTCTTTAAATTGATTACCAGCCTCTGGCCCCCATTCCTCTTGTCCACAACAAAGAGATTGCTTAAGAACCCCCCAGGGTGAGAAGGCGTCTTCACAATTGCCCCTTTGTGTAGCAAATCCAATACCTCCAAGTCCACTAGAGCAGCGTGAGTGGGAAAGAAGACCAGACGGATCGTGGTTCTTTCTTGGTAAGGAGAGCCATAAAACTCTATGTGGAAACCCCGCACTGTTTGTAGGACCCAGGCATCGGATGTGAGGGCCTGCCAGTTGAGGAAGAAATTGCCAAGCCTGCCCCGAGGCACTTTTGAGGGATGGACTGAATGCTCACCTGAATTGGTTCTCTGGGTTTTGCCACTGCGCCGTCCTCCTCTCACACCACGATGGTGGGAGAAACCTCCCTCTCCTGTTGTCTTTTCCTCTGGAGGGGGCTTGGTGGTGAGCGTGGCCGGCTGAACTACCCCTACCTCGGCCAGCCCTGGCAAAAACCTGGGGCGTAAAGATGCGCTTTATGGATGCTTGCGCCTTATCCAGGGAATTAAAGGTCTGGACAAACTTGCCCAATTCACATATGAATGGGTCCCCAAAAAACCTCCCTTGGGCAATGGGGCCTGCCTCGGAGGTGGCTAGGTCCCCCAATTTAGAGTTGACCTTGATGATGAGTGAACAGCGCCTCTCCATGGAGACGGCGCAATTTGCGATCCCCAGGAGGATGGTGACCCGCTGGGCCCAACCAGATAGAATCTCAGGAGAGATAAGGTTCCCTGATCCCTTGGCATCCTCAGCCATATGCAGGATATGCGTTAGGGGGCCTGCCAGGTCCAAAAGCTTGTCCTGGCAAGCTTGCCAGGACCGGTCGATCCCCTTCTTTGAGTCTTGCATGTACTTCCCCAGGAAAGTGGCCATGGATTCATCTATGCCCAGTGTGAGGACCACTTTTTTTTCTCCCAGATATGGGCATGGGTACTTCACCCGCAGGAGGTTTCAGACCTCTTTGTCCAGTGGCTTAAGCAACTGCCCAGCGACATAGGCCGCGACTTTGCCCACAGGCATCCATTCAGAGGAACGGGGATGCAGGAGGCTCTTGGGATATAACACACCAAAGTGTCCTGGGTAGCATTGTCCGCTGGCTCTTCCTGCGTGTGGCGGGGTGAGGGGTGCCATGGGTGGGAATCTGATTCCTGCTCTCACTCTTAGCCGGAGAGTGTATTTGGGGCCTGAGGAGACGCGGGACGACTGGGTATAGGGGGCACCCAGGGGTTGCAACCCTGAGTGACCGGGTTCTATGGAATTCAGGGGCGAAGGCTGTTCACGGGTCATAAAGGCCTGCTTCAGCCTGTCAAATACATCTAAGACCACGCAAGAAATGGGGTCCCTTTTCAATTTAGAGAGTGGTGGGGGTTGGACAAGGCCCCATGGAGGTAGAATGGGCATAAGCCTTAGACTGACTTCCCTCCCAGGGAGAGGTTTGAAGCAGTGCTCTGCGTACTGCAAAAGTGTCTTCTCCAAGGGGGCTACCAAAAGTGGCACTGCTTTCATGATGGAGGCGTCCATAACCGTGCAAAAATGATCGCCGATGGGGAGGTAAGTAGTGGTAACCTCCTCCAGGTAAGTCTCCTCTACGTCACTCATATTAGCCCAAGTAATGACAAGGTATGAAAAAAAAGTGGAATTCCTCACTGGATCAGTCCCAGGGCAAAAACAGGCCTAGTGACAGGCATAAGTATGCTGGGCCCCCAGCTGATTCAAGGGGTATATAGAGTGGGGGGCTTCCCAGCCAATTACTGTAGCCCAGGGAGCAAATAGCAGGGTAAGGCCCTGCAGGACACTGCTCACCCACTCACAGTACTTTGGGCAGAAGGATTCTCCTGGGCAAGTGCCCTAGATCGCCAGAGGCAAGTGCCGATAATACTGATCCCCTGGGGGCGTAGAAGCTCCAGGTATGGGGGCACAAGAGGAATTCAGCACTCGGCCGGCCGCGCTGTCAGATTATAGGCATTCAAATAAGCGCACCGGTTCGGGCTAACAAGGCGCACAGAGCGCGATTGGAATGCGGCTCACCCTGGTGGCCGGAGGCTAACACCGCAATGGCCCCAGGCACCTCAGCGCATCAAGTGTAACTGACAGTGGCGGCGGAGGAGCGACAAGCGCTCCCGGGTCCGCGCATGCAATTGGAACAACAGACAATGCTAAACACTGCTATACACGTTATTAAAACATCAAACCATCACAAAAATACAGAAATGAAGAGGCACTTAACTCGGCTTCTGAGCAGCGAAGAGAGAGGAGGCAGCAACAGTGTATTGGGACTATGGAGGGGTCCTGGCAGCATCTGATTGGATGTTAGTGTTTTGTTGAACTGTGAACTTTTTCCCTTGAGTTTATGGAAAATGAAGTCTGTTAAGGTTTTGAGTAACTACTGCTATTAATAAAAAGTAAAACGTAATCCTCGTCTCCGGTCCTGTCATAGAATTCCATTATTCTCTGACTGATCTTTGTTTTGCAGTTTCAGATGGTGTATATGCTCGAACTAGATGGCTCCGAAGACTGAGATTTTTTCGTATGGTGAACAGTCGCTTCTTGGGTTTCCAATCAAAACTGAATAGACTATGCCAGTTGTAGTAAAAAAAAATTTTTTATTTGTTGATAGCTGGGCAATAGCTGGAGATACAAACAATCCTATCCAATTCATTATTTTTGTTTTTTTATTTTCTAAATTAGTTTCTCTTGATGTGTACCAAGCCCTTTATCTTATAAACTTTCCATGAGTGCGTTGGCATGATGAAAGTAATCATCCTTGTATGTGCAATTCCTGCATTCTCTTTAAAGTTGACCATAGGGTAAATTGTCTTGCACGCTTCTTGTGAGGTTGCTGTCGTATTGCAAGGCACTGTTCTTTTTGGATTGGTTGGTTTCTTGTACAGTGATGTGGATAGAATGTTATTGGTGTCTTTTAACCATATATCCAGGAAATTAATCATTTGACTGTTGTTGGCACTAATTAATTTAATGTCTGGTGTCCAGTTTTCATCTATCCGACAAAGGAGTTAAGTTCTTCTTCTGTCCCTGGCCATATACAGTAAATATAATTTATGCAGCACTACCATCTATTTATGTGTGGGAAAAGGGATTGTTGTTTTATATGAATTTCTCCTTATATTCTGCCATAAAAAATATTGCTGCCTCTAGTGCAAAGGAACATCCCATTGTGGTACTTTTAACTAGCAAACAGAATTTGTCTTCAAACTGAAAATAAGTTTTTTAGAGCAATTTTGTCCAGAATGATTTATGAAATCAATGAGCACCCGGTGTGGTCTGGATGTTTTTTCAGATAACAATCAAGTACTGCCAATGTTTCATCTTGTAGAATATTTGTGTACAGAGCTATTGCAGCTAGAATTGCAAGTATTTGTTTAGAACTAACAAATGGTAGGCCATCAATTTTGTTGATGAAATCTGTGGTATCTTGAATAAAGGATTTTACTTCTGGACTAAAGGGGTTCTAGGAAAGTGTCTACATATTTAAATATTGGTGTTAGCAGTGAGTTACACCCAGAGACTATGGGGCCGATTCCGATCTCGGCCGGTAGGGCTCCGAATCGGATTCGGCTTTACCGGATCCGATTCGGAGCCCTGTTTCCCGACCGAACCGTACGCGGGTCCGGACGAGCGAGTACGATGCGAAATCGCCGACCGACTCGTCCGGGCGTCCCGACCGCTCCGACCGACTCGCTCCCGGCTCGAACCGCTCCGACCGACTCGCTCGGACTCGACTCGCACCGCGCAATGGAGACGTTTCCCGGCCGGGTAAGTACGATGCGCGCCGCGAGCAGTCCGACCGAGCCGCGCACTCCGGCTCGTAAGAGCTGTCGGAGCCGTACTTTGGGGGTCCGTGTCGGACCCCCTGTACGCGTAGCCGCGCGAGTCGCACACAGGGGGACCCATGGGTCCCCCTACCTGTGCGTGTACGGCGCGGATCGCTTCGCCGCGTACCCGCTGTAGGGGGCGCCCTTGTCCGACTCGCACCCATTGAGTCAATGGGAGCCCGCGTACGCGTTGTACGACCGGCTCCCATTGACTTCAATGGAGTCCGACCGACTCGAGTCCGATAACATACGGACGCATCGTACTCGTTCGGTCGGACTGCACGGGCCCGATTCGGTCGGAAATCTCTCCGGGTCCGGCTCGGTCGGAGAAATTTCCGGCCCGAATCGGAATCGACCCCTATATGTCTACTTGGTGGATTGGTGATGTGTTTATAGATTATCAGTAGTAGATAGAGACCCGGTGTCCGTGGGTGCTAATTTTTGAGGAATTGATGTTCCTTGGAACCGATCTATCCTTCCTCGAGGCCTTTGTCAATCAATCTGAAGCGTGTACTTTTTATTTCTGGGGTGGAATTCATTTGAAGTCTTTTGTAGTAGATCTGATCTTGAACTTGTCATAACCCCTCTTTCAGATATTGAGCCTTACTGAATAACAATTGCTCCACTTTTGTCAGCAGGCTTTATAACTATCTTTTATTCCGTTTGAAGTTCCATCAGGGTCTGTCTTTGTGCGTGTGGTAGGTTAGATTTGATAGCTTCCTTTTTCCATTCCATTTGTTTGATATATCTAATGGAATTTCTGACATTGGTGGGCAAAATGTAGATTTCTTTAAGAGACCTGTTGGTTCTGTTATTGATACAGTCTCTTGTTTATAGAAGAATTCTTTAAGTCGGATCTCTCTGAAGCGTGCTAATGACTTCTTCTCTTAGTTTGACAAAATGTGTGTTGGTTGTGGGTAACAAGGATTGTCCTTTTGATTTTGTTTGGTCCTCAGATAAGTGAAAGTTGGAGATTTTGGCCTCCTTTGTCTTTTACCACAGGTGCTGTTTGCGCATCTCCCATGGTTGATTGTTTTGTTTGAAACATGCTGTTCCTCTTTCTTGACTTCTCCCTGAAGAAAGCTGTTGGTTCTGTTTCTTGGCATAGTTTGAGATAGAAGGTCCTTCACTTGCATCTGTTTCTTCCATGGATTTCGAAGATGATGTTTCTAAGAATGTGCTGAACTACTGTTTTGAATGGCCAAGGCATTCAGTAAGAGCTCCTCGGGCCTCTGGTCTCGAATAATAATTGTTTTCCACATGGGGATACACTTGTTCAATCCTGATATTCTTTTCACCCTTCTCCAACTTAGAGGGATGCCTGACATAATATCGAAACCAACAATATTGTGTAACAAAAAAATAATTAATAAAAATATTGTTTCCCTATCATTATAATGGCTAAGTACAAAAGTATTTAAAACAAATATTATTTCACACTAATATCGTTAAAAACATATTGTTTCTTACTATATATATAAGCTTAAAGCAATAAATCTTAAATATTGTAATACATATCATTAATATAATGTTAATTAAGTAAATCTCACTAATATTTAATACTATATATAAATACTTATGTAAACACACATACATATACATGTGTTATGTTTTTATATATAACACAATTATTAAAAATATATAGTTTATACTATATTAATTTTTTGTTTAATTATTCATATGTATTACTATAATAAGCACATTATATATATATATATATATATTTTCTTTACATTAAACATAATAAATATCAACAATTCAATTCCAAAACATTACCTAAATTACTAAACAAATAAAATTAAAAAAACAAAAAAAGACATTTACAAAAAGTTTTTAAAAATTTAGAAACAAATAAAAATATAAACAAATACTATAAAATGAAAATTATAAACACATATTAATAATTCATATATTTAAACAACATTAGGACATGTATTTGAGTCTGGGAATAATAAATACACTATCACCACTACAGTTTATGCAACAGTAGAGAAAGTGTAGAACTTCAGAGAGGTTAAATATATTATTCCCGATACCAAAACGTTGGACTTCGGATGGGTTAAATTTACTATTCCCACTCTAGTCTGTGCAATAGTAGGGAAAATATTGGACTTTGGCAAAGTTAAATTTACTATTCCTACTAGAGTCTGTGCATCAGTAGAGAAAGCGTTAGACTTCGGAGGGGTAAAATTCACTATTCCCACTCCAGTCCCACCCTAAACCCCTACAAACAACCCAAGATTAAAATATAACTGAAATAATTCAGCATTACACAATGTGCATAATTAATAATCACTCCAATAATTCATAAGCAATTAATAATTATCAATCCACACTATATAAAACTACGGAAACAAATAATAATTAATTATTACTTAATTACCTTCCCACCCCTGTCCCCTACAAACCCAGTAACCTGCACCTAAAATGTACCTACAATATATGATTATCACATAATTTACATTGTTAAAAATCAATTAAATAATTAATACATTAAAAAAATTAATTGTTGATTAATTATTACCTAATTAACTTCCCACCCTATACCCGTAAAACATAGCAACCCACATCTAAAATATAATTGATTAAATGAGTATTACATAATATACATAATTAATATCAGTCACATACTTGCTACAACAATATAAATTACTATTAACAATTCAATTAAAAATGCTAAATAACTTAAAATTTAAAACTATATTTCCCGATATTTCTTTATCCTGCTAATAAAAATTGGATATTTTTTCCAAACACCATAGGGAGCTTTTTGATACTGGGTAAATGATTTGAATTCCTTAAGCCCCTTCTCTATTTTCTGTAATAACTCCATGCTCTCCAATGGTAAATCAATTTCTTCCTCTACTTTGAGAATTCCTTTGAGAAGTTTCTTACATATACATTGTGTGGTTTCTATTGATATTACCATCCAGTCTTGGCTCATTTGGTGCCTATGTGTCACAAGCTAAGTTAGCATGTGCACGCTGCAGATTGTCCGCTGCTTTGCACACGTTACTACACAAGTTTATTTTGCAAATGCTTTTTTTGCCGTTTTCACATGAGACCCTTTCGCTGTGTACACACACTGCAGGTTCCTGGGATTTAGTCTGAACATTGTGAACAAGGTCAATCAACAATTCCCCTTGTTATTCTGTTCTGGTCAGGCCCTAGCGCCTAGACTAAACATACAGATGCAGCTGTTGTTTGGGAATACATGCTTTGGTCTTATTGGAATACACGAATAGGTGACAGACACTTGGAGAGGGACCTTTCCAGGGAGAAGAGCAGGACAGCACCTATGATGTAGATCTACCATCTATAGACTGAGGTACGGGGTCTGCAGATAACGCCCAGAGATCTTCTGATATATAATCATTCTGCTTCTATACAAGGGGAGGGATATTAGGCTACCCTGTCTTTTTATAATGACAGCTCCTTTCATGAATTATGGACTAATTGCTATGCTTACCATATTTGTGTTATGCATTTTTCTGCTTATTGTGGCACATACACTGCATATAAGAGCACGTTAGTTAAAATAAATCTTTTAAACTTGTTCATGTCTCTGTCAGATCTTATTGTGGACAAGTACAAGAGTGCGAGCGAAAAGGAATGTCTTGCAACCGTGATTCCTGAGAGAGTCGGGAGTGTTGTGTTCTGGGGTGTCTAATCATTTGTCTCTCTGTGAGTGAGTCGGAGAGCAAGTGAGACACTATAGCTTATCGGTCCTGGGCTCCTGGGTACTAAGGTGGCAGGATGACCCAGTCCCTATGTACTAAGGTCCCATAATCCTACGCATAGTTCTGTGTTTGTGCAGAATCCCTGCAACATGGCGCCCAACGTGGGGGTGGAAACAGGACGTTGCTGCAACATGTAACACGTTGGGAAACTGTTACTATATACGGGATTACCTGAACACTTCCGCACTGTTTTTACCATTTAATTTAACAGATAAACAAAACCCTATGTCAATGAAAGATGCAACATATACTATGTTACACATTTAGAAATTAGAACAGTTACCATTTTCAGTGGCCGAAACTGATTCAGCGGTGTGGTTAATATATGGGGTTATTTCCTTGCCCATCTCACTTTTCCAGTTTTCGGCTTGTAAGAAACACTATCATGTAGGTAGATATGAACCGCTTGGGAGCAGTTACATTCATGAATTATGATCGTTACCATTTGCATTTTGTTGTCAGAGAGCCGGTAAGGATGTTTTCCTTACGGGGAGCATTGTGATTCTACAGTAGGACACTCCCTTGTCTGTAAACAAGTAAAACTTCACGGCGCCTGCAATGTTTCGGCCCCTAATTTGGCATATTTTTTAAAGGAGACCCCGGTTCCTGCTATTTTTCCCACACTCACTCTGCATTTTAATGGCAGTTATCCTATCCTAAATAACCAACACTGCTGCGGCTTGCGAGCCAGCATCCCGTATATAGTAACAGTTTCCAAACGTGTTACATGTTGCAGCAACGTCCTGTTCCTACCCCACTCAGGATTGTACTGAGTTCACTGTTGCCTTCCATTCAAACTTTGTAAACAGATTTTAATAAGCTAAGCAGACTCAAAGCGCTATTGTTTCAACAAGAAGTGGCGCTCACATCAGCTCGTGAGACCTTCAAATTGCAGGTGGCGAGAACATCAAGTAAGATTCAGTCATTGCTAAACACGAATCTCCCCCTACATTTTGGAGAATTAATTCACCAAATATTTAATGCGTCTGATACAGCCGGCTTGGCCCACTTTTTTTAGGTTGTGGACTCCGGCCTTGTCTCCTCGTTTCAGACTATTTTTGTAGTAATCCCAGCATTTATTCATTCTATTTTTTCCAGCGTATTTGGAGGGTTTCCCTTGCTGCTCCTCTTGGTTTGTGGAGTTCTGTTACTTCTACTGCTGCTCCGTAATGGCTGCTCGACCTATAGTACTGACCAGCCGGGATCAGTTGCTGCTGTACCGTGAACGGATGCAGCAGCTTTTTGGTTTAATGCCATTGGAAGCTCTTAACATCGACTATTGGCTGACCTTCCATTATGCCTACTTCACCTGCGTGCAACCTGTGTTATACTGCCTCCAATGCCCTTTTCAATGGGCCCTGGATGTCTGCCTCTCCAATATGTAAGTAAGTAAGTCCGATTTTTTTCCGTCACACACTGCCCTGGATTGTGAACTGTTGATGGGTACGTTGATGGCCCATGACCAGGACTGTTCCGTGGGTAAGCGCTTTGTGTATGATCCTACACTTGGACCATTGGCAGGCTTGAGTACCTGTGCTCGTGCACAGCGCCTCTTGGATCGGAGTTTCATCGAAGTTAAGGCAGGTTGCCCGACAATGCTCCTGACTGCCTCTGGATATGAGGAGCATGTCTGCTCGTTAAAATAGCTTAATTGGATGGCATACCTTTTTAATATTGAAGGTTCTGACAGCCTGTTGGAACTTATGGCATTCCACTTATCCCACGAGGTTTTGGCCCAGAAGATACTCTGTGAATGGATATCAGATTACATACCATAATTTTATTTCCTTTTTCATTCGATTTTTTTTTTCCTTTCTTTTGCCTTCCACCGAGACGCATTGCCTCTGTTTACCTCTGACTTCTGTTTTAGTCCAGGGTTACCGACCTGACCAGAGGAGGGTGTCACATGGCCCATGGGGACATTGTCATCTTCTCTAAGTTAGCATGAGCACGCTGCAGATTGTCCGCTGCTTTGCACACATTATTACACATGTTTATTTTGCAAATGCCTCTTTTGCCGTTTTCACATGAGAACCTTCCGCTGTGTACACACTCTGGAGGTTCCTGGGATTTAGTCTGAACATTGTATATAAGGTCGATCAACAATGCCCCTTGTTATTCTGTTCTGGTCAGGCCCTAGCGCATAGACAAAACATACCGATGCAGCTGTTGTTTGGGAATACGTGCTTTGGTCTTATTGGAATACATGAATAGGTGACACACACTTGGAGAGGGACCTTTCCAGGGAGAAGAGCAGGACAGCACTTAAGATGTAGATCTACCATCTATAGACTGAGATATGGGGTCTGCAGATAATGCCCAGAGATCTTCTGATATATAATCATTCTGCTTCTATACAAGGGGAAAGAGATTAGGCTACCCTGTCTTTTTATAATGACAGCTCCTTTAATGATTTATGGACTAATTGCTATGCTTTGTACACAAAGGGTATGCAGTTCCTATGGGAGGGAGCGACGGGAGATGGGAGAGGAAGGAGGGAATGCAACCAGGCGGAGAAGGGACACTAGAAGGGAGGGGGAGTGCTCCAATAGGAGCAAGGGCCCTCACACACCCCAAGGAGTGTCATGCTTCATCACAGGGCAGCTCCTCGTCGGGCCGGCGCTGCAATGCCCGATGGGCCCCGCAAGGGGGCTCTTTGCCGGAGATCTTTAGTGTTGTAAAACCGTGTGGCCCTATATGGTGAAGCAGTGGGGCAAAAACTGTGGTGAGTAGAGTGGTGTGGTGATTTAAAATTAGCTACAAGTGTCCAGAATTTCCTTTATTCGCTGGACACTGGTGCTATTGGTAAAAAAATGGACTGCGAGAGTCCCAGCTAGCAGGAGAATTCAACCTGCTGCAGCTTGAATTTGTGAAGTGTGAGGGGAAAGTGTTTGTTAAAAGGTCGACATGTTTCAAGCCTTTGTTCTCCTAGCGGGTGACTGGCGTTTCTTCAGGACCAGGGTGAGGGGGTACCTAATCTACTCTTTAATTCAGGGAGACAGTCAGGGAGTACCTTAATGTGCTGTCACTATAATATCGGATTTCTAAGTAATCCGTGTGGGGGGTAGAACTGTCAAGTAAGGTAGGAAACGTCCTTCTCACGGACCTGGAGGGAAGGAAAAGATAGGGAAACAAAGGGTAAGGCAACTCAACAAAAAATCATACAAGGAAACCAGTAAACAGTTGCAGTGACCTACCATATGTTTGTCAAATGTAGGGAATAGAACAATCGTGACACAAACAGATATCTGCACATTGTCAAGGCCCATAACGGTCGTTAAGCCCTATTATGCATAAATGAGAGGAGGTAATGTAATGACATTAAGGTAACTTAAGAAACAAGCATAGTACAGTCTCAATCCTCGTTGCTAATGCTCACGACCAAACCCACAAGGGTATGGCATGGACGGAAAGGTCATAGATCATCGTTACAGTGTAGCACCACTCATGACATAAGGGACTCACCTAACGATTCCGGAGAGGGTGTGTCAGCCTGTGCGTCCACACCAACCGCAGCAATGATGGAAGGTAGTAGCCTGGAGGGAGGTAAAGTCTAGGTAATGTGTTTGTTTGTCCTCTAATGGCAATTAAATAAAGCCAACGCTCGTGTTCTGGAAGGACTCATGGTGGAGGCTCTATTGCTAAATGGTGTATAGGGAATGAATGTCTGATGCCTGGTACCCCGACCGTTTTCTTACTGAAAGGGGACATATTTGAAAGTGAACATACTGACTGGCCCCAAACATGTGCAATTACACATTAAGGGTGCGCGCTTCATGTGGAGGAATGAGTGGAGTGTGTGTAATCACTAACCCCAATCATGAGTGAAAACAAGATGATGACGTGGGTTGGGGGAGAAGGGTTTGTAGTTCCCGGGGTCGGGGCAACTGGCCAGGGCTCCCGGTGGTAAAACCACGGCCACGTGTGAAAAGCGGGAAGCGCTTAAAAACATTTATCGGAAAACGGGCTAAGTGAAATCCTATGGTATTGCGGGTCGCCAACATTTCCCCCGGAGCGTGCTCAAAGTGAGGCTGCGCTACAGTCTTCCAAAGGCCCCTTGGTGGGCCACAAAAGTACAGAGCGGGGCCTGGGCTGAGATAAATTAGCTGTACCTATGGTGAAAATCGAGGTCGGAACCACGGGGCATTGCAAGCCGGGCGCCGGTTGCGGTATGGTGAACCTAACTGTCTCGGGGTTGCTAAGATTTGACTCACCTCCAGTGCGGAGCTCCTCCGTGTGGGACCTACCCACGTCTGGATGCCAGGGACGCTGGTATCGTGGTACCAGTGATGTTAATTTAAATACCCGGTCTGCTAGGGTTGGTAGGAACGCAGAGAGGAAAGACTCGTGTATAGCTGGTGTGGCGGGCGCCATCTTGGAAGGGTAAAGATTGAAATGGAATGGACAATGAAATGAAAAAGGGGACTAATGTCAAGCCAGTTGTGGCGGCCATGGTGGAATGTTTAAAATGACTTGAACGGTACTACAATAATTATTAATAGTTGCCGATGGTGATGCCAGGCCTAATGGAAAATAAAAAATTAGCATTGGGGGTACTGGAACTAAGCAGAGCCTAAGGTGAAGGGGATAAACATGTGGCTCAATCGAAGTGCCAGGCCCGGGTGCGTGTGGCTACGTCTTGTTGCAGGGTAGCTAGAACTCAAGCCCCTGGTAATGCTACAGTCTCACTATTACCCAAGGAAAGAAAATTGGAGGTAGTCCTATTTAAACACTATCCATTGGGATGTGACACCGTGGAGTGATGTTGGGCTGTACGTCGGGTGGGGACTAACTGCCAGTGGTCACTAGGTTATCTCTGACCACGCAATGTCATCATTTAGCCCCGTGGTGTTAGTAGACAAACGAAAGATCCAACGTTGCTCTTTTTGGAACAACCCTTGTTGGGTGATATTGGGGAAGGATTCAAGAACTGTCCACTGAATCTCCTCATGTGTATGGTGCATCTCAATATAGCGTGATAACATCTTGGATGTGGACCTACCACACCTGATGTTACTGCTGTGTTCGGTGATGCGGATCTTGACTGCCCTAGTCCTCATACCCACATATCTTTTTTGGCAAAGGCAGGTGATAAGGTATATACAATTGCGGGTATTGCAATTGGTGTGGACCCGCTGGGTCCACAAGTGGTTGGGGCTCAATGTGACTTCTTTAGATGGACAGTTATAGGGGCAGATCTTGCATGAGCCACAAGGAAAATGGCCCTGTACTGGAGGGAGCCCCCAGAGTTGTTGCTGTCGTGGTGGGAGCTTGGGGCATGGTCTAGTATGGACAATGGTGTCTTTTATATTTGAGGTGCGTTTAAATGAAAAACGCGGGTCTCGGGTGTTAGGTCTCCTGTATGCAGAATCGGCCAATGTTTTTTTATGATCTTTTTTATCATATTCGATTGAGGTGTGAATGAGGTGACGCATTGTTACAGTGTTGCACCACTCATGACATAAGGGACTCACCTAGCGATTCCGGAGAGGGTGCGTCAGCCTGTGCGTCCACACCAACCGCAGCAATGACGGAAGGTAGTAGCCTGGAGGGAGGTAAAGTCTAGGTAATGGGTTTGTTTGTCCTCTAATGGCAATTAAATAAAGCCATCGCTCGTGTTCTGGAAGGACTCATGGTGGAGGCTCTATTGCTAAATGGTGTATAGGGAATGAATGTCTGATGCCCAGTACCCCGACCGTTTTCTTACTGAAAGGGGACATATTTGAAAGTGAACATACTGACTGGCCCCAAACATGTGCAATTACACATTAAGGGTGCGCGCTTCATGTGGGGGAATGAGTGGAGTGTGTGTAATCACTAACCCCAATCATGAGTGAAAACAAGATGATGACGTGGGTTGGGGGAGAAGGGTTTGTAGTTCCCGGGGTCAGGGCAACTGGCCAGGGCGGTCCCGGTGGTAAAACCACGGCCACGTGTGAAAAGCAGGAAGCGCTTAAAAACATTTATCGGAAAACGGGCTAAGTGAAATCCTATGGTATTGCGGGTCGCCAACATTTCCCCCGGAGCGTGCTCAAAGTGAGGCTGCGCTAGAGTCTTCCAAAGTCCCCTTGGTGGGCCACAACAGTACAGAGCGGGGCCTGGGCTGAGATAAATTAGCTGTACCTATGGTGAAAATCGAGGTCGGAACCCCGGGGCATTGCAAGCCGGGCGCCGGTTGCGGTATGGTGAGCCTAACTGTCTCGGGGTTGCTAAGATTCAACTCACCTCCAGTGCGGAGCTCCTCCGTGTGGGACCTACCCACGTCTGGACGCCAGCGACGTTGGTTTCGTGGTACCAGTGATGTTGATTTAAATACCCGGTCTGCTAGGTTTGGTAGGAACGCAGAGAGGAAAGACTCGTGTATAGCTGGTGTGGCGGGCGCCATCTTGGAAGGGTAAAGATTGAAATGGAATGGACAATGAAATGAAAAAGGGGACTAATGTCAAGCCAGTTGTGGCGGCCATGGTGGAATGTTTAAAATGACTTGAACGGTACTACAATAATTATTAATAGTTGCCGATGGTGATGCCAGGCCTAATGGAAAATTAAAATTAGCATTGGGGGTCCTGGAACTAAGCAGAGCCTAAGGTGAAGGGGATAAACATGTGGCTCAATCGAAGTGCCAGGCCCGGGTGCATGTGGCTACGTCTTGTTGCAGGGTAGCTAGAACTCAAGCCCCTGGTAATGCTACAGTCTCACTATTACCCAAGGAAAGAAAATTGGAGGTAGTCCTCTTTAAACACTATCCATTGGGATGTGACACCGTGGAGTGATGTTGGGCTGTACGTCGGGTGGGGACTAACTGCCAGTGGTCACTAGGTTATCTCTGACCACGCAATGTCATCATTGCGCCCCGTGGTGTTAGTAGACAAATGAAAGATCCAACGTTGCTCTTTTTGGAACAACCCTTGTTGGGTGATATTGGGGAAGGATTCAAGAACTGTCCACTGAATCTCCTCATGTGTATGGTGCATCTCAATATAGTGTGATAACATCTTGGATGTGGACCTACCACACCTAATGTTACTGCTGTGTTCGGTGATGCGGATCTTGACTGCCCTAGTCGTCATACCCACATATCTTTTTTGGCACGGGCAGGTGATAAGGTATATACAATTGCGGGTATTGCAATTGGTGTGGACCCGCTGGGTCCACAAGTGGTTGGGGCTCAATGTGACTTCTTTAGATGGACAGGTATAGGGGCAGACGCTGAATGAGCCAGAAGGAAAATGGCCCTGGACTGGAGGGAGCCCCCAGAGTTGTTGCTGTCGTGGTGGGAGCTTGGGGCATGGTCTAGTATGGACAATGGTGTCTTTTATATTTGAGTATGTTTAAATGAAAAACGCGGGGTCTCGGGTGTTAGGTCTCCTGTATGCGGAATCGGCCAATGTTTTTTATAATCTTTTTTATCATATTCGATTGAGGTGTGAATGAGGTGATGCAGGTGATTGCTTGGCAAGTGGGTCGTTCATGATACTCAAGGAGACTTTCTCTGTTGTTATTGCACGCTCGCTTGTAAGCTTTTTGTACCACCATCGGGGGATATTGCCAGACTGCCAGGTCTTTTGTGAGATTTTTGGCCTGTTCTTTATAGTCAGTGGTGGTGCTGCAGTTGCATCTCAGTCGTAAAAATTGGCCAAAAGGGAGATTATCCCGCAAATGTTTAGGGTGATGGCTGTCGTACCTAAGCAAACTGTTGCTATCGGTGGGCTTCTTGTAAGTTTTGGTTGTCAACCTACCCTCTCTTAGGATGATCATGAGATCAAGGAAGGCAATCTCAGTGGTGGAGATGTTGCTAGTGAATTTAAGATAGCGATTTAGTATGCTCATCCACGCACAGAATTCTCTACAAGTGGTTTCGGGGCCCTGCCACAGAATCAAGATATCGTCAATATACCTGCGCCACACCAGAATGTTGAAAAGGAAAGGGTTGTCACCGAGGAGGATGCACCTCTGCTCAAAGTCTGCCATGTACAAACAGGCTAGACTAGGAGCGAAGGTACTCCCCATCGATGTTCCCTGGGTCTGGTGGTACAACGTGTCTTTAAACTGGAAATAGTTTTCCTTGAGTGCCAAAGTGGCGCACTCCATGATGAAGCTGATGGGGGTAACAGAGGACCAATTTGATGCTCTGAGGAAAGTCTCAATGACCTCTAGGGTGTCGTCCTGGGGTATGTTTGTATACAACGCTTCAACGTCTAGAGTAATGAGAGTGTCCACATGTATATCATCTCCCAGGTTTTCGAGGATGTTGAGCACCGCAGTGGTATCTTTGAGGAAGGATGGTGTAGTTGTTACAATGGGTTGGAGGAAGGAGTCACAGAATTGCATCAGAGGTTCAAGAATTGAACCGATGCCTGAGACTATAGGTCCCCCAGGTGGTGGTCTAGTGGCTTTGTGTAAAGAACAGGCCAAAAGTCTCACCAAAGACCTGGCAGTCAGGCAATATCCCCAAATGGTGGTACAAAAAGCTTACAAGCAAGCGCGCAATAACAACAGAGAAAGTCTGCTTGAGTATCATAAACGACCCACTTGCCAAGCAATCACCTGCGTCACCTCATTCACACCTCAATCGAATATGATAAAAAAGATCATAAAAAAACATTGGCCGATTCTGCATACAGGAGACCTAACACCCGAGACCCCGCATTTTTCATTTAAACGCACCTCAAATATAAAAGACACCATTGTCCATACTAGACCATGCCCCAAGCCCCCAAAACGACAGCAACAACTCTGGGGGCTCCCTCCAGTCCAGGGCCAGTTTCCTTGTGGCTCATGCAGCGTCTGCCCCTATACCTGTCCATCTAAAGAAGTCACATTGAGGACCCAGCGGGTCCACACCAATTGCAATACCCGCAATTGTATATACCTTATCACCTGCCCGTGCCAAAAATGATATGTGGGTATGACAACTAGGGCAGTCAAGATCCGCATCACCAAACACCGCAGTAACATCAGGTGTGGTAGGTCCACATCCAAGATGTTATCACACTATATTGAGATGCACCATACACATGAGGAGATTCAGTGGACAGTTCTTGAATCCTTCCCCAATATCACCGAACAAGTTTTGTTGCAGAAAGAGGAACATTGGATCTTTCGTTTGTCTACTAACACCACGGGGCTAAATGATGACATTCCGTGGTCAGAGATAACCTAGTGACCACTGGCAGTTAGTCCCCACCCGACGTACAGCCCAACATCACTCCACGATGTCACATCCCAATGGATAGTGTTTAAATAGGACTGCCTCCAATTTTCTTTCCTTGGGTAATAGTGAGACTGTAGCATTACCAGGGGTTTGAGTTCTAGCTACCCTGCAACAAGACGTAGCCACACGCACCCAGGCCTGGCACTTCGATTGAGTCACATGTTTATCCCCTTCACCTTAGGCTCTGCTTAGTTCCAGTACCCCCAATGCTAATTTTAATTTACCATTAGGCCTGGCATTACCATCAGCAACAATTAACAATTATTGTAGTACCATTCAAGTCATTTTAAACATTCCAACATGGCTGCCACAACTGGCTTAACATTAGTCTCCTTTTTCATTTCATTGTCCATTCCATTTCAATCTTTACCCTTCCAAGATGGCGCCCGCCACACCAGCTATGCACGAGTCTTTCCTCTCTGCGTTCCTACCAACCCTAGCAGACCGGGTATTTAAATTAACATCACTGGTACCACGATACCAGCGTCCCTGGCGTCCAGACGTGGGTAGGTTCCACACGGAGGAGCTCCGCACTGGAGGTGAGTCGAATTTTAGCAACCCCGAGACAGTTAGGCTCACCATACCGCAACCGGTGCCCGGCTTACAATGCCCCAGGGTTCCGACCTCGATTTTCACCATAGGTACAGCTAATTTATCTCAGCCCAGGCCCCGCTCTGTACTGTTGAGGCCCACCAAGGGGCCTTTGGAAGACTCTAGCGCAGCCTCACTTTGAGCACGCTCCAGGGGGAAATGTTGGCGACCCGCAATACCATAGGATTTCACTTAGCCTGTTTTCCGATAAATGCTTTTAAGCGCTTCCCGCTTTTCACACGTGGCCGTGGTTTTACCACCGGGACCGCCCTGGCCAGTTGCCCCGACCCCGAGAACTACAAACCCCCCTCCCTCAACCCACGTCATCATCTTGTTTTCACTCATGATTGGGGTTAGTGATTACACACACTCCACTCATTCCCCCACATAAAGCGCACACCCTTAATGTGTAATTGCATATGTTTGGGGCCAGACAGTATGTTCACTTTCAAATATGTCCCCTTTCATTAAGAAAACGGTCGGGGTACCGGGCATCAGACATTCATTCCCTATACACCATTTAGCAATAGAGCCTCCACCATGAGTCCTTCCAGAACACGAGCGATGGCTTTATTTAATTGCCATTAGAGGACAAACAAACCCATTACCTAGACTTTACCTCGCTCCAGGCTACTACCTTCCGTCATTGCTGCGGTTGGTGTGGACGCACAGGCTGACGCACCCTCTCCGGAAACGTTAGGTGAGTCCCCTATGTCATGAGTGGTGCTACACTGTAACGATGATCTATGACCTTTCCGTCCATGCCATACCCTTGTGGGTTTGGTCGTGAGCATTAGCAACGAGTATTGAGACTGTACTATGCTTGTTTCTTTTTTTATAAAACATATGTTTATTGGCATTTCAAAAACCAACAATGTCAGGTTTACAATAGTCAGCAGATCCAAATTCTAAACTTACAATGCATAATAATACAAGTGGGGAAGAAGCCGTGCTGTACCTGCTCGTTCCAACAAAGGTGCTAATGAACAGATCAGTTCCGTAAGACGTCCCAGGCACAGAAGATACAAATTCTCTAAATGCTCGTGCGAGTCCCCGTGCATCAGGATCTGTTTATATACGGGCCCTCCAGCTAGGAGGGTACTCCCATAAGAATAACATCGAATCAACCCAACGAAGAAATAAACCCCCTTCGTTCCCTCCCCCTCCCCCTCCCCCCTCCCTCACAGAACTTGGAGACTAGAAACAGGTGGAGTATAGATAGCTGGGCAAGGGTGTAGTGTATTAAAACTGGAACAGGTACATGGCTCTAATTGATGGCGGGCATACTGCTGAGGGCAGGCCTTTCGTAAGGAAGGCAACTAGGGGTCCCCATCGGCATTCAAAGTTTTTGTAATCATCGCGGAAGATATCCGCCATCCGCTCCAAGCATAGCAGTTTCCATAAGCGTGAGTGCCAGAGAGAAAGGGACGGGGCCGACCTCTTCTTCCATGCTGCGGCAATGGTAATCTTCGCCGCGCCTATGCAGGTCCACATGATGGTTTTATCATCTCTAGTCTGGTGCTCAAGGGCGGGATCCCGGAGGCCTAAAAGAATTCCTTCCATAGTAGTCGGTATGGGGTAACCTAACATGGTTTTAATCTGAGCTACAATTTCTTCCCAGAAGGGGCGAATGGAGGGGCAGTCCCACCAAATGTGTTGGAAGTCCCCGAGCAACCCACAATCCCTCCAACAGCGGTCAGTCGTGTTCGGGAACATACGTCTGAGTTTAGGGTGAACCAGGTACCAATCCATGAGTGTTTTTAAGTGTGCTTATCTAAGTTCCAGGGAGTGGTTAAATTTGGATATATCAGACCATAAGGTTTTCCATTCCCCTTCTTGTAAGTCACGTTGCAGAATCCCCTCCCACATGGACATATACTGTGGTTGGGCCGAGTGCGAGTTAGATAGCAGGTAGTTATAAAGGAATGAAATGACGCCTCTCATGGAGCCCACCGTTCTGACATACTTCTCGAAACCCGTTTTCTCCCTAGTGACGTTCTCATATACATGAGGTGTAAGTGCCCAGTGCCGGAGTTGGAGATAGTGGTAATGTTCCTCGGGCCTGAGATGGAAGTCCCTTCTGCAATTATCGAAGGTGAGGAAATCATAGTTGTGGAACAGGTGATCTAGCATGAGGCAGCCACCTTCTCGCCAGGCATCGAATGGCCCCTCATGAAGAGCTGGCGGGAAGGCTGGGTTAAAGTGGATCGGGGTGTACGGGGAGGGGAATGTAGTCCATCCCTCATTCCCCGCCACGGAGTCCCAAACCCTCAATACAGTGCGAGTGGGAGTACTAATGTACGCGTTCGCCGGGCGATCCTTCTTGGCTTTCCAAATTAAATCCCAAATTGTTCTGCCCGCCACTCCCCTATCCATGTGGAGCCAGTGTTTCCCTGATTCCTTTTTAAACCACTCCGTCACTATGCGCAGCTGGGCGGCCTTATAGTATAGCCCAATATCGGGTAATCCCACTCCGCCCCTAGCTCTAGAACGCCTCAGGATGTGAAAGGATAAGTGGGCCTTCCCACGTTGCCATATGAACTGTGTGAGCAACGTCTTGATTTTGGGTAGACAAGTAGGCTCAAGCTCAATGGGTAAGGCCTGAAATAGATATAAAAGCTTGGGCAGCAGGGTCATCTTAATGGCATGGATACGACCAAGCCAAGAGATGAATAAGGGCTTCCATCGCCAGAGATCTTTCTCAATCTGGCGAAGGGCCGCCGGAAAGTTAGCTTTATATAGCCCCTCCACTCGGGGGGTCAGCTGGATCCCCAGGTACTGGAGAGAGCGGTCAGTCCACCGCAGGGGGGTCAAAGACTGGAGGACACGAACCTCATCATCTGGTAACGTGAGGTTGAGGACATAAGATTTGTCCAGGTTGGCCTTAAAGCCTGCCACCACCTCAAACTTGGCTAGTTCAAGTTCCACCGCCGGTAGGGAGCGAGCCGGATCCGCAAGTGAGAGGAGTACATCATCTGCAAACAGTGAAATTTTGTGATCCTCACCCCCGAAAGGAATTCCCTTTATCGCCAGATTATTTCTGATGGACATGGCGAAGGGCTCGATACTTAAGGCAAAAAGCAGGGGCGACAAAGGGCACCCCTGCCGTGTGCCCCTTGAGAGATGGAAGGGAGCTGACGCAACGCCGTTAACCAGAACCCTCGAGTGAGGGTGAGCGTAATTGGCCTGGATCATGCGGATGAATTTGTCTGCGAAGCCAAAAGATTTAAGAACGCGGAATAGGAAGGTTCAATCCACCCGGTCAAACGCCTTCTCGGCGTCAAGCCCCACCAAGACCGCTGGAATTTCCTTTTTGGTGGCTTTTTCAATAAGGTGGATAGCGCGCCGAGTATTGTCATGGGTTTGTCTCCCCGGAATAAATCCCGACTGATCCGACTGGATTAAGTCAGGCATTAATTCCTGAATCCGCTTCGCCAAGATAGAGGAGTAGAGCTTTGCATCCAGATTGAGAAGCGCTATGGGCCGGTATGAGGCACATAACTGAGCATTCTTCCCGGGTTTTGGGATCACCGTGATGATCGCATCGGCCATCGACGGAGTCACCTCACCCAAGTCGGCTAGATGATTAAAAAGGTTGGTGAGATGGGGAATAATGTCAGCTGCAAATGTTTTATAAAAGTGGGCCGTAAGACCGTCTGGTCCTGGGGCTTTGTGTAGTTTAAGGGCCGTGATGGACTCGCCCACCTCCTCCCTGGTGATCGGGCCGTAAGTTGGTCATTCACGGCCGGTGAGATGCGGGGCAATCGCAGGGCCCGTAGGTAGTCGTCCTGTAGGGACGGATCCTTGGGTTCTGCAGTGTACAGTGATTCGTAAAAAGCGCGAAAGAGCTCCGCTTTATTCCCATCCGTGGCGATCGACTCCCCATCCCTGCCACGAAGATTCCCAATATATTCCTTTTCCCTTTTCTCTCGGAGTTGCCGAGCCAGGTGTCTGCCTATTTTGTTCCCCTGCGCGAAAGAGGTATGGCGTAGTTTTAGGAGGGTGTATTCAGCCCTATTGTTGTATATGGCCTTTAACTTGCCCCGCAGCGCTGTAAGAGGTCGCAACGTAGCTCTAGAGGGGTTATTTTTGTGTGCTAACTCCGCCTGTCCCAGTTCCCTCTCCAGTTCTTCTCGTTCCCGCGCCCGCTGCTTATTGAGGGTAGAGTTAATTAAGCTCAATACATTTCCCCCGTAGTACTGCTTTAAATGCATCCCAGTTAGTGCTCGGGGAAGTGTCGTCAGGTTTATTGTTAGTGAAAAACTCCGTAATAGCTTCGCGGAGCTCCATGCGAAGGACCCTGTCCCGTGTCAAAGAAACCGGAAAATACCATTTAGGGGTCGGGGCGGTAGCTGCAACCCATTGTAAGCCTATGGCTACTGGGCAGTGATCGGAGAGGGAGATGGGGAAAATCGTAGCGTCTCGGAGGGTACCCATGAGGCGTTGGCTGATAAATATGTAGTCCAGCTGGGAATATGTATGATGGACATGGGAATAGTATGTGTAGTCCCTGGTCTGAGGGTGATGTGTCCGCCATGCGTCCCTAAGGCCTAAGTCGTGTATCCTCTGTTGCAAGTCGGCTGTGAAGGAACGTGTGTCTGCTCTGTTGGAGTGAGTGTTATCGAGGTCGGACTGCCATGTGAGGTTGAAATCCCCCATCATAATGATTGGGCCCTCTGCAAACTGGTCGATTTTGTCAAGTAGAAGGTGGAGGAAGCCTGTTTTACCTGCATTGGGTGCGTAGGTAGCTACAAAGGTACAAAGTATGCCCCTCAGGGACCCCTTCACCAATAGCAGCCTTCCCTCCCTGTCCGACTGGACGTCTAAGGGTTGAAACTTTGTAGATGAGTGAAAAAGGAGTGCCACTCCTCTGTGTTTGGTAGAAGCCGAAGCTCTATAGATAAGGGGATATTGTTTATGCTTCAGCCTCATTTCATCCTCCCTTCTAAGGTGAGTCTCCTGCAGCGCCACGACGTCCAGGTGGTGGTCCGTGAGATACTTCCAGACCCTCTGCCGCTTCTGCGGTGAGTTAAGGCCCCTAACATTCCATGAAGCAATCGTGACTACCATCTTATCAACGGGGGTTTACTTCCTCTTCTCTAGTCTGCCCGCTCGCTTCTCCCTCCCCATCCCGACAGTCCAGCCGCCCCATATCCTCCACACTCCCCGTAGACAGCTTCAGCCAAACCAATTGCACCAGTGATGTAGCGTCTCTATCAAGATCACCCTGCCTGTCTCCACCCACCTCCCCCCCTGAGATAAAAAGAACAAAACAACAAAACCCTTAACACAAATCGTACCAACACCAACATGTGTCCAAATGACGAACAATTTCCGACCACTGTGTTGGCAAATGGTCAGACGCGTTGGCGGATGGCATGGCCATTATCCCCATCCGCGCCCGTCCCGGGACCTCTAAAGAATCGTAGATCGCCTCAGGAAATGGCTCAGCATGATCGGTCGGTTCTATGCTTGTCGCAGATCAGAGGAGAGCGAAAGGTGTTCGAAAGGGCAAGTTCCCTCCTGTGGGTTGGAACGGTCAGACCGCGGCGGTGTAAGACTCCAGAGAGCCAGCAGAGATCCAGCGTAACTGCAACCCACTTCCGCCTCATTTGTGATTCCCCCTGGAGCTCCGGGACCAGGGCGCCCGTGTGGGACTGGATCGTTGAGAGCCCTGAGATGCACTGGGCGAGGGTTCTAGGTCCCCGACAGGGAGACCCAGAAGCTCCAGACCGTCCTTCAAATCTGTGATGTGGTGTTGCTTATTATTATATTCAAAGCTGAGGCCAAACGGGAATGTCCATCTATATCGAATTTTCTTGTCGCGCAGGCTGTAGGTAAGAGGCCGAAAGTGTTGCCTCCTCGTCAGAGTGGCGGGCGCCAGATCTTGGTAGATACTGCATGTGTGGTTCTGAAAGGAGACCGCAGTGCACTTCCTAGCTGCCAGGAGAACAGCCTCCTTCACCTTATAGGAGTGGAATTTGACCAGTACGTCTCTCGTGCGTGTCTGCCGCCCCCCTGGCGGCCTTCCAACTCGGTGTGCCCGTTCCAGCTTGATCTTGAGGGTTTGGGAGCTCAACAACTCTGCAAAGAGGCCTAGAAGAAAGGTTTCAAGATCGTGGCCTTCCGCCCCCTCCTCCAGGTCCCGGATCCGTAGGTTGTCCCGCCGTGCCCTGTTCTCGAGGTCTTCTGCTTTTAGTTGAGTCTGGAGCAGTTGATCCTGTAAACCGTGCACCTTGTCCTGTAATTCGGAGGTTCGTTTATCGACTTCCTGGGTCTGTGTCTCTAGGTCCACCACCCTGACGCCCACGGAATCCACATCATGTTGGAGGGAGGTCAGTCTTTCATTAAGGTCGGACTTCAGTTGGTCAATGGAGTCCTTAAGGTCCTGACCTAGTTCTTTACGGAGTTCCATTTTAAAGTTGCGCAAGGAGGACAGGAGGTCCTCTTTTGTGAGTGACATGCTGTCGGGAGGAACGTCGCGCTCCAGAGGCCCTAGTTTATCCAGTTGTGGAAAAAACTGGGAGACTTTAGGTGTCGTTTTAGATAGCGTCTTCTTGGGCGGCATAGAGGCAGGTCCAGAAGTCGCTCCGCAGTCCCCGCACCGCAGAACTCCCGGTCCCCTTTCCTAGGTCTATGTTTGCTCAGAGGCACGGCGCAGCAAGGGCTCTCCCAGTGCGTCTTCTTCCCACAGTGCATTTGGACCCCGTACGCGGCAGGGTCCAAGAGGCAGGTGTAGGCCAGAGCGCCAACGCCGCGGGAGCCGCTCCCCGGCGTCACCACTGCGGGGGGCCTGGAGCACTGAATCGCCGTCTGTCTCCTCGTCTCCCCAAGGACGTTCCCTCGACAGCACACCTCCCGCCGCAGCAACGCAGCCCAGGGCCCAGCGGCAGGTCGCAAACCCTTTTCAAACGGTGTAGGGAGCGAAGGGGTCGGTGCTTTTCTCAGCCTTTTCAATGCTGCCTCAGACCTCCGCCCCCATCACTCCGCCGCAATGCGCCTCACCGCCGCCGCATCAGGGTATCCAAAGGCAGGGGGGCTCCAGCCCACAGCAGGAAACACGCCGTCAAGTGTTGTCGTTAATGCGAGGGGTTGCGTGTGTCTCCTTTAGAAGCCCATGACTATGCCGCCATCTTAGGGTCAGGCAGACCAGGCAAGGCGCTCAGAATCGACCGGGCCCCCCGCGCTGCATCCCCCGGCGAGCAATCAGCTGTAAGCCGTCCCCCGACAGCGCTCCTCTGCCCTCCGGACAGCGAGGGGCCCCCAGGTACCTGGTAGGGATCGCAGAATGCCGCAGAGAATCCGCCCCAGTTGTCCGCCGGTGCAGCCCTCGCTGCACGCTGATGCAGTAGCTGTCCTCGCGGCGTGCCGAGGAAGCGGTGGCAGCCGCCGCGATCGCCCGCTCAGATGGCCGCCAGGGCAGGGAGTAGAGCCCACTAGTCAGCTGGGAGCCGTAGAGGTCCCCGCGTCAGGCCCGATCCTCCGCAGGCCGTTCACGCGGGCGGCGCCATTTTAAGTGGATGCACTCGCCTTCTCGTTGCAGCTCCGCCGATCATCGCCACAAGCCGCTCGCTGCCGTAGTGCCGATTCCCCTCATGCACCCGCCGTAGAGCAGTAGAACGGTGCCCTCAGCGATCGTCACGGTGCCCAACAGTAAGCGATATTGTCCCGAGACTGTAGCGCGGACCGGGAGCCGAGACGGATCACGTCCGTTCGGCCATCTTGCCCGGCCACGCCCCCCTATGCTTGTTTCTTAAGTTACCTTAATGTCATTACATTACCTCCTCTCATTTATGCATAATAGGGCTTAAGGACTGTTATGGGCCTTGACAATGTGCAGATATCTGTTTGTGTCACGATTGTTCTATTCCCTACGTTTGACAAACATATGGTAGGTCACTGCAACTGTTTACTGGTTTCCTTGTATGATTTTTTGTTGAGTTGCCTTACCCTTGCCATTTGTTTCCCTATCTTTTCCTTTCCTCCAGGTCCGTGAGAAGGTCGTTTCCTACCTTACTTGACAGTTCTACCCCCCACACGGATTACCTAGGAATCCGATATTATGGGGACAGCACATTAAGGTACTCCCTGACTGTCTCCCTGAATTAAAGAGTAGATTAGGTACCCCCCGCACCCTGGTCCTGAAGAAATGCCACTCATCCGCTAGGAGAACAAAGGCGTAAAACCTGTCGACCTTTTAACAAACACTTTCCCCTCACACTTCACAAATTCAAGCTGCAGCAGGTTAAATTCTCCTGCTAGCTGGGACTCTCGCAGTCTGTTTTTTAGCAATAGCACCAGTGTCCAGCGAATAAAGGACATTCTGGACACTTGTAGCTAATTTTAAATCACCACACCACTCACCACATTTTTTGCCCCACTGCTTCACTATATAGGGCCACACAGTTTCACAACACTAAAGATCTCCGGCAAAGAGCCCCCTCGCGAGCGAAAGGGTGTGTCTTGCAACCGCGATTCCTAAGAGAGTCGGGAGTGTTGTGTTCTGGGGTGTCTAATCATTTGTCTCTCTGTGAGTGAGTAGGAGAGCAAGTGAGACACTAGAGCTAGTCGGTCCTGGGCTCATGGGTACTAAGGTGGTAGGATGACCCAGTCCCTATGCACTAAGGTCCCATAATCCTACGTATAGTTCTGTGTTTGTGCAGAATCCATGCAACATATGCAGCTGAAATTCTTATGATAAATCACATTCTCCATGAAGATTAGCAGACTGTTGTGCACCAGCAGTGTCAGATGGTAGAGCCAGTGGCAATCACCTCACAACATGTTTAAGAAATGACATATACAATATAAATGACAGCTGAAAACGTTGCTTTTCTCTAGCCCATAATATCCTCCCTTGCCCCCACTGTTACCTTTCGGCATCCAGCGCCAGGACACTCCTTGAAGTAGCAGCTGCGCTTTATAAATACCCCTATATATATATATATATATATATATATATATATATATATATATATATATATATATATATATTACCTACTGGCGGTCGCCAGTAGGTAGTTATAGTTAGGACCAGGTTTCCATAGGAAAAGCATTTTTTGATGTGCTTATAACTTTGGCGTTGTTTGACGAATCTTTACGAACTTTTCCAAAAAGTTCCTCTTTTCAGGTCAGCTCCTATCCTAAAAGTTTGGGGGGGATTCGTCAAGGGGGGGCTAAGAAAAAAGGGGGGTCCCAAAACGTGTTTTCTCCATGCAATTTCCATAGGGAACTTTAGACAAGGCTACAGGTCAAACTGCTGAATGGAATTACGCCAAATTTGGCACAGACAAAGGTCTTGGTCCAGAAAGCACGCTTGTGTTTAAATCGGGTAAATCCGTTCAGTAGTTTTAGAGAAATATCAAATTTTCCAGATATCGATATTTAAGAATTCTGACATCTGATTGGCTGAAGTGTTACGAGCACGAGCTTGCGGCTCATTGGCTGCGAACTGTTGAAACTAGGAAGTGTTGGCAGCCATTTTGTGATTCAGTCCATCAGCTCACAACTCTCCCTCTACAAGGCATCAGGTCCGTAGTTCTACCTCTGCGAGGCAACACTAAAAATATACCGCAGCTCTGTCTGTGCGAGATACCGCTTTCACGGTCCCTCTCCCCACATCACCAGCTCGCGGCTATGCCTTTAGAACCCAGTCCGTCGGCTCACAGCTCTGCGACTGCGAGCTGTGAGCCATTTTGTGACTCAGTCCGTCAGCTCGTATCTCTCCCTCTAAAAGGCATTGCATCCGTAATTCTACCTCTGCGAGGCAATACTGAAAATATCCCGCAGGTCTGTGTGTGCGAGATACTCCTTTTACGCTCCCTCTCCCCACATCATCAGCTCGCGGCTATGCCTTTAGAAGGCAGTCCGTCGGCTCGCAGCTCTG